>CM042685.1:417839242-419296033 GCA_023614405.1 Avena insularis | reverse complement strand
CAGTACTTGTAGTATCTGGGTTAAACATCTGATCGAGGTTCTAGCTTAGCCTTATTATCTGGGTTAAACATCTGATCCAACTACACGCCCACAATGGATTGCTTCGTAGCCAGATCTCATATGAATATCCTGTCTATTTCCTTCTCAAACTCTTTCGACAGTCATGAATAACTGTTAGGACCTGTCATGTCCCTGCTCTCTGCATCCTACTAGTACTTGTAATATACAACACACGCACACACACACACACACACACACACACACACACACACACACACACACACACACACACACACACTAGATTGCTTCCTAGCAACAAGAAAGAATGCACACAACAGCCCGACTAACGCTTCTGGAAGTTCAAGACCTTGATGGAATAGCCAAACACGAAGAAGAAGGCGATCACGTAGGCGAAATGGCCTAGCACGACGTAGCCAAGGAAATCGTGCCGTATTCCGAGTGTGTCGTCCAGAAACTTCTTCACCAGAACGGGGTCTCCACCGGGGACCGTGAGAGTGCCGTCGCTCTGGCCAAACTGCGACGCGACGACGCCGTAGATGGTCCAGGACACCGGGTTGGCCCAGTAGTACCACCTCCACCAGATCGGTATCGCCTGCAACCCCATCCATCAAAAACCATCGTCAATCAACCAATCAATGAATTTTGGTTACTCGACATGCCACCACGCAGTTAATGGTTAAGCTTTGCTTTACCGTTCTGACGACGAGGAATCCAGCAAACAGGTTCCAGAGAGGCATCACAAAGGATATCAGGATGTTTGCGAGCATCGCCGACGGGGTCAGCGCCACCAGCATCATGCCGAATAACGTGAAGTAGTTGAAGCTTGAGACGATGAAGAACAGGAAGTAGAAGAACTTGTCGGCTTTCCAGTCGTATCCAATCATCGAATAGATCACGAGTGTGTATAGACACCCCTGCAGGGTGTTGTAGATGATCTCCACGCTTGTCTGCAGATATCAGAATTTGCACAATGCCCGTTAGAACTAACAAGAGCGAAATCCAACCTTTGACCACCTTTAATTTCTGGAATCTATTCTCTTATTTTAGCGATACAAATTCTTCTGTTTTTTCTACTCCTAATCTTGGGGTTGCTGATTGTTTCCTAGTTTTTTAGCTGATTAATCGAGAACCAAGCAACTATGGAATTTATGCTCTCCAGAACAACCAAATATCAATCACAATGAGTATATGATTAAGAAGGTCAAGGAATTACCTGAGCTAATGCATAGGATAATGGAGAATACATTCCCGCTGCCTTTTCACGATAGAAAACTGTTCGCTCGATTGCCACAACGGGTTGAACTGTGATGCAATTGGCTGCCCCAAGGAAGAAGACAGCAGCATAAGTGGCTCCAAGTAGGTTGAACAAATCTTGTTGTGAACCTCTGCCCACACACAAAAAAGTATTAGTGACTCCATAAATACTAATGTATAATCTTTAGACAACACTGCTCTCAACTATAGCAACAGAATGATATCATACATTTTTGTTCCTTTTTGCCAAAACACCGTGCCAAATACAAGAGCATTGAGCAACGTCATAAGATAGCGCATGGCGTTGTGGGGTGGATTTTTCCAATAAGATTTGTATTGCTTCCAGAAGTTTGCAACACATTGGTTGTAGAAGTTCTGAGAATACTTAGTAGGAAATGAGAGATCCTCGTAGCCTGGTGGGGGAACGTCCAATTCCTTAATAAGTTCTTGGTTTTGCCTGGTCATATTTAGCAAACGGAACTTAGTGTGGATAGTATAAATGGAAACAGCTGCATTTTTGGCGCCCGATTCAACAAAATATGCATTTGTTCTAATGGAAATGACAACCGCTGGTTAAAAAGGGTGAAGAGTTACGATTCAATGACTGAGGTACTTACCTATAAAGAGCAGAATTAGCATAAATTTCAGCAAAATTTACTTCCAAGTGAGCCTCTGCTAGAGGGGAACTAACTTCCAGCATCCATGTTGCAGGATTATATCCTTCTGTGATCTTTGCAACACCTGGAATTGCCTGCAATACAATGATAGACTCATCAATTAGTTTTTTTTACTTTGGCAACAGAGTTTAAGACTTGTTTAGTCTTTAATATCTTTTCTGAGCTGCTCACTGATCATATTTGCAAGGAGGTGTTCAGATCAAAATTAGTGAAATCCTAGCTACCCCCAAACCAAAACATGTACATAAAAAACGTAAAGTAACTCACCTCAAAATATTCAACTAGTTTATGAGAGTGGCGACCAAGTTCGCCAGCATAAATAACCTGCCCTCCTCTTTTCAAAAGTAGAAGCTACAAAAGGAATGAGTTCTCAGTTAGATAAAGAGAGAAGTCCTACATAGAAATAGAGATACATAGAGGAGAGAGAGAGAGATAGTACATCATCAAAAGACTCGAATATATCAATGCTGGGTTGATGGATTGTGCAAACCACAGTACGCCCTGTGTTGACTGTATTTCTCACCGCCCGCATGACAATTGCTGCTGCTCTAGCATCAAGACCAGAAGTTGGCTCATCCATGAATATGATTGAAGGATTTGATACCAGCTCCACGGCAATTGTCAGTCTCTTCCGTTGTTCAGTCGATAACCCATCAACTCCAGGGAGACCAACCATAGCATTGCGCAACACATCAAGCTCTACAAGGGCCATTACTTCTTCCACAAACATCTGTGCGGGTGAAGATTAATAAGAAACAATTACAGTTATAAGTTTCAAATATATAGAACAATGCATCTTTGCTTGAGTTTGAAACATGGAGTGGGTATATACCTTTCTCGTTTTTTCGTCAACATCTGATGAAAGACGCAACCAGGCAGAGTAGAGAATGGATTCGTATACAGTAACATTTGGTGAATGGATATCATTCTGTTCACAATAGCCACTAATGCGGGCAAAAGTTTCTTGTTTTTTAGGGTAACCAGAGAGGGTGATACTTCCTTCAATAGACCCACTAGTTTTCCTTCCTGCCAGGACATCCATCAGAGTGGTCTTTCCGGCTCCACTCACGCCAACTAATGCTGTCAGAACACCTGGCCTGAAAGCACCACTGATATCAGTGAGCAACTGGAGACGACTTTCCGTGAATCCTTGCTCCTTCATTTCCTGGAACACACGATTACACATTTTAATGCTAGATCCAAAAAAATCTGTCCACATCTGCGGAGAAGTTTATCATACAAGTGACAAACTTGTGTCCTAACACAATATGTGTGAGGAGGAAGGTAGGTAGGCTTACCGCAGGCATGTCCACGTAATAGTTTATATGGTTGAAAGAAAGTGAAAGAGGCTGGAAAGGCAAGACAATTCCTGACTGAGTTGGCTTATTTGTGGCTCCGTTAGTACCTACAGAAACTGCACGTGCAAACAGTAATTAATTAGTAACATTATTAAGGCGGTTGATAAATATTACAGGAACTTAGGAATATTATAAAGCTGCAATAATCTAACATAGTTACTTCAAGAAGACCTCACCCATAGGTATTGAGGAGGCATTGGGTTCTGACATTTTCTTTTTATTTGTCTCATTCTCGTTCTCTTCGTCTGAAGCTATCGTGTTTGAGTTGCCGCTAGCTGGAAGAGAACAGATTATGTAATGTAAGTACCTAGCTCTTCAATCCATCAAAAAATAATCTCAGCTAAAAGAAAAAATAATGGTACTCACGGCTCAAATACGTCAGGGCCAAAATGTACAAGATGTTGAACAAGATAGCAAATCCTATAATGGCTCCTATGGAAATCCAGAAGCCCTTGTCATCAGTAAAAAAACCTTTCGATTTAAGGATAGCCTTGCCTACTGTCGGTGCATCAATAGAAGTGTCGGTGTTTGGCTGTAATAACATTGAAAGACACACATTAGTTGAGATGTTGTCGCCCTTACAACACTGGGATATAATGATGTAGGAGTTTAGAGAAGTAAACCAAGAAAATATAGGGTCCTGAGAAAAACTTACAACGGCCCACCTACTGGCAAGGAATTCATTGACGGATATTGCATTTTGGCTGTACATCATAGGAGATGACCAGTAAGCCCAGATCCACCATGGTCTGATGTCCTCTGTCCACATCAAATTTAGAGAAGAAGGTTACTTCCATCCATGCAAATGAGGTGCAGATAGATGATTTATCATGCCTAGATATAAAAGGTTTTTTCAAGACAGCATGCTTACCTCTAGGGATGAGAAATCCTCCAAATATGAAAACAAGAAGGAGCACAAACATCCCAAAAGTGTTGGCTACAACCATTGATTTCAAAATCGCACCAAGAAAACGGAACAAAGCCATTGCCATTTGGTGAGTAGCAAAGAAAGCTAAAAGCTGACGAAAGAACCTGTAATGAGCAGATAGACGAATAATGGAGTTATCAATTTAAAATGTTGAATTGTAAATGGCTAATTGGGCACAAGGATTATGCACAGAATGCGTACCTTCCTGCCGCAGGGGCAAAGCCCATCACATAGTACGTGAGGAAGACCCATACCATGGCCTCCATAAGTGAAACAGGAATTTTTAACATGATGTTTGCCAGTCCCCACGTCCATGGGGGGAAGAACAAGAAATCTCTTTGTTTGTAGAACGTAGGAAGCATCTTTATGGTCAGTTGTAGCTCAGCAAACCCGTTGAACATGATGGTGATTAAACTGAAAGTCAAAGCTCCAAAGAATTTGGTACCGTCGGAAATCTGCCCACTGGGCATCTTTGTTCTGAGGAACACAGTCATGGCCATGAGCCCAAGGATGACCAACTGGGTGACCTTGAAGATGTAGATGAATGAGTTGCGTTTCATCAACAACACCTCTCTCGATATCACTGCCTTGAGTGACTCCTTGCTGGATAAGCCATACTTCTTGGTTGTCAATGCCGCAGGATGGGTTTTGGATTTTTCGAAAGGAACTTGCATCTCCTTGAACATCTGCTGGCCTACATGGAATGACTTGAAACGTTCAGCAAACTCTGGGACTGACACGGGATGATATTGTTCGTGTTCACGGTACCAGTACTGTTGCTGATCTTTCTTGGAAGTGACCTCTTGTAGGAAGTCAGCAACTCCTTTCCTGTCAGGACACCGGAAACCAGAAGCTTCAAAGAATTCCAAGATGTTTTCACGTGGCCCATGGTACACTATGTATCCTTCCGATAGCAGAATTATGTCATCAAACAGGTTGTATGTCTCAGGCGGTGGTTGTAGGAGGGAGATCATCACAGTCTCATTCATCACATGGACCAATTGCTTCACATACTTTACAATCTGAAAAGTGCTAGAGCTATCCAAACCAGTGGAGATTTCATCCATGAACAAAGCCCTTGCAGGTCCTGTTAGCATTTCCCCTGACATCAACAAAAGTTTAAAAAAAATCAGATAACCATAACATAGGTCGAAATAAACGGAGTGGTTGTGCTTATTCTATCTAGGCATGTGTGCATACCGGTTGTGACACGCTTCTTTTGCCCACCAGAAATCCCTCTGATCATCTCATCACCGATGGGGGTATCAGCACAAATGTCAAGCCCAAGCACCTAACAGTGATGTTTTCCATAACTCGATGAGCACAATGTTGTTAGAGATCAAGTTCCGTGCAATGAACAGAATAGTTCAAAACCTCACCTTGAGAGTAAGATCCGTCACAATATTAGTCTCCTGTCCCTGCACCGCGGTAGCCTTCATGTAAGCGTCGATCTCAGGATCTGGCTTTATGCCAGCATCTCGCTCCCTCTTAGCGAGCTCCGCGAGCATGTCATATCTGGCCCCGATGCCTAAGCAGCGCCTGGAGAAATCCAGCGTCTCTCTCACGGTCATCTCCGCGTTGTGGAGATCGTACTGGCTAACATACGCGCTGGTCCTCTCAGGGTAGAACTCTGCGAACGTGTGGCCACAGTACGTGATGTTGCCAGATACCTGCGATATCCATGGGATGGTGAATTTTTTAATGCTGGCAGCCATAAATCATAAGCAGAGAAAAAAGGATAACAAAACGATCGAGTTAAAACCTTGAGGGCTTTGTCAAGCTTCCCGGTAAGTGCTCGCATAAGCGTGCTCTTTCCTGAAGAAGGGGGTCCAAGAAGAAGAGTCAACCTGAAAACAAGAGACATACATGTCAGATACTTGCTTCGGCTGAAAACTTTTTTTTTTTTTTTTGAGCTGGCTGAAAACATGGAGCTGTTTAGCCTTTGCGCGTGCCACAGCTAGTGCTATTGTTGGAGAGGCATGGTTTTGTTACCTGGATGGTTTGATGATTCCGTTGACGTGCTGCAGTATGTTGATGGTTTTCTTGTTGGAGGAAGCAAACCGTCCAATAAGACTCTGCAGGTAAGTTCATGTAAGAAAATCATGCATATGTACAGAAGTAATGGGGATGGGTGCAGCATGCTGAAAAAGTGAAAAAGCAACGGTGCAAACGAACAAGGCAGCATAGTACTAATACGTTTTTTTGTATCTTATAATTGAAGACATTTCGTCGAACACCTCCATGGCGCCTCCGCCAGAAATTGGAGCCGGCCGATCGGTGTGGGATATAGACCTGCACTGAACTGATGGGTCTATGTCACGAATCGTGTACCGGCCACTGAACTGAACACCTCTCCCTCTTGTGGACCCTTCCTGCCGTTGCCTCCCGCCGCCGCGGAGAGGACCCTGACCAAAGCGTGGTGGTTGGCGGCTTAATTCCATACGAGATACTCCTCCACCGTCACCGACCTTCCCCGCGACCGCCCTGTGCATGGCGTGGTAGGAGTTGGGCGGAGGGGATGGCTCGGCTGAGAGGGAGCTGTAGGGAAGAGAGGGAGCAGAGAGAGAGATACTGTAGGTGGGGGAGGAGGAAGAAGAAGCAGAGACAGAGTTGAGTGAGGAGTCAAAATCTGGGTGACGTGGCAGCCTGCCCGTGACCGAGCTCCGTTTAAAAAATTTAGCGATTCTACTCGGCTTGGCGCGCATTCCGGAAACACCCATATCCCAATTTCCATGTGAAAAGAGAAGGAAAAAAAAAGACATGGAGGCGATTTACAAGACTAGTGTCAATTCGATCATGCATGGTATACCTGGAGGGTGTTGGTGGTGAAGTTCCACAGCGTGGGCAAGGCGGCGCTGCCGACGAAGGCTTCGACCTCGATGGAGAGGTCCTCGTATCGCACCTCGATGGCCGGCAGCTCGATGCCGACCCTGTCGACCCGGTCCCTGAGGCTCCTGAGGAAGCGCTCGCTGTCGTCCTGGAAGACGCGGTCGAGCAGCGCCCGTCCGCCGTCGCCGCTGGCGAGGTGCTCGATCTCCACGAGGCCCGTGCTCCCGGCGTAGTCGTGGAGCTGGTGGTTGCCCAGGAGGACGGCCCGGCGCATGCGGTCGTAGGTGGGGAGCTTCTCGAGGGCGGCCCAGCGGAGGTTCTCCTCGTCGTCGTCGTGGCGGCGCGAGGAGGAGGCGGAGCCGCGGCGGAACGGGTCGTCCGTGTCCGGCTGCCGGAAGGAGTGGGAGATGTTGCTGGCGCTGCCCCAGCTCCGGCCGCTGCTCCGGCGGCTCCCCGAGAGGGCGGCGCCTGGGCCTGGCATCCCGGTTGGCTCCATGGTGTGGCGGCGGCCGTTGGTGAGGTGGCTCGGTTCGGTAGGAGGAGCCTATATATACTACTGTATGCTAGAGGAGGAGGAGGAGGAGGAGGAGGAGGAGGGGAAGCAGGTGGGTAGTGATATCACGATGGGTCGATCCTCCATGTGCATATGGGTGCCCGGCCGGGAAATCCAATCAGGATCGATGGATCTTCTGGTTTGAACTTATTTTGTTCCGATTCCCGGCTGCGCTGGCCGCTGGCTGCTTACGGACGGAATATGTTATGCAGCTGAATGTAACCCAAATTAACCGAGGAAGAACATGCATGATCAGCAGGTTGCTGTCAGGGGTCGTGCATCCATGTATATACGTTGCTCCCTCCGACGAGTCAAACACACGTTGATCTCATTACCTAGCTCCTTCCTTCCGATCGAGTATAATCTGTTTAGTCAACCCCCCACTGTTTTAAGAATGCAAGATTCATGGTTCCTAGCTAGCATAGCCGCCTAGATCACCAGCTAGCTTGCCGCTGGCTCCAAGTAATGGAAGCAGGTCCGATTAATCTCGAAAGAAAAAGGTAATGGAGCGCTGACCAGATGATTCCATGGAGCTCTACGTACGACCGAAGCTGCTGGTAGCTCCCCTCCACCATGCCAAAACATCAAGGTTTGTCTGAACCCCAGCCGCACAAATCAGGTGGAACCCTGGCCCACCACCAATATACGCACTAGTGTACCACCACGACTACAATACTTACTACTACCTCCGTCCCAAGAAATAAGGCGTCTTTATTTTGCGTGTTTTTTTTTACCAAGATTTACTCTAAATATATAAAGAATGTTGGTACAAAATTAGCATCATTGGAAAGTATGTTTCAATATATATGAATCCAACGATACTAATTTTACATAATATAATTAAATTTTAGTTGCTCTATTTATTCGGTCAAACTTTGCTTTAGAATGCGCGTGCGACTTATTCTTTGAAACAGAGGGAGTACTAGCTAAGTACATGGGTTCCATGTTTTCGCTCCATTGGTCTCCTGCCGGTGCCAACTTTCTAGATGATCACACGATTTAGGTTGACGGCGCCCAAATCAAGCAATTCAGGTTTAATTTGTTGTTTATTACGCACTAGCTAGTACCCCTACTAACACGCGTGCGCTGGCATATGTGAGATGCACATGAATCATGCAAAGCCCTTGCCTCCACACCACGCCTTATTGCATACTTCTCCGTCTATATATAAGTATACTTTTAGCTTTTTCTTAAGTCAAAATTTATCAAATTTAATCAACTTTATAAATAAATATAGTAACATATATTATAGAACCAGATTCAAAAACATATCTATTAATAACAATTTATAGTCATAAGTGTTACTTCCTCCTTCACGGTTTGCAGGGCGCTCTACAAAAATCTCACGAACCTAGACGTGTACGTATTGGCTGAAAATTAGGCCTATTAGTGAGCGGTTAAGGCACGTGCATTGGTGGGAGACTGTTGCATGCATAGAAAGTTGGGAGGAAAGGTGTCACATTAATTAACAATTAATTTTTATACGCCTAGGAACGTTACAGTTTTGGAAAAACCTAAATTTAATTAGGCGTCCTGCAAACCGTGAAGGAGGTAGTACTACGTTTTTCTAAAAAGTTAATTAAACTTTATTAATTTTAACTTAAAACAAAACTAAAAATACACTTATTTTCAGACGAAAGAGGAGTATCTATATTAAAACGATCCTCGTTATTCACGGAGTATGCATGCATGTAGCGCACAAGGAGACAAAAACTTGGCATGGCTTCGGGAAAGAGAGGATATGCCTGCCTAATTATTTTATTTCATCTGATTTTGTCTTGCATGTGCTGCCTAGCTAGCTCATACGTTAGCCGTCGGCGTCCTAACTTAACTAAAATTTAACTACTGGCGAGCAGGTAAGATGACGGCAGCAAAGTTGACCAGTTTCATATGGACGTGCCAGCTGCAACGGATCGAAAATGACGCAACAACTAAACCAATAACGAGTCGATCGATGGAGGCTGCTACTCGCAGATGCATGTATCATCTTCTGTCCACCCTAAAGAAAGGGGTTGTATTAATCAATTACTAGGAGTTATTTTCTCTGTTTTATAATTTTTGTCATGGCTCCAGTTCAAATAACCATGGCAAAATTTAGGCCGGTCATAGTGGGGAGACAGGGAGTAACTTAGAGCGGTAACATTGCATATATTACTAGTCTAAGTTACTACCTTCAAAAAAATAACATGAGTAGGCTCTCACACCCCTCCTCCTCCCGCACCCGCGCGGCGGCGCGGCGCCGCCGCGCCGGGCGGCCTCCCCTCCCCGCTGAGCCCTACCTCCCGTGTTCTCCTCTTCCCTCCGCCGCCACCCGGATCGTCGCCAGCAAAGACCTGGGGGCATGGCGGCGACGGCGGCGTCCCTGATCGCGATCTGGCAAGAATGCGGCGGCGGCCGTCAGGCTGGTTTGGCGGCGGTGTTGCGACGAGCGGCGGCCGGTGATCCTCGGCCCAGATGGCGACAGGCGACGGCGGGGATCTGGGTCTAGCCGCGATCTATCCCGTCCGTTGGCCTCGACGCCGGTGCCCAGGCGACCCAGGCCTTGTCCGTGACACTAGGGCGCTTGGGGCATCTTCCCCCGGCATGGTGGTGGTGGCCTCCTTCTCCGTTGGAATGGTCGGCCGGGTGGTCTTGCCGTATTGCGGCGGATCCTGCTAGTTTCCGGCGGGTGGCGTGGGGGCTGCTTGCTCGGTTACAATAAAGGAGGTGGTCCTGGATCCCTCTCAAGCCAAGACGATGATCTGTCGGATGTTGGTCTCCATTGATCTGGTTTCTGTGTCGTGTTCCGGAAGGCTTCGTCGGCGAACTCCATAAGTGCTATCATGCCGTGAGTTTGCTGAAAGGATTGAATTCGGTCATACGCACCCATGTTTTATCCTGACCGTTTGGTTTTAGAGGGTGTGCTTCGAAGCTTTGTTGTATGTTGTTATCATGGGGCATGTTCTTGTTCCATGGTGCTGACAGAGAAAGTCATAGAGACCAAGATCTGAGGACAGACAATGGTGGTTCGAATCTGGGTGGTGATGAGGAATTGGCTAGGTGACTTGTGAATTGGAGTTGTGGCATGCAAGTGGGGGCGACTGCATAGGAGAGGTTCATGGTCCTACCTCTTAGGGTGAAAACCCAGGGTCTGGCCTTAATTAGTTGTGTCTGACAATGGCCTTGTTGAAGGTATTGTTTTGAGAGCGTGGACTTTCTTCAGGGTGAAAATCTATATCTTTGATCGGGCGATGAAGGTGTTTGTGCACTGTTTCCTTCTTGGAGGCGTCGTTTTTAGAGAAGCTGAACTTCTGGTGCTGTCTTGGTGGTGGTATAGTGCTATTTTAATGAATGAGTCACTGTAGTGGGACTTTTCTTTTTTGTAATTCTTCTTTCTTTTTTTGGCTGTGTGCATCCGTGTGGCCGCTAGGACAATGCGTTGTTGCAGAGGCCGGGTGTAATTGGTAATCTCTGATATTAATATATGCTTCTTTCAGAAAAAAACATAGGTGTGATATCATGCAAAGTCTCATTTATTGTAGTATAGACTTATTTTGTCTTAAAATACATAATGTTATGGTAATATAGCTAGTTACCACAAGTGTCTCTCTCCTTATTTAATTATATATTATATCATCTAATATAGCTCTATATTATTATCTAACTTGCTCCCACTATGACTTGTTAGATAGATCTCAACGTGACAGAGCCCAACGGTCTGTCATGCCCCTAATCGCGTCCTAATCGGGGGCGCCCAACCTTATCCATGGTTGGTGGGCCCCGTCGGCCACAGATATAAAGAGGTGGGGGCGACGCTTTGCAGACGAGGTTCACCATGCGCCGCAGCCTCCCATCTACACACCCACCGATTAGGGTTCGCGCTAGGCCGACGGGAAGCTCCGCCACCACCACTCTCTACCACCCACGCCCACGTCGTCGCCCCCTTTCCCTATGGCTAACGACGGCGGCTCCAACTTCGGCACAAGCTCCAGCATTCCCTCTGGCTCGTGTCTGTCGAGCCAGGGAGCAGGTAGTTCCCCTCTCGGATCCCTCTCTCTCTCTGTTTCGATCTAGAAAGGCAAGGTACAGTGCTACTGATAAATCTAGACTAGTTCCATTACAAAGTTGTTTTAACATTGGTATCAAACTACTAGTCGCTAGATTTTTCGGTGCAAAAGGAGAAAGCAAAAGTTCAAGAAAAAAACCCTAGATCCAAAGAGCACCTGCCCTATGGTCGCGCCTTTCCTCTCGATCTAGATGGGCATCCCTTTTGGGAGACATCTAGAAGAAGAAACACCCCTTCGGGGGCAAAGAAAACCCTAGATCTAAGCCCCAAAAAGCAACCCCAAATCAAAGACAGCCCTAGATCCCGCATGCAAAACCCAAGTCAAAAGAAAAGTCACCCCGCCCATCGCCGGGAAAAAGGATCTGCCCCACCTCGGCCACTTGACGGCGGTGCACCCACCCTCGGGTGGATGCACGCGTCGGCAAGGAGCCAAGGGGAGGCACCGCCGCCATCTCCTTCTCTGTTTTGGGGGAGGTGGGAGGTGGAAGAAATCGATGAGAATGGGGGACCCACCGGGCCGCCGCCAAGCAAAGGCACCGCCACACGCGGTGGTCGCCCACCCTCGGTGGACGGCCGCAAGGAGGGCGAGGCTGATGCTCGTGGAGAGGGAGGGGGCCGCCGGCTGCCGGCGCCGCCGCCTCGATCCCGCCGGGTTTGGGAGCCAGAGAATGGGAGAGAGGAGGCCGCTGGCCACTGCCGTCATGGGCGGCTACCTCGCCTCGACCTCCACCTCCACTGACGAGCTCCCATACCGCCGCGTGAGAGAGACATGTAGAGGGAGGGGCTCGCCGGCCACCTCGCCTCGCTGCCAAGGCCGTCGTCGCTGAGATGAGGGTGGGGGGCACGCAGGGTGGGGGAAAGTGGGGCTAGGGTTTCCTGAGGGCGCGCGGGAGGGCGGTTTTGTCCCCGCGAGGCGCGCGAGGAACCGTCCGATCTAGGGCGACGGGGTTGGACGACCAAGATCGGCCTGAGCGAATGGCGTGGCGCGGCGGCGCAGGCTTGGCGCCGGCGGGCTGGGCAAGGGCCTGGCGCGGCTGGCGGCGCGGCATATGACGCTGGAGCGGGCAAGGCAGCCAGGCAGGGCGGCGGTCACGGCCGGTGAGCGGTTATATGCTGCCAGACCGCTGCTTGGCTGCACCGTCGCTGCTATTGATGCTGCCTGCTCGCTTTTTTTTTTTTTATTTATAGAAGCTATTTTGATGTTTTTCATCAATTTTTTGAGAGTTTTTTTGCACAGTTTTTTCTAGTCAATTTATTTCAAGTGAATATTTGACTAGAAAATGGAATAGATGCAGTTTTTTGGGTAAAATTTAAAAGTTCTATGAAAGTTGTAACATTGTTTCCGCTGCAAATAGTTGATTTAAATTGCTTGAATGCAATAAAAGTGTGTTAATTTTTTGTTTTAAAAGATGTGACAAAGTAATAAAGATGATTGTGTCCCATGTTATTAATTGACCAACGTTATTAATAAACATGATCATGATCTTTTTCATTGAGTATTAATGGTGCATTTAATTTAATTTTACCCAACGGTGATGTAACTTTAAATGGCACAAACAATTGCATGCTTAATTTATACCAACGTTGGATTAATATATACAGTTGTTTTTTTGGTTATCTCACATCTTTTGTGGTTTTTAGGAGGTCTCAACCTCATGAGCTGCATGACGGACATCCCACTGCTCAGAGGGGATAACTACTCCGAATGGAGGAAAAAGGTTGATCTGGCGTTTGTATGCGCCGAGGTGGACTGGGTGGTTGACACTAAACAACCAGTCAAGCCCGAAGACCCAGTGAAGGGTGATGCTGAGGAAAGTGCTGCATTTGAAAAGAGAAAGAGGGACCATGCTCCTTTAGAGCTGGCCTACTCAATAGACAATCAAAAGTGGGTGAACGCAAATAAGAAATGCTTGGCCTTTGTCAAGAACACAATTGAGAACGCAATAGTGGGCTCAATTGAAGAGTGTGCCTCTGTTGGCTAGTACCTTACAAAGATAAAGAGCCATTTTACTGGCTCTTCAAAGATGTATGCAACCCAGCTGCTAAAACAGCTGGTAACAGAAAAGTAAACGGGAGGGCCACATGGCATTAGAGAGCACATCTTGAGGATGTCCAACATGGCGGCTAAGTTGAAGCCCATGGATGCAGACCTCGAGCTCAAGCCTGCTCTTCTGGTGCATCTTGTCATGGCCTCTCTTTCCCAACAATTCGAGAACTTCATCATCAACTATAACATGTCCCCTGAAAAATGGGACATTGAAAAGACCATAGGGATGTGTTCTCAAGAGGAAGAAAGGTTGAAGTCCATTCACGGTGGTTCCTTGAACTACGTGAAGGACAATAGAAAGAGGAACTTCACCAACAGTAACCATGGTGGCTCACCTTCCAAGCCTCATGGAAAGGGCCCCCTACAACACCAAAGACATTTTGCCTCGGGGACAAATACCAGTGCCACCATTGCAAAAAGGTTGGCCACTACAAGAAGGATTACCCAACATGGATGAAGTCCATAATGGCCAAAAACGGTAAAGATATAGTCTCTTTTGTTAATGAATCTCTGTATGAAAAGTTTTCTAAATCTACTTGGTGGATTGACTCTGGTGCAACTGTTCATGTTGCCAACTCTTTTTACAGGGGTTCCATTCGACAAGGATTTTGCCAAAAAGAGAAAGACTCATTGAAGTGGAAATGGGATTGAAGCAGAAGTGGAGGCTGTTGGCGACATTCCTCTGGAGCTGGCTGATGGCTCTTCTCTTTTGCTTAAGGATGTTCTTTTTGTTCCTTCCATTCATAAAAATTTAATAAGTGTGTCGTGCTTGGACAAATACTTGTATGAGTGCTATTTTAGACATGGCAAATGTGCCATTTGGTTGAAAGATACTTGTGTGGGTGTTGCTACACTACATGACAAGCTTTAATTATTATCTTTGCATGAGAAAGTATTTTATGTGTGTGATGTGAATGAACAAGTTCCCTTGTCGAACAAAGAACAAAAGAAAAGAAAGCGAACTCTTGACTCATCGAAGTTATGGCACTGCAGATTAGGCCATATTTCGAGGGGAAGAATAGAAAGCCTCGTTAAAAATGACATTCTTACCATTAGAGTTCTCAGACATCAAGCAATGCATAGATTGCGTCAAAGGAAAGTATGTAAAACAAATTAAAAAGGGTGCAAACCGAAGTATAGCTACACTAGAAATAATCCACACTGATATTTGTGGACCATTTCCGGTGAAAAGTGTGAATGGCTATGATTCATTTATAACATTCACGGATGATCACTCCCGGTATGGTTATATTTATCCAATTAAAGAAAGATCTGAAGCATTAGATAAATTTAAAATTTTCAAAGCTGAAGTAGAAAATCAGCATGATAAAAGAATTAAGATAGTCCGGTCTGACCATGGGGGGGTAGTACTACGGTCGTCATACTCCATATGGTCAAGTACCAGGACCCTTTGCAAGGTTCCTGCAGGAAAATGGAATAGTCGCCAGTATTCTATGCCGGGCGAACCTCAGCAAAACGGAGTAGCTGAAAGGCGTAATCGTACCCTTATGGATATGGTGCGCAGCATGATGAGATATTCCACCCTCCCATTGGGATTGTGGATGGAGGCGCTTAAAACCGCCATTCACATTCTCAACAGAGTACCAAGTAAGTCGGTGCCCAAAACACCGTATGAATTGTGGACAGGCAGAGTCCCCTCTCTGCACCACTTGAGGGTCTGGGGGAGCCCAGTTGAGGCAAAAGTTTTCAATCCAAACATTGCAAAGTTAGACCCCAAAACAGTATCTTGCCACTTCATTGGCTATCCAGACAAGTCAAAAAGCTATCGTTTCTACTGTCCTGACAGATACACAAAGTTTGTAGAAACGATACATGCAGTCTTCTTGGAGGACGAATTGATGAGGGGGAGCACGGTAGCTCGGGAAATTGATCTTGAGGAGAAGAGGGTGCATGCACCTAATCCGATGACTCAGGAGCCATTTTTCTTGCTACCTGTTGTGCCACCATCTACAACCCCTGAGGTTTTGGTGCCGGCACCTGTTGTGACTCCACACGTGAGAACAATGGGCGAAAGTTCGGAACCTGCCCATCAGGAGCCACCTGAACCCACTGTTGAGCACGAAAGGGAGCCAGAACAGCCACATACTGTAAATGTGCCTGAACCCGAGGCAAGAAATGAGCAAGAGTTTGATGAACTCAGAAGGTCTAAAAGAGAACAAAGATCAGCCATTTCCAAAGAAATTTACAAAGTCTACAACATAGTTCATATGGAGGGCGATCCTACCTCATATGAAGAAGCCATGAGTAGCCCTCACTCAGCCAAGTGGGTGGAGGCAATGGAAGATGAAATGAAATCAATGAGTTCCAACAATGTTTGGGACTTAGAGGAAATTTCTAAAGGAGCCAAAATAGTAGGATGCAAATGGGTCTACAAAACAAAGTATGACTCCAATGGGAATGTAGAAAAGTACAAAGCTAGACTTGTGGCAAAAGGCTTTACGCAAAGAGAAGGCGTAGATTACAATGAGACTTTTTCTCCGGTCTCATGTAAGGACTCCTTCAGAATCATAATGGCACTAGTTGCACATTTTGATTTAGAGTTACATCAAATGGATGTTAAGACGGCATTTCTAAATGGAGATTTAGAAGAAAATGTTTACATGAAACAACCCAAGGGTTTTTTCATGGAGGGGAAGGAACATATGGGATGTCGCCTAAAGAAATCCATTTATGGGTTAAAGCAAGCCTCTAGGCAGTGGTATTTAAAGTTTAATGATACAATTAAAAGATTTGGATTCAAAGAGAATGTTGAGGACAACTGCATTTATGCAAAGTTCAAAAGTGGGAAATATATTTTCCTAATTCTATATGTGGATGACATCTTGCTTGCTAGCAGTGATGTCAGTCTACTACTAGAGACAAAGAAGTTCTTGTCATCAAATTTTGACATGAAAGACCTTGGTGAAGCTTCTTATGTTTTGGGCATAGAAATTCACCGAGATAGAAAGAATGGAGTGTTAGGACTATCGCAGAAAGTGTATTATGAAAATATTCTAAAGAAATACAATATGCATGCGAGTAATGCAACACCTGCTCCCATAGTCAAGGGCGACAGTTTTGGGAAATCCCAATGTCCAAAGAATCAATATGAGATCGATCAAATGAAGTCAGTACCATATGCTTCGGCTGTTGGAAGCTTACAGTATGCACAAGTGTGCACTCTCCCTGACTTAGCTTTTATCACCGGGGTACTCGGTAGATATCAAGAGAATCCATGCATAGAGCACTGGAAGATGGTAAAGAAAGCTTTGCGTTATGTGCAAGACACAAAAGGCCTCATGCTAACATACAAAAGATCTGATTCCCTAGAGATAAAGGGGTATTCAGATGCGGATTTTGCGAGAGATAAAGACGACAGAAAGTCCACGACAGGATATGTCTTTACTCTCGCAGGAGGTGCTATTTCGTGGAGAAGCGTCAAACAGTCGATAGTTGCATCATCTACGATGTATGCAGAATTTATAGCATGTTATGAGGCCATGGGACAGGCGTTATGGTTAAAGAAATTTTTACCCGACTTGAAAGTGGTTGATCGATCAAAGCCACTAAAGATGTACTGTGACAACGAGCCTGCAGTATTCTATGCTCACAACAACAAGTCGAGTAATGCTATAAAGTCTATAGATATAAAGTATTATGTTGTGAAGGACAAAGTCTAGGATCAAACAATAAGACTCGAGCATATAAGGACAAAGGATATGCTTGCGGATCCGCTAACGAAAGGCTTACCGCCCAATGTGTTCAAGGAACACATAGCCGGCATGGGTTTAATGGAAAGCCTATGATTCCTAGACTACAGAGGCCCAAAAGTAACAGGATTTGTTTCAAAACATAAAGGTATATAGTGGCTGTCTGATTCTATCGGCAATTGAGCTGAGACGATGAAACATACTCTATGTATCGATCTGTGATGAAATAAGTAAAGTACAAAGTTAAAAGTAAAGTCGAGATCTAGGGGAGAATGTTAGATAGATCTCAACGTGACAGAGCCCAACGGCCTGTCACGCCCCTAATCGTGCCCTAATCGGGGGCGCCCAATCTTATCCATGGTTGGTGGGCCCCTGTCGCCAGCGTGTATATAAAGAGGTGGCCGGACGACACTGCAGTACAAGGTTCATCGTGGCGCGCAGCCCCCACCTACACGCCCACCGATTAGGGTTCGCGCTAGGCCGACGGGAAGCTCCGCCGCCACCACTCTCTACCACCCACGCCCATGCCGTCGCCCCCTTTTCCCTATGGCTAACGACGATGGCTCCAGCTCCGGCACAAGCTCCGGCATTCCCTCTGGCTCGTGTCTGTCGAGCCAGGGAGCAGGTAGTTCCCCTCTCGGATCCCTCTCTCTCTCTCTCTCTCTTTCGATCTAGAAAGGCAAGGTAGAGTGCTACTGATAAATCTAGACTAGTTCCATTACAAAGTTGTTTTAACATGACTAGCTTTACGGGAGGGAGGAAGTGATAAGGTCTCACTCTCACTTCAGGTAAAAAGAAAAAAATAAGAGACCCGCGCTTTATCCTAACATGAACTGCTATTCTATCATGCAGTCTACTACTACCACTCTTTGCCAGCTCGTGGCTTGCGCCATTCTAGCTGTTACGTTAGCCATCGGAATCCTAACTTAACTAATTTAACCGGCGAGCAGGTACGACGACGACAGCAAAATGGACCAGCTCCATGGACGTACATGCGACGGATCAAAAGATTCGATGGAGGCTGCTACTCTCTAAGGTGTGTCATCTTTTTTCCAGCATGATGAAGCTGTTACTTTCTCCGTTTAATAAGGGAACACCTTTTTTTTAGATATTTTAGAAATGGAGTAGATACATCTACGCACTAAAACACGTCTACATACACGCGTTTTTGAAAAGGCAACTATCTTACAATTGTAACAGAGGGAGTACATTATATACTCCCTTCGTTTCAAAATATAAGATGTTTTAGGTTTGTGGAGAAAATGAATCTAGACTTGTCTTAGTATGTAGGTTCACTCAACTTTGGGATGAATCTATATACTAAAAGAAGTCTAAATTTATTTTCTTCACAAACCTAAAACATCTTATATTTTAAAACGGAGGGAGTAGTTTCTAAGGAGATAAGGTGCAAATTTACTTCTGAACTTAACCCTAACATCCAGAGGTGTTATTGGTGCTACCCCATGGGGCTCTAGCAGCGATCTAGGCACGTGAGCCGTCCGATCGCCCACCCAGGGAGAATCTGGAGCGTCCATTGTCAGTTTGTCTATTTTGCCCTCATGAGACTATTTACTGCGCGCACTTGGTTTTGTACCCAGAACCACATCTCTCTCTGCCTGACTCTGGCCTATAAAAAAAGCTGATCTGGGTCCACTAGTCAGCCTCACTCGTCATGTTTTTAGGGATGTTTTTTGGGTACCCCGGGTCTGGAAGGGGCAAAGACACTGCGCCGATTGGGCAAATAAACAGAGAACCCTAAGCTCCTCCACGCGACCTCCTCCTCCATGCCCTTGCCGCCGCCACCACCGCCGCGCCGTCACCATGTCGCACCTCCGCCGCGCCACGCAGCCACCGCGCCACCGCCGCCACGCCGTCACCCTGTCGCGCCGCTGCCACCCTTCCTCCTACTAGTGCCACCGCCGGAGCGCTCGCTCGCGCCCCTCCCCTTCATGCTTTCTTCTCCCCTACCACCGGAGGCAGGAGCAGTGTACCCGGCCGCCGCCATCCTCCCCATACCCGTTTCCCTCTGCTGCCTCTCCTCTTTTCTGCTTGAAGGGAGGTAGGTGTTTGATGAATTTGTCTAGATAATGTGTTTCGCTTGTTGTGGTGTAGGCTGCATGTGAGATTGAGCTTGCTTCGAATCTGGTTGCCAAGCCTGCTATTCCATGTAGAAAGTTGGTTCCTAATGGTAGTATTTACTCCAGCGGAGGATCAGGCTGATGGAGCGGCGGCAACACGTTCAGGAGCCTCCACGGAGATACTGCTACTCACGAGTGCGTGTGAGCGCTTATGGTTTCCTGTAATTTTTGTGTCATGTGTCAACACAGATGTTCTTCTTGTGTGGCTTTAGTTGCCTCGCAGATGTTTGTTTTAATTCATGCTTCAACTAGCCAATTATCTTAGACTTTCCCTTTTTTTACATTGATGTTGGTCTGTTTTGTGTGATCAGAAATTCGCTATGCCGAGCTTTGAGAGTTACCAACGGAAATTGAAGGGATCTATTAGACTTATCTAATATGTTGTGATGTAAATATGCTCAAAGAGCTGATGCTTACAATTGTGCTAGCAAGGAAGATGCCTTGGTTTAAGAGATCCTTGTGCATACATGTGCTAGCGAGAAAGAGCAACTACTGTACCTTGTTCTTTTAGAGAACTGATGATGAGATTACTGCTTTTTTCTCTTATTCATTTGTTTAAAATTACTATTCTTGCTCCACTGAGTGTCGGATGCATTTTTTACAAGGGTGCTTAATTGGTTAATGTGTGGTGCCAATTACTTAGTTTGACCTTGGACTTGCGGACACTGGGCATGCCGATTTGTAAATGTATTATTTTTCTTGAGTCTAATTTTGGGTACTTATCATTGTCTACTTGGTGCTGGATGAATTTTTACAGGGGTGCTTGACAAGTTAAGAGCTGGTGCCGAATAATTTGAGAAGAGCAGAATTATAACTAATGGGTTTTTTACAAGCATAAATGCAGTGTAATGTACAAGCTAGCTTGGTAATATGACTTTTATTATGTCAAGAGAATATGAGGAAGATAAGGTAATTGTCCAAGTGTTTTAACCGTTCTATTTTTTGTGTACTCAAGGTTCTCTACTGTGATCTGATCTTGAGAATACATGTCCTGGTCCAGTGTGCTATACATGGTTCTATGCTGAATGCTCTCGCTTACAAGCAGATCAGAGAAGGTAGAATATGAAGGTCTTGCGACTGGCAGATGTATTGCCTCGGGGATTCTAATTAATGAAAGGTTATTCTGCATGTTGCTCGAATCTGGGAATGCAATTATCTACATCCAAGGCAGGCTGTATATGATACTTAATTGCTGTGAAACATGAGGTACTGCCCTATTTCCTACTACTTTCTTTTTAATCCCTGCCAATCTTAGAAAGTCACCGTTGTGGATGCTAATCGGTTGATGTTTTATATTTGCTCTTCTCATTCCACATCAAGTATACTTGGCATGTCATTACTTCCAAGACCAGGCTTCGTGCTTTGCATAATCTATTTTACCTTCAATCTCATCAAGTGATAATTTTTACAGGTGCTAATTAACCAGCGTACCCAGCCTCCTGTAGAGACAACTATCTCCATAAGCTGTAACGTGTGTCTCTATCTTCCCTTAATGCTTTCATTCGATTTGAGAGTGCTTCATTGATTCTCTCCATATGATTTGTGCTAACTCAAAAGGGACACTTTTTCATATGTCCATGTTATGTGTTCTACCAAATACCTACCAGTCGTACTGTGGGTAAGGAAAATAGAATTGGATAACTCGATTATATATGAAGTAAGTATGGATTATGGCCCCTCTCACTGATATGCGTAGAGTTCTGTGCATGATCATCAGACCATGTTGTTCTTTTAGATTAATTTCATTGTGAAGGTTTTTCTACAATATTTATGGTTCACTGAAATTTGTTGAAAATGAGGGAACACGCCAGAATACACTTTCAGGTGATGCCTAAAAGTTACAAGACAGAATAAAATTGTGAATCTACTGTAGTTATTATTATTATTATTTATGTTTTCCGATGCACATGTACTCTTGTTGTCCGGTTTGTAGGACTTCAGTCTCTTACCAGTTACCGCCAACTGTAGCACTACAATTCAAAAGAAAAGGAAGTTTAAGAAATAGGGACTATCTTCTATCTTAGAATCCACTCACTAAAGTCGAGCTTATAGGATTCTCATAGGCTTTGACGCTTTCTAGCACCAACTAGATATGCATGCCTTCTTTTGTGTGCCATTGTGAGTAAAAGAAAGGAAAATACATTTATTTTCTTGTTCCTTTGTTATGATTTCCATTGAAACTATTTCCTTTTGCTGCTCAGGCTGTTTTGTGCTTGATTTTACTTACAATCCCTCTCACATGTATAAGAAAATTGGCATTACAATGGCAAGTCTCGATCTAATGGTATGGTCTACTCTTTATCGTTATGGAGTACTATAAATATATAGTAAATGTTCATTTGCAACTTTCCGTTTAGTTACCACGAAATCCCTTATTGGTGTATTGTATTCTTACCATGGACAGTTGATAACAAACATTACAGTGCCTTTCAAATTGAAAAAGCTCTTGCAAGTTTCCATTCAGTTGCAAAAATTTCAGTACGTACTAAAATTTTAGGCTTTCCATAGTGGCAGGACTTATGGATGAGAATGGACTTGATTGGACATTACTTTACATATTTTAGTCCTCTGATAGAAGATTGCTCGTGGGGGTCACTAAAAATTGATCGTAACAAGGCTTATCTACTCTGATGCTTGGGGAATACTGCTTAAAGCTCTCTTGAGTTTTTTTTTCAGACATCATTTATGCTAATGATTTATTATGAAAACAAATTGGTAGTGGTTGGGTCAATATGTCATATAGATACTTGCTTCTTATCCTGGCTGATCGAATCGAATTTATCTTCCTTTGATCAAACAACTGATTGAGTTGGGTTGCTAATTAATTTTATAGGAGCAATTCAATAGGTTCTAATATAAATGTGCTTCAGGTGACATCTATGGTAAGAAGTAGCCTTGCTTAGATAAGTGCCGGATAGAAATTTGCTTGGATTCCGAATATTGTTCTGGAGTATGCAGTTGTTTAACCATCTAGCATCTCTTCATCAATGATTCTGCTCGATTTGCCTCCATTTATTTAAAATAGGTCGCATTGACCACGACCAAGAATTATGTTGTATGTTCAGTAACCTTCTTTTTCCTCTGTTTTAGACAGTAAATACAATGGTCTTTTATTTGCTTAGAGTTAGACAATTCATTGTCATCTATTTGGATTTGGAGTCTACATGCAGTAATACAATGTTTGTTTAATGCATACAGACACTGGTTGCAATAATGTACATCAATATATTTGCATGAAAGAAACAAATTTTCATGTGCATGACACTTATTTTCAAATTTTTATTATTGAATGTGCCACTCTGTAGCTAACCAATTATATACAGGCATGCCACATCCTCTACTTTTTAGCACTATGTTGGAGATGGCAAGTTGTCCTGCTCTCCCATGTTTGCTCTGCAACCTCGCCGCTACTAATTCTTTGAGGTTGCAACTGATACCTCCAACTCGGCCCGCAAGGAGGTAGTCTGCTTGTCCGACCTACCTGGAGCTCCACAACTCCTCCCTAGATGTCACCATTCCTGTGATTTCTAGGGCGACCTGGATCAGGAGGTATCCACAAATATAAAAGATCTTTGTCTTTAACATTCATTAATCTCCTAAACCAAGCTCAGAGCATTATTTCCCGGCTGTATAATTGGGTTTTACCTTTGTTGTCATTTGTCTTCAGTTTGCACATGTGCGGGTTTTCTCCATAACTTTTTGAAAGCTAATAGATTCAGAGTTTTGGCCTTTCCCTTTTGTTGAATATCATCACTCTTCAAGTACCAAGCCCTTCAGAAGAAGAGGATAGCTAGACCTCTTGATTCTTTGCGCATGTCTTCCTTCCAGTAGGGTCATCAACTTGTCCTTGGTTCTGTAAGTGAACTGATATTTTAAAGGAAAAGTATTCTTCAACTGATCTTCGTGCTGATTGTTTACTTTCTATTTTTTCCCGTGTTTTTTTTTTTGGCTTATGTTCATACTGCTTGCCTTGCTTGCACATCTGCAACTTTGTCTGATAACTACATTGCAGGTTACAGGGACCGTTGTCAGTTGCTGAGGTATTGTGGTTAACACACATTTTCCTACTAGCACCTAATTTTTCTCCAGGGACAAAATCAAAGTAACTGCATGTATTGCGCTCTTTAATTGCTACGAATAAAGTTAGTCATACAAATGCGTATCTTTCTATTGCCTCACAGTGTCCGAGCCTGGCAAGTCGTTTTAGCAGAATCCACACTGAAAACATTAGCATATTACATTCTTGCATATAGGAGGCACAAAATATGTTAAATCCATGACAAGTACATATAGCAAGGATCATTCATTAATGACAAGTACTTAGATGAATCTATGTGCCCGGGAAGTTTGGCAACATTTAAAATAACATTCTCAAGTTAGGCTTTGTGCAATTCACAAAGAGCACGTAGTCTAATGCGGGGGGGTATAAAATTATCTTCTTAGCTCCGGCTATTGGATAGGCTGTGGATTTGCTTATCTGGTGCTTCTAGCAGTTAAAAGAATTAGTAACCTTTTTTGCTGATAAAATGAATTTTATGTGTCTCTTAGTTTATTCTACCGTATCAGGATATGACTTGACCACGACACATTTAATAACCGTTATTGCTGGCATGCTCCTCTTGACAGAGTGAAGAATTGTGAACTTCGATAGTATAGGATATAGATCAACTAGGTTCATGAATTATATTTTACTGTACAATGAGGATTTTATACAGATCTAACATATAATTAATAATATCATGGTACATGCACGTCATTCCATGATTCTCCATGTGAGATATGATTTTTTGATGATCCTTTGTTTCATGATCTGTGCAGAATGGAGAATTTGGTTGCTTTGCAATTCAATTTGAGTCGGATGATGGATTAAATGGCTAAACGGATATTTATGTGTGATAAATTATGTTCAATTTATTTGGTAAATTTGGGATGATGTTTTTATAAAATTATGGTATCCTGACGGATGTTTGTAGTGCCCCAACTCAAAGATAAACAGTTTATGGTTTTGAGTTCAAAAAATGGTATGTCCTTTGTTCATAGATGTAACCTAAACTATTAGAAATGCTTACATTTAGAAACAGAGGTAGTATTAGTACATTGTTTGATGTCATTATTGTTGTGAGCTATGCAACAGCGTGTGTGCAAGGACCATCTCACTAAATTGCAAAAGTGAGCTTACCATCATCTCACTGATGCCTCCAGCATAGCAGACATCATGTTGGCTATAGTGTGTAATTATTTTTCTATTTCTTCCATGGTTGTTTAATTGTCCTTTCTGTGGCCCATAGACCTATTTGTGTATCCCAAAAAGTGCCCCGTGGCTTTTTTTTTGTCTATGAATGGCTTATAGAACTACTCCCTCCGTTTTAAAATATAAGATGTTTTATGTTTATGAAGAAAATGTATCTAGACTTGTTTTAGTTTGTAGATTCATCCCAAACTTGAGTGAACCTATATACTAAAAGTAGTTTAGATACATTTGCTTCACAAAGCTAAAACATCTTATATTTTGAAACGGAGGGAGTATTTCTGAATCTCAAAACATGCCCCGACCCCCTGATCTATGGAATGGTTTATCCTCTTGCTTACCTCATACTTATTCTACATATACAATAAAATGAAATGGGTAGTTGTTTATATTTGATGTTTGCTCATCATCAATTTCTATAGATGATTAATACATTGTTTTATGAATTGTTATGAGGACTGATGCTTATTCATGATAAATTTTCATGCCTGAATAATATAGTATCATTCAAAATGTTTAGTGTTTTGGATTTACTATATGGTGAGCATGTTCTTTGAAAAATGCATTATTATTTTCCCATCTCATTTTTTTCACTGCTATACAAAATATAAATAATGCCAAATTCATAGGTTCATACCTGGAAGAAAGCCGGAGTACATTATTGTTTTCCCACCTTTTCATAGTGTTACATAAAATAGAAAATCTATGTGTGAGGCACGGGGTCGTGCGCCAAGGCGCACCCCTAAATCTAGTTGTTGTTATTTCCTGCAATCTACCGAACTTTGTAGGCTCGTGGCTTGCGCCATTCTGCGGACGAGGTATTTTGGACATTTAGAAACATAATTAGGGGGGGGGGGCAGTACGACGTTCCACGAAATTCAGATTTGATGGGCCTTTGGATTCGGAATCAATGGTCCTGATCTGCCCAGCCACACTCGCTTCGACGTGATGGACCAGCCGTGTTCTACCCGCCTGGTGCTGTGTCTTGCTGCTGTTGGGTCCGTGCTATGGCCGACCCACCTCTCAGTCACTGCTCAGCTCGTGCGTAGGATCTAGTCCGATGTGCACCGAAAATAAGCGGAAAAAAATCCGGTTCATCCCTCCAACCACGGACCCGAAGTTTTTCCTTGCTAGAGTGAACTGACCAAAATCACGTCTGAATAAAACACCCCACGGTGGCAAACCCTAGCCGTCACGCCCAATCCCCTCAGCCCCGCCAGCTCCCGATCCGCGACCATGCGCCCCTCCCCCAACCCCCTCGCCTCCTCCTTGCCCCCATCGCTCCTGGTCTCCTCCTCCTTACTTCCTATCCCTCTTCCTCTGGTCTCCACAGCTGCTGCCCAAGGAGCACGCGTCTAGCCTTCGGCCATGCCCCCTGACCGTTCAAACTTCACATGCAGGGAAAACCCTAGCAAAGAGTTGACGGAGCAGATGTGATGGCCACAATGGCGGGTGGGACGAGGACCTACAGGATCCCGGTGGCGCAGAGGGTGAGAGGTCAGCTGACGGAGCCAGACGGTGGCAGCGGTCGTGGGCGGAAGCGGAAGGAGGCGCTGCAGGAGCCCCTCCCGGAGGAGGGCGGCGACAGCGATGCTCAGGTAAGGTGCCCTACAAGCTTAATCGTTCCTACAAGCTTAATCGTAAGGTGCTCTTCGAGATCGATCTAGAGCACCGATCTTCCCCTTTTGCAAACATGCAGCTTACGGAACCTGAACTGCAAACATGGTTGTTTATTAATTTATCTGGTTTAGTAGCTAAGCTTAGTAAGCATTAGCATTTGTTGTATGTACACGTGAGTTTGATATTGGATTATGCTGCACCCTTATTTCTAAAATCAATGGACGCACGATGCACACTTCCAGTTTTGATGTGCACATGAAAGAACACAATGTCCGACAGTTTTATTGGCCACGGTTAATAGCATAACATCATACCAACTTTTTTCTTTGATTATTAGATTCCGCCATTTATACTCTCAGAGGCGTTCAAGGGTGTCAGGCAGATCAGAGTCACCCGATAGGGCTCTCAGGTTTGGTGCCACATCTTCTTTTCCTCAGTGCGCAATTCCTTTCGTCTTTGTCAGAAATTTAGCATGTCTATCTACTGCACTTTAACTGAAGATTGTGCTGAAATAAACACATCAGAGGGTAAACGTACTGACGAATTTTCCACAGATTTGTTCTGCTACTTGGGTTCAACACTAGAGAGTTCACATGTGTTTGCAATTCTGTTTGCGGCTTATAAAAGATTTTGTGGTGCTTTTGCAGGGTCCGCACAACCATAGAACCTGAGGGATTCTTTGACTGAAGCGTAGTCTGACATTCTGGTAAAGATTAGCTCTTCTCGTGTGTATCTCACCTTTAAACATGGCACTAAAATCACTATAAAAAGACAACATGCTAAATGAAAAGCTCTGAAGATTTTGGATGAAGCCTTGAATAAACACTCTAATTGTTATTCTCTTCTTCAGTTTGCAAAATAGTACTATCGGCCATAATTTACTAATTACTGCTTCTTTTGAAGTGTACTTGTGCAATATCATGTCATGAATCTAATAAGATGCTTTTTTACTTTTAGATTGGTCTCGGGAAAGGTTCTAAATATTTTGAGGAAGAACTATTTTTAGACCAAAATTTACACTAGAATTGTTTCCTTGTTGTGAAGACCATTTTACTGTTGTACCTTGTCGCCACTTCACCATTTAAATTTTCTCGATTGTTATTATGGATTATGTAGCGGGTTCAAATCAGCTAGACCTGTGCCAATGGATGAGGTAAGATAATATTTCTTATTTTTAGTCATAAACAAAATCATTACATTCATCAGACTACTAATTAAATAGAGCATGTTGAGCCAACAAGCGCATGCTCATTGTTTCTACTCACGTTTGTTTCTCGTGCTCGTGTTCAGGCCTAACATCACAAAAATTCTGCTATATGTCTACTTACAATGGTGGTAAGTGATAAGTAAATCAGGGCTTGCTTGTTTTTATTGTCTAATTCTGTTGATAAATACCATTCAATTATTGTTTGTAAGCATTGTGGTTTAGAGTTTTTAATTGTGAAATTATCCCAACATACTGATATTATTCAAGTACTAAGGAGCACGCACTCGGGTCGCCGGCGATGGCGACGAGGGGCATGCACTCGGCCTGCCGGCGATGGCCCCTGGCCATCCAAACTTCACGGGAGCGGATGGGGAGGCGCCGGTGGCGGTGCGGACATTGAGTGGCCAAGCGTACGGAGTTAGGTGGTGGCTGCGGTGGTGGGTGGTGGGTGGAAGAAGGCGCTGCAGGAACGCCTCCCAGAGGAGGATGGTGGCGACGTCCAGTGGAGTCTGGATCTCTCTTTACGTGAATGCTTTAGGTTTGTCCTGCTATTAGTTAGTTACCTAATTATGTCATTCTAGCCCACCGTGGCTTACTCAGGAAAACCATTATCTATCTATTAAGCTTAATTTTATTCATGTTTGGCAAGATGTTGCTCTTTTAAGCTTAAACCTACCTCATAGATGTCCAGTTTAATCGACATA
Source organism: Avena insularis (assembly GCA_023614405.1). Classification (NCBI taxonomy): domain Eukaryota; kingdom Viridiplantae; phylum Streptophyta; class Magnoliopsida; order Poales; family Poaceae; genus Avena; species Avena insularis. The sequence continues at coordinate 419,267,694 of CM042685.1, read as the reverse complement.
TATTCAGGGGCAGTTCATGCTGTTGGACATCTCAGTTCACATGTCACTGCTTGCATTCTTTGTTCGCAAAGCCTCAAAGTTTTTATTACATTAGGTATAAGACAATTTGTCAGATCATATCTAAAAACTTATATCCGTAAGTAAGGATGGTGATGTCCAGTAAAGCGGGTAGTTTTTTTATGTATATTAAGATGTCATAAGTTCATCTTTCAGTAACCCCTTGATAATAAGGCTTAAGCGACCAATAGAACTATCACATTGTGAGAGTGAAATTGATGGCCTTAACATTGAATCTGTTTGTATTTTCCCTATCTTATAGTCCTGTAAAACATGTTAATCTTGTGGCCATGGTTACTCTAATTGAAATAACGGCATGCTCACTGAGATTTTTATACTCTAAAAAATAGGTGGCTTACCTTATGCATCGGGAAATCAGTGATCTATCTATTTCCATGTTACGAGCTGATGTCCAGGTCCGGCCATGGGTCTCTTCATTAACATAGAGAATGCTTGGAATGCGCAACTAATCATGAAGTGAAATTGTCTATTTATATTGTGATATATAGTTGTGTAGTCTTGGAGTGTGCCACCTGCACCCAGTAGGCAAGCCATGTCCAAAAATATTATTTTTCCACCTGTTTTTTATTAGTGTGAGAGCTATGAGATCGTGTGCCAAGGCGCACTCCTAGATCAAATAGCCTGTCAACATAGCACATGCATTACCGCAAACTAAATGTGCTTTTTCTTATGATGCAGAACATTAGTAGTGAAAAGAGAAGTACTTAAGATGCAGCTCACTATGGAAAGGATGTAGCTATGGTGTAGTTTCGTCTGCCTTTGTTTTTGCAACAGCTAACTCTTTGATCAATCATTGTTCTAGGAACTTTAGTTTTCTTTTGATGGTTCTACTATTCACTAAACTAGATGATTTTGATGACTATGCCTTTGAGTAAGATCATTGCATATGATGTCATCTTTGTGTATTAAATCACAGACAATTTTGCTGTGAGTTAAGATATTTATCTTTGCGACGTTTATCTATTGTTGGTTAAAAACTACCTAGATTATGTGTAATATACTCTCATATGTTATGATGCAATTAATATATGTACTTATCTTTTCAAGTGTCTCCTATTACATAATGTATTGTTAAGTCTGATATCTAACCAGGTACAAACAGTTATATGGATATGGATCATTGTAACAAATCTCGCTAAAACTTTATACAAGAGGTAAAATATCTCAGCCACATTAACAATAGAAACATAGATAGCAAAATCTAATAGCTCCATAAACTAATGTTAAATAGATATGAAATCTACGGGTCCGTGCGCCAAGGCGCACTCCTAAATCTAGTAGTAATGATTCGGTTGGAGCAAGGAGAGTGCGCACTTTTAGGCCAAAGGTCCTAAACTCTGGACATGTCCCGGTTCCTTCTTGAGATCATACAAGGGTGATCCCTTCCATCTACAAGCAAAGTTCAGCTTTCAAGGCATCACTGCATTGGCGCATGCTCGACATGACAATAAGATAGTATATAAATTTCACCGATTCGGTTCTGTAGAATCACTCCCACGACTGCTGAGCCATCGTTCTCCAAGAGGACCCTGTCAATATTTAGCTTTGTAATAATTCGAACACACAGTCGACTTAATGGATATTCAGCTTATCCAATTTTGTTTTGCATCCACCGTATATAGTTCATAAGTTAGCCATTGACATCCTAACTTAACTAATTTAACCGACGAGTAGATACAATGACGACAAACAAAATGAACCAGCTCTATGCATGGATGCACGTGCAATTAATGGATCTAAAATGACGCAACAACTAACTAGCTAGCGAGTCCAGACGATGCTACTCCCAAATGTATCATTTCTTTTATAGCATAAAGGGGTTGAGTTAATCAAATAGGAGTCATGTTATAGTTTCCAAAGGATATGGTCCGCACTTCACGTTGAAAAAAGGACAAGGTCCACACTTAATCCTAACATCACTATTCCATCCTGCAATCTACTACTCTTTGCCGGTTTGTGGCTTGCACTAGGGATACAGAAGAGGGATCCCACTTAATGACTTGTTAGTTCAAAATTAACCTAGCTAAAACTAAGCACTATGCCTAGAAAGGGCTCTAAGCCGGATCCCGCCTTGCTACCCTAGCTCGCACCATTCTACGAACGAGGTATTTTAGACATAGTGACGATACGTTTTGAAGCAATGAGTGCACACTTTCTAAGACCAAATGCCCTAGACTCGACATGTCTCAGTTCCTTTGAGGGATCAAGCGAACAATTTCAGAGATGTTTGTGTCAACCTAGACATAACTTATGTCCACTCGAGTGCAAGGGTGATCCCTTCAATGCACACGTAAAGTTTAGTTTCTAGGGCACCATCGTATTGAACGCATGCTCGACACGATGAGAAGATAATTTCACCGACCGAGTTCCAGAAAATCATTCCCGCAACCATTTGGCCATCATTCTCACGAAAGGCTCCATCGATATTCTTCCTTTGCAATTCCAGCACAGAGTCAACTCCATCAATATTGAGCCTTGCAATTCCAACACATGGCCAACTCCATTGAAATTCAGCTTTGCGATTCAAGCACATAGTCGGCTCCATCGATATTAAGCTTTGCAAATCAAGCAAATGGCAAAGAGGGCAAGGAACTCATAGAACCGTGGAAAATCCGATAGCCAAGGGTCCAACCAAGGAGCATCTCCCGCCCATTGACTATAGTGAACGATGCCCCTAGCCAGATGTCATGTTTGATGTCCTGAATGGCTCTCTAGAACTGAGAGCCTTCTCGACGCTCACATGCTAGCAGGGGAGGCCCCGGAGGTATTTGGCTTTGATGAGATAAAGCCATAAAACTCCATCATCCTTGAGGATAGGCCAAACCCATTTCAGCATCAGAGCAACATTGGAGCGGCGCGAGTCGAGAATCCCTATGCCCCAAGGATCTTGGGGGCGCAGATGTCATCCCATTTTACCATATGGTATTTCTGGTGTCCGTCTCTGGCTACCCAAAAGAACCGGGAAAACTCTTTAGCGAAGTCTGCTTGGGTCCCCTCAGGTAGCAGGTACAACCCCATCTGATACATGGGGGGCTAGATAGGAACGAGTTGATCAGTACCATCTTGCTCCCCTTGGTCGTGAGTCTAGCTCGCCAGGGTTCAGCTTTTGACTGAACCCTCATGACCAGGAGGCAGGTCCTTGATCAGAACACGTGTACCCCATATAGGCATACCTAGTTAAGTGATGGGGAAGTCTGCCAATCTATAGTTGAGGTTGGCAGCGATATGCTGGCTGTCCTTGTCTGAGTATCGCAAGATCATAACCTTTATCTTATCAAAGTTGATCTTAAGTGCTGGCATGGATTCAAAGCATAGGAGTAATAATTTGAGATTCATGATATCAAGCTCCTAGACCTGCACGATGATCATGGTATCATCCGCATATTGGAGGTGAGAGATCTCTCCTACGGGGATAAGATGCCCTACCACACCAGTGATGTGGCCAGTGACTTTTGCTCTATCCAAAATCTCTGCAAGGGCATCCACCATAGAGTTAAACAAGAGGGGCGATATCAGGTCTCCCTCTCTCACTCCGCAAGATGATATAAAATAAGGACCAACCTCCCCATTGATATTAATCGCGGTGTTACCACTCATGATGAACTGCATGATCCGAAAAATCACTCTGTCATAAAACCCCTCCCCTCGAGAACCTGCTAGAGGAAGGCCCGGTCCAATGGGTCATATGCCTTCTGGAAGTCCAACTTAAGGAACACTCCCTTATGATGTCGAACCTTGACCTCATGAATAATTTCATGAAGGGAAAGGACACCATCATGAATCAAGCGTCCCTTCAAGAAGGCAAACTGGAGTGTGTGGGTAAGGCGTTCCATGACGAGTAATTCTAGAAGCGCAGAATTTTTCGAAGATATGCTGGATGATGTTGATTGCCATGATCAGTCTAAACTGGCTGATATCCGTGGCCCCCACTACTTTGGGATCAAGGTAATCACATCAAAGTTTAGTATGGACATCACAAAAGTCCCAGTGTAGAATTCCTGGAACATCGACATGATGAACGGTTGCAGCTGATCCCAAAATGTCTAGAAGAAGACGATCGAAAGACCATTCGGCCGAGGGGAATTAGTCTTCATGTACTAAATCACCGAGGCTACCTCCTCCGGAAGGAATGGGAGCATGAGGTCTACATTCTCGGCGATGGTAACAGTGATGCCCGCAATCTAGAAGTTGGGGTTCAGCGATATCCCATATTGCGGCACAGCTAAGAACAAATCCTTATAGAAGGTGTATATATGGGAGGAGATCTCCTTCGGGTCTTCTAGAAGGGTATCCTCCTCCCATAGGCAGGAGATTGAACACTTCATCTGCCTACCATTAGCAATATAACATGAAGTAGGTCGTGTTTCACTCCCCTGGAGAGTCCAGTTTTGTCGACTCCACTGTCACCAGAATGCCTCCTCTCCCTTATAGATCTCCATGGTGAAAGTCTCTAGGGAGTACCTATGGGACCAAGTCTCTGTCGATAGGCCTACCAGGTCTTCTTCCTAATCAAGAGCATGTGTCTCCTGCAGAAGCGACTCTTTCCGGCCTCTGAATGCCGCTCCAAGGTTCACCCCCGGCCTCACATGAATTGGCGTGAGAGCTTGGCATAGTGGTTCCAGGCATCCACTGCAATAAATACGTGAGGGGGGAGGCATCCGCCTCCAACCACCTTGACCAAACGGCCTCCGTGAACCCTGACTGTTGAAGCCAAAAGGTTTCTAAGTGAACACGGTTTAGTCTAGGCGGATCGCCTCCTCCCGTCGAGAAGAGGAGGAGATGGGTATGTTGAGAGCCAATCTTGGAAATACTAGATACCCAAAGTGAGTTTTTTGAAAAAAAAATCATATGTAGATTAACATGTTTTAAAATATAGTACACCTCTATTCTTAATAAGTATAAGACGTTGTTGAGAGTTTAATTTACACTTCCAAAATATCCTATATTTAGGAATCGAAGGGAGTAAAAGCTAGTACTTCGTTGGAACCAATTCGACTTAGTTCTAGTAATAAGAGGTTGATGGAAGGACTGCTAATCAAACGTGCATACGTCTAGCTCTGCGTATCAACCGATTTGAGGGTGACATGGTCATACAGGACTAGCAATACACAATACTACTAGACTCATACGCGCGCTTCGCCGCGCCGCCTGCTTTGACGTTGTCACACCGCGTGGCTGGTGCGCTGCATCGCCGGGCCTTTGTTTGGGACGCAGCCGTAGCTTGGCTTATTATGCTTGCATTGAATAGTTCTGGCAAGATCAGTTTAGCCACCTGTACTCACAGATCGCTGGAGATGATGAGAAGCATCTTACCTTTTGTGCGATATTTTATCTGTTCAGATCATTTGCTTAAGCTTATCTCGGATTAGTTACACTGTTCAAATCACTTGGATTTTCTAGGCGAGCGGTGGCGAGCTCCGGTAGTAACGATCTATCTCTACTAATCGAACCATATCTATCTCTACTAACACGGAACGGATTCACAACAGTGATCAAATATAGAGTTCGACTGGATTCTCGGTAGACCTAGATCCTTAACACGGATGACAAAGCAAACATTTGAACATTGTCACCAATAATAGTTTTACCATCCCTCACAACACACTTAGGGCGCATAGCAACGATGCTACGCTGCACTATCAGCACATCAATCCAGTTGAAAAAACAAAGCGGTCGCTCTGCCAACGACCAAAACTAACATATGCCCCAAACAAAGTTCATGGCACTCAAATCACACGAAAGTACCCTTTGGGTTTATGTCCTCCCGTCTGGCGACTCCGGCAGCGAGTCTGTGTCCACCGCTGGTGTACTCCGTTCCGATCCCGTCCTCCGCTTCCGTCTCTGATCCTACTCCCCTTCTTTGATCTCTCCCTTCCGGCTTAAAGGGTGGTTTCGGCTGCCTGTCCGGTTGTGTTTGCGAGTCCAGGGTTAGGGTTTTTCTAGTCCAATCTGATCATGGCGGATTCTCGGTCGGCTGTCAGCGCCGCCGCGGCTGCGGTGAAACCAGATGGCGTGCAGACAAACAATCTGACGGGAGGAGATGGTGCTTTCTCTTCCCAAGGCGTTGGTACACAGGGTGCTGAGATCAACTTCATGTTCGACCGGCTCGAGATTGGCGAGGAAGAATTCGATGATCTAGTTCTCTAAGAAGATGAGGCTGAAATTCTGGAGAGTACTCGTTGGCTTGCAGTGGCCAGAGTCCACTACCCCAAATCTTTTAGCCATGAAGCTTTTTTCCAGCAGATGCGTATTGCGTGGAACCCGGCCAGAGAGATTAACATACGGCCAGTGGGAATCAACCGCTTTGTGATTCAATGTTTCTGTCTTGGTGATTGGGAGAAGATCATGGAGAGAGGTCCGTGGCTCTTCCGTGATTGGGCGGTGATTCTAGCTCCATATGATGGTCTGTCGGATCCGGATGATGTGGAGCTTGAGTTCATGCCAATTTGGCTACAAGTCCACAAAATCCCAGAAGGGTACAGAAAAGAGAAGGTGGTCAAACAGTTGGTTAGTCGATCTGCAGGCGAGATTGTGACTGTTGAGATGAATCCTACTGGTGGATTCCGTGGTGACTACGTGAGAGTTCGAGTAAAACATGATGTTCGCAAGCCTCTCACTAGATTTGTCTCAATGGTTCTTGGTGGCAAACGTGCTCTTTTTGCTGTCAAGTACGAAAAACTTGGTCAGCTCTGCTTTGCATGTGGGCTTATTGGGCATGAATATAAGGAGTGTGGTACAGGTTTGTTTGAAGAGAAGGATCTCAAGTATGGGGAGTGGATCCACGCTTATCCCCCTAGTCGTGGAAAGGGTGGTTATGCCCGTGGTGGATTGAGAGGTGGCAGCAACCCATCTGTTCCGGTGGGTAGGGGCGATTTCATGCATGGCCGGGGGAGGACTGGTTTTGGTGATGGCCTCGGTCGAGGTAGAGGAAACTATGTAGATTGGAGGGCACATCCTGAGCGCAATCTGGTCGGTGATAAAGATCTTGATGATACCGCCACAAGTCCAATAAAAACTGGGGACGTTCACATGACAGACCTTGAGAAGAACGCCAAGAAGCGCCTTGCTTTTCAACAGGGCACTTTGGATCATAGTGGCACCTTGACGATCACCAATTCAGAAATGGCTGATGATGAAAAATTAGAAGAAGTGGAAGATCTGAATAATAAAGACACTGTAAAGGACAAGAAAAGGCATAAGAAGGAGGATGGCACTTCGGCGTCTGGAGCTTCTGTAGGATCGGCGGCATCCCTCGAGGATGACCGCCGTACACAATGAATTGCATTGGTTGGAACTGTCGTGGAGCGGGGAACGCCGCGACAGTTCATGAGCTGGGTGTTCTGCTAAGAACACATCAAGCTAAGGTGGTGTTCCTATGTGAGACTCGTCAAAGTTGTGCTCGAATGAAACGTCTCCGGAGTCGGCTGGGCTTGAGAGGCTTTACTGGAGTGGATTGCGATGGGCTTAGTGGAGGCCTAGCACTTTTTTGGCATGAAAGCATTGAGGTAGAAGTGAAGGAATTGACTGATAGATATATTGATGTATGGATACGGCTATCCCCGGATGATCCTTTATTTCATGCCACGTTTGTTTATGGAGAACCGAGAACCGAGAATAGACATCTGATGTGGGCTGCATTATCTGCCTTGCGGGCATCTTCAACACTACCTTGGGCGCTTATTGGAGATTTTAATGAAGCTCTCTGGCCTTACGAGCACTTCTCGGCGCGTCCGAGACTTGAATCGCAGATGGCGGCGTTCCGGGACTGCATGCAGGTTTGCGGTCTGAAAGACTTGGGCTTCTCCAGTCTGCCTTTCACATATGACAATCGGCAAGCTGGTAATCGTAACGTTCAAGTCAGATTGGACCGTGTGGTTGCCGATGATCGGTGGCGTGATATTTATGCAGATTCTACTGTTGTCCATTTGGTCTCCCCGTGCTCGGACCACTGTCCTCTCCTCTGGTCGCTGATTAAGGAGATATGGGAACCAAGAGGACCCAAGTGTTTGAGGTACGAAATATATTGGGAGAGAGATTCAGCGCTAAAGGAAGTTATTGATATGGCCTGGAAGAAGCTAGGGCATATGGCAGACTTGGGAGGCATCAACCGTGGACTGGATACGGTTATGAAAACCTTACACAGTTGGGGTAAACGTAAGTTTGGCAATATCACCCGTGAGCTGTCAAAGTTACGTGAGCAGCTTGCACAGCTACAGGAAACAAATGCTCCCAGAGATGAAATCCGAATGGTAACTGATAACAAATGAATGAGGTATTATACAGAGAGGAAATGTTATGGTTACAGAGATCACGTATTGACTGGCTTCGCGAAGGCGATCGCAACACCAAAATTTTCCACCATAAGGCGGTGTGGCGAGCTAGAAAAAATAAAATTAAGAAATTACGTGATGATAATGGCATTGTCAATGAGGTTCCAACAGATATGCAGAGGATGGCGATCTCTTACTTCCAGTCTATGTATACCCGAGACCCCTCTCTTAATCACACAGCTATAACAGATCTTGTGCAGGAGAAAATTACTCAGGACATGAATGAAATGTTATGCAGAGATTTCTCTGATGATGAAATATCTACTGCCTTGTTTCAAATTGGGCCAATTAAGTCCCCTGGTCCTGACGGATTTCCTGCAAGATTTTATCAGAGGAATTGGGGGTTGGTTAAATCTGATATTATTTCTGCTGTGAAGGTTTTCTTTGCTACAGGACACATGCCAGAGGGGACAAATGATACTTCAATTGTCCTAATTCCTAAGGTGGACAACCCGATCAGTTTGAAGGACTTTCGACCTATTGGTTTATGTAATGTTCTCTACAAGATTGTTTCTAAGTGTATGGTAAATAGACTTCGCCCTCTTCTTGGGGAAGTGATCTCTGAGAATCAGAGCGCCTTTGTCCCGGGATGGATGATCACGGACAACGCCTTGTTGGCCTTTGAGTGCCTCCACTTCATGGAACATGGTACTTCGACAAATTCTTCTTTCTGCGCTTACAAGCTCGATTTGTCCAAAGCTTATGACAGAGTAGATTGGTCTTTCCTGGAGAGTACAATGCATAAGATGGGGTTTTATCATCGGTGGGTGCAATGGATTATGGCTTGCGTGACCACGGTGAAATATTCAGTGAAATTTAATGGAACCCTTTTGGAAGCTTTCTCTCCTACTAGAGGCCTTCGACAAGGAGATCCCTTATCTCCTTTTCTCTTTCTATTTGTGGCGGACGGTTTATCGGCACTTTTACAAAAGGAAGTGGAAGCGGGAGGTATTTCTCCTATCAAAGTATGTCGTAATGCTCCAGGGATTTCCCACCTGCTGTTTGCTGATGATACAATGTTATTTTTTCGAGCATATGAAGCACAAGCCGTTTGTGTGAAGAATGTAATTGATGTGTATGAGACAAGTACAGGACAACTCATTAATCCCTCAAAATGTTCTATTCTTTTCAGTTCAGCTTGTCCTTTGGATACACAAAATTTGATAAGGTCAACACTGAGAGTGGAACAACATTTATTTGAACCAAAGTATTTGGGACTGCCTACACCAGAGGGTAGGATGAATAAAGGGAAGTTCCAAAATCTTCAGTCTCGTTTGAGCAAAATCTTAATAGATTGTGGTGATAGTCTATTGGCGCAAAGTGCAAAGGAAATCTTGATTAAGGCAATTGCTCAGGCCATCCCCACATATATAATGGGAGTTTTTAAATTACCTATATCAGTATGTGATGACATTACCCGCTTGATACGTAATTACTGGTGGGGTTCTGCTAAAGGCAAAAAGAAGATGCATTGGGTCAGCTGGCCAAAACTTCTTCGTTCCAAGAAGCAGGGCGGCATGGGTTTTCGTGATATGCGCATTTTCAACCAGGCTCTTCTTGCACGACAGGCCTGGCGCCTACTGGCCTTTCCTGACAGTCTTTGCGCGAGGGTTTTGAAGGCGAGGTACTACCCTAGTGGTAATCTTATTGATACTGTGTTCACTGGAAACCCGTCATCAACGTGGACTGCTATTGCATATGGTCTGGAATTGTTGAAAAAGGGTCTAATATGGCGGGTCGGTGATGGCAGAAGCATTCGAATTTGGAGGGACAGTTGGATCCCACGGCAAACTTGCATGAAGGTTCTATCCCCTAAAAAGAATCGTCGGATTCGCTGGGTCTCGGAACTTTTGGATAACCAAGGTAATTGGAAGGAGCAAATGGTGCGGAACAGTTTTCTTCCCATTGATGCGGATTTAATCCTTCGCATTAAACCCTCTCGTCGCCTAGAGAAGGATGTGGTAGCCTGGCAGCCGGAGCAGTCTGGTATTTTCTCAGTGCGGAGCGCATATAAATTAGCATTTAATGCGTTGCCTGAGCAAAACTTGTTCCCCGCTGCGAGCACCCGACCAGATGGTGATGATTTGTGCTGGTCCAGGATTTGGAAGTCCAATACCCCACCAAAGGTGAAGATGTTTGCCTGGAAAGCGGACTCCAATGCCTTGTCCACGGAAGTAAATAAACGCAATAGAGGCATGGAAGTTACAGGTACTTGTCTGATTTGTGGTTTGGAGCCAGAGGACATTGCCCACGCATTATTTAGATGCCCCCATGCACAACAACTATGGTCTGTCATGCGTGAGTGTTGGCAGTTGCCGCTAGAAAAGGATATGAAGGGAGATTCTATCTCTTGGTTTAAATCAGTGATTAACTCAGCTCAGCCATATGTTATTGATTGCCTTCTGCTGGTAGTGTGGAGAGTATGGTATGCCCATAATGAAGCTACTCATGACAAGCCTATCGAAGGCTCAAAACGCTTTCTAATCAGCTACTTGAAAATTCAGTGGAATTTAAAGGAGATGTCGACGGAAGAAATAGTTAAGGGCAGATCTATTCTTGTTGTTAATTCGGTGAAAGACACAACTACAAATTCTAGGAATAAAGAGCCTGACAAGAAATGGATTCTACCGTCTCCTGGATGGGTCAAATTGAATTGTGATGGCTCTTTCAAGAAGGAAAATGGCACCGCAGGAGGTGGCATGGTACTCCGAGATGACATGGGTCAAGTAATCTTCTCAGCTTGTCGTAATTTGATGGACTGTGCATGCCCCCTGGAAGCAGAAACAAGAGCCTGTCTTGAGGGCCTTCGGCTAGCTCTCGCACGTAGCAATAAATCCATTGAGTTGGAGCTAGATTATTCTTGTCTACTAGATGCCATCAAGTTAAAGACTCAGAATCGCTCTTCTCTCACACATTTGATCTCGGATATAAAAGCTTTAGTTTATGGTAGTAGAAACATTATTCTTGTAAAAGCGGATCGCTCGCAAAACAGGGCTAGTCACTGCCTCGCAAATTTTGCGAGAGCAGAGGGTCGTACGATTGTGTGGCTCGGCGCGGGACCTGAATGCTTATCACAGGTGCTCGCTGATGACCTCTTTGTAACCCCTGTTGCTTAATACATCCCTTTTACCCGCAAAAAAAAAAAAGTTCATCGCACTCATTAGAGTAAATGGGTATTTATGTGAAACGGAATTTAAACAGAACACATACAAAAATTGATCTTGTATTATTCTCGTACAACTTAGTACGACAGGCCTCACATGGGATGCTTAGGTTCTTTATCTTACAACAAAATACTTCATTGTTTTTTGGAGGCCCTTAGACGGTGCATTTCAAAACTTGATCATAAGTGGCCTGGATGTTCGCTTTGGCAAGAGTACTTCTTTGTTGCTTCCTGTCGCAACGTCTGCTGATATGGCCTAGCCTGCTGGTTGTGTTATCTTCTAGGTTTGCATTTTCAGACAGAAAAATAGCTGATTATTAGTAATCTGAACTGCGGAACCAAGATTCAGCTCCGAATGCAGTATGTAAGCCAGCTGCAATTCTACATGTTTTTACCTTCAGAAGGAGCAGCCTCTCATTCGCTTCTTTGTGGTGCAGCAACTGTCTCTCGGTGAGCATGGCAGAGTCGGGTCTTTGAACTCATGCGCTGCCTGAACCAAGAACTGGCTATACTGGGCGCATATGATGCGCAGGGTCTCCATTAGATCATAGTACCTTGCACGCAGCTTGCTGCCATGGTCGTTCGATGCCTCCAAAGCGTCTGCCAGGAAAATAATCTTGCCGATTTCATGATCAGTAGGGGATCAATGACGTCATACCCTGTGACTGACTTGATCGGCTGATGATCCTCTGCCCTAGGTTTTCTTTTGCGTCGACCTTCCTTTCATAGGTACAGGCGAGCAATCGAACGAGGGAAAATCGCACCCTCACCAAAGCAAGAAGATGAATATCAGAAACATTGAAGAGCGGAAGAAAACCACCGGCCTCTAGCAGCTCCACACCACAGCCTGCAGACAGAAGAGCGGGCCACAAACAAACACTCACAGTCAAGAGGATGAGAAAGACACCAAGGAACAGAAGAACAGTCAATAAAAAGGAAAAATCAACATGGGAGCAGAAACAAATAAGAAACCTTGTGCTCCCGGCCCAGCATCAACTCCAAGCAGAAACTTCGGCCCCCGACAGCGAAACCGGCTGACCCAGTCGCACACTCCAGAGCATCACCCAGCCTCAGGCTAAATAGATGCAACACACCATGCCCGAGAGAAAAAACGGCACCCGACAGAATGGACCAAGGTCCTCACAATGACCACACCCGACAGTTCAGAACAACAATGCGTGGCCAAACTGCCCCGTAACGCATCACAGTGTCTTGCCATGATCGTGCAATGAGATATTGATATTAGCAATCTAGCATGCCACTTGGAAGTCCAAGTTGTAAGGATTTGTTTCATCGATCAGTTGGCAACATACGTTTATATCCCTCTAGAAACAGGTCGAATTGTGAAGCTAAGTTTCCATCAATCTGTACAGGACAACAAAAACGACATCTTTCTTGGAGTTGCCAATAGTAACCCCATCGGTTTATTTTTCATTAGAGGGTTCCAAGGTTGCTTTTCAAAATTCATAAGATATACGGCTGAACTATCTCCACAATATTTTTAGTGCAGATAAGTAGTGTTGTATTAAAACTGAAAAACATCTAGCACGATTAAAATATGGAGCAACATAAACCTGATGATCGAATTAACACGGCCAGCGTGACCAGAGATCTGAATCCCCCTAATGAATTGTTTGATAAGACTTGTGCCTCCAGAGCCATCTCCCATACCACAAGCATCAAAGCATCTACAGGTTTTCCATTTGTATATTGGAGACCACCAAAGGCAGGATTCATGTATCAATTCTGAAATAGAAAACAATGGAGAGTATGTACACACCTCCTGGTAGATAGCACCAGCGTACACCTCCTAGCAGATTAGCAGCGCGCGAAAGCTGTAAAATAATTGAGCAAGACATCAAATTCCCTAAACCCTACCTCCAACCCAACTAAAAAAAACTACGTAAGATAAATACAGGAGAAGGGGAAGAGTTTACCCAGCACCGGGCGCCTGCTCAGATCCAAGCAGCAGGAAACCAAATTGGTTCACCTCCTATGATAGAACTCGATTCCGCATAGGGCAGGAACTTTCTCCAAGCTTCACGTCTGCGTCGTCCTCTCCATGCTCACTATCGATCGGCGGTAGGCCCATCAGCTACTTCCCCTTGGGAGGGGCCGAACATGGAAAGGGTTCGACGAGTCCACCTGTAGCGCCGATTTAATGGGTGGGCTCAGCTGGAAAGGAAAAGTGGGCAGGGGCGCACGGCCGCACGGGGCGAGGTTCGAGGTGGGGAGAGGGCAGAGGAGATTGGCCACTGCGACGTTCGACCGGGGTTGTCGGTGGTGGGAAGGATGGATCGTGGAGACTGCTGTTACAGCGGTTGTTTTCTTCCACTTTGTGTTTTTCTTACTTGGTCACTGCCTTGTGGGCCGGAGTGGCGGGTTGAACTTGTTAAATGTCTCAGAAGAGGGCCTAGGCATAGTAACAAAACTCCAAGTCGAAAGCCTCATTGGACGATTCAGATGGTTTTTCATCCCACGACCAACGGCCGGGAACATTCGGAGGGAGAGGTGCATGAGTAAATTGCTTGTTACATCTCTCTCGAATCAGGCTTTCGTCCCGCTTTATAAATAAAGCAACATCCAGGTACAAAGTTCAACAAGCATCCACCACGGCCAAGGCCAAACGAAAAGGAAAAGAAGTGCACACATCACCGCTGGGGCCACAGCACAAGCACGCCCAAACAGAAACAAAAAACCGCAACGAGTAAGGGGGAGAACTCAGGACGCCTGGGCCGGGGAAGTCGGAGCAGATAGGGGGATCGCTGCCGTCCTCAGGGCCCGCATCGAGCTGTCGAAAGCCGCCCGATCACGCTGCCTCACCAGGGGAGACCACTGCTGTAGAAAGGCAAGAAAGGAGAACACAGGGCCAGACACGCGTGAAGGATATACCTTCTCAATCACCATCTTATTCCGCACGTTTCACAAAGACCACGAGATGGCCGCAAACACGAGCCAGAAGAGACGGCGACCTCCTACGGCCTTGTAAGCCTGGGACTGCAGGAACTCCCCAAGTTCCTGCGCGCCCCAGGCAGGCCCTAGCGCCTCTCTGACAAAGCACCAAAGAGCCTGGGCCGCCGAACAAGAGAACATAATATGGGCACAGGTCTCCAGGGTCCCGCATAGGGGACACAAGCCATCGCCCGGCCGTTCACGCAGCCACCTCCGCCCGAGGGTAGCCGTCCCTTGAAGCTGCCACACGAAGATGCGGATACTAAGCGGCAGGGGGGCCTTCCACAGAGGGGCCGTCCAGCCCAGCTCAGGGCCCTGGAAAAGGGCGCGATAGGCCGAGTTCACCGTGAACTCGCCAGAGGGGTGCAGTAGCCACCCTGCCGAGTCTGGGGCCTCATATAAGGCCCCAGGGAGAGGCGAAAGCAGCGTCCTCCCCGCACTAAGGTGCCTCCGAACAAGATGTTCGGTGGCCCTCCGAAGGCTTCTGCACAAGGATCTCGGGGAAGCGGAGATAGCAAGCAGGCTGGGGTAAGGACTAGCAGGATCGGCAGCATCCAGGGATCAAGCCAAAATCGAATCCCCTGTCCGCAACCAACCTTAAAGGAGAGGCCCAGCCCGATGAAATGCTTAATCTCCTGGAGGGCTCTCCAGAACTGAGAGCCCTCCCTCCGCTCACAAGCTAAAAAGGGGGCGGCCTCGGAGATACTTGGCTTTGATAAGCTGAAGCCAGAGCCCGCCGTCGTCTCTAAGAATGCGCCAGACCCACTTCAACATCAACGCCACATTAAAGCGGCGCGAGTCAAGGATACCTATGCCCCCAAAGCTCTTGGGGGCACAGACGTCCGCCCATTTAACCATGTGGTATTTCTGATGGCCATCCCTCGCCCAAAGAACATAGACAACTCCTTAGCGAAGTCGGCATGCGTCCCTTCGGGCAGTGTACGGCCCCATTTGGTACATGGGTAGACTCATGAGACACGAGTTAATCACCGACTTTCTCCCCTTAGGCGTGGCGGCTCGCCAGGTTCCGCCTCGGCGCACCCTCCTGACCAAGGGCGGTCCTCGATCAACACCGCGTCTCACGATGGGCATCCCAAGATAGGTAATCGGAAGTCCGAGCTTACAATTCAGCCCATCCGCGATCCGGCGCGCTCCTCCTCGGGATACCCGAACCATCACCTCACTCTTGTCAAAGTTGATCGTCAACCACGACATGGCTTGAAGCGGAAGCAGGGAACTTCAGGTGAATGATGTCCTGGTCCGAACCCTGCACCATGATCATGGTGTCATCCGCATACTGAAGGTGGGAGATCCCACCCCCAGGGATCAAGTGACCCACCACCCCGGAGATGTGCCTCGAGCGTTGGGCCCTATCCAAAATCTCGCCAAGGCGTCCACCGCGGCGTTAAACAATATAGGGGAGATCGGGTCCCCCTGCCTAACCCCGCAGGATGGACTAAAGTAAGGACCGATCTCCCCATTTATGTTGATCGCCGTCGTGCCACTCCTGACGAACTGCATGATCCAGTAGATCATGCGGTCATCCACACCCCTCCTCTCCAGGACGAGACGCAAGAAGGCCCAGTCTAAGCGATCATAGGCCTTCTGAAAGTCCAACTTCAGGAACACCCCTTTCTGACGTCGTACCTTAACTTCATGAATAATTTCATGAAGTGCCAGGACATCGTCATGAATGAGGCGTCCCTTGAGGAAGGCGAACTAGAGAGGATGGGTGAGGCGCTCCATCACTGGAGCGAGTCGAATGGCACATACCTTGGCGAACAGGCGCTGAATGACATTAATCACCGTGATCGGTCGGAACTGGCGGATATCCGTGGCCCCCACAACCTTGGGGATCAGGGTGGTCACGCCAAGGTTCAGTCGGGACATCACCAGGGTACCCGTGAAAATCTCCTGGAAGAGTTGCAAGATCAAAGGCTGTAACTGAGCCCAAAAAGCCTGGAAGAAACACACCGGGAGACCGTCAGGGCCCGGTGCCGAACTAGACTTCATGGACTTCAGAGAAGCCTCCACCTCCCCTCCTAGGAAGGGGAGAGTGAGATCAGCATTCTCCCTGGGAGAGACAAGCGCCTCACCCGTCCAGAAGTCAGGCACCAGCGAGACTCCCGACTGCGGCGAGGCGGAGAAAAGGCCCCGGTAGAAGGCGTAAATATGGGAGGAGAGCGCCTGAGGGGACTCCAGCAGCGACTCCCCCTCCCAGAGTCAAGGAATCGAGCACTTCCTCCTCCTACCATTGGCAATGGCATGGAAGTAAGCCGTGTTCGATTCCCCCTGGACAGTCCAGTTCTGGCGACTCCGCTGGCGCCAGAAAGCCTCCTCTCCCTTGTAGATTTCCATAATGGAAGTCTCAAGGGAGTACCTATGGTGATGGGGGAATACCAATCGGGATATACCCACGAAGCGGAGTTGCCAGATGGGATCGAGCCGACTGAAGCCAATCCCAAAGCGGGTCGACTCGCTGGATATGACGACTGGCGCATGCTGGATCCAAACGACTGGCGCCGACTGGAGGCCCAAGACGGCGACTCCAATAGAAAGCCCACTAAAGCACTTGTAAACCCTAACTGGCTGCATATATAAAGCCACCAAGGGCACCCCCAAGGGGTACGTCATATTAGATCTAGTCTCCCTCCGCCTATGGCGGCTCCCTTGTAAACCAATCTATGATCATATACTGGATTGATAGCAGGACGTAGCGATCCTCCATCGAGAGGACGTGAACCTGGGTACATCGTGTGTCAATCTCGCTCCCGGATTCTCCTACGTCGCCTTGCTCCCTCTACGTAAGCTACCCCTAGTAGCATCTGCCGTGCAATACCACGACAGTTGGCGCCCACCGTGGGGCAAGCGGCGCTTGGAGGGTGATGATCCGGACGGGATCCCTCATCATCTAACGACGGCAGGATCTCATGTAGCAAATCTGTTCTGTATCGGGTGGATTTTAATCGCTATCTGCATGCTGCAATTCAATCGGGTGTGAATTAAGTCAAGATCCTGGCATCCGCGGGACCTACTCTCACGTAGCAGAGAATCTCCATCAGCGAACATGCACACTCACGGGCCGTTACTCAATCATTATTCCTATTCAATCTTATCTCTCCCTTGTGTTAATTACTATGCAAATTGGATACGTACCATATTATAATCTAATCTCATACTTTGTTTTGGTATACAAGCACCAGACAGGATTTGGGATACACGCATCCACGGATATGAGATGGGGTTCGTGTAGACGCGTTTTCCGATCACAGGCATGGATCGGCGAGTCCGCGTGGATTCGTCATGGACAGTCTACTATCTTCACAAAGTTCTTCGGCGTTTGACTCGTCCCCAACTCTGTCCGCTATAACGACTTCGTCAGATCAACAGTTTCTGGTTAAACACCGCACCAATCCATCGTCGGTGACATCTTTTCACTATTTTCTTTGTTAATATTATGCAGCGCTTTGGGTCTAATTCCGACTGAGGAATGGATCAATCGGCAAATAGTACGCGTATAGAAAAACATGTGTAGATTAATTATAAAATATTTAGTATTTTCCTACTTGTAGGCTTTGCACTCTCTTGTGAGATCATATAATTTGGCACGAGTACTAATCTCTTGCTTTATTTGGCCTATGTACGAGGAACAAATCGACCGACACTGCACGTCTACACAGGGCGACATAAAAATTCAGGCTTGGGGAGTTAAGCGCGCATGCGAGCACCTCGACGGCAACACGCGAACGCAGCAGGCCCGACTAACTCTGCCATGCGAAGGTCTAGTCGGACGCGCTGTCGCGACCTCGACCGAAGGATCGAACAATCACTCTACCGCCAACTTCTTCGACTTTTCGCCACCATGGCTCCTACAACTCCGCCAACGATGACTCGGCTATGGCCGATAATTTCTCCCACTCGATCTTATTTTAAATATTTATTTGTATACTGATAATCTCTTTATTAAATGTGTGTTGATGCATATGTACGGAGAAGAAGCAAATTGCACTCTCGTGACCCAGATGCGTGCGGGACGCCTACCCGACCAGCTCGGGAGACTCGCCTTGCCTCTCGCGATTTGCCCCTCGCGGAGTCGCCACGCTCGTGGGTCCTCCCGCCGCGGACTCATCACGCTCGTGGATCCTCCTTCCACGGACTCGCCACGCCCGGCGACTCGTCCATCACGGACTCGCCACGTCCGGTGACTCGTCCATCGCGGACTCGCCATGCTCCGGACCTTCGCCTAAACGCGGACATGCTTAAACGCGGACTCGCTAGGCTCGGGGACTGGCCCGTTGCGGACTCACCTGCCGCGTCGACTTCACCATAGCGCGACCTCTGACCGCCGCATCGACCCCGTGTCCGCCGCGTCGACTTCGCCATAGCGCGACCTCTGTCCGCCGCGTTGACCCCGTGTCCGCCGCGTCGACTTCGCCATAGCGCGACCTCCGTCCGCCGCATCGACCCCGTGTCCGCCGCGTCGACTTTGCCGCCATAGCGACCTGTCGCGCCCGCGTTGACCCGTGTCCGCGCGTCGATTTCGCCATAGCGCGACCTCCGTCCGCGTCGACCCGTGTCCCCAGCGTCGACTTCGCCATAGCGACCGTCCCCCCGCGTCGACCACGTGTCCGCCGCGTCGACTTCGCCATAGCGCGACCTCTGTCCGCCGCGTTGACCCCGTGTCCGCCGCGTCGACTTCGCCATAGCGCGACCTCCGTCCGCCGCGTCGACCCCGTGTCCGCCGCGTCGACTTCGCCATAGCGCGACCTCCGTCCGCCGCGTCGACCCCGTGTCCGCCGCGTCGACTTCGCCATAGCGCGACCTCTGTCCGCCGCGACAAATGCGTACGCCGCGCCTGCTAAGGGACCTTCATCGTCCGAGTCGCCAGAGAGGGTCTCTTGCCACGCTGCATGGACTCACCACTGGGCGTCTCTTCTCCTCGGGAAAAATCTATTCGCCTTTGTCAACCTTTGAAAGAGTGACTCGCAATGGCCAAGTAGTGCGGACGAGGACTCGCAAACCGAGCCTCGGATCGTCCACGAAAAACGCTAACCGAGAGCCATCATTGGAGTCGCCTTGCTCGGCTGGCCTTCCGGGCCAAGACAAATGGTAGTGCTACACAAACAGCACCATGTCCTCCTCAACCTTAGACAGTGCGACTCGCCCGGCCAAGTACTGCGGACGAGGACTCGCAAACCGAGCCTCGGATCGTCCAGGAAAAACGCCCAGCCGAGAGCCGTCTTTGGAGTCGCCATGCGACTGGCCCCCCGGGCCAAGACGAGAGACTCGCTACACAGCGCAATCAACATCATCGCGGACTCGCAATCATCGCGGACTCGCCATACTCGGGGACTTTCCCCTCGCGGACTCGCCATACTCGGGGACTTTCCCCTCGCGGACTCGCAATCATCGCGGACTCGCCACACTCGGGGACTTTCCCCTCGCGGACTCGCAATCGCCAGCGGACTTCGCCATACCGGGACTTTCCCTCGCGGACTCGCAATCGCCAGCGGACTCGCCACACTCGGGGACTTTCCCCTCGCGGACTCGCAATCATCGCGGACTCGCCACACTCGGGGACTTTCCCCTCGCGGACTCGCAATCATCGCGGACTCGCCACACTCGGGGACTTTCCCCTCGCGGACTCGCAATCATCGCGGACTCGCCACGCTCGGGGACTCTCCCCCCGCGGACTCGCAATCATCGCGGACTCGCCACCCTCGGGGACTCTCTCCTCGCGGACTCGCCACGCTCGAGGACTCTCTCCACGCGGACTCGCTCGACCTCACGCGCTACCCTCGGGGGCTTGGCGCTCGCCGGTCACTCGACCTCGCCACACGCCGTGCTCGGGCACGCTATAGATAGCGTCGCTCGCCGGTCACTCGACCTCGCCACACGCCGTGCTCGGGCACGCTATAGATAGCGTCGCTCGCCGGTTGCTCGACCTCTCCACTCGCAGCACTCGAGAACTCGGCGCTCGCCGGTCGCTCGACCTCGCCACTCACCGCGCTCGGGGGCTCGGAGCTCGCCGGTCGCCCGACCTCGCCACTCGCCGCGCTCGGCAGCAACCACTAATATTTTCAAAATATGCATCTCTAAAGAGCCTCAAGTCGCCTCTACAAGCCAACTCGAGCCTCGGGGACTACTCCTAGGCATGCAGTGTGTATGCGTGGTTCCACGACCGCGGCTCGCCCTCGTCGACTCGCCATTGTGCACTCGCCCTCGCGTACTCAACGCGCTCGGGGACTCGCCGCCGCGGACACTCGCCCTCGCGTACTCAACGTGCTCGGGGACTCGCCGCCGCGGACACTCGCCCTCGCGTACTCAACGCGCTCGGGGACTCGCCGCCGCGGACACTCGCCCTCGCATACTCAACATGCTCGGGGACTCGCCGCCGCGGACACTCGCCCTCGCGTGCTCAACGCGCTCGTCGACTCGCCGCCGTGGATTCGCCCTCGCGTACTCAACACGCTCGGGGACTCTCCACCGCGGACACTCGCCCTCGCGTGCTCAACGCGCTCGTCGACTCGCCGCCGTGGATTCGCCCTCGCGTACTCAACACGCTCGGGGACTCTCCACCGCGAACTCGCCCTCGCGTACTCAACACGCTCGGGACTCGCCACCGCGGACTCGCCCTCGCGTACTCAACACGCTCGGGGACTCGGCGAGCTACAGACAGCGCCACTCGCCAGTCTCCCAACCTCGCCACTCGACATGTTCGGGGACTCGGCACGCTCCATGTTCGGAGACTCGCCGCAACTGGCGGCTTCACTGACATCCTACGTCTTTCGCCAACTGGTCATCACCGACTGGCTCACGCCGACTGCCTCCCGCTTCACGATTCTTTTCTTTGTTTATGAGCTCGTCGCCGATTCATCACGGCCCATCGTCAAGACTCTCCGCGCCCTGCCTCAAGCCCGCGTCGAATCGACAACGCGCTCGGGGACTACTGATGGGGGAATACCAATCGGGGTATACCCACGAAGCGGAGTTGCCAGATGGGATCGAGCCGACTGAAGCCAATCCCAAAGCGGGTCGACTCGCTGGATATGACGACTGGCGCATGCTGGACCCAAACGACTGGCGCCGAGTGGAGGCCCAAGACGGCGACTCCAATAGAAAGCCCACTAAAGCACTTGTAAACCCTAACTGGCTGCATATATAAAGCTACCAAGGGCACCCCCAAGGGGTACGTCATATTAGATCTAGTCTCCCTCCGCCTACGGCGGCTCCCTTGTAAACCAATCTATGATCATATACTGGATTGATAGCAGGACGTAGCGATTCTCCATCGAGAGGACATGAACCTGGGTACATCGTGTGCCAATCTCGCTCCCGGATTCTCCTACGTCGCCTTGCTCCCTCTACGTAAGCTACCCCTAGTAGCATCTGCCGTGCAATACCACGACATATGGGACCAGGCCTCAGGCGAGAGGCCGTGAAGATCGGCCTCCCGGTCCAAGGCCTGGATATCCCGCAGAATGGACTCCTTCTGATTCCTGAGGTCAGCCCCCAAATTCGCCCCCAGCCTCACATGAACTGACGAGATAATTTGGCACAGTGATGCCAGATATCCACCGCGCAGTACACCCGAGGGGTAGAAGCGGCCGCTGTCGTCCACCTTGCCCGAACCGCCTCCACAAATCCTTGCTTCTGCAGCCAGAAGGATTCGAAGTGGAAGCGGTTCAGCCGCGGAGGGCGGCCCCCTCCAGAGGAGAGGGAGAGAGGGGTATGGTCCGACCCAATCCTAGTGACTGCTCACAAAGACACAGACACAAAGACCCTCGGCTTGTTGCATCTCTCGCTCCTTTTCTTGCACAGTGGAGCATTATCGTACCCAAGTGATACTTGACATGATATATATGGCCGTACGTGTACAGTGAGGGGGCTTCCCTGCTGCGAATCAATCAATCAATCGTGCATACAGTGTACTACTACCCCGTGTACGTGATGGTTCAGTTTTCCCATAAATGCGATATACGGAGGCCGTGCGAAAGTGATGCTTAATCAATGAAGGAATGAATTAAGGCCGAATTGGATTTCCGCTCCGCGGGTCTATTTCCAGACTCATTCTATAGACTAACACGTGTTTTATTCGAATCTCGCAACCGCGTCAAGTCTGGAACACCTAGCTAGCTAGGTGATTTGAGGTGATGCTTAAAAAGTGGATATTTGACACTTCCAATTCGATTACACAGGGAAAAGTTTCGTTGAGTTGAAAACTCGTTGTAGCTTAGCTTGAGTACTGCATGCATCATCATACTTGAACGAAATTACGAAAAAGAAAATGACGAGGATTAATCAAACGGATGGATCGTAATCAAATGTCTAATTAGATCTGGATAATAGTATATTCCACATTTCGATAGCTGTCGCCGGCTGCAATTCATGGATTCAATCAATCCAACTCGTTACTACATGTGTGAATGCTGACGTAAGTAGTACGTGCGGTCCATTCACACTAGTACAGAGTACTACAACTACTCCATCCGTCTCAAAATAGATGTCTCAGATTTATTAAAATTTAAATAAATCTATATACTATTTAGTATATACTAGGTTCATCCAAATTCGGACAAATCTAAGACATCTTATTTAGGATAGAGGAAGCAGTACTAGTCTGAAAATATCATGGTATTAATTAAGGCGGGAACGTACATAATAATTTGTAAATAATTGATCAATAGAGTGCTTTGTGGGTTCCCCGCTGTTGCGAAAGCGACAGTTATCGTTAACTAAGTGATACCCTACTTGTGGAAACAAAAGATGATTTTTTACTATTAAACATTAAATGAAGATATTAAGTATCAGATTATAGATATTCTAGATTTGGATTGATCAAACGATTGTCATGGTCGCCTTAGGGCATGTGCACCGTTTGGGTTCGAGTCTAGTAATAAAGTGTGTCACGCATGATTGAGTTTATAGCATAGAAAAATTCACCGCAGTGGTTAGCCATCTTTAGTAGGACCCATGAGGTCATGAAAATGTACCTTTTAAACATGCGATCCTGCCATTCACATCAGCATACTAGGATGCTGACAGTGGGCCTTTGGCAGCTTTTTGTGTTCTTAGTGCTGTGTCTAGTACTAGACACTGAGTCTTAGAATTTTTTGCTAGACTCAAGCACTCTACTGTTTAGACTCAAGCTAAGCTTTAGAAAAATTCTCTTAGACACCGGTTTTTACCTACGCTGTACACGCTCTTAGAACCGTCAATTCTGACACTGTCATTTTCTCTATGGAAACATAATGGTAGAATTTATATTTCTCGAACCGGGACTAATCTTTTATCAGAATTTCCCCCATGGGGTAGTCGTAGTTGCGCACGGTGCATAAAGGCCAGGTCCAAGGATCGAGTTCTTACCATCATCCTTACTACTAGCAATTGCAAGAATTATTTACGATCTATTTTGGAAATATTTTTTTTGGTTTTAATGACAAAGCTGAGTGGAATCCCCTGTCTAGTTATTTTCTTATCTAAGATTCAAGAATTATTTATGATCTATTTTGGAAATCCCTTTTTTTTGTTTTAGTGACAGAGCTGGGTGATATCCACTGTCTTGTTATTTTCTTATCTAAGATTAGATTTTTTTTCATAATGGTAGGTTTAGCTTTGTATTTTTAAATGGTTGACATCCCCAACTTTCGAAGCTATCTTTACGACTAATAATCCATAACCAGTATTGCACCGACTCAAGGCATAATTGAAAAAAAGGACACAAACATAATATTAAAAACACACAAGATTAAGCTAGTTAGAAAATAGGGATGACAATGGGCTGAGTATTCCCGAACAGAGCACCTTGGCCACAATGGTGGAGCTTGTTAGAAACTGCAAGGGGTACAATAATTATTGGAGTATGTTTTTATTTGACATGCTTACTCTGAATTTTTTGGGAGGTGATTTTTTTGGATCAAGGCTACAATTATTGAAGCCCCCCGAATATTTATCTCATTTCGCTTCCACTCTCTTCCCGCCAGCCTAAGGTCCCACTCCACCCCGTCACCGAGGCAAATATGGTCGATATATAAATGGCTGGTTGTGAGAGCCCTCTGTCGGTTTATTAGAAAAATGACTCCAATGAGTTTATTTTTATTTACCCAACTGCAATATTATTTTGCTATATTATAGGAGTTGATTTGTTTTTGGAACCAATTTGTTTTTTGGAATATGTTCTTTACTTTACCCAACTACAACACTATACTTATTATTTTGGATACTTTTTTCCTGAGGTTTTTTTCCACGGTTTGTTGTTGTGGGATATACTCCTTTCTTCTTTTTTCTGTGTCACACCTCTGTAACATCACGGGGTGCTTTCCCCCTTCTATAATGCAAAAGCGGAACGCTTGCTGTTCCCCGTCAAAAAAGAGTTGGCTCTCTTTTTCCTGCTAAAACCAACCCTAATACACACATTTCTACTAGCGACATAATCTACGACGAAGTCGCTTTCTTACATCGATCTCTACTTTTCTGTGTGAAGGATGAGGCGAGGTGGGAAGGATGAAGAGGGGAAAGAGCATGTGAGAGGAGAGTCAGGAAGGGGGAAGCGGGTCTAAGATGGACAAGCGAGGAGACACCCACCTTAGTCGGTCAAGATCAGTGAGGACTCAAACTCTAAATTTTTTGCTACAATAATGGCTGGTCACTTTGACTGAACTGTGGTAAAGAATTGTGGCATCAGCAATTCAGCATATGCACCAATAAGCTTTCACGGTTACACTGGCATCCGCGCGCCACTGATTCTGCAATGACTAGGGATGTAGGCAGCCAAACATGGCAGCTAAACGGTGGCCGCAAGTCCCGTTTATTCAACTCGTTAGTTCATCTCTTCGGAAAAAACATTTTTTTTAAAGATAAATGGTATTATGCGGGATTAAATGGCGCGCCGCTTACATTCCTAGAAATGACCCGTTCAAGAAAAAACTAATACTGAAACGAGAAATCGGACGGCTAATTTGTAGCTAACACTTCATATCTCACCAGTTGGAGCTCGACACGCAAGGTCTGTTCTCTTCCTGAAGTAGCCCAACAAGCCGAGATGGCTGCAACCTAGTAGACATGGAGACGGAATCTAGGACGATTAAAGCAGTCGCTGCTTTCTTTGTTACATCGATCTCTACTTTTGAGGGAACGGTGGCTAGCATGTAGGAGGAGGGGACGAGTGATCAGAGGCGACGCACTGCTGCACATGTGAGAGGCAAGAGAGTGCATGAGGGTTTTTGCCAAGATGGACGACGAGTCGCCCGCCTCCCCCGACCAGTCGTCGGATTTCGAGTTCTTCACGATCATGCTCCGAAATCCATGTGAAAAGCTGGTAGGCATCTTAATCGCTTGCTGTTTTTCATCCATCTTTTCGGTTTTCTACGCTCTGATGTACTGTCGGTTAATAAAGTTTAAACGCTGCTGGATCCTTTCTGCATGCAGAGGCTGCCTGACAAGTTCGCCGAGTTCCTGGACGGCCAGGAGCCCCGTGCGGTGAAGCTGCGGGAGGCAGGCGGCGGGCAGCGTCGCCTGTGGGACGTGGAGGTGGTGTTCGACGGCGAAGGCCAAATGTACCTGGAGCGTGGCTGGGAGCAGTTCGCCCGCGAGCACGACGTGCATCAAGGGCACTTCCTCATCTTCAGCTATGACGGCGAGGCCGTGCTCACCGTCAAGGTGTTCGACGGATCCATGTGCCGCAGGCACTACCGCTACCAGCACGACGGCCATGACGCCAGTGAGGCGCCGGTTCCACAGTCGTCGCAAGATGTAACGGTTAAAGAAGAGGAGTTCTCCGTTTCTCCGGGCAGTGAGAGCAACAGCGACGGTGGCAGCAGCAGCAAGGACAGCGTCGACGACACTGGCGGCAACAACAGCAGCGACAGTGTCAGCAAGAACAGCCGCAGAAGCAGCATCTCAGCGGAGATGGACGACATCGACGACGCGCCGACGCCGCAGTTCACCGTCACGCTGAAGAACAGCAACTTGGAGTCGAGGCAGAAGCAGTACCTGGTGAGAACCTGAGAGCATGTCGTGCTCGCTCGCGTGTACAAGTACGATTACTAATTCGTCATTATTCCGTCTTTCCGTTGTGCAGAACGTGCCGCCGGAGTTCCAGAAGGCGCACGGGTACGACAGGAGGAGCGAGGTGGCGCTGCGGATGCGCGGGAGGTCGTGGACCGTGAAGCTGAAGCACAACGTCCGGGCCGGTGGCAGGACCCGCGCCTCCTTCAGGTACGGATGGCACCAGTTCTGCGTCGACAACGGCCTCGACGTCGGCGACGTCTGCTTCTTCCGGGCGCTGCGCGGGGGAGGCGCCGAGGACCACGAGCTCAAGGTGGAGGTGCGCAAGCTAGACGGCACCTTCTGTTGGAATATTAGGCACAATTTCCACGATTAATTCCAGAATATAAATCATGACAAAACCAGCTACTAGCTCATGTAACTCGAACATACTAGATGTACTAAACAACAGGATGATCGGAAACAAACAGCAGCCTAACATGTACTCGCAGAACATGATGAATAACCAAACAGGATCACGTAGCACGTACCGTTCGGTTGTCGTAGTAGAAACTTTGGGGAAGAGTGATCGCAGCAGATGGCGACGAAGACGGCAGTATGCAGCACCGCCTGACTTGGATGGAAGACGACCCGTGATGGAGAACTTCGGCGATCGCAGAGCGCTTCCCAAAAACCTTATTCGCCCTCTCCCGTACAGGATCACAAGGGCGAGTGGTTCCGGAGACCTGCTCTCCCGTCCGCCGGTGCACGCCGGCAAGCGGGATGGAGTAGACTACGGTGACGGCACAAGTAGAGAGGATGGCAAAACCCTAGATTGGTTTTCGGTGGTTGTTGTGGCGGTAGCCGCGCAAGACTTTATATAGAGCGGCTCAGGAAACCCTAACGGAGGCGAGTCCGTTACGCACGCTCGGTTACACTTATCAATTTTCCTGAGCAGCAAAATAAAGCTCGGCTCGGCGAGATTCCTCAAGAACCTGCCAAGGCCGTGAGAGACGAGACGAGGCGAAGGCTGAAGCGGCGGGCGTCGAGGAGGAGGAGCGCGCGTGTATATCTCTCTTATTTCCACTTACTTACAAAGTGGTGCAACACTCCTTATAAGGTGGTGCAACTCTCCTCCAACTTTCCATGTGGGACTAAACTTTAGCTCCCACTACACTCCCATGTGAGCTGCCACAAACATGGGCCCAAACACATATGGGCTGCCATAAATTTGGGCTTTGAGATTTAGGGAAAATCTGAAATACTCATGGGCCTAAATGGATTAGCCCCATTATTTCTAACAATCCCCCACCAGATCTCAAATGCCCATTTGAAGATTTGCCAATCCTTGCTACTTGTTTATATACCAGTGTTTCAGCAGAGACTGTTAAGTTGAACTTCCGCCTAGAAACTTGAACTACGTCTATCAACAACTTGAACAATGGACGAACCTTGAATTGCAAGTTTGGTGCCAATAGATTTCGCTCAGAATCATAACTAGTACTTGGCTGTCAAGAGCCTACCTGCTGGTTGGAGCATATCGTCATACTCCTGGTCTCTTCATGAGTTTACTAGAGATCACCCAGATCTCATAGACCGCGACGTTCTGATCGAGCTCATATAGGTGTGTTCTTTCAAGAATGCCCTCAGAGGACGGCATCTTTGCTAATTAAAGCCAACAGAAACACATTAAGGCATGTTGCCAACCTGCCTTACAGATTATGAGAGTCATGCATCTTCACATAGAGAGGGTTACAAAATACTCTCCTCAGTCAAACCACTAGCTTGTTCTTCCTGTGTCCTAATTCACGGATCTCCGATCACATAGGTTGGGTTACCACTAAGGTGTGACATCCATGGGTCTCAACCCCATCTCCTCGATGCACTTTCTATCACATTTCGTGATAGTCCCTTTGTAAAGGGATCTGCCAGGTTTTGTCTGCATTTGAATATACGTAACAGTTATTACTCCGGAGTTTCTCAATTTCCTGACAGATTTCAAACGTCTCTTCACGTGTCTTGATGACTTCGCGTTATCCTTAGAATTGTTCACTTTGACAATAACAGTTTGGTTGTCACAATTCAAAAGGATTGCCGGCACAGGTTTCTCAACCACAGGCAAGTCCATCAAGAGCTCACGCCATTCGACTCAACGGTGGTGTGTCAAAGCAAGAAGTTCGCTTCCATAGTTGACCTCGTCAATATGGTTTGTCTTTAGACCTCCATGACCTCGCGCCACCTCCAAGGGTAAACACATACCCAAGTGGCGTAGAGTTCATCAACGTCAGAGATACAATTCTAATCTCTATATCCTTCAATCAAAGCAGGATTCCCTGAATAGTGAATCCCATAGCTCATTGTACCACATAGATAGCGCATGACCCTTTCAAGTGCATGCCAATGATCAATACCCGGGTTAGACATGAACCTACTCAACTTGCTCACAGCAAAAGAGATATCGGGTCTTGTAGCGCTTGCTAAGTACATGAGAGAACCAACAACTTGTGAATATTTCAGCTGATCTGTTGGTTCCTTCTTATTCTTTCGTAATGTCAAACTGGGATCATAAGGTGTTGGAGAAGTCTTGCCATCATTAAAGCCAAATCGGCTCAAGACCTTCTCAACATAATGAGATTGTGTTAAAGTAATCCCATTCTCGTTCTTAATAAGCTTGATGTTCAGAATGACATCAGCCTCTCCCAGATCTTTCATATCAAAACTCTTTGACAGGAAAGACTTGACCTCATTTATCACTTTCATGTTTGTACCAAAGATCAGAATGTCATCCACATACAAACATAATATAACGCTATCGCCCCCACCATGACGATAGTAAACACACCTATCAGCCTCATTAATGACAAAGCCAGCAGAAAGTAGAGTTCTGTCAAACTTTTCATGCCATTGCTTAGGTGCTTGTTTCAGGCCATATAAAGATTTTAATAACTTACACACCTTTGTCTCTTCACCTTTTACCACAAACCCATCCGGCTGATCCATATAGATCTCCTCTTCCAACTCTCCATTAAGGAAAGCTGTCTTCACGTCCATTTGATGAACGAGAAGACCATAAGAGGCAGCCAGGGATAGTAGTACTCGAATGGTGGTCAGTCTAGCGACAGGTGAATAGGTGTCGAAGTAATCTTCGCCTTCTTTCTGTGTGTAGCCCTTAGCTACAAGACGCCTTTGTACTTCTCAATAGTACCATCAGCCTTAGTTTCTTCTTGAACACCCACTTACATCCCATGTGTTTACAACCATAGGGTCGCTCGATAATTCCCAAGTTCCATTAGAAAGAATCGAGTCCATCTCATTTTGGACAGCTTCTTTCCAATCATCTGCATCTGGAGATGCATATGCCTCAGTAATGGATCTGGGAGTATCATCCACAAGGTACACGATGAAGTCATTACCAAAGGATTTTGCAACCCTCTGTCTCTTACTCCTCGTGAGAGGTTCATCGTCATCCTTCTCAAGAAATTCCTCATGTGGTTGTTCAGAATTCTCAATAGATGCACTAGATTCAGGAAGTATTTCAGAAGAAATCCTACCAATGCTATGCATATCTTTCATAGGGAAAATATTCTCAAAGAATGTTGCATCACGAGATTCCATTATAGTATCAACATGCATATCAGGTACCTCAGATTTAACCACTAGAAATCTATAGCCTACACTCCGTGGAGCATATCCTAGAAAGATACAATCCACTGTCTTGGGTCCGAGCTTGCGTTTCTTGGGAATCGGTATGTTGACCTTCGCCAAACACCCCCAAGTGCGCAAATACGAAAGTGATGGTTTTCTCCCAACCCACTCCTCATAAGGGGTCTTTTCTTTATTCTTGTTAGGAACTCTATTCAGGACATGACATGAAGTCAACAAAGCCTCCCCCCACCATGCCTTTGATAAACCAGTAGTGGCTAACATGGAATTCACCAAGTCAGTCAGCATGCGGTTTTTCCTCTCGGCAACCCCGTTTGATTGGGGCGAGTAGGGAGGCGTCCTCTCATGAATAATTCCGTGTTCCTGACAGAATTCATCAAATATTTTAGGAAAATACTCACCACCACGATCCGACCTAAGACGCTTGATCTTTCTCTCTAGTTGATTTTCAACTTCGGCCTTATAGATTTTAAAGTAGTCTAAAGCCTCATCTTTAGTTTGCAACAAGTAAACATAGCAAAATTTAGTAGCATCATCTATTAACGTCATGAAATATCTCTTTTCACCTTTTGTCAACACACCATTCATCTCGCATAGATCGAATGTATGAGTTCTAGAGGTGCCAAGTTTCTCTTCGGCAGCCTTGTGAGGCTTTCGAGGTTGCTTTGATTGCACACAACTATGGCACTTAGAACCTTTGGCAATAGTGAAATTCGAATTAAACTCATGCCGACATCCGAGATATCAAACCAAAATTAATGTGACATAAACGAGAATGCCAAATACGGTATCATCATTAACACCACCACAAATATGATTCACGGATTTATTACAAAACTCGAAAGTGAAAATCGGAACAAGCCTCGAACTCATAACCTTTACCAATAAATTGTCCATGTTTCAAACAACGACTTTATTAGACTCTAAGACAACCTTAAACCCATCTACGCAAAGAAGGGAGCCACTAACGAGATTCTTGTTCATAGTAGGGACATCTTGCACGTTCCTCACCGCACGATCTTCCGGAAGTAAACTTCAGATCCACCGTACCAACACCACGAATGTAAGCATGTGATCCATTCCCCATTAGGACGGATGAATCCCGACACGATAAGAAGTGAACATAGAGATGTCGGCACACACATGAACATTAGCACCAGTATCAAGCCACCAACACGGTGATTGAAATACCGAAAGAACAGAAATAAATTACCATACCCATCAAGATTAAGAAGCGGTCACGACGTTGATGCCTTGGCCTTTTTCCTCTCAAGGTCTGCGCTGCTCGACAGTCCTTGGAAAATGGCCGGGCTCTCCACAAGTGTAACAAGACAGTTCACTCTTGTCCCTCGTCGCCTTCTTCTTCTTGAAGGTTGTAGTCTTTACAGGCTTGTTAAAGGAGGGTTTGAAGTTCCCTTTGTTCTTGCCTTCACGGATTTGCCTTTCGCACAAAGTTAGCGAGCAAGACCCTCTCCTTTCTCAAGAGTGTCCTTAGTCCGAGCCTTCTCCTCAACATCAAGGGACGCCATCAGATTTTCAACCGATATCTCCTGCCTCTTGTGTTTGAGAGTTGTGGCAAAGTTCCTCCATGAAGGGGCAACTTAGCAATAATGCATCCCGCCACAAACTTGCTCTGCAAGGTACACTTAAGGAGTTCGAGCTCCTTGGCAATGCAATTGTATCTCATGAGCTTGTTGAACCACAGAAGGTCCTTAGTCATCTTAAAATCATGAAAGCTCTCCATGATATACAGTTCACTACCAAAGATCTGCAGCACCAAACTTGGCATCCAAAGGCATCCCGTAGCTCCTTTCCGTCTTTTATGTGCATAAACACATCACAGACGGTCGGCAAGAATGCTCGTAATACATCCCACAAAGACAAGATTAGCATCCTCGAACTTCTTCCGATCCTCGCCGATATAGTTCCTCAGTTTGCCTTTTATCGATGTGGAACACTTTCATCGTGGTCACCAAAGCTCAGCCTTTGTATCGCCACCTCTTAAAGTGCACACCGGTAAACTTATCCGCCTCAGTGCATCGGTAAAACCAGCCATTGTTAATTCAGGAAATTGCCTACAATAAGGTTTTTGGATTGTTGGAATATTAGGCACAATTTCCACGATTAATTCCAGAATATAAATCATGACAAAACCAGCTACTAGCTCATGTAACTCGAACATACTAGATGTACTAAACAACAGGATGATCGGAACAAACAGCAGCCTAACATGTACTCGCAGAACATGATGAATAACCAAACAGGATCACGAGCACGCACTGCTCGTTGTCGTAGTAGAAACTTTGGGGAAGAGTGATCGCAGCAGATGGCGGCGAAGACGGCAGTATGCAGCACCCGACTTGGATGGAAGACGACCCGTGATGGAGAATCGAGCGATCGCAAGCAGCGCTTCCCAAAACCTTATTCGCCTCTCCGCAGGATCACAAGGGCGAGTGGTTCCGGAGACCTGCTCTCCCGTCGCGGTGCACGCCGGCAAGCGGGATGGAGTAGACTACGGTGATAAGACAAGTAGAGAGGATGGCAAAACCCTAGATTGGTTTTCGTGGTTGTTGTGGCGGTAGCGCAAGACTTTATATAGAGCGGCAGAAACCCTAACGGAGGCGTAACGTGGGCGAGTCCACGTTACGCACGCTCGGTCGATTCGATAGCCCACGATCCGGAGCGACCGAATAAGCTAACCGCTTGACACGCCTCACAATTTTCTGAGCAGCAAAATAAAGCTCGGCTCGGCGAGATTCCCATAACCCGCAACCCAACCCAGCAAGGCTGCCTTGTGCGTCGTGGCAATGAAGCGGCGGCGGCGTCGTCGGAGGAGGAGCGCGCGTGTGTATCTCTCTTATTTCCACTTACTTACAAAGTGGTGCAACACTCCTCCTTATAAGGTGGTGCAACTCTCCTCCAACTTTCCATGTGGGACTAAACTTTAGCTCCCACTACACTCCCATGTGAGCTGCCACAAACATGGGCCCAAACACATATGGGCTGCCATAAATTTGGGCTTTGAGATTTAGGGAAAATCTGAAATACTCATGGGCCTAAATGGATTAGCCCCATTATTTCTAACACCTTCATCAACTGATAAGGCGCCGGCGGTGGCTGCAGGGCCTCCATTGCATCAGCCAGCTGCAGGAGGGAGATAGAGTTTCTCGTTTCTTTCAGTTGATCGGTGTTCTGCTCAATAATTGTAAGACTTGAATTCCTGGTAGTCGACCACTGATGCTAGATTGCTAGTAGCAGAATAACTAGAGTAAACCTGCGTTGCTCTGCTTCCCCGTGTCAAAATGCTGAAACTGTTCTTCGGCATTTTGACCTGAGATTGTTGCTTTTATAAACAAGATGATGACATAACATCACATGAGTGGCATCTTGTTAATCCCTCAGATGTACTAGTGTCACAAAGGATTCAGTGCTACGGCGTCAGTTTTGTCAGACTTTGGCTTATACTCACTCTGTTTCAAAATATAAGATATCTTAGGTTTGTGAAAAAAGTATATCTAGACCTGTTTTAGTATGTAGATTCAGAGTAAACCTATATATTAAAAGGGATCTAAATACACTTCTTTTACAAAGATAAAATATCTTATATTTTCAAATGGAGGGAGTGGAAAAAATCCCGTCCAGTGAATCACCAATAAGCCGGATTAGAAAAATGATGTCCGAAAAATGGTGCACGCTTTGTTTTAAGGTATGCCGCAGGAACCTTTTTTCCAAGACATAAGCAATCTCTTGAAATAGACTTTCGTCTCATTATATAAATAAATCTAACCAGCCAAACTGGTATACAACATGGGGAAACCCTCTTAGAAAGCGGATCAAAAAAAGAAAAAGAAGACAACAGGAGAAGCCGCACGCTCCACAACCCACCCAAAACCACTGACTAGAAGAGAACCTACAACACCTCATGAAACCCTAGACCCACCAAGGTATCGCCGGAAAGGGTCGCCTACCCTCTGGATAGCTCCGGACCGTGGAGCGCCGATCCCGCTAGCCGAGAATGAGAAGAGGGACAAGAGACAAGTAAGTCGCGTGTATAGGATAGGATGTCGCCGAGAAAAAGTAGCATCAAGAGAGGATCCGATCATGTCCGCCTATGCCAGTGCAGCGGGACCATAAGGAACCGGAGCTCCACCACGACGCCTAAAAGAGGGTGAAGACACCACGCACCACTGTTGCCGAGATCGAGACAGTCAAGGGTTTTCACCGGAATTATGGTGTGAGGTAGGTAACATAATGACATCCCCCGGGAGGGTCATAACACAACCATGCATCGCCTTCTCTTTCACTCGAAAAGACCTCCTCGCCATACCACAAACCCTCAAACTGCCTACCGCCAACAAGCCAGAACCCCGGACACCAGGATTCCCTATCGCCCGCACTTTCACCATCCACATGGCATGGACCACATTCCAAGGCTACTGCTCTGCATTGACGATCTCGCACCAGCGATGTGGAAGACACCACCATGGTGTGCTCAATCAGCACAGACGAGGTAGGATGGCGCTAGATCTAGACCCGCTTGCGTAGATCCCCCAGGCACACGGAGGACAGGTGGCGCCTAGGCACATGAAATACGCCTCCTGCAGGACCCCGCAAAATCAGGGTCAGGCCCTGATCCGGTGCCCCAGCCACGTTGTTGCCAAGGGTGGGCACTTGCCACATCAACAGGAGAGCCATCCATGTGAAGTGGCCAAGGCCGGACTGCACCAGATCGGGCATAGATGGCCCACATCTGGGTTGTGATGCCCCGTCGCCATAGCGCAACTCCACCAGTCACGAGCCACATGCCATTTGTACCGCTCCACACTGCATCCGTCACTGTCCGAGGATGCAACCATCAAGTCCTTTCGTCGAACGTCTGGATGAGAACCGCATGCGCCAAGGCAGCACCACCCATCCACATAGTTACGCAAACTAGCAGCCACACGAGTGGGTAGGGAGATCTTGTCACCGCTAGCACCGTGCGGGCTTTGACCAGCGGCACATGCCAGTGGCTAAGGGGGAGGTGGAGGAGGAAGGACATGAGAAACCAGCACATGGTGTGTGCGGTGACCCAGCATACCACCGCATGATGTAATACACTATAGTCGTAGACATAACACCAATGAAACACCATTCACTAGTATTACATCCCTCAGAGTGGTACAACAGAAACACAGCAGGTCCAATACATGGCTATAGGTTACGACTCAACTCTTTACACAAGATCCAGAGAACACTCTAGGTTAAAGAGAGAGAAAGAAACTTCTTACAAAGAAGAATCAGAAATAAACAACTCCAAAACTATAATACTATTAAGATTAATATCTTAACTAATGGTCTGGCATTGCTGCTATCGCAATACACTACAGAAATAGGTTCTATGGCTAGAGATTCTATTCTCATCTAATCAGCGACTTAGTCTTCACTTGAGTTGCTGTATATGTTGACTTTCTTGACTTCATTGAAGAGCTTTAGCTTTTGATGATGATTCCAGGAGTATGACTTAATGTAGTCATCGTCTGTACTGGCTTTAGAATCAAGCAAGGGTTAAGAAGATACGTTGAGTACGAGCGTACTCAGCAAGTTCACTAGAAAATGAGTGTTTGATGCACTATAACTACAGCCACAGACCATAGGTCGTAGGCAATGCAAGTTTTCATAAACATTTCTTCAAAGGTTGCTTTTATTCTGAAAAGCTTTGTCCGCCAGCCTTCACGGGTTTACCAGAACCTTCATGGGGTTCCTTTCCCGCCGCGTTCACAGCTCCTTCCCGGAACAGGGAGTAACAAGTTATAGTTCTTACACTCCGCAGAGGTGCGTTACTTTTCCCATGAGAGATCAAATCCTTGTTGCACAACCGGGCGATCTTTCCCGTCCACACTTCCTATGGTGTGGGGCCCAAAAGATGATCCAAGCCAATCACTGCCCCCTTCGCGACCTCACATGTCTCCTTGGTGTACACCATGCCCACATATTGAATTACGGCAATGGTTTGTACAAATCGTTAGATGCCAGAACTATCGTGGGACGTTGAGGGTTCCCACCCATATGCTGCATATCCTCTATGAATTACCAATTAATATGCACGCTACGAGTGATAACAGCCACGACCTGCACATCCGGCTACATGCGAGAGGAAGAAGATAGACAAAGACGCGTGATAGCTTTAAGCCCGAGTACATACCTAGACAAAGTTCTGAATAAGGTTCAATGGATAAGGCAAAGAAAGGTTTAGTGCCTATGTTGTCAGGTAAGATATTGAGCAAGGCTCAGTGTCCAGCTACGGTAAATAATAGGGAAGCTATGAGCAAAGTGCCTTATGCCTCGTCCATAGGTTCTATCATGTATGACATGCTGTGTACTAGACCAGATGTGTCCAATGCTCTTAGTTTGACGAGCAGATATCAAAGTGATCTAGGAGTGGAACACTGGACAGCTGTGAAAAACATCCTAAAGTACCTAAACAGGACTAAAGAAATGTTCTTAGTTTATGGGGGTGATGAACAGCTCGTCGTAAAAGGTTACGTCGATGCTAGTTTCGACACTGACAAGGATGATTCTAAATCTCAGACAGGATACGTGTATATTTTGAATGGAGGAGCTTTGAGCTGGAGAAGCTGCAAGCAAAGCGTGATCGCGGGATCTACAGTAGAAGCGGAATACATGGCTGCTGCAGAAGCGTCAAGTGAAGGAGTTTGGATCAGGAACTTCATCACTGAGCTTGGCATGGTTCCAAGTGCATTGGACCCACTGGAGATATTGTGTGACAACACTGGCGCCATAGCACTCGCTAAGGAACCAAGATATCATCCAAATACCAAGCATATCAACCGCAAGTTTTATATAATCCGAGATTATATAGCAGATAGAGATCTGAAGATTAGCAAAGTACATACAGATCTGAATGTCGCAGATCCATTGACTAAACCTCTTCCACGTGTAAAACATGATCAGCACCTTAGTGCCATGGGTGTGAGATTGTTGCCAAATGTAAACTAGATTATTGACTCTAGTGCAAGTGGGAGACTGTTGGAATTATGCCCTAGATGCAATAATAAAGATGTTATTATTATAATTATTGTTCATGATAATGTTTATATTCCATGCTAGAATTGTATTAAGCGGAAACTTCAATACTTGTGTGGTTTGTGAACAACACCGTGTCCCTAGTACGCCTCTATGGACTAGCTCATTGATTAATGATGGTTAAGGTTTTCTAACCATGGACATGAGTTGTCGATTAATAATGAGATCATATCATTGGGAGAATGATATGATGGACATACCCAAACTAAGCGAAGCAATTAGATCGTGTCATCGTGTTCATCTTTGCGAAGCTTTTCTTATGTCAAATATTGTATTTCTTATACCATGAGATAATACAACTCCCTGGTATCGGAAGAAAGCTTTGAGGTCATCAAACGTCATCCTATGAGACGGTGATCATAAAGGTGTCTCTCAGGTGATCGGAAAGTACCTGTTGGGTTGTATGTATCGAGATGGGATTTGTCCCTCCCAAGTCAGAGAGATATACTTCGGGCCCACTCGGTAATCGATATCAACACCGCTTGCAAGCATGTGGTTAATGAGTTAATCACGAAGTGATATCGAATTACGGAACGAGTAAAGTACTTGCTGTGAACGAGATTGAACTAGGTATGATGGTACCGACGATCAAATCTCGGGCAAGTAAAATATCGCGAGATGAAGGGAATATATATATGGGATTGTTTGAATCCTGGCATCGTGGTTCATCCGATATGATCATCGATGAATGTGTGGGAGTCAATATGGGTTTCCAGACCCCGCTGTTGATTATTGATAGAAGATCATGTCTGCATGTTCTCGAACCCGAAGGGTCACACACTTAACGTGTCTCGACGCTAGGATAGATTGGATAATTGGTTTATGAGTTTTTGTTCAGAGTCTCGGATGGGATCCGAGATATCACGAGAGGTTCCGGAATGGTCCGGAGAATAGGATTTATATAAGGAAGTGCAGTTTTTGGAGTTCGGAATTGTTTCGGGTTAATCGGTATTGTATCGGAAGCTTCTAGAACCTTCCGGAGGGGGACCAACGTGGTCCCACCTGTCGGGAGGGGGCATGGGCCTATGAGGGAGTGCCCTGGCCGCATTGGGCCAGGGGCACAAGGCCCCATAGGGCCCAGCTGGCCAAACAAGGGGAAACCCTAGTTTGGAGCTTCTAGAAGGGGGGGTTTCCTTGCCCCCCACTCCTCCCTCCTTTGGCCGCCGGCCTAGGGCTTGGGGGAGGGGTTAGGGCTGGCGCCCACCCCTCTATATATAGAGGGCTGGGGCACACCCCCCCCCCACACACCTTCCCCTCAAGCCTAGTCGCCCTGCTGCCCTCCTCTCTCTCTCCCTCCCGACTGCGTGTAGGCAAATCCCTGCTGCAGAAACTCTCCACCACTTGCACCGCGCCGTCGAGTTGTAGATCCAATCCGTCTCTCCACCATACTTGCTGGACCGAGGAAGTAGGAGACGTCGAGGTGCTGCACGTGGGCATCTCCCGGAGGCATCGCCACTTGCGGTGCTAGATCGGATCGGATCGCGAGGAGGAGAAGCGAGTATGACTACATCACCCACGTTCCGACAAACGTTACGTTGTGCGAATATTCAAGGGTATGAAGATCCAATCTAATCTCTCTCGTTGTTTGCATATCCTAGATTAGATCTTGGCTTTTCCGTTCGCATCCGTAGAATTTTTTTGATTTACTATGCTGCAAAACCCATCAGTGGTATCAGAGCTAAATCTATGCGTAGATGTGTTTCACGAGTAGAATGCAACATGGTTGTTGCGGGCATTGATGTTTTCTGTTGCAAACCTCTTGTTTGTGTTCTTCTTATGACGCGGGATAGTGAGATTGAAGCGGTCCAGGCCAACCTTACGCGACGTCGTTAGCGAGACCGGCTCCGCACTTGACGTGTGGCTTGTTCCACACATGCGGCTGGTGGATGCGAGTTTCTCTCACTATAGTTGTCATGGGATTAACACCGGAGTTTGGCAACCATAATATCACCGTTGTGGCTTTCCGTAGGTAAGAATCGTTCTTAGCTTGCTACTCCCATAAGCCACGTAAAACATGCAACAACAAAGTAGAGGCGTCTAACTTGTTTTTGCAGGGAGTGTTTTCTGTGATATGGTATGGCCCAAGATGTGATATGTGTATTGTTTGCGATGATCATGTTTTGTAATGTTTCACGACTTGCATGTCGATGAGTACACAACCGGCAGGAGCCATATGGTTGTCTTTATAATTGTGTATGACCTGTGTGTCAACTTCTTATACGCCATGTAATAGTTTCACTTTATCGCTAAGTAGTTAGCAATAGTTGTAGTTGCTATTCGTGGTGGAGGCAATCATGGTGGAGTGATGGAGATCATGCCGGCACGCACAAGATGGAGATCATTGCGCGAAGATTGGATATACCATGTCACATAAAGTTATATGCATGTGATGTTTATCCTTTTATGTATCTTATTATGCTTAGATCGCGACGGTAGCATTATAAGATGATTCCTCACTTAAAGATCAAGATAAAACTGTGTTCTCCCCATGTATGCACCGTTGCGAAAGTTCGTCGTGTCCAAGCATCACGTGATGATCGGGTGCTATAGACTCTACGTTCACATACAACGGGTGCAAGCCAGTTTTGCACACGCGGAAATACTTGGGTCTAACTTGACGAGCCTAGCATGTACAGACATGGCCTCGGAACACATGAACCGAAAGGTTAAGCATGAGTCATATGAATGATATGATCGACACTTCGTTGTCCACCATTGAAGCCACATCTCTTCTCGTGAAGATCGGATTAGGTGTGGTGAATTTGGATCGTGTTCACTAAACAACTTGAGGGATGTTGAATTTAGTGGGAGTTCATCTAGTAATTTGATTAAAAGTTGAACTAGTTATCATGAACATAGTCTAATTTGTACTTGCAGATATTTTAGATCAAATGGCTAAGTCCAACTTCAACTTCAACGTTTTTGCTGAGAAGGAAAAGCTTAGAAACAATGGGTCTAACTTCACCAATTAGTTCTGCAATCTGAGAATCATTCTCTCTGGCGGTCAAAAGGACTATGTACTTGAAAATGCGTTAGGTGACGCCCCTGCTGCTACTGCGCCGGCTGATGAGAAAGCTGTCTATCAGTCGCGCAAAGATGATTATGGTGTGATTAAGAGCACCATGTTGTTTGCTATGGAATCGGACCTTCAAAATCGTTTTGAAGACTATCCCGGGCCCTTTGAGATTCTCGAGGAGCTGAAAACCATGTTTCAGACTCAGGCCCGTTCTGAGAGATATGAGATCTCTGAGAAGTTCTTTAACTGCAAGATGGAGGAAGGGAGTTCCGTTAGTGAGCACGCCATTAAGATGTCGGGCTACACTCAACGCCTTAAGCAACTGGACTGCAAGATTCCAGAGGAGCTCAAGATTAACAGGGTTCTGCAATCACTCCCTCCCAGCTACAAAAGTTTTGTAGTGACTCACAATTCGATTGGTTCCACTGATACGATCACCGAGCTCTTCGCAAAGCTGAAGGCTACGGAGGTGGACATCAAAAAGGATAATCATGTGTTGATGGTCAACAAGCCCCCCACCTTCAAGAAAGGTAAGGGTGCAAAGAAGCCCTTCAAGAAAGGAGGCGGCAAGCGCGTTGCCCCTGCTGAGAAGAAGCTCAAGTCTGGTCCTAAGCCGCATAATCGAGTGCTTCTATTGCAAGGACAAGGGTCACTGGAAGCGCAACTGTCTGAAGTACTTAGCGGACAAGAAGGCTGGCACCATCAAAGGTATATTTGATATACATGTTATTGATGTTTTCCTTACTATCCCTCGTTGTAGTGCCTGGGTATTTGATATTGGTTCAGTTGCTAATATTTGTAACTCGAAACAGGAGCTACGGAATAGACGGCGGCATGAGGATGAGGTGACGGCGTTGGCAACGAATCAAGAGTTGATGTGATGGCCGTCGGCACGCTCTCCTTAGTTTTACCTTCGGGATTAGTTTTAAACCTCAATAAATGTTATTATGTGCCTGCGTTGAGCATGAACATTATTTCTGGATCTTGTTTATTGCAAGACGATTATTCATTTAAATCGGAGAATAATGGTTGTTCTATTTATATGAGTAACATCTTTTATGGTCATGCACCTGTTGTGAATCGTTTATTTCTTCTAAATCTCGAAAAGGATGAAACACACATCCATAACATTGAGGCTAAGAGATGCAAAGTAGATAGTGATAATACTACTTATTTGTGGTACTGTCGTCTAGGTCATATTGGTGTAAAGCGCATGAAGAAACTCCATTCTGATGGACTTTTGGAGTCTCTTGATTTTGAATCATTTGACACATGCGAACCATGTCTCATGGGCAAGATGATCAAAACCCCGTTCTCCGGTATGATGGAGCGAGCAACGGACTTATTGGAAATCATACATACCGATGTATGCGGACCGATGAGTGTTTCGACGCGTGGTGGATATCGCTATTTTCTCACTTTTACCGATGACTTAAGTAGATATGGGTATATCTATTTAATGAAACATAAATCTGAAACATTTGAAAAGTTCAAGGAATTTCAGAATGAAGTGGAGAACCATCGTAACAGAAAGATTAAATTTCTACGATCCGATCGTGGAGGTGAATATTTGAGTTATGATTTTCTCACGCATCTTAAAGCAAGCGGAATCGTTTCGCAACTCACGCCACCCGGAACACCACAGCGCAATGGTGTGTCTGAACGCCGGAATCGAACCCTATTAGATATGGTCCAATCAATGATGTCTCTTACTGATTTGCCGTTATCATTTTGGGGTTATGCATTAGAAACCGCTGCATTCACTTTAAATAGGGCACCATCTAAATCCGTTGAGACGACACCGTATGAACTGTGGTTTGGTGCTAAACCTAAGTTGTCGTTTTTCTTAAAGTTTGGGGATGCGAAGCTTACGTCAAGAAATTGATGCCGGACAAGCTCGAACCCAAAGCAGAGAAATGCGTCTTCATAGGATACCCTAAGGAAACTATTGGGTATACCTTCTATCACAGAACTGAAGGCAAAGTGTTTGTCGCAAAGAACGGTTCCTTTCTTGAGAAGGAGTTTCTCTCGAAAGAAGTGAGTGGGAGGAAAGTAGAGCTAGACGAGGTTGTTGAACCTTCTCTTGAATTGGAGAGTAGCGCAGCACCTAAAATTGTTCCAGTGCCACCTGCACCAACAATAGAGGAAGCTAATGACAAGGATCATGAAGCTTCGGACGATGCTGCTACTGAACGTCGCAGGTCGACAAGGTCGCGTGCCCCTCCTGAGTGGTACGGCAACCCTGTCTTGACTGTCTTGTTGGTAGAAGACAGTGAACCTACGAACTATGAGGAAGCGATGATGAGCCCAGACTCTGAGAAATGGCTAGAAGCCATGAAATCCGAATTGGGATCCATGAGCGAAAACCAAGTATGGACTTTGGTGGACCCTCCTAGCGTAGAAAGGCCGTTGAGTGCAAATGGATTTTCA
This sequence comes from Avena insularis, assembly GCA_023614405.1. Classification (NCBI taxonomy): domain Eukaryota; kingdom Viridiplantae; phylum Streptophyta; class Magnoliopsida; order Poales; family Poaceae; genus Avena; species Avena insularis. The sequence continues at coordinate 419,224,991 of CM042685.1, read as the reverse complement.
AGAAGAAAATGGACGCGGATGGTAATGTTACCGTCTATAAAGCACGACTTGTCGCAAAAGGTTTTCGACAAGTTCAAGGTGTTGACTACGATGAGACTTTCTCTCCCGTAGCGATGTTTAAGTCCATTCGGATTTTATTAGCAATTGTTGCGTTTCATGATTATGAAATATGGCAGATGGATGTCAAGACTGCGTTCTTCAATGGCCACATTGATGAAGAATTGTATATGATGCAACCCGAAGGTTTTGTCGATCCTATGGATGCTGATAAAGTGTGCAAACTTCAGCGTTCCATTTATGGACTGAAGCAAGCATCTCGGAGTTGGAACCTTCGTTTTGATCAAGTGATCAAGAGCTTTGGATTTGTTCCAAATTGCTACGAAGCTTGTATCTACAAGAAAGTGAGTGGGAGCTCGGTGACATTTCTGGTACTATATGTGGATGACATATTGATTATTGGAAATGACATTAACATGCTTAACGATGTGAAGAGTTATTTGAACAAGTGTTTTTCAATGAAAGACCTAGGTGAAGCTGCTTATATATTAGGCATCAAAATCTATAGAGATAGACAAAGACGCCTGATAGCTTTAAGCCAGAGTACATACCTAGACAAAGTTCTGAAAAGGTTCAGAATGGATAAGGCAAAGAAAGGTTCAGTGCCTATGTTGTCAGGTAAGATATTGAGCAAGGCTCGTGTCCTTCTGATGAAATGATAGGGAAGCTATGAGCAAAGTGCCTTATGCCTCGGCCATAGGTTCTATCATGTATGCCATGCTGTGTACTAGACCGGATGTGTCCAATGCTCTTAGTTTGACGAGCAGATATCAAAGTGATCTAGGAGTGGAACACTGGACAACCGTGAAGAACATCCTAAAGTACCTAAACTGGACTAAAGAAATGTTCTTAGTCTATGGGGGTGATGAACATCTCGTCGTAAAAGGTTACGTCGACGCTAGTTTCGACACCGACAAGGATGATTCTAAATCTCGCAGGATACGTGTATATTTTGAATGGAGGAGCTGAGCTAGAGAAGCTGCAAGCAAAACGTGATCGCGGATCTACATGAGAAGCGGAATACATGGCTCAGAGAAGCGTCAAGTGAAGGAGTTTGGATCAGGAACTTCATCACTGAGCTTGGCGTGGTTCCAAGTGCATTGGACCCACTGGAGATATTGTGTGACAACACTGGCGCCATAGCACTCGCTAAGGAACCAAGATATCATCCAAAGACCAAGCATATCAACCGCAAGTTTCATATAATCCGAGATTATATAGCAGATGGAGATCTGAAGATTAGCAAAGTACATACATATCTGAATGTCGCAGATCCATTGACTAAACCTCTTCCACGTGTAAAACATGATCAGCACCTCAGTGCCATGGGTGTGAGATTGTTGCCAAATGTAAACTAGATTATTGACTCTAGTGCAAGTGGGAGACTATTGGAATTATGCCCTAGAGGCAATAATAAAGATGTTATTATTATAATTCTTGTTCATGATAATGTTTATATTCCATGCTAGAATTGTATTAAGCGGAAACTTTAATACTTGTGTGGTTTGTGAACAACACCGTGTCCCTAGTACGCCTCTATGGACTAGCTCATTGATTAATGATGGTTAAGGTTTCCTAACCATGGACATGAATTGTCGATTAATAATGAGATCATATCATTGGGAGAATGATATGATGGACAGACCCAAACTAAGCGAAGCAATTAGATCGTGTCATCGTGTTCATCTTTGCGAAGCTTTTCTTACGTCAAATATTGTATTCCTTAGACCATGAGATAATACAACTCCCTGATATCGGAAGAAAGCTTTGAGGTCATCAAACGTCATCCTATGAGAGGGTGATCATAAAGGTGTCTCTCAGGTGATCGGAAAGTACCTGTTGGGTTGTATGTATCGAGATGGGATTTGTCCCTCCCAAGTCGGAGAGATATACTTCGGGCCCACTCGGTAATCGATATCAACACCGCTAAAGCATGTGGTTAAGGAGTTAATCACGAAGTGAAATCGAATTAAACGAGTAAAGTTTTGCTGTGAACGAGATTGAACTAGGTATGATGCAAGCGATCAAATCTCGGGCAAGTAAAATATCACGAGACGAAGGGAATATATATATGGGATTGTTTGAATCCTAGCATCGTGGTTCATCCGATATGATCATCGATGAATGTGTGGGAGTCAATATGGGTTTCCATACCCCGCTGTTGATTATTGATAGAAGATCATGTCTGCATGTTCTCGAACCCGAAGGGTCACACACTTAACGTGTCTTGACGCTAGGATAGATTGGATAATTGGTTTATGAGTTTTTGTTCAGAGTCTCGGATGGGATCCGGGATATCACGAGAGGTTCCGGAATGGTCCGGAGAATAAGATTCATATAAGGCAGTGTAGTTTTTGGAGTTCGGAATTGTTCCAGGTTAATCGGTATTATACCAGAAGCTTCTAGAACCTTCCGAAGGGGGACCAATGTGGTCCCACCTGTCGGGAGGGGGCATGGGCCTATGAGGGAGTGCCCTGGCCGCATTGGGCCAGGGGCACAAGGCCCCATAGGGCCCAGCCGGCCAAACAAGGGGAAACCCTAGTTTGGAGCTTCTAGAAGGGGGGGTTTCCTTGCCCCCCACTCCTCCCTCCTTTGGACGCCGGCCTAGGGCTTGGGGGAGGGGTTAGGGCTGGCGCCCACCCCTCTATATATAGAGGGCTGGGGCACACCACCCCCCCACACCTTCCCCTCAAGCCTAGTCGCCCTGCTGCCCTCCTCTCTCTCTCCCTCCTGACTGCGTGTAGGCGAAGCCCTGCTGCAGAAACTCTCCACCACTTGCACCACGCCGTCGTGTTGTAGATCCAATCCGTATCTCCACCATACTTGCTGGACCGAGGAAGGAGGAGACGTCGAGGTGCTGCACGTGTGCATCTCCCGGAGGCATCGCCACTTGCGGTGCTAGATCGGATCGGATCGCGAGGAGAAGAAGCGAGTACGACTACATCACCCACGCGATTTAACGCTTTCATTGCAGCGAATCTTCAAGGGTATGAAGATCCAATCTAATCTCTCTCGTTGTTTGCATCTCCTAGATTAGATCTTGGCTTTTCCGTTCGCATCCGTAGAAATTTTTTGATTTACTATGCTGCGAAACCCATCAGACTATATCCAATTGATTCCTGATATTTATACTTAGGAAAATGATATGAACAAATATGTTGTGTACTAACAGATGATCAGTAAAACTGTAATGATTGCTTATATATCCCTCTGTGACCTTGCTTAGCAATCCTCTTCATTGTTGCGAGTACAGTGGCTTTTACTGCCCTTTGGTTTGCTACTTTGATGTTTTATTCTGGAGGTGTATATTCCAATACAGCAAGATTTGCTAGTGTTGGTGGCTAACTTTACTTAATATATGTATACAAAAGATTTGGTAAACTGGACATATGGTTCAGTAATGATCTTGGTCCCTTATTGTATAAATTCACCTAGAATGATTAAATTGAATTTTTATCTGTCTAGGATGACAGAAGTAAATCTTAAATGATCTCTAGTTAATTTTAACTAGAGAAATGATTTAAGAAAGCTTCTGATGGTTTGAAAACCTGAGTTGCTTCTACTAGTATACCTTGATGACTTTTATTGCTGTGAGCCTATTAGTGTGATACCTCTTTGGAGTGTACACATTAATAGGTTATAGTGATACTGATGTGCAATACTATATTAAGTGGAGAATTATATAGATAACTGAAGTAGTGGTTGTGCTTTGCTTTAGAACCCTATTGTGGTGTCTCCAAAGAGTGCACAATAGCAGTTCTTAGTGACATGATCTACTGCTGCAGTATCTGAAAAACAATGGACAGTTGGTTGCCAGTGATGCAAAGGCTGAGGCAAATTATTGGATTTAGAAGAACAGATTTTATTGTTGCCTCCTCTTTTGACTCAGTGATGATCTAGACATGCCACTTGCATGCTAGTCTGAGAGAATCTTGCCATCCAATCCTCCTAGATGAAAATCTAGTTGAAGGCTAGATGGATCAAGTAGGTGTGTATTATTTCTCAAGTACTCCCAGATCTGTATGCATGATTTAGGAATACATGCAACATGATATAATGTGTATTACAGATGATTGTTACCTGCTATTGGTGAGTGGACAGATAGGCTTGTAATGGGGCTAATGATGATCTTGTGGTATTTTTGGTGTTGCTTCAGATTACCTGATGTAACTTGTTCTTGTAGCCTTCACCTCCTAGCTCCGGATCCCCTTGGCTGTTGTTGATCTTAATCTTCCTTGCTGCCCACCTTATCTACTCCTCCTTGTCCTAGCTATTGGATGGCTTCTTGAAGCAACCATAATTTGGGGTGATCTGATATTCTTATTGTTCCTGACTTGTTTCTCTTCAAGTCATCATGACTAGAAAAGTTGGTTGGTTAGTATGTGTGAAAAAGATCAGTGATGATCCAGCAAGAACAAATATTGTTCTTGTGGTTTGAGATATGAAGATGTTGGTGTTGTGTGGTGAAAAGATATGTTTGGTAAGTGACCAACAGCGTGGTACTCTGCTGCTACGGCTGTGCTCTTATCTCCCCCTGTGCTTGTCTTGTGTTGACAGCACACAAGCATGCAATGACTAAGTTGCTGTCAAGTGGGTCTCTCTGGTTCAAGTTCCATTGTACTGAGATATTTGTTCAGTGAAGATCAGTTCAGCTGGTTTGCTCTTATCCATCATGAACATTTTCCATTTGCTTATTTTGGTGAAACTTGCCCCTGCCGATGAGGTTGTACAGAGGCCACTACTACATAAGAACAGATACCACTTATTTGGTGAAACTTTCCCCTTCAATTAAAAGCTCAATGATGTGTCCAATAGTGCATTTCACTGTCAGACTGAGAGCAACGATTTAACCACTAATCCATTTCTTATTTTTTTCTTTTTGTTATTCTTTTTATTTTTAATTGCAGGTGTAAGATCAGAAATATAAATGAAAGATTTAGAAGATGGGGAAAGTGAAGATTAATTTAGTTTTAGATTTTACTTACTTCTTTTGTGTTTTACTTTATCATTTGTAAAGGACATTGTATATATATTTTCTTGTAATAAATATTATTTCACTTATGAAATTCCTTTTTCAATTTATTTGTCTCCTATAATTTGCTTTCATTCTTAACAACAATACTATATGTATATATATAAAGATTATTATTACAATAATAATTTCATTTTATTGAATTGGTCCCACTTATTCCATTGTAATTAGGATTATATATATCCATATTATATTATAGACTAATTCTTTTCTTTATTTTTTTGTACTGTGATTTAATTATATCCCAATCATAAATAATCTCTCAAGGATGTGAGTATAATTGTAACACTATTTCTAATTATAATTTTATTCTATTGCAATTTAATTATATGTTTTGAATATTCAAATTTGAATTGCTTTTCCATCAAACACAGAAATACTGTAGAGGTCATGTCGAAATCCATCGCACCTGTCCTGATGTCTCCATCAGAACAAGAGAGATCTCGATCCCTCTATAGCTCCTTTAGTTTTGCACGAAAATTTTCCGGATTTTCTTATGCATGAATGCAATGCACAAACCTGTGTCATCTATAATTCTAGGTGCTAATCCTGGGATGTTACAGACTCTCCCCTTAAAATAAACTTCGTCCTCGAAGTTCGTAAACTCTCACGTTTCAGAGTAAGGAATTGACTTGTATTGGGTACTGTATTTCTCCACTTCATGGTAACCTTAAATGGAAGTAATGGTAGTATCCCATATCCAGATCCTTTTCTTGAATTTCTACCATACTTGGCAATCTTTAATCTTGGTGTCTCCAATACTCCAAAGTTCCTTTTACTTTACTTCCTTAGGGATATGTCCTTGTTATAAACTCCTTTTATTTAATCATCAAACTTTATTACTATTCTGTGTAAGGTATAGGAAGCCTCACTAAATCAGGGTTTTACATTTTATTAGTCAATAGTTGTGGCCAAAAGACTAACTTTTGATTTGTGATGGTATGGTTTATATGGTAGTCCTTTTGAAGATTGGATTTGGAAATCATTTAGTCCATACCCATTGGAATTTCTTGTTCCTCTATACATGTCTAATTTGATGTGATTATTCACTCTTAAAGATCACTTAAGAGTTGTTTCCTTTAGAATTAGTTCGTTAGAATTAATCTATTCTATCTCTTTCAAGCTTTTACCTTGACAGGCTTTAGATAATGTTTCTTCTCCAACCTTTATTCAGAAAGTCAGATAATATTACTTTCATTTCTAATGTTTACTCTCCCCCTTAGGGTTTACTAATAGTCTTCAAACTGTCTACATAGTATTTATTGGCTTTATAATTAGAATATTGGTCTCTATCCAGCTTATATTCTACCTAGTTAGGGTCTTATGAAAGATTATACGGTGTATCCACACAATTGTGGATCTCCGAAGTGAATCTTTCATCATATTTGTCTTACTTACTATTCGGACATTTTCGCTTTGATGCACCTGTCTTCGCGAAGCGTTTTAGAAATTTGTCACTTAATATTTTATACTCCTTTAGGTCTTACTTAGTTTGGGCCAAATTTTATGCTCTTTATGCAACCATTAAGATGATTGAGTTAACTATGTCAACCAACACCGGCTGCGGACAAAATACCAACTATGGATCAGAATACCAACTATGGATCAAATACCAGCTGCGGATCATCCTAGGTTGTAGGTATTACCCTACGACATCCAACATCCTGATGGCATTCTCTCTGAACTGTCAAATCTTGAATACCACTTTGGTTCCTAAGCTACTTCTTTGTACTTATTCATGATACTTCCATGAACTTGGTACTACTACTCCATTACTTCTTAGCAATATCACCTACTTTGATTGAACCTTAATTCCTCACTTCTTGTTGCTCCTTATACTTCCTACATTAATCTTCCTTCTTATTGCTGTTTAATAATTATATGAACTTGATCCATCCTTCAAATTAGATTGATACTCCTCAACTTGGCTTTACCCTTCATGTAGGTCTTCATTTTTGTCTTTGGAACTCGTCACTCCCTTACACGAATTCCCATTCCTCTCTAGGTCTATAACATCAAGTAGTAACTGGATGTTACAAGCACTTGCACACCGAGTTAAACTTAATGTAAAGATCTAGTCAATCAAGAAGCTCCAAGAAAAACAAATAAATCCAAATGTGGTACATATAACACACAATATTCTAAGCCCATAACATAGTAGTTGAGTATAGTATCTCTAGAATTCAGGCTTAGTTGTGTCGTATATGACACCTCCTCGTATAGGTTTACATCGTGATACTTAGCACATAGGGTTAAACTATTCTTTGTCTCAACATTTAACCAAATTGCTCAATTGCAATAGGATAATCTTAAACAAAGTGGTCTCAATTTGGTTTTTGACTAACCTTTTGTCTCACCTTTTGCAATGATTGATTATGACCAACCTCTCTTATTTAGTAACTAACCTCACATGATCACTCCAAATGACTAATTAGTTTCTATTGAACCCCTAAAATTGAATTTTATCCGGAGTTATGACACTTATGACTTCTATCCTAGTTCTACCATGCTATTTGCTTACTTCTACTCCGAGATAATTTACTAAGTTTTTGTCATACTTATATCATGGTTTCGGAGCTAATCTCACCATGATCTTATTATGTTCTACCTATTCATCATGATTTAAAAGCTAATCTCACCATGATGACTTTACTTCTCATAGTATGATCATTGATCTTTAACATAATTTCACTCCTTCATGTAGAATTCTTAAATGAATACCACATGATTTACTAGCCAATACAACTATACATACTCTAATGGTCTTCATTATGTTGTCTTTGGTTATCAACTAACACTAAGATTCCACTGTCTTACATGAATTCTAAGGTTGGGCTACCCATTAAGACTACTTCAATTAATGTCTTACACTTTCCTACAGTATCTTGGTGATTTATGTCTCCCTCGGAAGACACTAAAAAGCACTATACTTGAGAAAAGATAAAATAATTACTACTAAGAAAGAATGACTTAAGCATCTGACTTAGGTGTGACAAGGTTATCCTCAAGTGGATACTCATCACAAGTCATATCAATATTTGGTTTAGATGAGATGGCTTCTATAGTCACTATCCAACCTACAGATCTTCCTAATAGGTTTTAAATCCTAAGGTCAAAGCATATGCTCTGATACCAATCATGGTGACCCAAAGATACCACTGCATGATGTAGTACACTATAGTCGTAGACATAACACCAATGAAACACCGTTCACTAGTATTACATCCCTCAGAGTGGTACAACAGAAACACGGCAGGTCCAAGACATGACTATAGGTTACAACTCAACTCTTTACACAAGATCCAAAGAACACTCTAAGTTAAAGAGAGAGAAAGAAACTTCTTACAAAAAAGAATCAGAAATAAACAACTCCAAAACTATAATATTATTAAGATTAATATCTTAACTAATGGTCTGGCATTGCTGCTATTGCAATACACTATAGAAATAGGTTCTATGGCTAGAGATTCTATTCTTATCTAATCAGCGACTTCGTCTTCACTTGAGTTGCTGTATATGTTGACTTTCTTGACTTCATTGAAGAGCTTTAGATTTTGATGATGATTCCAGGAGTATGACTTGATGTAGTCATCGTCTATACTGGCTTTAGAATCTAGCAAGGGTTAAAAAGATACGTTGAGTACGAGCGTACTCAGCAAGTTCACTAGAAAATGAGTGTTTGATGCACTATAACTACAGCCACAGACCATAGGTCGTAGGCAATGCAAGTTTTCATAAACATTTCTTCAAAGGTTGCTTTTATTCTGAAATGCTATGTCCGTCAGCCTTCACGGGTTTACCAGAACCTTCATGGGATTCCTTTCCCGCCGCGTTCGCAACTCCTTCCTAGAACAGGGAGTAACAAGTTACAGTTCTTACACTCTGCAGAGGTGCGTTACTTTACCCATGAGAGATCAAATCCTTGTTGCACAACCGGGCGATCTTTCCCGTCCACACTTCCTATGGTGTGGGGACCAGAAGATGATCCAAGCCAATCACTGCCCCCTTCGCGACCTCGCATGTCTCCTTGGTGTACACCATGCCCACATATTGAATTACGGCAATGGTTTGTATAAACCGTTAGATGCCAGAACTATCGTGGGACGTTGAGGGTCCCCACCCATATGCTGCATATCCTCTACGAATTACCAATTAATATGCACGCTACGAGTGATAACAGCCACGACCTGCACATTCGGCTACATGCGAGAGGAAGAAGATACAGCTGACTTCTCCGTCCCATTCCAAATCTCATGGTTAACACGTGATATACGGCGCAAGAATCACTAGAGACATTGGTTTTTAAGTCCTAGATAATATGTTCCTTTACCACCGGAACTTTCATAGTAGGTTATTACCTCATGGTAAATAACCTATAATCATATTATTATGAAAATAGTGTTTTCTGATCCTTTTCAAATGCAGGTGATGACAACACTGGATTTGTAAAATACTTTACAGAAAATAATCAAAGGACATGAGCAAGTATGAACTTGCCTTTTGTGATTGTAATATTATGCACTCATGGTCTTCGAGATGACATAAGATCCAATATCTGATATCTGCATCATTGGTCTAGTAAGGACTAATGTTTAAAGAAGCAATATGTAGTTATGCATAAGTAATGATATGCATTTTTGTAAAACTCCCAAATTGAATCCCCAATACTTTGAGTGAAGTGAATTCAAGTGATTCTTTTCAGAGTTGGTTTCTCTTCAAATTTTACTTTACAAGTAATGACCTTTATAAGTAACCTAAGTGTTAACAATCCAAAATACGTAAGTAAAGTATAAGATGATGTGATTATGGTGAAGAGTGTGGATTTGCTGTCCAGGGGGATAGCTGCCCCCCCCCCCAAGCAACATCGTAAGATTCATGCCAAGATTTGCACATCCACTAGGCTGTCAAATGATATGGTGTCAATGGAGTGGTGTTAATTGCTAATTAAACATTCCTTCTACTGCCATGCTTGTCAGTATTCTGCATGCAAAATCTTATTTGTCCATGCATCCCTGCAGTGCATGGAGTACCGTGTCTGAGTGCTTTTGCTAGGTCCAAGACTTCTTTGTACTGACTCTGCGCTCGATGAAAAGACGACTTTGTACCATCTGTTTGCGATTACTACTAGTTTGGAGAGCCAATTCGGCATTACGATGACATGGGCCTGCAAAAGATAAATTTAAGTCGGGGACGTTTTAGAATCGTATTAACTGCACCTAAAATCCCTCCCATATTAATTAGGATGTTTTAGATTGCTATTAACCGTGCCAATCCACCGCGAGGAAAAACCACACTTTGGCACTAATGTTTGCCATAATCAAGGAGAATTAATTAGGGGGATGAATAGTGGCTCTCTTGCCTCAGCACGCGGATTATTTTGCCCATGAATTAAGTATAATTAATTACCCCGCTTGTAATTTCGTAATATTTTAAAATGCTCTCCGGCGGGAGTACTAGATAGCAGCTGTACTAGGCAACGTAAAGCAGGACAAGGTAGAGCATTTGTTTGTATCGGACTGATGCTTCGATTGACACGATGACCGAAGGATACAGTCCTGCAGATTTGCATGTATAGTGTGCGAATCCATGCACAGACGGGTCAAATCAGTGCAGCTGCCACGAAAAAACAGTGATACGCCAAGGAAACCCCACGTGAAATGTGCATCAGGGCGAACAATTTTAGCTTACATGGGATATGCTATGTAAATATGTCATCCTATAAATGCAGTACCACAGACAGCATTGGATTCGTTTTTATTTTTGCAGGATCCAGCTGTCGGCAATTCGGAGAATCAAGCAACGTAAACCCAACCCGTAAACCTCACGGTTCGAGCAAATTTATTTTTCATTGGTAATTTTTAACAATATGCAAACATCGTTGCAGGTCCAGGGCTGCAAAGCGTCCTCGATATGACGACGATAGCCAGTCGCCGAAGCGCATTTGCCATGCATACCTGTGCAAAACTGACGAATTCCACATGGATGGAGTTGACGCGCTACAGACGTACTTCCGCGTCCCAAGAGAAATGTCATCCAAGAACCTGGTGTACGTACGTTTCTCGAAAAAGTGTGCCCATGCATCGACCATATACGTGGCCACCGCCGCCACGATGACACTGCTTGGGTCGGAACAGTTTAAGATATCAGGCACTCCCAAGGGAGAGTTGTACGTCTTCACTGGATCGGTGGTGGCCGCCAAGGTTCTGAATGGACAGAAGTACGCTGGGTACGGTGTTGTGCTCAGTTTTCACCGTGTATCCGACATCGACTATGAAGAGGCCGTTGCTTGAGGCGATGCATCTGCATTCAAGATCTACTACCGGAATGCCTAAATAATTGTAGGAACATGAAGAATCCTTTTTATTCCATGTACCAGTGTTAGAGTTGTCGAGAGTAGTCTGGGAGTACTAGGTCAAGTAGTCTGCTATGTCCGAGAGCGTTTTAGAACGCATGACAACTGTACTACACGTATAGGATGTTCACCGAATGAACTATATTACTTGTGCGCATGCCCCCATTCCCTTTAAGCAGGTATACATCCTTGCGTCTCGTTATCTTCATGTACTATAGCTCCAGATACAATCATCTTGCACCGCACCCCCACCATTAATCTCACGAAGTTAGTAGCACATCACTACCATCGCACACCCTCAACCATGGAACAAAACCCTGCTACTGCCGATATCTATCCATGTGAATCAAAACTAAACAAAGTACATATATATAGAGAAGATATTTTATCCCTTGTACCATGTGAGCTTTTAAAAATATTTTTATTGTGTCCTGTCAGCTTTATTACATACTGCTTAATGAAACTGGTTATCTTAAAGTTACTATGCACGTGTCTCAGCGCGTAAGATGGCGTGCATCAGGGGGCAGTTATCCCCTGGACAACAGACTATTTGGATAGCTGCCCCCCAAGCAGCATCATACGACTCGTGCCAAGATTTGCACAGCCACTAAGCTGTCAAATGATATGGTGCCAATGGAGTGGTGTTAATCGCTGATTAAACAGCCCTTCTACTATCAGGCTCGTTAGTGTTCTGCATGCAAAATCTTATTTGTCCCTGCGTCCTTACAGTGCATGGAGTATGTGTCTGGGTACTTTTGCTAGGTCCAAGACTTCTTTGTACTCACTCTGCGCTGGATGAAAAGACGATTTTGTACCATCTGTTTGCGATTACTACTAGTATGGAGAGCCAATTCGGCATTACCAAGACATGGGCATGCAAAAGAGAAATTTAAGTCAGGGGCGTTTTAGGATCATATTAACTGCACCTAAAATCCCTTCTATGTTAATTAGGATGTTTTAGATTTCTATTAACCGTGCCAATCCACCTCGAGGAAAAAGCCACACTTTGGCACTTATGTTTGCCATAATCAAGGAGAATTAATTAAGGAGGATGAATAGTGGCTCTCTCGCCACAGCACGCGGATTATTTTTCCCATGAATTAAATAATAATTAATTACCCCGCCTATAATCTTGAAATATTTTAAAATGCTCTCCGGCGGGAGTACTAGATAGTAGCAGCCTCCTAGCAGTTACACTAGGCAACGTAAAGCAGGACAAGATAGAACATTTGTTTGCATCGGGACCGATGCTTCGATTGACACGATGACCGAAGATACAGTGCTGTAGATTTGCATGTATGGCGTACCAATCCACGCACAGACGGGTCAAGTCAGTGCAGCAACCACGAAAAAACAGATTTGATATCGACTATGAAGAGGTCGTTGCTTGCGGCGATGCATCTGCATTCAAGCTCTACGACCGGAATGCCTAAATAATTGTAGGAACATGAAGAATCTTTTTTATTCAATGTAACAGTGTTAGAGTTGTTGAGAGTAGTCTAGGAGTACTAGGTCAAGTAGTCTGCTATGTCTAAGAGCGTTGTAGAACGCATGATAACTGTACTATACATACAAGATGTTCACCGAATAAACTATATTACTTGTGTGCATGCCCTAATTCCCTTTAATGAAAAAATATACAGTAGGAATACATCCTTGCGTCTCGTTATCTCCATGTACTATAGCTCCAGATACAATCATCTTGCACCGCACCCCCACAATTTATCTCACGAAGTTAGTAGCACATCATCACCATCACACACCCTCAACCATGGAACAAAACCCTGCTACTGCCGATATCTATCCATGTGAAACAAAACTAAACAAAGTATACATATATTGACAAGATATTTTATCCCCTGTACCATGTTAGCTTTTGAAAATATTTTTATTGTGTCATGTTAGACTGGTTAATAAAACTGTCTATCTTAAGGTTACTACACACGTATCTCAACGCATAAGATGGCGTGCATCCAGGGTCAGCTATCCCCCTGGGCAGCAGACTATTTGCCTTATGGTGAATTGTCATGTGGTGACTATGATAAAAGTCCTTGGAATTGAGTTGTTAAGAGTTGAAGAACTTATTATAAGATTGTTATTTGAAGTAACAAAAAGAATAACATTTGAAGAAAATATTTACTTTATAATGTTAAAGCAATCTTCATTGTTAATAAAATGTGATCAATGCCTTCTGGTATTTGATTGATTAGTTTGGACTTGAGATGCATTATCTCTAATTGAAATAGACCAAAGTTAACTATAAAAACATAAGTAGTGTATTAGACCTGATGTTTATAAGATTTGAGACTAAAATTAACTTTAAAAGGGTAAGTAAACTTAAGATGTAATATGTTTTAATTATTCCCAAGTTTTAGATTTATGCTAGGTATAACTAAGCTGTGGAATTATTCACTTTCTATTTAAGTGAATGATTAGATTAAATTTGTTTTGCTATTATGAAAGGAATATGTATTTATTTAATGGAATCATAATTAGATGGTCTTAGTAATTTGTTAGAATTTAAAGTTATGTTAATAGTGGTTAAGATATAATGATTATTCACCATATAAATGGGCGATACCCAATGTTTATTTAAAAGGATTCTTAATCAATTTTTAAAAGAATATTTTAAAGTTAAAAGTTATACTTAAGTTTGATTATGAATTCAAGTTATGGTTTTGGAATTAGTACTAAGACACTAATTGCTCAGGGTTTTATAAGAATTGTGATTATTATTATTTTTACTTAAGAATTGTTTTTTTAAAGAATTCACAAAATAGGTATTAGGTAAGGATTTATTATTTAAAATATTAACGACCTTCCCAATAATATATTTAATATTTTTCTAGTGTAATATATTTATTCAAGACCTTAAAAATGAATTTTATTTATTTTTAAGTATTATATTTATTTATTTAAAATTCATCAAAGAATTAAGTGTCTTTAAATATTTGCTTTATGTTTTATTTTTAAAACTCTAAGTGAGTATTTTTATAAAATAATAGAGTTATTTTGATACACAAAAATGTTTTTTTATTTATTTTTAGTATTTTTGTTTTATTTTATAAAATTTCATTTACGATTTAGTGGTGTTAATATTTGTTTGTTTTAGATTTATTTTATACAAATAAAGTTATATATATATGTTTTTAGGTAGATCTTAGTTTTATGATGATTTAAATATTTTAGATGTATTTCTATGATTTTTCTATAATTCTTTAGAGTTTTAACTATCAAAAGGCATTTTGGTAATTTTATTTTATTCTTTAATTTTCTATTTTATTGAAATCTGGCCTATTTGAGATGGGTATATGGGCCGACTCGGCCCAACTAATCCGGGCTTGGGGTCATCTTGACCCCCCGACCCACTCTCTCTCCCTCACCCAACACACGCAAGCACGCACGCACCGCCCCCCTTCCTGGCTGCTTGCGATGCCGCCACCACCACCAGCGCCGCCGCCTGCCTCACCGGCCATCGCCGCCACCTCTCAGCGCCGCTAGGCCTCTTTCCCCTCCTTTGATTTCCCTCTGTTGTGGTTCCCAGTACCCGTGTGACCTCACCCTGGGAGAACCCCTAACTTCTCTGGGATCTTCTTAGCAAACTCAGGCTGCTTCCAGGGCTTTCTTGCATCGACCATGACCTGATGCTGGCCCCCTTCCCATGGTTTTGGGAAACCACGATTGCTGCTGCCTATGCCGTGGCATCCTAGTGCTCTCTGCTATTCTACAATTCTTCTTCTTCCAATCGACTTGACCAACCTTGATTCGATGCTGGAGGGACGGAAAGCTAAAATGCAACCCCAGTGACCACGGCTTGTTGCTCTAGTTTTGATTCATGTGGTGGTGATTTTGTGGTGTTTTGCTAGTGTTGCTGCTGATGGGACGGGATGCTACTGTCATCGCAACCTCGTAGATGTGCTGCTACCCGCCTTCGTCACGCCTACGCTCCAGGTGCTCGGCGCCCTCGGTGAGTTTTATTGTGACCGGCCTTCGAGCCGATGAACGGATTTAGGTATGGGGCTAGGGTTGTGGAAATGGTCAGTAGCTAGTGGAATATGATCTTCTGGACATGTGCTGTATCCAAGGCTTCCTCTAGTTAAGCTAGTGATTATTAACTTATTACTTGTAATGGAATTCAAGTTTGGATATTAGTAGTTCCTGGCATGCTTTGCTTGAGCTAGTTAATCACTACCCTAAATAGCATAAAAACATGTGCTAAACGCAGTGTCCCAATTTGGATGAAATGATTATCCAAGCATTTGTGAAGCATTACTTAGCAATCTTGTTGTATTCATATGTTTATGGATTCTAGGATGGTGTTTATTATATAATATGGATATGATAGTTATCAGCTGCTAATGGATATAATGATATTTATAACCTTCACTGGCACATGTGGTAGTGGAGTTGTATTCTAGATCCTTGGTTTTGTATCTAAGAAATCTGCTTCTCAAGCAGATATGCTTGGTTATGAACTTGTTGTAAGTTGTAAGCCTATTTACATGATGATGACTATATCCAATTGATTCATGATATTTATAGTTAGGAAAATGATATGAACAAATATGTTGTGTACTAACAGATGATCAGGAAAACTGTAATGATTGCTTATATATCTCTCTATGACCTTGATTAGCAATCCTCTTACTGTTGCCAGCAGTACAGTGGCTTTTACTGCCCTTTGGTTTGCTACTTTGATGTTTTATTCTGGAGGTGTATATTCCAATACAGCAAGATTTGCTAGTGTTGGTGGATAACTTTACTTAATATATGTATACAAAAGATTTGGTAAACTGGACATATGGTTCAGTAATGATCTTGGTCCCTTATTGTATATATTCACCTAGAATGATTAAATTGAATATTTATCTGTCCAGGATGACAAAAGTAAAGCTTAAATGATCTCTAGTTAATTTTAACTAGATAAATGATTTAAGAAAGCTTCTGATGGTTTGAAAACCTGAGTTGCTTCTACTAGTATACCTTGATGACTTTTATTGATGTGACCTATTACTGTGATACCTCTTTGGAGTGTACACATTAATAGGTTATAGTGATACTAATGTGCAATACTATATTAAGTGGAGAATTATATAGATAACTAAAGTAGTGGTTGTGCTTTGCTTTAGAACCCTATTGTGGTGTCTCCAAAGAGTGCACAATAGAAGTTCTTAGTGACATGATCTACTGATGCAGTATCTGAAAAAAATGGATAGTTGGTTGCCAGTGATGCAAAGGCTGAGGCAAATTATTGGATTTAGAAGAACAGATTTTATTGTTGCCTCCTCTTTTGACTCAGTGATGATCTAGATATGCCACTTGCATGCTAGTCTGAGAGAATCTTGCCATCCAATCCTCCTAGATGAAAATCTAGTTGAAGGGTAGATGGACCAAGTGGGTGTGTATTATTTCTCAAGTGCTCCCAGATCTATATGCATGATTTAGGAATACATGCAACATGATATAATGTGTATTACAGATGATTGTTACCTGCTGTTGGTGAGTGGACAGATAGTCTTGTAATGGGCCTAATGATGATCTTGTGGTATTTTTGGTGTTGCTTCAGATTACCTGCTGTAACTTATTCTTGTAGCCTTCACCTCCTAGCTCTGGCTCCCCGTGGCTGCTACTGATCTTAATATTCCTTGCTGCCCTCCTTATCTACTCCTCCTTGTCCTAGCTATTGGATGGCTTCTTGAAGCAACCATAGGTTGGGGTGATCTGATATTCTTATTGTTCCTGACTTGTTTCTCTTCAAGTCATCATGACTAGAAAAGTTGGTTGGTTAGTATGTGTGAAAAAGATCAGTGATGATCCAACAAGAACAAATGTTGTTCTTGTGGTTTGAGCTATGAAGATGTTGGTGTTGTGTGGTGAAAAAATATGTGTGGTAAGTAACCAACAGCGTGGTACTCTGCTGCTACGGCTATGCTCTTATCTTCCCTTGTGCTTGTCTTGTGTTGACAGCACACAAGCATGCAATGACTAAGCTGCTGTCAAGTGGGTCTCTCTGGTTCAAGTTCCATTGTACTAAGATATTTGTTCAATGAGGATCAGTTCAGCTGGTTTACTCTTATCCATCGTGAACATTTTCCTTTTGCTTATTTTGGTGAAACTTGCTCCTGCCGATGAGGTTGTACTGAGGCCACTACTACATAAGAACATATACCACTTATTTGGTGAAACTTGCCCCTTCAATTAAAAGCTCAATGATGTGTCCAACAGTGCATTTCACTGTCAGACTGTGAGCAACGATTTAACCACTAATCCATTTCTTATTTTTTTTCCTTTTGTTATTCTTTTTATTTTTAATTGCAGGTGTAAGATCAGAAATATAAATGAAAGATTTAGAAGATGGGGAAAGTGAAGATTAATTTAGTTTTAGATTTTACTTACTTCTTTTGTAATTTACTTTATCATTTGTAAAGGACATTGTATATATATTTTCTTGTAATAAATATTATTTCACTTATGAAATTCCTTTTTCAATTTATTTGTCACCTGTAATTTGCTTTCATTCTTTTATTGTAAAAGAACAACAATACTATATGTATATATATAAAGATTATTATTACAATAATAATTTCATTTTATTGAATTGGTCCCATTTATTCTATTGTAATTAGGATTATATATATCCATATTATATTATAGACTAATTCTTTTCTTTATTTTTTTGTACCGTGATTTAATTATATCCCAATCATAAATAATCTCTCAAGGATGTGAGTATAATTGTAACACTATTTCTAATTATAATTTTGTTCTATTGCAATTTAAATATATGTTTTGAATATTCAAATTTAAATTGCTTTTCCCTCAAACACAGAAATACTGTAGAGGTCATGTCGAAATCCATCGCACCTGTTCTGATGTCTCCATCAGAACAAGAGAGATCTCGATCCCTCTATAGCTCCTTTAGTTTTGCGCGAAAATTTCCTGGATATTCTTATGCATGAATGCAATGCATAAACCTGTGTCCTCTATAATTCTAGGTGCTAATCCTGGGATGTTACAGTGTGTCGATTTGCCCCCCACGGGAGCAACCCAATGACAAAGCATTATTTGTCCAGCAGTATGTTATCGCTGAGAGAGATAAGTTACAAAGTTAATATCACCTATTTTGGGATAACAATATTATTAGCTTTGCTAGTTACAAAATAGTGGTCATGGATGCTAAGAAACTATATTTTTATACGAACTTTAAAGGGTTTTTATCAATTACTATCGGTTATCCTATAGTCCTTTTGGTTTACAAGAACCAATCCCTACAATGCAAGTCCTCTTCATTTGCAGGATTCTCAAGACACAATGTTAGCATTACAAAACTTCAGGATTTTGGAGGATTAAAATCCTTAAGATTTTTCATATCTATGTTGGCTTCATAGGAATGGATTTGTTAGGATTTTTTGGGAGTATTACTATGCACTCTATTTTGGAGGAAAAATTTTCAATCAAATATCTTATTACAATTCCATTACTTTTCCAATGGTGTCTCAAACACTATTTTGATAATGTGACCAAAGCAAATAAACAAAAAATGCTATAAAGTTCATTGAGGTCTAATTTATTAATACAAATGATATTATATGCCACCATAGATCGAGAATCATGCACATCGATCAATTATGAATCGGCAATAATAGAAGATGATTTAACCACCGGTATAACAGAAAAAATATAATTACATTGATCCAGTGGGAGGGGAGATGTAAGGACAAACAACTCTTTTTTTGACACACACACTAGAATTTTCTAGAGGTTACAACAAAAAAAGAGCCTATTATACTCTAGAAACAAATATATTATGATATTTGCTAGTCTTGTTTATTATAATACCCACTATCATGCTAATAACTTGAGCGCATTATCATATATATGAATGTGATTGCATTATTATTCTTTGCTTATATGTATATTAAATTCTGCTCAACCAAATATTCCA
The DNA here is from genome assembly GCA_023614405.1 of Avena insularis. NCBI lineage: Eukaryota > Viridiplantae > Streptophyta > Magnoliopsida > Poales > Poaceae > Avena > Avena insularis. The sequence continues at coordinate 419,205,605 of CM042685.1, read as the reverse complement.
TTCCAAATTCTTGAAAAAATGTTAATTGGAGTTCTTCTCCGCCAATATAATATTGTAGTGACAGAAAAATTAATTATATATTTTTTACAATATCAACACAACTATGTGGTCAATTTTTTACAATAAATAAGACTATTTGATAAAAGTTGCATGAATAAAATGAGATACGTGTCATGAAAAATTGCAAACAAACAAGTAAACATATTTAGTATAAATCGTGGTTGTTTCTAATCGATATTGGACCGGAGAATAGCTAGGCTATATACCTGGCCCAAAAAGGGCCTACATTAAATAATTCGCTAAAAATATATTTTATTTTTTCTCAATACATATTTTGCCGCTTGAAGAACCTCTGGACTTTTAAATATGCTAAATTGGCTAGAATCTCCATCTCCTATGTGAAATTGGTCATCTGATAGAACTAGTTAGGATTTCATCTATGTTTAGTCTTTTTCTTGTGAGTCCTAGCATTGTATCGGATCAAGATAAGAATGGATATGCCATTTGTAAATGCGTGAATATGTGTATGCTATATAATGAATACCAAGTTGTTTGTCTTGTTCCAACGACATTCTGATTTCATGCATGCTTGTACAAGTGAATATTGAATTATTCCAGCAGGATTGTTGCAATAGCTTTTTCATATACTTCCTTCGTCCATTAATTTGAGACAGAGGCAATACATAAGTACCGTTATTTTTATTAACTCTCACCACATTGAATGTCAGCACACCTTTTTGTTTCACATAATTCAAGAATTTGATCAATCCTGTTGATGGCATCATCTCTATCCATCTCTTAGCAATGCCATACAACTCTTTAAATGTTGTTGTTTGATCTTTATGAATATGAAGGTGCTTCAAAGTGCGCCTTGCTCGTAACTTCAAACTTTCAGTTACCGGTTCATCATATTCATCCAAACGCACACCATTCAAACATTCAATGGTGCCAAGGATTGTTGGCTCGGAGTGCTTTTAATCTCAATTAGTGTTAAATAATCATGGAAGTACCAAATTACCTATCTGTCTAGTGGATTTGAGATCGCTATTCCCTAATTATTTAACACCTGCCCAATTGGTTAAGATAAATGCGGGTAGGATTGTTGCGGCCTTGTACATAGTAAAGTGCAATTGCAGTAGAGTACCAATGCAAGTTTATGATGTTTGGTTTTAATTTCTTCTCCACTAAGTAAAAAATAAAGAGTAAATTCCAGTTTTTACCCCGTTGTTTCACTTTTTTGACGCCAATTACCCTATTTAGCAATTTTTTATCCTAATTACCCTATTTAGCAAAACTTGTGCCAATTTTTACCCCCTCTAAACTCTTCTATTCAAAATCAGTGAATACTAAGGTTGTCGAACTGTGCATGGTGGTTAGTCTGAATCAACTGTTGCACTTCTATGGAATTAAAATAAATTGTTGCACATGATGTATTTTATTGATTATTCATCGTCATTTTTCAGCCTTTTATGGGATGAATTTAATTGCAGGTCATGTAGAGAGAAGCTGGTGAACATAAAAGATCAGTACTCACTCGCTATAAAAAATGTTGATCAAACACCTTGTTTTGTTGTAATATAATCTTGCTAAAATGCATAGTGGGATGGACAGTCTTATGGGACCATGACATGGAAGCATAACAAGTAACACTAATCAATTTCATAAAAAATACTTCCGTAACATGCTCCAGCAGTAATCCAATGCACACATACATCATCAGCTAGCTACTTTGGCCAAAAGCACTTGTTGCCCGCGCTTAGAAAAACTTTCTTCTCTCAAGTCCTGTAGTTGGCATTGCAAAAAATAACCATGTGGCTGGCATTTCTAAACGATCTGACACCAAAGCCTTTTGCATTCATTGACATATACATTCCCTAAACTTTCAGAAATGCTCTTAGATCTCATGATTTGTACTCCTAATCCACCGATCCAACCAACCGAGAAACAAATGGGGGAGAAAAGAACTATATGAGGGAAGGCATGCCAAAAAAATTAGAGGGGGTAAAATTTGGCACAAGTTTTACTAAATAGGGTAATTAGAATAAAAATTTGTTAAATGGGGTAATTAGCGTCAAAAAAGTGAAAGTAGGGGGTAAAAACCGGAATTTACTCAAAAATAAAAACCATGCCATGCATATCGGTTCTACTCGTACTCGAAACAATATTTTGTACTACTATAAGACCACAAAGTTGAGTCGTTACCGCCTGATAAGATTACATGATTCTCTTTGCTACTCTATGTACATTGTTGTGTAATTATATGGATCTGAAAAAACAGACAGCTTATATATGCATAGTTTGTGGTACTATCAAGTACTGGGTTGGTCCTCTAAGCGTTGTCATATGGGGCCCAGTAACCTCTTTGTCATGCGTGTCAAACTTACAAGCTAGCGTAGTGCCTAGCCGGTAGGAGCGGCACTGAACTTAAGAAAATGTTAGACTATAATGTTAGTATAAATTACCCATTTGTCTATAAATAATCAGGGAAGTACCAAATTACCCATTTGTCTATAATGGATTTTAATCGGCACTCTCTGATTATTTAACCCTAATCCAGGTTGAACCCAAGCACCTGCAAGATGGTTTAGGATCGGTGCAGCTTTGTACATATGACTAGTAGAATTCAATTGCAGTAGAGAGTACCAATGCAAGTTCGTGATGTTCGTTTTACTCCACAGATCGGTGAAAATCAAAACGACGTGACGCATATCGGTGCTACTCATACTCAACTCACTTGAAACAATATTCTGTACTGTCACCGACTTGAGTCCGTCGCCTCCTGAGAAGATTAATTACAAGATTCTCTCTGCTGCTACCCTATGTTCATTGTTCTGTAATTATATGGATCTGAAAAAACAGACAGCTTGTATATGCATAGTTTGTGGTATTATCAAGTGTACTGGGTGGTCCTCTAAGCGTTGTAGTATGCACTGCACTGACTGGCAAAGAGTTGGGAATGTAGCTGACTGACTAGCTGCCCTGTATTTGTTGGACGTTGGGAGACCTAGTTATTCTGCATGTCAACGCAAAGCAAATACTGGCTTCTGTACTCTATTTTACTCCTGTCAGCAGCCACGTTCCAGTGAGTGACGACTAGGCAGAGGACGTCGTCGTCTTGGTCCATGCTCAGCACCGGGAACGACGGCAAGATGTTCGGCAATCCCAGCGAGAGGTAGTCCTGGCTAGTCCTGCTCGTCCAGATGTCCCTCGCACGATACTCCCTGCCTTTATTCCAACCACAGAGGTCCGTCGACAGAGTCCAGATGGTCAGCGATAACTCACCGCCGGCTCGCTGGCCATAGCCATCCATCAATCCGTGGTGACGATCTTGATGCTGCCACCAACACCAAGAAAGGCAATGGAACGGAACTTCTCTGCCCGCCGTGGACGTTCAGACCTTTGGCCGCTGCGGTCATTGGTCATAAGTACATTCTTCTGGGGGCGGCCGCCGATCTGAAGCGTCAAGTCACAAATCACCATGACTTTGAACAGATCCACCCAGCAGAGGATGGAGCCTCGATGAGAGAAGCACATGTCAGCCTGGAAGATGTAGTTGGGCGGGGACACCTCCGGAGGGAAGCTCACAACATCTCCACTGATATGTACATATATCATAATATCAATATGTCATTGTCTTCTTTCTATGAGAGAGCATTAGTCTGAATCTTTTGCAAGTTGGAACGCTCGTCCTTCTGCTAGCCTTTCAATTCAGATTGTGCCTTTCAACTTGGGGCATCGCTTGCTATTTCACAATGAAGCTTGAACAAAAGTGATGTATACTACTCCCTACGTTCCACAACAGAGGTAGTAGCATTTGTGCTGTTACGAGCCTGAAATTTATGAACCAGATACAACAGTATTTCAGTATCACAAAAAGCGATCAAATTTTAGATATTCTCTGAATTTAGGAGCTAAACTAAGCTGTGCCTTGTGTACTGTCGCCTACGACAACTAAACCCATCTTCAAGCCTACCAAGCAACGAGATCTCGTCCATCCATGCCGCAGCTCGTCCATGGCCTGAATCCTTGTCGCAGCTCCTCAGCAAGCAAGCAGCCTCTGTGTAGCGCTGCCAGAGAGCACGAGCACGCGATAGTGTCGCCACGCCGCTGGCGAGTACATGATCTAGTAGCCACGCCCACCAGGAGTACAGGATCAAGAGAAAACCGTGTGTTGATCCTGCCACACGTGAACAAGAGTTTCTACCAAACTGGTTCTTACCGAATCGAATCCAGGTTTCTTGACTCCGCCCCACAAAAATCCACCCATAAATTAGACGTTCTGCGAAAAACAAATGCAGACTAGCTTTGTTGATACAGTTTGAAACTACCCAATGATACACTGAACTTTCTTAGACAAAAGGGGTCAAGGACTCCAGCCATAAAGGGTCAGCGTCCAGTCAGGGATAGGCAATCCTGACATGTTTCATGATCCTCGACAGAACGCTAGCTACGAGAGTTAGTGGTTCTCGTTACCACTTGCTAGCTAATCTGATATTTTAAAGCTGAAAATCGCAAGGAAAATATATCCTGAAACTTCCTCTGTTTTTGTTTTCTCTCTGAAACAGATATGCATTTTGAAGCGAAGAGAAGGATATCTGAAAGCTTTCAGATGGTCGGTGACAATTTTGGCGCCGCACCATCAAGGAAGAGCAAAGAGCTGCATTTCCTTAGTAGCAGCAGCTCTAACTGTGTTGAGCAGAGAGCTGCATTTTTCTTCATAGCAACAGTTCTAACTGCATCCACTGCTACCTGTATGCACAACGTTTAGCAGTTACCTTGTCTGATCTGCTTGCGTCCAAGTCTTGATATTTGAAGAATCGGTCTTATTGTTCACCACTGCTGAGTGCTGAGTTGGGATCGGTTAACGAGATGTGTACTAAATCTAGTGCAACAGCAAAGGTTGAAACGCTTGCCTTGACAGTCCAAAATGCACTCTTGCTGGTTCTCTAAGGAGTTGATACCAGCCTTGGTGTAGGCTCTGGTAAATGCATCATATATGGCAGCGGTAAGAGAACAAAGGCTTGGCGAACTCATTACTAAACGAAGTATAGAATGAAATGTACAGGCATGAACACAGTATCAATTCAATACTAGCATAATTAATGTCATAGACTAATATGTACAGAATGAAAAACATTTAGTGCAGGAAGTTCTCAATTTGATTATCTGATATCAAGCAAAGCATACTACTAGCATTCTTCTCTGGCCTTATAGTCACTTCTTAGTTAGAGCACCAACGCGCTAATATGTTAAAAAGAACTTAAAGCAAGATTTTCACTCCGGGCACCTAATATCAAGTCAAGTCAAGTCATGAGCAAGGCGAGGACTTGAAGCAACCGGAGGTTTCGAAACAACAGAAACAGGCAACACAAGAATCAGAGAAAAAATTAAGCAAGTCTGCTGTCTACACACTGACATCACTTCCTCAGTTTTTGGATTCCTTGGATTCGTAGAAGTACTAGTGAATTTCTACAGGTTGGTCAAAACATGCATTTTACAGGAAATGCTGAACTTGTAAATTGATCAGAACCTGCATTTATTAGCAATATTGTTTGCTTTCAAATAGATGTTATGTAAAAAATGCAGAATAGCTTTGTTTGATAAAATCTGAAGCTAACTAACACACTAAACTTTCTAGACAAACAGGGTCCAGCACTCCAGCCTTACAGGGCTAACAGGCATAGGCACAAGGTAAAGCTAGAAAGCAATGACTGAGACTCTGAGAGCCCCCAAAATACATACTCTGACTATAGGTCAAATCATTCTGAATGTAATTCAGGCAGTCTGATCAAAGAGTTAACTACATTACTTTTCATTCAGGCTACTAACTAAAAGGATGACCCTATATGTGATTTTAATTATAATTTAGTGCAAGAAATTCAAACCTTTGAATCTTTGATTATCTGATATCAAGCAAAGCATACTACTAGCATTCTTATCTAGCCTTACTCTCTTTTTAGTTAGAGCACAACAGTGCTAATATGTTAAAAAAGAATAAAGAAAGAGTTTTCACTTCAGGCACCTAATATCAAGCAAACCCTGATGTTTCATTGATAACCAGCATTCTTTTCTAGCATTTTAATATCTGTTTTCATTACAATACCAAGCAGTAATATGTACTACTCGTAACATATTCAGTTGTTTCATTGCATGGCTCAATATGCATTAAGTAGAAGTATCATTTCTCCGCAAAAAAAGTAGAAATATCATTAGGATAAAATAAATATAACAGAATTTGTTGGAAGCCCATAATGGCACAAGTACTAAAAGCTTACAGTAGAGCTAAAAAGCACAATAGCGATTATTTGCTAAAAAGAATTGCATTGCTGACACTAAAAAAAGGTTACAGACTGTTAAGACTTACTGAACAAAAGATTGTAAGCCCTTTCAATCTCTAAGGCAGCTATTTTAACTGGAGTCCCTTTTATATTTATATGTTTTATTAAATAAAAAGTAAAATAGCAATGACAGGTCGAAACCAGGTCTTGGCAGTAACGCAACATTTAACTGTACTACAAGACTTGAGACTCACTGCTCCTCCGTGAAGGAAGATGCCATATAACTCTTGACAACATCCTTGTTCTTCAGCTGACATTTCTATTTGGATTAGAAATAAAAAGGAAAGGAATCAGCAAAAGGGTGACTAGGCATCTGAAGGTAGTCAAAGAAAAAAGAGAAGGTACGACAGTAGCAAATATTACGTGGTCATCAAAAGCCAAAATGTTACACAAGTTCGAGTATACAGATTAAACGAAATATTGTCCAGAGCAGATACGCTTACAGTTTATCCATCAATATGATGCTTGAATAGAGTTTTTAAGATAGCCTATGGAACAAATAATCATATACACATTTCACTTATATACGAAACGATTGATGGTAGATGAGATGAAACAGTAACAAAAGTAATGAATACATGATGATCAGTGCAGACCATTAGATAAAACATTTATGATAATGCGTTGATCAACACCACGAGTTTGAACCACAGATAATAAGCATATACCAAGCAAATGAGCACACCAAAGTATTAATATAATTCGCATATAAAATGAGTAATATCATCAGAGCTGAGAGATCACCGAAATTAAGGCTAAAGGCAAATAATCATATACACATTTCACGGCTATACCAAATGATGGATGGTAGATGAGATGAAACAGCAACAAAAGTAATGAAATGTAGGATAATCGGTTGCAGCCTACAATATATAGAATTTTATGATAATGCGTTGATTCAAACCTCAAGTTTCAACCACATATAATAAGCATATATAAAAAGCAAATGAGCATAAAAGTAATACTAACAGAATTCGCATATAAAATTCTGGCAAACCTTGCAAGATGATCGCCCTTGAGCTCAGGGAATTTAGGAGGCCATGTCGTCATCAAAGGATGGAGCTGCTCTAGAGTTTGATCCTCTTGCGTCACCTCATACACTTTACGCAGCACCCTGCGCCTGGTATCAAGGCAGAATGCACACTGTCCCAACTTAAGGAACACAAACTCTACAAAATCCCCCATCTGGGCTGTTTGGAAAAGAGTAGCAGGCTCGTCATCATCCGTCCAACCTGTCATCCCCAAAGTTTCAAACATCTCAGGCAAGCTAATGAAGTCAATAGGCAGCCAGGTGGGCGTGCCGGTGCCGCCATCGATGTGGAGCCAGATAAAAAGCTGGAGGTCCTCATCGAGATGGATGAGACAGACCCCTGAATCATAGAACGCCGCCAGCACCATATCCTCATAACTGTACCGCTCCATTCCTTCCGGGAGCGGGATCTCAGAGAAGGTCGAGGTTTTCAGGTCCAGCGCGGCAATGCTGGTAGAGTGCTCCAGATAGATCTTGGTGCCGACCAGCAGTGGCCTCGAGTTCGACTTGGGAGAAGGGAGCACCGCGGCGGCCGATGCACGGAAGCGCCACTGGCCGTCTTCTTGCAGAACGTATATGTGCGCCTTGTATTTCAGGGAGTACTCGCCCTTTCCTTTGATGAGGAACCCCATGGAGAGTCATACGAAGGCGAGGCTGTGGCTGCGGCCGCTTTGCACTTTGAGGATGAAGTGGGCGGCGGTGCCCGCCGTGCCGTCAAGCTGGTCGTACGGGGTCACCGGGATGGCGACGACGCCTCGGTGAGGACTCAGCGGCCAGTGCACCTCGACTGCGAAACTCTCGCCGCGGAAGCCGCTGACGAGCAAGGTGTCGTTCTGGAGGTCGCTGATGCACGTTAACTCCTCCTTGTACGCGTCCAGGCTGTAGGTCTCGGCCATGCGGATGGCCGCGGAGAGCTCCTGCTCTTGCGGCGCCGGGTAGGCAGAATCAGGCTCAGGCGGCTTCTCTGATTCAGGCTCAAGCGGCGGCGGCTGCTCTGAGTCAAGCGGCGACGACGGCTGCTCTGATTCAGGCTCAAGCGGCGGCGGCTGCTCTGAGTCGGGCTCAGGCAGCGGCGGCGGCCTATCCGCTTCAGGCGGGGGCATGGGGACGAAGTGCGGGCGGAGCGGCAGGTGGGTGGTGGTGGACCTGGTGGAGACGTAGAAGCCGAGAAGGCGGGGCGGGTGGAGGCGGCGGAAGCAGTGGAGGGAGAAGGGTTCGGAGGCGAGGAGGAACCAGCGCTTGCAGACGAGGATGGCGCGGACGAGGGTGGTGGGGAGGGGGAGGCGGAGCATGATATCGAGGAGGAGGTCGCCGTTGTCGAGCACCATGGATACCGGCGTGTCGCCGTCGTCCGTGGGTGACGCGTTGTGATCCAGGGCGACCCTGAAATTAGGATCGAGGATGAGTTACAATTTACAATCCATGGATACAGGTCGAGAAGAAACTGAATCTTACACTTCCAGAATCTCTGTCTCGGCAGGAGGATCCATCTGGCCGCCCCTCCACTGGGCGCAAGAAGAAAAGGTTGGATTCAATCTGTGACGATGATTCAGGAGAAGACGGGTGGGGAAACAGTTGCCGATGAACAGGGGTTATCAGTTCGAGTCAGACGTGCGGGTCAGACGCTGATTGTCAGCAACCAAACTCTCATCCACCTTCTAAGTACAAAGCAACAAACCAATGGCAGATATCCTTCCATCAAACTGATCCATAATTAACGCCACCATCATACTCCTGGCAACTGACTCCCGTATCTCAAAACATCCAAAGAAAGAGGATCAGTAATAACGCACTAAAAAAGCATAACACATACTCGCTCTGTCTGAAATACCCTGCATTCTGGGTTTAGTCAAAGGTCAAACTTTATAAAGTTTGACTAAACATATTGAAAAATTTATGTACACCTATAATATAACATAAGTACCATTAGAATCGTTATAAAATATATTTTTATAATATATAAATTCGGTGTTATAGATATTTATAGTTTTTTCTATATATTCTACCAAATTTTATAAAGTTTGACTTTAACTAAACCCAGAATGCAGGGTATTTTAGGACAGATATGCCTGTGCGATACTACGGCTAAAATCACATGACTAATTGAACAAACTGGGATATTATTTTATGTTCCTGTAAAAGTTAATCCTTCAAAATGTGTTTTTGAGATGTTAATCCTTCAAAATGTGTTTACAAGGCAACGAAAATCGTTTTGATGTTACGAAAATGTCCCGATAGAACAGACAATTACTCCCTCCGTCCACAAATAAGTGTACTTCTAGCTTTTGTCATGTGTGTTCCCGTCGCCGCCTCGTCCTTCTCCGGCCCCACCTCGCCTGGTTTGTTTTGCTCGTTCCGGTTTCGCGTCGGCAGTGGAGGTCAAGCCCGCCCCAATTGGGATCGGTGGCCGATTCCGGCCTCTTCCTGCGTGCACCGGCAGACTCCGACGAGTTCCGCGTCAAAAGTGCTGTGGCGCGTCTTTTCCGAAGAGGTTTGACCAGTTTTAGGGGGCAAGCGGAATGGCATTCCAAACTGCACATATGATGTTCTCGCGTATGGATTCCCGGTGTCCTGTCGAATATTTCAAGGTCGATCGAGTTTTACGGGATCTGGTCTAGGCGTTCTTTCGACCAAAATTGTAAACAACTTTTTTTTACGGGTTTGACCATTTTTACGAGATGGGTTAGGGTTACTCTTAACCAGTACCATACTTTTTTTTGAACAGGAGTGCCATACCTTTGAATACCTGCAGGCTGCAACACCACAACGTGGTAGTTGTTGAGAACGGCATGTGTACAGAGTGGTACTCACTAGGTGCCGAGTTTGTTCTGTATGTCATTTGTCGAAACTGAAATTTGATCATTTCGTGTGAGAGGAAAGGGGAACTGCTTGACAAGACTAGCTAGGCTGACCTTCCAGCCATACTCCATCCAAAGGCCCACGAACGGAAGTGCTAAAGGTTTCATGTGATGCTGACATCAATGAACCTCGAGAATTCGTTCATCCCAAGCGAATTCAGGGACAGTGTTTCAATCGGCGGCAGCGCAGGGCGCAAAAGCAAGTAGCCGCCGTGGACAAGCAGCCGGTCTACGCCCAAAGATTCAATTGTGCTCTCAATTGGCCACCTCTATTTCAGATAGCACGTGTAAATTAATTATACTATCTGGGTGCCTTGAATGGTCTTGGATAATCAACATGCTAATGGTGGTCCCAAGATAATCCCATACGCCAATTTACCACATCGTAAACTAAGTTTCCAATTGGAGAAGAGGGGTGGAGCATATCCGTGTAGAGCATAAATTTATCGGCTAATCGAAATCAATAGTGATATGAGAATACCAAACAGGTAGGCCAACAAGGTGGAGACGATCCATAAGACCAGGGAGGCCCATGGCTGCCCCTCCCTGATAGGCTTAATCAGTCCAGATCGAGTCCAGGAGCAAGATGACGTAGATAACTTGACATGTAAGACAAGTCAAAGAAGGCGGCTTCCCCCTAGGGATCCGACTCTATACCAACTAAGGTTCGATCTGTAACCCTAGCTAAGTCGCCCGTGTATATAAAGATGACTAGGATGTGTATATAAGGATGACTAGGATCACCCTAGAAAGCATAAACAATCATAGTAGAGAGGTCACCCTTGAGCTAGCCCTAGCTTGACGGTGAAACCCTATAAGCGACTTACAATCGGTTAAATAAGAGCATGAGTAGGTCTTTACCTTCACACGGAGAGGCCGAACCTAGGTAGATCATATGCACCAATCTCATCCCTAGTATGCTAGCTGCCGCTTCGCTCCACCCTCCTTAAGTAACTTGATGGCTTGTGTTGGACATTTAGCGCCCATTGTGGGGTCTGTGATGTCCTTGTTTTTCTTTCTGATTGTGTATATGCTCTGTGTTTTCATGTTTACCCATCATTTATCATCATATGGATTCAAACATAAATAACATTTTTGTCACGATTTTAAAAATATTTAAAATTAAAATTTTGATTTTCATATTTTAAATTCAAACAAATTGAACATTGAAATGCCTATGACATCACTACATAGAGCTATGCATTACCAAAATGCTCGACAAGATCTTCTTGGAGCTCATGTATTTGCCTATATCAATTTAATGGTGTATCCCTAGGAACTTCTTCAGTAGCATGTAGTGCATCACGTCGTTTGTAGTCATCCTCCCATGGAACCCTCTTCATTCTCCTTATCATGGTTGAAGTCCTCATCGCGTCGTATGTCTACCATCTCTGCATTTATGATGGTGAATAAAAAACTCATTACTACCTCCGTCACGGTTTAGAGAGTGTCTTATAAAAATCATGCGTTTCCAAAACTCCTCTCTTCCTAGACACGTTAGACTTAATTATAAAATTAATGCCCTTCTTTTTTTCCCCACTTCCTACTCCATGCAGCCAAAGAATTAATTCTTGCATGCAGTTCCACCAATGCATGCGCCTAAACTCCTCGTTTTTATTAAGTAATTACGTTTAATAGGGCGTCGAATAATTAATAGGCGCATGTTTTGGCACAAATCTAGCCCCAATCAGCGTCCACCTAGGTTCCAACAATCTCTCTAAAACGCCCTTCAAACCGTGACGGAGGGAGTAAGATTAGTCACAATGGAGAGTATTATAAAGCAGTATCATGCATATGATACTAGTATATGATATCATCTCCACATGCATAGTATCATATAGTACTTCCTCTGGTCCAGTTTATTAGGCAGTCACGTAGTTTAAGAAAAAATTTAACCAATAAAATATGCAATATATGTACTAAAAATATACCATTGGAAACTAATTTTAAAGATAAATCCAATGGTATAATTTTTACGATATATTATGTAAAATTTGTTGATCAAAATTAATGGTCAAAGTTATTCTCAAACTACGTGCGTGCCTAATAAACCGGACCGGAGGGAGTAGTATCATAGTCTTAGTGTATTTATTATTTTGTAAAATCTCAATATAAAATTTTATACAAGATTTATTTGAGATTATTTTTTCTAGTTTCACGTGATATGATATTGTATCTATCTATGATACTAAGGCTGGTCATAGACTCATAGTAGTGAGTAATATAAGGTAGTGTCATGCATATGCCACTACTCTATGTTACTACCTTCATAGTGCATAAAAACTAAGTAGTAGTAACTTAGAATGACACATTTATTAGCTCATAGACTCATCTTGTCTTGAAATGTGTGATGTTATGATAACATAGCTAGTTACCATAAACCTCTATTTCTTCATTAATTGATCTGTCATGTCATTAAAATGTCTAGTTGGTATTACATGTAGGATCATGTTACCACCTAAGTTACTACCACTATGAGTAGTCTAACACAATTTTTTTATTATTATTGCAGCGACACATAAGCATTTTACATGATGTAATGCATGATACCACCTATAATATTCTTATTGGAACTAGTCTAAATAATAAAGTGCCCTTTTATAAAAAAAATGATGGTAAATAAAAATACGGAACTAGAGGAAGTAAAAAAAAATGAAACTATCAACTTGTCAAGAAGGCCAGAGAAAATATCCCATCAAATGCACGAAGGAACTAGCACACCATTACACATTTGGGGTTAACACGCTCACATGCACCACTGCGAAGTTGCCATCCCCGAAGTAATCCAAGAAGCCCAAAATGGGCATATGGTACAATGATCAATGCGAGTCCCTTTCTTCCCCACAACGGCTCTTCTTATACCTTTGCTCTGCTCAACCGCACAACGCTAGGGATGACAATAGGGCCCCGATACCGCTAACCCGACAGGTATCCGTCTTAAATGGGGTGGGTCTGCCCGTCAAATTATACGGGATGGGGATGGGTATGGAGAAGCCGGACCCATACCCGTAGACCCACAGACCCGCCATCGGCCCAACAAATTGTCTAGATTAATACAAATAGCCTCAACGAATGGCCCACAATAGGCCCACCATCGGCCTACCCATGCGTCACAGGCTCCCAGTCCACCATCCCATCGTAGGGCTTATCCTATCGCGAGTCGCGAACCTGCGCTCGCCTCCGCCTCCCGTGGTCCTCCTTCCTAATCCTGCACGCATTGCCATCGCCAAGGCGCCACCGCCATTGTGTCGCCGCCTCGCGCCTGCATTACCGCCTCTCGCCTCAAGCCGCTGCTCGTTGCCTCGCCTCGCACCATCATTGATGCCGCCTCGCAGGACCTGGACGCGGGTACCCGTCGGGTTTGGAGAATTTTTTGACTCGACAAGGTAAGTGGGGCGGGTAAGGGGGGCCGGACCCGGCCCCAAACCCGGCGGGTGCCATCCCTGCTCAACGCCCAAACCTCGGCTCTTTTCTCACCCTCTTTGACGCCGGAGGTCTGCCGCTTCAGTCAACCAAGATAAGTTGTGTACAAAACAGATCGACGATGAGTTGTTATTAGGGATGTGCCATCGGTTGATCTTTTCATTGTGTATTTGGAGTCATTTTTTAAAAGCAAATCATAACCTTGATATTGTGTCATTTTGTGTGATATATTACTAGGAAATAAAATTATCATGCAAAAAAGTCAAAATACAAACATAACTAAAACACAGGAAATGGAAACAATAATGTGAGAAAAGGGGATATGCCGCTTGCCGTCAGCACAACACAGGGCTATGCCGACGGCTCTCCGCCGGGGCCATCGGCGTATATATATAAAGCGGTCAAGCGCCCATACGCCAGTGGGCCACCGGTGCCACGTGGCTGGGACCTTTGCCGACCGCGTCCTTTAAGCTGACGGTTGTCGTCGTCATACCTATCCATGTGCCGACGGCCGAGGTGTGCCAAAGGCTGCCGACGGTTTTGTTGTAGTTGTAGGCATTTAGGCCCATATGCCGACGGTCCTGATAAACGGTCGTTGACATACCGTTAGGCCGTCGGTATTTAGCTCATTTCCGGTAGTGCAGTAAGCAAGAGGCAAGTCAAAAAATTAAGTGGCTGTAACCAGGTCTCATGTTTCTTGGACATGATCGCAGTATCTTTATTTTGTCCGTGCCTGTAAAATGATGTAGTACTTAATTATATTTGAAAATCAAATAAGCTAGCCGAACTGTATTCTCTATAAAAAAAATGTCTAAGAGATTAAGAGGCTCCAAACTTATCGAGAAGACGAGAAAAAGTATCCATCAGACGCAGGAAGGCACTAGCAGACCATTACACATTTGGGGTCAACACGCTCACATGCACCACTGCCAAGTTGCCATCCCCGAAGTAATCCAAGAACCCCAAAATGGGCATGGTACAATGATCAATGCGCAGTCCCTTTCGTCCTCGCACTGGCTCTACTTACACCTCCTCTCTGCCCACCCTCCCAGCCCCCAAGCCGACGCCCGCTGCCTACCTGCTCCAGCCTCGCCGGCGTCGAGAGTGAGGAGGCTCCGTCCGCTCTCACATCGTCCTCTGCGACGCCGGAGGTCCGCCGCTTCCGTCAGCCAAGGTAAGTTGTCTATAAAACAGGGCCACGACGAGTTGTTGTCAGGGGCGTACGTGCCATCTGTTGATCTTGCACTTTGTGAATTTGGGTTCGTTTTTTCTAGTACATTGTTCTGAGCTTGGATCAAGGTATGTATATAATTCATGGCAAACATCACTTCGATAAAAATGGTGGCAATGTTTAGGGGTCTAAGAGATGTGAAATGTGCAGCATTTTGTTCTTCCCCTTGTTCTTGCAGCTACCCTTGTTCTTGACTGCCACTGCATCCTGCTTCACTGAAAGAACTCCAAGAACCTTTCCAATTGCCCGTCCTTTTAGCAGCACTCACGACTTCGTTCTTCCCCAGGATCTCAGCCTTTAACATCCTGCCAGACTAGTGCAAGAACCCAAGAAAACGCTCTAGCAAAACGCAGTCCGAGGAACAAACTCTTGGAAATTTCATCAAATCAGTCTGAGTCGAACAGTAGCATGCAGAGGTCCCTGTCCCTCCTTTTTTTTTCTATACCAAAATTCGGAAAATAGAGATATGATGTTACCCTTTTGATGCATGTGTCGTCCATGTCCTAGAAATTTCTTGCCGAGCATAATATACTCCAGCTAAGATTGGCGGATGTAAATTCGATCCAAATCCTCACCATCTAAGCTATCTGTATGTATATGCAGAGATAACCGGAATGGACGACTTGTCAGATTTCGAGTTCTTCAAGATCATGCTTGACAACGACTCGAGGAAACTGGTATAATACTACACATCGCCCTTTGTGTTTCACCCATCACTTTATCACTCTGCTTCCTTGTTTGATGCAGAGGCTCCCGGACAAGTTCGCGGAGTTGCTGGAGGGCCGCGAGCCCCGGGAAGTGAAGCTGCGGGAGACCGGCGGAGGACGTCGCCTGTGGGACGTGGAGGTGGTGTTCGACGGGGACGGCCACATGTATCTCGGGCACGGCTGGGACCAGTTCGCCCGCGACCACGACGTGCATCAAGGACACTTCCTCGTCTTCAGCTACGACGGCGACGATGAGCTCGCCGTGAAGGTGTTCGACGGAACCATGTGCCGCCGGCACTACCGTTACGAGCAGGACGACGACGACGACAGCAGTACGACGCCGGCTCCACGGCCGTCGCAGCTCGTAACGGTTAAAGAAGAAGAGCTTTCGATTTCTCCAGGCTGCAGTGATAGCAACAGTGACAGTGGCAGCGAGAACAGCATCGGCAGTGGCGGCAAGAACAGTATCGACGACGGTGGCAGCGAGAACAGCATCGACAGTGGCAGTGGCATCAAGAACAGCAGCAGGTCGGCGGAGATGGACGTCGACGACGCGCCGACGTCTCAGTTCAGCGTCATGCTGAGGCAGTGCCACTTGGGCGTGAGGCAGAAGCAGTACCTGGTGAGTGCTTTGTTCATGCTCGACCATGACCAGTTCTACTTTGGAATGTGCCAACTTACTGATTCATCCGCCGCCGGCCGGCCGGATAGAACGTGCCGGTGGATTTCCAGATGGTGTACGAGTACCACAAGAGGAGCAAGGTGGTACTGCGGATGCGCGGGGGGAGGTCGTGGCCCGTCACCCTCAAGCACAGCCCCCGGGCAGCCGGCAATCCCCGCACCTCGCTCAGGTACGGATGGCACCAGTTCTGCGTCGACAACCGCCTCGACATCGGCGACACCTGCTTCTTCCGGGCGCTCCGTGGGGGAGGCCACGACGCCGGCCGCGGCGAGGACCACCAGCTCAAGGTGGAGGTGCGCAAGCGAGACGGCGCCTTCCTGGACTGATAGGCGCGGCCGGCCGGTGGCTGCAGGCCTCCGTCGGATCAGCCTTGTCGGCGTTGTATCGCCGGCAGGCATGCCACACTTTGAGTCTTTGGCTTGCTTTCAGTTAATTTGTGATTGTGATTGGCTTCGCAACGTCTGAATGCTGATGCTAGTAGCAAAGAGTATCTCGGGAATGCTTCTTTATCGTGTGGAAAAATGATGATAGTGAGAGATGTTAAACAATATTTGCAATAGTATTAGTAGATGTCGTATATGGTATGGAGTTAGCTTTCCACCCGTTAACAAACTCCTACTCCCGATCTTCCTGGGATCGGTATCTCTCCTCCCTCAATGTATTTTCTTATGTAACATATATATTGATCGACACGCAACACAGCTGAGGCCAAGGCTGTTTAGATCTAATCCAGAAATTCTATCATGGTATCAGAGCTCTCCTCTCCCTGACCTAGTTGCCGACATTGCAGCCGCCGCAGTTCCTTCCTGCCGCCGCCGCCAAAACTCTCCTACATCGCCGCCGCCGCAGCTCCTTCCTGTCGTCGCTGCTGAAACCTCTCGCCGCTGTCGTAGATCTTCTACTACCGCTGCCAAAACACCCAAAAACCAAGCACATCGCCGCCGCCATAGCCTGCTATTGCCACGCCTCCAAACATCCAAAAAAAAATTCGTACAACCCAAAAACCTCGACACCTTCAAACCTGCCGCCGTAGCAGCCTGCTACCGCCGCCATCACATCAAAAACCCCTTCTCCTACATCTACACCAGCTTCAATGGCGTCAACATCAGCCTCATCCGTGGCTGCTTTGTCTGTTGCCCTTGGCGCACCTCCGACACAGCTTCTCACTCGTGACAATGCTTTGGTTTGGAAGGCCCTGGTGATTCCAGCCTTGCGTGGTGCACGAGTTCTGAATCTTGTGAAGGGATTAGAGAAAGCTCCAGCTGAGGAGATTGAAGTTGAAGATCCCTCTGGAAAGAAGATGACAGTTGAAAATCCCGAGTACATTGTCTGGATTACTCGCGATCAACAGGTTCTGAGATACATCTTAAACTCCATATCACCAGATATTCTCTCACATGTTATTGGCCTTGAATCTTCTGCGGAAGTGTGGAAGGCTCTTGAGGCTCTTACAACAACGGCCTCACGCTCCAGGACTCAACAACTCCGCTCCGCCTTGAATGACATTAAAAAAGGTGATCTCTCTGCTGAAAACTATGTTGCCAAGTGCAAGAATATAGCTTCTGAACTTGCCACTGCTGGCAAGCCCCTGGATGATGATGAGCTGATTTGGTCTATATTACATGGTCTTGGTGATTCCTACAACACACTAAAAACCGCTGTCAATGCCAATCCCAATACCACTCTTACTGATCTTTTTAGCCAGTTACAAGCATTTGATCAGCTTCACAGGATTGATGATGGTGGAGAGGCTTTTACCTCTTCTGCTAACATGGCACGGCGTGGTGGACCTCCACCTCCACGCATGCGCCAGGATGATCAGCGCTTTGATGACCGTGGTCGCCAGTACCAGGAGGACCGTGCGCGTCAGGATGATCGTGGTCGTCGTGGGTATGACGATCGCCGCTATGAGGATCGCCGGGGATATGAGGACAGACGTGACAAGCATGATGATCGTCGTGATGGTGGTGGTGATCGCCATTATGATGATCGTCCTCGTCGCTGTGATGATGATGGGGCCAGACGTCGTGATGACAGTGGACGCCGGGATGATAGTCGCCGTCGTGGTCGTGCACCTACACCCTATGTCAATGTCACTTGTCAGATATGCAAGATTCATGGTCATCCTGCTAGTGACTGCTGGTGGAGATTTGAAGGAAACCGAGACCATCGTGATGATGGTGATCGTGGTGATAAGGGTGCCAACATGGTCTCCTATGGTGTGGATACAAACTGGTACCCTGACACAGGTGCCACGCACCATATTGCAAATGAGATGAGCAAGCTTTCTGTCCAGGAAAAATATATTGGGCGTGATCAAGTCCACAAAGCTAATGGCAATGGTATGCAAATCTCTCATATTGGTCATTCAATGTTGCACACTCCCCACAATTCTTTACATCTTAAAAATATTCTTCATGTTCCAGATGCTTCAAAGAATCTCCTTTTTGTTCATAAACTTTCTTTAGATAATGATGTCTTTCTTGAATTTCATCCTCACTTTTTCTTGATTAAGGATCAGGCCACAAGGAGAATTCTGTTTGAAGGTCCATGCAGTGATGGTCTCTATCCTCTGGTGCCCATGTCTACTGGGGTGCCCTCCAAGCAAGCCTTCGTCACAATAAAACCGTCGTCTTCTACATGGCATCGTTGTTTAGGACATCCGTCCTCCTTTGTCGTTCAGCAAGTTCTTAGGAAACATCATATCTCTCATTCCCCAGAAATAAATTCATACATTTGTGATTCTTCTCAACTAGATAAGAGCCATCAACTGCCATATTCTGTCTCTACTAGTGTATCCACTGTTCCATTGGAACAAATCTTCTCTGATGTATGGGGACCAGCTCCTACCTCTGTTGGCAAACACTCATATTATGTAAGTTTTATTGATGATTTTAGTAAATTTACTTGTATCTACTTTCTCAAGAAGCGCTCTGAAGTTTATCAAGTCTTTCTTAATTTCCAACAACTTGTTGAACGGAAATTTGATAGGAAAATTATTACTATGCAAACCGACTGGGGCGGTGAATATGAAAAACTCCATGGTTTCTTTCAAAAAACATGCATTACTCATCATGTCTCTTGTCCACATGCACATCAACAAAATGGTTCAGCAGAACGCAAGCATCGTCACATTGTTGAAGTTGGTCTTGCATTGCTTGCACATGCATCTATGCCTCTCAAGTTTTGGGATGAAGCTTTTCTTACAGCCACTTTCCTCATAAATTTGCTTCCTAGTAAAGTCATCAATTTTGACACTCCTGTTGAACGTCTCCTTCATACCAAACCCAACTATGAGTCTCTTAGAATTTTTGGCTGTGCTTGTTGGCCTAATCTACGTCCCTACAATGATAGGAAACTTGTTTTTCATTCCACTAAATGTGTGTTTCTAGGCTATAGTCCTAGGCATAAAGGAGTTAAGTGTCTAGATACCAAAACATGACGTGTCTACATCTCTAGAGATGTAGTGTTTGATGAAAATGTCTTCCCCTTTGCTGATTTGCATCCAAATGCTGGTTCATGTCTTAAGCAAGATATTCTTTTGTTACCTAAAGATATTGGGGAGACACACATTGATGATCATATGAATTTGCATATTATTCCTAGAGTTACTAATCTTGATCAAACTACTCTAGAAAATGTTGTGGTTATAGATCCCGTTGAAATACAGCAAACACCAGAAGAAAATCGGAGCTCAAATGATGGAACAGTGACTCAAATTACCCCAGGTGGACACAGTTCTGATATTAATTCTGAAGAGCAATCTTTATTGGATCATGTGCCCAATGCAGCAAATGCAGCGAATGGCAGGGACTCCCGCCCCCCGTCTGACAATACCAGAGAGTACTGTGCTCCCGCCCAGGACCAGAAGCACATCGCCTATCAGGCGCCGGTCGCTATCACCCACGCGTGCGTCGCACAGAGCGTCAGCGCGCTGTCATTGCCGCCATGCATGCGCTTGGATCGTGTCGTCGCGTCGCCGTCATTGCCGCTTACGCCAAGTGTCGCCAACATGGCCGAGTCGCTTTGTGATAACGCCCGATGATTTCGCCATATCATCATGGACGTCGCTATCTCCGACACAATCTGATCACATGGTACAGGAAGATGGCGGTCCCAGCTCAGGATCTTCTGCAACCACTTCTTCATAGATTCAAACACCAGGATCTTCTGATGAAACTGCAGTTTCTCCACAGATTCCTCAAATGGTTACACGTCTTCAAAGAGGTATAAGAAAAACAAAAACATACACTGATGGTACAATTCGATATGGTCTTTTTACAACCACAGGTGAACCGTCTAGTCTGTCTGAAGCTCTTTTAGATGATCGGTGACACAAAGCTATGGCAGAAGAATATCATGCTCTTATGGAAAACAAGACCTGGCATCTTGTTCCTCCAAATTCTACCAAAAATCTTATTGATTGCAAATGGGTATATCGTATCAAGAAAAATCCAGATGGCACTGTTGATAGATACAAGGCTCGGCTAGTTGCAAAAGGGTTTAAACAACGATATGGCATAGACTATGAAGATACTTTCAGTCCTGTTGTCAAAGCAGCTACTATTAGACTTGTTTTGTCTGTGGCTGTTTCGAGAGGCTGGAGGTTGAGGCAGCTAGATGTCAAGAACACGTTTCTTCATGGTGTTCTGGAAGAGGAGGTTTATATGAAACAACCCCCTGGTTTTGAGAGTTCTCAATTTCCACAGTTTATATGCAAACTTGACAAGGCTCTTTATGGTCTCAAACAAGCCCCTCGAGCATGGTATTCCAAGCTAAGTACAAAGCTGCAATCACTTGGTTTTGTTCCATCCATAGCTGACACCTCGCTTTTTCTTTACAAAATGTCAGGTGTGATGATATTTGTTCTGATTTATGTTGATGATATTATAGTCACTAGTTCATCAGATCAAGCCATTACTATTCTGTTGCGTGATCTCAAGGATGACTTTGCACTCAAGGATTTAGGAGATTTACACTATTTTTTGGGTATTGAGGTGAAGAAGGTAAAAGATGGTCTACTTCTTACACAAGAAAAATATGCTACTGATCTGCTCACAAAAGTTGGTATGAAATTATGTACATCATGTCCTACACCTTTGTCTTCAAGTGAGAAGTTGTCACTTAATGAGGGGACTCCCCTTGGACCTGATGATATGACAGAATATAGAAGTATTGTGGGTGCCCTGCAGTACTTGACATTGACACGGCCTGATATATCCTTTTCTGTTAACAAGGTTTGTCAGTTTTTACACGCTCCAACTACTTCACATTGGACAGCTGCTAAAAGGATACTGAGATACATTCAGGGTACTCTAAAGACTGGGCTTACTTTTCAGAAGTCCTCCTCTAGTCTTCTTAGTGCTTTCTCTGATGCAGACTGGGCAGGCTGTCTTGATGATAGGAGATCTACAGGAGGTTTTTCTAAATTCTTTGGGCCAAATTTAATTTCTTGGAGTGCTAGAAAATAAGCTACGGTTTCTAGATCAAGTACTGAAGCAGAATATAAAGCTCTAGCAAATGCCACAACTGAGTTAATATGGGTTGAGGCTCTTCTTGGTGAGCTTGGTGTTACACTAAAATAAAAGCCATGTCTATGGTGTGATAATCTAGGAGCTACATACTTGTCTGCAAATCCTATTTTTCATGCAAGGACCAAGCACATTGAGATTGATTTTCATTTTGTTAGAGAAAGAGTTGCAAACAAGTTACTGGATATCAGATTCATTTCAAGAAAATATCAAGTTGCAGATGGTTTTACAAAGGCACTACCGATCAGAGATCTTGAAGAATTTAAGCGTAATCTCAATCTTTCTGAAGGTTGTGATTAAGGGAGGCTGTTAAACAATATTTGCAATAGTATTAGTAGATGTCGTATATGGTATGGAGTTAGCTCTCCACCCGTTAACAAACTCCTACTCCCGATCTTCCTGGGATCGGTATCTCTCCTCCCTCAATGTATTTTCTCATGTAATATATATATTGATCAACACGCAACACAACTGAGGCCAAGGATGTTTAGATCCAATCCAGAAATTCTGTCAAGACAATCATCTTAATTTCTTGCCTGAAGTTGTCATCGTCGTAGCGATAGTGAGACAATCATCTCTTGATCGAGCAAAGCGGCTCACACTCGGAACCGAATGTGATGCCTAGAAATTCCTAGAAACCTGGCGCAAACGGGACCGGCAAGTTGCGATGTCTTGGACCATTTGCACTATGCGCAATAAAATAATGATTGAGAAAGTATTTCTCTACTGACTCAATCTTTAAATTTCTTACTCCTTGCTACTGACTATGGCGCAATAAAATACTGTAGTATTGTAGGCAACGGACATGAAGAAGCTAGACTCCTTGCTTCGACGCCTGCTGGTCTCCTCGTTTTATTTTGGGCTGATCTGTGTTGTAAATATGAGAATTACTATTTATTCCGCGTAACTTGTATAAACTTTAAATGGATGATTTCTTTATGGACGCAGCTAGTGAGCCCTCGAGTGCTCGTTTGTGCCTTCCAGCCCTCGCCCGATAAGGAGATTACCCTTTCCAGAAAACGTAAAGCTGGAACCGACCATGCGGGAAGCGCGCTCACGCTACCTAAACGGACAAACCCATCGCGTCAAATAACACCACCGCACCCTTCGCTGGCCCAACTAATTGTTCTGCAAATACTCGTCTAGTTCTTGTTTCTCCACCAGATCTCCATCGATTCTAATATCTGACTCAAGGCAACTTCTCATCTCTGAAGGGTTTCGCAGCATAGTAAATCAAAATTTTCTACGGAAGCGAACAGAGGGAAAGCCAAGTTCTAATCTAGGAGATGCAAACAACGAGAGAGATTGGATTAGATCTCCATACCCTTGAAGATTCAAGACAATGAACGCTCATGAACGTGGGTGATGTAGTCGTACTCGCTTCTCCTCCTCGCGATCCGATCCGATCTAGCACCACAAGTGGCGGTGCCTCCGTGAGATGCACACGTGCAGCACCTCGACGTCTCCTCCTTCCTCGGACCAGCAATTATGATGGAGAGATGGATTGGATCTACAACACGACGACGTGGTGTATATGGTGGAGAATTTCTGCCGCAGGGCTTCGCCTACAAACAGTCGAGAGGGAGAGAGGAAGGGCAGCAGGGCAACTGGGTTTGGAGGAAGGTGTGTAGGGAGGGGGGTGCACCAGCCCTCTATTTATAGAGGGGGGCGGCCAGCCCTAGCCTCTCCTCCAAGCCTATCTCTAGTTTAAACAATTTAAACTCTCCCTTATCTAGAAATCCTATCTTATCTTATCTCTAGTTTAAACGATTTAAACTCTCTAGGATCGGCTGGGCCCTATGGGGCCTTGTGCCCCTGGCCCAATGCGGCCAGGACACTCCCTTATAGGCCCATGCCCCCTCCCGGAAGGTGGGACCACGTTGGCCCCCTTCCGGAAGGTTCTAGAAGCTTCAAGATAATACCGATTAACCCGGAATAATTCCGAACTCCAAAAACTGCATTGCCTTATATGAATCTTATTCTCCGGACCATTCCGGAACCTCTCGTGATGTCCTGGATCCCATCCGAGACTCCGAACAAAAATTCATAAACCAATTATCCAATCTATCCTAGCATCGAGACACGTTAAGTGTGTGACCCTGCGGGTTCGAGAATATGCAGACATGATCTTCTATCAATAATCAACAGCGGGGTCTGGGCACCCATATTGACTCCCACACATTCATCGATGATCATATCGGATGTACCACGATGCCAGGATTCAATCAATCCCATATATACATTCCCTTCGTCTCGCGATATTGTACTTGCCCGAGATTCGATCGTCGGTATCGTCATACCTAGTTCAATCTCGTTCACAGCAAGTACTTTACTCGTTCCGTAATCCGATATCACTTTGTGATTAACTCCTTAACCACATGCTTGCAAGCGTGTTGATATCGATTACAGAGTGGGCCCGAAGTATATCTCTCCGACTTGGGAGGGACAAATCCCATCTCGATACATACAACCCAACAGATACTTTACGATCACCTAAGAGACACCTTTATGATCACCCTCTCATAGGATGACGTTTGATGACCTCAAAGCTTTCTTCCGCTACCAGGGAGTTGTATTATCTCATGGTCTAAGGAATACAATATTTGACATAGGAAAAGCTTCGCAAAGATGAACACAATGACACGATCTAATTGCTTCGCTTAGTTTGGGTCTATCCACCATATCATTCTCCAATGATATGATCTCATTATCAATTGACAACTCATGTCTATGGTTAGGAAACCTTAACCATCATTGATCAATGAGCTAGTCCATAGAGGCGTACTAGGGACACGGTGTTGTTCACAAACCACACAAGTATTAATGTTTCCGCTTAATACAATTCTAGCATGGAATATAAACTTTATCATGAACAAGAATTATAATAATAACATCTTTATTATTGCCTCTAGGGCATAATTCCAACAGTCTCCCACTTGCACTAGAGTCAATAATCTAGTTTACATTTGGCAACAATCTCACACCCATGGCACTGAGGTGCTGATCATGTTTTACACGTGGAAGAGGTTTAGTCAATGGATCTGCGACATTCAGATCTGTATGTACTTTGCTGATCTTCAGATCTCCATCTGCTATATAATCTCGGATTATATGAAACTTATGTTGATATGCTTGGTCTCCGGATGATATCTTGGTTCCTTAGCGAGTGCTATGGCGCCGGTGTTGTCACACAATATCTCCAGTGGGTCCAATGCACTTGAACCACGCCAAGCTTAGTGATGAAGTTTCGATCCAAACTCCTTCACTTGACGCTTCAGCAGCCATGTATTCCGCTTTCATCAGATCCCGCGATCACGCTTTGCTTGCAGCTTCTCCAGCCACAGCTCCTCCATTCAAAATATACACGTATCCCTCGAGATTTAGAATCATCCTTGTGGTTTAAACTAGCATCGACGTAACCTTTACGACGAGCTGTTCATCACCCCCATAGACTAAGAACATTTCTTTAGTCCTATTTAGGTATCTTAGGATGTTCTTCACGGCTGTCCATGTTCCACTCGGATCACTTTGATATCTCGTCACAAACTAAGAGCATTGGACACATCCGTCTAGTACACAAGATGGCATACATGATGGAACCTATGGCCGAGGCATAAGGCACTTTGCTCATAGCTTCCTATCATTTACCGTAGCTGGACACCGAGCCTTGCTCAATATCTTACGACAACATAGGCACGAACCTTTCGTTGCCTTATCCATTCGAACCTTTTCGTAACTTTGTCTAGGTATGTACTCGCTTAAAGCTATCAAAGGCCTTTGTCTATCTCTATAGATTTTTATGCCCAATATATAAGCAACTTCACCTAGGTCTTTCATTGAAAAACACTTGTTCAAATAACTCTTCACATTGTTAAGCATGTTGATGTCATTTCCAATAATAAATATGTCATCCACATATAGTACCGTAAACGCCACCGAGCTCCCACTCACTTTCTTGTAGATGCAAGCTTCAGAGCAGTTTGGAACAAATCCAAAGCTCTTGATCACTTGATCAAAACGAAGGTTCCAACTCCGAGATGCTTGCTTCATCCATAAATGGAACGCTGAAGTTTGCATACTTTATCAAGATCCTTAGGATCGACAAAACCTTCGGGTTGCATCATATACAACTCTTCATCAATGTTGCCATTGAGGAACGCAGATCTTGACATCCATCCGCCATATTTCATAATCATGAAACGCAGCAATTGCTAATAAAATCCGAATGGACTTAAACATCGCCACGGAGAGAAAGTCTCATCGTAGTCAACACCTTGAACTTGTCGAAAACCTTTCGCAACAAGCCGTGCTTTATATAGACGGTAACATTACCATCCGCGTCCGCTTTCTTCTTGAAGATCCATTTGCACTCAACGGCCTTTCGGTCGCTAGGAGGGTCCACCAAAGTCCATACTTGGTTTTCGCTCATGGATCCCAATTGGATTTCATGGCTTCTAGCCATTTCTCAGTCCGGCTCATCATCGCTTCCTCATAGTTCGAGGTTCACCGCCTTCTACTAACAAGACACAAGACAGGTTGCCGTACCACTCAGAGGGGCACGCGACCTTGTCGACCGCGATGTTCAAGAGCAAAGATCGTCCAAGCTTCATGATCCTTGTCATTAGCTTCCTCTATTGTTGGTGCAAAGTGCACCGAACAATTTCAGGTGTCGCGCTTACTCTCCAATTCAAGAGAAGGTTCAATAACCTCGTCTAGCTCTACTTTCCTCCCACTCACTTCTTTCGAGAGAAACTCCTTCTCAAGAAAGGAACCGTTCTTTGCGACAAACACTTTGCCTTCGGTTCTGTGATAGAAGGTATACCCAATAGTTTCCTTAGGGTATCCTATGAAGACGCATTCGCTTTGGGTTCGAGCTTGTCCCATCAACTTCTTGACGAAGCTTCAGATCCCCAAACTTTAAGAAACGACAACTTAGGTTTAGCACCAAACCATAGTTCATACGGTGTCGTCTCAACGGATTTAGATGGAGCCCTATTTAAAGTGAATGCAGCGTTTCTAATGCATAACCCCAAAATGATAACGCAAATCAAGAAGAGACATCATCGATCGGACCATATCTAATAGGGTTCGATTCCTGCTCAGACAAACCATTGCGCTGTGGTGTTCCGGGTGGCGTGAGTTGTGAAACGATTCCACTTGCTTTGAGATGCGTGAGAAAATCATAACTCAAATATTCGCCCCCACGATCGGATCGTAGAAACTTAATCTTTCTGTTACGATGGTTCTCCACTTCATTCTGAAATTCTTTGAACTTTTCAAACGCTTCAGATTTATGTTTCATTAAATATATATACCCATATCTACTTAAGTCATCGGTAAAAGTGAGAAAATAGCGATATCCACCAAGGCCGAAACACTCATCGGTCCGCATACATCGGTATGTATGATTTCCAACAAGTCCGCTGTTTCGCTCCATCATACCGGAGAACGGGTTTTGATCATCTTGCCCATGAGGCATGGTTCGCATGTGTCAAATGATTCAAAATCAAGAGACTCCAAAAGTCCATCGAATGGAGTTTCTTCATGCGCTTTACACCAATATGACCTAGACGACAAAGCACAAATAAGTAGTATTATCACTATCTACTTTGCATCTCTTAGCCTCAATGTTATGGATGTGTGTTTCATCCCTTTCAAGATTTAGAAGAAATAAACCATTCACAAGAGGTGCATGACCATAAAAGATGTTACTCATATAAATAGAACAACCATTATTCTCGATTTAAATGAATAACCGTCTTGCAATAAACACGATCCAGAAATAATGTTCATGCTCAACGCAGGCACATAATAACATTTATTAAGGTTTAAAACTAATCCCGAAGGTAAAACTAAGGAGAGCGTGTCGACGACCATCACATCAACTCTTGATCCGCTAACGCCAAGATCGTCACCTCATCCTCGCAAGCCGCTCTATTCCGTAGCTCTGCTTCGAGTTACAAATATTAGCAACCGAACCAGTATCAAATACCCAGGCACTACAACGAGGGCTAGTAAGGAAAACATCAATAACATGTATATCAAATATACCTTTGATGGTGCCAGCCTTCTTGTCCGCTAAGTACTTCGGACTATGCGCCCAAAGGACCCTTGTCCTTGCAATAGAAGCACTGGTCCCGGCTTAGGACCGGACTTGAGCTTCTTCTCGCAGGACAACGCGCTTCAGCCGCCTTTCTTGAAGGGCTTCTTTGCACCTTTACCTTTCTTAAAGGAGGGCTTGTTGACCATCAACACATGATTATCCTTCTTGATGTCCACCTCCGCAGCCGTCACTTTGCGAAGAGCTCGGTGATCGTGAGTGGAACCAATCTGATTATGAGTCACTACAAAACTTTTGTAGCCGGGAGGAGTGATTGCAGAACCCTCAATCTTGAGCTCCTCCGAATCTTGCGTCCAGCTTGCTCAAGGCGTTGAGTGTAGCGACATCTTAATGGCGTGCTCACTAACGGAACTCCCTTCCTCCATCTTGCGCTTAAAGAACTTCTCGAGATCTCATATCTCTCGAGCGGGCTTGAGTCTCAAACATGGTTTTCAGCTCCTCGAGAATCTCAAAGGGCCCGGATAGTTTTCAAAACGATTTTGAAGTTCGGATCCATAGCAAACAACATGGTGCTCTTAATCACACCATAATCATATTTTGCCGATCGATAGACAGCTTTCTCATCAGCCATGCGCTGCAAGAGGGGTTACCTAACGCTTTCTCAAGGACATAGTCCTTTGTCCGCCAGAGAATGATTCTTAGATTGCGGAACCAGTTGGTGAAGTTAGACCCATTGTTTCTAAGCTTTTCTTTCTCAAAGAAAACGTTGAAGTTGAAGTTGGACTTGGCCATGTGATCTACAAGATTTGCAAGTACAATTTAGACTATGTTCATGATAAATAGTTCAACTTAATCAAATTACTAGATGAACTCCCACTAAATTCAACATCCCTCAAGTTGTTTAGTGAACACGATCCAAATTCACCACACCTAATCCGATCATCACGAGAAGAGATGTGGTTTCAATGGTGGACAACAAAGTGTCGATCATATCATTCATATGACTCATGCTTAACCTTTCGGTTCTTGTGTTCCGAGGCCATGTACAGACATGCTAGGCTCACAAGCTAGACCCAAGTATTTCCGCTGTGCAAAACTGGCTTGCACCCGTTGTATGTGAGCGAGAGTCTATAGCACCGATCATCACGTGATGCTTGGACACGATTTAACTTTCGCAACGGTGCATACTTGGGGAGAACACAATTTTATCTTGATCTTTATGAGGAATCATCTTATAATGCTACCGTCGATCTAAGCATAATAAGATACATAAAAGGATAAACATCACATGCATATAACTTTATGTGACATGGTATAGCCAATCTTCGCGCAATGATCTCCATCTTGTGCATTCCGGCATGATCTCCATCACTCCACCATGATTGCCTCCACCACGAATAGCAACTACAACTATTGCTAACTACTTAGCGATAAAGTAAAGCTATTACATGGCGTATAAGAAGTTGACTCGCAGGTCATACACAATTATAAAGACAACCATGTGGCTCCTGCCGGTTGTGTACTCATCGACATGCAAGTCGTGAAACATTACAAAACATGATCATCGCATACATTATACACATCACATCTTGGGCCATACCATATCACAGAAAACACTCCCTGCAAAAACAAGTTAGACGCCTCTACTTTGTTGTTGCATGTTTTACGTGGCTTATGGGAGTAGATGCTAAGAACGATTCTTACCTACGGAAAGCCACAAAGGTGATATTATGGTTGCCAAACTCCGGTGTTAATCCCATGCTCACTATAGTGAGAGAAACTGACATCCACCAGCCGCATGTGTGGAACAATCCACACGTCAAGTGTGGAGCCGGTCTCGCGAACGACGTCGCGTAAGGTTGGCCTGGACCGCTTCAATCTCACTATGCCGCGTCATAAGAAGAACACAAACAAGAGGCTTGCAACAGAAAACATCAACGCCCGCAACAACCATGTTGCGTTCTACTCGTGAATCACATCTACGCATAGATCTAGCTCTGATACCACTGAAGGGTTTTGCAGCATAGTAAATCAAAATTTTCTACGGAAGCTTAACAGAGGAAAGCCAAGATCTAATCTAGGAGATGCAAACAACAAGAGAGATTGGATTAGATCTTCATACCCTTGAAGATTCGCAGACAATGGAACGCTCAATAACGTGGGTGATGTAGTCGTACTCGCTTCTCCTCCTCGCGATCCGATCCGATCTAGCACCACAAGTGGCGGTGCCTCCGTGAGATGCACACGTGCAGCACCTCGACGTCTCCTCCTTCCTCGGACCAGCAAGTATGGTGGAGATATGGATTGGATCTACAACACGACGGCGTGGTGTATATGGTGGAGAATTTCTGCCGCAGGGCTTCGCCTACAAACAGTCGGGAGGGAGAGAGGAAGGGCAGCAGGGCAACTGGGTTTGGAGGAAGGTGTGTAGGGAGGGGGCACACCAGCCCTCTATTTATAGAGGGGGGCGGCCAGCCCTAGCCTCTCCTCCAAGCCTATCTCTAGTTTAAACAATTTAAACTCTCCCTTATCTAGAAATCCTATCTTATCTTATCTCTAGTTTAAACGATTTAAACTCTGTAGGATCGGCTGGGCCCTATGGGTTTTGTGCCCTGGCCCAATGCGGCCAGGACACTCCCTCATAGGCCCATGCCCTCCCGAAGGTGGGACCATGTTGGCCCCTTCCGAAGGTTCTAGAAGCTTCCAGACAATACCGATTAACCGAACAATTCAACTCTAAAACTGCAATCGCCTTTATATGAATCTTATTCTCCGACCATTCGAACCTCTCGTGATGTCCTGGATCCCATCCGAGACCAACAAAAATTCATAAACCAATTATCCAATCTATCCTAGCCGAGACACGTTATGTGTGATCCGCGGTTCGAGAATATGCAGACATGATCTTCTATCAATAATCAACAGCGGGGTCTGGGCACCCATATTGACTCCCACACATTCATCGATGATTATATCGGATGAACCACGATGCCAGGATTCAATCAATCCCATATATATATTCCCTTCGTCTCGCGATATTTTACTTGCCCGAGATTCGATCGTCGGTATCGTCATACCTAGTTCAATCTCGCTCACGCAAGTACTTTACTCGTTCGTAATCCGATATCACTTTGTGATTAACTCCTTAACCACATGCTTGCAAGCGGTGTTGATATCGATTACCGAGTGGGCCCGAAGTATATCTCTCCGACTTGGGAGGGACAAATCCCATCTCGATATATACAACCTAACAGATACTTTCCGATCACCTGAGAGACACCTTTATGACCACCCTCTCATAGGATGACGTTTGATGACCTCAAAGCTTTCTTCCGCTACCAGGGAGTTGTATTATCTCATGGTCTAAGGAATACAATATTTGACATAGGAAAAGCTTCGCAAAGATGAACACAATGACACGATCTAATTGCTTCGCTTAGTTTGGGTCTATCCACCATATCATTCTCCAATGATATGATCTCATTATCAATTGACAACTCATGTCTATGGTTAGGAAACCTTAACCATCATTGATCAATGAGCTAGTCCATAGAGGCGTACTAGGGACACGGTGTTGTTCACAAACCACACAAGTATTAATGTTTCCGCTTAATACAATTCTAGCATGGAATATAAACTTTATCATGAACAAGAATTATAATAATAACATCTTTATTATTGCCTCTAGGGCATAATTCCAACAATCTCCACCCTCATGTTCTGCAGCAACTCCCCATGAATTCCCCTCTCTATGGCCATAAAAAACTGGTTGTGTTTTAGATCTCTTGAAGAGCAACAATTTGATAATGGAAGAAAACAAGAAAAGAAATCCCAGGAACAAATTAGGTCGGTTTATAGAAGAAAAAAACCTGATACTTGTAGCCCAGCAAACACAGTTTTTCCACATAGTAAAACCAGAAGAAGTTCATCAAGAAAAATTCTTTTCCAACAAGTTAGTTGTTTAGCCTGACATATCTCGAACAACAAGGTAACAAGTAGATTTTTGGGAACCATAAAAAGGCCATGCATGGCTGCATGGGTACAACACAGGTCTAGGAGTCCAACAACTAGTTTTTTGTAGATACCCCATGCAACAAAACAAGAGCCAACAACTTGGATCATGCAAGAACTAGGTTCAAGTAAATCATACAAACACAACTATATGTGAATAAACAAAGTTAAAAGAGGATCAGTATGCAGCTTAGACTAACATGTGTAATCAACTTAATTAAGTGGCATAAACAACTTAAATCCAAGGCATGTATCAACACGCTGGTGACCAAATCAAAGCTGCTACCTAACTAGGCCAAAGAGGGTATCTGAACCTAAACTTGTAGGGGAGCATCTGAATGTGCGGCGTGCGGACGACCCCGATGCCCTAGTGCTAGCCTTCATCCACAAACTTCATCGCGCTCTGCCATAGTTCGCTCGGCAACCGTAGGCATACCTATTCCACGAGTGAGCCCACACCCTTGGCAAAGCCCAGGAGGTACCAGTGCATGAGCTTCTAGATCGATAGCCTCTCCAGTGCTGACAGAACCATGACGTCCTTCAAGTTGTCCCTCTTGGTAACCATAAAAAATCAGAGCGACCAAAAAACAAAAACTTAGTTCGTAAGGGAGGAAACGCAACTTACCAAGTGGTGGCAGCCAACTTGATTGAAAAGGGAAAAACAACTTAACAACTTGACCAAAGCAACTTGGATCTAAAAATGTGTGGATCTGTGCATCTATATTTAAGCTATTTCATTATATCCCTATCTGAACAAAACACCCATCAGGTTGAGTACCACGACAGTAACGTTTTGCCTTGGTCCAATGAGTTTGGAGTGAAGTCCAAATAATGCATAAATAACCCTAGAAATAGTAGGGGTGATCTAAACCTGCAGCAGCCTCAACATCAACAAAGTGGAATAAAAAAACCAACAAACCTATATCCAAAAACCAACTAGATAATCTGGTAACCACAACTTAGCGCATGACAAACTGCAACTTACCAGCACCCAAAAAATAACTAGGTGATATGAATTCGACAACTTAGTTAGATTGACAACCCCGTGAATGTGCAAATAACAAACAAACCCCCTAGAAGAAGTATAGGTGATCCTAAACCAACTACAGAGTAAACAACAACATTTAGTGGAACCAAAAACAGCAACTTAGCTACACTCGAAAAGCATTCTCTGATGTGATCTTTCCGCATTCTCTGATGCAGACTGGGCTGGCAATTCTGATGACAGGCGATCCATGGGGGGCTATGCGGTCTTCTTTGGACCGAACTTGATCGCCTAGAATGCTCGCAAGGTACACGTTGTCTCGCAAAGATCAAGCTGAGTACAAGGCAGTTGTTGATGCTATAGCTGAGATTATATGGGTACAGTCGTTATTGAGAGAGTTGCGAATCTCTCAATCCCAGTAGCCTGTTCTTTGGTGTGACAACATCGGTGTTACATGCCTTTCGTCAAATCCAGTATTTCATGCCCGAACGAAGCACATCGAAGTTGACTATCATTTTGTGAGGGAACGTGTTGCTCATAAGCTACTCTACATCAAGTTTATCTCTTCCAAACATCAACTTGCTGACATCTTCACGAAGCCTCTTCCGCAGCCTCAGTTTGTAGGATGTAGGCGCAATCTTAACTTACTTTATACATCAGGCCATAGTTAAGATTGAGGGAGGATGTTAGACTGTATATATTATGTAGTGTTTGTAACCTGTAATTGAAACGTACACG
Source organism: Avena insularis (assembly GCA_023614405.1). Taxonomy (NCBI): domain Eukaryota; kingdom Viridiplantae; phylum Streptophyta; class Magnoliopsida; order Poales; family Poaceae; genus Avena; species Avena insularis. The sequence goes on along the minus strand of CM042685.1, from coordinate 419,172,010 downwards.
TGTTGTGTACCCCTCTATATAATGAGATAGCCGCACCCATGATTAGGGTGTCAAGCAGTTGCCCTAAACTACGTTTTACACTCCCCCCCCCCCCCTCCCGCGCCCTCGATTACCGCCCCGGTCCTCCCAGGAACCCTAGCGGGCACGAATTGCAGAAGAGAAATGGGGAGCGGGAGAGAGAACGAGACAGAGAAGCCGAGGGAGACAAAGGTGTTCGGGCTCCAACAGGTGCCATAGGTGAAAACTTATCCGAAAGGTCAAGAGACGTAGACGTGATCGGAAGCATGAACATGACATGCGAACGGTCAAGAAACGGAGGCTGAGATAGACTAACCGGCCACCAAACGTTTTTTAGCACTCGAGTTTCTTTATAAAGTGATACAAAAGCCGTTTGAGAATGAACCGTCAAGTCTCAAGACTCGTAGCGTGGCTCCCGATCCGGAAGTTCCTCACCCCAACCCAACGGTCATATTCCTCTCGTCTGAATCTCATCCCCCTCTGCTCTTCCCTTCCCGGCCCGATCCATCGCACAAGGGGGGAGCCTCTTCTCGTCTCCCGCGCTACTGTCGGCAACCTAACCCTAGCACCGTCCCACCCGCGGCCCTGCTCCTCCTCATCTCCCCTTCTTCGCGTCCCCCGGCGGCGCAACATTAGTCCGCCCCCCGGAGACGAGGCCGAGCTAGGGTTCCGATAGCAGGCGGCGGAAGGCCCCGGCAAACTCTCCGCCTCCGCCCCCATCCTGCTCCGATCCGACGACCCTGACCCAGCAAGGTGAGCAGCCGCCGCCCTCCTCCTCCTCCTGCTGCCCCTCCCCCTTCAATCTGCGGTACGATTTGCTTGCGGTGAATCTGTGATCCAGTTTATGTGGTCGCTTTAGCTCTGGCACGATTTCAGTGGGGATTAGGATTAGGGCACTACTGTGCTGCCGTTTCTCGTAGAAATACGGGCTATGTTTTAGTACAACTTAAGAAACGGGGATGTGTCGTTTGCTTACAGAATCGTCTAGTGATGCGATGCACCCGTGAGTAACGTGCAGGACGCTGAACGTGAATACTTGCAGTTCATGTCATGTGTGTGCTTAAACATTTGATAGATTCGACACTTCACGCTCCTGTAACATTTGATGCAATGATTAAGAGCTTCCTTTTATCTGGTTTGTGGACACTTTGACAACTCATGGCAACGTTGTATTATTAGTTTTATGAATGCATTGACACCCAGGAACTGTGTATGTCACGGTGTATTTGATACCGATTTTGTGTTTGAAACTACCATTTCTGCACTTGTGAGGTTGACATGCCCTTCCCCACAGATTGGCAGTTGTTCTCACATGGGCACATGGCTTGTTGCATAGGCTGTAAATAAAGCACGGCAGGAGTTCTGGTACTAGGAAAGAGTTGTAGTAGTACTATAATTTCTGAAGCTCGTAATCATGATGCAAGGTTTACGTTTATGTTATCATTAGCAATTCTAGTCATAATTTTGCGTTCCTGCTTTGTGAAACTTATCCACTTTGCATCATCATAATAAAGAGTTCCAAGAAGTCAGGCTTTACTATTCCAACTTGCCCGTTTGTTTCATCATGCTTTTGAGAAAATGATTGCAACCATGAGCCTAAATTCTTTGCAAGTACATCTTGGTAGATAACAAGGTGTTGGGTGAGCTCATGTAGAGTATGATGCTATTGTTTGTAATTCATTGTGATATTTTTGTGACATTATACATGCTTTTAGATGGTGGCCTTAGCATCTGCCTTCATTTGTATTCTCTATATGGAACCATTTTTGTAGTAAATAGTTTTCTTGTCCTGAGGCCTGTATAGTTCATAGTCATCTCACAACTGTAACGCTTGCTGATGCTTCCCTTTTCCTTCCTTTTCCGTACCAGAGCTCTGCCCGTTGCTCCCTGAGATGCCAGTATCGATGGATAAGAAGCAAAACTCATTTGGCACTCCTATCCATAGGACAAACCCCTTTGATTCCGACTCTGATTCTGAAGTGCCCTCAAGACCATCAAGGACACAATCAGCCCCAGTGCAGCGCACCAACCAATCCGTGCAAGAGTTGGAAGAATACACCCTACGTAAAGCAGAAGAAAGCTCATCCAAAGTAAAGGATTGTGTTAGGGCCGCTGAAGCTATTAGAGAAGATGCTACACAAATCCTACTGACTTTGCATCGACAAGGCGAACAGATCACTCAGGCTCATCGAGTAGCGGCTGACATAGAGCAGGACCTTACTGTGGTAAGTTCTGCACTTTGTGAGAAATTTGCTAATCTTTTTTTAGAGACATACTGGGTAACCTAACTATACTGTAGTTAGCTTTCTGAAAAGTATGTTTTGGTTTCTTCTCGTTACTACTGCCTGTAAAAATGAGTCAAGTTTGATAGAATTTCCCTATCTGTTGATCCTCATTTCAGTCATAACCTCATCAGACATTAGTATGTTATAATCCACCTACACAAGGGCGTATTTTGATAATATCTATCCACCTCTCCAACTGCAAGTTATGCCGAATGTTGTATGGATGGATCTATGCATCATTATTGCAGATGTTCTTCCTTCTGCAGATAATAATGTTTCTGTCTTATTCAGAGTAATCGGTTTCATTATAACCTTTTTAGTGAACTGTACATGTAAATGTATTTATGTTACTGTTTTTTTATTTTCAGATTGCATTGTTTTGTTTTTCTTAGTATTAACTGAAAGTGTCTAATTTCTGGTCTGTTCAGAGTGAGAAGCTTTTGGGAAGTCTAGGCGGACTATTCTCAAGGACATGGAGGCCAAAGAGAAATCAACAAATAAAAGGACCAGTTTCACAGAGTATGGTGGTACAGATTATGAGTAAATTTTGCATAGTACCCTTAATTTGCATTATATGATCTTTTTGGGTTACTGCAGATAACTCTTTCAACAGTACATCAAACCACATGGAACAGAGGCAGAAGCTAGGAATTGCCTCAACACCTCAACAATCTCCCAGTTCTTCACATCGTTCGCCTGCGACTGCAATGGAGAAAGTTGAGGTCTGTCTTGTCAGTTAGCTAGAACCATAGAACGGAAGGCGAAACTAATATGTTCTGAAAGTTAACATCATGTTATTTTTTATTAGGCTGAGAAAGCAAAGCAGGATGATGCATTCGCAGACTTGAGCAACATATTGGGAAGCATGAAGGACATGGCACTGGATATGGGTACAGAAATCGATAGGTAATACTACTACACCTCTTGAAATATATCATCAGTGGTGATGCCTTTTTTTTCCGCCTGTACAGCTATATACTGTCCCTTCTTTATAAGAATTGATCTGATGGAGAGAGCGTTCTCTTGCTGTAGGCAAAACAAATCACTGGACGCTTTCAATGACGATGTCGATGAGCTGAACTTCAGGGTGAAAGGAGCGAATCAACGGGGTCGGCGGTTGCTTGGGAAGTGATGTACCAGCGCGCAGGAGTCAGGCTGTAGAACGCGCACTGTGTCCTTGTCTTTGGCAGTTTTGACTGTGCTGTGGAGTTTAAACCCTTGTTTCTGCAGCTATGCGTACATCAAAGGATTAAGGAAGCTGCTGTCCCTTTTTAGCAAATAGTCAAATTCTTGTACTATTGTATTAGGGCCCGTTGTATTATGCTGTTATTCGGGCATCTACTGCTGCTGTAATATTTTTCTTCCTTTGAGACTATAAACTAGTACAAAGCTGAACTTTTGGACATGTCCGAAAGGGACCTGAAACTGTACCAAGATTGAAAACTAGATATACTGAGCTGAAGTGCATTTTGTTCCCCCAGTCGTTCAGGTGGTAGAGTATTTCTGCAATGCAAGCTGGAAGAACAGCAGTGGAGCATTCAAGGCAGCAGGCTGGATCGGCACGGCATGGTAGGGTTGGCCTGTAGGCTGCGCTTGTGGAGACGGGGCGGCGCCGTGGTGATGGGTGATGGTGGAGACTGGAGACGCAGGAGTTGGTAAGCCTTCATCGAAAACTATCTATGGTGCTGCATTCAGTTGGTTGGTGGTGCCAGATAAGAGCATCTCCACTCGTTTGTGCCTCAGGCCAAAATTTGGCGAATTTTTTCTTTTGCTCTCTGCTACCGATGACTTATAGCAGGAGAATGACTCGGAGAACCGCTTGCCGAGCACTAGTGTGGGCGGCTGACGTCCTCCTCGCCCCCAAGCCACTACACATGGGCCCCTGCGTACACATGAACCGGACCGAGTAGGGGTGGATCATAGTGGAGGAAGCTACGCAGACACGCGGGCGACCGGCAGAGTAGGGCAGGACGCGAAACGGTCGAGCGGAGGCGGGTCGCGGCGGAGCGAGCTGCATATATAGTTGCGACGACCGAGTAGGGTAGGCCGTGGCGGAGTGAGTGGTTAAGAAGGAGAAATGCCGGCTAGGAAGAGCCATGGTCGGCGCGGGCGCGCCACCTTGCCTCTAGGAGAAAGCGGGGATGGGAACACAGAGCGGTGGTTGGTCGCGAGTAGATTTAGACGAGGGCGGTTTTGGCATTCCAAAAAAAAGACAAGAATGGAGTTTTTTTAATACTTGTCTCATTTATATAGTATCATAAAGAGCATAGTACAAGTTCCGTAAACACCGACACAAAACTGAAAAGACAGCAGAACACAAACCTTAGCACAAAGGGCCACTAGCTAAGAAAGAAAATAATCTAGACCAAAGAAACCTATGAGCTCGATGCCAACGCCTGTCACCTGTCTCTAGCACCACCACAACAACCACCAAATAAAAGAATGACACATCACCACTTCACCCGAGCTCGAAGCGGCTCCATTGTTAACATGCAACTTTGTGGATCTCTAAGGCCTTCCACAGCGTGTGTCAAGACCGGTGCCCAAAGAGATTTTGAGGCATCGAGTAGCGATGCCCTCCACTGCAGGGGTGGTGCCCAAAATATTTTTCAGGGAATCGGAGCATGTAGGTGATCCGGTGCCCAAACTCATCGCCCAATAAAATATTGCTCTAACAATTGAAAAAGGAGAAGTCGCTTGAGCCATCCTCTGTTGTGAAGCCGCTGGAAAGACTTGTTTAGTGCAAGTTTATTAGTGTGGGGTCATCTACTTTTCAGCCTGAGCAGTGCCCTTTGCTGTGGAGACGGTGCTAAATTTTTTTTTCTTTGGGCATCGGTGATACGTGGAACACTTTTTAGAGATGCAGCACCGCTAATGCTGTGGAAGGCCTAAGGTGGCTCAGCCAAGGTCATGACGATGGTATTGAAAAACCTAAACGGTAGTGCTATTTTGGATATGTTGTTTTCTGAGTACTAGGCAATTCTCTCCTTTTGGATCTTGATCGCTGCCCTTGGATCAAGGGTTTCTTTTGCATCTCTCGGCTTCTTTCCCATCTCCCGAAGGCCTTGTTTACTTCTCTTGTATTTTTATGTCCTAGAGGTTTGGAGATGGGAGGGTATATGGTATTCATCAATACTTTACAATCCCCTCAAATACCCTTTCCAAAAATACTCTATCATAAAAAAGAGTTTTAAAATCTAGACAAAACAAGAAAATTTATGAGGATATCCCAGGATTATCCCTGACAAACCTAGCATGATAAAAAAAATTGGAGCAACCGGCAGGAGCTCTGCCTTTTCAAATAAATAGAGGGAAAACCCGGACAGTACAGAGGGGCATGTTTTGGTTAAGGTGGAAACATGCCGAAAGCACCATAAAACAGAACCTAGCATGATAAATGAATTACGAGAATTTTACGAAAATTGGAATGATCACAGTCGATCCTTCGATTACACTCGCGAATACTAGATAATCTATACCTAATAATAAAGTACGAAGTGTTTCTTGTGGTCCAACACTTTTTTTTGACAGATTTACCTCTCACCAAACCATGTATTACCCCCATACCCCCTATAAGTCAAAAAATCACATGGTGGGCTGGCCCAATTGATTAATAGCCGGAGAGAGAGAGCCAAGGCGAGAGATATAATTAAACACGACGTGAGTGCTATTTATTTTCGTATGCCGAACCGAGTGTCTGTACTGAAAATTTAGGCCTTTCATTCTTTAACTAGGCCATCACAAGGGCAAGTGTCCGCGCCCTCGAGCAATCAAACAATCTCTAATTTGTAGGTCGGTACGCATCGATGAGAGGATGCGGTGAATAATCCCACCTCGCTCCTTTACGGTGGATCCAACCGCTTTATATATGTTCTCAACGTGCATGAAATCATCAAGCGGACCGGAGATCTTTGAAATCAAGTGATAGAAAGGAATTAAATTCCACATATTCCCAGAGGGGGAGAGAGAGAGGACAAACCGGCTTCGGCCGGAGGAAGACGAGATCGGTTAGGGAAGGTCCCGGACGAAACAAGGAGAATCAGACCGTCTGAAAGGATCGTATGGGCACCTAGAGGGGGGGGTGAATAGGTGCTACTTCAAATTTTACTCTTTTTCAAATTAGGGTTTGACAAGAAAGGTAAATTCTCTAGAATATGCAACTATGGTGAATTTACCTATATGTCAACCAAGCACAAGCTAACACAGCACTAAGCAAGAACAAGTAAGTAAAGTGCGGTAAAGGATAGAAGTAACCAAAGGAGTGGACGCGGAGACACAAGGATTTGTTTCCCGTAGTTCCTTCCTTTTGAGGGGAAGCACGTCTACGTTTGGAGAGGGGGTGGTTTTAAACCACCAACGCCACGAGAGGCCTCCCTTGTTCTCCGATGAATCTCACCCCAACGGGCTCGATTCACCTTCCACTATATCGGCAACCTTCGAGGTGGAAGCCGACACCTTTACAACATGTTCGGGGCACACATCCACAACTGAATTGGAGGCTCCCAAATACAAGCAAGATGTCAAGACAAATCAAAGACAAGCTTGTAAGAACCAAATCAAAGTTAGGGTTTCCAATGAAACACTAGAGCTTGGGGGCCCTCAAGTGAATGAGGGGGAAATGAATATCTCTCTTGGTGAAGATGTAGATTAAGGCCTCCTCCTTCGATTCTCCAAAGATCAATGACTTTGGATGGTTGGATGAAGAGATCTTGTATATTTTGTGGCTCTAATGGGGTTGGTGTTCTTAAGCAGCTCGAGCAGCTGGAGGAAGAAGATAAGGGTCCCTTTTTATAGGCAGCCCCCTCCACGAACCGTTTTCTGACCGTTGTAGAAAAGTCAGACCGAAGACTCCGGTCTACACCAGAGACTCCGGCCAATCTCTGGACCTGCCTCCGTACCGCCCATCTGAATGACCCAGAACAATCCTGACCCAGCAACAACGGAGACTCCGGTCTTCCAAACCGGAGACTCTGGACTGAACAAGGTCCAGAGACTCCGGAGTATCCTCCGGTGCAAGCTCCGGACCCCTAGTCAGAATGTCCCAGCCCAGATCCTGAAGACTCCACCGGAGACAAGTCCAGAAACTCTGGACCACACCGGAGACTCCGGTCCTGGAAGACCGAAGACTCCGGTCTGGAGTTTCCAGAAATGTGTCAAGTGAATGAGGACTTTTACCAAGTGTGAGGGTGCTGTTCATTTATCATAATAGCAACCTGTGGACAATGACAAACTGTAAAATGATCTACTTGTTGTTAACAAACACCAAAAGTGATTATGACAATAAATGCCCTTTCAATCTCCCCCTTTTTGGTGTTCAATGACAACAAGTGATTTGCATGGAATAAAATATATATGGGACTCCCCCTGACTATGTGCAACAAGATAATTAAGTAAATCATGCAAGATATATAGTATCAACGGTAGCACACATAAATCTCACATGAGTTACAATAGATGGTGCACACAAGCACATAGTCATAGTCACACACATGAACAGCAGATGACACACATAAAGTTCAAGTTCGAATATGGCAAATAAAAGGCAAATAAAGACAGATAGTCGCAAATCCCAAGTCCATGCAAAACCGATGAGAATGTCTTCTCCCCCTTTGGCATCAAAACACCGAAAAAGGGAAAAGACCTACACTAGTGCCCCCAACCTCTCAGTAGTCATCGTCATCCTCGGCATCCTCATCCTCCTCCTGGTCATCATCCTGATCATAGTCATCATCATCGTCTTCAGGGACAGCAGGCCCTTTGCCATGAGGGCGAGAAGAGGAAGTACCCTGGTACCCAAACCCGGAGGTGACATCAGCAAACGTCTTCCAATCCACCAGACTATCCTGTTGGGCATTCCATGCCCCAAATGAGAGTGTATGATCAGACCCTGTGGACTGATGTGCCCCATGCTCATCATTGTATTCATCTTCACCTTCCTCATTATCCTCAGCACCTTGTTCCTTGATCTCTTTGAGGAGCTTCTCAATGCGACGATTGCTTTGGTAGGATGCATGCTGCTGCTTGCGGATGTCGACATTCATGCAACAAAGGGTCCTCTCCCAAAAGCTGGCCTTCTTGACCCTCTCATGCACATAGTCTCGAGTCATAGTAGGCAAAGGGGCATTGGAGGCATTCTTCCTCCGAACTCTAGGTGGGGAGGGAGCCCTATCCGTCTCAATCTCCTCATCATCATCCCCATAGAGACGCCTCGGAGCAGGCCCCATACGCACCTTCTGCTGCAGTGTGACCAGAGTGTGCTCAGTGAGGTGTGGTGGTATGCCATGTGGAGAATCATGCTCCTGGGAGTTGATGAGCCTCATAACCAAGGGGTGCATATGGAGGAGATTTCTTGTACAGAATGGCATGGAACATCTCCTCGAAAATAAAGTCCATCACATCAATAGGTGCAGCATCTGCCTCAGGTCCAGCATTGAAGGTCCGGTGAGTGTGGTATAGAAGGTTGACAAGCCCACCCCTAATTGCATCATCATTCCCAGCACTTGGTGCAATGGTATGGCGGAAAATCCTCAACATAAGGTTTTAGAGGGTCTTGAGTCCCTTGGACCCCCCCACAACACAATCATCATACAGAGGTGCCAGCTTCAACTTGTTCTCACCCAAAGTTGCAGAGTGCATGCGCAGCCCCACAGGAGTGGATACTCTATGAAAGGTCTCAAAGATGACGTTGGCAAAGCCATGAAATGTAGCTGTGCAGCGAGTGGTACCAGACATCCATACCATGGTCCTGTCAAGATCAGACCCAAACACAACGGTGGCATAAAACTGCTGTACAAGGTGGATATTGTAGTCTTCACGCAGCTCCATCAAGTTGTACAGTCCCAACTTCTCACAGATCCACAAAGCATCATTGAAGTAGGGGCTGAGGCGCATTTGCTCAACACTCATGAACTTCTGAGGGCAGACATGTGATTTGGTGAGTACACCATACACATCCTTCATGAACACAGCCTGTTCTTTCCTCCAGTAACGAGGGTCCTCACTGGTACGAGGCAGCGCATAGAAATCTGTCTTTCTCAGCTCACAGTACTCCTCTTTAGACATTTTGGCTAAGGACTGAAGGTTGTCATACTTGGCCCTCTTGGCACGGTACTCCCGTTCAACCCTCTCCTGATCCCTCTTCAAGTATGCTGCATCACGTGCCTGCTATTTCCGGTTGGATGGAGGCACGATGAATTGACCCCTAGCTTCATCATAGCGAGGATTGCCCCTTTGGGACTTGGCCTTGGTACGACGAGGACGACTAGAACCATCACCTGTGAACAACAGTGAGGGAGATAGCATGGAGATGAGTATATATGCCCCAAGAATGTAGTACAAGAGCTTTGATGCATTTCTGGTCTGTTTTGATTCACCCAACACCCGAGTCTCCGCACCTCATACCGGAGTCTCCGATCCTGGGGACCGAAGTCTCCGGCCTGGACCGGAGTCTCCGAACCAGGGTCCGGAATCTCCGGTCGGGAGGCTCGGGCATGAGATGGGGAGATGCCTGTGGGGGTGAATCTAGCAGATCGGGCAATGCAACAAGGCTAAAGTACTAAAGTGCACGCAATCAAGTGATTCCAATAGACAAATCAACACCAATCCTCAAAAACACATCTAGGGATGAACCCTAGGAGAAAAAAGTAGAGGGGAGGTACCAGATCTGTCCATGGGATCAATTCCTCCGGTGGGAATGACCCAATGGAGGAGGAGGGAAGATTGGCCGGCGGCACGGCGGATCCCGGGGGCTTCTTGACCTCCGGGGAGGATTTTTGGAAGAGGGGGCGACGGGTTTGGAGGTAGGAGACAGGGTGAAGAATGGGGAACTGCTGTACCAGTTCACCCCGACCCCCTTCTTTAAATGACAGAAACCGTCTAGACCGGAGACTCCGGTCTACACCGGAGACTCCAGTGTATGTACACCGGAGACTCCGGTCCTCCTCGACCAAAAGTTCCAGGAAAGGTGTTTTAGGGACATATATGAGAGATAGGCAGTTTTTAAGATAGGGATAGGGCTTGGGTTGAGACATCAAACTGTGAAGATCCGACAAGAGCCATAGGAAAAATTCACAAAAATATTCAGAAAAAAGCTCCAAGAGACTAGAATCAAGCAAATGACAAACATGAGTAAGTACCAACCTCTCGAATGAGAGAGGGCGGTGGCCTAGGCCACCATATTTGAGTATACTCGGCTTGGCACCACGAAGATATATCTTGGGTCCATTACCAAAACTCATCATTAAGCTCACATATCACTAAACGATATTAAGAGGAATGATTTTGATTGCTTTGGGCATAATGGGGGGAGGGATGGTCCAATCAATTAGGACCGCACTCCCCCTATATCCATGCCTACACCTAAACCAAATATGAGTTGAAATATAGGTGAGAGTGCAAGAAAATCAAGTCAAGCTCCTTGAATCTACGACATTTAGTTCATTCCTCAAGTAGCAAAACCTTGCTTCATCAAGTGGCTTCGTGAAGATATCGTCAAGTTGATCTTTGGTTGATACATATGATAGATCAATATCACCTCAAGCAACATGATCTCTAATGAAGTGATGGCGAATCTCAATATGCTTTGTCCTTGTGTGATCCACCGGGTTGTAGGCAATCTTGATGGCACTTTCATTGTCACATAGAAGAGGCACTTTGTCACAATGGACACCGTATTCCTTTAAATTTTGCCTCATCCATAGCAATTGGGTGCAAGCACTAGCAGCTGCCACATACTCGGCTTCGGCGGTGGAAAGAGATATGCAATTTTGCTTCTTGGAAGACCAACATACCAAGGACCTACCAAGGAATTGGCAAGTCCCAGATGTTGATTTCCTATCATCCTTGTCACCCACCCAATCTGAATCCGTGTATCCACAAAGAGCAAATGTTGAGCCTCGAGGATACCAAAGACCATAAAATGGGGTATGAACCAAATATCGAAAGATTCTCTTGACCGCCATTAAGTGGCTTTCTTTAGGAGCCGCTTGATATCTTTCACACACACCTACACTCAACACAATATCGGGTCTAGATGCACAAAGGTAAAGCAAAGAACCAATCATAGACCGGTATACCTTTTGATCCACATCTTTACCATTTGGATTTTGTTCTAGATGAGTCTTTGTAGCCATGGGAGTAGGAGCTCCATTTAAATCTTGCATTTTGAATCTCTTGAGCATACCTTGAGTATACTTGGCTTGATTGAAGAATGTCCCTCCTCTAACTTGCTTGATCTCAAAACCAAGAAATACTCTCAACTCCCCCATCAAAGACATCCGAAACCTACTAGTCATAAGCTTTGAGAATTCATCATTAAAAGCTTTGTTAGAAGAGCCAAAGATAATATCATCAACATATATTTGGCATACAAAAAGCTCCCCATTGACTTTCTTAGTAAAAAGAGTGGGATCGATTTTCCCAACCTCAAATCCACGGTCAAACAATAACTCTCTAAGGTGCTCATACCACGTGCGTGGGGCTTGCTTGAGCCCATAGAGCGCCTTATCAAGTTTGTAGACATGGTTTGGGAAGTTGGGGTCCTCAAATACCGGGGGTTGCTTAACATATACCAATTCATTTAGTGGACCATAAAGAAATGCACTTTCTACATCCATTTGTTGCAACTTGAAGTTATGATGTGCCGCATAAGCAAGAAGGATACGAATGGACTCAAGGCGAGCCACGGGTGCATATGTCTCTCCATAGTCAATGCCTTCAATTTGAGAGAACCCTTGTGCAACCAACCTAGCCTTGTTTCTTACTATGATTCCATGCTCATCTTGCTTGTTCTTGAATATCCACTTTGTTCCAATAACATTGCGGCGATCCTTTGGCTTCTCTACTAACTTCCATACTTTGTTTCTCTCAAAGTTGTTGAGTTCTTTGTGCATAGCTTCTAACCAATCTGAATCTTCAAGAGCTTCCCACACTTTCTTTGGTTCAATCATGGAGATGTGTGCTTGGTGTTCACTGAACCTCTTCAATTGTGCTCTTGTGGAAATACCTTTCCTTAGATCACCAACTACATTTTGTAGAGAGTGGTCTCTTAATTCCAACATTCTTTCCTTTCTAGATTCGCGACGAGCGTGGATCTCCGTGTTGTTTCTTGGGGAACCCTCTTCATCATTTTGATCCTCGTCTTGACCATTAACTTGACCTTGATCATCATTGGAATCATCCTCTTCATCTAGAGGCAAAGATTGACCTTGGTCATGATCAAGTGCTCTTCTAGCATCAATTTGAGCTTGTTTCAAAGCAGTTTGTACAGATCTTCCTTGAGCAATTGCCTTGGAACCAATTGACACCCGGGCGAAAGAATCAAGCTCCCCTTGACTAGAGTTGTCACTATGATCATCGTGTTGAGGGTCTACATCTTGTTTTTGGCTTGAGGCATTGTCCTCCTTGGTGGATGGAGCTTGTTGATGTTGTGAAGATGAGGGCTCCACTTGAGTGGAGCATAGTTCTTCTCGATCCGCCATAAGGGGTTCCTCAATGGGGCGGATATATCCCACACCCATTCTTCCTATGGAATCCTGAGGCATTTAATCATCTGCATCATAAGCATCAACACGCCCCCCTTGGGGACCATCATATTCTTTGAAGGTCACACTACAAGATTCTATGACGGCTCCGGAGAGCTTATCATAGATTCTATAAGTGTGAGATTCGAGACCATAGCCAACAAAAATACCCTCTAATGCTTTAGACTCGAATTTGGACAAATGAACACCTTTTATGAGATAGAAACACTTACAACCGAACACCCGGAAGTAAGATATGTTGGGCTTGTTACCGGTAAGTATTTCATATGGAGTCTTGTTGATTTCTTTGCGGAGGTAGAGCCGGTTTGAAGCATTACATGCGGTGGAGATGGCTTCGGCCCAAAAGTTATATGGAGATTTAAACTCCGCCAACATGGTCCTAGCCATCTCAATAAGAGTCCGGTTCTTCCTTTCGGCCACACCATTTTGTTGAGGGGTGTATGCAGCGGAATATTGATGTTTAATCCCCTCATCACTAAGGAAATAATTCAAGGTATAGTTCTTGAACTCGGTGCCGTTGTCACTTCTTATAATCAACATGGGAACATTGTATTGACTTTGGACCAAATTGATGAAGTCGATGAAGGTCTTTTGAGTCTCACTCTTCAACTTGAAGAAATAAACCCAAGAGTATCTTGAAAAGTCATCAACAATCACCAAGCAATATTTCTTCCCACCAAGACTTGCATGAGATGGAGGACCAAAGAGGTCCACGTGGAGGAGCTCCAAGATCTTGGTGGACTTGATGCGGTTTTTAGGCTTGTGAGGAGCATCATGCATCTTCCCTAGAACACATGCCATGCAAACATGATCTTTGGCAAAGGAAACATTTTCTTTTAGTCCAACAATACGGCCCTCCTTGTGGAGACTTTGCAAAGTTCTCATATTGACATGGGCTAGTCGGCGATGCCATAACCAACCCACATCGGCCTTTCCGAATAAGCACATCGCACTTGTAGTGGCTTGCCCCGAAAAGTCCACCACATACAAGTCATGTTTGACGTACCCAACAAAAGCGACCTTGAGAGAGTTGCTCCACATGAGGACCACAATATCATCATCAACAAAGACGGCAAAACCCATATTTCCAAGAGCACGGACTGAAAGTAAATTGTATCCAAGGGTCTCAACAAGCATGACGTTCACGAGTGTAATGTCGTGAGCAACCACAACCTTTCTGAAACCCATTACCTTAGACTTTGACTTGTCGGCATATGTCACGGTGATTTGATCATCATTTGGCTTTAAGTCCTTAACAATAGACGAGCTTCCGGTCATATGACTTGTGCAACCACTATCAAGCACCCACTTTGACCCTCCGGAAGCATATGTCTACAAAAGATCAAGCTAATTTTTAGGTACCCATTTTTCAATGGGTCCTCTTTTGTTAGCAACAAGGGTCTTGGGAAGCCAAATGGACCAAGCAATATAACCATCATATGGGCCAACATATTGTGCATACACATCACCATAATAATCACGCATTAGAACATAGTGAGGGTTAGCACTACCCTCAAAGTCATCATGAGACATAGTTTTACCACTTGTGGTCTTACTACCCACAATGGCCTTGTTAGTTTCTTGTGTGGGCTTGGCCTTCTTCTTGTTGTTGTTCTTCTTCTTCTTCTTCTTATAATTGGAGACAAATCCAATGCCCCCTTTATCACCACTAGGCCTTTGCTTACTCAAAAGATCATCAATGGACTTGTTGCCTTGTGGAAATGTGGACTTAACAAGATCCCCCTTCAACCTAACATTCTCTTCAAGAATAGTTGTACTACTAGATGGAATGAAGTTACTAGGTGAAGTAATATTGGCCAATTGAGTTTGAAGCGTTTCATGGGACTTTGTGAGTGACAATAGTTCACTTTTCAAAGCCTTGTGAGCCTTGTTAAGCAAACTAAAGTCCTCGGCAAGTTTTTCATGAACCACACCAAACTCAACCTTGTCCTTTTTAGCCCTTTTGTATTTAGCAATAGCATGATCACGCTCTTTGATGAGTTTGTTAACAATAACATTGTTTGCCTCATCAAGCCCTTCAAGTTTTAATTCAAGAGACAACCTAGTCTCTTGTTCTTCTTCTAGAGAATTGTTTAGAGCCTCTAGTTCAATCATGTGTTCATGCCCATGTTTACATCTTACATCTAGGAGCTCTTGTGTGTGGGAAAGTTGATCTAGGATGTTACCAAAATGTATCTTAGCATCCCCTTGTAGTTTAGTCATGAACTCATCAAAAGCAATTAATTCCTTTTTAACATCAAGAGACATCTCATCATCGGTTTCATCATTAGCTAAGGGAGTGGAGTGAGATGATGATACCTCCGTTCCCCTTGCCATAAGGCAAGTGACGTTCTTGATGGGAGAATTCTCATTTGGAGAATCGAAGAGAGAGAATGTCGGAGTAGAGGTAGTAGCTAGATCCGCTACACCATTAGACGTTTCCTCTTCCTCTTCTTCATCATCTTCATTGTCGGAGGAGTATTCTTCATGAGTGATCCAGACAATTTCTCCCGACTTCTTGTTGATGGGATTCTTCTTGATGAAGGGTTTCTTGTAAGGTGCTTTGAGAGTCTTCTTCAACACAAGCTTACCCCCATGATCTTCTCTCTTCTCATAGGGACAACTTGCTACAAAGTGATAGCGATCACCACAATTGAAGCAAGTTCTCAATCTAGTTGTATTTTCTCTTTTCCCATTTGGTTTGCTTTTTCTTTGCATTTCCAACTTGGCCTTGGCGGGGTTCTTCCAAAAGTTCTTTGCATAGAAGGCCATATATTGACTATGAGCAATCTTGACTTCATCGGGGTGGTCCATGGAGAGCCCTTCATCACTATCATCTTCATCCCCATGGTCCACAACTTTGGCCTTCAAAGCAACATTGACAACATTGCTCATACCAAGGGCATGAGCATGGGCATCTTTGGCATTCTTGGCTGCAACCTTGATACAACCATCTCTTGTATAACTTCATTTGAGGTCATGAGATGGTAGTTGTGTCTTCCTTGTAGGCTCTTCAAGTCGGTGGGCTCAAAAGGCATGAATGCACTCACATATTTCCTTTTTATCCATGCATCATCCACATGTGAGGCACCCACATTTATAAAAGCGGCGGTGGTCTTGAGCCTTCGGTACATGTCTTCATGATCTTCACCTTCTTTCATGTAGAAGCCTTCGGCTTCATTGCTTAGAGCATCATATCAGTTCCTCCTCATACTCTCATTTCCAACAAACAATATAGTGAGGGCATCCCAAGCTTCCTTGGCAATGCTAAAGTTCTCAATGTGTGGATAATCCTTTGTCCCCAATCCTTGTTGAATCATATGCAAAGCAGTGGCATTGAGTTGACTATTGACAACCTCTCTTCTTGTCAAGTTGTTTGGATCTCCAATAAAGAGTCCATGCTCGATGATGTTCCATAGTTCAATGCAAGAGCTGCGCACATGAGTTCTCGTTAGTGATTGCCATTGAGCAAAAGTAGAAGATTCTTCAAGCTTAGGTGGGTCACCTCTATTGTACACATGAGGGTGAGGGATTGGAGGGTCGGGAGAGTACCATGAATCACGGTGCTCACCCTTCCCACCATCATTGTGTGTAGAGGAATTAGCGTTGTCTTGTTTACCCCCCACCATCATACCCTCGGGGGATACCGAAGTATTCCCTTTAGGTACAACGGATGGTAGATCCTCTTGAGGAGATGGGGGTGATGAGACATCTTTGTCTTTAAGAAGCTGCTCTAGCATCTTCTTGACTTCGTTGACCAAGGAAGAGCTCAATCTTGTTTCCAAGTGAAAGAACATTTTATAATCCCTAGTGTTTTGTGTGTTAGATAACAATATCAAGGATTATTTAATGTGTGTTGAAGCGTTGCAGCTCTCTTTGAGAAAAAGGGAAAAGGGTTCTGCCTTTGGGGGGCGGATAATCCGCCCCCACCAGGGGCGGATAATCCGCCCCTCCCTCTTCCCAAGCAGGCGCAAGCCCCAGAAGGGGGGTGGAATTTTGGCCGGATTTTCTGGCCCTGCCGAATAATCCGCCCCTCAGGGGGGGCGGATAGTCCGCCCTCCTGCTCATCGCCAAGGCGCAAGCCCCAGAGAGGGGGCGGAGTGTTGGCCGGAATTTCTGGTCTGGCCGGATAATCCGCCCCTCAGGGGGGCCGGATTATCCTCCCCCCAAGGTCTTCACCAAGTTTCGCAGGCGCTAGCCCTAGAGAAGGGGCGGAGTTTCCCCCGGAGAATCCGCCCTTGGGGTGGAGTTTTCCCAGGGGGCGAATAATCTTCCCCAAGTGGGGGGGGGCGGATAATCCGCCCCCAAAGTTGTGCAACGGCCAGATCTGGGGAGGGGGTATTTAAGCCAGCCTTCCCCCTCCTGCCAGGCCTCTTGATTCATTCGAAAAAGACGAGATCTGGTCTGCAACCTTCATCCAAGAGAGCTCCACCTAGATCCACCCAGAGGCCCCGTCCCTTGGGGAATCGAAGGAGGAGAACTCGATCTTCATCATCAGCAATCAAGCGCTTCATCTCCTCTCCATTCATTTGGAGAATCCCTGATCTAGTATTTCTTGCAAATACCTAGATCCTTGTTTTTGTTTATATTGATAAACCTTGTTCTTGTGGCAGCTTGTTGTCATCTCGGGAGCCCCCAATTCGGTTGTGGGTGTGTGCCCCGATAGTGTTGTAAAAGGCACCGTTCCCCTCAAGGGATCCAATAGTGGAGAAGGTGGATCAGGCCTCTCGTGGCGAGATCCATCGGAGAATAGGGTGAGGCCTATTGTGGCGTGGTGGTCTTAGAACTGCCCACCCCTCCAACACAGATGTACTTCCTTTAACAAGGAAGGAACTGCGGTAAAACAAATCCCTATGTCTCCGCGTGCTCCACTACGGTTTCCTCGCTCCTCTTTTTATGTGCTTAGTAGTTAGGGTTGCATATAGGGAAATTCTCGTAGTTGCATATCTAGAGAATTACTTTGTGTCAAGCCTAAAATTGAAAAAGTATTAAAAATTGGTTAGCACCTATTCACCCCCCTTCTAGGTGCCCATACGATACATTTCAATTGGTATCAGAGCCTCGGCTCTTATTTCGGGCTTAACCGCCTAAGAGAAGTATGGGTTCCAAGGTAGATGGGAGTGATGCTCCGGAGGTAGTCACCATGAACGATCTCAAGACGTTGGAAACAACCTTGGTGAGTTCAGTGGAGGCTAAGATGGAAGAGATGCGTCAATTGATAATGCGTCTCTCCACATCTGCAGCATCACCTCCATCTAACTCTAAGGATACCACTCCGCAATCCAAGGAAACAGGTAAAACTGTTTCTAAAGATAACGAAGTGGTTGGTGATGACACTAGCAAGATCTCCTCCTCGAAAAAGGATAGTGGTAAGGATGGATACAATGAGGTTTCTCATGTGTATTCCCCTGATCCACCTATTCCTCACCCACATATACATAATAGGGGTGATCCACCCAAACTTTCTGCATCTACTTTTACTCAATGGCATTTTTTGATGAAATCTCATGTGTGCAGTTCCTCCATAGAGTTGTGGAAGATCATCGAAAATGGTATTCATGTTGGAAACCCCAACAATCTCACAAGAAGAGAAGTGGTCGATAGCCAACTCAACACTACAGCTCTACACATGATACGACTTGGTGTGGGTGACAAAGATATGCCACACATTCAGCATCTTAGTACAGCGAAGGAAGCTTGGGATGCTCTTACCGAGCTCTTCATTGGAAATGAAAGTATGAAGAGGAATAGATATGATGCATTGAGCAACAAAGCTGAAGGATTCTATATGTTGGATGGAGAAGACCATGAAGACATGTATAGGAGGCTTAAGGCTATAGCCACAAACTTCAGAAATCATGGTGCCGCTCATGTTGATGATGCATGGATCAAGCGCAAATATGTCAGTGCACTTATGCCGTTTGAGCCCACAGATTTGAAAAGTCTCCAAGGTAGGCATAACTATCACCTCATGACATCCAATGAGGTAATGCAAGAAATGGACGCCTTCAAAGTGGCTGCCAAGAATGCCGAAGATGCTCGTGCTCGAGCTATGAGGATGCAAAAAGGGGTCAACGTGGCCTTGAAGACTAGTGTGATTGATCATGATGAATATGCCCTAGAAGGTCTGGACTGTCCTGAGGATATAAAAAGGATTCATGGACAATACTTGGCTCTTTATGCTAGAAACTTCTGGAAAGATCCAGCCAAGGCTAAAGCTGAACTGGAACGCAAGAGTGGAGCATATGGAAGAAAAGAAAATGGTCCCAAGTTGAGAACTTGTTTCAACTATGGTGACCGGCTGCACTTCGTAGCTGAGTGTCCATATCAAAGTAGGGAAGATAGTGGAGGAAGACTCATTTTCAAGGACAAATCAAAAGCTCCACGCAAGAAATAGTTTGTAAAGAAGAATGCTCCTTTCAAGAAGCAACCAAAGATTGTTCTAGTGGCTCAAGAAGAATACTCATCGGGGAGTGAAGATGAGGACGAGGACGATAGCTCTCAAAAGGTGGCTGCTATAGCCACCACATCTACATCAACATCTATCTTCGACTCTCCGAACGAAAACATCATCAAAAATAATGCTACTTGCCTCATGGCAAGAAGCTCCGAGGTAACTTCTTCTAACTCTTCTTTTCCTAAGACTATGATTGACATGGATGATCCTATACTAGTCTTAAGGTTAAAGAAGAGATTATTGCTTTGGATTATTTCTACACTAACTTGCAAGGTGAGCACAAAGTTCGTTTTGAAGCTCTTATGGATCAGCTGGCTCAAAACGAAGCCCTCCTTGAGGAAAAGGGCAGAATTGAAAGGGAGGATGCAATGGAAATTGCATCCTTAAAAATGCTCTTGAAGAGGAGGAAGAGGCTCGGGTCTCTCTTGAAGAGAGGCTTGAGTCTATTGAAGAGTCACATGATGAAATTGTGACTAAACTTGTTAAGGAACGTGACAATGCTGTCACCAAAGCAAAGAAGTTAAAGAAGGAAAGGATTGACTTTGGGGCTTCTCATGATAGACTCTCCGAGGAATTGGAGAAACTTGACAATGCTCACAAGGCGTTGAAAAACGAGTTCTCTATTCTCATTGAGTCACATGATCAGCTTCAAAGTCGATTGGCCAAATATGATACTCCTAGCTCATCCAACTCAACATATAGTAACAAGGAAAATGCTAGTGTGGAAAAAGAAGTGATCAAGGACATCACTACCAAGGACAAAGGTGTGCTTGATGAAGTCCTTGGCAAGCAAAGGTCAAATAATGGTAAAGAGGGACTTGGGTATGTCACCAAGTCCAAGAAGAAGAAAACCAAGAAGAACAAGACCAAGAATGTGCAATCAAAGATAAGCACCACTGAGAAGAAAGTCACAAAAGACAAGACTAACAATATTGGTTTTGCTAGGTCTCACAATCCGAATTATGAACTCTTTTGTGATGACTATGATGATGTTTATGCTTATTATGTCGGTCCCTTTGATGAATATATTGCTTGGTCTATTTGGGTCCCAAAGACCCTTGTTACTAACATGAAAGGACCCATTGAAAAATGGGTACCTAAAACCAAGAAGTAATTTTCTTGCAGGGCTATGCTTCCGGTGGGTCGAAATGGGTGCTGGATAGTGGCTGCACTAGTCATATGACCGGAAGCAAGGAGATCATCACGGAGATGTGTCCAAATCATGATAATATCACAGTCTCCTATGGTGATAAGTCTAAATCTCAGGTATTGGGTCTTGGCAAGGTTATGTTTGCCCACGATATCTCTCTCGTGGACGTCATGCTTGTTGAGACCCTCGGTTACAACCTTCTTTCTGTTTATGCCCTTGGCAAGATGGGTTTTGCTGTTTTTATCGATGATGATTTGGTGGTACTCTTGTGGAGCAAGTCTCTAAAGGTCGCTTTCGTTGGATACATCGAAAATGACCTGTATGTGGTGGACTTCTCAGGGAAAACCACTTCGGGTCCGATGTGTCTTTTTGGAAAGGCCGACGTGGGCTGGCTATGCCATCGCCGTTTAGCCCATGTCAACATGAGAACTTTGCAAAGTCTCCAGAAGGGTGGCCACATCCTTGGACTAAAAGACAATGTCTCTTTTGCCAAAGATCGTGTTTGCAGGGCCTGTGTAGAAGGAAAAATGCATGACTCTCCCCACAAGAGGAAGACTATTGTGTCATCAAAGAGGATCTTGGAATTACTTCATGAGGATTTATTTGGTCCTCCTTCTCATGCAAGTCTTGCTGGGAAGAAATATTGTTTGGTCATTGTCGATGATTACTCAAGATACACATGGGTCTATTTCTTCAAGCTGAAAAGTGAGACTCAACAAACTGTCATTGACTTTGGCAATGAAGTTCAACGTCAACACAATGTTCCTATCTTGGCAATAAGAAGTGACAACGGCTCCGAATTCAAGAACTACACTTTGAATGAGTTTCTAAGTGAAGAGGGGATTAGACATCAATATTCCGTTGCGTACACCCCTCAACAAAATGGTGTAGACGAGAGGAAGAACCGGACTTTGATGGACATGGCAAGATCAATGTTGGCTGAATTCAAGTCTCCTTATAATTTTTGGGCTGAAGCCATGTCCACTGCTTGTCACTCATCGAACCGGATCTACCTCCAAAAGATTTTGGACAAGACTCCATATGAAATACTAACCGATAACAAGCCCAACATCTCATACTTTAGGGTATTCGGGTGTAAGTGTTTCTTTCTTATTAAAGGTGTCTATTTGTCAAAATTTGAGTCCAAGGCTTTAGAAGGTATTTTTGTTGGTTACGGTGCCGAATCCCACACTTATAGAGTCTACAACAAGCTCACTGGGATTGGTGTAGAATCTTGTAGTGTGGAGTTCGATGAAAATAATGGCTCCTTTGTAGGGCAAGTTGATGTTTGTGATACAGATATTGAAATACCCCAAGATGCCATAAGAAGAATGGGCGTGGGATTTTTTCGCCCCATTGAGGATCCCCTTGTGGCGGATCGGGAAGGACAATGCTCCACACATGTGGAGCCCTCATGTACACAAGATCAACAAGCTCCTACTGTTGGAGAAAGTCCTGCACCAACACCGCAATCTGCTGAAGATCATATGTCCCCTGGACAAGTTGGTAGTCCCAGGCCGGACTATCCGCCCCCACCAAGGGGCGGACAATCCGCCCCTGGCACTCCAACTCGTTCCAGAGGATCCGGAGGAGAAGTCAACAACTCTGAAGCTCCCAGGCCGGATTCTCCGGCCCCCGAGGGCGGATTATCCGGCCCTGAAGAACAAACTTAGCAGCAATCTTCTGGTATGAACGCAGAACAAGATCAAGGGCAAGGCAGTAATCAAGGCAAGGATACAAATACTGAATCAACTCCTTCTAGAAACAATAAGGACATTGAGGCTCGTCGCAAGGCTCGTGATGATCGAAACCTTGAACTAAGGGGTCACACTCTTGACAAGGTTGTTGGTGATCTACGACGAAGGGTATCCACTAGGAGAGAACTTGCAAGCTTCTGTGATCATCAAGCTCACATTTCCATGGTTGAACCGAAGAAGGTTTTTGATGCTCTTGAAGACCCCTATTGGGTTGTTGCAATGCATGAAGAATTAAATAACTTCGAACACAACAAAGTTTGGAAGCTCGTAGAGAAACCAAAGGATTGCCGCAATGTTATCAGCACCAAGTGGATCTTCAAGAACAAACAAGATGAAAATGGCATTGTTGTGAGGAATAAAGCACGACTCGTGGCTCAAGGATTCTCTCAAGTGAAAGGAATTGATTTTGGCGAGACTTATGCTCCTGTGGCTCGTCTTGAGTCCATCCGTATCCTTCTTGCATATGCAGCCCATCATAATTTCAAATTACAACAAATGGATGTTAAGAGCGCTTTCCTTAATGGTCCTCTACATGAGTTAGTATACGTCAAGCAGCCCCCGGGGTTTGAGGACCCCAAATTTCCGAACCATGTCTACAAACTCGATAAGGCGCTCTATGGCCTTAAACAAGTCCCACGTGCGTGGTATGAGCACCTTAAAGAGCTCTTGCGAGACCGTGGATTCGAAGTTGGGCAAATCGATCCCACTCTTTTTACTAGGAAGGTTAATGGGGAGCTTTTTGTATGCCAACTTTATGTAGATGACATTATTTTTGGCTCTACTAACCAAGTTTTAACGATGAATTTTCAAAGCTTATGACTGACAGGTTTGAGATGTCCATGATGGGTGAGCTGAGGTTCTTTCTTGGATTTGAGATCAAACAACTTAGAGAGGGAACCTTTATTAATCAAGCTAAGTAGATCCAATACATGCTCAAAAGGTTCAAGATGACGGATCTCAATGGCGTTGCTACCCCAATGCAAACAAAGTGTCATCTTGAGCTCAATCCCAAGGGTAAAGACGTGGATCAAAAGGTATACCGATCCATGATCGGCTCCCTCCTTTACCTTTGCGCATCTAGGCCCAATATCGTGTTAAGTGTAGGAGTGTGTGCAAGGTACCAAGCCGCTCCTAAAGAAAGCCACTTAGTGGCAGTCAAGCGAATCTTCCGATATTTGGTTCATTCCCCAAATTTTGGGTTATGGTATCCCAAGGGTTCAAGTTTCTCTCTATGTGGTTACACTGATTCAGACTGGGCTGGTGACAAAGATGATAGGAAATAAACCTCTGGTGCATGTCAATTCTTGGGCAGGTCTCTAGTGTGTTGGTCATCAAAGAAATAGAATTGTATTTCACTCTCAACATTGAAGTTGAATATGTTGTCTGCAAGTGCTTGTACACAATTGTTATGGATGAGGCAAACTTTCAAGGAATATGGTGTCAATTGTGACAAAGTGCCTCTATTATGCGACAATGAAAGTGCTATCAAAATTGCTTACAATCCTGCAAAGATACAAGAACAAAACATATAGAGATTCGCAACCACTTTATTCGGGATCATGTTGCTCGTGGTGATATTGCCCTATCCTTTGTGAGAACGAAGAACCAACTTGCTGATATTTTCACGAAGCCTCTTGATGAAGCAAGATTTTGTTATTTGAGGAATGAGCTAAATATCATAGTTTCAAGGAGCTTGGCTTGACTGCCCTTGCACACTCACTTGCTCTTATTCATGTATTTGGTTTAGATGCGGGCATAGACATAGGGGGAGTGTGGTCCTAATTGATTGGGCCAACCCTCCCCCCATAATGCCGAAAGCAAGTAAAATCATTTCCCTTAATATCATTTTGTGATATGTGGGTCATCGATGAGCATTGGTTTTGAACTCAAGATACATCTTCGCGGTGTCATGCCATGCGCTCCAACATGGTGGCTTCGGCCACCACCCTCTTCCTAGAGAAGAGTTGGTTTCTCATGGGCATCGTTGGATTTTCTTGCATATCTCATGTTCTTATGGAAAACACATTCAAATTTGACTTTTGGTTGATTTGGTTCTTGCAAATTTGGGTGTGTAGTACCATCTCAGTATGGGACGGGAATGACTACGACGAGGATGAGGAGGAGTGATCTACAGGGGCGTTAGCATCGCTCTTCTTCCTTTTTGGCATTTCGATGCCAAAGGGGGAGAAGTAGTTCTATTAGGTCTCGTGGATTTGCAAGGGTCGGGCGCAAGCATCTTTCTTTCAGTCGTTTTATTTGCTTGCTTGTGCCTTTTTAGCATGAACTCATTTGCTATTTGTGTTTGATTATGTAAGACTTTGTCGTGTTTCACTAAGTTTGTTACTTTGTGTGGTATTCATGGATTTCTGGATTTATCTATTGTGGATCTCATGGAATTCTGGATTTATCTATGGAGGCATATTTGATGGCATATGGAATCATGGGCCTATCTAATGTATGTAGGGGTTTGTAGCATGGAAAACAAAAAATTTCTATCGCATGAACACACACAAGCCAAGATCTATCTACTAGATTGTAGCAACGAGTCGATAGAGTACTAACCCTCGAAGATCCAAAGCGGTTAACGAGAGAAGATTCTCATGGGTGATGTAGTCGTACACTTCCGATCTCAAGATCGTGAGCGATCCTTCCAAGCGCTGCGTTCGGCAGCGCCCTCAATGGGTCACACGCCTGTACTGACGAAGACCTTCCTCTCCCTTGTTCCAGCAGCAGCGGAGGTTGTGGCACTCTCCTCGTGATTCCCAAAGACAATGGCATGGTACGGAAGTAGAGGGGAGATCTCAGGCTTCGCCTTGAGCGAGTATGGTGGACTATGAGAGAGCTCCTCGGTGATCTAGGGTTTAGACACACCAAGGAGGAGGCTTGGCCAGGCTAGGGCTAGCTAGGCAAGGCTCACAGGAGGGCCATGGCTTAGGGCTAGGGGTTTCGGGTGGAGGTGTTGGGTACTAGGAGGCAGCCCTGCCTCCTTATATAGGTGGAGGGGCGCCAGGAGGGAGTCCCTCCCAATTGCTTCCCAAGGGCGGTGGAGGAGGAACTCCTCCCAACTCGGTTTCCATCTTCCTCCGCTTCCCAAAATAGCCGTTTGACTTTTCAAATTGGCGTTTGACTTTTCAAACTAGGATTTGATTAAACCCTTTATTTTGTTCAGCGATGACACCTAGTACATGATGCAATCATTCCAACTTGGTATGACATTCATGTACCCTTCCTCCAGAGTGCCGGACATTCGAACCTTCTAGAACATTCCCGATGAAAACACTAACCATTCTCCAACTCCAAACAGGACTTCCTTATATGAATCTTGTTCTCCGGACCATTCGGATCTCCTCGTGATATCCCAGCTCCCATCCGAGACTCAACAACATTGGTCGGGTCTTTCTCATCATTCCATAACTACTCAAACAACGTCAATCCTTAAGTGTGTCTCACGGTTCGTGAATTATGCGGACATGATCGAGACACTTCTCCGATCAATAACCAATAGAGGAATCTGGAAATTCATATGGCTCCCACATATTTCTATGATTACTTTGCGATCGAATGAACCACTTACATACGATACCAATTTCCCTTTGTCTCACGATAGTTTACTTATCCGAGGTTATGATCGTCGGTATCTCTGCATACCTAGTTCAACCTCACATCGATAAGTACTCTTTTCTCGCTCCCGTGATATGTGATCCCTTGTGAGCCAGTCACATGCTTGCAAGCCAATTGGATATCTATCGAGAGGGCCCAGCGTATATCTATCCGTCATATGGATGGACAAATCCCACTCTTGATCCATGTGCCTCAACACATACTTTCCGAACACTCAATGCCACCTTTATAGCCACCAAGTTACGGTGTGGTGTTTGATGTCATCGAAGCATCCTTCCGGTGATGGTGATTAGCATGATCTCATGGCCGAAGGAATTAGGTTACTATGTATCAGAAAGCATATAGCAAATGAACTATATTAAATGACTTGATCTTTATGCTACGCTTAACTATAGGAGTATGCCCATCACATCATTCTCCTAATGATATGACCCTGTTGTTAATAACATCTCTATGTTCATGATCAGGAAACCATGATCATAT
This sequence comes from Avena insularis, assembly GCA_023614405.1. NCBI lineage: Eukaryota > Viridiplantae > Streptophyta > Magnoliopsida > Poales > Poaceae > Avena > Avena insularis. The sequence goes on along the minus strand of CM042685.1, from coordinate 419,145,698 downwards.
ATTAACCAACAAGCTAGTTTAACAAGAGGCTTTACTAGGGACTCTATTATGTTTACAAATCACACAAGTATTAATGTTTCCTGTTAATACAATTATAGCATGGTATGTAAACATTTATCATAAGTATGAAGATATGATAATAACCACTTTATTATTGCCTCTTGGGCATATCTCCAACAGTCTCCCACTTGCACTAGAGTCAATAATCTAGTTTTAAACCTTTGTGTATTCAACACCTATGGCTTTCTAGTGTTGCATGTACACGATTGCTAGTGGTCAACTGATCTCCGGATCTGACACTTCCAGGTCCGTGTGTAATTGCATGTCTTTGCGTCTCTACGCATCACTCATTCTCTAATGAGATGGCTTTGTATAAATTTGGTCCTTTGGTGAGACCTTTAGTTCTTTGGGGTTAAAACATATTGATAATATTGTCGTACAATATATCTTCATAGTATTATCCCGCTGTGAACTACACCTAGTTTGATAACAAACCACTTGACACAAATGCCCTCTTTAGCTGCTATAATAGCAGTCATATACTTAGCCTTTTGTTGTAGTATCTGTCACAATGTCTTAACTTTAGAACTCATCCAAATTCATTATGGAACTCACATTCCATCATATTGTTCCACCCTTAGTTTAGATTGAGATAAACTTAATTTGCACTTTGTGACAAAACTAGTATCAATGTAATTCATTTACAATGAACTAACCATCTATTTGTCACTTCTACAAAATAATATATTCCTAGTTCTTTTACAAGATCATAAGAATACCTTTACTATCGTCCAATGATCATCTTATGAATCTTTCTAGTATATGCTCACATCATTTAGAGCATAGGACATATCTGGATTTGTACATATCACATCATGATTGATATAAATACTCTTTGTGATTTCATACATCAAGTATCAATCTATACTTGAATCTTTGTTTCACTTACCAAGTGTCAATACACTTGAATATATCATCAATATTGAACTCATTCAATCCTTTTTGTGCGACAAGAACCTTTCTTGTAGTTTCTATATTGAACTCATTCAATACATCATCTATGTACTTTCGGCACAACCATATTAGTGTCTTAATCTATCTATATAGATATAGATGCCAAATATTTGGGTTTTGCCTAAATCTTTCATCGGGATGAAATTCTTAATATGTGCTAATAAAAGATACATCATTTCCAATCAACAATATGTCTTCCACATAATGTATTAGAAACATGTCTTAGCGCTCCCACTTAATTTCTTGCAAATGCAAGCATCTTCATCGTCTCTGATGAATTTAAACTCTTTTAACAATTTCATCATTGTGAAGGTTCCAACTCCGCGATGCTTACTTCAACCATTGAAGTTTGCATATGCTTTTAGCATCCTTTGAATTAACAAAACCCTATGGACCGTGTTATGCACACGTCCTAGGTAACAATTCTATTAGAAGAACTTGTTTTGTTTATTCAACTACCACATAACAAAATTATATGTAGTGGTTGCTACATTAATCCGTCTAGACTAAATATCGCTATGAAAGATCAAATCTTGTCATATACAACCTTTGAACATTGTTGTGAACTCTTTCCCAACATGTTGACTATTTCATAGATGTGAAACATCCATGTCTATTTCTTTATAGATCCAAATTTAATCGTAAGGTCTTGTACCTTTCGGAGGGTCTTTCAAGTTCAAAGCTTGATCTCTTGCATATGGAACTATCACGGATTTTATGGCTTCAAGCCATTTGACGGAGTCAGGGCCCATCATCGCTTCTTTGCATGTAGTCGGATCATTATTGTCAAATAATGATTTAACTCTCAAATCTTGGTATTTGATTGTTTACCCGATCTACTTGTTTCAATAGGAACTTAGATCTCTGTGACCACAACCTTTGAGGCACGTGAGCCATGAGCATTGTTGCTGCCTCCGGAACACTTTTTCAAGGCCATAACTTTGCATATAGCTAAGGTTCTTTAACCTTATCAAAGTTCTATTGTCCTCCCACTTATCTTTTCACGAAAAATTCCTTCTCAAAGAAACTTGGCGTTCTAGCGACAGCGCAAACACTTTTGTCTCCGGTGTTATGGAGGAACAGTTATTCAAATAACATACAAAGACGTTCCGCCCCTAAAAAGGATTACGCTTTTGGCGGATAATCCGCCTCCTCTTCCCAAGGCAGCAAGCCCTGGAAGAAGCGAGTTTTGGCCAGATTTCGGCCCGTCGGATAATCCGCCTCGAGGCGGATAGTCTGCCTCCCTGCTCATCGCCAAGGCGCAAGCCCCAGAGAGGGGGCGGAGTGTTGGCCGGACTTTCCGGTCTGGCCGGATAATCCGCCCCTTAGGGGGGCCGAATTATCCGCCCCCCAAGATCTTCACCAAGTTTCGCAGGCGCCATCCCCAGAGAGGGGGCGGAGTTTCCCCCGGAGAATCCGCCCTTGGGGCGGAGTTTTCCCAAGGGGCGGATAATCCGTCCCAAGTGGGGGGCGGATAATCCGCCCCCAAAGTTGTGCAACGGCCAGATCTGGGGAGGGGGTATTTAAGCCAGCCTTCCCTCTGCGGACCTCTTGATTCATTCGAAAAAGACGAGATCTGATCTGCAACCTTCATCCAAGAGAGCTCCACCTAGATCCACCCAAAGGCCCCGTCCCTTGGGGAATCAAAGGAGGAGAACTCGATCTTCATCATCAGCAATCAAGCGCTTCATCTCCTCTCCATTCATTTGGATAACCCCCGATCTAGTATTTCTTGCAAATACCTAGATCCTTGTTTTTGTTTATATTGATAAACCTTGTTCTTGTGGCAGCTTGTTGTCATCTCGGGAGCCCCCAATTCGGTTGTGGGTGTGTGCCCCGATAGTGTTGTAAAGGCACTGTTCCCGCCAAGGGATCCAATAGTGGAGAAGGTGGATCAGGCCTCTCGTGGCGAGATCCATCAGAGAATAGGGTGAGGCCTATTGTGGCGTGGTGGTCTTAGTACCGCCCACCCCTCCAACGCAGATGTACTTCCCTTAACAAGGAAGGAACTGCGGTAAAACAAATCCCTATGTCTCCGCATGCTCCACTACGGTTTCCTCGCTCCTCTTTTTACGTGCTTAGTAGTTAGGGTTGCATATAGGGAAATTCTCGTAGTTGCATATCTAGAGAATTTACTTTGTGTCAAGCCTAAAATTGAAAAAGTATTAAAAATTGGTTAGCACCTATTAACCCCCCCTTTAGGTGCCCATACGATACATTTCACCAAGTTTCTGAGATCTTCCATGGTCACCGTGGTCGGCTCACTACCACCATCCCCTTCTTGGCTACCCATATTCTCTTAGGCGGTAAAGCCCAAATAAAGAGTCGAGGCTCTGATATCAATTGAAAGGATCGTATGGGCACCTAGAGGAGGGGGGGGGTGAATAGGTGCTACTTCAAATTTTACTCTTTTTCAAATTAGAGTTTGACAACAAAGGTAAATTCTCTAGAATATGCAACTATGGTGAATTTACCTATATGTCAACCAAGCACAAGCTAACACAACACTAAGCAAGAACAAGTAAGTAAAGTGCGGTAAAGGATAGAAGTAACCAAAGGAGTGGACGCGGAGACACAAGGATTTGTTTCCCGTAGTTCCTTCCTTTTGAGGGGAAGTACGTCTATGTTTGGAGAGGGGGTGGTTTCAAACCACCAACGCCACGAGAGACCTCCCTTGTTCTCCGATGAATCTCACCCCAACGGGCTCGATTCACCTTCCACTATATCGGCAACCTTCGAGGTGGAAGCCGGCACCTTTACAACAAGTTCAGGGCACACATCCACAACTGAATTGGAGGCTCCCAAATACAAGCAAGCTATCAAGACAAATCAAAGACAAGTTTGTAAGAACCAAATCAAAGTTAGGGTTTCCAATGAAACACTAGAGCTTAAGGGCCCTCAAGTGAATGAGGGGGAAATGAAGATCTCTCTTGGTGAAGATGTAGATCAAGGCCTCCTCCTTCGATTCTCCAAAGATCAATGACTTTCGATGGTTAGATGAAGAGATCTTGTAGATTTGGTGGCTCTAATGGGGTTGGTGTTCTTAAGCAGCTCGAGCAGCTGGAGGAAGAAGATAAGGGTCCCTTTTTATAGGCAGCCCCCTCCACGAACCGTTTTCTGACCGTTGTAGAAAAGTCAGACCGGAGACTCCAGTTTGTAGACCGGAGACTCCGGTCTACACCAGAGACTCCGGCCAATCTCCGGACCAGCCTCCGGACTGCCCATCTGAATGACCCAGAACAATCCTGACCTAGCAACACCGGAGAGTCCGGTCTTCCAACACCGGAGACTCCGAACTGAACAAGGCCCGGAGACTCCGGCGTATCCTCCGGTGCAAGCTCCGGACCCCTAGTCAGAATGTCCCAGCCCAGATCCTGAAGACTCCACCGGAGACAAGTCCAGAAACTCCGGACCACACCGAAGACTCCGGTCCTGGAAGACCGGAGACTCCGGTCTGGAGTTTCCAGAAATGTGTCAAGTGAATGAGGACTTTTCCCAAGTGTGAGGGTGTTGTTCATTTATCATAATACCAACCTGTGGACAATGACAAACTGTAAAATGATCTACTTGTTGTTAACGAACACCAAAAGTGATTATGACAATAAATGCCCTTTAACCGTCTCCTTGGCGACATGCGGAGGCGAACATATTGGTGATGAGCTCGTCAAGGACAGGGGTGGCGTCGATGCTCATGGTCTTGAGGCGGAGGAAGGCCGCGGCGGCACGGCGGATGGCATGGCGTGGCGCCCTGCAGAGTCGTGGTCGGGGCGGAGCACTGGTCGGCTGGGAACAGGAGGCAAGCTCGAGTTGGGGACTACCCTCAAGGATATCATGCAGCGGCTGCTGCCTTGGCGCGGCTAGCATTGAGGAGGCCCTGAGGCAGTGATGCTAGGGACATGAAGGGAGAGGACCAAGCAGCGGCGATAGGGAATCGAAGAGATGGAGGCGATGGGGTAGGTGACGTGTGACACCCCCGGGATTAGGGCTAGACAAATCCCAGACCTCTGTCTAGTATAAGCCTAACCTAAATCTCGAAAGCGTACAGAGGGAGAATTGATAACACAACAGTGACCCTACGACACAAAAATTTATTACAGCAAGCTCATAATTGAGCAAAGAACCAAAATATTAAAAGCAGAGGTCACTGACCACAAACATCAAACAACGGAAGTCAAATTATGCTATTAAGTATAGCAAACTTAACAAATGGCCTAAGAGGCCTGAAGCATAACGATGACGTCCAATCCATAGATCCCAGACTGCTGACTGGTAACTCCAAACTATTCGTCGATGTCGATGCCGTGAAGAACTCATCTTCTATGGTAACACTTACTCTGCTGCAAAAGTGTCAACGAAGCAAGGGTGAGTACAGGGTGTACTCCGCAAGACTTATGGCTGGTGGAGTTATTTTGCATAAAGCCATCTTTGTTTTGTAAAACAAGAGGAGAAGAATCTCGACTAATCAGAATATTTTAAAAAAGTATAAGAGAGCGGTATCTCTAGCTTTGATCATCTCTTGACATCCACCGAATCATCATCAACTGAACCTATCTAGGATCACCCCCTCGTACCCATGAGGAAGCATCCTTAAGCACACGTTGATCAACTTGCCAAGTTTTATGATTAGGTTCAAGTTATCTATGATCTTTGAATATGGTCTCCAAGTTCGTCCATAACCGTGGATATGGCTTTTCAAAAAGATTTAATCCTGCAGGGGTGTACAACTTTACCCACACGTACCAACCAATTCTTAATGCCAGATCATTAGCCCTCTTCCTTAGAAGGCCGACAGAGAGTGGTTGACCACGACCTTTACCTTGCTTTCGTCAAGACCATGAGTCACGCACTAGGGGGATGCCACCGTAACGGGTCGAGTCCCGAAGTTGGTCCCTAATTATGTGAACATGGTTCAAGATTACGGATGCCGGGCATCTCTTGTTCCCTGCCACGCTTACCTACCTGTTATGAATGCACCTCCTTCACCTCCATTCAAGAACAACCAAGATGCGTATGTCGAATGGAAAGCCCGAACTATGTGACTCATGGAATCTACTCGGCAAGTTAGTTGGTCGAGGGGGTTTCCAGGCCCCCGTGTGGCTGTACGCTCGTCTTGGTTCAAGAGACAAGAACATCGGGTCCTAAGGGTGGCAAGTATGGGACTGCAAAAACCACAACCCACCGTGGCCTCCCATACAAGCCTTAGCATGTTTAACTTTCATCTCTGATCATACCACGTCATCCTGTCAAACTAGGTTCATTCGCAGCTCTGATTCATCAACCGGATGGATCAGTGGTAACATCTAAGCATGGCTAGCACAACAGATGTAACAGCTCTAGCAACGCTTCACAAGCCAAACCCTAGTTATGCTAGGAGCAGTGGATCAGGAAATATAGGCTACAAAGGAAACATGCATCAGATAGAATTACTCTATCTATCGATAAAAGACTTTAGAATCGCATGCACATGACAAGAATGTAAATACTTTGAAAGCATAGGATTCATATGTATCTGTGGGGCTTCGCTTGCCTTTGCCAGTTGATATCTAGAAAGCAGAGTTCCGGATACCTGGTACTTGACTTGGTTACAGTTGGTCAAGTATTGGTCTTCGATCTTCTACGGTATTGACCTCGATCTTCAGTCTTGGACTTGATCTAGATTCCGATATCGTATTCTACAAAAGAAGAACCAAATACCAGAAAGGAAGGGAAACAATCAACACATGGCATCGATGCAATGCTCAATCAAGAATGATGATATGACAAGTTAAAAGTTATTGAAATTGAAACCCTAAACATGCTTGGTCATTTTAAACGGAGTCCGAGAGGTCCAAACCCTAGAACAGGGGATCCTCGAAATCACCTACGGGGTTCAATTGGTTCTTCTAATTAAACTGGCAGTTGAAGTTATTGAACAATGCATGATTATAGCTTAGTTAGATATTTCTCATTTTTCTAAACATTTTGATATATTATTTGTAATTTTCTGATTTAAAATGAATTAGTTATGAATTTCTCCATTTTTAATTCATTTTAGATCATTTTTGGAATATTATAAAATAATTACATTTTGGAATTACTTTAACATTTTATTAAATATAATTTTTTTTTGATATTATTTATCTCACTTACAGGGTGGACCCACCTGTCAGGTATTTTCATTTACATAAATAATTAAAGAACTCATTTATAGAATTGATAAAAGAAAAAGGAAAGAATATTGCACAGGCATGACGTCATGCTGACGTCATCCAGACCTTGATCCTCAGATCGATGATGGAACTGGTGATGGAGCGCTCGCGAGAGGTTGTGGTTGGGGGCGTTGGAAAGAGGAGAGCGAGGTGGTCCTGGTGGTGGTAGCGCCGCCCTCGAATGGTCGTCGGAGCTTGGCCGACGACGACGAACATCGGCGGTGCTCACAGGTGCTCGTGGGGAAGAAGAACCAGAGAGTCAGGGAGGAAGGGGAGAGCAATGGAATGCTCGCAAGCTCACCAGGAACACGGTGGTGGTGTCGGTGAGGCTCGGGGAGGCTGGACGGAGGAGAAATCGACGGTGCAACTGCGGAGGCCGGCGGAGTGTTGAGCTCGATTCCGGCAAGCACGAAGCTTCCCAGCTTGCGTGGCTTGACGAGGACGACGGCGGCGACACCGCGCTTCTCCTAGGCTACTCCACTGAGCTCGGGGCGGTCCAGAACATCGGCGGCGAGTGAATCTAGCCGAGCTAGGGTTTCGGTCGTTTGGGGAAAAATCGACAGAGAAAGGAGATGAGACTGGTACTGAGAGAGAGAGAGGGGAACGCAGCGGGTCTTATCCTCTCCCTCACAGGCGGCGGCGCGCATCTTAGCGCCGGCGCGGATCGACGATGGACGCACGGGCACGCAGCTGCTTCGCTCGGGGAGGAAGACGACGAGGGACATGAGGTCAAGGGCACGAGCAGCATTGAGATGGGCTTGAGTGGGCATGCGAAGTGCCTTTGGCAGAGAGAAAGAGGGAGGGAGAGATGGGCTCGGCCCAGGGAAAGAGGGAGAGTGTTTTTATTTGTAAATTCTTTTTCTATTTATGTTTTGCCTTTTCTCTTTTGTATTTTTATTTTCAAATCTGTTTTGGATAATTTCAAATTACCAGAACTTTTGTAAATATTTAAAATACCATGAGACCCTTTATAACCATTTAGGTTCCAAACTTTTGTACTTTTCAAATATAGCAAAATCCTTTTGAATACATTTCAAATAGAGAGGTAAACTATTTAGGATTTAGAGTTTTGAGAGCATTTATATTTCATGCATGCATTTTAATATGATGATGATGCTCATGAATGTACAAACAAATCCTAATTACTATTTAACAAAACTATGATTGTTACATGACGACCGTGTGTTGTGTGCGTGACTGGTGTGGGGGGTGGGGGGGGGGCACGTGGTGTGTGGCGTGCAGCGGTGCGTTCTACTAGCTAGCGTGGAAGGGGTGCGTGGTTGTGATGAAACCAGCATTTTACTTGTAAAAATAATATGTACGTAGTCAAAGTATTTTCCAAGTCATATCATCATTGTTGATTATATATTTTTATTTAACCTATTTTTATATGTATAATACTCTCTCTAATCCAATTTAGTTGACTCGAGTTTGTCTAGATTCGGATATATCTAGCAGTAAAAAATATCTAGATACATCTAAATCTAGATAAATCTGAGTTAATTAATTTGAATAAGATAAAGTAACAAAAATAATGCTGATATTATAGTTAAATATTAATTTAACATATGTTTTACTTTTAAGAATCACAAACGGATAAAAGAAACATGGGTTCACCTGTAGCAACGCACACGGATGTTTATGCTAGCAATTAAAAAACCGAAGGGTCGCCGTCTCTCGTTCTTTCCCCTTTTTTTCCGAATCACGTTCTTCCCCCTCCCAAACTTAGATATAGGTTTATATAGTAAATAAATGATATGCTACCCCCAAACCTGGCCAACGGGTACTGGTTCGGCGGGTCCGTGGGCCGCTTAAAAGCCCGGCCCGTGGGCGTCTTGGCCGATGCGCGTCTGCCGCTCAGCCTCGACGCGAGGCAGACGCACCGCCAAGCCTACCAATAGCTGAAAATTAGATATATGTGCAAAATAAGAGGGATAGGGGATCGAACTCGCAACCTATTGATCTCTCAGTGAGCACTCAACCAACAGACCATGCCAGCATTTATGATTCTGACCTATTTGGCCTTTTTATAGGATAAATCGGACGGGCCACTCTAACAGACCCGCGTGCTTCATGGACTAAACGTGCCACGGGCCGGCCCGTTAAGTGCCGGTGCCGTGCCCGGGCCTTGAGGCCAGGCCCGGGGCCGGCCCGGCACGGCACGTGAGCTAGGCGGGCCACGACGGGCCGTGCCGCGTGCCGGCCCGTTTGGCACGTGCCGGGCCTGGGCCGTGCCGGGCCGGCCCGTTGGCCAGATTTGGCTACCCCTAAAAAAATGATATGCTTACGGGCTGGATTTACGGAATGAGACTTCCTGGACCCGATCGAATCCGGTTTAGATAGAAGCCGAAGCCCGGCGTTAACGTAGATCTAGACAGCTCTCCTTCCTCCTCCTTCCTCGCCCCGAATCGCCAGTGTGACCCTTCCTCCCTCTTTCCTCGACGCAACGCTAGCCGCCATGGTCCCTGCTTGGGTCTTGCTCAAGCGCAAGATTTACTTCGAGCACGACGCGTCAGCAGGAGAAGAGGCGATGGACGGCGCGAGCGCGGGCGGATCAGGAAAGAAGTCGATGGGCGGCGCGAGCGCGGGCGGATCAGGAAAAGGGTCGATTGTCGGCGCGAGCTCTGGCGGAGCAGGCGGCTCCGGCGGAGTAGTAAGCGGTGTACAATTCCGCCAAGAGATAACAGACGCCATCCTCGACTACCTGCGGAGCCTGAAACCAGATGCGCAGTTCGCCAATCCACCGGAACTATCCGCCCTCCGCTTGCTGCGACCGACGGAATCCATCCTGCGGCACTGCGGAGGTATCAGTGCCGCCCTCATCGCCAGCGCAGACAAGGATCTGGTCGCCCTCTACGCCGGTCCTTATCGCCCCGGCACCCGTTTGCAAGGAGGCTACCTGGTCTACGACGCCAGCAAGAACTCCCTCTCGGCCATCCCCAAGCCCCCCTTTCACTGCTACTCCCCTGACAAGCTCGGGCTAGGAGCCGTCGTCGTGGCCGAGGAGGACGCCTACCGTCTCTGCGAACTCGCCACGTTAAGAGACTCCTCCGACCCTCATCAAGCTTCCCTCTGCACCTGGCGACCTTCCTCGCCAGAATGGACGGAGGAGGTCGCGAGCTTCCCTCCGGAGCTCTCCCCGCCCACCTACTTCTTCCACGCTGACACGTGCTTCTCGTATCGAGGCTCCATCCTCTGCTGGGTGGATCTGTTCAAAGGCATGGTGATCTGTGACCTGACGCTTCCCATGGAGCTCCGCTTCATTCCGTTGCATCCGGAGTGTGTGACCAACGACCGCAGCGGCGAAAGCTTGGAACGTCCACGGCGGGCAGAGGACTTCCGCTCCATGGCCTGCGTTGGTGGGCGCATCAAGTTCGTCACCATGGATGGCTACGGTGAGCGGCCCGGACATGAAGTAGTGCTGACCATCTGGACTCTGTCGACCGACCTCTCTGGTTGGAGTAGAGGCCAGGAGTACCACGTGAGGGACATCTGGGCAAGCGAGGCCTACCTCTCGCTGGGCTTGCCGAACATGGTGCCGTCGTTCCCAGTGCTGAGCATGGACGAGGATGACGACGTCGTCTGTCTAGTCGTCACCCGGTGGAACGTGGCGCCTGATGGTAAAGTGGAGTTCAGCTGCCAGTATCTGCTTAGGGTTGACATGCGGCATGACAAGGTTTCCATCCGTCGATCAAATACATGGCAGCTACATTCCCAACTGATCTTTGCCAGTGAGTGCAGTGCATACCTACAGCCCTTAGAGGACCACTAGGTAATACTAAGGTGTATTTGATTCTGTTTGAAAATACCGTACCTGTACTTCTGAGGTTGACATGCCCTTCCTTCCCCACAGATTGGCAGCTGTGTTCTGGCATTACTTGTTTGCATAGGTTGCAAATAAAGCACAGTTGGTTGGTACTAGGAAAGAGTTGTACTTATATTTCTCAAGCTCGTAATCATGATGCAGGGTCTCATGGGTTATACATCTTGGTACTAGGAAAGAGTTATACTTAGATTCAGAAAACAAATCATGATGCAGGGTTTTACATTTATGATATGTTTAGCAATCTTCTAGTCATAATTTCTTGTTCCCCCCTTTGTGAAATTCATTCACTTTGCATCATAAAGTGTAGTCCAAGAAATCAAGCTTTACTTATTCTGATTTATCTGTTTGTTTCATCATATTTAAACAAGAACCACGATTGCACGTGTGAGCCTAAAATCTTTGCAAATACATCTTGGTGGGTAACAAGGTGTTGGATGAGCTCATGTAGAGTATGGTTTTTTTTTGAACAAAAGAAGGACCTCGAAGGGTCCAGAGCTGCATTAATCGGTGGGTAAAGAAATTACGTAGAGGACTCTGAAAGAAAATAAAATTATAACCAAGTCCCTATCTTTTACATTCAGGACCTGAAACAGAAAAGAGGCAGTCCAATCAGGTCCCTCCCCACCGAGCTTGACGAAGCTCTCGACATCACGGCCGCCCGCACCGCCGCCGGGGACGAAACCACTTGGCGGATGGTGGGCGTTGAGCGCCGCAACAGAGAAGCAGAAAGGCCTCCACAACGGCTCAGTGGCCAGGAGGTTGAATACACGGCGGTGGAAACACCGCAACCAGGAGAGGTCACAACGACCAAAGATAACCGAGGCGCCATCTAGCCCCAGTTGATGATCTCCAAAGAAATTAGAAGCTCCACTCCATGCGAACCACTGCAGATCTCCACAACGCCACTCCCCCACTCCACCTCCTTGATGGCTGAAGAAGAACGGTTGAAGCAGAGCATCCACCAAGGTCGCATGGCAGCACACCTCCAGATGGGGATCCAGAGGACCAACCTCGAGCTTATTGAAGCGGAATCCTTGACCAACCCCGTCCGCCGCCGCCGGCTCCCACCTCAGGAGCACCACGAGCAGAACAAGGCTCATCACCTCTAGGCTGCTGCTCGGGAATAGCCAGAGCACCCGAGACACGGGCATGGCGCCCAACTCCGGCAACAAGCGGCTACAGACACTAGACTAACCCTAAACTACTGCTGTACAGGGGGAAGGGTCCCTCACCACATCCTGCCGTGGCGCCGAGAAGGGAAGGGAGGGCCAAACCGGCCAGAATCGGCGAGTCGCAAGGTGGGGGGTAGTATGGTACTATGGTTTGCAATTCATTGTGATCTTTTTGAAACATGATGCGTGCTTTTACATGGTGGCCTTAGCATCTCCCTTTATTTATTATTATTCTCTAGCAATAAGTTTTCTTGTCTTGATACTAGTAGTCACCTCACAACTATTATGCTTGTTGATGCTGTTGGGGATATGCTATATGGGTATCCTCATAGCATGTCTCTTATCCGGATAACCCGGGTGGCCCACAGTTCGTAGCATGGCCCATGGCCTGCTGGGAGGCCCAGTTAGATGGATCCAGAAGGGAGGCCCATGCCGGATAAAGGAAGGCTATGGTGGAGTCACTAGAATACCCGGAGCCTTGGAGTACAAGACACGCTAGACTAGTAATAAACGTGTAGGACTCTGTAACATGTTCGGCTAGGACTTTTACCTGTAACCCTAGGACCTGGCGACTATATAAGTCGGGCCTATGGGAGCCTTTAGGGCACAACTTCACATAAACTGGCACAACGAACCTATCTCTGTAACTCGGCGTATTGCCATTATAGTGATTTATAGCAGGAGTAGGATTCCGCCACCGTTGTGGGATCTGAACCTAGGTAAGCTGTGTTACCTCGTACCCGTCAACCGTCCGCCTTCCCCCACGTCTCTAAACACGCACTGTGAGGACCCCTCCATGGCGTACTCGTCGGCAATACCACGACAGTTGGCGCCCACCGTGGGGCAAGAGGCGCTTTAGGCTCTTCAGCGGGCGAGGACCAAGATCTTTGCGGGAATCGGCGAAACCGTAGCCATCGGTCGCGTTCTCTTCTTCGGCAATGTTTCGATCATCCCCCCGACGAGTTCTGGATCCCGGCGAAGACGAACCCTACGCGGTGTTCGATCGTTCCTATCGGAGATATCCACCTCTTCATCGGCGAAACCGACTCGGGCACTAGTTCCTTGGGAGTCAGAGGAGCATCAAGACCCGCACGAACCGCCTACGGTAAGGATACGTTCGTGGAAGGATCGATGTCGGATCTCTCTTCGGAGTTTGCCGGCAAAGATCAGAAAAATTCAAGGCCCACCCAAACCGCCCCTGTGCAGGACATAAAGGTGGAAGATCATGGCAAGTCCGCCGGCTTCGGTCTGCAAGGCCCGACAGAGATCCAAGTCCGTCGTGGTTACCATCTTCGATCCGCGTTGCATTCGAGAGAGGGCGAAAACCCGGCTTGCGTGATACGGGCCGACCTGGCACATTACCCCAATGATGATGTCATGTATCACTTTGTGGAAGGACTGGACCATGGCACGCTTCTCCGGCATTCTCTAAGGCGGCAGCAGGCTTCGGGACGTCTCACCTTCGAAAGCATGGTAAACACCGTCAACAACTACGCGGAGGCCGAAGCGGCGGCTCAGACAACGCTTGCGCTCATTGACGGAGCCCCTTTGATTCAGCCACCGCCACCACCGCCTCCGGCCACCATCGCCATAGTTGCGCCACCACCTCCAGTCATCGTTGCTACTATTGCACCTCCACCCCCGTCATCGAGGAAGTCCTGGCACCCTCTGACTCTGTGATCGACGCGCTATACGCCGACTTCAGTGCAGATTCAGAGGAGATAGACTTCAGTCCAGAAGAGCTAGACTCCGCCATGCAGGAGATGGAAGAGGAGTACACGCGCGACGAGCAAGCCAACAACGCCGTCACGTCTCGAGAGGTGTTTGACACCATTGGGACGGCGATGGATGAAGATCAATCCGGACGAGTTCCGCCTACAGCTCTGGACAAAGGTAAGGGACCACTTGTTGCTGCCGACAATGATCGTGCAAAGGTCATGCCCCCTCCGCCTAACCCAGTGCAACAGCCGCAGGAACTCGGCACCGGTCCGAGCAATAACAGCACCACAAACTTGCCACCTCCGGCATCTACGTCTGCTGCTGCCCAAGTTACTCTAGCTGATAGAGTGATGTATGGCAATCTCCTCATTGAGCCACTGACCGTAGCTCATATCCGGAACGTGACTCAGCTCGACGAGAAGCGCCAGCAGCTGCTGGAGGAAGCGCAGGCCATCGCTAAGCAAGGCGCTAAGCTAGATCGAGATATGGTCAACACACAGAAATCCATAGAGAAATCTAGAGCAATGGAGGCCGAGTGCAAGACTCTGCTGCAGCAGCAGAAGGCCAAGAAAGCTCCGGCTCGCGTCATCAACGATCCTGGTGTACGGCGAAACCTAGGTGTAGGGTTTCGTAGCATGGAAAACAAAAAATTTCTACCGCATACAAACAAACAAGCCAAGATCTATCTACTAGATTGTAGCAACGAGTCGATGGAATAACTCACCCTCGAAGATTCCAAAGTGTTTAACGAGAGCGGATTCTTGTGGGTGATGTAGTCGTACTCTTCTCGATCTCAAGATCGCGTAGACGATCCTTCCGGCGCTGCGTTCCAAGCAGCGCTCATGCAATCGGTCACGTTCGGTACTCGACGAAGACCTTCCTCTCCCTTGTTCCAGCAGGCAGCGGAGGTTGTGGCACTCTCCTCGTGATTCCGGCAGCACAATGGCATGGTACCGGAAGTAGAGGGGAGATCTCGCAGGGCTTCGCCTTAAGCCGGAGCGAGTATGGTGGACTATGAGAGAGCTCCTCGGTGATCTAGGGTTTAGACACACCAAGGAGGAGGCTTGGCCGACGGCTAGGGCTAGCTAGGCGGCGGCGGCTGCAGGAGGGCCGGCGGCTTAGGGCTAGGGTTTGCGGGTGGAGGTGTTGGGTACTAGGAGGGGCAGCCCTGCCCCTCCTTATATAGGTGGAGGGGGCGCGCCAGGGGAGGGGAGTCCCTCCCCAATTCGGTTTCCCAAGGGGGCCGGCGGTGGAGGGGAGGAACTCCTCCCCAACTCGGTTTCCATCTTCCCCTCCGCTTCCCAAAATAGCCGTTTGACTTTTCAAATTGGCGTTTGACTTTTCAAACTAGGATTTGATTAAACCCTTTATTTTGTTCAGCGATGACACCTAGTACATGATGCAATCATTCCAACTTGGTATGACACATTCATGTACCCTTCCCCTCCAGTCCGGACATTAGAACCTTCTAGAACATTCCCGATGAAAACACCGGAACCATTCTCCAACTCCGAAACAGGACTTCCCTTATATGAATCTTGTTCTCCGGACCATTCCGGATCTCCTCGTGATATCCCAGCTCCCATCCGAGACTCCGAACAACATTCGGTCTCTTTCTCATCATTCCATAACTACTCAAACAACGTCGAATCCTTAAGTGTGTCTCCCTACGGTTCGTGAATTATGCGGACATGATCGAGACACTTCTCCGATCAATAACCAATAGAGGAATCTGGAAATTCATATGGCTCCCACATATTTCTATGATTACTTTGCGATCGAATGAACCACTTACATACGATACCAATTTCCCTTTGTCTCACGATAGTTTACTTATCCGAGGTTATGATCGTCGGTATCTCTGCATACCTAGTTCAACCTCGTTACTGATAAGTACTCTTTTCTCGTTCCCGTGATATGTGATCCCTTGTGAGCCAGTCACATGCTTGCAAGCTAATTGGATGACATTTCACCGAGAGGGCCTAGAGTATATCTATCCGTCATATGGATGGACAAATCCCACTCTTGATCCATGTGTATCAACCAATACTTTCCGAACACTCAATGCCACCTTTATAGCCACCCAGTTACGGTGTGGTGTTTGATGTCATCAAAGCATCCATCCGTTGAAGGTGATATGCATGATCTCATGGTCGAAGGAATTAGGTTACTATGTATCAGAAAGCATATAGCAATTGAACTATTAAAATGACTTGATCTTTATGCTACGCTTATATATAGGAGTATGTCCACCATATCATTCTCCTAATGATATGATCTTGTTGTTAATAACATCTCAATGTTCATGATAGGGAAACCACAATCATTTATTAACCAACAAGCTAGTATTATATAGAGGCTTTACTAGGGACTCTATTTTAGTTTACAAATCACACAAGTATTAATGTTTCCTTGTTAATACTATTATAGCATGAATGTAAACATTTATCATAAACACAAAGATATAATAATAACTACATTTATTATTGCCTCTAGGGCATATCTCCAACAGTCTCCCACTTGCACTAGAGTCATCTAATCTAGATTACATGGTAATATACCGAACACCCATGGCAGTTTGGTGTTGGTCTTGTTTTGCCCTCGGGAGAGGTTTAGTCAACGGATCCGCCACATTCAGATCTGTGTGTACTTTGCAAATCTTTATGTCACCATCTTGGACATGTTCTCGAATAGCGTGAAAACGTAGCTTGATGTGCTTCAGCTTCTTGTGTGACCTTGGTTCTTGCGCATTGGCTATGGCACCCATGTTATCATAGTAGATAGACATTGGGTCCAGCGCACTTGGAACCACACCGAGCTCTGTAATGAACTCTTTCATCCATATCGCTTCTTGTGAAGCCTCCGAAGCAGCCATGTATTCCGATTCAGTTGAAGATCTCGCCACAACGCTTTGCTTTGCACTCCTCCACTAGCGCTTTGCACCATTCAAAGTAAATCATTATCCAGTTGTGATTTAGAATCATCCGGATCGGTGTTCCAACTAGCATCGGTGTAACCATTAACAACGAGTTGTTCATCACCTCCATAAGAAAGAACCATATCCTTAGTTCTTCTCAAGTACTTAAGGATGTTTTGATCCCATTGTCAATGATCCACTCCTGGATCACTTTGATATCTGCTAGTCAAACTAATGGCATATGCAATGTCGGGTCTAGTACATAGCATGGCATACATTAGAGATCCTATGGCTGAGGCATAGGTAGTTTTACTCATCCTTTCTCTATCTTCTGCCGTTGTCGGACTTTGAGTTTTACACAAGGTCGTATTGGGCAACATGGGCAAGAACCCTTTCTTGCTATCTTTCATTCCAAACCTCTTTAGAACTTTGTCCAAATATGTACTTTGTGACAATGATATTAGACATCTCGATCTATCTCTATAAATATTTATGCCCAATATGTAAGCTGCTTGCCAAGATCTTTCATTGAAAAACTATTATTCAAATATTCCTTGACACTATTAAGAAGGTATACATCATTCCCAATCAACAATATGTCATCTACATATAGTATTAAGAATGCTACAGAGCTCCCACTCACTTTCTTGTAAATACAAGCTTCTCCATAAGTTTGTATAAAACCAAAACTTTTGATCACCTTATCAAAACGTTGATTCCAACTTCGGGATGCTTGCTTCAATCCATATATGGACCATAGAAGTTTGCATACCTTGTTAGCATCTTTAGGATCGACAAAACCTTTGGGTTGCATCATATACAACTCTTCATCAATGTCTCCATTGAGGAACGCTGTTTTGACATCCATCTACCATATCTCATAATCGTAATATGCAGCGATTGCTAACATAATCCTTACAGACTTTAGCTTTGCTACTGGTGAGAAAGTCTATCGTAGTCAACTCCTTGAATTTGCCAAAACCCTTTTGCGACAAGTCGAGCTTTATAGACAGTAACATTACCATCAGCATCTGTTTTCTTCTTGAAAATCCATTTATTCTCGACAGCCTTCCGGCCATCCGGTAAGTCCACCAAAGTCCATACTTGGTTTTCGTACATGGATCCAATCTCGGATTTCATGGCTTCTTGCCGTTTATTGGAATCTGGGCTCATCATCGCTTCCTCATATGTCGCAGGGTCACCGGTGTTGTCCACCAACATGACACTCATAACAGGATCATACCAATCAGGAGTGGTACGAGTTCTCGTTGACCCGCGAGGCTCTGTAGCAACTACAACCGAAGTTTCATGATCATCATCATTAGCTTCCACTCTTATTGGTGCAGGCACCACAGGAACTTCTTCCGGTGCTGCGCTACTCGCAGGTTCGAGAGAAGGTTCGACAACCTCGTCGAGTTCTACTTTCCTTCCAGTCACTTCTTTCGAGAGAAATTCCTTCTCTAGAAAGGATCCATTCTTGGCAACAAAGATTTTTCCTTCGGATCTATGATAGAAGGTATACCCAATAGTTTCCTTTGGGTATCCTATGAAGACGCATTTTTCCGCTTTGGTTTCAAGCTTGTCCGGCTGTAACTTCTTTACATAGGCTTCGTAACCCCAAACTTTAAGGAACGACAATTTAGGTTTCTTCCCAAACCATAATTCATACGGTGTCGTTTCAACGGATTTAGATGGTGCCCTATTTAAAGTGAATGCGGCTGTTTCTAATGCATAACCCCAAAATGATAGCGGTAAATCTGTAAGTGACATCATAGAACGAACCATATCTAAGAGAGTTCGATTACGACGTTCGGACACACCATTACGCTGTGGTGTTCCCGGCGGTGTCAATTGTGAAAGTATTCCGCATTTCTTCAAATGTTTGCCAAACTCGTAACTTAGATATTCACCTCCACGATCAGAACGTAGAAATTTAATCTTCTTGTTATGTTGATTCTCAACCTCACTTTGAAATTCCTTAAACTTCTCGAAAGTTTCGGACTTATGTTTCATGAAATAGATATACCCATATCTACTCAAGTCATCCGTGAAGGTAACAACATAACGATAACCACCGCGCGATGCTACACTCATTGGACCACACACATCGGTATGTATGATTTCCAATAAGTCCGTAGCTCGCTCCATCATACCAGAAAATGGAGTCTTAGTCATTTTACCCATCAAATATGCTTTGCATCTTTCAAGTGATTCGAAATCAAGTGATTCAAGAAGTCCATCAGAATGGAGTTTCTTCATACGCTTCACTCCAATGTGACCAAGACGACAGTGCCACATATAGGTCGAGTTATCGCTCGATTTCAAACGTTTAGCTTCAATGTTATTAATATGTGTATTTCCACTATCGAGATTCAATAAGAATAGACCATCTATCAAAGGTGCATGTGCATAAAACATATTACTCATATAAATCGAACAACCATTATTCTCGGACTTAAACAAGTAACCGTCTCGCAATAAACAAGATCCCGATATAATGTTCATGCTTAACGCAGGCACCAAATAACAATAATTTATGTATAAAACTAATCCCGATGGTAGATGAAGAGGTAGCGTGCCGACCGCGATCACATCAACCTTTGATCTGTTTCCCACGTGCATCGTCACCTCGTTCTTCGCTTTCTGCAGCACCTGTTTCGAGTTACAAATATGTGCAACCGAACCAGTATCAAATACCCAGGCACTACTACGAGTACTAGTGAGATACACATCAATAACATGTATATCGGATATACCTTTCTTCTTGATGTTGACGTTCTTCAAATCCGCCAAGTACTTTGGGCAATTACGCTTCGATGACCTTTTCCCTTGCGGTAAAGCACTCATATCGAGGCTTGGGTCCAGCCTTGGTCTTCTTCGTTGGCGCGGTAACTTTCTTACCACCCTTCTTGAAGTGTCCCTTTTGCTTAGACTTGCCTTTCTTGAATTTGGTGGTCTTATTGACCATCAACACTTGGTGCTCTTTCTTGATCACCACTTCTGCAGATTTTAACATGGAGAAGAGTTCGCAGCGCTTGTTCATGCTTTGCATATTGTAGTTCATCACAAAGTTCTTGTAACTTGGTGGTAGTGATTGGAGGACACGGTAAATCCCCAAAGCATTAGGAATCACTATACCCAATCTTTGAAGTTTGTTTGCGTGCCCAGACATCTTAAGCACATGCTCACTGACGGAGCTGCCCTCTTCCATCTTGCAGTTAAAGAACTTTTCAGAAGCTTCATAGCTCTCAACTGCCGCGTGAGTCTCAAAGATCAATTTGAGTTCACGGACAATATCATGTGGGTCTGAATTCTCAAACCTTTTTTGAAGCTCCGATTCTAAACCATACAAGATAGCACACTGAACTGTGGAGTACTGATTTTTCCGAGCGAGGTAAACGTTCTTTACTTCATCGGTAGCATCAGCTGCAGGAAGGTCACCCAGCGGTGCATCCAGCACATAGGTCAAATTACCAGCATTGAGGACAATCCTCAAATTGCGGAACCAATCCGCGAAGTTGCTTCCCTTGTTTTTCAACTTTTCTTTCTCTAGGAACGCACTAAAATTGATGGTAGGGGCCGCCATTGATCTACAACATATTTGCAATAGTTTAGACTAAGTTTATGACAAATTGAGTTCTAATTAATAGTTAAATTACTCTAGGTGAACTCCCACTCAAAACAATATCCCTCACATTGTTTTAGTGATCACACGAACCAAATCCACCACATCAACACCGATCATCACGAGAGTTGATATAGTTTCAATGGCGAACAATCGACATGTTCATCATATCTACTATATGATTCATGCTTTACCTTTCGGTGATCCGTGTTCTAAGACCATGTCTGTACATGCTAGGCTCGTCAAGATCAAACCTTAGTTTTCGCATGAGCAAATCTGTCTTGCTCATGTTGTATACACTTGCAGAATCTAACACACCCGATCATCACGTGGTGCTTCAAAACAACAAGCTTTAGCAACGGTGCTAACTAAGGGTGAACACTTTATGACTTGAAATTCATGTGCATGAGGGATCATCTTATAATGCTACCGTTGTTAACTAAGCAATACAAGATGCATAAAGGATTAACATCACATGCAATTCATAATATGTGATATGATATGGACTTTCTTCTTTGTGCTTCCGATCTCCATCTTCAAGCACGAACATGATCTCCATCATCACCGGCATTGCATCAAGGTCAATGACGCTGCTCCATGGTTGTCGTCCACCAGCTTCAACTATTACAACTACTTTGAATAGACATGCGGGTCTTAACATAAATTAAAGACAACCATATGGCTCCTGCCGGTTGCCAACTTACAATAAGGATCATTGCATACATCAAATATAATCACAATCATGGCCATATCACATCACAGCACACCCCTGCAAGAACAAAGTTAGACGCCTCTAATTTCTTTGCATATTTTACGTGGTTTGGGGCTTTCAATAAGTGTCGATCTAACTTACGAACAAGAACCACAATGTTGATGTTTGAACTATCAAGTGCCTGTTGTAAATTGGATCTATACTATAATGGGAGAAGACACATAAAGCCACTTATGCAATACAAGTTGCATGTTGAGCGTGGAGCAAGTCTCATGAACGATGTCATGTAAGGTTAGCCCGGGCCGCTTCATCCCATCATACCGCAAGATGCAAAGTACACAAGAAGCAATTGATAATAAAAACACCACTGCCCACAATGACCATTGTGTTCTACTCGTGCAACAGATCTACATATAGACACGGCTCTGATACCACTGTAGGGGTTCGTAGCATGGAAAATAAAAAAATTCTATCGCATACAAACAAACAAGCCAAGATCTATCTACTAGATTGTAGCAACGAGTCGATGGAATAACTCACCCTCGAAGATTCCAAAGTGTTTAACGAGATCGGATTCTCGTGGGTGATGTAATCGTACTTTTCCCGATCTCAAGTTCGCGTAGACGATCCTTCCGGTGCTGCGTTCTGGCAGCGCTCCCGCAGTCGATCACACATTCGGTACTCAACGAAGACCTTCCTCTCCCTTGTTCCAGCAGGCAGCGGAGGTTGTAGCACTCTCCTCGCGATTCCGGCGACCTGTGATGGTACGGAAGTAGAGGAGATCTTGAGGCCGCCTTAAGCCGGAGCGAGTATGGTGGACTATGAGGGAGCCTCGGTGATCTAGGGTTTAGACGCACCAAGGAGGAGGCAAGGCCGGCGGCTAGGGTTTGCCCTAGGCGGCGACTTTCCCTAGGTGGGCGGCGGCTAGGGTTAGGGTTTAGAGGGGCGTGGTGTTGTGTCTTGGAGGGGCAGCCCTGCCCCTCCTTATATAGGTGGAGGGGGCACGCCAAGGGGAGGGGAGTCCCTCCCCAACTCGGTCTCCAAGTGGGCCGGCGGTGGAGGGAGGGAACTCCTCCCCAAGTAGGTTTCCTACTCTCCCTCCACCAAACAAAATAGTCGTTTGACTTTTCAAATTGGCGTTTGACTTTTCAAACTAGGATTTGATTTATCCCTTTATTTTGTTCAGCGATGACACCTAGTACATGATGCAACCATTATAACTTGTTATTACACATTCATGTACCCTTCCCCTTCGGAGTGTCGGACATTCCGGAACCTTCTAGAACATTCCCGATGAAAACACCGGAACCATTCTCCAACCCCGAAACAGGACTTTCCTTATATGAATCTTATTCTCCGGACCATTCCGGATCTCATCGTGATATCCCGGATCCCATCCGAGACTCCGAACAACATTCGGTCTCTTACTCATCATTCCATTACTACTCAACAACGTCGAATCCTTAAGTGTGTCTCCCTAAGGTTCGTGAATTATGCGGACATGATCGAGACACTTCTCCGAACAATAACCAATAGAGGAATCTGGAAATTCATATGGCTCCCACATATTTATACGATTACTTTGCGATCGAATGAACCACTTACATACGATACCAATTTCCCTTTGTCTCACGATAGTTTACTTATCCGAGGTTTTGATAAATGCGTATCTCTGCATACCTAGTTCAACCTCGTTCGATAAGTACTCTTTTCTTGTTCCCGTGATATGTGATCCCTTGTGAGCCAGTCACATGCTTGCAAGCTAATTGGATGACATTCCACCGAGAGGGCCCAGAGTATATCTATCCGTCATATGGATGGACAAATACCACTCTTGATCCATGTGTCTCAACCAATACTTTCTGAACACTCAATGCCACCTTTATAGCCACCTAGTTACGGTGTGGTGTTTGATGTCATCAAAGCATCCTTCCGGTGAAGGTGATATGCATGATCTCATGGTCGAAGGAATTAGGTTACTATGTATCAGAAAGCATATAGCAATTGAACTATTAAAATGACTTGATCTTTATGCTACGCTTATCTATAGGAGTATGTCCATCATATCATTCTCCTAACGATATGACCTTGTTGTTAATAACATCTCAATGTTCAGGATAGGGAAACCATAATCATTTATTAACCAACAAGCTAGTATTATAAAGAGGCTTTACTAGGGACTTCAATTTAATTTTACAAATCACACAAGTATTAATGTTTCCTTGTTAATACTATTATAGCATGAATGTAAACATTTTATCATAAACACAAAGATATAATAATAACTATATTTATTATTGCCTCTAGGGCATATCTCCAACAGATAGATCGCCCGAGGCGGTGGACCAGGTCTATGACCTAGTGTCCAAGGCGGTAAAGCAGCAGGAAAAGGCCACCTCTCAGAGGCTTGAGTCTGACCCAGCGCTTTGACAGTCTAGCCAGTATAAGCCGCCAAGGGACAGATATCCTCTTGATGTCGGGTCCTAGACGGGTTCATTAGAACGAAGACGGAGGGATGCGCGCAACAGGAAGGATGCTATCACCATATCCTCTGACCACGGAGAAAAGGCCCAACCTCGTCGCCCATCGCCACCGCCCCGTTCCCCCCGACATCGCGAAGACCCCTTCGCCAAGGCAGGGCGACATCATCATCCGCGACAACATGGAGCAGACCCGTCATGACGGAGAGCGCAACAGGGACACAAGAGCAGGTCGCGCCATGACCCTCCGCGTCCGACAAGCAATCGCGACAGGCGTGAGGCGTCGCAGGAGGGTAATAGCAAGAAGGATAACCCACCGCCACCTCCGCCTCCGTCTCCACCTAGCAGTCACCATGGCGGAGGAGGCCCGCCTCATTCACGCAACCCATCCCCTATTGACAAGAAGAAAAGAAACCCAGAGCCATACGATGCATGTTCGCGGATTGATAAGATCCACGAGGCCCGGGAAGGACCATACCTAGGACCATGTTGCTTTGGACCTGCGATACGATCCGCAACTTACCCCAAAGGTTTCCGGATTGACAAGACCATCAAGCCCTATGACGGCACCGCTAAGCCAGCTACATGGTTGCAGGATTACGACAATGCGGTAGAGATTGCCAG
The DNA here is from genome assembly GCA_023614405.1 of Avena insularis. Taxonomy (NCBI): domain Eukaryota; kingdom Viridiplantae; phylum Streptophyta; class Magnoliopsida; order Poales; family Poaceae; genus Avena; species Avena insularis. The sequence continues at coordinate 419,121,421 of CM042685.1, read as the reverse complement.
GGGTAACCCCCAACGTTGCCGTCAAGTACCTCCCATTGATGTTGGCGGGCATAGCCCGTCAATGGATTGATGACTTGCCGGAGAAATCCATCTGCAATTGGTTGGACATGCAAGAAGCATTCACCAAGAACTTCGAGGGTACGTACAAACGCCCTGCATTGTTGGCGATCTACAGCGGTGTGTGCAAGAGAAAGATGAGACATCTCGCGTCTACCTCTCCCGCTGGCTGGATATGAAAAATTCCTGCGCAGGAGTGCACGCTCAGGCCGACATGGCCGCCTTCATTGATGGGTTGGAAAGGGGCACGTTGCTCCGACATAAGCTGAAGCGCCTGCAGGACAATCACCAGCTTGACTTGAACCAGATGATTCAGTTAGCTAGTGAGTTCGCAGCTGCAGACAACGATGCTCGCGGCTCTCTACCGGCAACGGCCGTTCCAACTCAAGCTCGGGGGAACAGCAACACAAAGCGGAAAACCGCTCCAGAAGAAAAGCAAACTCCCGACATGGTCGCTATGACCTTTGCATGATGAGATGATGGTGGACAACGTGGCCGAGGACGGGGAGCTGGTCATGGGCAGCAGCGAGGAAGTGAAACTACCTCGGCAGCGCTCCGCGTTCCCCAAACCTATGAAAAGTACCGCGATATTCCGTGCCTCGTACACCTCGATGTCAACGGTAAGGACACCCATACCAATTGACACTACAAGTTCGTCAACGACCTCAAGGAGGACCCGTAGTCCAGCTACAAGCGAAGTCGGAAGAACAGACCGCGAGGCAAGGGCAAGGGGAAGAACAAGGAGGAGGAGTTCAAGGATTCAAGTGACATGGACGAGGATGTTGACCCCAAGCACGCCGCCAAGAGCGACGGCAAAGGCAAGAACCCCTTCGAGAAGAAGGCGACAGTTTTCCACACTTTCCTTGGCACCCCCACCGTCCGACAACAGAAGACCTCTATGAGGATACTGATGGCTACTCTACCCCTAGTTCCCCAGTTCCTGCGCTGGTCGGAGGTTCCAATTACTTGGGATAAGAAGGATCACCTAGACCTCATCCCTACGGAGAACCAATACGCCATGGTCATCAACCCTTTGATTGACGGCAATGAGTTCACCAAGTGTATGGTGGATAGTGGAAGCAGCATCAACATCATGTACCTGGATACACTGCAGAAGATGAACTTTACGAAGGCAAACCTAAGGCGGACCAACACCATCTTCCACGGCGTAGTTCCTGGTCGAGAGGCTTGGTCCCTTGGGTGCATCACACTTGAGGTTGCCATTGGCGATGTTAATAATTACCGCCAAGAGCGCATGACCTTCGAGGTGGTCCCATTCAAGAGCGTGTACCACGTCATATTTGGCCGCGACATATTCCACACCTTCATGGCCAAGCCATGCTTCGTCTACAACAAACTCAAGATACCCGGACCAAACGGTGTCATCACCGTATCCGGAAGCTTTGCCAAAGCTAGGGACTGCGAGATTAGTGAAGCAGCCTACGCGGAAGCTGTCCTCTATAGCGAAGAATTCAAAGAGATCCAGAGCAAGATCGATGCCTCAGAGATGCCCGCGTCGAAGAAATAGATTTCCGACTCCGCTCCAGCATTCAAGGCCGCCATCGAGACCAAGCCGGTGGAGCTTGTGGTAGGCGATGCCTCCAAGACCACCGCCATTGGGACGAACCTGGATCCCAAATAGGAAAGCACGCTCGTCGAGTTACTCCATGAGAACAGGGACATCTTTGCCTGGCAACCTGCTGGTGTACCTAGGGAACTTGCCGAGCACAGCTTAAACATTGATCCAAAATGTAAACCAGTGAAGCAACCTCTACGACGCTTTGGAGATGAGAAGAGACGCGCCATATACAAAGAGATAGCTAGGTTACTTAAGGCTAGTTTTATCCGAGAAGTCCTTCACACCCAATGGGTGGTCAATCCTGTACTTGTCCCCAAAAAGGGAACCAAAGAATTAAGAATGTGCGTTTATTACACCGGCTTGAACAAAGCATGCCCCAAAGATCCGTTTGCTTTGCCTCGCATTGACCAAGTCATTGACTCGACGGCTGGCTCGGAACTTTTGTGTTTTCTCGATGCATACTCAGGATACCACCAGATCAAGATGAGGAAGTCGGACCAATTGGCCACTTCGTCCACTACTCCATACGACACGTTTTGCTATGTTACGATGCCCTTTGGGCTGAAAAACGCAGGTGCTACGTACCAGCGGACAATGCAACATTGCCTACACGATCAAATTAGTCGGAACGTTCACGCCTGTGTGGACGATATAGCGGTGATGTCTAAAAAGTCAAATCACTTAATCTCTGACTTAAAAGAAACCTTTGATAATCTCCAGAAATACAACATGATGCTTAACCCTAAGAAGTGCGTCTTCGGGGTTCCAGCCGGCAAATTGTTGGGCTTTATTGTTTCCCAGCGTGGAATCAAAGTTAACCCGGAGAAAATCAAGGCCATCTTAAACATAAACCGTCCGACATGCCTAAAGGACATTCAACGACTAACAGGTTGTGTTCCAGCAGTTAATCGGTTCGTCAGCCGACTTGGAGAGAAGGCTCTGCCGCTGTACAAGTTGCTGAAGAAGACAGACAAATTCACGTGGACGGACGAAGCAGATGAAGCATTGAAGCAGCTCAAGGAGATTGTTTCCTTGGCGCCCATCCTTGCAGCACCCGAGTCTAGAGAGCCCATGTTAATTTACATGGCGGCCACCAACCGGTAATCAGCATCGTCGTCGTGGTAGAGCGGAAGGAACCAGGCTATAAGCATGGAGTTCAACGACCAGTTTACTATGTAAGAGAGGTCTTGACGGAGTCCAAGCAGCGTTACCCGCACTACCAGAAGATAGCTTATGGAGTATTCCTTGCTTCTCGGAAGCTGAGGCATTATTTTCAGGAGCACCCAATCACAGTGGTAAGCAAAGACTCCACTGTCCGACATTATCAACAATAGCGATGCTACGGGAAGGGTCGCGAAGTGGGGCATTGAACTTGCCGCCTTCGAGATCACCTACAAGAGACGTGACGCTATCAAGTCATAAGCCTTGGGCGGATTTTATTGCGGATTGGACGGAGATGCCAGATGCTACCACATTGCCTGAACCAGAATACTGGGTGATGCACTTTGATGGATCAAAGCTGCTCAATGGCTCGGGGGCTGGTGTACTGCTATAATCACCAACTGGGGACAAGCTACACTACGTTCTGCAGATCCACTTCGAGGCTACGAACAACATGGCGGAGTATGAAGCACTCATTCACGGATTACGCGTAGCCAAGGATATTGGCATCAAGCGCATAGTTTGTTGTGGAGATTCCGACTTGGTTGCCCAGCAGGTGGCTAGCACCTGGAATGCGCGGAACCCTATGATGGCGGCATATCGAGAGGAAGTGGACGAGATAGCCAAGAGCTTCTTGGGCTACGAGGTCAAGTATGTACTTAGGGAGCAAAACGAGGCGGCTGATCTGCTGTCTAAGCTTGGATCAGGGCGCAAACGAATTCCGCCAGGAGTTTTCCTAGAGCATCTACGGACACCATCCATGAAGGGAGCAGACATCGACAACCCGGATAGAGTTGACTCTTTCGTCCACATGGTGGCAAAGGTCCTTCCGGCTTGGAAAAAACCGTTCATGGAATATCTCAAACACGGAACTTTGCCTGACGACGAGGTCGAAAGACGGCAAGTAGTACGTCGAGCGAAGGGCTATACCATAATCAATGGATAACTCTACAAAAGGAGCAGTACTGGTGTGTACCTTAAGTGTGTTTCCCAGCAAGAAGGTATTGAAATCCTACGCGAAATCCATCTCGGAGCTTGCGGGCATCACGCCGCTCCTCGATCGTTGGTCGCGAAAGCCTTCCGGCAAGGATTCTCTTGGTGACCTTGACAACACCGACAAGCTGGTTGAGACATGCATGGGATGCCAATATTATGCCCGACAACCACATGTTCCTGCTGAAGAATTGCGAACAATACCAATAACTTGGTCGTTTGCAGTCTGGGGGCTAGACATGGTGGGACCTTTACAGACGACACCATGTGGGTTTATGCATCTGCTAGTAGCACTTGATAAATTCACTAAATGGATACAAGCTAAACCCATTAGAAAGCTTGATGGGGAAACTGCCCTCAGGTTTGTCCGGGATCTAGTGGTGATATTTAGTCTCCCACATAGCATTATCACCGACAACGGTAGCAACTTGTCACTCGGAGAAGTGGAGGCATATTGTTGGGAGAAGGGCATCTGACTTGACCTTGCATCTGTGGCACATCCACAATCCAATGGTCAGGTTGAGCGAGCCAATGGATTAATTCTGCAGGGAATAAAGCCACGTCTTGAGGCACCGCTACATAGAGCAGCTAGAGCCTGGGCGGAAGAATTGCCATATGTGTTGTGGAGTTTACGAACTACACCCAACAGATCCACCGGCTACACCCCTTACTTCATGGTATATGGAGCAGAAGACATCCTATCTTCTGACATACTTCACGATGCACCAAGGGTTGCCGCCTACGACGAACATGACGCTGAAGAATCCAGACGCCTAGATGTGGACCTTCTTGAGGAGGAGAGCGTTTTGGCATGCCAAAGATCCGCCATCTACCCGCAGAAGCTATGCAGCTACCATAGTCGCCGCATTCGGCATCACTCGTTTAAAGAGGGGGATCTGGTGCTCCGACTTAAGCAGAAGAAGTCACACAAATTATCCCCGCCATGGGAAGGACCGTTCATCATAAGCAAGGCGCTACTCAACGGGTCTTACTACCTCGTAGACAATCATGAACTGAAGACAGACCCAACAATGATCATAAGCGTAAGCGACGTGACCCGGATGATGACTACCCAGAGCTTGATCGGCCATGGAACATAGCACATCTACGTCCTTTCTACACTTAGCATTTTTTATCTAATTGTGTACCTCTTATATGATCAATGAAATAAAGCTCTTTGGTTCACTCATATTTCTGAGTCTTTTACCTCCTTTAGTATTCATTTTTGGATTATATAAAACCTTTATGCACAAGCTTTGCAATTGCACTTGTGAAAATTCCGCCTACGGGCATTAGCTTAAGTTTTCTGGCCTACACGTTCTTTGTCGTTTTTATGTGGATTCTAGAGTAGTGACTTTTGGCACTTATTGTCGGCGATTTTGTGCTTAGGTTATTGAAGGTGCCATTGGGCATCATCACCTGAGCGCATGGTTGACTTGAGTCTTCCGACTCACGAAAAGTCAAGCATAAAAGCCAAAGTAATGGATAAGCCAGCACTTGCTTAAAAAATATATACATGCTGGAAATAGTTCTTAAGTAGCATGACATACACCATTGTTTTCCGCCTTAAGTTAACACATGGTTTTTTCCGCATAACACGTTACAGAGGAAACAAATATTACAAGTTGTTTTTATTCCTCTGGCGCAGGCGACTTGGAAGCAACATCATCGGCAGCAGCAGAGTCACCCTCGAAGTCGGCAGTATTGAGGGACTCGGAGGAGCCTTGGACTTTGTCTTCAATGGTTTTCATGGGAACAAAGACGTTAACGTCGACCAACTTGGCGACTCTGGTGTCATAACCTGCAAGCGACGCCAAGATAGATTCGTGGTTTATCTTTTGGCCTTCGTCGTCTACGTCGGGGATACCGGAGGTTACCGTGACGATGTCGGCATTCTCGTAGTGTGCCTTCACCATTGACAATGCCATCCTGGCACCGGCCCATGCACATGAAGTTTTCCAGCTTGAAATACGCTCGGGGGCTCGGCGCAGGATCTCCGAGAACTTCGCTACTGAGTCCGATGCCTTGATGTTAATCTGGAGGGATTTGGCAATTTCTTTGGTCTGCGTGATGGCGGTATTGATGAAGTTGCCGGCAAGGACCATGCATTCCTTTGGCGGAGGAGGCGACCGGGTTAAACCCATAGGAGCTGCGAATTCCCGACAAAGGAGCGCATGAGTTCAAAAATTCAGAGTATATAGACTACAGAAATCCAAGACGGAGAATCACTTACTGAAGATGCTGGCCTCAGCCTGCCAGAGAGTATCCGCCATGGAGTCCCGTTCTTGTTGGAGGATCTTATACGCTTCACGATGGCGTTGATTTTGCTCATCGGCAGCTTTCTTCTGATCTTTTAAGATCACGATTTACTCCTTCAAGCGGTTCATCTCCTCTGTGGCGGAGTCCTGCAGGGCTTTCATCGATTCTTCATGCATTTTCAGCATCTCCTCCCTCTCCTTCTTAAGGATCTTGTTCTCGCTATCCAGCTGCTGAATGTGCTTGGATTGCTCGACAATATCCTTAGCCTTGGAAATGGTTTCTGAAAGTCGGAGAAAGAAAAGTACATAGTGAGTACTCGGAGAATATTGGCACAAGACCAAGTCGAAATACAAAAAAGAAAGGAAAACAGATGCTTGCTCTTGATGATCTGTTCCTTCAAGAAGGCAGCTTTACCCTTTTCAGCTTCCAAATCCGCGCACATCTTCTGGTACTTGTCGTTGGCCATGCCCCTCCGAGCATTCTCATTCTGTGGAAAAAAGAAAGTTAAACGTTGTTTGGTCTACTTGGAGCATCTAGCCGGAAAAATTTCCACCTAGACGCTCGGGGGCTACATCAAGAGTTTTTTAACTTAGTAATATGCTTAGTCTTTCTTTAAGCGTCTAGTCGGAACTAATTCAGTTTTCGATTAGAAGCTTGGGGCTATAGTATAAAGTTTTTTAACTCGGACGTATGCTTAGCTTCTCTTTAAGCATCTAGTCGGAACTAATTCAGTTACAACTAGAAGCTTGGGGGCTACAGTATTGAAATTTATAAACACTGCGTATGCTACTCTTAAAGCATCTAGTCGGAATAATTCATTCCACCTATATGCTTGGGGGCTACAGTGAGAAGTTTTATAGCTTAGTCACTCTTAGAGCATTTAGACGCAAAGACCTATGGTTTTCCATCTAAATCCTCGGGGGCTACAGTGGGATATTCATATGAAATGCAAAAAGGCAAATATAACTTACAAGTGCAATGATCTTGAGGTTGGTAGCACTCTCATCTAGAAACTTGTCAAAGGATACACTATTTCCTTGCAAGATTTCTGCTTGCCAGAGAAGCTCCTCGAGACCGCACGTTGGAGATGTCGACGCCGCACCAGGAACCAGAGAAGTTCTACCTGGCGTAAGTACCGGATATACTATCTTCGGAAACTCTATGGTTTTCTTGGGTGCAGGGGCACCGTCTTCGGCAGATGTACCACCTTCCACCATCGCCTTACCACTACCCATGGCATACTTAGCTGGAGCTTCAGCCATTTGGTGTGTGGTACTCTCCTGCGTCGCCCGTTCGCCGACAACAGCGAGCTCTGTGGAGGCGCCTGAGTCCACTTCCATGGCGGAAGGGCCAGATGCTTCTTTAGCTTGTGAGCTTGTCGGAGCGGACGAAGGCTGGACGATTGGAGTGACATGGGCGATGGAGGGAGATACGTCGCGATGCAGCATATCCTTGGTGGTTCTAGAAGCCCCCACAGTTTTGGAGGTCTTCTTCAAGCTGGTTGTGGCTTTCTTCCTGAAACGTGCAAAATGCATAAGTATGGGAACAATACAGACAAATGGACAATGTCAGAGAGAAAGAAGCTTACACAAGAGGGGGTTGTTTAGCAAAAGGGATCCCAGTAACCTTTTTTTCTCCGCCTCCAGGGCGGCAGTAGTATTTTTGGAGGCTCCACCCTCCGTCTTCTTCTTCTTGCCTCTGTCGGCAGCGTCAGAGGTGGAGCTCTCTTCCGCTTTTGCGCCAACGGAGCATCGTCATCGGACATGTCGGCGACTTCCTTCATCTTTGGATCATAGATTTGAGGAGCCATGCTGTCCTCATCTATGTCGCTGAGCTGTTAAAGTGAAGAACCACCGTGTTAGATGAGATGGTAATGGCTAGACGGAAGAACTGGAGTATATGTCATACACGGAAAATAAACAGTTACCTTTGGGCACTTGCTCTCTACGAACATGTCGTAGGTGATGGTGAAGGCACGCTTCCTATCCTTCACCTTGACGATGTCCTTGAGGTGGAGCTTGACGGAGTCGCTCGAGAAGTTGTCCTCGGAGATGCGGAGGCTATCCCTTCTATCGTTGGAATACTCGTGCATTAGCTTCAAGCGGTGCTGTAGAGGCTGGATCCGCCTGATGAACCAGCGCATGGCTAGGTCCAGCCCGGTCAAACCCGTCTCTACGAACCACTCTATCCGCCTTATAGCGCGGGAAGCGTCAATGTCGGAGGGAAGGGAGGCCTGGGATCTCCATGTCGAGGCTTTAGCGGCTGCTCCATCGACAAAGTCCGGGTACGTGACTTCTCGGCCATCCAGAGGGATGTCTGGGCCGTAGAAGTACGTCCTCTGCCAATTCTTGCAGGATTCATGGCCGACGATGTCGGGGAAGCGCCGGACAGGCCGGATCTTAAAACTAATGGTTCCACAATTCCTAAGCTCGTCCTTACCGGCTCCGTCGTCGCGCTTGACGGTAAAGAAGTATATGAAGAGATCTAGACTAGGCTTGATTCCTTAATAACCCTCGTAGAGCGCCGCGTAATTGCTAAGCGCTAAGATGCTATTGGGGGAGAGGTTATGTGGCTGTACTCGGTAATGATTCAGGACAGCAAGGAAAAAGTTGGAGATGGGCAGGGAGACGGCACGTACCATCTGTGCTTTGAGCTACACCTTTTCTCCGGCTTGGGGAGAAGGTGTGACCTCGCCGGCCGGCGCCGCCCGCCAGGCGAGCCCCTCCGTCGTGGGAAGGTACCCTCGTTGATCAGCTCTTTGATGTCGTGGTCTGTGATATCTGAACCGCGCCAGTCACCCTTGTGCGAGTTGTACTCCTCCTCCAGCGGCTCCAGCGCCGCTGGATTATGGTCGCCGTCGGTGGCCTCAACCACCGCGGACTTGGGGATGACCAGGCCCTATGGGGGCACGACGACGGAGCTCGCCGGCATCGCCGCGGCTTCGCCCGACGCCGCCATTGAAGGGGAGGAGCTGCTGCTGGCCATTGGGTGTGTTCGACGGTGACTGGGAAAGATTGGAGAGCTAGGGTTTTTCGCACGTTGCGCGGAGAGCTTGAGGGGGCGCTCGCTAGAGGAAGAAGACGATGCAGGGGAGAATGAGGTGAAAAGGTAAATTTTCCACCACAGTTACTATTTATGGTCTCCGGCATCAAGATTCGTGCAGCTTGATCGAATGGATGTCGCGTAGACGACGTGTGCGGAGATGTGCGCGGAAATTTCGCCACGTACCAACCGTCGCCGCCAACGGTTCGTATCGCTCGCGCGGGAAAAGTGGACATGATTGCGTTCTCTGCATGTGTGAGTTACGAGGCGTTACTGACCTATGTCTTTGTCGCCCTAGCTATCATAGGCAGATGAACCATCACATCAGAAGATTCCGGCATGGACGGATCCAGTCCGGCTACGGAAGAGTACGATGGAAGATTCAGCAATTCTCAGACTTACGAATTGAAGACGGAGAAAACCTTGCAGGGTTCTTTGGGAGTACTACAAGATGTTGCTTGACGATTTGCCGACATCCATCTAGACGGAGCATTCAACCTAAAGAGGCAAGACGACGCAAGATCTCGGAGTTCTCCGGGGGCTACTGTTGGGGATATGCTATATGGGTATCCTCATAGCATGTCTCTTATCCGGATAACCCGGTTGGCCCACAGTTGGTAGCATGGCCCATGGCCTGCTGGGCGGCCCAGTTAGATGGATCTAGAAGGGAGGCCCATGCCGGATAAAGGAAGGCTACGGTGGAGTCACCAGCGTACCCGGAGACTTGGAGTACAAGACACGCTAGACTAGTAATAGACGGTGTAGGACTCTGTAACCTGTCCGGCTAGGACTTTTCCCTGTAACCCTAGGACCTGGCAACTATATAAGTCGGGCCTATGGGAGCCTTTAGGGCACAACTTCACATAACCTCGCACGGCGAACCTATCTCTGTAACTCGGCGTATTGCCATTATAGTGATTTATATCAGGAGTTGGATTCCGCCACCGTTGTGGGATCTGAAACTGGGTAAGCTGTGTTACCTCGTACCCGTCAACCATCCGCCTTCCCCCACGTCTCTAAACACGCACTATGAGGACCCCTCCATGGCGTACTCGTCGGCAATACCACGACAAATTCTACCCGTTTCATACCAGAGAAAGAAGAACAAAGAATCACATACAACGTCCAGAATGCAATAACGGTTGGGTTACCGAGCATGTTCACAAAGAGAAAATTATCCATGACCACTTTTCCAAGGTTATGAGAAGGGGAGAGCCGAGGGAGCTTGATTTCAATTGGGAAACCTTAAAGATCGGGGAGACCGACTTGGGAGAGATAGATGACCCTTTTTTTGGAGGAAGAAGTTCACAACGCCATTAAACAAATGCCTTTCGACAAGGCGCCTGGTCCCGATGGTTTCACAGGGGATTTCTTCAAGAAGTGTTGGATGGAGATAAAGGAAGATATCATGGGCGCCGTCAATCAATTCAACAACCTCCAAATGGCACACCTTCAATGGACAAACTCGGCCAACATTGTTCTAATTCCAAAAAAAGAGGGAGCAAAGGAGGTTACCGACTATAGGCCTATTAGCTTGATCCATGCCATTGCCAAAATCATTGCTAAGATGATTGCCCTACGCCTTTACCCCATCATGAATGACCTTGTCTCAAATGCCCAAAGTTCCTTCATAAAGAAAAGGAGCATCCATGACAACTTCTTGTATGTGAGAAACCTTGCACGAAGACTACACAAGAGAAAATTTCCGACCCTACTATTCAAGCTTGATATTTGCAAAGCCTTCGACTCCATGAGAGGGGAGTATATCATTGAGCTACTAAGAAAACATGGCTTCCCTCCAAAATTCCGTGATTGTATTTCCGCACTTCTTTGCACTTCTACTTCGAGGGTCCTACTAAATGGAGTGGCCAGCCTTCCAATCAAGCATGGGAGGGGCCTTCGGCAAGGAGACCCTCTCTCTCTCCACTCATCTTTGTCCTAGCCATCGACCCCCTCCAACAAATCGTTGAATTGGCTACACAATATGAACTTCTAAGCAAGATAAGAGGGAGAGGGGCCATTTTGAGAACCTCCATTTATGCGGATGATGCGGCCATTTTTGTTGCTCCTAAGAAAGAGGACATCCAACACCTACAACTTATTCTCTCAAAGTTTGGCAAGGTGACTGGGCTAGAAATGAACTTCCAAAAGAGCTTGGTGGTTCCCATAAGGTGTCAAATCATTGACCTTGACGGAGTGCTTCGCAACTTACCGGTGATACACGCGTCTTTCCCTATCAAATACGTGGGCCTCCCACTCTCCATTTGGAAACTCATAGTAGAGAAGGAGAAAGCTGGAATTGTTCCGCGGAGAGAGATCTGAGGTTGTTCGGAGAAAGAAAGGAAACCAGAAAAGTTTCGTGAGGGGACCGAAATTGTTCAGGGAAGTTCTGAAGTTGTTCGGAGGATATCGAAGGGGAACCGAAAGGTGTTTCGGGTCAAATCGGATTTTTTAATATGTATTTACATATTAAATTAATGTAATTAATATTAAATATATTATTAAAATATAATTTGAAAGGTTCTTCCACTAATGGGCCAAACTCCCTAGGGAAAAGGGGCCCATGAGAGAAACCAAATATGGGAGGGCATGCGCCTAGGGTTTGGGGCGCCAAGGGCTGCCCCCTCCCCTCCCTTGGCCGGTCGCTTGGGTTATGGTTTCGGGCGCTCTAGGTCCGCCCCATCCCTGGCCACCGTCCCTTGCCCCCTTTTGGCGCCCTAGGGTTGCCTTGGTGGAGGGTAAGGGTTCCCCCTTCCCCTATATAAAGCCCCCTTAGAGGAGGAGAAACACACAACAGAATCCCATGAGTACGGAGCTCTCCTCCTGTAACATCCCAGGATTAGCACATAGAATTATAAAGGACGCAGGTGTGTGCATTGCATTCATACATCAGAAAATCCGGAGAATTTTCGTGCAAAACTAAAGAAGCTATAGGGGGATTGAGATCTCTCTTGCTCTGATGAAAACATCAGGGCAAGTGCGATGGATTCCGACAAGACCTCTATTGTACTTTTGTGTTTGGGGGAAGGAAATTCAAATTTGAATATTCAATTGATGAATTTGAATTCTAAAAGAATTTGAAATGGAATAATAATTGGAAACTAAATTGTAATAGAAAATAAGAGGTGAACTCTTATTTATAAATAAGATATAATCTTTTATTCAAATAGAAAAGATAATTGAAATTTAAATAAAATGAAATGAATAAATGAGTAATGTAATATGATATTACAATAATGAAATAATAAACAAAAATTGATAAAGAATGATCTTATTTACATCACATGTTACTATATTATCTTTACAATTATGAACAAAAGTGATAATAAGTTAATGAAATAGAGAGGAATCATTTTATTACAATAATACAAACATTACACTATTTTTATTAAGTTCTAAAAAAATATATGAAGAATTACAATAAAGAATATAAGAATAGAAGGAATATTACAAGTGATTCGAAAATAGATAATACAAGGTTACACTGCTCTTTACAAGAATATAAAATACAAGAATATTACAAAAAGTAAATAAGATTACATTTTGAGCAAAGGAAACACTTCCTAAATCTACTCCTGATCCTTTATTTGTACCTTTTCTTCTGTTTCTTCTGTCCCTGCAAAACATCACAATAGATAGCAAAATATAGAAAAATATAAGAATTAAATAAAGGGGTAAGGGGGGTAATGATACTCTCAGTTGTAGCAGTGTGGTGCACTACTTAGACACATCATTGAGTTTTTGTCAAGGGGGACAAATAGAATCTGTTCTTATCATAAAAATAAGAATGGGCCTCAGAGCACTATCATAGGCCTTATGGGGCAAGTTTCACCAAAGCTAGATAAAAGGCAAATGGCAAAGCATCAGGAAAATATCTAGTTTTACTTGATCTCATCTCCAAGGAGGAGTCACAGACATAGAAACTTGAACCAGAGGAGGGCCACTGGACAGCAGCTCGCACAACACATGCAAGTGTTGTGTTGTCAACACAACAAGGATTGTATCAGATAGCTAAAAGCAGCCAACCGTAGCACCACCAAGCACTTCACCAGTTTCACCACATCTGCACATACACACTTCAACTTCCCAACAATCATCCAACACCACTATAACCATCATGGTTACCTAGATGAGTTTAGGAAACATGCCAAGACAGAAGCAAGGAGGAGTAGATCAAGATCAGCAGCATCACAAGGAGGAGCAGATCAGTATCACAAGAAGAAGAGCAGGAGAAGATTAAGGAGGAGATGCAACCAGAACATGAAGGGAAAGTAGTAGTAGATCAAGATCCCCAATAGGCCACCAACAACAGTTACAAGTCCAAAATATAAATTAGATCATGCAGCACCTGTTCTTATTAGCTTGCACCATCAGATTCAAGAGAAATAATGGCTATGTTACAAATCATCCAAATCCAGCTACCCTTCAACTAGAGGTTGTCTAGGAGGATTAGAAGGAGACTTCTCTCAGTTTGCATAGGGATGCTATGCAAGCTCATCACAGAGTAAGAAAGCCACCAAAAATAAATAACTTTTCTTATTATCCAATGGTGCCTCAGCCTTTGCATCATAGGATGGGTCAAGAACTTCCTCCTCAAGAATCAACCATAGTATCTGATCTCAATCATGAATCTAGGAGGAGGTTTAGTAAAGAGAAAACTCTCAGACCCACATAGAAAACCATGTAAGTATCATCCTTGAGTTATTTGGCTTCAGACCAACATCATTAGCCTATTATCTAGTTCTTACTATACAAATATAACCACAACTACTAGGTTACAGGGCACATCCCCAGAGGTTAGCACCTCTGTACCTAGAAGATTTAGAGTTTCTTGAGTACAAGCTCAAGATTATTTTCTGAAACCCACAAATCATATCCCTAAAGAGATATAGGAATCATTTAAACTATTGTTGTCGTATTGACAGAATACTCATATTGGCCATCCATTTACAATTACAACTATTGCCCAGATAGTATTTATCATTTTCCTAGCTGTAATTCTAGGAATCAAAGATACACCTTAACTCACTGACAATTTTAGCAGTGAACGAGCCATTTTCCTAGAAGGTGTATCTAGCACTCATTTTAATACAATTTCCATGGTTAAATAATAGCAGAAGCCACTAATTACTTGCATCCAACATCAATTTTAAACAAATATGATTTTAAATACTTTTCCTATCCACCTTTGGTTAGGAATCATAGGTGAATATATATACAATAAGGGACCCAGATCATTACTGAACCATAGGTTCAGTTCAACATAAAAAAAAAATTCCACACATAGATACAAACGTCTAGTTATTCAACAATAAAAGGCATCACTGAGCCCAGCATACATTTTTTATGCCTGGCCAATTCAATGTCCAGCAACCAGGGGAAATCACAAAATAATTAAGCCTCAGGTAATCAGATTCCCTAATTACAATTAGTAATCAAGTCTGCTATTTAACCACTGTCAAGTTAATGACAGATGCTTTGCCAACAACATCCTGAACCAAAAAGTTCAGAGTTCATTGATTTTAATCCATAAGTAAGATATCCATTCTAAGTAAATTAACAACCACAACAACTTGCTAAGGTTATCAAATATTCACTAGAGAACCGTTTCTATAATATATTAGGGGATCTCTAATTAGAGATCAATACACAGAGAAGAAATCAAGTAGGCTACAAGTGGGCCGTAACACTACCTTTAGCAGCATAGAATCAAACCACCACAATTCAACATCTTTCTAAGTGCATTAATAATGTGTATTTCTCAAGCATTTCATATACCACTAGCATCACGAGCACTCAATCAAGCTAAGGGTCACATGCTCACAATTGTTCACCAAACAAACCACTGTGAAGCATCCAGCATCAAAATAAGGAGGAAAATGAACCTAGTTAAGGATGTATACTAAGATAGAGAGATGTTTGTGAGAGGGAGAAGGTGGTACAAACCTGTTGGCAAGATCAAGCTCGTCGAAGAAGCCGTAGTAGTAGTGACGACAGAGAGGCGGAGCACAGTGCGACGACACAGCAACACGGGGAGCATCATCGCTCTGCACTGCATCAACCACACCACCAACAAGGCCCCAGCATCCAAACGCCCACGCCGTACCACCGGGTTTACCGAGAACCTCGCCGTCCCGCCGGAGTAACAGCAAAAGAGGAATTATGGTTTGGGGCTGGTGGTGAGCATGTTGGGGCATGGGACACGAATCGAATTGGGTAGGCTAGTGAAGATTTGATAGGCGCTTCGAGGAGGGCCATCGGCACCGGCCGAAGTGTCCAAGCTCGCCGGAATCGAGCAGCACCAGCGGCGAGCTAACACAGGCGCCAGGGAGAGGCTGGTCGAGAGGGGGAAGACGAACTAGATCGAGCGGGTCGGTTTGACTGGCTCGGTTCACCGATCGGGTTGGTCCAGCCCAACCATGGGCTAGACTGACTAGTGGGTCCAGGGTCTTATTTAAAAATAAAAATTACCAAAACACCCCAAAGATTGTTTCACCTCTAGAAAAATATAGAAAAATCTTAAAATAAATATAATATATCAAAATGTTCACACAAACAATATCTACCTAATAAAAATATAACTTTATTTGTTTAAAATAAATACAAAGCAAATAAATATTAACACCATTAAGTCCCAAGTGAAGTCTCATAAAATAAGGAAAAATCCTAAAAATGAATAAAAATCATTTTTGTGCATAAAAATAAATATACTATTTTATAAAAATACTAGTCTAATTTTTATATATAGATAAAAATTGAAGTAAATGTTTTACATTTAATCCTTTATGGAATTTTATAAACATAAAAACAATACTTAAAAAATAAATAAATATCATCTTTAAGGTCTTGAATAGATATATTACACTAGAAAAATATTAATTATATTATTATAAAAGTTTTTAATAATTGAAAATAATAAATCCTTATCTATTATCTATTTTGTAAATTCTTTAAAAACAATTCTTAAGTATGAAATAATCACAATTTTTATAAAACCTTGAGAAATTAATATCTAAGTACTAATTCTAAAACCATACCTTAAATTCATAATCAAGCTTAAGTATAACTTTAAACTTTAAAATATTCTTTGAAAAATCCTAGAAAAATTCAAATTGAAAAACCCTTTTTAATAAAACATTGTGTATCACTCATATATAATATGGTGAATAATCATTATATCTTAATCCTAACAAATTATTAAGATTATCTAATTATACTCCCATTAAATAAATACATATTATTTTCATAAAAGCAAAACAAATTTAAACTAATCATTCACTTAAATATTAAGTGAATAACTCCACACCTTAGTCATACTTACCCTAAATTCAAAACTTGAGAATAATTAAAACCAATAACACCTTAAGTTTATTTACCGTTTTAAAGTAAACCTTAAGTCAACAAGCTTTAAATATAATGCTAAAAACTTGTTATATATTTTATAGTTAACTTTGGTCTATTATAATTAAGTCGTAAAGCATCTCAAGTCCAAACTATTCAAGCAAGCACAAACAACATCGACCACATTTGATTAACCACAAAGATTGTTTAGACCTAAGAAAAGAAATCTTTTCTTCAAATGTTATTCTTCTTGCCACTTCAATCAACATATGACAACTAATCATAATCATAATACTTTATACTTTACTTGTATATTAGGATTGTTAATACTTAAGTTCCTTTTAAATACCAATACCTGTGAAGTAAGATTTAAAGATAAGATAATTCTTATACAAGCAGTCTTTGAGTAACATTCCACAATTGAGTATCTTATTATTGTATACTATTTATTATACTCACATGTTGTTTCACAGACTCACAAGCCTTAATAAGAAGCACAATACGAAACTTATTTAAAAAGACAACATGTTCTAATAGTAACCATTTCGAGTTTCCAAACCCTAGATCAATGTTGTCCCCGGGATTCACGTTTATCAAGTGCATTACATTACTTATGCATAATGGCATCTTTCTTCTTTAAACATTAGTCCTTACCGGACCAATGATGCTGATTTTAGATATTGGATCTTTTATATTGTCTCGAAGACCGTGAGTGCATAATCTTGCAATCACACAAGGCAAGTTCACACTTGCTCATGTCCTTTGATTATTTTCTGTAAAGTATTTTGCAAATGAAGTGTTGTCATCACCTGCATTTCAAAAAGGTCAGAAAACACTACTTTTGATAATAATGTGAACTATTGGTTACTGGTCCAGGGTGATCAGCTAATCTATTAAACCTGGTAGTTGGAATACCACTACTCAGTAATATATCATCCAAGACTTAACAACCAATGTCGCCAGTGATTCTTGCGTCGTATATTACGCATTAACCATGAGATTTGTAATGGGACGGAGAAGTCAGCTGTATCCTTTCCCTCTCATATGGAGGCAAGACGACCTTAACGTGACGTTGTGATTCCTTGTGCGGATCCAACATATGGGTGGGCACCCTTATGCCCCACACTTTTGGTGTCTAGATTATCTATGAATGGTGTTTAGGGGTATAGTCTATTTATTATGGTACTTGTCTGGGCATCATAAGGTCAAAGAGTCTTCGGGAACTCATTAGGGTTTTAGCCTGCCTGAAAGGGGGCTTAACGGAGGTGAGCCAGCCCCGAAGGATCGTGCATACATATGAGGTCACAGAGAGGGCAGTAATTGGCTTGGATCTTAGGTTGGGCCTCAAACCATGGAAGTTTGAACGGGAACATACTCCCGGACGTGCAACAAAGCTTAAGATCTCTCATGGGAAAAGTAACGCACCTCTGCAAAGTGTAAGAACTATAACTTGTTACTCCCTGTTCCGGGAAGGAGCTGCGAACGCGGTAGGAAAGGAACTCCATGAAAGTTCTGGTAAACCCGTGAAGGCTGACGGACATAGCTTTTCAGAATAAAAGCAACCTTTGAAGAAATGTTTACGAAAACTTGCATTGCCTACGACCTACGGTCTGTGGCTGTAGATATAGTGCATCAAACACTCATTTTCTAGTGAACTTGCTGAGTACGCCCGTACTCAACGTATCTTCTTAACCCTTGCTAGGTTCTAAAGCCAATACAGACGATGTATACATCAAGTCATACTCCAGGAATCATCATCAAAGTCTAAAGCTATTCAATGAAGTCAAGAAAGTTAACATATACATCAACTCAAGTGAAGACGAAGTTACTGATTAGATAGGAATATAATCTCTAGCCATAGAACCTATTTCTATAGTGTATTGCAATAGCAGCAATGCCAGACCATTAGTTAATATACTAGTCTTAATAGTATGATAGCTTTTGATTGTTTATCTCTGATTCTTCTTTGTAAGAAGTTTCTTTCTCTCTCTTTAACCTAGAGTGTTCTCTGGATCTTGTGTAAAGAGTTGAGTTGTAACCTATAGTCATGTCTTGGACTCTTGTGTTTACATTGTACCACTCTGAGGGATGTAATACTAGTGAACGGTGTTTCATAGGTGTTATGTCAACAACTATAGTGTACTACATCATGCAGTGGTATGCTGGGTCACCGCAGATGGTATCAGAGCATATTCTTTGACCTTAGGATTAAAACCCTTTTAGGAAGATCTGTAGGTTGGATAGTGACTATAGGAGCCATCTTATCTAAATCAAATATTCTTATGACTTGTGATGAGTATCCACTTGAGGATAACCTTGTCACACCTAAGTCAGATGCTTAAGTCATTCTTTCTTAGGAGTAGTTATTTTATCTTTTCTCAAGTATAGTGCTCTTTAGTGTCTTCCGAGAGAGACATAAACCACCAAGATACTGTAGGAAAGTGTAAGACATCAATTTAAGTAGTCTTAATGGTGTAGCCTAACCTTAGAATTCAAGAAGCATAGTGGAATCTTAGTGTTAGTTGATAACCAAAGACAACATGATGAATATCATCAGGATAAATGTTGATGTAATGAGTAGTAATCATGTGGGATTCACTTGCAAATTGTACGTGATGAAGTGAAATTATGTTAAGATTTAATAATAGTGTAGTGTGAAACAAAGTCATCATGGTTAGATTAGATCTTAAATCATGATAAAGAGGCAAAACATAATAAGATCATGGTGAGATTAGCTCTGAAACCATGATGTAAGTGTGAGTATGACAAGTACTTAGTGAATTATCTTGGAGTAGAAGTATGAAAATACCATGGTAGAGCTATGACAGAAATCATAGGTGCTAAAAAATTCTAATAATCTTTGGTTTAAGTTATCAAATAAAATCTGATTAGTCATTTGGAGTGATCATGTGAGGTTAGTTTACTAAATAATGATAGGTTGGTTATATTAGCAATTCCAAGGGTGAGACTAAAGGTTAGTCAAAACTAAATTGAGACCACTTTGTTAAAAATTATCCTGTTGCAATTGCGCAATTTGGGTAAATATTGAGATAAAGAATAGTTTGACCTTATGTTCTAAGTATCACGATGTAAACCTATATGAGGAGGTGTCATATACTACACAACTAAGTCTGAAGTCTAGAGATATTATACTCAACTAATATATTTCGGGCTTAGAATATTGTGTGTTATCTGTACCACATTTGGATTTATTGGTTTTTCTTGGATCTTCTTGATTGACTAGATCTGTATATGAAGTTTAACTTGGTGTGCAATTGCATGTTGCAACATCCAGTTACTACTTGATGTTATAGACCTAAATAGGAATGGGAATTCATGTAAAGGAGTGACAATTTTCAAAGATCAAGGTGGAGACTTACATAAAGAATGAAGCAAAGAATAAGGAGTATCAACGCAATTTGAAGGAGGGATCAAGTTCAGATCATTACTAAACAGTAATAAGAAGGAAGATTAATGTAGGGAATACGTGGAGCAACAAGAAGTAATAAACTTAAAGTTCATTCAAAGTAGGTGATGTTGCTAAACAGTTGATGAAGTAGTAGTACCTAGTTCATGGAAGTATCATGAATAAGTACAAAGAAGAAGCTTTGGAAATTAATATGGTATTCAAGCTCTAACAATTCAGAGAGAATGCCATAAGGATGTTGGAAGCTGTAGGGTAATACCTACAACCTAGAATGATCCGCAGCTGGTATCTGATCCACAGTTGGTATCTTGTCTGCAGCCGGTGTTGGTTGATATAGTAAACCAGATCATCTTAATGGTTGCATAAAGAGCATAAAACTTGGCCTAAGTTAATTAACACATGAATGAGTATAAAATTTAAGCAATCATATTTTGAGGCGCTTCGCAAAGTCAGACCTATTAAAGCGAAAATGACCAAATAGTAAGTAAGACAAATAGTGTTAAAAGATTCACTTCGGAGATCCACAATTGTGTGGATACACCGTACAATTTTTCATAAGACCCTAACTAGAAGCTGGATAGAGACCTAGATTCTAATTATAAAGCCAATAAATACTATATAGACAGTTTGAAGACTATTAGTAAACCCTAAGGGGAGTAAACATTAGAAATGAAAGTATCATTATCTGACTTTCTGAGTAAAGGTTGGAGAAGAAATACTAACCTATGACAACTTAAGCCTTATTTTCATAAGGTTAACATGACTCATTATTATTAAAGTACTTTCGGAAATATGTCTGGATGAAAGATTGAAGTTAAACCAATGTAGTAGGACTCAAACCTTAAGATAGTTAATAAATGGAAATTGAAGAAGTACTTAAGGAAATAAGAAAAGATGATCTAAAGCTCAACAAGTTAAAGGTTTGAAGGAGATCAGATAGATTAACCCTAATAGATTAGTTTCAAAGAAAACAACTCTTAAGTGGTCCTTAAGAGGTAATAAAGCACATCCAATTGGTCATGTGTAGAGGAACAAGAAATTCCAATGGGTATGGACTAAATATGTTCAAATCCAATCCTTAGAAGGACTACTAGTATGAACCATACAATGACAAATCAAAAGATAGTCTTTTGACCATAGTTATTGCCTAATAAAATTTAAAACCCTATGTTAGTGAGACTTCTTAGACCTTACATAATATAGTAAGGAATTTCAGTGATCAAGTAAAGGAGCTTGATTAGGACACCTAATCAGGGAGATGAACCAAATAAGAGAACCCAATTAAAAGATTTTGTAATAAGAACATAATCCTAATGGACTGAAGTAAAAGGAACTTTGGAGTATTGGAGACAACTAGTTGGAGATTGTCAAGTGTGATGAAAATTCAAAGAAAAGATTCGGATATGGGATACCACAGTTATTCCCATTTGAGGATACCATGGAGTTGAGAAATGCCATAACCAACACAAGTCAATTCCTTACTCTGAAACATGAGAGTTTACGAACTTCGGGGACAAAGTTTATTTTAAGAGGGAGAGTCTGTAACATCCTAGGATTAGCACCTAGAATTATAAAGGACGCAGGTGTGTGCATTGCATTTATGCATCAGAAAATCCGGAGAATTTTCGTGCAAAACTAAAGAAGCTATAGGGGGATTGAGATCTCTCTTGCTCTGATGAAAACATCAGGGCATGTGCGATGGATTCCGACATGACCTCTATTGTACTTTTGTGTTTGGGGGGAAGGAAATTCAAATTTGAATATTCAATTGATGAATTTGAATTCTAAAAGAATTTGAAATGGAATAATAATTGGAAACTAAATTGTAATAGAAAATAAGAGGTGAACTCTTATTTATAAATAAGATATAATCTTTTATTAAAATAGAAAAGATAATTGAAATTTAAATAAAATGAAATGAATAAATGAGTAATGTAATATGATATTACAATAATGAAATAATAAACAAAAATTGATAAAGAATGATCTTATTTACATCACATGTTACTATATTATCTTTACAATTATGAACAAAAGGGATAATAAGATAATGAAATAGAGAGGAATCATTTTATTACAATAATACAAACATTACACTATTTTTATTAAGTTCTAAAAAAATATATGAAGAATTACAATAAAGAATATAAGAATAGAAGGAATATTACAAGTGATTCGAAAATAGATAATACAAGGTTACACTGCTCTTTACAAGAATATAAAATACAAGAATATTACAAAAAGTAAATAAGATTACATTTTGAGCAAAGGAAACACTTCCTAAATATACTCCTGATCCTTTATTTGTACCTTTTCTTTTGTTTCTTCTGTCCCTGCAAAACATCACAATAGATAGCAAAATATAGAAAAATAAAAGAATTAAATAAAGGGGTAAGGGGGTAATGATACTCTCAGTTGTAGCAGTGTGGTGAACTACTTAGACACATCATTGAGTTTTTGTCAAGGGGGACAAATAGAATCTGTTCTTATCATAAAAATAAGAATGGGCCTCAGAGCACTATCATAGGCCTTATGGGGCAAGTTTCACCAAAGCTAGATAAAAGGCAAATGGCAAAGCATCAGGAAAATATCTAGTTTTACTTGATCTCATCTCCAAGGAGGAGTCACAAACATAGAAACTTGAACCAGAGGGGGGCCACTAGACAGCAGCTCACACAACACATGCAAGTGTTGTGTTGTCAACACAACAAGGACTGTATCAGATAGCTAAAAGCAGCCAACTATAGCACCACGAAGCACTTCACCAGTTTCACCACATCTGCACATACACACTTCAACTTCCCAACAATCATCCAACACCACTATAACTATCATGGTTACCTAAAGGAGTTTAGGAAACATGCCAAGACAGAAGCAAGGAGGAGTAGATCAAGATCAGCAGCATCACAAGGAGGAGAAGATCAGTATCACAAGAAGAAGAGAAGGAGAAGATTAAGGAGGAGATGCAACCAGAACCTAAAGGGAAAGTAGTAGTAGATCAAGATCCCCAATAGGCCACCAACAACAGGTACAAGTCCAAAATATAAATTAGATCATACAACACATGTTCTTATTAGCTTGCACCATCAGATTCAAGAGAAATAATGGCTATGTTACAAATCATCCAAATCCAGCTACCCTTCAACTAGAGGTTGTATAGGAGGATTAGAAGGAGACTTCTCTCAATTTGCATAGGGATGCTATGCAAGCTCATCACAGAGTAAGAAAGCCACCAAAAAAATATCTTTTCTTATTATCCAATGGTGCCTCGGCCTCTGCATCATAGGCTGGGTCAAGAACTTCCTCCTCAAGAATCAACCATAGTATATGATCTCAATCATGAATCTAGGAGGAGGTTTAGGAAAGAGAAAACTCTCAGACCCACATAGAAAACCATGTAAGTATCATCCCTGAGTTATTTGGCTTCAGACCAACATCATTAGCCTATTATCTAGTTCTTACTATACAAATATAACCACATCTGCTAGGTTACAGGGCACATCCCCAGAGGGTAGCACCTCTGTACCTAGAAGATTTAGAGTTTCTTGAGTACAAGCTCAAGATTATTTTCTGAAACCCACAAATCATTTCCCTAAAGAGATATAGGAATCATTTAAATTATTGTTGCCATATTGATAGAATACTCACATTGGCCATCCATTTACAATTACAACTATTTCCCAGATAGTATTTATCCTTTTCCTAGCTGTAATTCTAGGAATCAAAGCTACACCTTAACTCACTGACAGTTTTAGCAGCGAACGATCCATTTTCCCAGAAGGTGTATCTAGCACTCATTTTAATACAATTTCCATGGTCAGATAATAGCAGAAGCCACTAATTACTTTCATCCAACATCAATTTTAAACAAATATGATTTTAAATCCTTTTCCTAACCACCTTTGGTTAGGAATCCTTCTAGGTGAATATATATACAATAAGGGACCAAGATCATTACTGAATCATAGGTTCAGTTCAACATATAAACAAAAGTTCCACACATAGAGACAAACGTCTGGTTACTCAAGAATAAAAGGCACCACTGAGCTCAGCATACATTTTTCATGCCTGGCCAATTCAATGTCCAACAACCAGGGGAAATCACAAAATAAGTAAACCTCAGGTAATCAGATTCCCTAATTACAATTAGTAATCAAGTCTGCTATTTAACCATTGTCAAGTTAATGACAGAAGCTTTGCCAACAACATCCTGAACCAAAAAGTTTAGAGTTCAGTGATTTTAATCCATAAGCAATATATCCATTCTAAGTAAATTAACAACCACAACAACTTGCTAAGGTTATCAAATATTCATCAGAGAACCGTTTCTAGAATATATTAGGGGATCTCTAATTAGAGATCAATATAGAGAGAAGAAATCAAGTAGGCCACAACTGGGTTGTAACACTACCTTCAGCAGCATAGAATCAAACCACCACAATTCAACATCTTTCTAAGTGCATTAATAATGTGTATTTCTCAAGCATTTCATATACCACTAGCATCACGAGCACGCAATCAAGCTAAGGGTCACATGCTCATAATTGTTCACCAAACAAACCACTGTGAAGCATCCAGCATCAAAATAAGGAGGAAAATGAACCTAGTTAAGGATGTATACTAAGATAGAGAGAGGTTTGTGAGAGGGGGAAGGTGGTACCAACCTGTTGGCAAGATCAAGCTCGCCGAAGAAGCCATAGTAGTAGTGACAACAGAGAGGCGGAGCACAGTGCAACGACATAGCAACACGGGGAGCATCATCGTGCTGCACTGCATCAACCACACCACCAACAAGGCCCCAGCATCCAAACTCCCACGCCGTACCACCGGGGTTGCAGAGAACCTCGCTGTCCCGCCGGAGTAACAACAAAAGAGGAATTAGGGTTTGGGGCTGGTGGTGAGCACGTTGGGGCATGGGACACGAATCGAATTGGGTAGGCTAGTGAAGCTTTGATAGACGCGTCTAGGAGGGCCATCGACATCGGCCGAAGTGGCCAAGCTCGCCGGAATCGAGCAACACCAGCGGCGAGCTAGCACAGGCGCCAGGGAGAGGCTGGTCGAGAGGGGGAAGACGAACTAGATCGAGCGGGTCGGTTTGACCGGCTCGGTTCACTGATCGGGTTGGTCTAGCCCAACCATGGGCCAGACTGACTAGTGGGTCCAGGGTCTTATTTAAAAATAAAAATTACCAAAACACCCCAAAGATTGTTTCACCTATAGAAAAATATAGAAAAATCCTAAAAATAAATATAATATATCAAAATGTTCACAAAAACAATATCTACCTAATAAAAATATAACTTTATTTGTTTAAAATAAATACAAAGCAAATAAATATTAACACCATTAAGTCCCAAGTGAAGTCTCATAAAATAAGGAAAAATCCTAAAAATGAATAAAAATCATTTTTGTGCATAATAATAAATCTACTATTTTATAAAAATACAAATCTAATTTTTATATATAAATAAAAATTGAAGTAAATGTTTAATACATTTAATCCTGTATGTAATTTTATAAACATAAAAATAATACTTAAAAATAAATAAAAATCATCTTTAAGGTCTTGAATAGATATATTACACTAGAAAAATATTAATTATATTATTAGAAAAGTTCTTAATAATTGAAAATAATTAATCCTTATCTATTATCTATTTTGTAAATTCTTTAAAAACAATTCTTAAGTATGAAATAATCACAATTTTTATAAAATCTTGAGCAATTAATATCTAAGTACTAATTCGAAAAACATACCTTAAGTTCATAATCAAGCTTAAGTATAACTTTAAACTTTAAAATATTCTTTTAAAAATCTTAAAAAAATTCAAATTGAAAAACCCTTTTTAATAAAACATTGTGTATCACTCATATATAATATGGTGAATAATCATTATATCTTAATCCTAACAAATTATTAAGATTATCTAATTATGCTCCCATTAAATAAATACATATTATTTTCATAAAAGCAAAACAAATTTAAACTAATCATTCACTTAAATATTAAGTGAATAACTCCACACCTTAGTCATACTTACCCTAAATTCAAAACTTGAGAATAATTAAAACCAATTACACCTTAAATTTATTTACCCTTTTAAAGTAAACTTTAAGTCAACAAGCTTTAAATATAATGCTAAAACCTTGTTATATGTTTTATAGTTAACTTTGGTCTGTTATAATTAAGTCGTAAAGCATCTCAAGTCCAAACTATTCAAGCAAGCACAAACAACATCGACCACATTTGATTAACCACAAAGATTGTTTAGACCTAAGAAAAGAAATCTTTTCTTCAAATGTTATTCTTCTTGCCACATCAATCTGAAGGGAATATGCCCTGAGAGGCAATAATAAAGTGTTTATTATGTGTATTCCAAGTATATGATATATGTTTATTTTGCATGCTATAATTGTATTAATACGGAAACGTTAATACATGTGTGTTTAATAAACAAACAGAAGTTCCTAGTTATGCCTCTCTCATAAACTAGCTCGTTGATTAACAGGATGATCGAGGTTTCCCGATCATGGACATTGGATGTTGTTAATAACGGGATCACAACATTAGTGTAATGGTGTGATGAACATTCATCCGAAGTATAGCATTACGATCAAAGTCATTGAGTTTATATTGCTATAACAACTTACGAAGTGATCCTAATCCTGAGATCATGTCAATCACTAACACCGGAAGAGTTTCTTGATAACATCAAACGTCACACCGTAACAGGGTGATTATAAAGATGGATTCAGAACTAATAAAGTGTTATGTTGAGGCTCATGGATCGAGAGTGGAATTTGTTCATCCCGATGACGGATAGATATAATCTGGGCCCTCTCGGTGATATCACATTGATTAGCTTGCAAGCAAGTGATTTGATCACTAGAATGTTATATCACGGGAACAAGAAAAGAGTGCATGTCGATGCTTGAGATCAAACTAGTTATGGAGATACCGATGATCGAATCTCGGACATGTAATATATCGTGAAACAAAGGGATTAAGATACTAGCATAAAAGGTTCCGACGATCATAAGAAAGTCATCGTTGAATGTGTGGGAGTCAGTATGGGTCTCCAGATCCCGCTTCTGATTATTGATCCGAGAAGGGTCTCGATCATGTCCGCATTATTCACGAACCGTAGGGTGACACACTTAAGAGACACCGACATCCAACTGGAGCAAAAGTTCCATGCCGAAAGAATAAACAAGCGCAGGAATTTATTTCACTAGATACCGAAACAGGTTTTCGGGTGAAATTGCATAAAGTGGTTATGCATGTGAAATGGAATTCTAGCAAGGGGTTATTTGTGAATGTTTGTCATTAAAGTAATTGACAAAATTCTGAATAAAATAAAAGAGTTTTATTTAATGAGAGTTTGCATTAAATTTGGTGGAAATTTAATGGGAATTTGAGTGGACTTTTGAGTGGAGGAAATTTAAAGGGCATTTTGTGAGTGGAGTGTCCACCCACATTAATGAAGGAGGGGAGGGGGCAGCCCCCATGGCCGGCGGCCACCCCCTTGGGTGCCCCCCCCTCCTATAAAAGGAGCCCCCTCCTTACTTGTCTCTCACACCTCCTCGTGAAGGATCTCTCTCCCCCTATAGAATTTATCCCCATGGTCTCAGACTAGCGAGATACATGTTCCCGGTGGCTATTTGGCAAGAAAGAGTTGTGCTTCTGCTGCATCGCTGGAGCGAGGAGGTGGAGGTTGCTCGGTGCCTCGAATGTGTGTGCGAGCACGGATGCGCTGCTGATTTGCGGCGCTAGGACTTCCTCTCGATCTTGAGATCGGCAAGAGATCGTCTACATCAACCACGAGTTGAACTCGTTAAGCTTTGTCGGCCTTCAAGGGTATGTTCTCTACGGATATACATCCGCCCGTTGTTTGTATCTAGTAGATAGATCTTGGTACATAGTTCCCATCATAGGAAAAAATTTGTTTTCTATGCTGCGAACCCTATAGTGGTATCAGAGCCGGATCTATGCGTAGATACTTTACACGGGTAGTACACATATGAGTATGTGGGCGATGATGATCATGTTGTTGCTCCTTTGTTGTAATTTTGGATATTGGTGGCATAGTGGGATGAAGCGGCCCGAACAAACTTTACATGTCCTCGCACATGAGACCTGTTCCACGCTTGACATGCAACTAGTTTGCATAAGTGGCTAGCGGGTGTCTGTCTCTCCTACTATAGTCAATATCTATTTTGCAAGCGAGTTGTCAACAATTTGATTATCCTCGTTGTGGTTCATGTTCGTAGGTAAGAACGGTTCTATCTCGAAAGCCCTAAGCCACGTAAAACTTGCAATGGATAAATTAGAGGCGTCTAGTTTAGATTGTTGCTGGGCTAGTGTTATGATATGGTAGTGTTGTAAGTAGAAGTATGAGATGATACTCTTACAACACACATAGCATGTAAACTCCATAGACCTTGGATTTACACATATAGGTATGATAGTGATCATACCACGGTGCACATGATAGAGATCATATGCGGGAACCATATTATTTCACTAATAAACATATGATGTTTGATAGCATCTTATATTGCTTGTTTAGCGCTTTGTTAGCATAATAAGATGATCCCTCATTTAAATATCAAGATAAGAATGTGTTCTTCCTTTAGTATGCACCGATTATGTTTTCGTCGCTCCAAGACATCACGTGATGATCGGGTGTTCTTGGATCCACGACCATATTTCGGGTGTAAAACAGTTACACACGCGAATACTAAGGTTCTAACTTGGCGAGCCTAGCATGTACAGACATGGCCTCGGAACACGGACCGAAAGGTTAAGCATGAGTCATATAGTTGATATGATGCCCATTTGATGCTCGCCTTTGAAGCTATACCGACTCACGTGATGATCGGACTTGGTGTAGTGGATTTGGTTCATGTAATCACCAAAAAGGCACGAGGGATGTCGTTTTTGAGTGGGAGTTCATTCGTAATATGGATTAGTTGAACTCAATCTATCATACACTTAGTCTAAACTTTACAAATTCTGTTGTAGATGGCACCACCTGCTTTTAATTTCAATGTGTTCATGGAGAAAGAGAAACTAGCAACGAACGGTAGCAACTTTACCGAATGGGCCATGAATTTGAGGATTCTCCTCTCTGCTGCACAAAAGCAATATGTGCTAGAAGCGCCGTTAGGCCCCCCACCTTTTGATGATGCCCCTGACGAGGAGAAGAATGTCTATCAGACTCGTCAGGAGGACCACAACTTAGTTCATTGCGGCATATTGTATGGGCTAGAGTTGGAACTTCGAAAGCGTTTCGAAAATGGCAATGCATTTGATACAATGGGTGAGTTGAAAATGATTTTCGACACACATGCTGCTGTGAGAGCTACAACGCCTTAAAAGTTCTTTAGCTGCATGATGGAAGAGCACAGCTCCATTAGTGAGCATGTACTCAAGATGTCAGTTACGCCGATAAGCTTGTGTCCTTGGGAATATCGATTCCCATTGACTTAGGCATCCATCGTGTTCTCGGTCTACGCCACCTAGCTATAAGAGCTTCGTGATGAACTATAATATTCAAGGCATGAAGAAGTCTCTCCCGAGCTTCATCAATGCTTAAAAGCTGTAAGTGGAGATCAAAAGGAACATCAAGTGTTGATGATCAATAGGAACACTAGTTTCAAGAAAGACAAGAAGGGAAAAGCGGAAGGAAGTAAGGCGGCAAGCTTTGTTGCGTGCTGAAAAGAAACCCGAGTTGGACCTAAGTCCGATACGAAAGCTACTATTGTAAGGGGATAGCCACTAGAAGCATAGCACCCCAAGTATCTGGCGGACAAGAAGGCCGGCAAGGCAAACAAAGGTATATATGATATACATGTTATTGATGTGTACTTGACTAGTGCTCGCAGTAGCACCGGTATTTGATACGGTTCAGTTGCTAATATTTGTAACTCGAATCGGGTACGTGGAACAAGCGACCGCTAGCAAGGGTGAGGTCAAGATGCGTGTCGGCAATGGATCAAGCGTTGATGTGATCGCCATCGGAACGCTACCTCTCCACTTGCCGTCGGGATTAGTTATAAACTTGAATAATTGTTATCTGGTGCACCTTGCGAGCATGAACATTGTATCTGGATCGTGTTTGATGCGAAGTGGTTATTCATTTAAATCCGAGAACAATGTTTGTTCCATTTATATGAATGAAATCTTTTATGGTCATGCACCGATGATGAATGGTTTATTTCTATTAGATCTCGATGATAATGTTACACATATTCATAATGTTGATGCTAAAAGGATTAAACTAAATGATGATATATCCGAATATATGTACTTGCCGTCTAGGTCATATTGGCGTTAACGCATGAAGAAGCTCCATTCGGATGGACTTTTGGAATCACTTGATTATGAATCATTTGATACATGTGAGCCATGCCTTATGGGCAAGATGACTAGAAACGCCGTTTTCGGTTCAATGGAGCAGGCGTGATTTATTGGAAATCATACATTCGATGTATGTGGTCCAATGAGTGTCGGTCGAGGTGGATATCGTTATTTTGTTACTTTCACGGATGATTTGAGTAGATACGGTTATATCTACTTGATGAAACACAAGTCTGAAACCTTTGAAAAGTTCAAGGAATTTCAGAATGAAGTGGAAAATCATCGTAATAGAAAGATCAAATTTCTACGTTCCGACCGTGGAGGTGAGTATCTAAGTTACGAGTTTAGCACTCACATGAAAGAGTGTGGAATTGTTTCACAACTCACACCTGCCGGAACACCACGGAGAAATGGTGTGTCGGAATGTAAATGTCGTACTTTATTAGATATGGTTCGATCTATGATGTCTCTGACGGACTTGCCGTTGTCATTTTGGGGTTATGCACTAAAGCTGCTGCATTCACTTTAAATCGGGCACCATCTAAATCCGTTGAAAATACACGTATGAATTGTGGTTTGAAACAAACCTAAGCTCATTCTTAAAGTTTGGGGATGCGATGTTTATGTGAAGAAACTTCAACGGATAAACTCGAACCCAAAGCGAAAATCGTCTTCATAGGATACCCTAAGGAAACTATTGGGTATTCCTTCTATCACGGATCCAAGGGCAAGGTTTTTATTGCCAAGAATGGATCCTTTCTAGAGAAAGAGTTTCTCGCGAAAGGTGTGAGTAGTCGGAAGGTAGAACTCGAAGAGGTTATTGAACCTTCTCTTCAAAGTATGGCGAGTAGCGCAGCGCCGGAAGTTGTTCCGGAGTTGGCTTCACCTGTTGAAGAGGGAACTAATGATAATGATCATGAAACTCGAAGAGAGTACTAGAACCTCGCAGGTCAAGCAGACGCGTGCGGCTCGAAATGTACGGAAATCTGTCATGAATTTCATGGTTGATGAAATGATGACCTGCGACGTATGAAGAAGCGATGATGAGCCCGGATTCCAACAAATGGTTAGAAGCCATGAAATCCGAGATGGAATCCATGTATGAAAATCAAGTTTGGAACTTGGTGGAATTACCTCACGACCGAAAGGCCGTGGAGAACAAATGGATTTTCAAAAGAAAAACTGATGCTGATGGTAATGTGACCGTCTATAAAGCTCGACTTGTCGCAAAGGGGTTTCGACAAATTCAAGGAGTTGACTATGATGAGACATTCTCTCCCGTAGCGATGCTAAGGTCAGTTAGGATTATGTTAGCAATTTCTGCATATTTCGATTATGAGATATGGCAGATGGATGTAAAAACCGCGTTTCTCAATGGTAATATTGAGGAAGAGTTGTATATGATACAACCAAAGGGTTTTGTCGATCCTAAGGATGCTAACAAGGTGTGCAAGCTTCAGCGATCCATCTATGGATTGAAGCAAGCATCACGAAGTTGGAATCTCCGCTTTGATGAGGTGATCAAAGAGTTTGGATTTGTCCAAACTTATGGAGAAGCTTGTATTTGCAAGAAAGTGAGTGGGAGAAATGTGGCATTTCTGATATTATATGTGGATGACATATTATTGATCGGAAATGATATAGATCTTTTAAACAGTGTTAAAAGTTATCTAAACAGCAAATTTTCAACGAAGGACCTAGGTGAAGCGTCATACATATTAGGCATAAAGATCTATAGAGATAGACCTAGGCGCCTAATAGGGCTATCGCAAAGTACATACCTTGATAAGATTTTAAAATGGACGGAAGTAAGAAGGGGTTCTTACCTATGTTGCCAGGCAAGACATTGAGTAAGACTCAAAGTCCGGCTTCGGCGGAAGAAAGAGAGATAATGGACAAAGTCCCCTATGCTTCAGCCATAGGCTCTATAATGTACGCCATGCTATGTACAAGACCGGATGTGGCACATGCTATTAGTTTGACTAGTAGGTACCAATCGGATCCAGGTTCGGAACACTGGATAGCGGTCAAGAATATCCTTAAGTACTTACGAAGAACTAAGGATATGTTTCTTGTATACGGAGGTGAAGAAGAGCTCGTCGCTAAGTGTTATGTTGACGCTAGCTTTGACACCGATCCGGATGACTCTATGTCTCAATCCGGATACATATTTCTCATGAATGGCGGAGCGGTTAGTTGGAGGAGCTCCAAACAACCTGTGGTAGCGGGATCAACAACGGAGGCCGAATATGTTCTTTGCTTGAAGCGGCTCAGAAGCGATTTGGATGAAGGAGTTCATATCCGAACTAGGAGTGGTGGCAAACGCGTTGGACCCAATGGTGATCTATTGTGACAACAATGGTGCCATTGCCAATGCCAAAGAGCCAAGGTCTCACAAGCATTCCAAGCATATTAAGCTCCGGTTTCACTCCATCCACGAGCATGTCAAGGATGGAGATATAAAGATTTGTAAAGTACATACGGATCTCAATGTAGCAGATCCGTTGACTAAAACTCTCCCTAGAGCAAAACATGATCAACACCAGAACTCGATGGGTGTTAGATTTATCACTATGTAACTAGATTATTGTCTCTAGTGCAAGTGGGAGAGAAGGGAATATGCCCCGAGAGGCAATAATAAAGTGTTTATTATGTGTATTCCAAGTATATGATAGATGTTTATTTTGCATGCTATAATTGTATTAATACGGAAGCGTTAATACATGTGTGTTTAATAAACAAGCGAAGTTCCTAGTTATGCCTCTCTCATAGACTAGCTCGTTGATTAACAAGATGATCAAGGTTTCCTGATCATGGACATTGGATGTTGTTAATAATGGGATCACAACATTAGTGTAATGGTGTGATGAACATTCATCCGAAGTATAGCATTACGATCAAAGTCATTGAGTTTATATTGCTATAACAACTTACGAAGTGATCCTAATCCTTAGACCATGAGATCATGTCAATCACTAACACCAGAAGAGTTTCTTGATAACATCAAACGTCACACCGTAACAGGGTGATTATAAAGATGGATTCAGAACTAATAAAGTGTTATGTTGAGGCTCATGGATCGAGAGTGGAATTTGTTCATCCCGATGACGGATAGATATAATCTGGGCCCTCTCGGTGATATCACATTGATTAGCTTGCAAGCAAGTGATTTGATCACTAGAATGTTATATCACGGGGACGAGAAAAGAGTGCATGTCAGTAACAAGATCAAACTAGGTATGGATATACCGATGATCGAATCTCGGACATGTAATATATCGTGAAACAAAGGGATTAAGATACTAGCGTAAAAGGTTCCAACGATCATAAGAAAGTCATCGTTGAATGTGTGGGAGTCAGTATGGGTCTCCAGATCCCGCTTCTGATTATTGATCCGAGAAGGGTCTCGATCATGTCCGCATTATTCACGAACCGTAGGGTGACACACTTAAGAGACACCGACATCCAACTGGAGCAAAAGTTTCATGCCGAAAGAATAAACAAGCGTAGGAATTTATTTCACTAGATACCGAAACAGGTTTTCGAGTGAAATTGCATAAAGTGGTTATGCATGTGAAATGGAATTCTAGCAAGGGGTTATTTGTGAATGTTTGTCATTAAAGTAATTGACAAAATTATGAATAAAATAAAAGAGTTTTATTTAATGAGAGTTTGCATTAAATTTGGTGGAAATTTAATGGGAATTTGAGTGGACTTTTGAGTGGAGGAAATTTAAAGGGCATTTTGTGAGTGGAGTGTCCACCCACATGAATGAAGGAGGGGAGGGGGCAGCCCCCATGGCCGGCGGCCACCCCCTTGGGTGCCCCCCTCCTCCTATAAGAGGAGCCCACTCCTCACTTGTCTCTCACACCTCCTCGTGAAGGATCTCTCTCCCCCTCTAGAATTTATCCCCCATGGTCTCGGACTAGCGAGATACATGTTCCCGGTGGCTATTCGGCAAGAAAGAGTTGTGCTTCCGCTGCATCGCTGGAGCGAGGAGGCGGAGGTTGCTCGGTGCCTCGAACGTGTGTGCGAGCACGGATGCGCTGCTGATTTGCGGCGCTAGGACTTCCTCTCGATCTTGAGATTGGCAAGAGATCGTCTACATCAACCACGAGTTGAACTCGTTAAGCTTTGTCGGTCTTCAAGGGTATGTTCTCTACGGATATACATCCGCCCGTTGTTTATATCTAGTAGATAGATCTTGGTACATAGTTCCCATCGTAGGAAATTTTTTGTTTTGTATGCTGCGAACCCTACACAATCAACATATGACAACTAATCATAATCATATTACTTTATACTTTACTTGTATATTAGGATTGTTAATACTTAAGTTCCTTATAAATACCAATACCTGTGAAGTAAGATTTAAAGATAAGACAATTCTTATACAAGCAGTCTTTGAGTAACATTTCACAATTGAGTATCTTATTATTGTATACTATTTATTATACTCACATGTTGTTTCACACACACTCACAAGACTTAATAATTAGCACCAATACGAAACTTATTTAAAAAGACAACACATTCTAATAGTAACCATTTCGAGTTTCCAAACCCTAGATCAACATTGTCCCCGGGGTTCGCGTTTAGCAAGTGCATTACATTACTTATGCATAATGGCATCTTGCTTCTTTAAACATTAGTCCTTACCGGACCAATGATGCTGATTTCAGATATTGGATCTTTTATATTGTCTCGGAGACCGTTAGTGCATAATCTTGCAATCACACAAGGCAAGTTCACACTTGCTCATGTCCTTTGACTATTTTCTGTAAAGTATTTGGCAAATCAAGTGTTGTCATCACCTGCATTTCAAAAAGGTCAGAAAACACTACTTTTGATAATAATGTGAACTATTGGTTACTGATCCAGGGTGATCAGCTAATCTATTAAAACTGGTAGTTGGAATACCACTACTCAGGAATATATCATCCAGGACTTAACAACCAATGTCGCCAGTGATTCTTGCGTCATATATTACGCGTTAACCATGAGATTTGGAATGGGACGGAGAAGTCATCTGTACCATTTTCCTCTCATATGGAGGCAAGACGACCTTAACGTGACGTTGTGATTCCTTGTGCGGATCCAACATATGGGTGGGCACCCTTACGCCCCACACTTTTGGTGTCTAGATTATCTATGAATGGTGTTTATGGGTATAGTCCATTTAATATGGTACTTGTCCGGGCATCACCAGGTCACAGAGTCTTCGGGAACTCATCAGGGTTTTAGCCTGCCCGAAAGGGGGCTTAACGGAGGTGAGCCAGCCCCGAAGGATAGTGCAGACATATGAGGTCGCGGAGAGGGCAGTAATTGGCTTGGATCTTAGGTTGGGCCTCAAACCATGGAAGTTTGAACGGGAACATACTCTCGGCCGTGCAACAAAGCGTAAGATCTCTCATGGGAAAAGTAACGCACCTCTGCAGAGTGTAAGAACTGTAACTCGTTACTCCCTGTTCCAGGAAGGAGCTGGGAACGCGGCGGGAAAGGAACTCCATGAAAGTTCTGGTAAACCCGTGAAGGCTGACGGACATAGCTTTTCAGAATAAAACAACCTTTGAAGAAATGTTTACAAAAACTTGCATTGCCTATGACCTATGGTCTGTGGCTGTAGATATAGTGTATCAAACACTCCTTTTCTAGTGAACTTGCTGAGTACGCTCGTACTTAATGTATCTTCTTAACCCTTGCTAGGTTTTAAAGCCAGTACAGACGACGTCTACATCAAGTCATACTCTAGGAATCATCATCAAAGGCTAAATCTCTTCAATAAAGTAAAGAAAGTCAACATATACATCAACTCAAGTGAAGACGAAGTTACTGATTAGATAGGAATATAATCTCTAGCCATAGAACCTATTTCTATAGTGTATTGCAATAGTAGCAATGCCAGACCATTAGTTAAGATACTAGTCTTAATAGTATGATAGATTTTGAATTGTTTATCTCTGATTCTTCTTTGTAAGAAGTTTCTTTCTCTCTCTTTAACCTAGAGTGTTCTCTGGATCTTGTGTAAAGAGTTGAGTTGTAACCTATAGTCATGTCTTGAACCTGCTGTGTTTCTGTTGTACCACTCTGAGAGATGAATACTAGTGAACGGTGTTTCATTGGTGTTATGTCAATGATTATAGTGTACTACATCATGCAGTTGTATGCTGGGTCACCGCACCTCCTCCTCTCCAATCTCTCTCTAGTTGTCTCCACGCGTTGGCATGGTCTAGGACTGTTCGCGCAAGAGACGACGCACCTGCAGCATGTTGTTGCGCTGCAGGGATTCCAAGCCGGAGATCTACTTCCGCACTCCTGGTGCGATCAGGGAGATGAAGGTCTCGTCGTACATCGTATGTGTACGAAGCCACGAGGTGCAACACTTGGGCCACGTTGGATGTCATGAGCCGAACTGCTGCACGGTGATGGAGCAAGGCGGTGACTTGCGAGGAGCTTCGTGACCTTGAGATCGGCTACGAGCGCGACTACTTCAACCACGTTCCCCTCAGAATGTTAACCGCTTTCAGACTATAAGGGTATGTATCCGAAACCTCTCGGTATTTACTGCATTAGTAGTAGATAGATCTTGGGCAGTCGGGGCGATCCATCGTAGATTTTTCTTTTGATTTTCTGCACCGGAACCCCAACAGAACGTCAATGGTGATTCACCCCAACCCGACGAGACTGGTACTGCTGCTTCCGGTGATAGTGGCGAGGAGGAATAAGAGCAAGAGACTGATGAATAGGAAGATGATGAACTAGAAGAGGTGGACGAGGAGGCTTTCGATGCCGCCCAAGAGAAGGTGAAATCCAAGAGATCTGCCAACTATACTTTGGACGAAGACAAGACATTGATCCGAGCTTTTGAGGGTGTGTCTATGGATGTTGTAATCGAGAATAAAATAGAATATTCTGTTTTGCTGCACAACTATGCAAAAGTAAAGTTAAGTTATGATTTACTACATACGCCTTTAACGGTATATGGAGGGATGCTGTGCTAGATGTTCTGAATAAGCCAGTGAACCAGCTAGGCTGATCCTATAGTTCGGTCAACGAGTGAACCAGTTCCCAGCTAATTAGCTACTAGACCAAAGATCAGATTTAAAATAATCTTAAAACAAAATTTTAAAAGTTACGAACAAAATTTTAAAAAATCATGGACCAATTTCGAAATTGATGTACAAAATGTAGAAAATTCATGAACCAAAATTTAAAAATCATATTTTTTTGAAAATCATGAACCAAAATTTAGAAATAACATTATTTTTTCAAAAAAAACGAACTGTTTTTTGGAAAATAATAACAAAATTAAAAAAATGAACATTTAAATATAATATAAACAGAAAAAGGAAAAAAGAAACAAAGAAAGAAAGAAATTGAGAAAACAAGAAAAAAAACTGAGTCAGCCCATCCGGGCGATTCACGACTCGCTATATGCGATGAGCGATATATAGCGCTTACCCGTTCTCTTGCCGCCGCCTCTTACTACCTCTCCTCCTCCTCCCCCTTCCTCGACCCAAATCGCAGCGATCATCAACCCTAGCTGTCGGCCATGCCACTCCCTACCTCGGTTTTGCTTGAACGCGAGGTTTACTTCGAGTACGACTCCGACAACGGCAGAATCGAGCGGATCCCCCCCGCGATAGTAGTTCCACCGAGCCCCCAAGACATAAAAGATGACATCCTCGCCTACCTCCAGACCCAGAGACCTAACGCGCACTTCGAAAATCCACCGGAGCTATCCTCCCTCCGCATCCTGCGGCAAACACATGCCATCCCGTGGCTATGCGGAGATATCACCGACGCCTTCATCGCCAGCGCGGATAAGAATCTGGTCGCCCTCTACGCCGGGCTTATAGCTCCTATGTGACGTCTTTACATGGAATTGGAAGGAAAGCGACATCGTTGCAAACAATAGCTGGCATGCGACGGTTGTAAGGCGGCAAATAGCTCTCGTGCGACACTTCTACTTAACCCCACGAGACCGTCAACGAATTCAAATCAGCTGAGCACAGTAGGACCCACAGCCTCTCCACGTCATGGCGGAACTCACCTGATGTCCACCTCATATCGTGGGACCCACCCTGTGGTCGAAGAGAGCCGTTGGCCCCGATCCGTCCCCACACCCGAGCACTCCCGCCACCGTTCCAGCATCTCATCCCCTTCCGTTTTCTTCTCCGGCGAGCAAGTGCGGCAACGCCGGCGAGGGATGTCGAGCTCTGCTTCCTCCCACCGCTCATGGCCTCGGTATGGTGCGGTGTCGATGAGGAGGTGCCCCGATTGCCCCCGTACCGCGCCCCTGAAGCGGCTTGTCACATCCACCGACAAGAACGGCAACATTGGCCGGGAATTTGTGAAGTGTGAGAGCAAGCCCGAGCCGGGAAAGGTGAGATCTGAGTGTTTCGAGCGCCAATTTCTCGCTTTTCTTTCAAAATTTCATGTATTTCATCGAATTTGGGATTTAGGGTTCATCTCTGCGATTTCAGGAACTGCCAAAATGTGGGCATTTTGAGTGGTTTGATGAGTACATCGAGCGAATTGGGGTGGAGGTAGCATCCCGTGAGCTCGAAAACCCGTCCGTGGTGGAGCAATTAGGATGTGGCAACCCCATTTCTGCTGGTACTATGGTGGATGCGGAAGTGAAGGCCGAGCTGAAAAAGATGAACAAGCAGCTAAGGCAAATCATCGAATTGAAGAAGCAGGACAATCTGATGGGCGGTTTTTTTTTATTTTTGTGTAATTTCTCTCGGATTAGTTTATCTCCTCATCGTTAGTCATTAGACAGCGCAGTCAGTGTTCGAGTGATGCTTTGTAATGGATGTAATGGTCTATGTCTTTGGCTTGAATAAAATGCAACACAAATTCGGGCTAATTTTTGAGCTGCTCTGTTTTCGAAATCAGTGTTCCTTTTATCAGTGTGCAGGAGGCGCCCGTGTGCAGGGGAGGGGTTGAAAAGTAAAAAAACAATTGACGAGGATTGAAAAAGGCCAGGCCCAAATATAACTTAGCCATGCCAAAATAGACGTATCCAGGCCCAATAGTAACTATATGTTGATTGGGCAAAAAAAAGGTACTCACGTTACAATCTAAATAGGGACGTGTGGATCTGCAGATACTCGTGATCAGGTTGCAATCTTTTTTTTTGCAAAAGTAAATATATAAATGAAGTCTAAGCACATCCATTTAACTAACATAACTTGGGCGCTCCTTTAACTTATGTAAATATGTAAATGACTTATTTGAAAATGAACCATGTGTTGTATGAACTTGTTTTTGTGTCTTTTGTTTTATACACTTGTAAATATAAAAATATTGCACGAGTATTATATGAACTTGTTTTTGTGTCTTTTGTTTTATACACTTGTTGTTTTGGATGTTTTGACAAATGACAATACAATAAAACACAG
Organism: Avena insularis; assembly: GCA_023614405.1. NCBI lineage: Eukaryota > Viridiplantae > Streptophyta > Magnoliopsida > Poales > Poaceae > Avena > Avena insularis. Next base: position 419,081,792 of record CM042685.1, on the reverse strand, counting down.
ATTACAATAAAACAAGGAGATAGATAATATTGGGATAACATTACTTATATTAGATAGGGGGGATCGATAACATTACAATAAAAAGAAAAAAGTACAATAATATAGAAGGAAATAGGCGCCCCGCCTAAACCCTGGGCTAGCCCCTAACCCTAGCTACCCTACTCCACCGGCGGTGGAGGCGGTGCCGCCGGTGCAGCCGCCTTCGCGGCATTCCACGCCGCCAGCCTCTCCCGGTGCTCCCGCTTCCACTGCTCCTCCTGGAAGGCCCAGCAATTGGCCTCCCGTCGCTCGTCGTCTGCCCGTCTGAGCCTTTTCTTCAAGGCGCGCTGGGCCTGCTTCTCCTCCCACCTGGCGATAGCAGCCTCCTGCTTTGCCTCCTCCTTCGCCGCCTTAGCCCAGTAGGCTTCGGAGGGGAGGTCGCCGCCGCCGGGGAGGTTGGGGACTGGGTTGGTGATGGGGCCCTGCCTCAGGGCAGGCGGGACTTCTTCTTGCCATGCTTGGGGCGCGTGGGCGCCCCCCCTGCTCCCACCACTACTTGTGGTCTGGGTGGTTGTCCTCGTCGCTTACTTCGGTGTCGGAAGGGAAGCGGAGGGGGGAGGTCGCCATGGTCGCCGGAGTGTTTGGGGGCTGGGAGGAGGCAAAGGGACAGGCTCGAGGTTGAAGATGAGGGGCAAGATGAGATGAGGAGGCAAAGGCGTTTTGCCTATTTATTGAGGGCGGGGCGTGAAGGGCGGCGTGGGAATCCAGTGTCGCGTTGGCGCAGACGCCGAGACGAGACGGCAAGGCCATGCTATGCGTGTGGGAAGCGGGCGTGATCAATGCGAAAGAGAGAAAAAATAGCTAGGATGCGACGTACTGTAACCCCTGCACCGCCGCCCCCGCCCCTGCATGCATGCATGCATTAACGCGAAAGAGAGAAAAAAACGTCCAAGGTAGTTGTTCATTGGCAGTGAAAAATAAAAGGGAAAAATAAAAGGTACTCGTTCGTTTTTACACACCGCATGCAACAAACTCGTTCGTTTTTACACACGCAAGAAAAATCGATGGGAGTAATATTAACTTTTTGTATGGCGCATGAACCAGATGGGAGTAAGTTTGACTGAAGAAAGTTGTTCGACATACACTTAATTAATGCGACATTATTGTTGCCGCATAAAATAGCTAGATCATGACGCTTAGGGGCAGCTGCATGTGAGCATGGTGCAGCCCGCCCAGCGCCCTCGCATGCCACGCTCGGTCCAACGGTCAATGGAGTGTGCCAACGCTGTACGTTATATTTATTACATATTTTAGATTTTGATATTTTTTCTTAGCCTGGTCATAGTGACATGCATACTCTCTCTGTCGACAAATAAGTGTACGTTTGGCTTCAAAATTTGTCCACAAAAAGTGTACTTCTACCTTTCCAATGCACTTGGGCATCCAATGCACAAAGTCCATAAAATTTGTCCACAAAAATTTGTCCATAAAATTTAGAAGATTTTCCTTAAGGATGACATACAAGCTTATGGGTTGCCCACAAGCAATAAACAATTATTTTACTCTCTCTCTTGCTTGTGTGTACTTTTAACAGACATGTGGGTCCCAGCTTATGGTGAACTTGACCTTATAGCCATTTCCATAAGCTGTGTGGGTCCCATCTTATAGCAAAGGTTCACCTTATAGATAGGTGATGTGGTATCATGCATATGTTACTAGTCTAAGTTACTACTCCATAGTGCAAAATAACATAGATGTGGTATCATGCAAAGTCTCATTTATTACAATGAACCTGAGGGGAGTAAGTTTGACTGAAGAAAGTTGTTACACATACACTTATTTAATGCGACGGAGGGAGTAAATACGCTGCAGCGCTGTTGCACGTAAAATAGCTAGACTGCGACGCTAGGGGCAGCTGCATGCATGGTGCAGCCCGCCCCGCCCAGCGCCCTAGCATGCCACGCTCGCATGCCACGCTGTTGCACGTAAAATGATGAAGTCAATAAGATTTCAGAATCATCCATCCCACGGATCGCCAAGAGCTAGTCACGAAATCCTTCTAAGAGACGCCAACCAATCAGGTTGCAGAACAAGCCCTTCCACGGATCGCCCTGAGCCACCCGCGGAATCCTTCTAGAAGACGCGATCGGACGGCCACAGTGTCGTGCTAGGGTTAGATCTACGGTCCTCATTCGGCCTTAGGGTTAGCGGGGTTTAGGATGCAGTCAACGGGGTTTCACAAGTTTGACCAGACATTCAAATGTGCATAACTAATTCAAAAAAAATCAAAAAAATACAAAACCTTCGCATGGTGTCATGTTATGTGACATAGTTGTGAGGAAAAATATCAAACTTGGTCTATTGATCATATTTCAAAAAACCCTTCACAAAATGACCTATCTCCTCCGAGGTTTTCTGGCTTTCGGGTCAAATGACCAATGATATGGCTAGAATCAAGGCATAGTTTGTGATAATGTGCCCATATTTGGCATGCATGTCTATAATGGGATGACTAACAATGTTGTAGCACAAAGTTTTCCTTTTCGACGCACAGAAAAATCATTTTCTATTTTCTGAGTGCCGAAAGAGGGGGGGATTTGTGAAGCAACCACCAAATTGAAGTTTCAAAATGGTAACCTCCTATTTTTCAAAAATACTAGACCACCTAGAATGTACAATTTCCCAACTTGAGTATCTCAAACCTTTTATTCCATCCCTGGTGAAAAAGACAAATCCTGCCGAATCGGCTGGAAGTGGGTAAGATATGAACTACAGGTACATGATTCCATGCTGATGATTTTTTGTAAAAATCATTTTTAGGTTCACAACATGCTATTTCATCAGAGATCCAATGCTAGTTTTGTGAGCCTCAGCCCCTAGCTAAGAATATTTATGAAAACCCTTCAAGTTTGACCAGACATTCAAATGTGCATAACTAATTCAAAAAAAATCAAAAAAATACAAAACCTTCGCATGGTGTCATGTTATGTGACATAGTTCTGAGGAAAAATATCAAAATTGCTTTTAGAAATGGTCGAAAAAAAACTTGCTTAGAAATGGGGTGGTTTACCCTAGCTTTGGAGCCCATTTCTACCCCATTTTGGGTGAGGGTGAGTTGTACTTCACAAAAGGGATCAAGGTGAGGATGACTTGTATTGTACATATGAGAAAAACGTTGGAAGCTCATACAAACATAGAAAAGTGACATAGCTACATTTGTTGAAATTCAAATTTACCATCATATTTGAATTTTGTCCAAATTATCAACAAGTGACAAATTATTATAATAAAAAATGTTTACAACAACAAGTGCCAAATTATTACAACAACAAGTGTCAAATGTTTACAACAATAACAAATGTTTACAATAACAAATGTCTATTTCGTTTGGCTCTTCTTACCCCTCGTTTTCTTCTCCTTCACAAGTTTCACACCACACAATAGGTTTATGCTCTTCTTTTTCTTACCATTACCATCTGGCCTCCCCACAGCACGTCCAAGAGTCTCCTTCACCTCCTGCACCTCCTCAACAACCTCATGATCATGATCCAGAGCCTCATCAACATGGTCACTTTGCACCAGAGCCTCAACAACATGGTCAGTTTGCACCAGAGCCTCAACAACAGGCTCATTTTGCACCAGAGCGTCAACAACAGGCTCATTTTGCCCCTCATTTTGCACCAGAGCTTCCAAATCAGAAACGGTGTGCCCTAAAGCCTCAACAGTTTGCACATCATCCTCCAAAACAAGTTCAGATTGCACCTCAAAGAAAGACCAAACATGATCCGTTAGTTCTCTTCTTTCTTTGGCCATTGATTCTTGCCCTTTTCATCGGCCAAGATTCGTCAACAACAAGAGGTGGCCCTTTTTCTCCACGCTTCCTCCTGAAAACAAGCAAGTTAGCTGGGGGAGAAAAATCATCAACAAGAAATGGGATAGATTTTGGATGAACATACTTTGGCTTTTCAGAAGTGTATCTCAGACTTGGTAGAGCCATTTCGGTGTCCAAGTTCTTCACAGAGTTTGCATCTATTCTTGTTACCTTTTGGGCCCTTTTTGACTTGGCATCTTTCTTTTCATCTTTCTTTCCCTTCTTGCTCCCACCTTTCTCAAACCAAGCCTTGAATCTACTCTGCTTGGGCTGCCAAATTTTCTTTTCATCAAAGGAGGACACAAGGAGAACTGAATGTCCACTTCAGGCCACTGAGACTGATCTGTAAGTGCTGGAATTGGTGTTCCATATGTAGCCTTGAATTTTGCTACAGAATAATACTCATGCAAATATGGGTGCATATTTAGCTTGTGTTTGAGGCCAAGAAAAGTATGGCATGCTCACAAGGCTTCCCAGTGTTGCCACTCAAGGCATGTGCATTTATGCAATTGAGTGTCAACAACATGCCTCCCGCCAGTCTTTGTATCTCGACTTCAGACCCCACAATGAGGATTTCTCAACACGCAAATGTGCAAGATTTCTGCTCATTGACCACCGCTGCACAACATCGGAAGCTTATCTCCTTGAAGAACATCACCAAGCCTTCTTCTCAATTCCCACAACCTCATGATCATGATCCTGATCGTCAACCATGTCATGGACAGCAAGTCTTTTAACTCCTTCACTTTGTTGTTGAAACTTTACGCCAAATTATTATTGATATGATCACATTTGATGGCGTGTTAAAACCAGACCTGTACCATAAAGAGAATGGTAGGTTTCCAACCATGTACAAAACTTGACCCTATCCTCCTCGAGCATGCCGCCTTAATCTTCTCAAGGTGATATGAATGTGTGCACTGGTGTAAGATCTTGTCACGGCCACATGCGTCCAAAATCATCTCCTCTGAATTTTTGATCAAATTCATCCACATATGGTCAAGCACTCCTCTACTCAGCATGAGGGAAAACAATCTTCACTGTATTTTCTAAACCTTTACATGCATCTGCATGTGCACCGCCAATGGAGAGATCGGCCCTATGCATCTTTTCAACGCATCATGACCCATGTCCATGATGCCTCATCTCTGCATCGAAACATGCCAATAGCTACAGTGGAACATCCAATTGTGTCCATCTAAAGCATTGCATGTCGCTAGTTGACCATTCCACTTTCCACCAAGAAAGATGAGACTATACTCAAATATGGATGCAACCTGCTTTGAAGCCATCGATGCAAGGCTTTAAAGCCATGAAGAATTTAGAGAAGAAGACTTTCCCATCACCGTTACCTCAAGATCTATCTCCACAACACCGCCAGTGACCTCTTCTCTATCGCTTTGAAGTTATAAAGCATTCGAAAGGTATTTGCCCAATCACCATATAGCTCTTTCATTGCCCTTTGCTTTGCCTTCCACACTGTAGTATAATTCAGCTTAATGGGGTACTTCTTTTCCAAGTCTATTTTCAGTCTCTTTGTAGTGATGTTTGGTGTTGTGGCTAAAATGGGCTTGACCTTTTCTGCAACCCATAATTGTGATGTCATCTTTGTAACTGTTTGAGAACTTGTAATGCAAGTATGAGGTTTTGGAATTTGATTCACTCTTATTGTCCTTCCATCAGGTTGGCGTCTAGCAGATATATACCACTTGCAAGGCTTGGCACCACTATCATAACCTACGCATTTTGCATAGAACTTCTTTTTATCAGTCCACATAGTCTTGGTAGCAAACTCACGTTTGACTGCATATGTCCTGAAACACATCCCGAATTCATCCATGCTTGGAAACAATCTCCCAACTTCAATAAATGGGTCATCTTTGTCATAAACTGTTACTAGCTCATCATCATGTGTATCATCTACATGAACTGCAGCATTTTCCAACAACTCTAGATCTATATCTGCCTCTTCATCTCTTAAATGGTTGTCACCATCATTTGCAGCTTCATCCCTCTTCTTCTCCTTGTCTCTGTCATCTATAGGAATGCCAAAAAGCTTTGCCATTTCAATATCATCTATTGGTGCAATGACCAAATCAGTCCGGTCATGTATCTCAACTGAATTCCAATCAACAGTTACAATCATTTGTGCATTACCATCTGCAGCCTCCCCTTGTGTATTAGCATCATCCTCCACTGTTAACACTTCCAACTCAGTAAGTATAGGCATTACTTGCCTTTGTGCAACCCAATCATCCTCGACCATCTGAGCAGCCAGCTTCGAGGCCACATATCCAACCCTCGAATCAGGTTTCAGATCAATGAGCTCTGCTAAAAACAGAACAGTTTTGCTTGTCCAACCGTTTCGCTCATCGATTTCATCAACTATATGTTACCCTGTCTCAACCCTAACATAGTCACATTTGCAATCATCAAATCGTAACAAAGAAACTTCTTGCTCTGGCCCCAAACCACACTATCCCCAATTTTTTCCACTATTTTCCTTACTGCCTCCTCTCCCATGTTTATTAGCTCTTGGGGATCAACATGTTCTAATTCCACCTCCCATTTAACAACCGTGTCTCTCTCAATGATCTGCGTGCTGCCATCAACTAAAACAGCCCTAGAGGGAAAGAAATTGATGCGAAATTTGAAGGTTTGGCGCGCAACATCGTCTCCCCTGTTTTTGGCGGGCACTGTGAGCTAGCGGAAGCGAACAAAGAGCTCAACCTTAGAGAAATTAAGTGCAGGGATACGGGATATACCGATTAGAAGTCCCCTCTCCATGCTCCATATCGTTCCCCCTCGCCCCGTTCAACACACCCTCGCCTCCACAATCTAGCATCAATGGGCACGCTCAAATCTCGAATTGAGAAGAATGGGAGAGGAATTAGCTTTCAAATGGCACTCACCATCTTCGTCGTTGAACGAAAGCGCCGCCGCCTAAATTAATTGCCGTGCCGCCGCCGCCGGCGCCGAGAACGATGGGTGAGGTCCGCCGCCGCCGTCGGGGAAGCTACAGTCAGTGTGACGCGCGCTCTCGGTCGGAAGCGGTTGGTTTGACTGGCTTGACTGGCTGTCCCAACCAACTGGTTTGGCTTAACCCTAATCTTAGAACAAAGTTAAATGTGTCCTTACGACCGTTTTAAGGCCCGTGTGGCTCTGGGATATTAGCTGCCTCACAACCGTCGCATGCGAGCTATTCTTTTCAACAATGTCGCTTTTCTTCCAATTCCATGTAAAGACGTCGCATAGGAGCTATAAGCCCTCTACGCCGGCCCTTACCGCCCCGGGACCAATATGAAAGGGGCATATCTGATCTACGATACCAGCAGCAACTCCCTCTCGGCGATCCCCCAGCCTCCCTACGACGACGGCGAGCGTCTCTACGTCGGCCTCGGAGCCGTCGTCGCCTGCCTCGACCTCGAGGAGGAAGGCGGCGCCTACCTTCTCGGGGAGCTCACCAAGGTAAGAGGCTCCAAACACTCTCAAGCCGCGCTCTCCACATGGCAGCCGTCCACCAAACAATGGGCCCTGAAGGTCGCGAGCTTCCCGCCGGAGCTGTGCCTGCCTAACCACGTCTTCGAGGCCGACATGTGCTTCTCCTATCGAGGAACCTCCTCTGTCGTCCTCTGCTGGGTGGATCTCTTCAAAGGCATGCTGGTCTGCGATCTGCGCCAGGCCCTTCAGCCGCCTGACGCCCAGCTGGAGTTCCGCTTTGTCCCGCTGCCCAAAGAGTGTCCAACCCATGCCCGGGGCGTAAGCTGTGAGGAGCCACTGGATGCAGTCATGTACCGTTCCATTGCCTGCGTCGGCGACAGCATCAAACTCGTCACCATGGATGGCTACTGTGAGCGGCCTGCCGATGAACTGCGTCTGACCATCTGGACACTGTCGCCGGACCTCTGCGACTGGAGTAAAGGCATCGAGTGCCTTGTGAGCGACATCTGGGCAAGCGAGTCCCACGTCTCGTTGGGCTTGCCGAAGATCTTGCCGTCGTTCCCGGTGCTCAGCATGGACGGAGACGACGTCGTCTACCTACTCTTCACCGATGCGACCATGTCAGTCGATCGCCGACTGGACTACAAAGGCCAGCATTTGCTCCGTGTCGACATGCGGCATAACAAGGTCTCGCACCATCCACAGAGTGGGGATCGGATATGGTCCCAACTCTTCGCCACTGACTGTAGCGCATACACATCCTACAGGGCTTAAAGGGCAACCAGGTAATACTACTGACCACCCCCTAACCATGTATTGTTTCATCTGTGTAATAGTACTGCTTTCATACAAATGCCTATACACCATCCAATTAAATCGATAGGCTGTGAAAAAATGAACATATTAGGCTGACTCACCAGATATTGGAGTGTCCATTAGCAATCATGAATTTGGAATTACCCATGGCTATAACCCTGTATATATAGTACTACGCAATTTCTCAGAAACAAAGCATTTTGCATGGCATTTTTTTTGTTTATAGGAAGAACTTGTTCTACTTCACTTTTAAGCATGGATGACATCCCAAGTAAGCGAATATAGCAGGGCGCATTTCGAACTTCAATAGGTCATTTTCGAATTGGTGGCCTAAGTTCATAGAAAGATGTCACCTGCCGAAGGATAAATTCAAACATTTCGAAAGGTGTTGCCTAAATTATGGGTACAAGAAATATACTAACTTGGAGATCCTTTTTTATTTCAGGCTCTGCCAAATGTGAAAAGTGTAGTGCTTGTCTCAGATTTGCCATCCGAGGATCATATATGGAAAATAAGAGCTAGCAAAATTGACTTCAGATAGCAACATCATGATCTAAAATGATGATTATCATAATGACAAGACTCTGACTGAATTGACAATGGAAAACTTGCGCAAATTTAAGGAGAAGTGCACTAACCCCGGGATATCCCAGCACAAAAAGTTTACAAGGCAAGTACCTCATCTGCTCCAGCTTTGTTTAGTACTGTCAATAAAGCATTCTCTAAATGTGAATCAAATTAGGGGGTAAAAATTGGAATTTTTCTGGTTAGAATACTAAGGCATTATCAGCACTAAGGCATTAACTTTGGCACAACTTTTACGGACTATGATTCATGCAAATCATATTAGAATACTAAGGCATTATCAGGACGTATATTACGTATTTGCCATATATAGGATCCATGGCTGTTCTTTGTAATATATGTTGTTTTGAGATATATTTTGGCTACACAAAGGTCTTAATCGTGCCAACAAGCCACATCTGGCCGGGTCAGGATTACTTTTGATTTTTCTGGTTTGTTCTGTCTTAGTGATCAGGCCTTAGTTTTATATGCCCACACTGCCTTCCAGAGATAGCAAAGCATAGATGATTTCCTTACCTCGGCAGGTGGTTTTAAACCTTTCCTTCATGTACAGCTTGTGAAAGGATTTGCCTATGTATTATCTGGCGTGTTTAGATTTTTTCTGCTTTCAACTTGGTGCCTTCTCACATTTCCTCTTACTAGGAAAAATGTCTGTGCGTTGCACCGGGGAAAAAAAGGTACACCGGGAAAGACAAGTGTGTTTTTCGAATATTTTCTAAACTCTAGAGTTCCTATTTAAACTCACCTAGAATTTCTAGTACAAAAGAGAAAGTCCTGCCCATAACAGCTCTTTGTCAGGTGGTGCTATAAAATGCTGCAAACCCTGATAATTAATATTTTTCTGTCGTGACAAAACAAAAATTAAAGCTACTATCCAGGTATTTTTTTACATTATCAAACTTCAAAATTATTGTGTTATTGGGACAACGCTCTCTATATTTTTCAGCTTCCTTAATCCTTCATCGGACAAATCATACCAGCACGCAGAATCCCATCAATGATACTGGGATTTGTCTACCTATATCTATGAGCATGAATCTTATATTGTTTTTCCTTGTGAGAAAGCCCAAGCCCGTTACAAAGAATCAGGAAACGTGGCCAATTTCTCTTTGCACATTTCAGAAAAGAAAGAAACATAATAGGCATTCTGCCAACAAAAAGGAGACAGCGGCATGGAGACTCCGACGACAAATTCCTCTAAGCACAGGTTGACCTGTAGAACCAAGTTTTCGCATACACCAAGTTCATCACTACACCATATTTTGCATATTTCCAAATAATGCGGAAGATGGGTAATAATCTTGCTAGCTAAATGTGTGAGACCGTGAAATATAATATGTGCATATTAGTAGAACATACTACCTGGAGGCCCTAACTACAATAGTTACCATTACATAGGTAAGAAGTAAGTCGACTGTCAAAGGCACGAGTTGCATGCACTGAGATGAAGCATAATTTTATAGGAGCGAGGTGCTAGATCATGATGTAAACTTGCATAAAGATAGCTGAATGCACTGTATGTTTCGCTAAACTGGTGAAAGAGGGAAGTTCACGTGGCTTTGTTGATGCCATGATATTGGATGCCTAAATAATAAAATGAGTGCAAAAACTAAGCATAGTTGGGAATCCTAGAGATGTGGTAGTGGTAGTGGTAGTTTCTACTGGTTAAAAACAATAAGTGCCAAACTTGCAGTAATCTAAATGCAAACAACCAAGTGGAATGAATGAATGAACATGAAAGGTCAGGAAACAACTCACACTGGCTCATAGGAGAAGCGAACCACAACTGCTGCTTGGTTAAGAACGATGTCCTCATGGCTGTTACACATGTTAGATTTTGAGTCACAGAAACGGCACACAGTGAGCAAAACACCGCGGCACAAGCATTCTAACGAACAGGTCCCGTGCACCCTGGATAACTGGAAAATCGAAGGCGTGAGGGTGAGGAACTGGGACGCAACCCAAGCCAGAGGAAACTGATATGTTGGGGCTCCGTGGAGGGCCTTCTACGCGGCCTCGCCGCCGGCTCCTCTACGCGAGCCTGCCGATGTACCAAGACCGCCAGCCACCTCCAGATTTTTGTCCCTCTCCAAGCCATGTTGCTGCTCGCCCGCCACCTACTTTGTAGCCTCGCCGGCGGCCGCCGCTCTCTCCTCCACACGAGCCCGGCAAATCCAGCGTAGGTTCCTGTAAGACCTCTAGCGCCCCGCAGTTCCAGATGTCGATGGAGGAAGAGACGCATGGGAGGGATAAAAACGAAGGAACCGGTACCTAACTACGTGATGGCATGGTGGGTAATTTTCATCAATTGATAGGGGCAAATCTGTCCAAAAAAGTGTTGGACCGGAAGAAACACTTCGTGCTTTATTATTACTAGCACAGAACCCGTGCGTTGCTACGGCATCGCATTGAATCTGATCTACAGCGGGCGTCATATTAAACTATTTTCTACACATTCAGTTCTAATGATTCAATTACATACAAAGTTTCATATGGTATTTTATTTGAACAGAAACGAAAATAGAAGTATGAACAGTTAGGTAGCATGAATCATGTTGCAATGAGTTACACGCGTGCATAGAAAAATTCCTCTCAATATTTTAACGGACAAGAAAAATAATACTCCTCCGATCTAAATTAGTTGACTCAAATTTATCAAAATATAGACGTATCTAATACTAAATTATGTCTAAATACAATTGACTCTAGATAAATCTAAGTGATCTAATTTGGGTTAGAGGAAGTAGAAAAATATTGTGTGTGTTTTCTTACCTCTTTACCATGTATTAATTGTTTAATCTCTATGAAATTTCCATCTAGTAATTCCTGAATTGAACTTAGCTAAGAGAGATGTTCTTTTTTCTTCTCATGGTTCTTAGGTAGCAACATGCGGTGTTGCAGTGGCAGACCAAAAAATAAATCACAAGGGATTAGCTCAGCGGGGAATGTTCTGGAGAACGCATCGGCAGACGTAATCTTGCAGCTGACGATGCCCTTGACTGATTGCGCTACCAGCACCGGTTTGGGAAGGTCATACGACTGCCCCTCTGGCAGCACCGGCCTAGAATCGTACAGCCACAACCGTGATGTCCTCGGCCAATTTCTAGGAATTGGATTGCTGGCGGGAGCCAGCCATCATCGGCTCTATCGCCGCCGAGCTGCCCTGGAGACCTAATCAATTCACGTTCTCTCTAGATGCGATGCGATCGACAAGCTGGGACGGCGGTTCGAGCACATATATATAGATGCAGGGTTGGATTCTAATCCCTAGCTAGCTCATTGTTTTGGTTCGGATCAGGTCAGACGGAGTCCAATGTCCTAATCAATTGACTCTAGCTCGTTGTTTTAGTTCAGATCAGACTCTTGTTTGTGCGATGTCCTACGTGCGGTATTTTTGCTCGGCCAGGTACTTTTGTTTGACTTACAGGTGGCGTTAGCGGTAATATTTAGTTTTGTGGGAGGGCAATTTTGTTCAAAAAAGTGTTGGACCGGAAGAAACACTTCGTCCTTTATTATTAGATATAGATGTATATATGTATAGATGTATAGATATAGATGTATAGATGTATAGATATAGATGTATAGATGTATAGATATAGATTATTAGGTATAGATTAGAAATAAAATGCTCCCCTGCGATCACATGTAGCGAATAAACTTGCACGCCTGTCATGTTGTCTGATGTTATTCTGTTGCTCTATGTATTAGGAGATGGCAATCAGATGTAGGCATATGTGTGTCCTGCTTTGCTCAATTTATTTACCATTGTGTCAGCTCATAGTTATCTTTTGATACCACTTTATATTTTATATTGTTGTTCCTAATAGCAGTTCATTTTTTTATTTCTCATATAAGACTGTTATATTATGCAGATCTTTGACACCAAGCACACGTGGAGCTGAAGGTACAGGCGGTAGCGGACAGAGAGGGAAGAATGAGTGGAGCTGGAGGTGCAGTCGGTTGCACCTTCACCGCCATGCCGTAGGTGAAGGGTCGACAAAACTTGACATTGCCTGCCATTTTCTGCTATACGTATATTTATTTGAATCAGAGATAATAGTGAGCTGATAGTGGGGCTGGGCGATAATTAGCAAGTACACCCAAGCAAGGTGCTGGTATATATTTATAGCCTAGACATTCTTGTTATGTGTAAACCGATATCAAGATTTGCAGTTCATTTCACTTGTCGTGGCACTGAAATATGTTGTGTAAAATTCATCGAAATCGTGTATCACTTCTCTGTCTCTTCTGCTGGTTTTACATGATAGATAAAGAGGAAGAAGCCGTGGAGGAAGTATTTGTCTTTGTCTCTAATGTTACAACTCCCTGTTTGTGATAACACCAGTGTGAGAGATATTAATAGGAAATAGGAATAGAGCACTGAGAAAGGCGAGTCTCCAGATAAGAAATTCTGAATTTGTCAAGAATGTTGGGATGGGGAGTAGGGGGAAAGGAAAATGGTGAGAAAGGGACTGTGTGTCACTGATGATCATTTTGTTCGTCAAAGTTGTTGCACTTCATCTATCTCTTATTACCATTTTTAGTACCTTGTCATGTTCACCGTGATATATGTAACATGCCGATATTCTTGATCGTACAATCATTTGAATCTTGGAATGTGTTTTAAATTTCAGTGAAATTGCTGTGCATTTACAAAAAAGTTACTATAGGTTTGGATTACCACTGAGATGTGAATATGATGTAGAGAAATAAAGGAAGATAAAAACATGTGAATCATGCAGTGATAGCACAGTCTTGAAATACAGTGGAGGGAGAGAGATAGAACGGAACAAAATAATTTGTAATGACATAACGAAAAACTAATGATATACTCCCTCCGTTTCAAAATATAAGATGTTTTAGGTTTGTGAAGAGAATGTATCTAGACTTGTTTTAGTGTGTAGATTCACTCCAAACATGAGTGAACCTATATACTAAAAATATGTGTAGATTCACTCCAAAATAGTCTAGATATATTTGCTTCACAAAGCTAAAACATCTTATATTTTGAAACGGGGAGTATCTGCTAGTGCGTCTAAGGCACGTGCCTGACCTTGCGCATGGACCTCGGCTCCTACGGCAAATTCGATGTTCTCCGACTTGTTCACGTGCTAGAAGCTGCGCCAGTTCTAGAACACTATGACCTAAATGTAAGTTATCTGGCATAAATCTCTGTTAGGCGTGGCTATCAGCGGCGTTGCGCGTGTCTGTCTTGCCGTTGAGCTGATCGATTGAATTGTTGGATGCAACCGCCGTGAAAACGAGCGATTCGATGGGACACCCGGCGTTCGTGTGATAAGACTTGCTGGGGGAACTGTTTATTTATGTGTGATTTGTGCTGTTGGAAGCTTCCGTGCTCCGGCTCTTGTCTGCTCTCGGGGCGTCCGCCTCGCGACGTCAAAACCCACGCGGGCTTTGTCCTTGTGATCGGCACCGCCGCCGCGCCTGCACCGACGTCAAAGCTCTTGCCTTGTGGCCGGCCTCGTCGCGAGCACGGGTGGCGCGGCCCGGGAATGTTCCCGGACGAACCGTGGCGCGCTGCCGCTGACGGGCGCGGCATGGCGGCAGCGGCGGCGCCCGCGAGCGCCGGTGTTCGGGACGGCCCCGTGCCCGTGGGCGTCGGGCGGAGCGTGGTGCAGCAGCGGAGCACACTGTACGACTCGTTCGAGCTCAACGCGATGGTGGCGCGGCTCAACCGGCTGCTGCTGCACGCGGACGGCGGCGCGAGGAGGCGGACGGCGGCGCCGCGGAGCCCGGCGGGGGGCTGGCTAGCCGTGCCCAAGGTGCTCATCGGGAAGATCAAGCGCGCGTTTCTTGGCGGGCCCCGGCAACGAGGCAGCTAGCTAGCTGATGACGATGATGGGCGGTGGCGCTCGCTGGCGCCCACCGCCGTGCAGGATGCGACGTTCGCTTCCTTCCGTGTCTCGGCGTGTTACTGAACTTGTATAGTGCAACATTTAAAAAAAAAAAAGAGGGATCGCCGAAGGATCCCGAGCTGCATTCATTAGTCAAGCGGTGGGTATAGATTACAAGCCAGACCTTGCAGAAATAGAAATGAAATAACAAAGTCCTGACTTTTTACAAAAAGGACCTCAGGGAGTAAAAGTAAAAGGCAATCAGACCCCTGGACCTCTCCACCGACGATGAGCTTCCAACGCCGGCCGCCTGGACGCCGCCGGGGACTATACCACTTGGCAGCGAGAAGGTGGAACTCCGGCAAGGAACTCAGAACCTGGCCTCCGAATTGGAGGTTGAAGATGGCGCTCTCTTGGCGCACACACAGACCGCCCCACCGGCCGGAAATCGCGACGGCAATCCATGGCGTCACGTAGTTTGCTCTAGCTTGCAGCATTAGGCCCCGCCTCGGAGACAAAGGAGAGAGCTCACCAGGGCGCCTCCACCCCACACCACCACGGACGGCTGGAAGAGGCATCGATGGCCAGCAGCTCCATTGCTTGAGGCGTCCAGCAGCGCAGAGGATAAGGGAGCTGCCCGCTCGCCATAGCCAGTCCTCCTCAATCCCCTCGCCACCACGGCCGGACAAATGAGGAAAAACCTGAACCACCAACGAGCTCGACGTCCATCCGGCGGCGCGCACACCCGCCAGAGTGGAAATACTCCCGCCACCACCATCCCGCATCAGAGCACCCGCCATCTTGATCCCCTCGCAACCACTGCCGGCCAGAGGGAGATGGGGGAGCCGAACGACAACGCGAAGGAGGAGGCAGAGCAAGACCTTCTTATTCGAGAAAGTGGTGGTCGTCGCCACCGCACCGGTCTCCAACCAGAGGAGCACGAGCACCATGAGGACGAACCCTAAAGCCTAGATGCGGTCACAATCCAGAGCTCCACGACCGGGCATAGAGCCCACTACCGGCATAAAGCCAAAGAAACCTATCCTACTTACTACAGCGCCGCCCCCAGTCCTACTCCAGCCGGCTATTCCTGCGGAGAGGCACCAGGGGAGGACCGGCGGTCGACGCGGCTAGTTCAGCTACTGTAGAGATAAGGGAGAGGGGAGAGTGGCTTTTTACCATGAGCTTGTATAGTGCAACATAAACATATAGTTGCCGAAATGTCAAACGATCTGAGCGAGCGAGCATCGCGTATGAACGTCCCGGAAATTTGATTTGGCCTTGTGTTAGCATGTCCGTTTTCTTTGACTTGTTGCGCGGCCGCTCCTCGAGTATGAACGTACGCCGTCCTATGGGCCGACTTAATCGTTGTTTAAGAGCATCTCCACTCTATTGAGCCAACCTGGCCGAAATCCGGAATTTTTTTTGACCGAACGAAACTTGCTTTGGGCCAGAGAACGCCGAGTTTTCCACTCGCGTTCCTAGGCCGAGTTCCCAGGCGAATAGAAAACGGCGACATATTTAAATTTTTATCGTTTTCGCCGGCGAGAGCTCGGCCAAAAGGTGTTCGACAGAATTAACGCCCACAAGTTCGACGACAGACTATTACAGAACAGGGAAAATGGCTCGGCCATCTCTCAGTCGTCGATGGGGATGGGCTTCTGCGACGTGGTCGATGCGGCGAGGTCGGCCGTCTCGCCGGCGGACGTCGACTGGTTGGAGGAGGTGGAAGCGGAGCTCGGCGTAGTGGTGGCGTCGTTCGGCGCAGCGGCAAGCGTGATCTCGCCCTGGAGGATGGCCTGGCGTTGCGCCATGTACCAGGCCTTGACCGGCGAACTCATCTTCGACGTGTCCTCGTCGCCCATCAGGAACTTGAGATCCGTGTTCCTCTTCTTGGCGGCGTAGTTGGCCTTGAGGAGGGCCACCTTTTCCTCTTGGGTCTCGATCAGCTGCTTCCACCGCTTGTCGCTCTTCTCGGCGTGCGCCCTCGTGTCGGCGATGCATTTCTCGATCGAAGCCTGGAGACGTTCGACGGAAGGTCCGGCGGCTTTGAGCATCTTCGCTTTCTTCTGGCCGATCTCTGGCCTTCCTTCGCCGGCAGCAGCGGGAGGGGCCTACGGGTTGTACACGTCGTCCTTGTTCTTGGAGAGGCTCAGGCGAGTGTCCCGCCATTTTTCGCAGTTCTCGATCTCCTGGAACACATGGTGAAACTTGAACTCCGTCTTCATGTCCTCTCGAAACAAAGCGAGTGCACGACGAAACTGCAAAATGGAAGGCAAAGTGTGTCAAGTTTTGCTTGAGCATGTCATAACTATGGCTAGTGTTCGCGAATACCTTGTTGTCCATGTTTTCCCTGCTGGCTTGTGTGCGTTCCACCTCTTCCACGCAGATGTGCCACTTGCTGCATGCAGTCTGGATGATCGCCCAATGGTTGGTAATAGCCTTCTCCCCTCGCTCCATGTGAATTTTGCTATACTTCGGGTCGCAAATGCTACGCTCGTCGAACTCTAGCTTCACCCGCCTCCAATAGTTGTCGGAATTCTGGTTGGCACAGGTGATGGGATCCATGCTCACCGGTTTCCATGCTTCGACGAGACAGGTGTCCTCGACCACGGTCCACTTGATCTGCGCCTTCGACATCGAAGTGCCCGGCTTCTTCTTCCCCTTCTTGCCTTTCGCCAGAAACACAGCTTCACCCTCGGTGTCATCTGCCTGTGTCGGCTCGGCCTGCGCTCCTCGGCGTCGAGGTCGGCGAAATCCTGAGACTCGATGTCGTGTTCAGCATCGGCCCGGAACTGTTCTTCCGTGAAGAAGAAGGGGTTGGAGGACGATCCTTGGGCGATCATGTCCTCCATGTATGTCTCGGCCGATATGTTGGCCGGCAGGACGACCGACATTCCGCCGAACATGTTGCATGCGTCGGCCTCGCCGTAGGTTGCTTGCGCCGAGCTTCCGCCGAAAGGCAGTGGATTGCGGCGCATCGCAGGGCCTGCGTATGCCGGAGAGGTGGAGTAGGGGATGTTGATGTCCATGTTGAAGGTCGATGGAGGGCGCGGCGCCGGGCAGGGGAAGACCACGTTCGGGTTGAACCCGCCGTCGAACTTGGGGGACAAGGTGTATCTCATGCCGAGAAATCGCCTGGCTCTCCTAGAAGCCGGCCAGAGAGATCGGCGAGAATCTGGCCGATGAGCCGACGCTTTCCTGGCTTCCCTAGTGGGGGGATACGGTGCCGCCATCAACGCCGACCTCGTCGCCGCCGCCCAGTTTTCCCTCACGGTCGCCTGTTGTTCCGCCGTTGTCGCCTCTTGTTCTTGCCGTAGCTTCCCCTCTCCTTTCTGCCCTTCTGGTCGCCCGACACGGTCTTCTTGGCGTGCTCCTTGGCCGCCCACTCGGGGGACGACATGCCCTCCGGCTTCTTCGCCGGCGCTCTCAGCTTCGTCGCCTTCTTCTCCGTCGGAGCCTCGCCGAGGTTCGATCTGGGTTGGACGAAACTCTTGGGCGGCATGGTGGGCGGGAGCTCGGCGGAGCGACGGGAGTGGGGAATAGGGAAGAAATGCAGGAGGGGAGAAAGAAAAGGGCGGGAGATCGGCGAAGTGGCGGGAGTTCTGCCTTCTCTCGCCGACAGAGCTGGCCCACGCCCGTTTTCGCAGTGTCCGGCGTCCCCAGGACGTTCTCGGGAACCTGGTATGGCCTAGGAAGCCCGAACCAAAGTTCGCCCGAATCCGGACGAAAACAGGTTCCTGGGTACACGACTGGGCCGATTTTCGGCATTCGTACCTAAATTCGGCGTCTGGATCGGCGTCCTGGGTAGGCGAGTGGAGATGCTCTAAAAATAGCTTTGCATATACAGAACGAATTCCGATCAATTTCTTGTCCTATGCTTGTTAGCATTTAATTCATAGTCACGGTTACATTAAGGTATGCTCGCCATGCTTAGAGCACCTTAACAGAGTGTTTAGGATCTTAGGAGGAATCAAAGTGGACATGACTAGGGCTCTCATTTCTTTTCTTTCCCATGTCTCTCCATAGCTACAGTAGTCGAGAGTCTCCGCCACTGCCCCGCGCTGGCGTCCGGCGATGACTGGGGCTGTAGGGTTCGTTGCATGGAAAACAAAAAAATTCAATCACAAGAACATACAAAACCAAGATCTAATCTATGGCGAAGTCAAGATCTAATCTACAAGATCTATGCAACGAGATTGTAGAGAACTAACCTCGTAGATCCAAAGCATTAACGAGATTAAATCTCATGGTTGATGTAGTCGATCACTTGCCGATCTCAAGATCGTGTAGACGATCCTTCCGGCGCCGTGTTCCGGCAGCACTTCCGCACTCGATCACACGTACGGAGTCGATGAAGACCTTCCACTCCCTGTTCCAATGGGCAACGGAGATAGTAGATCTCCTCGAAATCCCAGCAGCATGACGGCATCGTAGTGGTGGTGGAGGAGGATTTTTGCAGGGCTTCGCCTAAGCCGAAGCAGGATGGTGGAGGAGAAAGGGATAGTCGGTGGTTAGGGTTGAGGTGCAAGGGACAAGGGGCCAGGGGGTGCGCCCACACCCCTCATTATATAGTGGGGCGGCGGCCAAGATGGTTCCCAGCCTTAGCCAAGTTCCCCCCTAACTCGGCCACAAGGAGAAGAGTTGGGGACTTGGCCCCCAAGTATCCCCTCCTTCCAAAACTAGGGTTTGACTATTCAAACTGGGTTTTGACCATTTTCCTAGTGCTGGCAGGTTGGCCCTTTGGGCTTGGTGCGTGATGACCCACAAGTATAGGGGGTGTATTGTAGTACTTTCGATAAATAGGAGTGTCGATCCCAACGAGGAGCAGAAGGTGTTGACTAGTGGTATGGAGCAGGAAATCTCTGTAAATACTTAGCAAACGGATTTTTAGTTTTTTTTATAAAGCCAAGAAACAAAGTGCAAGAAATAAAGACAACAAACAACTGCAGCAAGTGGCTCAATCCTTTGTTAGCAAACGACAAGCCGGTGGAAATACTTATAAGGACCAAACGTTCTCGAGGACACATGGAATTCTGTCAAGTGCTTTCGCTTTAGATAGCTGAGTACCCTTCTTTGGTGTTGTAAGTGTTGTGTGGGTGAACCTGTGGTAATGTACCGACCTTACTTGGACTAATACATACTTGTGATTAAACCCCCTGCAAGCATCCACAACTACAGGAAAGAAATTAAGATATAAACCTAACCACAGCCTTAAACTCTGAGATCCTACACTCCCTTATGCAATGGTGTCCTAACGGGGGTTTAGCTTTCTGTCACTCCGACAACCCCATAATTAGTAACCAAATACACAATGCATTCCCCTAGGCCCATAAATGGTGAAGTATCATGTACGACGTTCACTTGACACCACTAGAAGAATAGCACCACAACTTAAATACTAAACCAATGAATAATATCTCAACACAAATCCACTACTAACAACATGACTTCTCTCATGTCCTCAAGAACTAAACGAACTACTCACAAGACATCATATGGATCAAGATCAAAGATGATATAGTAATGGATAACAATCTGAACATAAACAATAATCCAATGGTTCCACTCACAAGCATCAACTACAGTAGTAATCAACACCGGGAAAGTTTCCCCTAAGAACTATGCAAGTATTCAACACGATTGTTACAGCGGGACGGAGTGGTGATGATGGTGTGGATGATGATGATGATGATCCCGATGAAGTCTAGCTTGATGATGGTGTTGATGGCGATGATCTCCCCTCTCCGGGAAGAAATTTCCCCGGCAGAAATCTGTCTACCAGAGAGCTCTTTTTCTCTCGGTGTTTTCCACCCCGCGGAGGTGTCGGAATATTTCTATGGTCGCTCCCCATGTTTTAGGGTTCCGAGAGGAAGATATAGGTGATAGGGCGAAGTCGTAGGCCGGCCAGGTGGGACACACATCCTCTAGGTGTGGCCCAGGGGGGCCCGCGCCTGGGGGGGCCTGTGGCCCAACTCCGCCTCCCCTTCTAGCGTCCTTTGTCTTCTGGGAAATATTGTCTTCCATGATTTTTCTGGTATTTTTCTGATCTTCGCGAAATTGCATCAAAACACCTCTTTTTCCATCAGAATGCTGACTCCGGTAGTTCATCCTCCAAGAATCATCCAACATGCAAAAACAGATGAAAAGACATAAGTAACACCTCTTAATAAGAAATACATCAATGAATAGAGGCAAATTATGATATAAAATGGTGATGCAAATTGTACATATCAACTCCCCCAAGCTTAGACCTTTGCTTGTCCCCAAGCAAAAACTGAGCTCTGATGACTCAATGTTGACGTGGAGCACTTCGTCGGGAAACCCCAAGAGCAAGGTGTAAAGCATCACAGCAGCAAGTCTTCCCTCAGTAAGAAACCAAGGTTATCAATTCAGTAGGAGGAAGGAAACGTCTCAAAGGTGTTGCAAGCAACGTAGAAACCTGCACAACACAAACTCAAGACTTTGCCCCAACAAACAGTGAGGTTGTCAATCTCACCAGTTGCTGTAACAAAGGATTAACTGTATGGTGTGGAAGGTGATGATGATTTGCAGCAAGTAAACAGTAACAGTGGAAGATGTGTCAATGGTAAAGATTGGACCAGGGTCCATAGTTAACTAGAGGTGTTCTCCTTAGATAAAAAACATGGCATGCAGGGTAAACAAATTACAGCAGGGCAATTGATATGACTAAGCAAGGCATAACAATGCAATACTAGACACAAAGATCCTATGAGATTCGATTGGGCAATACAACAATATACATAGACCGTCATCCAATTGCATCTATGACTAGAAGTCCACCTTCAGGTTATCATCCGAACCCCCTCCAGTATTAAGTTGCAAGCAACAGACAACTGCTTTAAGCAAAGTGTGTAAGGTAAACAATCCACTTGTTCCATGAACAAGAGACCGTTGTTTTCTCCCTAGTGGCAACAACACATCTACAACCGTAGAGATTTCTGTCACTTCCCTTGGTAAATAGAGGCATGAACCCACTATCGAGCATAAATACCCCCTCTTGGAGTCACTAGCAACTACTTAGCCAAGATAGCTACTAACAACGGAGAGTATGCAAGATCACAAACAACACAGACATGATAGAATCAATAAGACAAAACCATTAATCAATCTGACATAGTAATCTCAATATCCATCGAATCCCTGCAAACACAACATGCATGATTACAAATAGATTAGATCTTGATCATGAACGGAGCTCACAAGATCTATACATGAAAGCACAAGGAGGAGATACAACCATCTAGCTACTACATGGACCTGTAGTCCAAGGTGGAACTACTCACCCTTCATACCGGAGGCTGGCATGATGAAGAAGAAGGCCTCCGGGATGATCTCCCCTCTGGCAGGGTGCCGGGAAGAGCTTCAGACCCCCCGATCTAGGGACGATGGTGGCGGCGTCTACAGACGGTTTTGTGGAGTTTTGATCGGGGTCCTAGGGTTTCTGCATCAGGGGCTTCTTATAGGCGAAGAGGCGAGGCAGGGGGCCACCAGGGCGGCTGCAGCCCCCCCAGGCGCTGGGTGGGCCCACCTGTGTGGCCAGGTGGTGTGGCCCCCTGGTGAGACTCCTCCGTCTTGTATTCTGGATTCGTGTTGCCCACGGTAAAATATTGACTTTGGCTTTTGTCCCGTCCAATTTCGAGAATATTGATTTTCTGCCTTTCTAGAACCAAAAACAGAAGAAAATAGGCAACTGGCACTGTGGCAACTTGTTAATACATTAGTACCAGAAAACATATAAAACACCTCAAAGTATGGACAAAGCAAAGCAAAGTAGATAGTAAACAAGCATGCAGCATAAAAAATTATAGATACTGATACGTCCAATTTGCATCACCATTCTGTATTATAATTTTCCTCTATTCATTGGTATATGTCTTATTATGAGGTATGACTTATGTCTTTTCCTCTGTTTTTGCATGTTGGATGATTCTTGGAGGATGAACTGCCGGAGTCAGGTTTCAGATGGAAAAAGAGGTGTTTTGATGCAATTTCACGAAGATAAAAAAATACTAGAAAAATATTGGAAAATTATATTTTCCCAAAAGACAGAGGAAGCCAGAAGGGAAGGCGTAGCCAGGCCATAGGGGGCCCACACCCCCTAGTTGTGGGCCCACCTTGCCCCGCGCCTAGGGTAGGTGTGGCCCACCTGGCCGGCTCCCAACTCCGCCCTCTCGCCTATATCTTCATCACGGAACCCTAACACCAGGGGAGGGACCATCGAAAGATTTCTGCCGCCTCTGCGAGGCAGAAAACACCGAGAGAGAAAGAGCTCTCCGGCAGACAGATTTCTGTCGTGGAAATCCCTTCCCAAAGAGGGGAGATCATCGCCATCAACACCGTCATCAAGCTAAGCTTCATAGGGATCATCATAATCATCCACACCATCATCTCCACTAGCACCATCATCACCACTCCGTCCCGTTGTAACAATCGTGTTGGATCTTGCATTAGTTCTTAGGGGAAACTTTCCCGGTGTTAATTACTATTGTAGTTGATGCTTGTGAGTGGAACCATTGGATTATTGTTTATGTTCAGTTTTTTATCCATTACCATATCATCTTTGACATTGATCCATATGATGTCTTATGAGTAGTTCGTCTAGTTCTTGAGGACATAGGAGAAGTCATGTTGTTAGTAGTGGATTTGTGTTGAGTTATTATTCAATGGTTTAGTATTTAAGTTGTGGTGTTATTCTTCTAGTGGTGTCATGTGAACTTCGACTACATGATACTTCACCATTTATGGGCCCAGGGGAATGCATTGTGTATTTGGCTACTAATCGTGGGGTTGCTGGAGTGAAAGAAACTTGAACCCCCGTTCGGACACCATTGCATAAGGGAGCGTAGGATCTTAGAGTTTAAGGCTATGGTTAGGTTTATATCTTAATTACTTTCCTATAGTTGCAGATGCTTGCAGAGGGTTTAATCACAAGTATGTATTAGTCCAAGTAAGGTCGGTACATTAGCACAGGTTCACCCACACAACACTTACAATACCAAAGAAGAGTACTTAGCTATTTGAAGCGAAAGCACTTGACAGAATTCCCATGTGTCCTCGAGAACGTTTGGTCTTGTAAGTATTTCCACCGGCTTATCCTTTGCTAAGAAAGGATTGGGCCACTAGTTGCAGTTGTTCGTTGTCTTTATTATTTGCACTGTGTTTCATTGCTTTATCAAAAAACCGCTAAAAATCCGTTTGCTAAGTATTTACAAAGATTTCCTGCTCCATACCACTAGCCAACACCTTCTGCTCCTCGTTGGGATTGACACTCCTATTTATCGAAAGTACTACAATACACCCCCTATACTTGTGGGTCATCAAGACTATTTTTCTGGCATGGTTACCAGGGAGTGAAGCGCTATTGAAGAGTGGAACTGGTAAAGGAAACTTCTACTATGAGTATTTCTTTTTCTTTCTATTTGTTACTTTGTTTCCAATATGGATAACCCACTTGGTTTTCTGTTTGGGAAAACTACTACCACTGTTAGGGTAGTAGATGAACTATCGCCAGTGAGATAGATCCTTTTAAAATACCTACAAGTATTGTTGATCGTGTTATGGATAATTATTATTTTGGGGATGGAACTGTCCATCCTGGTGATCACTTGCTTTTTATCCATGAATTATGCAGGTTGTTTAAGTGTGCAGGTATCACAAATGAACAGGTCAAGAAGAAGTTACTCTCTATATCCTTGAAAGGGAGAGCTGAAGAATGGTATAAGCTGCTGAAGAATGGACAATCCATGGAATGGGAGGAAATGGCATCTCTCTTTTATTCTAAATTCTATCCTCCCAGTGAGATTCATAAGGATAGAAATTTGATATATAACTTTTGGCCTCGTGATGGAGAGAGTACAACTCAAGCTTGGGGGATATTGAAGTTACTAATGCTTAAATGTCCTATTCATGAACTCCCTAACAATATCATTATCAATAACTTTTATGCTAGGCTTTCTCTTCATGATAAAGATTTACTAGATGCTTCTTGTGCTGGATCATTCACATGTATGAAGGAAGAAGCTAAATGGAATCTCCTAGACCGTATTCAGGAGAACACTGAAGCTTGGGAGAATGACAAAGGAATAAAGTCAGGTATAAATTATGATTATGAATGCATTAAATCTTTTATGGGAACTGATGACTTCCGTGATATTAGTAATGAGTTTGGTCTTGATTCCCAAAGTATTGCCAACTGTTTTAAGGCCTTTGCCTCTTACATAGAAATTCCCAAAAAGAAGTGGAATAAGTACCATGCACCTTATAAAGATGTTGTTAGTCATGTTCCTGTAAGAAGCACCGAAGTTTGTACTACTAATCATATTGTGCATGAACCTTATGTTGAGAAAATACCTTTCTCTGCTAAGGTAAAGTAGTATTCTATGATGATTAGTGCAGATAATAAAGGTACTAAGAAAACTGTGGAGCCTGATGAGCAATTAAATATTGAACATGTGGTAGCTATTGTGAAAGACCTTGTCACTAGAAATATAGAGGATGAGCATATTGTCTTCTGTGAAGACGCTTCTAATATTGTCTCTCATCCTAGTAAGGCTAGAAAAGCTAGTGTTCTTGTGCTTTCTGTTAAAATTGGTGATCGTTGCTATTATGGTTTATGTGATATTGGTGCTAGTTCTAGTGTTATTCCTTATGAGCTTTACATGGAAATTATGCATGAAATTGGTACTTGTGAGCTTGAGGATATTGATGTGGTTACTCACCTTGCAAATAAGGAAACCATTTTCCCTATTGGTATTGTAAGAGTATGGAGGTTCTTTGTGGTAAGATTAAGTATCCTGCTGATTTTCTAGTGCTTAATTCAACAGCTAGCAAAACTTGCCCTATCATTTTTGGTAGACCTTTCTTAAACACTTGTGGAGCTATTATAGATTGTAAGAAGGAGAAATTTTTAACTAAGTTTGATAGAGATTCTTATGAGTTTAACTTTTCCAAATTTGCTAAAGTTCCTTTTGAAAACAGCTTGCCTAATAAAGATTGCAGGATGGAACAACTTGCTTCTATTGACCCAGTTTATGACCTTGGGCCTCTTTTTGATGACTGTAAGTATGCTCATTCTTGTGATAAAGTTGATTCCTATGACAGTTATATTGTCAACTTTATTCAAGGTGCTACTGAAAGTTATTTTGAGAGAGGGAAACATGGTTTCATGCATCTCAATAATGTTAAGTTTCCCCGTTTAATGTTGAAAGCTTTGAAGTTGCATTTGTTTTGTCTTCCTATGCTAGTGGCTTTTTGTTTCAACAATTTGTTTTCTCATGATACCCCCATGCATAGGAAGTGGGTGAGACTCAAATGTGTTGGTTATTTTCTTCTTGATGCTCTCTTTAATTCCAGATATATATCTCCTTTGTGAGCATCTTTGAAAGTTTCAAGCATAACTTAAAGGCATTAAAGAAAAGTACTTGTTGGGAGATAACCCAAGAGTTTGGCTGAGTCTTGGAAGTTATTACCTCTGTAATAACCGCTCCTTATCCTTTTTGTTTTGGTTTTTGTGTTAAGTTCAACTACTTTTGAGAAGTAGAGGAGTTGTGAAAAGTGGTTGTCCTAGGACAGATTTTTGTGCTGCACTGTAAAATTTCGTGAGGGAGCTAAGTACGTCGGATGGAGCTGTATTTTTCTTTGCTTGTTCTCCAAGTTGTTACCCAACTTTCATTAGTTTTGCACTTTTTTATTTGAGCAACAGAAGGTTTTCGAAAAAATCAATCTTTACCTACTGGTCTGTTTTGACAGATTTCCGTTATCATTTGCATTTGCCTCTTTTAGAAGTCTTTGTTTTGATGGATTTCAGTTGAAGTGTGTACCTAAGGTTTATTTTTTTTGCTTACACTAATGTTGCCATTGAAGTTTTTGTATTGCCTTGTGAGAAAAGGAACTTCCAGGAGAAGGAGAAAATGAGTCTGTAGAGTTCGTCTTTGAATAGGTAAAAGTGGTGAAAACAGAAGGTTCGTGAAAACCAAATCTTTTTATATTTTTGAAGTTTATATTATATAAGGAAAGTTACGAGATGGATCATAGGAGGAACCGAACGCCGGGGTGGCCAAACCCACCCCAGGCGCGGGCCCTAGATGGCCGCGCCTGGAGGGGGTGTGACCGCCCGAGCTCCGATTCCGCCTTGTTTTCGTATCAGCATCTTCCTTATGATTTGAAACTTCGTAATATATAACCCCCCGGATCCCCCGAGGTTCGTGCATCGTGTTCTCGTCGTGTTTTCGTTTCGATCTGTTTCTGTCAGGAAATCTTCTCAAGTTTAGAGCATCATGTTCTCCGCCAACGACAAAGGCAAGAAGCCCGAGGAATATGATCCTCACAATTCCAAGGAGGAGATCTTTGTAGGGGATGAAGAACATATGGAGGAGGACAAGCATACGGACACCCGCGCTACTGTCGCAAACATTGGAGTGGTGGCAAAACCTATCAAGCTTAAGAGGACAGCACGGATGTCTATATGAGGGAAACCTCCACGTCTTATCTACAATCCACGGTCATCACCTCCACATACCAAGAGACCCGTCCATACTCTTATACATGATCATCAATACCAACATGTGCCCAAAGAGAACTTTCCCTCGATGTGGGATATGCCTCGTTCTAACCAAGCATGTGAGGAACACGCTAAGAAGGAAGAGTGGGGAAATAATAGTAAGGACTGGGGCTCTCGGTCCGATATGATCATGAACCGCATTGAGCAAAATTCGGAGTTGATTCATACTCTGGCCTTTGAGATTGAGGATTTGAGGAAGCTGATTGAAGAGCTTATCAATAGAACACCATCACCACCGAAGGAGTAATTCGTCATCAGGTTTGGCATCCCCTTGGCTTGTTCCAAGCTTGGGGGGAGTGCCACGGTATCACCACCATTATTTTTTATCTTTTACCTTTTTAGTGGATTCATATCTTTGGTAGAGGAGTTATCTTATAGGTTGGTTTGCATGTGGAAGTATCTCTCCTTTAGTTGATTATCTATGTATCCCTTGGTGTGAGTGCTTTTATGGAATATTAATGAGAAGTTTCATATTTTACTTTTTGCATTTATTATTTTAGTTTGCAATCTCTATTATATGATGGATCTTGTTGATCAGTATTGGCATCACTGTGGGAGCATCAAGTAAATCTAAATTGGTTTTGGCAAACTGAGATCTGGTCAGTAGCAACACTTTTTGAGGTTTGAAAAAAAAGAGAAAAAGCTTAGAGGTATTTTGTATCATTTATTTTCTTTCTTGTTGGCTCATAATCTTAGTATTCTTTATTTAAGATCTTTTGTGTCTTTAAGGAAGATTGCATGTTTGGCTTTATCACTTGTAGGTTTGCTTGTTTCTTTCAACTCTTTTGCTTGCTGCCCAACCTTGCTAGCTAAAAACCTGTTTTGAGAAGGCATACTTCTCATGTTTCCAATCCCTTTGAACCAAAACCTTTGCCATTTGTGTCCACCATATCTACCTATTAGCGTTATTGCTATTCCAAGCAGATTCTCGGGCTTCATCTATCTTTCGAATTAAAAAGTATTTTGTTAGGTGAAAACTAGTTAGTAAAGCTCTCACGAACTTGATGGCACGCCTTATTTTCTTGCCCCTAATAGACTTGAACCATTGTGTCATCGAAGTTGTATATGCTTGCATCTATACGTTGGGATTAGCAGAACCGTGCTGTCACGGGGAACACTTTCAACATTGCACTTGTATGTTGTACACGGTTGATATCATGCTCTTTTGTTTACGGATGTCGACGGTGTGAAATAAAGAGGGAACTTGTAAGTCCATGGAGTGATGTATGTGTGTTATAGAAATGCCTGGGCCGCTAGCCTAAGCCATGCCTAATCATGGTGGAAACTTGCAGCATCACTATAGTGAGCATTCTATGAAGCATCCTCAATAAAAATCTATCACAAAGTAAATAAAAAGATCGCTGAGATGCTCATTGTCTGCTTGCATTGTTATTTTGGTTATGGGATAGCTCCTGTACCATATGCAAGGGGTACCCCGTTGGCGGTTCTTTATGATACACATGTACTTACAATGACAAGAACTTACCGGTGACTAAAGTTGAGTAGCATGAGGAGCGGCCCTCGTACTCAAGGGACGTGAAATTGCCAACTTATATTTCGTCAAGCATATACTCCATCTTTGTGCACTTTAACCTTAATCATCTCAAGATGCCTATGATAGGGGCAACGAGGTCTCAAAGCTAGTAAGTACCATAATCTTTTGGAAGCTCTTTATGACTTGAAATCCCTGCTTCCCTCTATGAAGGGACCTTGCTCCTATTTTCTAAGTTGAGTCAGTAAACCTACTTCCTCTCTATCTCTAGCAAGCATTTGAGTTGTTGTGTTTCAAGCATTCATATGGTGATTTATTCAATCATGTTCTCTATCTTCCTTGTTTGCACAAGACTCTGATCTATTGATTATTACTTTGAAATCCTTCATTGTGAAAAACCTTTTTGAGCAAAGAGTGCTCATGTTATAAAACTTCTACAAAAAGCTTTTTGTGAAACTATTTGCCAGCTGTTCTCTGACCAGGAACAAAAGTTTGCCAATTTCAATTATGATTTATCTTTATGCATCTCTATTGTGACTCCTGTACTTGTTGCAAGCTAAGTTATATAATGGTGAGTTGCTTTCTTCTATGAGCTGTGTAATGGTAAGTGTGATGCTTCTTGTCTGTATTCTTTTATCGACACTTCACTCCATAAACATGTGGACATGTTTACTGAGCTCAGTTTTCGCTTGGAGACAAGCGAAGGTCTAAGCTTGGGGGGAGTTGATACGTCCAATTTTCATCACCATTCTATATCATAATTTGCCTCTATTCATTGATATATGTCTTATTATGAGGTATTACTTATGTCTTTTCCTCTGTTTTTGCATGTTGGATGATTTTTGGAGGATGAAATGCCGGAGTCAGGTTTCTGATGGAAAAAGAGGTGTTTTGATGCAATTCCGCGAAGATCAGAAAAATACCAGAAAAATATTGGAAAATTATATTTTCCCAGAAGACGGAGGAAGCCAGAAGGGGAGGCGTAGCCGGGCCACAGGAGGGCCACACCCCCTAGGCACGGGCCCACCTTGCCCCGCGCCTAGGGCAGGTGTGGCCCACCTGGCCGGCTCCCGACTCCGCCCTCTCGCCTATATCTTCCTCATGGAACCCTAACACCAGGGGAGGGACCACAGAAAGATGTCCGCCGCCTCTGCATGGCGGAAAACACCGAGAGAGAAAGAGCTCTCCGGCAGACAGATTTCTGCCAGTGAAATCCCTTCCCGGAGAGGGGAGATCGTCGGCATCAACACCGTCATCAAGCTAGGCTTCATCGGGATCATAATCATGATCATCCACACCATCATCTCCACCAGCACCATCATCACCACTCCATCCCGCTGTAACAATCATGTTGGATCTTGCATTAGTTCTTAGGGGAAACTTTCCCGGTGTTAATTACTATTGTAGTTGAGGCTTGTGAGTGGAACCATTGGATTATTGTTTATGTTCAGATTGTTATCCATTACCATATCATCTTTGACATTGATCCATATGATGTCTTGTGAGTAGTTCGTCTAGTTCTTGATGACATGGGAGAAGTCATGTTGTTAATAGTGGATTTGTTTTGATTTATTATTCAATGGTTTAGTATTTAAGTTGTGGTGCTATTCTTCTAGTGGTGTCATGTGAACGTCGACTACATGATACTTCACCATTTTTTGGGCCTAGGGGAATGCATTGTATATTTGGCTACTAATCGTGCGGTTGCCGGAGTGACAGAAACCTGAACCCCCCTTCGGACACCATTGCATAAGGGAGCGTAGGATCTCAGAGTTTAAGGTTGTGGTTAGGTTTATATCTTAATTACTTTCCTGTAGTTGCGGATGCTTGCAGGGGGTTTAATCACAAGTATGTATTAGTACAAGTAAGGTCGGTACATTAGCACAGGTTCATCCACACAACACTTACAACACCAAAGAAGAGTACTTAGCTATTTGAGGCGAAAGTACTTGACAGAATTCCCATGTGTCCTCGAGAACGTTTGGTCCTGAAGGGTTTCGCGACATAGTAAATCAAAATTTTCTACGGATGCGAACAGAGGGAAGCCAAGATCTAATCTAGGAGATGCAAACAACGAGAGAGATTGGATTAGATCTTCATACCCTTGAATATTCGCACGGCGGAACGTTCGTCGGAACGTGGGTGATGTAGTCGTACTCGCTTCTCCTCCTCGCGATCCGATCCGATCTAGCACCACAAGTGGCGATGCCTCCGTGAGATGCACACGTGCGGCACCTCGACGTCTCCTCCTTCCTTGGTCCAGCAAGTATGGTGGAGAGATGGGTTGGATCTATAACGCGACGGCGCGGTGCAATTGGTGGAGAATTTCTGCAGCAGGGCTTCGCCTACAAGCAGTCGGGAGGGAGAGAGGAGGGCAGCAGGGCGGCTAGGGTTGGAGGGGAAGGTGTAGGGGGTTGGTGCTCCCCCAGCCCTCTATATATAGAGGGGTGGGCGCAGCCCTAGCCCCTCCCCCAAGCCAAGGCCGGCGGCCCCAAGGAGGAAGAGTGGGGGGCAAGGAAACCCCCCTTCTAGAAGCTCTATCTAGAGTTTAAACCTCTCTTAGCCGGCTGGGCCCTATGGGGCCTTGTGCCCCTGGCCCAATGTGGCCAGGGCACTCCCTCATAGGCCCATGCCCCCTCCCGGAAGGTGGGGCCACGTTGGTCCCCTTCCGGAAGGTTCTAGAAGCTTCCGGTACAATACCGATTAACCCGGAACAATTCCGAACTCCAAAAATTGCACTGCCTTATATGAATCTTATTCTCCATACCACTCCGGAACCTCTTGTGATGTCCCGGATCCCATCCGAGACTCCGAACAAAAACTCATAAACCAATTATCCAATCTATCCTAGCGTCAAGACACGTTAAGTGTGTGACCCTGCGGGTTCGAGAATATGCAGACATGATCTTCTATCAATAATCAACGGAAGTGCGAAACCCATATTGACTCCCACATTCATCGATGATCATATCGGATGAACCACGATGCTAGGATTCAATCAATCCCATATATATATTCCCTTCGTCTCGCGATATTTTACTTGCGAGATTCGATCGTCGATGCAGTCATACCTAGTTCAATCTCGTTCACAGCAAAAGTACTTTACTCTGTGTCTGATATCACTTTGTGATTAAATCCTTAACCACATGCTTGCAAGCGGTGTTGATATCGATTACGAAAGTGGGCCCGAAGTATATCTCTCCGACTTGGGAGGGACAAATCCCATCTCGATACATACAACCCAGAGATACTTTCCGATCACCGAGAGACACCTTTATGATCACCCTCTCATAGAATGACATTTGATGACCTCAAAGCTTTCTTTCGATACTGTGGAGTTGTATTATCTCATGGTCAGGACTACAATATTTGACATAAGAAAAGCTTCATAAAGCGAACACGATGACACGATCTAATTGCTTCGCTTAGTTTGGTACATCCATCATATCATTCTCCCAATGATATGATCTCATTATCAATTGACAACTCATGTCTATGGTTAGGAAACCTTAACCATCATTGATCAATGAGCTAGTCCATAGAGGCGTACTAGGGACACGGTGTTGTTCACAAACCACACAAGTATTAAAGTTTCCGCTTAATACAATTCTAGCATGGAATATAAACATTATCATGAACAAGAATTATAATAATAACATCTTTATTATTGCCTCTAGGGCATAATTCCAACAGTCTCCCACTTGCACTAGAGTCAATAATCTAGTTTACATCTGGCAACAAACTCACACCCATGGCACTGAGGTGCTGATCATGTTTTACATGTGGAAGAGGTTTAGTCAATGGATCTGCGACATTCAGATCTATATGTACTTTGTTAATCTTCAGATCTCCATCTGCTATATAATCTCGGATTATATGAAACTTGTGGTTGATATGCTTGGTCTTTGGATGATATCTTGGTTCCTTAGCGAGTGCTATGGCGCCAGTGTTGTCACACAATATCTCAGTGGGTCCAATGCACTTGGAACCACGCCAAGCTCGATGATGAAGTTTCGATCCAAACTCCTTCACTTGACGCTGCAGCTGACCATGTATTCCGCTTCTCAGTAGATCCCGCGATCACGCTTTGCTTGCTTCTCGACTCATAGCTCCTCCATTCAAAATATAAACGTATCACTCGTTCGAGATTTGGAATCATCCTTGTCGGTGTCGAAACTAGCATCGACGTAACCTTTTACGATGAGCTGTTCATCACCCCCATAGACTAAGAACATTTCTTTAGTCCTATTTAGGTACTTTAGGATGTTCTTCACGGCTGTCCAGTGTTCCTCTGGATCACTTTGATATCTGCTCGTCAAACTAAGAGCATTGGACACATCCGGTCTAGTACCTGACAAGATGGCATACATGATAGAACCTATGGCGAGGCATAAGGCACTTTGCTCATAGTTTCCTATCATTTACCGTATGGACACCGAGCCTTGCTCAATATCTTACGACAACATAGGCCTTGAACCTTTCTTTGCCTTATCCATTCGAACCTTTTGAACTTTGTCTAGGTATGTACTCGGCTTAAAGCTATCGAGCGTCTTTGTCTATCTCTATAGATTTTGATGCCCAATATATAAGCAGCTTCACCTAGGTCTTTCATTGAAAAACACTTGTTCAAATAACTCTACACATCGTTAAGCATGTTAATGTCATTTCCAATAATCAATATGTCATCCACATATAGTACGGAAATGTCACCGAGCTCCCACTCACTTTCTTGTAGATACAAGCTTCGTAGCAATTTGGAACAAATCCAAAGCTCTTGATCACTTGATCAAAACGAAGGTTCCAACTCCGAGATGCTTGCTTTAGTCCATAAATGGAACGCTCAAGCTTGCATACTTTATCAGCATCCTTAGGATCGACAAAACCTTCGGGTTGCATCATATACAACTCTTCATCAATGTTGCCGTTGAGGAACGCAGTCTTGACATCCATCTGCCATATTTCATAATCATGAAACGCAGCAATTGCTAATAAAATCCGAATGGACTTAAACATCGCTACGGAGAGAAAGTCTCATCGTAGTCAACACCTTGAACTTCGAAAACCTTTCACGACAAGCCGTGCTTTATAAACGGTAACATTACCATCGCGTCCGTTTTCTTCTTGAAGATCCATTTGCACTCAACGGCCTTTCGGCCGCTAGGAGGTCCACCAAAGTCCATACTTGGTTTTCGCTCATGGATCCCAATTCGGATTTCATGGCCTCTAGCCATTTCTCGAGTCTGGGCTCATCATCGCTTCCTCATAGTTCAAGGCTCACGTCATCTACTAACAAGGCAGTTAAGGCGGGTTGCGTACCACTCAAGAGGGCACGCGACCTTGTCGACTGCGAGTCGATGGCGACATCATCCAAGCTTCATGATCCTTATCATTAGCTTCCTCTATTATTGGCATGCGATCTGGAACAATTTCAGGTCTTTACTCTCCAACTCAAGAGAAGGTTCAACAACCTCGTCTAGCTCTACTTTCCTCCCACTCACTTCTTTCGAGAGAAACTCCTTCTCAAGAAAGGAACCGTTCTTCTGACAAACACTTTGCCTTCGGTTCTGTGATAGAAGGTATACCCAATAGTTTCCTTAGGGTATCCTATGAAGACGCATTTCTCCGCTTTGGGTTCGAGCTTGTCCGGCATCAACTTCTTGACGTAAGCTTCGCATCCCCAAACTTTAAGAAACGACAACTTAGGTTTAGCACCAAACCACAGTTCATACGGTGTCGTCTCGACGGATTTAGATGGTGCCCTATTTAAAGTGAATGCAGCGGTTTCTAATGCATAACCCCAAAATGATAACGACAAATCAGTAAGAGACATCATTGATCGGACCATATCTAATAAGGTTCAATTCCGTTCAGACACACCATTGCGCTGTGGTGTTCCGGGTGGCGTGAGTTGCGAAACAATTCCGCTTGCTTTAAGATGCGTGAGAAAATCATAACTCAAATATTCACCTCCACGATCGGATCGTAGAAACTTAATCTTGCTGTTACGATGGTTCTCCACTTCATTCTAAAATTCTTTGAACTTTTCAAACATTTCAGATTTATGTTTCATTAAATAGATATACCCATATCTACTTAAGTCATCGGTAAAAGCGAGAAAATAGCGATATCCATCGCGCGTCGAAACACCCATCGGTCCGCATACATCGGTATGTATGATTTCCAACAAGTCCGTTGCTCGCTCCATCATACCGGAGAACGGGGTTTTGATCATCTTGCCCATGAGGCATGGTTTGCATGTGTCAAATGATTCAAAATCAAGAGACTCCAAAAGTCCATCAGAATGGAGTTTCTTCATGCGCTTTACACCAATATGACCTGAGCAACGATTACCACAAATAAGTAGTATTATCACTATCTACTTTGCATCTCTTAGCCTCAATGTTATGGATGTGTGTTTCATCCCTTTCGAGATTTAGAAGAAATAAACCATTCACAATAGGTGCATGACCATAAAAGATGTTACTCATATAAATAGAACAACCATTATTCTCCGATTTAAATGAATAACCGTCTTGCAATAAACAAGATCCAGAAATAATGTTCATGCTCAACGCAGGCACATAATAACACTTATTAAGGTTTAAAACTAATCCCAAAGGTAATACTAAGGAGGCGTGCGACGGCCATCACATCAACTCTTGATCCGTTGCCGCAGCATCATCACCTCATCCCTCGCAGTCACCGTCTATTCCGTAGCTCTGTTTGAGTTACAAATATTAGCAAGAACGGTATCAAATACCCGCACTACAACGAGGGCTAGTAAGGAAAACATCAATAACATGTATATCAAATATACCTTTGATGGTGCCAGCCTTCTTGTCCGCTAAGTACTTCGGACAGTTGCGCTTCTAGTGACCCTTGTCCTTGCAATAGAAGCACTCAGTGTCCGGCTTAGGACCAGACCTGAGCTTCCTCTCAGCAGGGGCAACGCGCTTGCCGCCGCCTTTCTTGAAGGGATTTCTTGCACCCTTACCTTTCTTGAAGGTGGGGGGCTTGTTGACCATCAACACATGATTATTCTTTTTGATGTTCACCTCCGCTACTTTCATATTAGCAAGGAGCTCAGTGATCATATCAGTGGAACCAATCTGATTGTGATCAACTACAAAACTTTTGTAGCTAGGAGTGTCAATCTTGAGCTCCTCTAGAATCTTCGATCCGAGTTGCTCAAGGCGTTGAGTGTAGCCCGTCATCTCAATGGCGTGCTCACTAACGGAACTCCCTTCCTCCATCTTGTAGTTAAAGAATTTCTTAGAGATCTCATATCTCTCGGAACGGGCTTGAGTCTGAAACATGTTTTTCAGCTCCTCGAGAATCTCAAAGGGCCCGGCGAACTCCTCAAAACGATTTTGAAGATCTAATTCCATAGCATACAACATGGCGATTTTAATCAAATCATAATCATCCTTGCGCGACTGATAAACAGCTTTTTCATCAGCCGACGCATCTATAGTAGGGGCGTCACCTAGCACTTTCTCAAGGACATAGTCCTTTTGTCCGCCAGCGAGAATGATTCTCAGAATGCGGAACAATTTGGTGAAGTTAGACCCATTGTTTCTAAGCTTTTCTATCTCAGCAAAATCGTTGAAGTTGAAGTTGGACTTGGCCATGTGATCTGCAGTATTTGCAAGTACAATTTAGACTATGTTCATGATAAATAGTTCAACTTAATCAAATTACTAGATGAACTCCCACTAAGTTCAACATTCCTCAAGTTGTTTAGTGAACACGATCCAAATTCACCACACCTAATCCGATCATCACGAGAAGAGATGTGGTTTCAATGGTGGACAACGAAGTGTCGATCATATCATTCATATGACTCATGCTTAACCTTTCGGTTCTTGTGTTCCGAGGCCATGTATGTACATGCTAGGCTCGTCAAGTTAGACCCAAGTATTTCCGCGTGTGCAAAACTGGCTTGCACCCGTTGTATGTGAGCGTAGAGTCTATAGCACCCGATCATCACGTGATGCTTGGACACGACGAACTTCATAGCGGTGCATACTCGGGGAGAACACAGTTTTTATCTTGATCTTTAAGTGAGGAATCATCTTATAATGCTACCGTCGCGATCTAAGCATAATAAGATACATAAAAGGATAAACATCACATGCATATAACTTTAATGTGACATGGTATAGCCAATCTTCGCGCAATGATCTCCATCTTGTGCGTACCGGCATGATCTCCATCACTCCACCATGATGGCCTCCACCACGAATAGCAACTACAACTATTGCTAACTACTTAGCGATAAAGTGAAACTATTACATGGCGCATAAGAAGTTGACACACAGGTCATACACAATTATAAAGACAACCATATTGCTCCTGCCGGTTGTGTACTCATCGACATGCAAGTCGTGAAACATTACAAAACATGATCATCGCATACATTATACACATCACATCTTGGGCCATACCATATCACAGAAAACACTCCCTGCAAAAACAAGTTACGCCTCTACTTTGTTGTTGCATGTTTTACGTGGCTTATGGGAGTAGATGCTAAACGATTCTTACCTACGGAAAGCCACAACGGTGATATTATGGTTGCCAAACTCGTGTTAAACCCATGACAACTATAGTGAGAGAACAGGCATCCACCACCGCATGTGTGGAACAAGCCACACGCGTCAAGTGCGGAGCGGTCTCATGACGGCGTCGTAGAAGGTTGGCCTGGACCGCTTCAATCTCACTATACGCGTCATAAGAAGAACACAAACAAGAGGCTTGCAGCAGAAAACATCAACGCGCAACTACCATGTTGCGTTCTACTCGTGAATCATATCTACGCATAGATCTAGCTCGATACCCGAAGGGTTTCGGCATAGTAAATCAAAATTTTCTACGGATGCGAACAGAGGGAAGCCAAGATCTAATCTAGGAGATGCAAACAACGAGAGAGATTGGATTAGATCTTCATACCCTTGAAGATTCGACGCGTGAGCGTTAAATCCGGAACGTGGGTGATGTAGTCGTGCCTTCTCCTCCTCGCGATCCGATCCGATCTAGCACCACAAGTGGCGATGCCTCCGTGAGATGCACACGTGCGGCACCTCGGCCTCCTCCTTCCTTGGTCCAGCAAGTATGGTGGATAGATGGGTTGGATCTACAACGCGACGCGGTGCAATTGGTGGAGAATTTCTGCAGGCTTCGCCTACAAGCCGGGAGGGAGAGGAGGCGGCCAGGCGGCTAGGGTTGGAGGAAGGTGTAGGGGTTTGGTGCCCCAGCCCTCTATATATATAGGGGTGGCAGCCCCAGCCCTCCCCAATCCAAGGCAGCCCCAAGGAGGAAGAGTGGGGGGGGGGGGCAAGGAAACCCCCCTTCTAGAAGCTCTATCTAGAGTTTAAACCTCTCTTGGCCGGCTGGGCCCTATGGGGCCTTGTGCCCCTGGCCCAATGCAGCCAGGGC
Organism: Avena insularis; assembly: GCA_023614405.1. NCBI lineage: Eukaryota > Viridiplantae > Streptophyta > Magnoliopsida > Poales > Poaceae > Avena > Avena insularis. The sequence continues at coordinate 419,043,732 of CM042685.1, read as the reverse complement.
ACTCCCTCATAGGCCCATGCCCCTCCCGGAAGGTGGGGCCACGTTGGTCCCCTTGCGGAAGGTTCTAGAAGCTTCCGGTACAATACCGATTAACCCGGAACAATTCCGAACTCCAAAAACTGCACTGCCTTATTTGAATCTTATTCTCCGGACCACTCCGGAACCTCTCGTGATGTCCTGGATCCCATCCGAGACTCTGAAAAAAAACTCATAAACCAATTATCCAATCTATCCTAGCGTCGAGACACGTTAAGTGTGTGACCCTGCGGGTTCGAGAATATGCAGACATGATCTTCTATCAATAATCAACAGCGGGGTCTGGAAACCCATATTGACTCCCACACATTCATCGATGATCATATCGGATGAACCACGATGCCAGGATTCAATCAATCCCATATATATATTCCCTTCGTCTCGCGATATTTTACTTGCCCGAGATTCGATCGTCGGTACCATCATACCTAGTTCAATCTCGTTCACAGCAAGTACTTTACTCGTTCCGTAATACGATATAACTTTGTGATTAACTCCTTAACCACATGCTTGCAAGCGGTGTTGATATCGATTACCGAGTGGGCCCGAAGTATATCTCTCCACTTGGGAGGGACAAATCCCATCTCGATACATACAACCCAACAGATACTTTCCGATCACCTGAGAGACACCTTTATGATCACCCTCTCATAGGATGACGTTTGATGACCTCAAAGCTTTCTTCCTATACCAGGGAGTTGTATTATCTCATGGTCTAAGGACTACAATATTTGACATAAGAAAAGCTTCGCAAAGACGAACACGATGACACGATCTAATTGCTTCGCTTAGTTTGGGTTTGTCCATCATATCATTCTCCCAATGATATGATCTCATTATCAATTGACAACTCATGTATATGGTTAGGAAACCTTAACCATCATTGATCAATGAGCTAGTCCATAGAGGCGTACTAGGGACTCGGTGTTGTTCACAAACCACACAAGTATTAAAGTTTCCGCTTAATACAATTCTAGCATGGAATATAAACATTATCATGAACAAGAATTATAATAATAACATCTTTATTATTGCCTCTAGGGCATAATTCCAACAGGTCCTTATAAGTATTTCCACCGGCTTGTCCTTTGCTAAGAAAGGATTGGGCCACTTGCTGCAGTTGTTCGTTGTCTTTATTATTTGCACGGTGTTTCATTGCTTTATCAAAAAAAACCTAAAAATCCGTTTGCTAAGTATTTATAGAGATTTCCTGCTCCATACCACTAGTCAACACCTTCTGCTCCTCGTTGGGATCGACACTCCTATTTATTGAAAGTACTATGATACACCCCCTATACTTGTGGGTCATCAGATACGTTTCCAACGTATCAAGCATCCCCAGGCTTATCTCCTGCTCGTCCTCGAGTAGGTAAGTGATAAAAGAATAATTTTGAGGTGACATGCACCATCAAAACTAAGATCAAACCATTTGCAAGCATTGAAAGCTGGGATCAAAGAACTCTAAACATGTGCATGAAATATGGAGTTCTAACAATAAGACAAAGTAACTATGCATGCAACATGAAAGGCTACAAACAAATATCATGAATAACATGCATTGAAAAACGTTTGTTTGTTTCACATATAGAAAACATGGCATATTGCAATCAGCTTTTCCCTCATAGAGTAGCAAATATATGCATAGTACACCTTCAAAGTTCATAAGAGGGACTAGATACAAGTATCACAAGAACAAGCAATATCAACAATATGCAACAATCAATAAGTTTTGGGACACTGCACATAGAACTAAGAATGACAACTATGCTCTCTTAATGGTGCCTAAAGGTAGAAGGTGGAGACTCAATATAATAGTGGAAGAAAGGCCCTTCATAAAGGGAAGCAGGGATTTCAAGTTTCAAAAAGAGCTTCCAAAAAGTATGGTACTTGTTAGCTTTCATCCCTCATTGACCCTATCATAAGCATCCTGAAGTGATTAAGGTTAAAGTGAACAAAGATGGAGTATATGCTTGACAAAGTATAAGTTGGCAATCTCATGTCCCTTGAATATGAGGGCCGCACCGCATGCTACTCAACTTTAGTCACCTGTAAGTTCTCGTCATAGTAAGTACATGTGTATCATAGAGAACCACCAACGGGGTACCCCTTGCACATGGTACAAGAGCTATCCTATAACCAAAATGACAAGGCAAGCAGACAATGAGCATCTCAGCGATCTTTTTATTTACTATGTGCATAGCTTTTTATTGAGGATGCTTCACAAACTGCTCATTATGGTGATGCTACAAGTTTCCACCATGATTAGGCATGGCTTAGGTTAGCGGCTTAGGCATTTCTCTAACACAAAATACATAACTCCATGGGCTTACAAGCTCCCTCTTTATTTCACATCAGCGACATCCATAGACAAAAGAGCATGATATCAATTGTGTACAAAGTACAGGTGCAATGTTGAAAACGTTCCCCATGACAACATGGTTCTGCTAATTCCAACGTATAAGTGCAAGCATATACAACATAGATGACACAATGGTTCAAATTTATTAGGTTCAAGAAATATAAAGTGTGCCATCAAGTTTGTGAGGGATTTAATCACTAAGTTTTCACATAACAAAATACTTTTTAATTGGAAGATAGCTAAAAACAAGAATATACTTGGAATGGTGTAACACACCTTGCATAGGAATTTATAGTGGACACTTTTGAATAACTTGGTTTCTTGGGAGTTGGAAGCATGAGTAGAGCTTACTCATACAAGTGGAGGCTAGCAAAAGACTGGGGGCAACCAACTAAGAGAGCAATAATGACCATAATCATGCAGAGCGACTAAACATTACTAATCAAAGCATAAAGTGGTACTACAAGTCAAGGACTAAATGATCATAGAGGCTATGGTGACTTGTTCATAGTCATAACATGGTGTGAGCATGTGCCAAGTCAACCCAAACAAAGCATCAAAGGAGAATACCACAATACTATGCTCTTGTATGCTAAAACAATGCATGATTCTTTCAAGGCACACTAAGCAATCCCAATTGTTTGGAACAAGACATTCTACAGCAATAATCACTAAGCATAAGGTCAAAACAACACCTAGCATGTCATGCTAAAGTCTAAGCCATAGTTAATGCAAGCTCCTCTTGCACTTTCAAGCAAGAACTTTCTACTCCTTTCCAACACCAATCGACTTATTTGAAACAACACAGCGAGAACAGGGGTCCAAACTACTTTATTCAAGCATACTAAACAAACTAAGCAAACCAAACAAAAACTAAGACGCTCCAAGAAAAACACAACAGTGCATGAAACAATAAAAACGAAGTGTCTAGAAAGACCTGGGCTTTTTATTGATGAAGAAGGGGATGCCTTGGGCATCCCTAAACTTTGACGCTTGTAACTCTTGGATATTTCTTGGGGTGATACCGGGGTGGCATCCCTAAGCTTGAGCTTTTGTCCATTCTTCATCTTATTACATCATTCTCTCTCTACACCTGAAATTTTCCTTCATACAAAACTTCACACAATCTTCATCAGCAACATTAGTGTATTCAAAAGATAATAGATCCTTGGGTTTAGCTTTGGAACAGCAAAACTTTTCACTAAAAACACAAGCTACTGTAGCAACTCCTTAAAAAAGATCAATTTCTCCAAAAAGAACCCAAAAAGGAATCAATAAGAAGCAAATGCAAATAATTGCAGAAATCTGTCAAAACAGACCAGCAGGTAGAAACTATTTTTTTCGAAAATCCTCTGTTTCTCAAATCAAAAAGTGTTGAACTAACTAAAGTTATATAACATACTAGGGGATTTATTCGTAAATTTTCAGCTCAATCCGATTTACAGAGACTCCTCACGAATTTTTATGGTGGAGGACATAAATCTGTTTTGGGACAGCAACTCCCCAAATATTACTTCCTCTCATTAGAGGTCATTCTTGGCACAAAAAAGCAAACAAAAAAGGATAAGGAGAGGTCATTACTGAATTAATAACTTTAAAGACTCAAGTAAACTCTTGGGTTATCTCCCAACAAGTACTTTTCTTTAACGCCTTTAAGTTAGACACTAGAAGCAAGAAATCAAGTATTTTCAAATGAGGAAGCATTAACATCAAACCTTGCTTTCAAAGGAGGAGCAAAAAGCAACTTCTCTCTCCTCATAGGGAAGTGTTCAATACCTTTCTTGAATGGAAATTGATATTTAATGGTGTCTTTTTTCATATCAATGATGGCACCAACAGTTCAAAGAAAATGTCTTCCCAAAGTAATAGGACAAGAAGCATTGTATTCAACATCCAAAACATAGAAATCAACAGGGACATAAGCATTGTTAACCATAAAGAACATCATTAATACTCCTCGTGAGTTTCTTCTTAGCATTATCATCAAGTGGGACATCCAAATAAAAATCTTCCAAAGGTGGCAAATCAAGCATTTCATAAATCTTCCTAGTCATAATAGAGACACTAGAACCAAGATCACATGAAGCTTTGAGATCAAAGTCATTCACTTGCATATTAGTAATGGGTTCCCAACTATCTTCTACTTTCCTAGGAATAGAAGCTTTGTTTAAACTTCTCTTACTTAATCTTAACAAGAGCATCTGTAATGTGTTTGGTGAAAGCAACATGCATATCACTAGCATCAGGACTTCTAGCAAGTTTTTGCAGGAACAAAATCACTTCAGAAATATTGCAACCATATATATCAAAATCAAACTTAGCATCACTAGTAGTAGACTCATTAGGCTTAGGCATTGTAGGAGGAGGAATAGGGACTTCTTGTGGTTTAGTGGTATCCATTCTAGTGATGGTGCACACACTATTGTTTCTATTAATTTCAGCTTCCCTTTCCCACTTAGCATAAAGTTGGGCTAACAGTCTAACATTTTCATCAATAGTAACTTGTATGGAATGAGTGGCAACAAAGGTACTTTCCATGGTTTCAGGCTTAGCGGCCATTTTATTAATCAAGGAGGGTTGTGCTTTAGACAAATAGGAAATAATCATCTCAATAGTTAAAAGTTTTTCCTCCACAGTCTTGTTGAAAGCAGTTTGTTTACTAATAAAGTCTTTGAGCATAACTTCAAGTTCAGAGGGGGGCATTCTAGCATTGTTGTAGGATTTTCCATAGGTATTGCCATTATTAGGAGGATAAGACCTATAATTGTTGTTGCTACCAAAATTATTCCTATAGGCATTGTTGTTGATATTGTTGTTTCTAATGAAGTTCACATCAACTTGCTCTTCTTGAGCAACCAAAAAGGCTAAGGGAACATTGTTTGGATCAAAAGGAGCTTTCCCATTAACAAGCATAGCCATAATAACATCAATCTTGCACTCAAAGAGGAGGTTTCTTCAATAGAATTTACCTTCTTACCATGTGGAGCTCTCTCAGTGTGTCATTCAGAGTAATTAACCATCATATTATCAAGGAGTTTTGTTGCAGCACCCAAAGTGATGCCCATAAAGGTACCTCTAGCAGCTAAATCCAGCAGGTTTCTTGAAGAGAAGTTCAAACCTGCATAAAAAGTCTGGATAATCATCCAAGCAGTGAGTCCATGAGTGGGACAATTCTTAACTAAAGATTTCATTCTTTCCCAAGCTTGAGCAACATGTTCATTATCAAGTTGTTTAAATTTCATAATGTCACTTCTCATAGATATAATCTTAGCGGGAGGGTAGTACTTTCCAATAAAGCATCCTTGCACTTAATCCAAGAATCAATACTATTTCTAGGCAAGGATAACAAGCATTCTTTAGCTTTTCCTCTCAAGGAGAAAGGAAATAGCTTGAGCTTAATAATATCTCCATCTACATCCTTATACTTTTTCATCTCACAAAGTTCAACAAAGCTATTGAGATGGGCAGCATCATCATCAGAACTAGAACCAGAAAATTGCTCTCTCATCACAAGATTCAACAAAACAGGCTTAATTTCATAAAAGGTAGCATCAGGAGCAGGTGGAGCAATAGGAGTGCTAAGGAAATCATTGTTGTTTGTGCTAGTGAAGTCACACAACTTGGTGTTCTCAGCAGAGTTCATTTTGGCAAAAGTGGGGCAAGCCAAAAATAGCAGCAGCAGAGCAAGAACTAATTTTTTTGTGTTTTTGTTAAGAGAAAGCAAACCAAACTAGACTATTTTTTTGAGGTTTTGATAAAAAGAGGCAAACAAAACCAAGCAAAATAAACTAAGCAAACTAAAAACAAAGTAAAGAGAAAGGTTGAGGAGGACTCCCCTTGTGAAGACGTCCTTAGCCTCCCCGGCAACGGCGCCAGAAAACTTGTTGATGACTCCTTGTTGACGTGGAGCACTTCGTCGGGAAACCCCAAGAGCAAGGTGTGAAGCAGCACATCAGCAAGTCTTCCCTCAGTAAGAAACCAAGGTTATCAAAACAGTAGGAGGAAGGAAACATATCAAAGGTGTTGCAAGCAACATGGTAACCTGCACAACACAAACTCAAGACTTTGCCCCAACGAACATTGAGGTTGTCAATCTCACCGGTTGCTGTAACAAAGGATTAACTGTATGGTGTGGAAGGTGATGATGGTTTGCATCAAGTAAACAGTAATAGTGGAAGATGTATCAATGGTAAAGATTGGACCGAGGTCCATAGTTCACTAGGGGTGTTCTCCTTATATAAACAAACATGGCATGCAGGGTAAACAAATTACAACCAGGCAATTGACAGGACTGAGCAAGGCATAACAATGCAATACTAGACACAAAGATGATATGAGATTCGATTGGGCAATACAACAATATACATAGACCACCATTCAACTGCATCTATGACTAGAAGTCCACCTTTAGGTTATCATCTGAACCCCCTTCAGTATTAAGTTGCAAGCAACAGACAACTGCTTTAAGCAAAGTGTGTAAGGTAAACAATCCACTTGTTCCATGAACAAGAGACCGTTGTTTTCTCCCTAGTGGCAACAACACATCTACAACCGTAGAGATTTCTGTCACTTCCCTTGGTAAATAGAGGCATGAACCCACTATCGAGCATAAATACCCCCCCTTGGAGTCACTAGCAACTACTTGGCCAAGATAGCTACTAACAACAGAGAGCATACAACATCACAAACAACACAGACATGATAGAATCAATAAGACAAACCATTAATCAATCTTACATAGTAATCTCAATATCCATCAGATCCCTGCAAACATAACATGCATAATTACAAATAGATTAGATCTTGATCATGAATGGAGCTCACAAGATCTATACATGAAAGCACAAGGAGGAGATACAACCATCTAGCTACTACATGGACCCGTAGTCCAAGGTGGAAATACTCACGCTTCATACCGGAGGCTGGCATGATGAAGAAGAAGGCCTCTATGATGATCTCCCCTCCGGCAGGGTGCCGGGAAGAGCTTCAGATCCCCGCGATCTAGGGATGATGGTGGCGGCGGCTACAGACGGTTTCATGGAGTTTTGATCGGGGTCCTAGGGTTTCTGCATTGGGGGCTTCTTATAAGCGAAGAGGCGAGGCAGGGGGCCACCAGGGAGGCCGCACCCCCCAAGCGCAGGGTGGGCCCACCCGCGCGGCCAGGGGGTGTGGCCCCCTAGTGAGCCTCCTTCGTCTCATATTATGGCTTCGTGTTGCCCAAGGTAAAATATTGACTTTGGATTTTGTCCCGTCCAATTCCGAGAATATTGATTTTCTGCCTTTCTGGAACCAAAAACAGAAGAAAATAGGCAACTGGCACTGTGGCAACTTGTTAATAGGTTAGTACCCGAAAACATATAAAAACACCTCAAAGTGTGGACAAAGCAAAGCAAAGTAGATAGTAAACAAGCATGGAGCATCAAAAATTATAGATACGTTTCCGACGTATCAAGGTCAGTAAACATGTCCACAGGTTTATTGAGTGAAGTATTGATAAAAGAATACGAACAAGAAGCATCACACTTACTATTACACAACTCATAGAAGAAGGCAACTCACCATTATATAACTTAGCTTACAACAAGTAGAGGAGTCACAATAGAGATGCATAAAGATAAATCATAATTGGAATTGGAAAACTTTGTTCCTGATGAGAGAACAGTTGGCAAACAGTTTCACAAAAAACTTTTGAAGAAGTTTTACAACAGGAGTACTCTTTCCTCAAACATAAAAGGGTTTTTTCACAACGAAGGCTTTCAAAGTAATACTCAATAGATAAGAGTCTTGCACAAACAAGGAAGATAGAGAACATGATTGAATAAATCATCATATGAATGCTTGAAACACAACAACTCAAATGCTTGCTGGAGATAGAGAGGAAAAAGGTTTACTGACTCAACTTAGAAAATAGGAGAAAGGTCCCTTCATAGAGGGAAACAGGGATGTCAAGTCATAAAGAGCTTCCAAAAGATTATGGTACTTACTAGCTCTGAGTCCTCATTGCCCCTATCATAAGCATCTTGAGGTGCTTAAGTTTAAAGTGAACACGGATGGAGTATATGCTTGACGAAATATAAGTTAGCAATCTCATGTCCCTTGAGTACGAGGGCCGCTCCTCATGCTACTCAACTTTAGTCATCGGTAAGTTCTTGTCATAGTAAGTATATGTGTATCATAAAGAACCGCCACCGGGGTACCCCTTGCACATGATACATGAGCTATCCCATAATCAAAATGACAAGGCAAGCAGACAATGAGCATCTCAGCAATCTTTTTATTTGCTATTTGCATAGGTTTTTATTGAGCATGCTTCACAGATTGCTCACTATGGTGATGCTGCAAGTTTCCACCATGATTAGGCATGGCTTAGGCTAGCGGCCCAGGCGTTTATCTAACACACATACATAACTCCATGGACTTACAAGCTCCCCTTTTATTTCACACCGATGACATCCGCAAACAAAAGAGCATGATATCAACTGGATATGTATCTAAGTGTTGAAAGCGTTCCCCGTGACAACACGATTATGCTAATCCCAACATATAGATGCAAGCATGTACAACTTCGATGACACAATGGTTCAAGTTTACTAGGGGCAAGAAAATAAGGTGTGCCATCAAGTTCGTGAGAGCTTTACTAACTAGTTTTCACATAACAAAATAATTTTTAATTCGAAAGATAGATGAAGCTTGAGAATTTTCTTGGAATAGCAATAATGCTAATAGGTAGATATGGTGGACACAAATGGCAAAGGTTTGGTTCAAGGGGGTTGGAAACATCATAAGTAAGCCTTCTTAAAACAGGTTTTTGGCTAGCAAGGCCAGGTAGCAAGCAAAAGAGTTGAAGGAAGCAAGCAGACCTACAAGTGATGAAGCCAAACATGCAATCTTCCTTGAAGACACAAAAGATCTTAAATAAATAATACTAAGCTTATGAGCCAATCAAGAAAGAAACACAAAATGATACAAAATACATGTAAGCTTTTTCTCTTTTCCTTTCAAACCTCAAAAAGTGTTGCTACTGACCAGAGCTCGGTTTGCCAAAACCAATTTATATCTACTTCATGCTCCCAAAGTGATGCCAATACTGATCAACAATATCAATCATATAATAGAGATTTCAAACTAAAATAAGAAGTGTAAAAAGTAAAAGATGAAACTTCTCATTAATATTCCATAAAGGCACTCATACCAAGGGATACATAGATAATCAACTAAAGGAGAGATACTTCCACATGAAAACCAACCTATAAGATAAGTTCTATACCAAAGATATGAATCCACTAAAAAGGTAAAAGATAAAAGATAATGATGTGATAGCATGGCACTCCCCCAAGCTTGGAACAAGCCAAGGGGATGCCAAACATGATGATGAATTACTCCTTCGGTGGTGGTGGTGTTCTCTTGTTTAGGGTAAGGAAACCCTCTAGCATCTTATGAAGCATGTCATTCTCCTCTTGAAGTATATCCACCTTCATCCTCAAAGCACGGTACTTATCACAAAACTCGTTAGTGGTCCGAAGGGCTTCCACTGCCTTAGGGAAGGATCTGAAGTCTAGAATGGAGGCTATGATCCCATGCATGTTACGAGAAAAAGCACATCCAGTGTTAATTGCTCCTACAAAAGTAGGTTTCCTTGCCCTTGACCCTGCGGCGGTTTTTTCCTCCATCTTTACTTCCTCCATGGGCTTCTTGCCTTTGTCGTTGGCGGGTACCATGGTGCTCTAAATTTGATAAGATTTCCTGACAGAAACAGATCAAAACGAAAACACGACGAGAACACGATATACAAACCTCGGGGGATCGGGGGGTTATATATTACGAAGTTTCAAAACACAAGGAAGGTACTGGTATGAAAACAAGGCGGAGACGGAGCCTGGGGGCTCACACCTCCTCCAGGCGTGACCAACTGGGGCCCGCGCCTGGGGTGGGTGTGGCCACCCCGGCCTCCGTTTCCTTCTCTGTTTCGTTTTGTAGCCTTCCGTATGTAATAAAAACATCAAAAATATAAAAATATTAGGCTTTCACGAACCTTCTGTTTTCACCACTTTTACCTATTCAACGAAGAACTCTACAGATTCCTTTTCTCCTTCTCTTGGAAATTTCTTTTCTCACAAGGCAATACACAAACTTCAATGGCAACATTAGTGCAAGCAAAAACAATAAACCTGAAGGTTCACACTTCAACTGAAATTCATCAAAACAAAAGCTACTGTAGCAACTCCTTTCCAAAACCCCAAAAGAATTTGGAAGGGAATCGATATAAGAGGCAAATGCAAATGATGACAGAAATCTATCAAAACAGACCAGCAGGTAAAGATTGATTTTTTCGAAAACCTTCTGTTGCTCAAATCAAAAAGTGCAAAACTAATAAAAGTTGGGTAACAACTTGGAGAACAAGCACAGAAAAATACAGCTCCATCCAAAGTACTGAGCTCCTTCATGAATTTTTACAATGCAGCACAAAAATCTATCCCAGGACAACCACTTTTCACAACTCCCCTACTTCTTAAAAGTAGTTGAACTTGACTCAAAAACCAAAACTAAAAGGATAAGGAGCGGTTATTACTAAGATAATAACTTCCAAGACTCGACCAAACTATTGGGTTATCTCCCAAGAAGTACTTTTCTTTAATGCCTTTAAGTTAGGCTTGATAGTTTCAAAGATGCTCACATAGGAGATAAATATCTGAAGTGAAAGAGAGCATCAAGAAGCAAATAACCAACACATTTTAGTCTAACCCACTTCCTATGCATGGGGGTATCATGAGAAAACAAATTGTTGAAACAAAAATCCACTAGCATAGGAAGACAAAACAAATGCAACTTTAAAGCTTTCAACATAAAATAGGGAAACTTAACATTATTGAGATGCATAAAACCATGTTTCCCTCTCTCATAATAACTTTCAGTAGCATTTTGAATAAAGTTGACAATATAACTATCACAGGAAACAACTTTATCATCAGAAAGAGCATACTTACAATCACCAAAAAGAGGTCGAGGTCATAAACTGGATGAATAGAAGCAAGTTGTCCCATCCTGAAATCTTTATTAGGCAACTATTTTCGCAAGGAGCTTTAGAAAATTTGGAAAAGTTAAACTCATAAAAATCTCCATCAAACTCAATTAAAACTTTCTCCTTCTTACAATCTATGATAGCCCCACAAGTATTCAAGAAGGGTCTACCAAAGATAATAGGATAGGTTTTACTAGCTTCAGAACCAAGTACTAGAAAATCAGTAGGATATGTAATCTTACCACAAAGAACCTCCACATCTCTTACAATGCCAATGGGACAGACTGTCTCTCTATTAGCAAGGTGAATAACCACATCAATGTCCTTAAGCTCACAAGGACCAATTTCATGCATAATTTCCCTATAAAGCTCATAAGGAATAGCACTAGAACTAGCACCAATATCACATAAACTATAATAGCAATGATCACCAATTCTCACAGAAAGCACAGGAATACTAGCTTTTCTAGGATGAGAGACAATATTAGAAGCGTCTTCACAGAAGACAATATGCTCATCCTCTATATTTCTAGTAACAAGATCTTTCACAATAGCAACCACAGGTTCAATATTTATTTGCTCATCAGATTCCACAATTTTCTTTGTACCTTTGTTATTCGCACTAATTATCATAGAGTACTCCTTTACCTTAGCTGAGAAAGGTGTTTTCTCAACATAAGGTTCAGGCACAATATGATTAGTAGTACAAACTTTAGTGCTTCTAACAGGAACATGACTAATAACATCTTTATAAGGTGCATGGTACTTATTCCACTTCTTTTGGGGAATTTGTATGTAAGAGGCAAAGGCTTTAAAACAATTGGCAATACTTTGGGAGTCAAGACCAAACTCAACACTAATATCACGGAAGTCATTAGTTCCTATAAAAGATTTTATGCATTCATAATCATAGTTTATACCTGACTTTCTCCCTTTGTCATTCTCCCAAGCTTCAGTGTTCTCTTGAATACGGTCTAGGAGATCCCATTTAGCTTCTTACTTCATACGTGTGAATGATCCAACACAAGAAGCATCTAGTAAATCTTTATCATGAAGAGAAAGCCTAGCATAAAAGTTATTGATAATGATATTATTAGGGAGTTCATGAATAGGACATATAAGCATTAGTAACTTCAATATCCCCCAAGCTTGAGCTATACTTTCTCCATCATGAGGACAAAAGTTATATATCAGATTCCTATCCTTATGAATCTCACTAGGAGGATAGAATTTAGAATAAAAGAGAGTCACTATTTCCTCCCATTCCATGGATTGCCCATTCTTCAGCAGCTTATACCATTCTTCTGCTCTCCCTTTCAAGGATATAGAGAGTAACTTCTTCTTCACCTGTTCAGTTGTGATACCTGCACACTTAAACAACCCGCATAATTCATGGATAAAAATCAAGTGATCACCAGGATGGACGGTTCCATCCCCTAAATAAAATTATCCATAACACAATCAACAATACTTGTAGGTATCTTAAAAGGATCTATCTCAACAGGTGGTGATTCATCTACTACCCTAACAGTGGTAGTAGTTTTCCCAAACAGAAAACCAAGTGATTTATCCATATTGGAAACAAAGTAACAAACAGAAATAAAAAGCAATACTCACAGTAGAAGTTTCCTTTACCAATTCCACTCTTCAATAGCGCTTCACTCCCCAGCAACGGCGCCAGAAAATAGTCTTGATGACCCACAAGTATAGGGGGTGTATCGTAGTACTTTCGATAAATAGGAGTGTCGATCCCAACGAGGAGCAGAAGGTGTTGACTAGTGGTATGGAGCAGGAAATCTCTGGAAATACATAGCAAACGGATTTTTAGGGGTTTTCTGATAAAGCCAAGAAACAAAGTGCAAGAAATAAAGACAACGAACAACTGCAGCAAGTGGCCCAATCCTTTCTTAGCAAAGGACAATCCGGTGGAAATACTTATAAGGACCAAACGTTCTCGAGGACACGTGGGAATTCTGTCAAGTGCTTTTGCTTTATAGCTGAGTACCCTTCTTTGGTGTTGCAAGTGTTGTGTGGGTGAACCTGTGGTAATGTACCGACCTTACTTGGACTAATGCATACTTGTGATTAAACCCCCTGCAAGCATTCGCAACTACAGGAAAGAAATTAAGATATAAACCTAACCACAGCCTTAAACTCTGAGATCCTACACTCTCTTATGCAATGGTGTCCTAACGGGGGTTCAGGTATCTGTCACTCCGGCAACCCCACAATTAGTAGCCAAATACACAATGCATTCCCCTAGGCCCATAAATGGTGAAGTATCATGTAGTCGACGTTCACATGACACCACTAGAAGAATAGAACCACAACTTAAATACTAAACCAATGAATAATATCTCAACACAAATCCACTACTAACAACATGACTTCTCCCATGTCCTCAAGAACTAAACGAACTACTCACAAGACATCATATGGATCAAGATCAAAGATGATATGGTAATGGATAACAATATGAACATAAACAATAATCCAATGGTTCCACTCACAAGCATTAACTACAATAGTAATCAACATCAGGAAAGTTTCCCCTAAGAACTATGCAAGTATTCAACATGATTGTTACAGCGGGACGGAGTGGTGATGATGGTGCTGGTGGAGTTGATGATGATGATCCCGATGAAGTCTAGCTTGATGACGGTGTTGATGGCGACAATCTCCCCTCTCTGGAAAGGAATTTCCCTGGCAGAAATCTGTGTACCGGAGAGCTCTTTCTCTCTCGGTGTTTTCTGCCCCGCGGAGGCGGTAGAATCTTTCTGTGATTGCTCTCCGTGTTTTAGGGTTCCGAGAGGAAGATATTGGCGAGAGGGAGGAGTCGGAGGCCGTCCAGGTGTGTGTGGGCCCCCCGTGGCCCAACTCCGCCTCCCCTATTGGCTTCCTTCGTCTTCTCGGAAAATATTATTTTCCATGATTTTTCTGGTATTTTTTCTGATCTTCATGAAATTGCATAAAAACACCTCTTTTGCCATCAGAAGACCTAAATCCGGCAGTTCATCCTCCAAGAATCATCCAACATGCAAAAACAGATGAAAAGACATAAGTAACACCTCTTAATAAGAAATATATCAATGAATTATGATATAGAATGGTGATGCAAATTGGACGTATCAGTACGACTGCCCCCTAGGTCCCCCACGGCATGCCATAGCCCAAGTGACCCCTCCCGGGGTGGTGGAACCACTGGTGGTCCCTCTAGAACATTCTAGAAGCTCCGATCAAAATACCGAAAACTTTTCCGAACCCCGGAAAACCACTTTTCTTATATGAATCTTATTCTCTGGACCATTCCAGATCTCCTCGTGATGTCCTGGATCCAATCCGAGACTCCGAACAACATTCAATCTCCAACTCATATTCCATATCTACTTAAACAACATCGAACCTTAAGTGTGTCACCCTACGATTCACGAACTATGCAGACATGATCGAGACACCTCTCCGGTTAATAACCAATAGCGGTATCTAGAGATACATAACAACTCTCACATATTCAGCGATAACTTTGTGATCGAATGAACCATTCACATACGATACTGATTCCCTTTATCACGCAATACTTTACTTATCCGAGGTTTCATCATTGGTATCTCTATACCTAGTTCAACCTCGTTACTGATAAGTACTCTTTACTTGTACTGTGATGTGACATCCCTTGTGACCTAGTCACATGCTTGCAAGCCAATTGGATGACATTCCACCAAGAGGGCCCAGAGTATATCTATCCATTATATGGATGGACAAAGCTCACTTTTGATCCATGCTCTTCAACACATACTTTCAGAATACCCAATGCCACCTTTATAAACACCCAGTTACGAAAGTGGTGTTTGATTTCATCAAAGTACTCATCCGGTGACGGTGATTAACATGATATCATGGTCAAAGGATTAGGTTACTATGTATCTGAAAGCTTGTAGCAACATGAACTTAATGACTTGATCTTATGCTATGCTTACTATGGGTGTGTGTCCATCACATCATTTTCCTAATGATATGATCTTGTTATTAACAACATCCAATGTCCATGATCAGGAAACCATGATCATCTACTAATCAACAAGCTAGTTTACAAGAGGCTTACTAGGGACTCTTTTATGTTTACAAATACACAAGTATTAATGTTTTCGGTTAATACAATTATAGCACGGGATGCAAACATTTATCATAAACACAAAGATATAATAACAACCACTTTATTGCCGCCTCTTAGACATATCTCCAACATGGGCAAGGTCCCGGCCAGAGTAGGTTATATAGAAGGGATCAGTGTTCTTCCCAAGTGGAGTATGGGAGTAGAATTTTAGATCCCGCTGGTCGAATTTGTAGCGGGCTGAGCCTCGTATTTCTTATCGTGCTTCTCTGGTGGAGGAAGCAGTCACGAGGTAGGGAGCGGAGCTGGGGGGTATTGGACAATAAGGTTGCTAACTCCCTGGCATCTGCATGGTTGACTTCTAGGGTGTATTTTTCTTATCCTTTGGTCCTTGTTGTAAGTTGTACCACCAACATGAATACATGATGCATCTTGGTCCTTCGGCACCACCCTTGTTTAATAAAAAATGGACATGATTGTTTGATCGGCGCATGCGAGAGTTGGGGGTAGAGAAGTTGAGGTAGATGATTGGAGATCCTTATGGTCCCCTGTGGCCTCCACTAACACCGCACGAAGGGTAGATGCTAGCTTCCTGTTGGTTTAGCACACCCTCGGACCAGTATAGGGTTTTAGAGATTTTGGGAAGGTGGATAAAACCGCACATGTCCCAATCTCACTAGGTGGCTAGCCCCTCCCTCCCACCCTATACCCACATGTACCATTCACATGTGTGCTCGCAACTACTCTCTCATTTCCAAAATATAAGATGTTTTAGCTTTTTTCTGAAATGAACGTATATAGACGCCTTTTAGTATTACTCTGATAGGGCAAAGGTGTCCGATCTTTCGATGAGATGAAGATAATCGATTTGGTGGAGTTCGGGCTTGACGATCCGACTACACGTGCGAGCACGAGCGCCAATGCAATCGCTAGGCCAATCTCCTGGAGGTTACCGATCCTGCGGGAACACGATCAGCCTGACCAACGAGGGTCTTAATTCCTACCTGAAATCGAGAACAAGTAAGAACCAATATTGCAATCAAGATATTGTGGATTAAGAGGAAAGCTTTATTGAAAAGGTGGGATCACAGATAGGTCTGAAGTACAAGAGGCCTCTGCGACGCTCGAGCCTTGGCAAAGTTGCTATGATGGCTAACTTAATGTCTAAACAAAATCCGAGTCTAGGGTGACGGCTATGGGGAGTATTTAAGGACGAAAAGGTGGGGTTTCGGCCAACCATGGAAGTGGTGGCTAAATCGAACCCTAGAAGTCCTTTTCCCCTCAAATACGGACTCTAAAAAGTGGCTAATTAAAATCCTGCGAAAATTACATGGGCCTGACCCAAAATAAAGGTGTCGCAGCACCATATTAAGCTATGGACGAATTCGTGAAGTATTAATCTTGAATATTTCGTCCAAGCCTTCTTTCTTCATTATGGTGGCCTCAAAGTTCTGAAATCTTCATCTGTGGCCTTCTCTTGGATCATCACATGCTTGCTGTCATCTCCATGCATGGTCATGCTCTAATGCTTGTCCCTCTCATCCATGCTTGGTCCATCATTCCTAAGAGTAAGAAATACATCTGATTTAGGCAGCATCATATTCTCATGTATGTAAGGAATAGTTCCAAGAAACGAAAGTACCTGATAGTTAAGTTGTTTGGCACGAGATCTTGTGATGGGTTCTTGTATGTGTGTAGCTGTAGATACAACGGTTGTATCAATAGAAGGGATGTCCACATCATGCTCCCCTTCTTGAATTGAAGTCGTCCTCGACGCAATCTCATCTTCCTCACCAAAGTAAGGCTTCAAATCTGCAATGTTAAACGTAGGACTAACCGTACCAAAGTCTGCAGGCAACTCAAGTTTATGTGCATTAACATTTATTTTCTCTAACACCTTAAAGGGACCAGCAGCACGTGGCATTAACTTAGACTTGCGTAAATCAGGAAAACGATCTTTACGCAAATGTAACCAAACAAGATCTCCAACATCAAACACAACATGCTTTCTCCCTTTATCCCCAGCAAGTTTATACTTAGCATTCATGTGTTCAATGTTATCTTTAGTAGTCTTATGCAAGTTTAATATCATTTCAGCGCGTTGTGTAGCATCCAAATTATTTTGCACCGAAGAAGGTAAAGACAATAAATCAATAGGTGCACGAGGAACAAAACCATACACAATCTCAAACGGGCACATCTTTGTGGTAGAATGCGACGAACGATTATAAGCAAATTCTATATGAGGTAAACACTCTTCCCACAATTTTAAGTTCTTCTTTAAAACAGCCCGCAACATAGTAGACAAAGTTCTATTTACTACTTCAGTTTGTCCATCAGTTTGGGGATGACATGTAGTACTAAACAGCAATTTAGTCCCCAACTTAGCCCATAAACATCTCCAAAAGTGACTAAGAAATTTAGTATCACGATCAGAAACAATAGTATTTGGCACACCATGCAAACGAACAATTTTACGAAAGAACAAATCAGCAATATGTGCAGCATCATCTGTTTTATGACAAGGGATAAAGTGTGCAATCTTAGAAAACCGATCCACAACAACAAAAATACTATCCCTCCCCTTCTGTGTTCGTGGCAATCCCAAAACAAAGTCCATAGAAATATCCTCCCAAGGAACACTAGGAATAGGAAGAGGCATATATAAACCATGTGGATTAAGGCGAGACTTAGCCTTTTGACAAGTAGTGCAGCGTGCCACAAATCTCTCAACATCTCGACGCATACGTGGCCAAAAGAAGTATGCAGCAAGAACATCCTCCGTCTTCTTGACACCAAAGTGTCCTATCAATCCTCCTCCATGCGCCTCCTGTAACAACAAAAGACGAACAGAACTATCTGAAATGCATAGTTTGTTAGCGCGGAACACAAATCCATCATTGAAGACGAACTTGTTCCATGTTCTACCATCTCTACAATTCTGCAACACATCTTTAAATTCAGCATCATGCACATATTGTTCCTTAATAGTTTCCAATCCAAATATTTTGAAGTCAAGTTGAGATAACAAAGCATAACGGCGCGACAAAGCATCAGCAATAATATTATCTTTACCCTTTTTGTGTTTGATAACATAAGGAAAAGACTCAATAAATTCAACCCACTTTGCATGACGACGATTCAACTTAGCTTGACTACGAATATGCTTCAAAGATTCATGATCAGAATGTATAACAAATTCTTTAGGCCATAGATAATGTTTCCAAGTTTCTAATGTACGAACTAATGCATATAATTCTTTATCATAAGTAGAATAGTTCAGACTAGCCCCACTCAATTTCTCACTAAAATATGCAACAGGTTTTCCCTCTTGTAATAACACACCTCCCAAACCAATTCCACTAGCATCACATTCAAGCTCAAAAGTCTTATTAAAATCAGGAAGTTGGAGTAAGGGAGCATGTGTAAGCTTATCTTTCAATATGATGACGGCCTGTTGTTGTGCATCGCCCCAAACAAAGGGCACATCCTTCTTGGTAAGCTCATTCAGCGGCGCGGCAATTGATCCAAAGTCTTTGACAAAGCGCCTATAAAAACCAGTGAGGCCAAGAAAACTCCTCACTTGTGTGACCGTCTTGGGCTGCGGCCAATTCTCAATAGCTTCAATCTTGGCTGGATCCACTTCAATACCCTGTGATGTAACATCATAGCCAAGAAACGCAACTCGATTGGTGCAAAAGGTGCACTTCTCAAGGTTACCAAACAAATGTGCATCACGTAAAGCATTGAAAACAGCACGTAAATGGTCCAAATGATCCTCTAAAGATTTGCTATAAATCAGAATATCATCAAAGTAGACTACCACAAAACGTCCAATGAAAGCACGTAAAACTTCGTTCATTAATCTCATGAAAGTGCTAGGTGCATTAGTTAAACCAAACGGCATCACTAACCACTCATATAAACCGAACTTAGTTTTAAATGCTGTTTTTCATTCATCTCATAATTTTATACGAATCTGGTGGTAACCACTACGCAAATCAACTTTAGAAAACATGGTAGAGCCACTCAATTCATCAAGCATGTCATCTAAACGTGGAATAGGATGACGATATCGAATAGTAATATTATTGATAGCTCTACAATCAGTACACATGCGCGAAAAACCATCTTTCTTAGGTACCAAAATAATAGGAACAACACAGGGGCTAAGGGACTCACGAATATGATCTATGTCGAGTAGTTCCTGAATTTGGCGATGTATCTCCTTTGTCTCCTCTGGATTGGTTCTATATGGCGCGCGGTTGGGCAACGTAGCACCAGAAATTAGATCAATTTGGTGCTCAATTCCTCTAATAGGAGGTAGTCCTGGTGGCAGCTCAGCGGGAAAGACGTCCTCATATTCCTGCAAAAGGTTAGCAATAGCGGGTGGCAAAGAAGGAGGCATGTCCTCAAATGAAAACAAATCTTCTTTGCAAATAATGGCATCACATTGAGTATTGTTTACATCTAGTTCAGCAATATCAATTTTATTTGCAAGCATGCATGGACTCTTCAAACGAATTTCAGTAGCATGGGTAGAATCAGATTTAGTGTTCTTTGGTGGTACAAAATCTGCAGCAACAATCTGATTCTCACTTTTATTTTTCTCCTCAGTTTTAGCTCTACCAGCTCTAGCAAGATCATCTTTTAAAATCTGTTCGGGAGTCATAGGTTTTAGACCAATTTTCTTTCCATCATGCATAAGAGAATAGTTATTAGTTTTGCCATTATGAACAGATTCTCTATCAAATTGCCATGGTCTACCAAGTAACAAAGAACAAGCTTGTATAGGTACAACATCACAATCAACAAAATCAGAATATGTACCAATAGTAAAATGCACGCGGACCGTTCTTGTTACCTTGATCTTGCGAGAACTCTCAAACCATTGGATGTAGTATGGATGTGAGCGTTGTCTTGTGGGGAGTGCAAGCTTATCTACCATGTCAACACTAGCCAGATTATTACAACTCCCTCCATCAATGATGATCCATATAGCTCTTTCCTTGACAACACCACGTGTTTGGAACAGGTTGTGGCATTGATCTTGCTCAGATTTGCTCAATTGCACACTCAACACACGTTGTGTAATTAAGCTCTTGTATTGATCAGCAGCTTCAGCTCCCATTACCTCTGTCTCTTCATGAGCATCAGAATTATCTCCATCTCGAGTAGAAATAAGGGCTAATGTATCTTTATCAAAGTCACTCGCTGAACCGTACTGACTATCATCCCGCACCATCATCACACGTTGTGTTGTGCACTGCCTCTCAATATGACCAAAACCCCAGCACTTGCGGCATTGTATATCCTTTGTCTTACCCGTGGAAGCCATAGAAGATGCACTACGAGCAGGAGCATTGGATGACGGTGGAGGAGCAGCTGGAAATCTTGTGGTGACCTTGGATGTGGTAGGAGCTGGTGGGGAATCACGAGAAGGAGGCGTTGACTGTCGGGATGTCCAAGTGGATGTGCGACCTGCAGAATTATTAGTCCTCCTCCATGGTGTTTGGCGATCCTGCACTTCACGTTCAGCTTTGCAAGCAAGATGAAACAAACGAGTGATAGAATTATATTCCTTATAATCTAATATGTGCTGAATGTCCTTGTTTAATCCACCAAAGAAACGTGCAAGCATTTGTTCAGTAGATTCAACAAGACCACACCGAACCATCCCCGTTTGTAATTCCTGATAATACTCTTCTACAGTATTTTTTTCCTTGCTCTAAACGTGTCAGATTTTTTAGTAAATCACGTTGATAAGTGGGAGGTACAAAACGAACACGCATAGCAGTTTTTAAAGCAGTCCAAGTATTAGGAATAGTAGTAGGATTTAAACGACAATACTCAGACCACCAGAGGGAAGCAAATTTAGTGAATTCACATGTAGCAGCACTAACACGCATATTCTCAGGATATTTTAAACATGCAAAACGTTGTTCTACTTCCATCTCCCATGTAAGATATGCATCAGGATTATATTTACCCTCAAAAGATGGAATATTCAATTTAAGCTTAGCAACATGCTCATCATCACGTACCGGTGGTCGGGCGTTGTGGTGGTAATGTCGGGGACGTCCAGCAGGTACATGTGGAGGTTGTTCAACCTCCTCGTCAAAATCGTCGTCGTCGTGGTCGTAGTAGTACCCGTCGTCTGTCCCCAATGTCGCAGCAGCAGCCGTGATTTTAAGTCTAAGGCGTCACCGCAGCGTAGCCGTCAGGCGGCGGCAGCGAACCAGATGGTCCGACCGATCGGAACACGCCAGGCGCCATGTGTGGTGCGCCAGAACTGCTCAAAATCTCCTTGAACCGAGCGTCAAGCTTGGCGTTGAAGGATTTCTCGATCCCATCGATCTTGTCCACGGCGTTGGTGAGCTTGGTGTCAAACTCCCCTAGGCGTGTATCCACGCCTTCAGCGTGACTAACCAAGAGCTCGGAGAAGTGGGCATGTAGTTCTTCGTTCGTCATTGTGGCAGGGTTCCGCGAAGTATCTGTCATGGTTAGTCCTTTAAAAAGCACAGGTATATACTACGGAAATATGGTGGAAGGCACGCGTAATCCGTCAAGCAATATACGAAGCTCTTACAAGTTCTTACCAAACAGCAGGAAAAGGCGATGTGTAATCGCGAGGATCAAGGTCCAGATTGAACCGAGCGACACGGAGTCGAGACACCGCACGTGGAGAATATCTGTGGAGCTCTGGGAAGGCTTAGCAAAGGGGGTTAACAATTATCAAAACAGCAATGCAAAAGTTGAAAGAATGCTCAACGACGGTACTGTGCTGGTCCTAGGCTAGACCGTACTAGAGACACGAGCCTAGATCACCAACGATGTCACAACGCGACACACCAAGCAATGTATGATGATATGGCACCCTGAAAAGCGAACCGAGAGGTGGAAAATTACTATGATGGCGAGTGTCTAAAACTGATCTACGGGGTCTAAAAATAGGTTAGCCCCAAAAAAATATTTTCGAATTTTTTTTTGCTCCGGAAAGCGCGCAGGCGCCAAAAAATATCGCTATAACGACCGATGGAGAAAAGTGATCCCCAAGTGAAATAATAATACATGATTATAGTTTTAAATTAGAATTCTTTTTTTCTTAAGATTTTTGGTATTTTATTTATATTATTAACATTTATCATTATAAAAAATATGAATTATCAAAGTTTTATTACTTATAAAATCTTTACTAAATAATATTTATTTAAATAATTATCATAATAATATTTTATAATAGTTTTAAGTTGTAGATTTTATTTTTCTGAAAATTTTCATATATTATACATATTTTTCTGAATTATAAATCAAAAGTTATTAACTAAACAAGATTTAATCCTTTATTAGATTTCTGAAATATTATTAATTGAATTATAACATTTTATTTATTTTCTAACAGAAAATACTTTTTGCACCGTACCAAGAGCTAGCCCCAGTCACTGACCTGTGGGCCATTGTCCATCTCATCTCTCAGACGAAAGAAATGCATTTGTTACCGATTGGTTAACTACCCCCAGTCAATGACATATGGGCCCTAGGCCATGTCACTTGCCATGCGGGACAAAGACCAGGTCAAATAGGGAACTGGGTCTAGGCTGACCCTAGCACGTCGTCACACTGACGTCAACACGACCTCCGCCACCAGATCAAGATCGCCGGCGATGATCTATGGCGTTTTAGCATGCGTGGTTTGGTGTGTTGGAAAGAGGATGCAACGGCGAGTCGAACAATGGTTGCGCCACCTCGGAATGGTCACCGGAGCACTAGCTCCGACGAGCTCCAACGGTGACCGGCTCGGGTGCATGCGTACAAGGCGCTATAGATGACTAGGACCAAATCGGAGAGAACGAGCAGAAGCAGAAGCTCACCAGGAAGCTTGTAGTGGCAACGACAAGGGGAGGAAAGCTTAGACGGCATCACCATGGTCGACGGCGAACGGCGGACAAACAAGCTCGATGCACATGGTTGCAGGCTTCCCGGCTCGATTTCTCCTCCTAGCAGACGAAGTCCACCATGGCGGTGCTCGTGGAACCTTCAGTTGGCCTTGGGATGGTCTCGAACAACGACAACGAGCAACTCCGGCGAGTTAGGGTTTCGGCATGGTTGGGGATTTTTTAGAGAGAGCACGAGAGAGAGTGATTCGGGTACGAATGGATAGACGAGCTCGTGGGCGTTCTTATCCCCCTCCTCACTAACGACGACGCGCATCGCGCATCGGAGATCGACGACCGCCGTGATGCCACACAGCTGCTTCCACCGGCGAGGAAGAAGACGAGAAATAGAAGGCCGAAGTGGTACAGGCTGCTGGTGGGCTGGTCGCGGGCCGAAGTGGGATGCACCTGGGCGTCAGGTAAAAACAGAGATGTTGGGCTCGGCCAGGTAATGTTTTTATTTGTTTTACTCTTTTTCTATTTTCTGTTTTCCTATTTAGATTTGAATTTGATTTATATTTTGAACCTTTCTTTGTAGGATTTATTTACTGGATATTAGCAATAATACTAAAATATATTTAATATTATTTCTAAACTTTTATTATATAATCTTTTATATTTCTTTTATCTTCTTAATATGAACTCCTTTTAATAATTTGTAGAAACTTTTCTTAATATTTTTCTCTCCTCTTTTAATTATGGATTTCTAAATGATATATTCCTATTTATTTATAACTTAACTCTAGTTGGCTCATAGTTTGAATAGAAACTTTTATAAGTATAATGATCCTATACCATTATTTGATGCATGAAATATAAAAGACATTGATATGGTTATTACTACTCCCATTGATTTGAACAATGACAATGTGCATATTCTATTGTGATAAACAAAGAAGTTTAAGGTTTTGAATTATGAATATTTATCCTAGGGTTTAGGGTTTTTAATATACTTAGATTCCTTTATGGATATGAGTAAAGACTTAATAACTAAGCATATGGTCTTCTGTTTGTGATATTTGATGACATCACCTTTTATAAAAGAAAGTTATAATTAGAATGTTTTATAGAAAGGAATTGATAAAGATATACTTAAGCACATATAGTTATGATGGTTGGAATTAACAGAGATGTGCTTATGTGATTTGTTTTAGGGAAATGTTCCTATCAAGTGATATAGTTATAAGATGAGGAATTCTTAATATGAAATGGATATTATACTTGGTTTTAAGATTTGGAGTTGATTGTTTACCAAGAATTACTATCTTCCATAATTCATAATTCTAGACTTCTTATTAAGGAATTCCTTTCCTAGATATACTACCCTTTTCTATCTATCATCATGATGAGTTTTTTTCTTCATAGAAATATACTCATTCTCTTATTAACCTTCTAAACTCATGGATAAACCAAATGAGTTTGATACTAAAGTATTTCATAACTTCCTCATATCCTTGCTTGGTTGTATTTACTACTCTACTGTTGATAGCCTTCCATCCAACAAGTAGTTCTTTCAAACTCCACTCACAACCTTCCTTAATCATCCATTACTAATATATCTCCAATAGTTGTAGGCATCCAACTACTTTTCTCTAAAGTTGACTATCCTTTAGAATGACCAACAACACTTCTATGCCTCCATGCTATACTAGCTTTAATTGAATAATATCATCTTAGATTCACTTTACTCCACAAACTCATATTTATGTGGTTTGTAATGACTATTCTAGAATAACTTATCTTTACTAGGGTTTCAATCAAGTTTTATCCACCAATACCACTTATACATGACATAAGTACTCAGTCTTGGTGAATAAAGCTTGATCATTATAATCTTGTGATCCTGGATGGTTTAGGTTTCCAGTTGGCTAATAAAGGCTTCCACCCATACAACATTGCAGTTGTATGATAATTATCTTCTGCTTAGTTCTATTGGATTAAGAGATATAATTCATTGACTATACCTACTTGATCCAATAGGACTACTCCCGGTGCCTATCTTTGGTATTCATCCTTGGAACTCTCTTTGTTACCATATATATCTTTATTTCAAATAACTCTTCTATCCAACCAGGAGTGAGTTTAACTCCTTCTATTATCACATGGATTGGATTCTGTTCAATCATTCCCATTCTATAAATGATTTCTAAAGCTAGCATTACTATTTATCTCTACTAAGTTGTTTCTTTATAGACACTTAAATGTGAGCTATGCTCTGGTCAAGAGTTGAGAGATTGAAATCTGGTGAATCGATAGTTGATTCCGCAACATTAATGAACAACAGATATTGAAATATAACTCAATAGAGATGATAAGGGTTGATATGGGGAGAAAGATATAGGTAAATGATCTAAACTTAGTTTCTTTCCTACTCAATCTTACTTAGGAAGTAGGGTTGAACATTACCATGATACTCATGGTATATGCAGATGAGATTAAAATATAGTTGTTAAATTCATATTTGGTGTTATATCCTCTAACTTGATACCCATGAGTGATTATAAGGAATACTATAATATGATCACCTAATGATCAAGTATAATTCACATTGTATTAAGATTTTAACTTGTAGTACATTTGATCTATCCTTAGATCAAATCTCCCTTACCCAAGCTAAGGTTTTAGCAAAGGTCTTATTGAAACTTATCGCAGTCAACTTGATGATCTACTTCAATTCCATCAAGTTAAGAGAAGCTTCATTCAATTTGACAAGTTCTATTTTAAAAGCGCGAAAATTATTCGGATTTTCTATGCATGAATGCAATGCACATATCTGGGTTCAGCTTATTTCTAGGCTCTAATGTTGGGATGTTACACGGCAATTCCTGACACAAAAGAAGAATGGACGTGTATTAACTATTGTGCGTCGACTCATTGTGACAAGTCAACATGAGAAATCTTAGGAAGATCTTTAAAACCTTATAATCTATCTTTATTACTTTTTTCAAAATAGAGTATAGCCCCGGTCTCTGTATCAATAGATGCACACAACCTCTAGCTTTATTGATTTAGCATGTTTAATTTCTGTCTTGCATAATAAGTTGCATCTGCTCCCATGGAGGAAGAAATGGGATTCATCTAATGGACTTCAAGCCAGTATTATAAATGAAGTGTTCCAGGTTGTGGTTATTTTATTAAATGTATGAATTAGGATGTTTTCTATTTTACTTGTACTTTATGATGATTATAAGATCTTCCACACCATAAGTATTATCTGGATAAGTATAGAATTTCTCATATTATGTTGCTGATCATCGGTTTGATTTACTAAAAGAATAAGTATTGAAAAGAAAGGAAAAAAGAAAGAAAGGAAGAAAGTGCAAACCATGATGCTATCAATACTGAGAATGAGTACAAGATGAGGCAGATACTCAAGCCACAAACATGATTTGCTTCATGATAACCTTGGAAATTAACACTTTGTTTGATCCCTTTGGTGTTCTTCCATGAGGATCAAAAGGTTATCTAGTTCCTTCGCACAACTCTCAAAAAAAGAAAAAAAGAGGGTTAAACAAACGTGCAAAGAACATATAGATATGAGAATGATCATGAGAGAAAATGAAAGTGATTGATCGAAGTCTTTAAATTCCCGAGGAGATATATGCGAAGGCCTAAATATGTTTGAGATTTCCTCACAAACTCGTTTAGATAAACTTAATGTTTTATATCATATTCACGATCATTCTTCACATAAAAGAATCGATACTAAAGGTGTGGAAGTCTTCTAGGTCACTGTATCAGTATGAAAGAAGTCATGAATGATTCTATATCACCTATTGTTATGACATGCCGCAATGCCCTCATTTATTTATAGCTCGAGCTTCAAGAACATGTTGATCCTATTCTTTAAGGGTAGGGATGTTGATGAGTGCATTTTGCATCGTATTTTCTCCGTGTTTTTTTACATTAGTAGTGTAGGGATTTTGATATTTTATCGTGCTCGGGCGCATCTGCTAGGTCTAGTTTACCAGGATCTGATTTAAAAAGGTCAATAGACAAATCAATTGGAGTTGTCCTTTGTGGACACAAATGTGCTAATTGGAGGCATTAAGAGCCTTTTATACAAATATCCACGCATCTAGGAGGAAAATCCAAGGAGAAAACAAAGCAAGATGTCCATCATCTTTCACAACCTACTATACCGTTAAAGAGACCATACCCGGCACCGCCTCGTCAAGTATTTTTACCCGTGCAATTCGATTAGAGACTAGCCATTCACAGCTGCTAGAAACCACCGAAACCTCACTCCGGAATGAACAAAATAGTTACTCCAGATTTTGTTGTAGTTTAAGCGACGTGTCATTTTTTGCTAAACTTAAGAATAAGGTTCAGTTTGGTCAAAAGTCCACCTCCGCTTACTCAACCCACTGACAGCCGGGCCAGGCTTGCTGATGGATCATTGCCACGGGAGCGAGCAAGACCCGGATCAAATGCGAAAGCAACTCGTCTAGCGGAGCGTGTTGGAACAAAAACTAGCCGTTAGGCTCCTTGGCCCCCAAACGCTCTCTTTTCCCCTCTCCTCCCGTAGTCCCGTTCCATTCCACTTCCGATCTCCCATCCCCACCGAAACAATCGGCCCAATCGAAGCAAACACCCCATACACACTGCGCGATTACAAACCCTAGCCATGGCGACCGGGGCGGCGGCGAAGACTCCGACCAAGCTATCGACCCCGGCGGCATCAGCGAGGACCCCCGCCAGGCTCCCGGCCCCGGCGGCGCCGAAGACTCCGGCCAAGCCCGCGCCCTCGGCCGCCGCCGCCACGGCGAAGACCCCGTCCAAGTCCGTCTCCCGCGCGCGGTCCTCGCACGCCTCCGAGAACTCCGACCCCAACATCCTCGCCTCCCCTCCCCCGCCGGCGTCCAAGGCCCCGGCCACCGCCTCCGTCAGGAGGAGGCGCTGCGCGCCCGCCCCCGCCCCGCCGCCACCGGCCCCGCAGCGCCGGTTCCTCGTGGCGAAGAAGGGCGCGCACCGGCGGAGGCACAACAACGGCGCGGGCGGAGGGGGCGAGTTCGACTTCGACCAGTGCCGCGAGGCTGCCCGCGAGGCGCTGCGCGCGTCGCAGGAGGAGTTCTTCCGCAAGGAGCGCGAGGCGTTCGCCGCCGCCGCCTCAGCGGAGCAGCCGGAAAAGGAGGAGGAGGATGAGGAAGTGGTGGCCGAAGAGGAGGCAAACACTGCCGCCGTTGACGACACAGAAGATGGGGATGTGGCGGGATTGGAGGGAAGCAGCAAGGTGAGGGCAATTAGGACCAGAGTCATGGCAAAGGCGTTGAACAGCGTGCCAGACTCTGGGTCTGGCCGCGTCAAGCACCTGGTGGATGCATTCGAGAGCCTGCTCTCCATCTCTGGCACCACCGCTGATGCCGAACGGGCTGGTGAGGAGGCCTGGGCGCTGCCTGGGTTGCAGCCGTGGAAGGAGGGGGGTGAAGCAGTGTTCTCCTCATCAGATTTCCTGAACCTGGGGCCGAGCAGGCTCTGCAATTCACTCGACGGAAAGAGCAACAGGTTTGTTGGTACTGACAAGCAAGCGGGAGATGGAATTGTATTTGGGTTATATTGCTGATGCAATGTACTAGTATTGATCAGTTCATTCCTCTTTTCAGATCGAGCTGGGACAGCCAGGTGTCGACAGGAGGACGCAGGAGCCGGCGGAATGTAAGGATGCCATAGCCTTTTTCTGCTCTCCAGTCAACTATGTTTTATCTATGGGTCCGGCTAGGTCTCAATCGACTGATAATCCTTTAAGTCTCAGTCGACCAAGTTCGCGTACGATCTAAGTATTTAATACAGGTCGATCCGTCTTCCTCTTGTGCATGATTACTGATTAGGTTCTCTGTTATCACCTTGTAGCAAACATGCTTTTGTGGATTTTCATTTTGTCGGTTCATGGGATTTTGTACTCACGTGGGATCTAGATGCTATCCACCCAGCGGTTCAGAAAATTTGTTGGCAGTTAATTTCTTTACTATAAGAATAGTAATTAAATCTTTGAAAAAAAATTGTTGCACATTTCTTGGAAAAATGAAACTTGTAACGAACTGATTGGAGTTGCAGGTTTCTCTTGAGAAAAAGTGCAATTTGTTCCAAAAAAAGGGTTAGGGTAGCACATTTCATGATAAATGTGCAACTCATATAAAAACCGGTTGCTACTTACACATTTCTTGAAACTAAATGCAACTCATCTTGAGAATGAGAATAGATGCAACTTGTATCGGTAACAGATTGTTGTTGCACATTTCTTAAAAAAGTGCAACTCATATAGAAAAAGGGTTGGAATTGCACTTGAGAAAGTCACAACTCGAATAAATAACGCTCACTATACATGCATATTCCATGAGATAAATATGCAACTTGTTTTGAATACCACTTGTTAATCAGTTGCATGTTTCTTGAAATATGTGCAACTCGTATTAGAAGCTGGTTGCAGTTGCACATTTCTTTAGAAAAGTGCAACTCAGATTGAAAACCGATTGCTACTTGCATGTTTCTTCAGAAAATGCAATTGGTATTAAAAACCGGTTGGAATTGCACGTTTCTATAGAAAAGTGCAATTGGTATGGGATAAAACATAAAACAATTGATAATTACATATTTCTTGAAATAAGTGAAATCCATATCAAAACCGGTTGTAGTTGCACTTTTCTCGATCGCTAACTGCAAGTTTCTTGAGAAAAGTGCAAGTGGTTTCAAAAATTCAGTTTTAGTTGCACATTTCATGAGAAAATGCAAATTTTATTGAAACCCAGTCAAAGGATGCCATAGCCTTTTTCTGCTCTCCAGTCAACTATGTTTTATCTATGCTCTCTAACTCCAATGTCTATTTGCCCTGTGATTTGGCAGTCATCTGAATCGCTAAGGAGCAGCTGGAATAAGAAGCTCAAGGTCACGAGCCAGCATCCTTTCAAGCTTAGAACAGAGGTAAATAAAAAAAAACTTTGGCTGGTGGCTCTGTTTGTCAGGGGACAAGTCCATAGTGGTAGATTCAGTAGAAAAAATGATCTTACTAATCTTGCTATATTGGATGGTGCGTCAATCGTTTTATAAACAGCAACGAGGAAGGGCCAAAGAACAGCAGTTTTTTCAGAAAGTACAGGAAATGCTCATTGAGGACGAAAAGAAGCGCATACATATCGCTCAAGGACTTCCATGGACAACAGATGAGCCCGAGGTTTGTCACTTTGTGTAGCTTAGTTTTCTTGATCACGACCCTCCGTTAGCATTTTGTTCAATACCTTGGAAAGAAGATAAACTTGTTCTAAGACCAGAATGCAGATTATTGTTTGTGCATGTATCTGTTCTTATGGCAGCAGGGTAGTTCTTGGAGTTCATTAGCAAAATTGGCATAATGTCAGAGTTACAGAACATATTTGATCTTTGACACACACTGCTAGCTAAGAAGGAAAATTGATTACCAATGGATCTTTGTTTCATAACAGAGATACATTTGCATAATATTTATACCTGGCTTTCTGTGGAATCACTATGATGGTAGAGTGGCTTTCAGTTCACAAGTGATATAGGAAAATTGATTACGAATGGATCTTTGTTTGATAACAGATATATTTGCATATATTTATACCTGGCTTTCTGTGGAATCACTATGATGGTAGATTTGCTTTGAGTTAACAAGTGATATTGTCATAACATTGTATCTCTATTTTCGTTAGTGCTTGATAAAGCCACCGGTCAAGGAAAGGACTGAGCCACTTGACCTTGTTCTCCATAGTGATGTACGCGCAATTGAACGTGCTGGATTTGATCAACATGTAAGCCTCCTTACAAGTTCATTATACATTGGCACATTGCATACGGCATGAAGTCTTAATTTCGACAGAACTAGTGTGATACCTTTTTTTATTATATTAACTATGGCTGTTTGAGAATATAGATATCAGAAAGGATCAAGTTGGGTGAGCAACAAAAACTAGAGCGGGAGCAACAACGGAAGTTAGAGGAAGAAGAAATGATAAGGCAGTTGAGAAAAGAGCTTGTTCCCAAAGCACAGCCCATGCCATATTTTGATCGGCCATTCGTCCCGAAAAGGTGAACACCTGGTCTTTAATGAAATTCATACATGAAATATTTCAGTTTCAATTCAATGATTGCAGTAATGTTTCGCTATTATCTGTCTAAAATTTCGGTATTTCAGAGTTATCCTGTTACAGAGTAACTAAATCTTCATTTTACCTCTGCTTGGTTTAAGGTCCACAAAAGGCATAACAATTCCAAAGGAGCCAAACTTTCATCTCCGGCCTGAAAGACTCTCGTGGTGAGTTTTATTTTATGGTCCAAGACTGACAAAACAAACACTGTAGTTTATGACCCAAATAACTACCAACGAATTCATCTTTGGGAAAAGATTGACATGAATGCATGCCGTGCTTCACTGTTCTCTAATATCTCTATACAAAGCATGCTCACCATGCTTGGTTATCTGAATGATGGCTGACAGTTACTATCGACAGTGATGCATGGTCAACGGAAAGTTGAAGACATCTCACCATAAGCAATGTGAACATCAACTGCATCCATCAAGGACCGAAGAGCATCGACACGCATGATCTTGAAGCTTTCCATTCTGTCAAGTACCTGGCTTCTTCTTAATGTTTCCAGGTGCAACGAGAAATAGCATATCAGACTTTTTGTAGATTGGGTGATCTCCAACTTCTCTTCTGTATATTCGTTATTATGCTCTGTGCTTCAGATGCATCCGCACCAGGGTTGAAGCAACTGCCGTAGTACAAGAGCCGTAGATGGGAAATTCAAGGGTGAATTTCTGTGACAATCTTGTATTGCTAAGTTGATTCTTGAAAAACTCGAAATACCAATGTGTTGATATTATATATCTGGATTTTGGAACTGTATGTTCTGGTGGCTAGCTGTTACTGAACCTACTGCCAGTTGCACGAAACTGAGAACTGGCTTTGCAAGTGGTGTACGGGGAACTCTCATGTTAAAACAACACCCAGTTTCCAAAATTCCAAGAAACAAAAGTTCTACGACGACCGAGCTTCAGATCGAATATAGTTTGAAAATACGCAAAGGAAAAATAAAACCTTCGGTTGCATCAACTACTAGTAATTTATGCCTACTGCTGTGACTGTATGCTGTTGGCAGGATGTTCTGGAACTAATCCTCTACTCATCCAAAAAAGATGTTGCAGATTTGTATGAGTTGTTAGCATGAAACCACCACATTTCAAGCTAATTTTTTACTTTGGTACCCACTTTTCGTTTTAGGTACTGAAATCTACCATACGAATGCCTCTAAACACGAATTGACACTCATTCTGACATGGGAGGCCCACATGTAATGCAGCCGTGACATTATTGATGAGCCACCGCATATAAAAAAATAAAATTCCAATAAAAAACAAAGGAACGGAAGGGGTCTTCTCCTTCCTCTACGCAACCCTCCTACTTGAGCTTCGTCGTCGGCCGCTGCTGCCGCCCCGGATGTGTAGCCTGCGTCGCCGGCCCTGGATGCCTCCCACGATATTGGACGCCCGTCGCACCGCCCTGCTCGTGGAAAAAGAGGACAACCACCGACATGCCCGCTGAAGAGGACGACTAGGGGCCCGCCGCGCCCCTACTCACTAGAGCCCCTTGCGCCCCTACTTGTTGGTGCCCACTGTGCCCCTGCTCCCTAGAGCCCGCGATTGCCGGATTTTGTCTGAATCGACAGCGGCACCGGAGGTCGCCATCGGGGAAGACGAGGTCAGGAGGAGGGCGGCGAGGCCAAGCCCTTGGCAATAGCGCGACAACGGGGTTTGGCTGGGAGTAGGGTCGATTCCGGCCAGGCCATGCCCTCGGCATGGCGCGTGGGGACGGGTCCTACCGTGCGGTGGAGCATGGGAGGGGCGCCCGACAGCGTGGGAGAGAGGCGACCTGCAACGTGGGGGAGGGACGGCCGACGACACGACGGAGGTGTGGTCGGCCATGGAGCACGAAGGGGACGCCCTAGAGACATATTTTTTTATATACTTCTTGATTTACTTTAAATATTTAGATATTTGTATCTTAGGAAATTGCTCAGATTTTTTATGTCAGCCTACATATTGGTCCCACTAGTCAGAACCGTCGTCAATTCGTGTTTAGAGGCAGATTGATGTTTTTTGAGACAACTTCATAAAATATGGTAGATTTCGATAAAAAAAAGTGGTACCAAAGTCAAAGTTTAGCTAAAAATATGATGGTTTTATGTTAACAGCTCGATTTGCTTGATTCGCGTGACATCGCGTGATATCTTTTATTTAGGACAGAGGAAGTAGAAAAATTCATCTAATTGTTTTGGTATGTTTGATTAAAAAATTGAAAGATGAAAGAAATTTTCCTTGATTTTGAAGAAGGGGAAAATTGCCCTTTTTTAGGGTGGGGAAAATTACATTAAGCACGAACGAATACATTTTCTTCTGGTAAAAACTCGGCCCAAATGTTCGTGCACATCCTCAGTAGAAAAAAACAAGCGTTGAACCAGTAATTCCACGTCCGCTCTAAAAAAACAAATCCCACGTCGAACGACTTTCTGAAAAAACTACTTTCTCTCACCGACTTGTGGGTCCTCCGCAAGCTAAGCTACAGGCACCCGCTATTCTCCCCAAGTTCCCCCACTTGGCAGGCATCCTCCACTCCCTTCTCTATTTCTTCCCCCATCTCTTCCTCCCCGATCCGTCCGACCACAAACCCTAGTACAGCCAGATCTCCACCCCCGCCGCCGCCGGCGAGACCACCACACAGATCTCCCCGATGGCGTTCCGCCGAATCCTTTCGGCCGCAGTGCGCCGCCGCTCCGCCGCGGCGGCTGCGGCGGCCGGGAGCACGCGCGAGGCCTCCACGGCCGTCGCCGCGGCCCCCGGCGTCATCGCCCCCGACGCGGCCGCAGTCCGCGCCCCGGTGATGCCGTACGACCGGATCTCCGAGGCCGTCAACGCGCGAGTTCGGCGGCTCGAGCACCCGGACCCCCGCTTCCTCCGCTACGCCAACCCCGTGCCCGCCCACGCCGATCACACGGCCATCCTCGCGGCGCCGGAGACCCGCGTGACGACGCTCGAGAATGGCCTGCGCGTCGCCACCGAGTCCTCGCTCGCCGCGCGCACGGCGACCGTCGGCGTCTGGATCGACGCCGGCAGCAGGTACGAGAAGGAGGACGCGGCCGGGGTCGCCCATTTCGTCGAGCACATGCTGTTCAAGGGTACGGGGACGCGCAGTGGTGGGCAACTCGAGAAGGAGATCGAGGATATCGGCGGCCACCTCAACGCCTACACCTCGCGGGAGCAGACCACCTACTACGCCAAGGTGCTCGACAAGGACGTCCCACGCGCGATGAATATTCTCGCCGACATTTTGCAGAACTCTAAACTCGACCCGCAACGCATCGAGAACGAGCGGAGAGTAATCCTCCGAGAGATGCAGGAGGTTAGTTCCCTGATACATATACGTCTGCTTGATTTAATCACTCCTCCACTGCAATAAGGATCTGGTTAGATGGGTATTGACGTCCCTTAGATTTGATGCAGCATATGTTCCCTAGTGTTTCATGAATAGCTATTTCTTATTTATTATTATGTACTCATGTTCTTAACTAATCCACAGAGTGCTCTTAGAGAGCAAAAACTAATTGCCACGACCTGATTTCTTAGTGTTAGGAATTGTTATGAACTACTATTTTTAAGAAGAGAACTGCAGATCGGTACTTAGAGCTTAAGTGTAGGCATACAAGTACTTGCTATGAAACTGTTTTGAATCAATTTTGAGAAGACAAGTATTGAATGCCTTTAGGAAAAATCGTAATCTTTAATTCGCCAAATAGGTTCTCCCAGGAAATAAGAACTGATTTACATAGGCCTAATCCTCCTAGTATTAGGAATTTTCTACCTGTATCAAGCCTGGTCCAGACTTAGAACTTCAAAACACAGTCTAAATTTGCATTTGAATATCAAGCTGTTTTTTATCCGAACGGTTTGGAGCAAAAATGAATATTGTATGCGTGTGAAAAAAATCTCTTAAATTAGGTTGCAAGGTTATTAAAATAGAGTAGAATGATGCATGATCACAAGAAATTTAAAATGGACCAAGCTGCAATGTTTGTCATGCATAAGGTAAGGCGATCCTTCTCAAAGAAGAATAGTATTGATGGATGCACATAACTCCACTTAATCCTTGGGTTTTATGAGCATACAAGTTTCATGTGCTGATGTGCCTTTTACAAACATATGTTTGCATACTGTAAGATGATGTTAGGCGTGTCAAGCTAAGAACCTGAACTGCAATATTTTGGAGATGCCACTAATTTATATCTTGCTGCGCTATCTTGAACCAACATGATTTTGTGACTGTTCCCCTGTTATGTAGGTTGAGGGACAATCAGAGGAAGTTATATTCGATCATCTCCATGCAACTGCCTTCCAGTACACTTCTCTTGGCAGACCAATCTTGGGTTCTTCTGATGATGTCAAGTCTATAACCAAAGAGTCTCTCGAAGCGTACATTAAAAAGCATTACACGGCTTCTAGAATGGTATTGGACATTACAAATCTGTGAACTGTCATGCACTTGGATTTCTATCATTTTATCTTATTGCTATTACCACAGTATGATGGAATCTTCTAGTCATAAATAATCTTACTCTTCCGTGTTTTCAGGTTATTTCTGCTGCTGGCAATGTTAAGCATGAAGATATTGTACAACAGGCAAAGGAGTTGTTCAGTAATCTGCCAACTGACCCTACAACAGCTGGCATGTTGGTGGCTAAGGAGCCAGCCACATTTACTGGTTCTGAGGTTTGTATTTTACTCTAGATTTACCAGTGCTGTTCAAATCGTTAATTATGCTACACTCAATAGGTTTGAATCATTGATGGCGGCGTGCCCTACTCTAGATTTACCCGTGCTGTTTAAACAATTGATTATTTGATGTTATACTCAATAGGTTCGAATCATTGATGATGACATGCCCCTCGCTCAATTTGCTGTTGCCTTCAATGGTGCATCCTGGGCAGATCCTGATTCTATTGCACTAATGGTTATGCAAACTATGCTTGGTTCGTGGAACAAGAGTGCTGGAGGAGGGAAGCACATGGGGTGGGTTCCTTCCCTTTTGCACCTTCTTTCATCTTGTTATTTTCCTTGTATTTACCATGTCCCTTTTGTCAAATGTCATTTTAAAAACAATCCACTGATCATGTTTCATTCTGTTATCCTGCTTGATTTGTACAGTTCGGAGCTTGTACAGAGAGTAGCGATCAATGAGATAGCTGAGAGTATAATGGCATTCAATACAAACTATAAGGACACTGGCCTGTTTGGTGTCTATGCTGTTGCTAAGGTCAGTCTCTTTGTAACGAAAGTAAAGAATTACTTCATTGTATCTTTTTTCAGAGTGATATATGCCTCAGATGTAAACCTCTTAGTGATGCAAACCTGTACAGCTGTACTCATGACCACAATATTTGTACAATATCTCCAAAAAGATGGGAACATGCCTAAATTCAAGCACTCGATTACTACGGAAGTGGTCATGTACCATGTTGCTGTTCTGCTTATGTTCTATCACATTTTACCTTTTGGCAAATGGTCTATTGTGTAGTTGTATGAAGGGGGTATTTTTTCTTTTTACACTCTAAGGAAATAAAGTTAAACCTGAATAAAAAAGAGAAATTCGATGCTGTATTTTCTCTCATATGTGAAGTATTGAAGTTCATTTCTGCTTTCGTTGCCTTTATACTTTTGAAAAAAATACATAGGAGATTTTGGCCCCCACCAAGGCTCAAATGTCTGGACGAGGTCGATAATCTAATGGAAACTTCAAGTGATTTTACTGTATATTAAAGTTTGAATGTTGACAATTATTTGTGAACATGTTCCTGTGGTATAAAATGACGTGTCATGCTTTTCTTTGCCTGATGCTATGCTTTTACCTTGTTTTGTAGGCTGATTGCTTGGATGATTTGGCTTTTGCAATTATGCAAGAGATGAGCAAATTATCATACAGGGTTACCGAAGAAGATGTTATTCGTGCGCGCAATCAGGTATTTCTTTCAATGAGTTTGTTTTTGTTCTTGGAGTAGCATATTTTTTGTTATGTATGTTTCGTGTATGTAGGAATCATGTTGTGGTGTATTCTCATATTCTATTGCTGGATTGCATTCGAACATATGTATTTGTCACAGAACATCACTGTCTATTTTATGACGTTGTCATTGTTTTGGTTTGATACTTTCAGCTGAAATCCTCCATCCAACTCCATCTTGATGGTACCACTGCAGTTGTTGAGGACATTGGACGCCAGGTATTTGAGCCATATTTTGTGATGTCAGATGATTATTTATTCTCTTACACTTGTCCTCCGGAACTTATCTTGGTTCTTCTGTCCTGTCAGCTACTCATCTACGGCCGTAGAATTCCTATTCCTGAGATTTTTGCCAGAATAGATGCAGTTGACCCCAGCACTATCAGGCGTGTTGCAAACCGCTTCATCTTTGACCAGGTATAGTTGTTTTGCCAACTTGCCTTATTTGATGTGGTATATAATTTGGACTATTTCATGGTGTTGGCAGAGAGTGCCTTAATTCAGTCTTGTATTGCATCCTGCTTATCAAGCATTGTACGTTCGAAGTGATAATAATCTTCGTGTCAGTCTTGTTACGGATTGACCTCCAATCATTGGAGTATAAATAAGAACTCAATCCTCAAATCATTGGAGTATAAATAAGAACTCGTGGTATAAATAAGAACCTGAGAAGACCCATTGATGTCTTGGTGATATGCTTTTGTTTTGTTGTGAATAATGGAGCTTGCTATATTAACTTCTGGAGTACTAGCAAGCATTCACATTTTTGTTGGCATTGCTTGATAGTTGATATCTTTGAGGAATATTTAGGCGGAACAGTAGCATCACATCATAACCACATTCTGTATTTTTTTGCCTGAATATATATCGTCCATATTACAGACCAATAATCATTATATTACTGCTGATTTTCTTTCAGGATATTGCTATCGCTGCCATGGGACCAATTCAGACTCTTCCAGACTACAACTGGTTCAGGCGCAGGACCTACATGCTCCGTTACTAGATTCATCTAGCGGTGTACCATGTTTACAGTCTCGGAAGGCAAGATAATTGCTTTATTGGCATCAGTATACCAAGGCCACACATCCACGCACATATTATGTGCAGAAGTGGAGGAATTTTTTGAGTCTTCGTTTTCCTTGCCCTTGCCTTCTTTTCCAAAACCCACAAAGCTGTCAATAATGATAGGCAAATTCGACTGACGTGGCTTACCTGGGTGGCCATCCGTTGTTTTGTGATGATGATGAATCTGTCATGACTCACTTTTCCATCTTGTGTTACGAGATTATTCTCTTTCAGCAAATAATTAAATTAAGCTGCTTATGTAAAGATGGTGGCTGTTAGCTTCGATGTGATCTTCTCGCAACTTCGCATTGCTGTAATTGTTATGATGATTTGTTTGCTCAAGCTTTATTTGTATTCTCAATTTGCGCTGTACATTTCTGCAATCACGTATTTTCATGGTGTGGGAAATGATCAATTAACACTGGTCAGGTGATGCTGACCATCGGATCACCAAAACTTCGTCTGAAACTTTACCTCGGTACCTCTGTGTACTCATCCAACGTGTGTGTGTATTGCCAACTAGAGCAATTAACACTTGTCAGGTGATCCTGACCATCGGATTACCAAAACTTCGGCTAAAACTTGACCTCTTTACCTCGTATTCTTCCGACGTGTGGGTGCAGTGCCAACAACAGTTTCAGGTTGGTTACATGCGTGTGCTTTATAGACGTGTGGTGGCGTGATCAGTATGTTGGTCTTATTGAAGGTGTGCAATGCTTTCAGTATGTTGGTCTTTTTGAAGTTGCAGAATGAGACCATGTTATAAGTCTGCCTTTGTGTCTCAATGTTGTAATTGTTATCATGATTTGTTTGCTCAAGCTTTATTTGTATTCTCAATTTTTGCTTGTACATTTCTGTAGTCACGTGTTTTTCATGGTGTGGGAGATGATCAATTGACACTGGTAAGCTGATGCTGACCACCGGGTAGGGTCACCAAAACTTGGTCTAAATCTGCACCTCGATACCTGTATTCTTCTGACGTGTAGGTGTATTGCAACTACAGTCTCAGGTTGGTTAAAGGTGTGTTTCGTCAACAACAGTCTCA
The DNA here is from genome assembly GCA_023614405.1 of Avena insularis. Taxonomy (NCBI): domain Eukaryota; kingdom Viridiplantae; phylum Streptophyta; class Magnoliopsida; order Poales; family Poaceae; genus Avena; species Avena insularis. Next base: position 419,004,094 of record CM042685.1, on the reverse strand, counting down.
GGTAGGTTACAGGCGTGTGCGGGAGATTGAAGGTCTAGTTTCTTCGTTTCAGTCTTTTGTTATTCAGCATGTAAAAAGAACTGCCAATGTGCTGGGTCCACCTTTGTGCCAAGCTTGCTTGCACACAGGATGGGCAGAGCTGTTGGGTGGGCTCTGTTCCTAGTTTCCTCACTACTAGCCTCCAGGCTGATAGTGTGGGTGTTTCTGGTTCCTTAATAATCTCCGAGATTATATAAGCAAAAAAAAAAGATTTTTAGACGTGGTGTGTAATGGTTTTAGCATGTTGGTCTTTTTCAAGCCACAGAATGAGGTTCCTATACCGTGGCATAAATCTGCCTTTGTGTCTGTCTATATATATGGAAACGTTCACAAATCACCCACACACAGGTACTAGAAGCTATACACAGAAAGAGAGCACAAGACCTGACGGCTGCTGCACTAGAACATCACACACTGGACGGCAGCAAGACACATGCCGTGACACCACCGCACGAGAAGAAGAAGATACCAAATGCCCAAGCAAGTGCTTCCCCGATCCCAAAGCCTCAGCTGGAGCTGCCGAGGAGGGTCTTGAACCACTGCACCGAGTTCTTGGGGTACCGCTTGAGATTGTCGTTGTAGTCCACGAAGTAGAGGCCGAACCTGGAGGAGTACCCGGCCGCCCACTCCCAGTTGTCCAGCAGCGACCAGGCGAAGTAGCCGCGCACGTCGCACCCGTCCTCCCTGCGAGATCAATCGACGACGCAGCGAAACAGATGAGATGTAGCCACGACGACAGTGTGGAAGAAGTTAGCACAGATTCAGCAGAAACGGTAGTGGTGGTGGTGGTACTTTATGGATGCGGCTAGGTTGGTGAGGTAGTCGTTGTGGTACTTGATCCTCTTGCCGTCCTTGAGGGCGTCCTTGAGGGAGGTGAAGGGGCTGTTGCTGTCGTCCATCCCTGCATCAGAAATTGCGCACTGTCAAAACGCCTCTGTCTGAAGCAATGTGACCACTACTATTTTCATGTGCAATTCTGGAGCTTTGGTTAGCAGGGTAAATGATCCAGGTAGTACATGTCATCATGGCTCTTACCGTTCTCGGTGATGTAGACCGGCGGGCTGTTGTACCTGTCCTTGACGTAGTTCATCAGGCTCCTCATCCCTCTCGGCACTATGTACAGCCAGATCGAGTTCGCCTGCGTAGTTTTAGTAGTTTTACAGTTCAGTTCAGGCTCACACTACTTGCATTTGGTTTGTCGTGTTTGCAGAACTCACCCTGTCGCCAATCGCTTTCCCGTTTTTGAAAGCTGCAGATCGCAAAAAAGCATCAGTACCTTTTTTTTAACACGAATTGAGAGAAAAAAACTACTACTAGGGAGACTGAGAGAGGTCGGCTCACGCAGGCTGACGGTGCCGGTGTCGGCGAGCGTGTCGTTGAAGAGGCGTCCGATGATGTTAGTGTCGTTGGGCCTGGTGTAGTAGGTGGTGTAGTGGTTGATGCCCACGAAGTCGAGCGCCCCCTTCACCATCGCCGACTCCTCCTTGGTGAACCGAGGCAGCCGCTCCCCGACCCTCTTCCTCATCGTGGCCGGGTAGTCCCCGAAGAAGAAGGGGTCGGCGAACCACCCGAGCTGGAACTCCTGCGCGCGCCTCGCCGCCTCCACGTCGGCGCTGGCGTTGCTCATCGGCTCGTACCAGATCACGTCGAACGCTATCCCGAGCTGCCCGCCCTGCGCCGCCTGCGGTTTCCACAGATGACATGGATATAATTGTCAGGCAACTGCGATCGTGGCTGTTTGATTAGAGAAGATGGCGGTGATCAGCTGATCACCTTGTACTTGTTCCTGTAGATGCTGGAGACGGTGGCGTGGGCCAGGATGAAGTTGTGGGCGACGATGTAGGGCTCGGTGCCGGAGTTGCCCTGGGAGCAGTAGAGGTGTGCCAGCACGGAGCAGCGGCCCGGAGCTTGCAGGCCGGCGTCGTAGCCCTGCACGGCCACCGTGTGCGGCTCGTTCACCGTGATCCAGTGCTTCACCCGGTCCCCGAACGCCCTGAAGCACGTCTCCGCGTACGCCGCGAAGTCGTCGCTGCAACAGAAAATGCATGGTAGATGCACTGTGACTGACTGATGAATGTGCCGATCAGATTAAGATGTAAGAGCTGCAGGTTAAGGGCACTCACACGATCTGCCTGTCCAGCCAGCCGATGTACTTGTCCTCCAGGGCCTGAGGGAGGTCCCAGTGGTACAGGGTCACGTACGGCTGAATACCTGGATGATTTCGCATGTCAGTGAATTAAGCAGAGCTACAAATACAGACATGCCTGTGTTGCAATTTCAACTTCTATTCACCTTTAGCTAACAGCGCATTGATCAGCTTGTTGTAGTGGTCGATGCCGGCCTGGTTGACCTGACCAACACCATCTGAAAAAGCAAGAAAAATAAACACATTTGCATATTTTCGCGAGATTCAGAGGATTAAATACGCCAGAGGTACTTCAAGGACAGATCTGCTGGTTTCAGCTGCGGATGTCACCTACCTGGGAGAATCCTCGCCCAGGCGATGGAGAAGCGATACGCGTCCATCCCCATGTCTGCCATCAGCTGTATGTCCTCCTGACAAATACAAAAACGGCCATCCCAAAGCGTCACACCGAACACTACTACTAGTATTGCGTATGTAAATGTAAGCAGACTCGATCCTGAGAAGAGCGCCCGATGACGGTGCTCACCTCGAAACGGTCGTACTGATCCACCGCGACGTCGGCGTTGCTGAAGTCAGTGATCTTTCCTGCACGGAGAAACAGGGAGGAAAAAAAAAATGAAAGGTCACATACATACCTGCGTCACGCACGGCCGTGACTTGTTTTTCGGTTCAGAGTTCTCAACTCTCAAGTCTCAACAGGTTCCAACAGATTTTTTCCATGACTACCAAAATGCAGTTAATTCTTACCCACCATTTTCAGGCTAGCTAGACATACATGCTGAGCAGACTAAACTCAACTTGTCATGGCTAGATTGGCACTGGTTTCTTAGCTAGCAGGTGTCTTTCCTCAGTTGGAGTGCGTATCTATCTATGTCTGAGTGCAGAATGGTAGGTGCATCCCCGGCGGTCGCGCGTGCACAACAATATGCATTTTCGGTCTTGTTTTGCGCCACTAGCTTTAGGATAAGAAAGCATTGCAACAAACGACAAACACTAGCTGTAGTACTAGAACGAATAGCAGATCATGGGCACGGTCAGAGACGCGTCGAGACAAGGAAAGCTTTTGCTGCTAATACTAGTAGATACTTGAGCGTGACTCACTGATTTGACCTGCACACGACGTTCAGAGATTCGAACAGTTCTTGACACAAATGGTAGCGAGTTCCCTTTGTAAACGTGCCTGTAACTCAATCGGCACAAATAGGTAATCTAAGAAAAGAAGCTGTTATACGTAGATGAGGACATCAAAGCAAAAGTCATCCACTACACTAATACCATACCATCATCTAGGTTATCATAGCTCGTCTAGTTATAGTACTCCCTCGGTTTCAAATTCTTTCAAGCGACTTGTCTGGCTGCTAATAGTATTCTCTTATTTTTCGTTCAAAAAATTTCCGTGATTTTTAAAATAGCTAGTACACATTTCATACTATCTAGTTCAAAAATTCTAGGATTTTTTTGGATAAAAAATGAGGAAGAACTTGCCACCGGATAAGAATCTTGTGAAATATTAGAGAAAATAGTAGATGATGTGTACCTACTTACCAAAGGTGTGCGCGAACTTGTCCCAGATGGTCTGGCCTCTCCCGTCCGCCTTCACCGCCCCTTCGTACTACACACAAAGAAAGAACATCAGTACAGCAGTTCAAAAAAACCGGTGTAATTTCTCTGTACTGTTGTCGAATAATTAATTATTAGTAAGTCAGTTGAAATTTCGTAAAAAAAAACATGAGACGAGTTTGTTGGGAACAAACATTGGTGGTAGTACATCTATTTCCATCAAACCATGTCAAGGACACACTGGCTAGTTCAAGAGCAGTTAAGGAGAACTCGTTTCCAAATGAGAATGAACTCATCCCGATGCCCGTAATTTCTGCCCGACCCTGCTTTTGAGCCATGCCAGCCTGCGCTCGCGGCGTTGATTGGCATGTGGTGGCTGTCCGCCCGGCCGGACGCGCCGTGCAACGGAGCTCATCGAGTGCGGCAGCGGCACGTGAACCCCTAGGTTGGAAAATTCCGGTCGTTTTCGGCAGGTTTGTTTCACACGGACAGGGTCACGAGCATCGTGCAGGGCACGGGAGGATACCATACCAGTATACTACATCGTGCCTGCTCCTTGATTGAGACCATCAATCCGTTCTGGATCAAGCGGAAATGATTAGTTGCTGCTGCTGACACACAACGACAGTCGCATTAAATGGTTTTCTTTTCTTGGAGGAACCGAATCGGATATATCCAATTAATGGTGACCTGCCTAAATTCACATACTCCCTTTCAATACTTACCTTGTATTCTAGGTTCAGTCAAAGCCAAATTTTGTAAAATTTGCTAAAACATATAAAAAAAACTATAAACATCTATAACACCGAATGCATATAATACAAAAATATATCTTATGACGATTCTAATGCTACTTACGTTGTATTATAGACGTATATAAATTTTTCTATATGTTTGGTCTAACTTCACAAAACAAAGTTTGAAATTGACTAAACCCAGAATGCTGCAGGGTATTTCCTCAAAGATAGAGGGGGTACGCAGCAGATCGGATGATTTTTGTTTGGACGACTGTCTTTTTCAGTCCTCAGACGAGCCGATACTGCAACTGTCTTTTATTGTAAAACGTACGTACGTACTGCCGTGTACGCGCTTTCACATCGAACGAAAGTTACGTCGTACGAGGATTTAGTAATGCGAGACTGTAGGCGGACGAGAAGAAGGGTCCAAAATGAATGAGTGCCACCGTCAGAAAGCAAAACCCAAGGGCACAAGACAAGAATCCAGCCTCGTTCCTCCCAAGGGAAAGATCGAGAAGAAATCGCAGGCGTTTTTGTCCCCGCCCACCTTGCCCACTTGGCCTCGATCGAGGCCACCCCCCATCTGGCCATCTCATATTCTCATCGCGATGGTCTGTGGTAGGTATGGCCCTCTTCCTCCTACCACGCGCTCTCTTACTCGATGCATTTGCTCCTTGATCCTTTCACAAATTCTTTTTTTTGGGGGGGGGGGGGGGTGTCAAAAACCAATGGTCTATAATTTTTGAGGGACAATGACCTGGTATATTAATTGGTTCCAAGCAAATCTCCGCAATGACCCCGAGTGAACTAGCATGCATGTGGTTGAGAGAGGAGCAATAGCGAAAGATTAAGGGTCGTTGATTAAGCACTACAAAGGTGTACTGCCCCATGCTGTATGTGATCATTTCCACATATATGTATGCATCCGAGACAGACTCAAGAAAACACTTAACTCGGCGGCCGAAGCCCAGTTTGCCACGGCCGGAGAACTAAAGACTCAGAAATGGCGCCGCCGTTCTGCGGAAATCTTTCTACCGGAGTACGAATGCGCGCGGACGAGAGGAAAGACATCAAGAAACCAAGCACCGAATTGTTACTTACCTGGTAGGCGGCGGAGGCGGTGCCGAAGACGAACCCCTTGGGGAAGCTCCCCCTCGTGAGCCCTCCGTCGCTCTGCGCCACGGTCCCCTGCGCCGACGCGCCGAGGAGGAGAAGAAGCAGAAGAAGCGACGCCACCGCCGCCGCCGCCGCGCAGTCGCATTGCCCGGCCGCCCTCTTTATCCCCATTACCGGAACGATGATGAGAAAGCGAAAAGCGGGAGGGAGGCGTACGTCGTGGGGGTGTGGGCTCCGAAGAGCACGGACAGAGCTCCCAAAGAAACGCCCAGTGCGTGTGTGTCTACCGGCCGGTGTGTCGTGTGTGGCAGTGTGGGTGGGGGTGGGCTATTTATAATGGCGAGGAGAGAAAATAAAACTGAGGCATGCACGCCTCCACTGGATAACCGATTCAGCTATTATTCAGCTATCGGGTACAGTACTGGAGTGAGTGAGCGATTGCTTCAAGGGATGGGATGGAAGTGTCAAGTGTGTGAAGAGCAAGACATGGTGGTGGTTTGGGATGCAGCGCGGCCGGGAACGGGAGTCGTCCGGTGGCATGGGGACGCGGCTAGAACCTTTCCCAGCACCACGATTGATCAAGCCTGCTATCAGGGAATCATATCGGTTACTTACTTACTTACTTACTTACGTGCAACTTTATTTTAAATCTCTCCCGCGGTGGCTTCAAATCAGTGTATAACAAAAATGGAAAAAATTAATGTAGTATAACGAAAAATTTAATGTATATTTAAATCTCTCCCGCGGTGGCTTTTCAAAAATAGAATTTTTTTAATGTATAACAAAACTATCGACTCAATTAATTATAAAACTTTCAAATCGGTGTTATTCCTATGATATTTTAGAAGCATATCAATGCTGAAAGAGTGAATGTGACAGTATATGCTTTCCGGAAATTACTGCACTGTGATCCATCAGAAGATATACCAAATGTTAAATATGACACTCTAATACCAGACGCCAACGGTATATATGTTTTGGATCTGAAAAAATTAATAAAGCTTTATCTATAGTACTCTCTCCTCTGATCCACATTACTTATCATTGAAATGGAGGTATCTAGCACTAAAACATGTCTAGATACATCCATTTTAGCGAGAAGTAATATATATCGGATAGGGTAGTTTGAATGTAGCTGTACGGCTAACACCCTCTACCAGAAAAACTAATCTTATGGAGTGTCACAAATTAAATTTCAGGTTAAATTCTTGTGCAGTGTAAATTTAATTGCTTGCCTTATGCAAGTTTGGGTTACTATGAAACAAGCATATGAAATGTGAAACTGATCTAGCCGAAAACCTAACTAGTTTGTATTTTTTTCGGAAAAGGATGATTCTATTACTTAAAGAGTTTTAAGCGTTTTACACCCGGTCTCTATATAACTGAGATGCATACAGAAATAGGCGAGTTACATATCATTATGAGAAATTGTAAAAATGCCTTTGGTGGTGGAGGGCCTGTCCGCAGATTATGATGCCATCCATGATGAGTAAAAAGGTCCCTCGTCGTATCCTCAGTCTCGTACACACCTCCGTAAATAGGTCGTGAATATCCGCATGATATAGGGATGACCATAAGCGGAGTTACCTGTATACCGGTAGATAACCTACAAAAAGGTAGCCAATATATCATCAAACACTTTATCATTTCTACATAGACATAGCAACCAAATAACGACAATTGCTCCGACTCTAAGAAAAATCCTGTACTTCTGGTCACTTCCATGTAGTCAGTTCCCAAAGTTACTGGCAACACTATGTGGAGGATAAAAGACTGAAGCTGCTTAGGTGACTGACCATATAAAACAAGCAAAATGGCATTCGAATAAAAATGTTTGATTATCTCATTATGTTGATAAAAAACATTTCTTATCCCCATGCCAATTACGCTGAATAAGATTATCTTTAGTAAGGATCACTCCACAACGAAGATACAATGCAATTTTTTAATGGTATTTTCATTTTTCAGATTTTCATATTATTTCGAACTAGTAAGACTGGTTGAGCCAAAGCAATGTACAGCGAACTATCCGAAACTGATCGTTCTCGGATAAATTCCATTGAAATTCATCAGTACCAGGTAACAATTGGACAGATGCCAAGCGATTTTGCAAGGCATTCAAATATATAAGTCTGATTCCAGTTAAATTCCTTCTTAACGACACATTCGACGGAGAAGACTCTAACACTTTGGCGATTATATCACCCTTGTGACGAACAATACTAGACAATGCCAGATACTATTCATGCAAGGTGGCGTTATGTAGCCACTTATCTTCCTAAAAAATCATCTCAGATCCGTCCTTTAGCGAAAATGATCCAAAGCGGAAGAAATATTTCTTCGTCACCATCAGGCCAGCCCAAAAGTATGAATCACCTAGTTTCCATAGAACCTGGGGTAATTCTTTTGAAGCAATATATTTTCGTTTCAAAAGGAGTTACCAAATCACATCTTTAGTTAGCAACTTGAAGAGCCATTTACCAAGGAGAGCCCGATTCTTGATCTCAAGATCCTGAATCCCAAGCCCTCTCCGAGCTTTCGGTTGGCAAAACACAAACCACTTTGCCAATCTATACTTCCTTTTCTCATTATCCCCTTGCCAAAAGAATCTTAATAGGAAATAATCTAATTGTTTTAAGACAACTTTTGGTAGTTGGAAGAATAAAATCATATACAATACCATATTACTATGGAGTGAATTAATGAGTACCAGTCTTCCTCCCCGGGACAACAACTTTCCTTTCCAACTACATAATCTTAAATAAAGTCTAATGTAGCACGACCTACGGTCGTTATCATATTTAGGTCTCCAACTTATGTTAAGTTGTCATGGACTCATAATGTGAATCCTATCCTATTTTGAGATTTCATTTCCTACCCTTTTGAATGGTATACTACTTCATACTCCGTACTATGACCATGATAGGTTCATACCGACAAGTACGGAGACAAGGGAGGAAGCCTGAGGACTCACGCCCGACAAGATGGAGGCTTGGAAGAGAAGATGGAAGAGACAGAGCCAAATCAGCGCAGCGCCCTGCGCTGCCAGATCACACGCCGACCAAACTGGCGCCAGAACCGGCGGACCGGAAGTTCTGTCGGAACCGGCTTCTGTAAGCTTTTCTGGCGCGCGATCGGAAGAACCCGCTCCCGCCGGAAATCCCGGCACTAGATCCAGCGCCGCCAGACTTATTGCCGAAATCCCCGAGTATGCGCACAGATCTGGGTTTGATGACCTGAAATATTCCCTTTACTTACCTTTTGCCTAGTTTATCCCCAAACTACCCCCATTCTAGTGGCTGGCCTATAAATAGAGCCTCCACCCCCTCATTTATCCCTTAAGAAATAGATGATAGACTAAAGACAACCCCCATTATGGAATCTCTAGTTTTGTCTCATCCCCTTGTAGGGGTTCCGGTGCAGAAAATCAAAAAATTTACTACGACGGATCACCCAGATGCCCAAAACCTATCTACTAGTAATGCAGTAATGACTGAGAGGTTTCGTTACTTATGGTGTTGTTTCCACGAATCCTTAGATGTTTCTTTGTATTTCAAACGAGTTCTGAAGTCTAATAACTCTTGAATTAAATATTAAAATAGTAATGTTAAATAACATTCTAAGTAAGAAGATAAAATGCGAGTGTTGTGTAAAGAGGTGTTTTGTGGTTTTTGTATAAGAGAACAATAAGTAAAGTAAGACAAACTGAATATAGAAATTAAGTATCACGTATGTAAAATAGATATGAAACTGCAATGGGGAAAAGTGTTCTCAGGAAATAGCAGATACACCTCTAGCATTTATAAAGAGTTTAAGGTAAAGATTATTATCATGAACATTCTCAACTATGTATGTGTAGGAGGAACTCTGTAATTGGATGGATAGGCAGCAACCACTGCTCACATCATCCTCATGACCACATCAGATAAGTAATCAACATCAATCAAATTACTACGCTATTAAGGGATTTTATCTCATAGGATGTATCACATGGCACGAACAATGTTCCGTGAGTTTTCTCGGTTTCCAAGTTGATACGTAAAGAGTGTCAATAGCTTTATAGTCAACGTAAGTGATAGCAGACCTTCGTCTACCAACAAGTAGTTCCCTCCATCAAGTCCCCGCAAGAGATAGATATTGAGAGGTCGATTTCTCTCAACATCAAGATGAAGACAATCTAACACATGGCCACAGCAAATATTTACCTCTTCAAGAATGATATTATTAATCAAACAAAACCATTAACAAATATTTCAATCACAAGTTTATAAATGGATTCAAATCCAAAGGTAGTTCTTAAGTAGTAAATAAGATTTGTTTACTTACTTACAAACCATAACCACACCCTTATAAGGATATAAATCATTCTATTCCATTATAATGTTAAGAAAACATGACCCAACGAGAAATATTACTAGTCTTAATTAATCTTAAGGAAACATTATGAAGTGAACATAATACAAATATCATAAGCATCACACCTTAAGTCCACTTATGTCCTTAAAGTTAACTTTAGTCTATAAGATTATAACCACCATGTTAAAGACTTCACTATGTATTTTATAGTTTACTTTAGTCTGTTTCAATTAAGACCTAGTGCATCTCGAGACCAAACTAACCGAGTAAACACCAAGAAACATCGGCCACATTCTATTAACCATCAATATTGTTTAAACCTTAGAAAAGAAACCTTTTCTTCGAAGGTTATCCTTTTTGCCGCTTCAAACAACAAACTTTATGATAATATCTCCAACTCTTAACAACTAAATCCAAGGCCTTTTATCATAGTCACCAGGTGACAATTATTCATAATCACATTACTTTATACGTTAGTTGTATATTTTAAATTGTTAACACTTAAGTTCCTTATAAATACCATTACTTGTAAAGTAATATTTGAAGATAAAATGATTCTTATATAAACAATCCTTGAGTATCATTCCACATCTGTGTATCTTATTGTTGTATGCTATTTATTATAATTACATGTTGCTTCACACACAATCACAAGCCTTAACAATAAGCACAAGTGTGAAAATTAATCTAAAAGGATAACACATTACAAAGAAACCATTTCGAGTTCTCAAACCCTAGATCATCATTTATTCTGGGGATTCGAGTTTATCAAATTGCATTACATTACTATGCATAATAACATCTTGTATTGTCTTGAAGACCGTGAGTGCATAATCTTGCAATCACAAAAGGCAAGTTCACACTTGCTCTTGTCCTTTGATTATTTTCTATCAAATATTTGTAAATTGTTGTGTCATCACCTGCATTTTAAAAATGTCAGAAAACACTATTTTTAATAATAATGTGAAATATTGGTTACTGATCCAGAGTGATCAGCTAATCTATTAAATCTAGCGGTTGGAATACCTCTGCACAAGAATATATCATTTAGAACTTAACAACCAATGTCATTAGTGATTCTTGCGTCATATATTACGCGTTAACCATGCAATTTGGAATGGTACGGAGAAGTCAGCTGGATCTTCATCCTTTCACATGAACAAATGACCATCTCGTGACGTTGTTGTACCTTACGAGGGTCAGCATGGGTGGGACCCCTTAGTTCCCCGCGATATTGGTGTCTAGACTATCCCTGAGAGACAGTCGTAGGTATGTCCCCATACATTGATGGGCAGCGACCAGGTTCTTGTCTGCTCACTGGAGTCCTTAAGGAGTTGACCATAGTTATATCTGCTATGCGGATTAACAGAGATCGTTCTGCTTGTGGGGTCATGTTCTATGTGGGATCGCGGAGAAGGGCAGTGATTGGCTTGGATCATCTACTGGGCCCCACACCATAGGTAGTGTGGGCGGGAAAGATCGCCTGGTTGTCCAACAAGGATTTGACCTCTCATGGGTAAAATAACGCACCTCTGCAGAGTGTAAGAACTGTAACTTGTTACTCCATGTTTCAGAAATGAGCTACGAACGTCGCAGGAAAGGAACTTCATAAAAGTTCTGGTAAACCCGTGAAGGCTAACGGACATAGCTTTTCAGCATAAAAGCAACCTTTGAAGAAATGTTTACGAAAACCTTAATTGCCTACGACCTGGTCTGTGGCTGTAGATATAGTGCATCAAACAATCTTTTCTAGTAAACTTGCTGAGTACGTTCGTGTTAGACTGTATATTTGTACAACTGTAAACTGTATCTGTACCGTATCTCTGAAGGGTTCCGCGGCATAGTAAATCAAAATTTTCTACGGATGCGAACAGAGGGAAGCCAAGATCTAATCTAGGAGATGCAAACAATGAGAGAGATTGGATTAGATCTTCATACCCTTGAAGATTCGCTGTTGAGCGTTAAATCCGGGCGTGGGTGATATAGTCGTACTCGCTTCTCCTCCTCGCGATCCGATCCGATCTAGCACCACAAGTGGCGGTGCCTCCGTGAGATGCACACGTGCAGCACCTCGACGTATCCTCCTTCCTTGGTCCAGCAAGTATGGTGGAGAGATGGGTTGGATCTACAACGCGACGGCGTGGTGCAATTGGTGGAGAATTTCTGCAGCAGGGCTTCGCCTACAAGCAGTCGGGAGGGAGAGAGGAGGGCAGCAGGGCGGCTAGGGTTGGAGGGGAAGGTGTGTGTGGGGGGGGTGGTGCAACCCCTAGCCCTCTATATATAGAGGGGTGGGCGCAGCCCTAGCCCCTCCCCCAAGCCAAGCCGGCGGCCCCAAAGGAGGAAGAGTGGGGGGCAAGGAAACCCCTTTTTCTAGAAGCTCTATCTAGGGTTTAAACTCTCTTTGGCCGGCTGGGCCCTATGGGGACTTGTGCCCCTGGCCCAATGCGGCCAGGGCACTCCCTCATAGGCCCATGCCCCCTCCCGGAAGGTGGGGCCACGTTGGTCCCCTTCCGGAAGGTTCTAGAAGCTTCCGGTACAATACCGATTAACCCGGAACAATTCCGAACTCCAAAACTGCTGCCTTATATGAATCTTGTTCTCGGACCACTCCGGAACCTCTCGTGATGTCCCGGATCCCATCCGAGACTCGAACAAAACTCATAAACCAATCATCCAATCTATCCTAGCGTCGAGACACGTTAAGTGTGTGACCTGCGGGTTCGAGAATATCAGACATGATCTTCTATCAATAATCAACAGCGAGTGCGAAACCCATATTGACTCCCACATTCATCGATGATCATATCGAATGAACCACGATGCCAGGATTCAATAAATCCCATATATATATTCCCGTCTCGCGATATTTTACTTGCCGAGATTCGATCGTCGATGCCGTCATACCTAGTTCAATCTCGTTCACGGCAAGTACTTTACTCCGTAATCCGATATCACAATGTGATTAACTCCTTAACCACATGCTTGCAAGCGTTGTTGATATCTATTACGAGTGGGCCAGTATATCTCTCCGACTTGGGAGGGACAAATCCCATCTCGATACATACAACCCAACAGATACTTTCCGATCACCTGAGAGACACCTTTATGATCACCCTCTCATAGGATGACGTTTGATGACCTCAAAGCTTTCTTCCGATACCAGGGAGTTGTATTATCTCATGGTCTAAGGAATACAATATTTGACATAAGAAAAGCTTCACAAAGACGAACACGATGACACGATCTAATTGCTTCGCTTAGTTTGGGTCTGTCCACCATATCATTCTCCCAATGATATGATCTCATTATAAATTGACAACTCATGTCTATGGTTAGGAAACCTTAACCATCATTGATCAATGAGCTAGTCCATAGAGGCGTACTAGGGACACGGTGTTGTTCACAAACCACACAAGTATTAAAGTTTCATATTAATACAATTCTAGCATGGAATATAAACATTATCATGAACAAGAATTATAATAATAACAGCTTTATTATTGCCTCTAGGGCATAATTCCAACAGCCTCCCACTTGCACTAGAGTCAATAATATAGTTTACATCTGGCAACAATCTCACACCCATGGCACTGAGGTGCTGATCATGTTTTTCACGTGGAAGAGGTTTAGTCAATGGATCTGCGACATTCAGATCTGTATGTACTTTGCTAATCTTGGATCTCCATACGCTATATAATCTCGGATTATATGAAACTTATGATTGATATGCTTGGTCTTTGGATGATATCTTGGTTCCTTAGCGAGTGCTATGGGCGCGTGTTGTCACACAATATCTCGATTGGGTCCAATGCACTTGGAACCACGCCAAGCTCGATGATGAAGTTCTGATCCAAACTCCTTCACTTGGCGCTGCGGCAGCCATGTATTCCGCTTCTCTGTAGATCCCGCGATCACGCTTTGCTTGCAGCTTCTCGACTCCACGGCTCCTCCATTCAAAATATAAACATATCCTGTCGAGATTTAGAATCATCCTTGTCGGTGTCGAAACTAGCATCGGCGTAACCTTTTGACGATTTGTTCATCACCCCATAGACTAAGAACATTTCTTTAGTCCTATTTAGGTACTTTAGGATGTTCTTCACGGTGTCGATGTTCCACTCCTGGATCACTTTGATACCTGCTCGTCAAACTAAGAGCATTGGACACATCCGGTCTAGTACACAACATGGCATACATGATAGAACCTATGGCCGAGGCATAAGGCACTTTGCTCATAGCTTCCCTATCATTTACCGTAGCTGGACACTGAGCCTTGCTCAATATCTTACGACAACATAGGCCTTTGAACCTTTCTTTGCCTTATCCATTACGAACCTTTTGAACTTTGTCTAGGTATGTACTATGGCTTAAAGCTATCAGCGTCTTTATATCTCTATAGATTTTGATGCCCAATATATAAGCAGCTTCACCTAGGTCTTTCATTGAAAAACACTTGTTCAAATAACTCTTCACATCGTTAAGCATGTTGATGTCATTTCCAATAATCAATATGTCATCCATATATAGTACCAGAAACGTCACCGAGCTCCCACTCACTTTCTTGTAGATACAAGCTTCGTAGCAATTTGGAACAAATCCAAAGCTCTTGATCACTTGATCAAAACGAAGGTTCCAACTCCGAGATGCTTGCTTCAGTCCATAAATGGAACACTGAAGTTTGCATACTTTATCAGCATCCTTAGGATCGACAAAACCTTCGGGTTGCATCATATACAACTCTTCATCAATGTTGCCATTGAGGAAAGCAGTCTTGACATCCATCTGCCATATTTCATAATCATGCAACACAACAATTGCTAATAAAATCCGAATGGACTTAAACATCGCTACGGGAGAGAAAGTCTCATCATAGTCAACACCTTAAACTTGTCAAAAACCTTTCGCGACAAGCCGTGCTTTATAGACGGTAACATTACCATCCGCGTCCGTTTTCTTCTTGAAGATCCATTTGCACTCAACGGCCTTTGATGCGCTAGGAGGGTCCACCAAAGTCCATACTTGGTTTTCGCTCATGGATCCCAATTGGTTCATGGCTTCTAGCCATTTCTCGAGTCTGGCTCATCATCGGCTTCCTCATAGTTCGTGGGTTCACCGTCTTCTACTAACAAGAGATCAAAGACAGGGTTGCTGTACCACTCGGGAGGGGCCGCGACCTTGTCGACTGTGACGTTCGATGGCATCGTCCGAAGCTTCATGATCCTTGTCATTAGCTTCCTCTATTGTTGGTGCGGTGACCTTTGGAACCATTTCAGGTGCTGCGCTACTCTCCAACTCAAGAGAAGGTTCAATAACCTCGTCTAGCTCTACTTTCCTCCCACTCACTTCTTTCGAGAGAAACTCTTTCTCAAGAAAGGAACCGTTCTTTGCGACAAACACTTTGCCTTGGTTACGTGATAGAAGGTATACCCAATAGTTTCCTTAGGGTATCCTATGAAGGCGCATTTCTCCGCTTTGGGTTCGAGCTTGTGCATCAACTTCTTGGCGTAAGCCGCATCCCCAAACTTTAAGAAAGCGACAACTTAGGTTTAGCACCAAACCACAGTTCATACGGTGTCGTCTCAACAGTTTAGATGGTGCCCTATTTAAAGTGAATGCAGCGGTTTCTAATGCATAACCCAAAATGATAATGGCAAATCAGTAGAGACATCATTGATCGGACCATATCTAATAGAGTTCGATTCGGCGTTCGGACACACCATTCTTTTGTGGTGTTCGGGTGGCGTGAGTTGCGAAACAATTCCGCTTGCTTTAAGATGCGTGAGAAAATCATAACTCAAATATTACCCCCACGATCGGATCGTAGAAACTTAATCTTTACATTACGATGGTTCTCCACTTCATTCTGAAATTCCTTGAACTTTTCAAATGTTTTAGATTTATGTTTCATTAAATAGATATACCCATATCTACTTAAGTCATCGGTAAAAGTGAGAAAATAGCGATATCCACCGCGTGAAACACTCATCGATGCGCATACATCGGTATGTATGATTTCCAACAAGTCCGTTGCTTCGCTCCATCATCGGAGAGCGGGGTTTTGATCATCTTGCCCATGAGGCATGGTTCGCATGTGTCAAATGATTCAAAATCAAGAGACTCCAAAAGTCCATCGAATGGAGTTTCTTCATAAGCTTTACACCAATATGACCTGAGCAGCGATTACCACAAATAAGTAGTATTATCACTATCTACTTTGCATCTCTTAGCCTCAATGTTATGGATGTGTGTTTCATCCCTTTCGAGATTTAGAAGAAATAAACCATTCACAAGAGGTGCATGACCATAAAGATGTTACTCATATAAATAGAACAACCATTATTATCCGATTTAAATGAATAACCGTCTTGCAATAAACACGATCGAAATAATGTTCATGCTCAGCAGGCACATAATAACATTTATTAAGGTTTAAAACTAATCCGAAGGAAAATAAGGAGGCGTCGACGGCCATCACATCAACTCTTGATCCGTTGCCAGCAGCGCATCGTCACCTCATCCCGCAAGCCGCCGTCTATTCGTAGCTCTGTTTGAGTTACAAATATTAGCAACGGTATCAAATACCCGGGCACTAGCGAGGGCTAGTAAGGAAAACATCAATAACATGTATATCAAATATACCTTTGATGGTGCCAGCCTTCTTGTCGCTAAGTACTTGGACGATTCGCTTCGGTGACCCTTGTCCTTGCAATAGAAGCACTCGATGTCCGGCTTGGGACCAGACTGAGCTTCTTATCGGAGGGGCATTAAGCTTGCCGCCCTTCTTGAAGGGCTTCTTTGCTCCTTACCTTTCTTAAAGGTGGGCTTGTTGACCATCAACACATGATTATCCTTTTGATGTCCACTTAGCGGCCTTGACTTTGCGAAGAGCTTGGTGATCGTGTCGATGGAACCAATCTCATTGTGAGTCACTACAAAACTTTTGTAGCTGGGAGGAGTGATTGCGAACCACTGTCAATCTTGAGCTCCTCTGGAATCGTGCATTCCGGTTGCTCAAAGCGTTGAGTGTAGCCGTCATCTTAATGGCGTGCTCACTATGAACTCCTTCCTCCATCTTGCGGTTAAAGAACTTCTCGGAGATCTCATATCTCTCGAGCGGGCTGAGTGCGAAACATGGTTTTCAGCTCTTGAGAATCTCAAAGGGCGGGATAGTCTTCAAAACGATTTTGAAGTTACGGTTCCATAGCAAACAACATGGTGCTCTTAATCACACCATAATCATCTTTCTTGTGATAGACAGCTTTCTCATCGGTAGGCGTGCGACGAGGGGTCACCTAACGCTTTCCCAAGGACATAGTCCTTTTGGCCTTGAGAGAGAATGATTCTTAGATTGCGGAACCAATTGGTGAAGTTAGACCCATTGTTCTTAAGCTTTTCTTTCTCAGCAAAAGCGTTGAAGTTGAAGTTGGACTTGGCCATGTGATCTCTGATTTGCAAGTACAATTTAGACTATGTTCATGATAAATAGTTCAACTTAATCAAATTACTAGATGAACTCCACTAAATTCAACATCCCTCAAGTTGTTTAGTGAACACGATCCAAATTCACCACACCTAATCCGATCTTCACGAGAAGAGATGTGGTTTCAATGGTGGACAACGAGTGTCGATCATATCATGCATATGACTCATGCTTAACCTTTCGGTTCTTGTGTTCGAGGACATGTGCGTACATGCTAGGCTCGTCAAGTTAGACCCAAGTATTTCGCGTGTGCAAAACTGGCTTGCACCCATTGTATGTGAGCATAGAGTCTATAGCACCCGATCATCACGTGATGCTTGGACACGACGAACTTTATAGCGGTTGCATACATGGGGAGAACAGTTTTATCTTGATCTTTAAGTGAGGAATCATCTTATAATGCTACCGTCGCGATCTAAGCATAATAAGATACATAAAGGATAAACATCACATGCATATAACTTTATGTGACATGGTATAGCTAATCTTGGCAATGATCTCCATCTTGTGCGTGTGACATGATCTCCATCACTCCACCATGATTGCCTCCACCATGAATAGCAACTACAACTATTGCTAACTACTTAGCGATAAAGTAAAGCTATTACATGGCGTATAAGAAGTTGACTACTTGGTCATACACAATTATAAATACAACCATATGGCTCCTGCGGTTGTGTACTCATCGACATGCAAGTCGTGAAACATTACAAAACATGATCATCGCATACATTATACACATCACATCTTGGGCCATACCATATCACGAAAACACTCCTGCAAAAATAAGTTAGGCGCCTCTACTTTGTTGTTGCATGTTTCACGTGGCTTATGGGAGTAGATGCTAAACGATTCTTACCTACGGAAAGCCACAGCGGTGATATTATGGTTGCCAAACTCGGTGTTAAAACCCATGACAACTATAGTGAGAGAAACGACATCCACCGCATGTGTGGAACAAGCCACACGTCAAGTGCGGAGCCGGTCTCATGACGGCGTCGCGTGGGTTGGCCTGGACCGCTTCAATCTCACTATCCGCGTCATAAGAAGAACACAAACAAGAGGCTTGCAACAGAAAACATCAACGCCCGCAACAACCATGTTGCGTTCTACTCGTGAATCACATCTATGCATAGATCTAGCTCTGATACCACTGTAGGGTTTCACGGCATAGTAAATCAAAATTTTCTACGGATGCGAACAGAGGGAAGCCAAGATCTAATCTATGAGATGCAAACAACGAGAGAGATTGGATTAG
Source organism: Avena insularis (assembly GCA_023614405.1). NCBI lineage: Eukaryota > Viridiplantae > Streptophyta > Magnoliopsida > Poales > Poaceae > Avena > Avena insularis. The sequence continues at coordinate 418,985,402 of CM042685.1, read as the reverse complement.
ATCTTCATACCCTTGAAGATTCGCCTGAGGCGTTTAATCGGAGCGTGGGTGATGTAGTCGTACTCGCTTCTCCTCCTCGCGATCCGATCCGATCTAGCACCACAAGTGGCGGTGCCTCCGTGAGATCTGGGGCGTGCGGCACCTCGGCGTCTCCTCCTTCCTTGGTCCAGCAAGTATGGTGGAGAGATGGGTTGGATCTACAATCTGACGGCGTGGTGCAATTGGTGGAGAATTTTGTGGCAGGCTTTGCCTACAAGGATCGGGAGGGAGAGAGGAGGCAGCGAGGCGGCTAGGGTTGGAGGGAAGGTGTGTGGGGTTGGTGCACCCCAGCCCTCTATATATAGAGGGGTGGGCAGCCTAAGCCCCCTCCCCAAGCCAAGCCGGCCCCAAAGGAGGAAGAGTGGGGGCAAACCCCTTTTCTAGAAGCTCTATCTAGGGTTTAAACCCTCTTTGGCGGCTGGGCCCTATGGGGCCTTGTGCCCTGGCCCAATGCGCCCAGGGCACTCCCTCATAGGCCCATGCCCCTCCGGAAGGTGGGGCCACGTTGGTCCCCTTAGGAAGGTTCTAGAAGCTTAGGTACAATACCGGTTAACCGAACAATTCGAACTCCAAAACTGCCTTTGCCTTATATGAATCTTATTCTCTGGACCACTCCGGAACCTCTCGTGATGTCCCGGATCCCATCCGAGACTCCGAACAAAAACTCATAAACCAATCATCCAATCTATCCTAGCGTCGAGACACGTTAAGTGTGTGACCCTGCGGGTTCGAGAATATGCAGACATGATCTTCTATCAATAATCAACAGTGCGGAATGGAAACCCATATTGACTCCCACACATTCATCGATGATCATATCGGATGAACCACGATGCCAGATTCAATCAATCCCATATATATATATTCCTTCGTCTCGCGATATTTTACTTGCGAGATTAGATCATCGGTGCCGTCATACCTAGTTCAATCTCGTCTGACCAAGTACTTTTACTGGATACGTAATCCGATATCACTTTGTGATTAACTCCTTAACCACATGCTTGCAAGCGGTGCTGATATCGATTACCGAGTGGTCCCATATATCTCTCCGACTTGGGAGGACAAATCCCATCTCGATACATACAACCCAATGATACTTTCCGATCACCTGAGAGACACCTTTATGATCACCTTCTCATAGGATGACGTTTGATGACCTCAAAGCTTTCTTCCGATACCAGGGAGTTGTATTATCTCATGGTCTAAGGAATACAATATTTGACATAAGGAAAGCTTCGCAAAGACGAACACGATGACACAATCTAATTGCTTCGCTTAGTTTGGGTCTGTCCACCATATCATTCTCCCAATGATATGATCTCATTATCAATTGACAACTCATGTCTATGGTTAGGAAACCTTAACCATCATTGATCAATGAGCTAGTCCATAGAGGCGTACTAGGGACACGGTGTTGTTCACAAACCACACAAGTATTAAAGTTTCCTCTTAATACAATTCTAGCATGGAATATAAACATTATCATGAACAAGAATTATAATAATAACAACTTTATTATTGCCTCTAGGGCATAATTCCAACAATCTCTCCAATATATAAAGTGATAGGCCACACATCAGATGCGTTGAGCCGGTTTTCACCAAATCATTGTCTAACATGGTATCAGACTAGGCAAACCCTAGCCATCGCCCCTGCCCTAGCCGCCGCCGCCTTCCTTGGCCGCCACCTCTCTTGGCCGACGCCAAGGTCCTCGCCGTCATGAGCTCCTCCGACTCGTCCTCTGCTTCTTCCGCTGCCCCCATGATCCCGCCGCAGCTCACGGCGATCCTCGCCGCCAGCACGATGCCGTCTCTGCCACCATCGGCGCCCCCGGCCTCTCCATCGCTTGGCTCCTTCTCGGTTGCGCCCGTGGTCACCAGGCCGCCGATCGTTTCCACCACCGCGGATGATGCCGTCGCTACCGATGGACCACCGGGTGCTGACGGCCCGGGCAACGGTCCCTACCAGCTCATGCACCTCATCACGGTGCGCCTCACGTAGGATAATTACGTGTATTGGCGGGCGCAGATTCTACCGCTCCTTCGCATCCGTCATCTTGAAGGCTTCATCGACGGGAGCCATCCGTGCCCACCTGCAGATCACGTCTGGCGCCCACGTCCCCGGGTCTGAGAACTGGCGGGCACAGCGTCTGTGACAGGACCAGGCCATCTTGTTAGCGCTCCAGTCCTCTCTGACGGAAGGTGTCGCTGGTCTGGTCGTGTTTGCCGCCATGTCCCTTGATGTGTGGGCGACAATGGCGGACACCCTAGGCCACCAATCTTCACGCGAAGGGCAACGACTCTCTTGTATGCTTCAGCGATAGTCTCACCATCATGGTTCATGAACATGTTCATCTCAGACTTGGCAGCTTCATACTTGGATTTTTGGATAAGAGAGGTTCCCTCTTGGAGAATGACAATCCTATCCCAAAGATCCTTTGCGGCGGGGATGTCGCTGACTTGATCATGGAGAGTGCGGTGAATGGCACTCCTTATCTTGTCACAAGCCGTTGCATTTAGTTGGCGGTCGTAGTACTCTCCCGGGGTGAGGTTGTTGGGATCATGAGGGTGGAAACCGGTGCATACAATCACCCAAAGCTCAACGCTGCAGGCGAAGATGAGATTCCATAGAAGCTTTCTAATGAGAGAAATGAGTTCCATCATAATGAGGTGCAGGACCCGAACCATTAATATGAGGCATGATGTTCTTTTGCTTAGGATAAACATAAGGGAATTGATTAGGGGGCGTGGAAGTTTTTGACGAGCCGCATCCTTATACTTCTCGGTGTCCATTGGTCTCCCTTGAGGTACTACCAATGGATTACCAAGAAAAGCCCCATCGCTAATGGCCTTAAGTTGTCCTTCTAGGTAACTCATTCAAACAAGGAGATCGCAATCCGCCTTGGCCTTTTCAAGGGCACCCTTGGCTAAGATTTCACGAAGCTCCTTGACCGAATAATTTTTTCCCTCCTCATCATCGGAGAAAACCATCTTTTCTCTTAGGCGGTAAAGCCCTTAAAAGAGCCCTTGGCTCTGATACCAATTGAAAGGGTAAGATGGTTAACCTAGAGGGGGTGAATAGGTTTCTACAAAATTCTTTATAATCTTTTGCAAGTTTTAGGCTTTGCGGAATATAAGTGAGCCTAAATGCAAACTAGGTGAGACAACCTAGAAAATGTACAAGGTACTTCAAGCTCGAAGGCTATCACAAGGTAAACAACACAAGTAAGAGGTCGGTTAAGGAATAACCGAAGCACGCGGAGACGAAGATGTATTCCCGTGTTCACCACCTTTGGGAAGGGGGCTACGTCACGTTGGAGAGGTGTGAGGTTCCACGAAGGATTCCTCACGCACCACAAAGGCTCACCTTCTTCTCCGAGCCTATCCCACGAAGGAATAGCTCACTTACTCATGGTAGACTTTAAGGTAGTCTCCAAACCCCCACAAACTTTCCACGGAGCAAATCACAAGATGAATGCCTCCGGGCGACCCTAGCCGCCTAGGGTTTCCCACAAACCCAAGAGTAACAAGCTAACTTGATGAACTCAAGGGGGAATGAACTTTGGCTTGGTGGAAACGTAGATCGGGACCTCCTCTTTCTTTCTACCAAAGGGATTTGGATTTGGTTGGGTAGAATGGGAGATCCTCAAGCTTTTGTGTTTCAACAATGGAGGAGAGAGAGAGCTTCAAGAAATGAAATGTTAGCTCAAATGCCTAACCTCACAGTGGAGAATAAAGGGGTATATATAGTGTGAGGGGAAAAAGAGCCATTTGGAGGTTACTGCGACAGAACTGGCAATAAGTCCGATCGGACCGAGTTGCTCGCCGGAATTTCCTGCGACAGCTCCGGTCGACCGGACCCCATGCCGGAATTTTCGGAGGCAACCGGAATTCCCGACGAACAACCGAAAAGCTGTTCTGAAAGCCATATCAGTGTGCACCGGGAATTTCCGGTGGCGACCGGAAATTCCGGCGACAGCACCGCGCCACCAGCGCTTTTGCCGATTTCACAGTAACTTCTTTAGACTCATTTTTCAAGGCAGATTTCTCTCTTTCTTCGGACGGGTGTGTGTGGGTGGATGATGAGAGGCTTATATGGTGTAGAACATCCCCAAAGAGCACATCAAGATCACCCCTCTTAATAGTGCGGTGTTTCCGAATTGACTCAAGAGTAAATAAGAGAGAATAATAAACAATGACACCGACTCTCCATAGAGAAATGAATGGGGTGGTCACCCACCACCTATCACCAACAACCTGCGGATTCTCACCTGTAGAGAGCTAATAGAAACATTAGTCCATCCTCTAGCTCCGATGTCATAGTTAATCAAAATATTAGATAAGGGCTATTTGCCCTTTCAATCTCCCCCTTTTTGGTTAACGATGACAAACCGAGCTAGAGTCAAAGAAAGGATATTATGATACGATTAGATCTAGCACATAATAGAAGCACATAGTGATAGGAAATTCAAGTACAATAATAGAACTGCAAGGTTGTCCAAACACACATACACACACAAATGGTTCGAAAGAGCAAATAAAAGCACAAGCCCATGAGAGACAAATGAGCAAAGAGGGGCTTATGCAAGAGGCAAATCATGAAAGAAGCGACTCTATGCTTTCTCCCCCTTTGGCATCAGACCAAAAAGGAATAAACGAACGGAGAGACCGATCTAGCCACCAAAATTGTCCTCATCGTCATCATCATAGGCCTCTTCCTCCTATTCTTCTTCATCGTCACCCTCCTCTTCGTCCTCGCCCTCACCATCATCATCATCATCACCATCATCATCATCATCATCATCCCCTGTAGTTGTAGCACGGCGCTGAGAGGAGCTGGAAGTAGCAAACCCAGGGAACATAGATGGATCAAATCCCTGAAACATGTCCTCATCCAGCGGGGGCTTCTCAAAGTTGACATAGGGGACAGGAGCTAGAGCATTGCCCAAATCGGACACTGGTCGACCACGCTCTGCCAAGAAAGCATTGTGCTGCCTCCTGTTCTCCTGTCTGAGCTCCAGACTACGGTGGGCAACATCATAGGAGGAGAGACACATATCCCATAGGCTGTTGAAGAATCGAGCAAGACCCTTCTTGCGAGGAAGAGCACGGGGAAGGTCCCTACGAGAGCGCGAGCCACTAGCAGACAGAGGATCATGAGCATGCTTGGTTCGACGCTCAGATGGCAACATCTGGGGGAGCTCCACATGAGAGCCCCGACGAGGTAAGGTGAAATCCTCCATATTTTCACGCGGACCCTTGGGGAGAGCAGATGCAGGAACGGTGGCATCAATCAGGCGCTGAACATACTGACAGAAATTGGGAGTCATGCGCTTCTCAATGGACCACTGAATCTCATTGTAGATGAAGTCACACACATTGATCTTCCGGAGACGGCGAGGCTCACAATAGTACAACAGATTCTTGTGGTGACCGCGGACATCAACAACATCACCAGCCTTGCTCACAAGATTGTAGCGGAAGAACCGAGCAAGCACCATGTAGTAGTAGTACATCCCGGACAAGTTGGGAGGCTGATGGCTGGGATCACTGGGATAGCAGAAGAGGAGCTGGTTGTCACTGAATGCCTTTTCAGAATGAATGCAGAAGCCAGAGACACTGTCAGGAGGGTAACCTAGGGCATGGCAGAAAGCTTCAAAAGAAGCCGAGTATGGCTTGGTGCCGGTCATCCAAGTGACAGTGCAAGCATCATCAGTGTGAAAGTAAGCTATGCAGAAGAACTGGCGAATGATATCGGGCATGAGCTTGACCTTGATGGTAGCAATAGCAAAGACATCCATCTGCTTCAGGGACACATCCACATGCTCGAAATCGGAGGAGAGGTAATGAGCATAGTGGTCCTCATGGAGATACCTAGGAGGAACAAAGAAACCCCGTTGCATACGAGTTGGCTCGTTGTAAAAGTCATCCCAGAAGAACCTCTGAGTGTCAGTCCAGAACATCTTGTCAGCCCCTTGGTAAGTGCGGTTGGTAAAGCGGTACGTATTCTGCCTCCTCAAGTCCCGCCATTGATTCACAGTGATATCCGAGACAGTATTGTAGTTGGGAGGAACTTCTTCTTTAGTAGGACCAAGATTGGACTTGCCTTACGAAGCAGACCTTCCAGCCGAGGCTTTCTTCTTCTAGCCACTGGCAGAACCAGAACCCCCTGTGAGAGCAGATTTCTCTAGCTGACACTGAGTGAGGCGAGGAGGAGGAGCAGGAGGGCGTTGAATAGTGAGCTTCCTCTTTTTGCTGATGTCGGGCTCAAAGTCGCTGTGTTCAGACTCTACACAAGAAGCACACAAGAACGGAAGGCAAAGAAGAACAAATGAGTGTATATGCCATAGAGGAGCTCACAAGAACACATAAGGACGGTTGGGCAAGCGCATGGACAGAGAGACAGGCGAAAGAAAAAAGAATTTCGGCGCCAGGTCCGGCAGAACCGGCCATGTCGCCGGAATTATCGGTGATGGGTCTGGCGGACCGAAGGCTCGACCAGAAATTCCGGCGAGCAGGTCGGTCAACCGGAACTGTGACCGGAAATTCCAACGGCGGAGTCGGCGCGACCGGGCCTGGGACCGAAAATTTTGGGCAAGCGACCGTGAAACTAGCCATGACTTAGTACTTGCACAAGCAACATTACGAGGGGGAAAACGGGTGAAACTAGGGTGATGCGAGCCGAGTTACTCTACCGGGGGGATAGAGAGAACTAAGGGAGCATAAGACAGGAAGGCTAGGGTTTCACCATAAACAACAAACAAAAACACGGGAAAGGAGAGGGGAAAGAGCAAAGATACCATGGGATGGCGAAGACGAAGCCATTGCCCCTCCCTTTCCAAGGATAGGCACGAAGAAAGCACCACACAAGAAAGTGGGGAAGCACTCCCCGATCTCCCAATGCGTGCAAGGAGAGAGCAAAACCTTCGGTGAAAAGACTTGTAGAGGCCCGATCTACAACTTGGTGGAGTAGGAAGGGTTTTGGGTGGAGGGAAGGGCCTATGGGGGGGGTGGAGAAGCTTGAGGCGGCGTCCATGGAGGAGGGAGGGGCGTGGGGAAGAAAGAAAGGAAGAGGAAGGAACTGCCACGCGCAGGATTTAAATACCCACTCCAAAAAAAAATCGGCAATAAGTCCGGTCCGACCGGTTCCTACGCCGGAAATTCCGGCAAGAGAATCGGTGAACCGACCTGGTGACTGGAAATACCGGTGACGACCGAAATTTTCGGCAGCGAACCGAAAACATGTATTGTAAGGGTTTTCAGTTGGCTGCCGGAAATTTTGGCGGCCGCCGGAAATTTTGGTCCCCAGGCCGGCGAGCCAGAAATTTTGCCGAAAAAATTCAGAAAGCTGCGAAAGAGTGTGTTTGATGATTTGGAGAGGAAAAATTGTGAGGAATCATATGAGCATATACACAAGATTCAAATGAAGACCAGAGAGAGCACTGTCCACAAGGCAAGGTCATAAAAACAAATCAAAAACAAAGAGCGACCATGGACAAAGGAGTTAGCTTGAAGCCACAATGTATCCAATACACAAAACCGACCATTTGGCGGGGGATTTCTCCCCCTATGTTTAAGCACACATGTCATGGCACCTTAAAGATAGATGCTTGGACCCATATCATGACATGAGATCAATTTATGTTGCATACATAGGTAAGCATCAAACCAAGATATGGTAAAATGACCATCCCTACATGTGCTGCACAACTAAGCTACATAGCATGTTAAGAGCAAGAATATAGTGCAAGAAGCAAACCAATCCAAGTTTTGGGGATCTAGGATACCGAGTTCTTGCCTCAACATGACAAACCGGGCTTCATCCAAAGGCTTCGTGAAGATATCGGCCAATTGGAACATCGTACCCACATGAGTGAGGTTGATATCACCATTTGCGACATGGTCACATAGGAAGTGGTGGCGAATGTCAATATGTTTGGTGCGGCAATGTTGGACGGGGTTGTTGGCGATCTTTATTGCGCTTTCATTGTCACATAGAAGAGGCACCGTACCAAGAGACACACCATAGTCTTTCAAGGTTTGCCTCATCCATAAAAATTGAGCACAACAAGATGCCACGGATATGTATTCGGCTTCGGCGGTGGATAGGGCTGTGGAGTTTTGTTTCTTGGAAGACCAACTCACCAACGACCTGCCAATGAATTGGCAAGCCCCGGAGGTTGATTTCCGGTCAACCTTATCACTTGCCCAATCGGCATCCGAATAGCCAAAAAGCTCAAAGGTTGACCCCTTTGGATACCAAAGCCCGAGAGTAGGAGTGAGAACAAGGTACCTAAAAATCAGTTTGACCGCCATCAAGTGGCACTCCTTGGGAGCGGATTGAAAACGAGCACACATTCCAACACTTAACATGATATCCGGCCTAGAAGCACAAAGGTAGAGGAAGGAACCAATCATAGAACGATATACCTTTTGATCCACGTCCTTCTCACCTATTCCAAGGCCAAGTTGACCATTTAGTGGCATGGGTGTCTTCATGGGATTAGCCTTTGCCATCTCGAACTTATTGAGCATATCCTTAATGTACTTCTCTTGAGAGATGAAAGTGCCATGAGGAAGTTGCTTTATGATGAAGCCTAGAAAGAACTTCAACTCCCCCGTCATGGACATCCTAAACTTCATAGTAATCAGATCGGCAAAAGCTTTGTTATGAGATTCGTTAGTTCCACCAAATATAATATAATCAACATATATTTGAACAATAAATAAGCCACCCCCTTTAACCCGTTTGGTGAAAAGGGTGGAATCGACCTTACCCACGCTAAACCCATCCATGAGTAGAAAATCCCTAAGGTGCTCATACCAAGCACGAGGAGCTTGCTTTAGTCCGTAGAGAGCCTTATGGAGTAGATACACATGGTTGGGATAGCGTGTGTTTTCGAAACCCGGGGTTGAGCTACATATGCAACCTCTTTCAAGGGACCATTAAGAAATGCACTTTTTACATCCATTTGATAAAGCTTGAAGTTATGGAAAGATGCATAAGCAAGCAAGATACGAATAGCTTCAAGACGAGCAACAGGCGCAAAGGTGTCCTCATAGTCAATACCTTCTATTTGGGCATACCCTTGCGCCACTAACCTTGCTTTGTTTCTTGTGACGACCCCATTCTCATCTTGCTTGTTCTTGAACACCCACTTGATCCCAATGACATTGATGCGATGATCTTTAGGCCTCTCCACTAGAGACCATACTTCATTGCGGGTGAAACACTCGAGTTCTTCTTGCATGGCAATGACCCAATCCGGATCCTCCAAAGCCTCATGAACCTTAAGGGGCTCAAAGTTGGACACAAAAGCATGATTCCCACAAAAGGTTGTGAGGTTCTTCTTCCTGGCACGGGTCTCGATCCCTCTCGACATGCTTCCAAGGATATTGTTGACTTGAAGACCACTTGCAATGGAGGCGGCCTTAATCTTCCTAATTGTGCCTTCATGATCAACAAATTCATCTTTTGAGGGACCTTGATCATTTACACCATCTTGATCTTGGCCTTGAGATGGAGATTGATCTTCTACTTGGTATTGCTCGAAGGTTTGAGGGCTTGGTTCTTGTTCTTCGGTTTGCAAGGAATCATGAGTGACATGTTGATCTTGTGATGCATTTGATGGCTCAATTTGGGTAGAGCTCGGCTCTTCTTGAGTTGAGCTTGATTTCCCCCATCATCTTGTTGAACATGAATGTGAGACTCGGTAGGCAAGATGTGCCCAATACCCATCAACTTGATGACTTGAGAAGAATCACCATCTCCTACATCACGAGAAGAAACTTGCCCCTCATGGGGACCATTATTCTCCAAAAACTCCACGTCACAAGATACTTCAACACAACCATTAGTCTTGTTGTAGTATCTATAGGCATGAGAGTTTTCCGCATAACCAACAAAAACACCCTCTATAGTTCTAGATTCGAATTTACCGAGCTTTTCCTTTTTGTTCTTGACGAGACACTTGCATCCAAAGACACGGAAGTAGTTGACATTGGGCTTCTTACTTGTGAGAATCTCATATGGAGTCATGTCAAAGGGAGCATGGAGGAAGAGTCGGTTCGTGTAGTGGACCGCGGTAGCAATAGCTTCTCCCCAAAAATTGTGAGGAGACTTGAATTCACTCAACATTGTTCTTGCCATCTCAATGATTATCCGGTTCTTCCTTTCAACAACACCATTTTGTTGAGGGGTATAAGGATCTGAGAATTCATGCTTGATCCCCTCATCTTCAACAAATTCTTGCATGGTGTAGTTCTTGAACTCGGTGCCGTTGTCGGTTCTAATAGTCTTGATCTCCACTCCATGAGTGCGTTGAGATTGCTTGGCGAAGATCATGAATTCCTTGAAAGTCTCATCCTTCATCTTGAGAAGAAAGACCCAAGTATACCTTGAGTACTCATCAACAATGACAAGACCATATCTTCTTCCACCAAGAGAGTCATATGTCGAAGGCCCGAAGAGATCCAGATGGAGCAGTTCCAAGGGTCTTGACGTGGCCACCTTGGTAACGGAAGGATGATGCTTTCCAATTTGCTTCCCTGAAATGCAAGCACTACACACACGATCTTTCTCAAAGGAGATACCGGTTAGTCCAAGAATAAGTTCACCCTTTAGGAGAAGATTGAGATTTCTCATGTTGACATGGCCTAGGCGACGATGCCAAAGCCATCCCTTGTCAGCCTTGGCCATTAGACATGTAGGAAGAGATTGGCTCTCTTTCGAGAGGTCGACCACATAAAGGTCATCTTCCACGTGTCCAATGAGAACCAAGCTGAGATCATCACCCCTAAAGACCTTCATAAAAGTTCTAGAGAAATAGGAGTCATAGCCGACATCCGTGAGATGTTTAATAGAAAGCAAGTTGTAACCAAGGTTTTCAACATGTAGGACGGTCTCAAGAGTCAAAACCTTGGAAATTACCAACTTACCATAACCAAGAACCTTTCATTTTGAGTTATCTCCAAAAGTGATGCTTGACGTTGAGTTGACATCATGAATGAATTGGTCAAGCCCACTCCTACCTCCGGTCATGTGATTGGTGCATCCACTATCAAACACCCATTTTGATCCACCGGAGGCATAACCCTACAAAATCAATTCTTTGATTTAGGAACCCATTGAGTAATGGGTCCCCTAACATTAGCAACAAGATCCTTAGGTACCCAAATTGAGTACCACCTATAAGCATAACCATTTCGAGGGCCAACATATTTGGCATATACATTTCCTTGAGTGCCCTTACATAGCACATAGGAAGGATTAGACTTTCCCGCATACTTGTGATTGGGATTGCCCCTCATGGCTCCCCCATTCACCACATTCCTTTTGACCCGGTCAACCACCTTGTCACCTTCCTTCACAAAGGTTATCTTCTTTGGTGGAATGGAATTTCTTGTGTTGTTCTTTGGATCAAAATCGACACCTTCCTTGGAAACTCTCGTCTTTTGACGGGATAAAATATCATATAGGATCTTTCCCTTGGAGGTAGGTGCACGACGCTCTTTCTCAAGTTTCTCTTCAACTTCTTATTTTCCTCAATGAGGTGAGCTTGATCAAAGGTAGAGTTAGAGGTACAAGAATCATTTTCAACTATAATTGGATCCTTCAATGTACCAAGAGCTTTCTCATAGGACACCCGAAGTTGATCATGGTTCTCTCCAAGTTTTATGAGCTCACGCTTGACAAGCAAACTAGCCTTCTCAAGGTGCTCAAGGTCCTTGGTAAGAGAAGCATGAGCAACTTCAAGCTCTTTCTTTGAGGCATCAAGCTCTTGGGACAATGAGTTAGCCCTATTAATAGTGTCCATGTCTTTTGCTTTATCAATTTCAAAGATTTCAATTTGTAGTATAAGAAAAGAATTGGTATTCTTTTCCTCACAAAGCTCTTGCTCAAGAAGATTGAATCTTCATTTCTCATCATCAATATGAGATTCCAAGCTATCAATGGCCTCATCACGTGAGCTAACAAGTTCCATTAATTGCTTGACTCTAGCACGAGCAATGGGAGGAAGAGACTTCATGATAGCATACATTTCTTTTATATATTATTTACCAAATTCATCATTATCACTATCACTATCATGGTCACTCTCAAGATCATCCAAGACACTAGATAGGTATGGAGGAGAGACAATTACCTTGGAGCTTCTTGCCATAAAAGAAGAACCGGTGATCTTGGGAATAGGAGAACTCTCGATGTAGTCCTTGGAGTAGTGAGAGGGTGAACCGGTACATATGCCAAACCGGTCACACCCACCACTTTCTCCTTATCCCCACACTCCACGCCGGACTCGTCCTTGGAGCTCCTTGCCATGAGGCAAGTGGCAGTGACCTTGGGGTTAGGAGAGTCGTCGGTGTAGTCCTTGGTGTAGTCATAGGTGAAGAGAGACTCGGGTTTGGCAAAGGCCAAACCGGCCACTCCAACCACCTTCTCTTCATCCTCTTCCTCATTGTCGGATATGTATTCTTGGCCTAGGAAGCGCTTACCATCACGCCTATTGTTCCTCTTGCATCTTTCATTGATGGGGTTGGGCTTCAATCTTGGTTTGGGACCTTCTTCATACTTAGGCTTGTCAAGCCTCTTCTCATAAGGACACTTGTCAGCAAAATGGGTTGCCTCATCACAATTGTAGCACGTCCTCTTCTTCTCACTTGATCCCATTGAGCTTCTACTTCTTCGGAACTTCATGTTCTTGGTGAAGAGAGCAAGTTGAGAGAGCATATCATCAACTCCATCAACATCGCTATCTTCATCACTAGCAACATATTCTTGCACTTTCTTGGCCTTTAAAGCTAGAGAGTGGGAAGACCCGATAACACGGTTGATCTCCTTGATCTTTTGCCCTTCATCCGCCAAGTTATCCGTGGCAACTAGATAAGAGACTAGATCATCAGGAGTGAATTTATTAGCTCTATCAATGAGTTGCAAGTTCAAGGCAAGCTTCTTGTTGGTGACCACGATCATGGATACAATCTTGGACTTGATAAGTTCGTCATTCAAATTGAATCCATCATCATACTTCTCACACCCTAGGCCACCAATCTTCACGCGGAGGGCAACGAGTCTCTTGTATGCTTCAGCGATAGTATCACCATCATGGTTCATGAACATGTTCATCTCAGACTTGGAAGCTTCATACTTGGATTTTTGGATAAGAGAGGTTCCCTCTTGGAGAATGACAATCCTATCCCAAAGATCCTTTGTGGTGGGGATGTCGCTGACTTGATCATGGAGAGTGCGGTGAATGGCACTCCTTATCTTGTCACAAGTCACAGATTTAGTTGGCGGTCGTAGTACTCTCCCGGGGTGAGGTTGTTGGGATCATGAGGGTGGAAACCGGTGCATACAATCTCCCAAAGCTCAACGCTGCAGCTGCGAAGATGATATTCCATAGAAGCTTTCCAATGAGAGAAATGAGTTCCATCATAATGAGGTGCAGGACCCGAACCATTAATATGAGGCATGATGTTCTTTTGCTTAGGATAAACATAAGGGAATTGATTAGGGGGCATGGAAGTTTTTGACAAGCCGCCCTCATGAGCGGACTCGGCATCCTTATACTTCTCGGTGTCCATTGGTCTCCCTTGAGGTACTACCAATGGATTACCAAGAAAAGCCCCATCGCCAATGGCCTTAAGTTGTCCTTCTAGGTAACTCATTCGAACAAGAGATCAGAATCCGCCTTGGCCTTTTCAAGGGCACCCTTGGCTAAGATTTCACGAAGCTCCTTGACCGAATAATTTTTTTCCTCCTCATCATCGGAGAAAACCATCTTTTCTCTTAGGCGGTAAAGCCCTTAAAATAGCCCTTGGCTCTGATACCAATTGAAAGGGTAAGATGGTTAACCTAGAGGGGGGTGAATAGGTTTCTACAAATTCTTTATAATCTTTTGCAAGTTTTAGGCTTTGCGGAATATAAGTGAGCCTAAATGCAAACTAGGTGAGGCAACCTAGAAGATGTACAAGGTACTTCAAGCTCGAAGGCTATCACAAGGTAAACAACACAAGTAAGAGGTCGGTTAAGGAATAACCGAAGCACGCGGAGATGAAGATGTATTCCCGTGTTCACCACCTTTGGGAAGGGGGCTACGTCATGTTGGAGAGGTGTGAGGTTCCACGAAGGATTCCTCACGCGCCACAAAGGCTCAGCTTCTTCTCCGAGCCTATCCCATGAAGGAATAGTTCACTTACTCGTGGTAGACTTTAAGGTAGTCTCCAAACCCTCACAAACTTTCCATAGAGAAAATCACAAGCCGAATGCCTCCGGGCGACCCTAGCCACCTAGGGTTTCCCACAAACCCAAGAGTAACAAGCTAACTCGATGAACTCAAGGGGGAATGAACTTTGGCTCGGTGGAAACATAGATCGAGACCTCCTCTTTCTTTCTACCAAAGGGATTTGGATTTGGTTGGGTAGAATGGGAGATCCTCAAGCTTTTGTGTTTCCACAATGGAGGAGAGAGAGCTTCAAGAAATGAAATGTTTGTTGGGCCACGCAGAGATAAAACAAAACTATTTCCCTCTAATGTGGTGATCCCAAGAACTAGCTGAGGTAGAAGGCCACGAGGTTTACCACTAGACGCGCGGTTGCGGATTACTGATGAAGCGCGCCAGTTGATGCAGTGCTGTTAGACCCCTCCTTTGTAAAGGAAAAGGATCCCTGTGATTGCAATGCTAGTCCCTGGATCAATGCTAGCATCCACAATTTAAGATGAAGTACACAGATACAAAGGTCATTTATTACATCCATTCCAGAGATAAAACATAGTCTTTTACAACTTAGGGCCATAGGCCTAATACAAGAGTTTAGGAATAAGTAAATAACACAAGTCTTCATCTTCATGTGCCACATGCAAGCATGTTGAGTGTAGACTCATGACACCTAATCATCATCTGAATAACCTGCAACATCACAAGTTATAGCCACAGTGGGTCAATACTTTGGAATAGTATTGGCAAGTGATACCTTAGAAATTTTTAAGTGGACTATATTACTATATGCAATTTGGCTAAGTGTAGCTTGGCTTGCTTTTCTTCAAATAGGTTTTTCCTATTAGTTGAAATCACTAAGTTTTTCTTTGTCAAAACCTTCCCAAGAAACCACCAATAGACATTGGGGTCCTTCACCCTTGTTCACCCACAAGTTTTACTTAAAAATTGGAGTGATGAGATTCTTGTAGCTTCCATGTCTTGATGCTCAAGTTGTCCATTGCCATGGACTTGGCTAAGTACTTAGATTTTCCATCTGCATAGGTTGTGCACTTTCCCCACCAGACTTGGTTTCCCAAGACAGGACCTTTCAGAAGCCTTCCCTTAGTCAAATGGACGCGTTCCAACCTATCAATCCCACTACCACCAACTGTCCAAAAGACTAAGCTCTAGCAACCTATATGATCAAGGCAGAGCCCATTTTGCCAAGTGGCTGCACTAAAAGCTTCTCAACACTTGGCCTCCAAATCCCTTTGTGCCTGGGTGGCATACCACAAGTGAGATACACAAGCCAAATCCATGGCCTTGTGTAACCACTCAACACAAACCAATCCTTCCATTCCACCTGTGAGGTTCATTTTGACTTAGTTGTTTTATTAGGAAAGCATAAGTCTCATGACTTAGAAATATTTTCATCATAGAAAGTATAGATTATACCAACCCTTGTTTTCTACTAGCTAGGCTAAGCATGGCATAGTAACTTAACTTAGGAAAATTCCCTAGCAATTCTACCATGCTACACTACATAGGATTTCCCAACATAGCATTTGGCAAAAGTAGCATGCAAGACTTAGCAAAAATAACTCTAATGCTTATTCAAAATAAAGGGTGGAAATATCATGAAGTATCACTTGCCTTGGTAGTGGGGAGAGTAGCACTCTTCACAATCACAGTCACTAGCAAAATCTACACAAACATTTGTAGAACAAAATTACATACAAATCATATACAAACAAAAATATGAATGCATGCATGCAAGAACATGCTAAGTGTTGATTTTTGAAAACTTCACCAAGCAAGTGCATGATACAGAAACATAACCAAGTCAGAAAGTTTGCTAACTACACTTATTTAGCCCTAAAACAATTTGCTAAATAAAATCTATACTTAAATTAGACCTAAATATGTTTCTGCATACAAAGTCATTTTAACAGAAGCTTTTTGTTAAACACATTGGATATTCAGAAAGGGCTTGTCCCACTGATTCCAACGGTATAAAGTTTGCAAAAATCTAACGTCGCAATCAAAAGTTATAGCCAATTGAAATTTGGATCTAACTCTGATTTGAATTTCTATTTTTGAATCAGCCCTAGCCACGCGTCATAATATGATCGGCGCTGCATCGTCAAGACCGGATCGAGCTCTGCGACGCAGGATCTAAACAAATCGCGACGGTCCTGAACGCTGCACCTTCGCCGATAAGTGATTCTATCCTCGACGCTTGGATCTAGATCTAACGGCGCCGAGCATCATGTCATGGCGGCGTAGCGCCAGCGCCATTTCGCTGGCGGCACTAACGTTCCAGGTCATGCGCGGGAGGGAGAAGGGTCATACCAGAACCGCAGGAGTCTGCTGATGCTCAAGGTGGCGTTGGTTTGCGAAGGGGCGCGCTGACACGGTGATGATTTCTCGTCGGAGTAGAGACAGACGTCGGGCACGGTCAGTCGTTGACGTTGGCGAGGTTCCTCGTCGCGCTAAGCCAAAATAGGGGTACTGTTAGATGTGCAAGACGATGAGGATTCTAGGCGTACTAGTCAGAGGGCAAGGGGCGGTGGTTACTTACGGAGGGAAGTCGCCGGAGTTCGTGCAGAGGACGGTGGCGGCCAGTTGTCAACGTTGCGGAAGCTACGGGTCATGCGAAGGCAAAAGGGGAGTGTCAGTAGGTGCGCAGTGACTCACTGAACTTGATAGCATGAACTAGAGACAGAGGGGAACACGAGGCTCACCGGAATTCGCCGGCGCAGTCGTCGGAACAGCGGCGGCGTCGTGCGAGTTGTGGGCAGCCTGGTGGCGTGAAGGCGAAATTGATTGGGGGGAAATGGTCGCGAGGATGAGGGGATTTTATAGCCAGAGGCTCTACAAGAAACGCTTGCTGCATCAATGCCAATTAAGCTCGCGAAATCAGTGCTGCATGACGTGGCCGGAGTTCATGCTGGAATCTGGGAAGACGGTCGACATGGAGAGGTCCCGCTCGTCAGCGAAGTGCGCGAAGTGGAGGTGGGGTCCGTCGCAAGGATCGAGTGGATGTTCAGCAAGTCTGGAAGGAAAAGAAATGCCCCGGGTGGGCTTGCTGGGCCTGCTCCGTTGCTGGGCTAGATTGGTAGCGCTAGGGCTTTTCCATTTGTTTGCTTCTTTTCTTTTTTTCTAAAACGATTTTCTGAATTGGTTTTGATATGAATTCAAATTCTTTTTGAATTCAAACTTTTCTGGGATTTTTGCAGGGTGCAGTAGTCTCCAATATAGGTATTTAAGCAAGTGGTTGTTTTGCAAAGGCTTGGTCAAGCTTGGTGTACAAAATAATCAGGGACTTGCATCTGATTTGCAAAAGTTTGAAAAGGTTTTTTTTAAACTATTTCTAGGTTGTAAACTTTGGTCTAAATTCTACACACAAACTTTTCAACAATGAGGGCAAGCAACCAAGTTCCTAAACTTTCAAACTTTCAAATGGTGATAGTCATTTGAATTAAATCTGCTCACATAAAATCATAGCACCTTGTGCTTCTGTTTTTCTAGTATGAGTTTGGAAATGATCTCAACTCTATATGCATGCATGAGTGATATGCAAACTTTGAAATCATGATTTTTAGGGATGTTACAAATCTAACCCCCTTAAGGTGAATCTCGCCCTCGAGATTCGGATTGGCTAGCAAATAGGTGAGGGTGGTCTTTCCGAAGATCATCTTCTCTTTCCCATGTTGCTTCCTCTTCGGAATGATGATTCCATTGAACTTTACAGAATTTGATAGTCTTAGTCCGAGTAACTCTTTCTGCAGTCTCAAGAATCTTGACAGGCTTTTCTTCATAGGTGAGGTCACTTTCTAGTTGAACTTCTTCCAATGGTATGGTATCCTTCAAAGAAGATTCTTCCATTTCTGGGTGACATTTCTTAAGCTGACTCACATGAAACACATTATGGACAGCTGACAGAGATTCTGGCAATTCGACTTCATATGAAAATTCTCCCTTGCGACTTAGAATCTTGAACGGCCCAACATATCTTGGCGCCAACTTTCCTTTGACTCCAAATCTTTTCACCCCACGAAGTGGTGATACCCTAAGATAGGCTCTATCTCCAACTTCGTAGGTGACTTCTCTACGCTTAGAATCCGCATAGCTTTTCTGTCTAGACTGTGCTATCTTCAACCTGTCCTTAACCAATTTGACCTTCTCTTCGGCGTCTTTGATAAGATCACGTCCAAATAAACTTCTTTCTCCCACACCATTCCATAGCAATGGGGTGGTACGCTTCCTTCCATAGAGAAACTCAAATGGTGCCATCCCAATACTAGATTGATAACTGTTATTGTAAGAGAACTCTGCGTAAGGCAGACTTTCATCCCAACTTGCTCCATAGTCTAGGGCACATGCCCTCAACATGTCTTCAAGAATTTGATTAGTCCTTTCCGTTTGTCCATCGGTTTGAGGATGAAAAGCAGTGCTAAATTCCAACCTCGTTCCCAAAGATTCATGAAGCTGTCTCCAAAAGTGAGAAGTGAACTGAGTTCCTCTATCAGACACAATACTCTTAGGCACACCGTGAAGGCATACAATTCTGCTCATGTAGATTTTGGCTAACTTGGCACTTGTATAAGTTGTCTTCACGGGTATAAAATGAGCCACTTTAGTTAGGCGATCTACTACTACCCATATGGAATCATATCCTGACCTGGTTCTTGGTAATCCGGTAATGAAATCCATACCGATATTTTCCCACTTCCATTCAGGAATAGGTAGTGGTTGAAGCAAACCTGCTGGTTTCTGATGTTCCGCTTTCACTCTACTACACACATCACACAAAGCAATAAGTTCGGCGATGTCCCTTTTTAGATTGTTCCACCAAAATCTTTCTTTCATATCCATGTACATCTTGGTGTTTCCCGGGTGAATAGAATACGGAGAGTTGTGGGCTTCTTGCAGAATCAGTTTCAGAACTCGGATCTTGTGGAACACAAATACGTTTCCCATGCCATAAAGTACCCTGTTCGTCTACATGGAAACTTTTAGCTTTTCCTTGGCTAATCCTTTCCTTAATGTCTTCGGTTTCTTTGTCCGTCTTCTGGGCTTCTTTGATTTTATCCAACAAAGTGGGTTGTACATCCAAAGACATGAGATGTCCTTCTGGCACAATCTCCAATCTGAGTTCTTTGAATTGCTTACACAAGTCATCTGGCAATTCACCTTTGGTAAGGCCATTTACAAACACCTTACGACTTAGAGCATCGGCTACAACATTCGCTTTACCGGGGTGGTATTGCAAACTTAAGTCGTAATCCTTGATAAGTTCTAGCCATCTCCTTTGTCTCATATTGATTTCCTTCTGGGTGAAGATATACTTCAAACTCTTGTGATCTGTGAATACTTCACAACGCTTTCCCAAAAGGTAGTGTCTCCATGTTTTGAGTGCATGGACAACAGCGGCTAACTCTAAATCATGAGTAGGATAGTTTACTTCATGAGTTTTGAGTTGTCTCGAGGCATAAGCCACAACTTTTCCGCCTTGCATAAGTACGGCACCTAATCCTTGATGTGAAGCATCACAATATACTTGGAAATCCTTTTCCAAATCTAGCAGACACAACACTAGTGCTGACACAAGTCTCTTCTTCAATTCTTGAAAGCTGAGTTCACAACCTTCTGACCAAGCAAACTTCTTGTCTTTCTTTAATAATTCTGTCATTGGCTTAGCAACCTTTGAGAAATTTTCAATGAATCTTCTGTAGTAACCTGCTAAGCCAAGGAAACTACGAACCTCTTTTACGTTCTTAGGAGATTCCCATTCAGTCACAGCTGAAACTTTGGCAGGATCAACTGCTACACCATCTTTTGTCATAACGTGACCAAGAAATCCAACTTCTTCTAACCAGAACTCACACTTGCTGAATTTGGCATAAAGTTTATGCTCCCTTAGTTTCTCAAGTATCAAGCGTAAGTGCCCTTCATGTTCTTCTTTGCTCTTGGAGTAGACTAAGATGTCATCGATGAAAGCGACAACAAACTTGTCAAGGAATTCCATGAACACCTTGTTCATCATATTCATGAAGTATGCTGGAGCATTGGTTAAGCCAAAAGGCATCACGGTGTATTCATACAATCCATACCTCGTGGTGAATGCTGTTTTAGGTATGTCTTGCTCTCTTATCTTGAGTTGAAAATAGCCGGATCGGAGATCAATCTTCGAGAACACACATGCTCCTTCTAGCTGATCAAACAAGTCATTGATTCTTGGCAAAGGGTATTTGTTCTTGATGGTTACCTCGTTGAGAGAACGGTAGTCTATGAATAACCTTTGACTTCTATCCTTCTTCTCTACAAATAAGACTGGAGCTCCCCAAGATGAGGAACTTGGTTGGATGAATCCGTTCTGCAACTGTTCTCCTAGTTGCTTCTTGAGTTCTTTCAGTTCATCAACTGACATTTTATACGGTCTCTTTGCTCTTGGTCCAGAACCTGGTACCAAATCTATTATAAACTCCACGTCTCTATCTGGTGGCATTCCCGGTAACTCTTCCGGAAACACATCCGGATACTCACTCACAATTGGCACAGTGTCCATGCTAACCCCCTTAAGAGAATTCAGCTTACTTCCTTTAGAGTCAAAGTTGGACTTGAATTTTATCCGCTTTCTTTCAGGGGTTGTGAGTGTAACAGTACGATTGGCACAATCTAGTACTCCTTCATATTTATCCATCCAATCCATTCCCAAAATTACATCCAATCCTTGGGAATTTAAGATTATCAGGTTCACTGGAAACTTATGTTTTCCAAACTCTATGACTAAGTCATGACATCCTGAATTCACTATCATTTCTCCACCGGGAGAACTTACTCTTATAGGACACCCAATAGTTTCTACCGGTAGTTCATTTCTTTCAACAAATGCTCTTGATATGAATGAATGAGATGCACCAGTATCAAAGAGTACAAATGCTGGAATTGAATTGAGTCTGAACTTACCAGCAACAGCGTCAGGCTCCTCATAGACCTCCTCCACATTGATGTGGTTAACCTGTCCTTTCTGAAAAGGATTGGGCTTGTTAGGTCCTTCAACTTTCTTCTCAGGGCACTCATTAGCATAATTCCCCAGCTTCTTGCATTTGAAGCATTCAACCTGACTGATGTCTTTTTTGGCAGGCTGACTTCCACTTCCACTGTGGTGGCTCTTATGTCCACTCTTGTGGTTCTTGTACTTATCACTGTCATGACTGCAATGATGCTTGTTGTCATGACGGTTGTGGTTGTGGTGTTTGTTGAATTTCCCATGCTTGTGGGATCCTGAGCTTCCACTGTCAGAGATCGTTTGTGAGACGATCCCGAGCTGTGCTTGTCGGAGTGCTTTCTCTTCCTACTCTCCACTTGCTTCATTTTGTTCTCCAAAATAGCAGCCTTGTCACACAGAGACTGATAAGTTGGAACATATGCCACAGACAACTGTAAGTTTAGTTCATCATTCAACCCTTCAAGAAATTTTTACTTCCTCTTGGCATCTGTATCAACCTCATCCGGTGCATAACGCGCCAGATTGTTGAACTCTTCTTTATATTCAGCCACGCTACGGTGGCGCTGCCTCAGATTGTGGAACTCTTTCTTTTTCAGGCTCATCATTCCTGATGAGATGTGAGCAGTGCGAAAACCATCTTCAAAGATAGCCCAATTCACCTCATCTATAGGAGTGGTGATTTGGAAGTTGTCCCACCAAGTGGCGGCTGGCCCTTCCAACAGATGCACTGCAAATCTGACTTTTTCAGCGTCCGTGCAGCCCACGGTCACTAAGTCCTTGTTTACAGAACGTAGCCAATCATTGGCCACCATGGGATCAGTCGTCCCTGAGAACTTAGCTGGCCTCAAACGCAGAAATCTGGTGAGCATATCAAAGCCCGGAGGGTTGTTATTGTTGTTGTTGTTGTTGGGGTTGTTGTTGTTGTTCTGGTTTTGGATGAATGTTGTCATCATTTGCATAAGCTGTGTTTGCGCATTCATCATTTGCTGCATTTCTGGGGTGATGTTGTTGGGGTTGGGGTTTGCGCGACGGGGAGGCATCTGTGGTTTGTTCAATTAGAGATAAGAATGAGATACCCATAGATGTTTTATGCACATTACATCACATAAGCAAACACATAGCATGCAACACAAAGATAAAAGTTCAACAACAAGATAACAAGTTCTCAAAGTAAAACACACAAGTGGCAAGCCATCCACATGTCGGACGGTCCAATAACAAGTTCACAATAACAAGTACGATAACAAAAGATAACCGAGTAGTCAAGTCTACTCATCAGCATCAATCTCCTCCTCGACAAAGGTAAGACCTGCGTTCTCCATCTCGGTCTTGTTCTCCTCAATAGTAGTGGTCAAGGACTCAATCTTGGTCTTGAGAGCCCTCTTCTGGGAGCGAAGCCTCTCAATCACCATCTGCTGCTGCTCTAGCTCGAAATCCTTGGACTTCAGTTCCTCGGTCATGTCCCGGATCTTCTTGTTCCTATCCTGGATGTGTTTCTCCTGACTCTTGAACTTACGGTCGTGGGTCTCGAACTTCGCCTCCATTTCCTTGACTATCTCGTCCTGCTGTGCGAAAAGCTTGTCCTTCTCGCGAAGCCGCACCTGGAGCTCGTCATTGCTGAGCATGACGTTGGTCCTGTCCGTGTCCACGTGCCTAATAAGAGACTCTAAATCCTAGAGATAGAGACGTATTGGCTCTGCTGCAACCCTCGAGTCGTCCTCGAAGTCGATGGACTCTCCGTCATCATCACGTCTTCCGAAGACGTGAAAGTGGGTGCCTCTAACCTATCGGGAGTGACGGCCTAACAGACGTCCTATCAGGTCCTTCATGACTACCTCCATGCCTCTCTCCCTGTCATCGTGCATAAGCTTGAAGACGATGGCCTCCGTAGTAGGCTCTGTCTGGCGTCCAGGCTGGTTCACCTTGAAGCCCCAGAGGTCCTTCCTCTCGAACTTGGTGAGTGGGTGCACCATGATGGTGGGAAGAGGGAGATCGAGCAAAGTGGTAAGCTCAACAATACGAGGACCAAACCGGGTAACCTGGAACTCCTCAACAGTGCTAATGGTAATAGGCATCTATTTATAAGATAGAAATGTTAGGACAACACAATTTATGATATAACAAGACAAACATTTCATACATATCATTGGAGCACAAAATCACACAAGTCATGCATACATGAATCCATTACATCAATCAAGGTCCAAACTTATTTAAGGTATCATTTTGGAAAATAAGGTGATAGGTGGTGGTCCAACTAACGAAGTGCGTTCACAATCCTATCTCACTGGATCTGTTGGCTAACACAATATTCCTAGAGGCAATCCACCTATCTTGTTCACATGATTCCATCACTAAGTCTATAATATCTCCCCTTAAGGTTTGGTTGGTGGCTTCTAACTCTTGGGTAAGTTCCTTCTCTTTCTCTAAGTCTTTTTGGAGGTTGAGCATTCTGCACTTGACTCTAGCACTTAGTTCTTTGATAGTCCTCCAAGCTGCTTCTCTTACTGACTCAAAGAATGTGGTGTGCATCACAGTGTTGGTGTACATACAGAATCCTCTTTCTTTGTGGTTGTCTTCCTTGTTTTTGTACAAGTGAAGTTGCACCCACCAGTACTCCACTCCTTCATCCATCACTGGAAAGCCTTTGTACACAACTGCACCATGTGCTTCCATTGCCACCATGAGGTCCTTGAGAATTTTGGGAAACACGGTTTCACACTCCAAGGTCATGGTCATGAGTGGTCCTTTCTTCACGGCTTCGTTGATGGAGTTCATCTACAAATAGAGAGGAGAATGAGAAGATTAGAAAAGTTTACGAGAAGAATAGACAAGTGTAGAAGTAGTTGAATTTTTTTCCTTTGTGGTTTCCAATCCTAGGGTCATAATCCTACAGGCAACACAGTGCTCTGATACCATCTGTTAGACCCTCCTTTGTAAAGGAAAAGGATCCCTGTGATTGCAATGCTAGTCCCTGGATCAATGCTAGCATCCACAGTTTAAGATGAAGTACACAGATACAAAGGTCCTTTATTACATCCATTCCAGAGATAAAACATAGTCTTTTACAACTTAGGGCCATAGGCCTAATACAAGAGTTTAGGAATAAGTAAATAACACAAGTCTTCATCTTCATGTGCCACAGGCAAGCATGTTGAGTGTAGACTCATGACACCTAATCATCATCTGAATAACCTGCAACATCACAAGTTACAGCCACAGTGGGTCAATACTTTGGAATAGTATTGGCAAGTGATACCTTAGAAATTTTTAAGTGGACTATATTACTATATGCAATTTGGCTAAGTGTAGCTTGGCTTGCTTTGCTTCAAATAGGTTTTTCCTATTAGTTGAAATCACTAAGTTTTTCTTTGTCAAAACCTTCCCAAGAAACCACCAATAGACATTGGGGTCCTTCACCCTTGTTCACCCACAAGTTTTACTTAAAAATTGGAGTGATGAGATTCTTGTAGCTTCCATGTCTTGATGCTCAAGTTGTCCATTGCCATGGACTTGGCTAAGTACTTAGATTTTCCATCTGCATAGGTTGTGCACTTTCCCCACCAGACTTGGTTTCCCAAGACAGGACCTTTCAGAAGCCTTCCCTTAGTCAAATGGACGCGTTCCAACCTATCAATCCCACTACCACCAACTGTCCAAAAGACTAAGCTCTAGCAACCTATATGATCAAGGCAGAGCCCATTTTGCCAAGTGGCTGCACTAAAAGCTTCTCAACACTTGGCCTCCAAATCCCTTTGTGCCTGGGTGGCATACCACAAGTGAGATACACAAGCCAAATCCATGGCCTTGTGTAACCACTCAACACAAACCAATCCTTCCATTCCACCCAGGAGGTTCATTTTGACTTAGTTGTTTTATTAGGAAAGCATAAGTCTCATGACTTAGAAATATTTTCATCATAGAAAGTATAGATTATACCAACCCTTGTTTTCTACTAGCTAGGCTAAGCATGGCATAGTAACTTAACTTAGGAAAATTCCCTAGCAATTCTACCATGCTACACTACATAGGATTTCCCAACATAGCATTTGGCAAAAGTAGCATGCAAGACTTAGCAAAAATAACTCTAATGCTTATTCAAAATAAAGGGTGGAAATATCATGAAGTATCACTTGCCTTGGTAGTGGGGAGAGTAGCACTCTTCACAATCACAGTCACTAGCAAAATCTACACAAACATTTGTAGAACAAAATTACATACAAATCATATACAAACAAAAATATGAATGCATGCATGCAAGAACATGCTAAGTGTTGATTTTTGAAAACTTCACCAAGCAAGTGCATGATACAGAAACATAACCAAGTCAGAAAGTTTGCTAACTACACTTATTTAGCCCTAAAACAATTTGCTAAATAAAATCTATACTTAAATTAGACCTAAATATGTTTCTGCATACAAAGTCATTTTAACAGAAGCTTTTTGTTAAACACATTGGATATTCAGAAAGGGCTTGTCCCACTGATTCCAACGGTATAAAGTTTGCAAAAATCTAACATGGCAATCAAAAGTTATAGCCAATTGAAATTTGGATCTAACTCTGATTTGAATTTCTATTTTTGAATCAGCCCTAGCCACGCGTCATAATATGACTGGCGCGTACCGGTTCGCACCGGATCGAGCTCTGCGGCCGCAGGATCTAAACAAATCGCACGGTCCTGAACGCGTACCTCTTCGCCGATAAGTGATTCTATCCTGACGCTTGGATCTAGATCTAACGGCGCTCGAGCATGCGACCATGTCCTGGCGGCCACGGCGTCGAAGCGGCGGCACTTACGTTCCAGGTCATGCGCGGGAGGGAGAAGGGTCATACCAGAATCGCAGGAGTCTGCTGATGCTCAAGGTGGCGTTGGTTTGCGAAGGGGCGCGCTGACACGGTGATGATTTCTCGTCGGAGTAGAGACAGACGTCGGGCACGGTCAGTCGTTGACGTTGGCGAGGTTCCTCGTCGCGCTAAGCCAAAATAGGGGTACTGTTAGATGCGCAAGACGATGAGGATTCTAGGCGTACTAGGTTGTAAACTTTGGTCTAAATTCTACACACAAACTTTTCAACAATGAGGGCAAGCAACCAAGTTCCTAAACTTTCAAACTTTCAAATGGTGATAGTCATTTGAATTAAATCTGCTCACATAAAATCATAGCACCTTGTGCTTCTGTTTTTCTAGTATGAGTTTGGAAATGATCTCAACTCTATATGCATGCATGAGTGATATGCAAACTTTGAAATCATGATTTTTAGGGATGTTACAAGTGCAGTCCTCACGACCCGATCGTCCTGGTGCTGATCACACAACACCTCTACTGGTATCCACACGTACAAGGAGGAGGCCATGGCGAATCGCTAGGTTAAATAACGGCTGGACTGCTGTGGAGCTAGGGTTTCCAACACATGGAATGACCTAACCGAACAACGATTTTCCTTTCTGGGTTACGGTGCTCCACTATATATAGGGAGTGAACGTGGGCTCTGCTCGCGTGACCCATTCACTAAATCCCATATAACACTAGTCACCGTGAGTCCAACTCACTATCTTAGTCCTAATCTGGTTTAGGTCCAACCCAACCAGATTACAGATTCAGATCCAATCCGAACTTGCTCCCGCTCTTAAGTGTGTGACCCCGTAGGCTCATGTCTACTTGGACACGATTGGAGTCCGACTCTCAATCGATCAGTCGGTAGCGGCTCCTAGCAGAACGTGCCGACTCCCAAGTACCAAAGAGTCATGACGACTTGCCTTTCCAATGCGACTTACATCCGAGTCCCTTTTGCCTCACGATATACCTTGTCAGACTATAGGCGAATATTTGTCATCCCTTAAATAGTCCGACTCTCTTCTCGATCCGAGATAAGTGATTCACCCGACTAACTCTTAGTCGATCGCCTCGGTTAACACTTAACCGAGTCATGCATGGCCATGCTTTCCGAATCATATCTCACGAGAGGGCCCAGAGAATATCTCTCCGAGTGGAGGGGCAAAATCCCATCTTGGTTATTCACATCACGCAACTTGATTCTCAGTCGACCGAACCACGCCTTTATAGCGCCCGATTCTGGATCAGCGTTTGACAGAACCTAAGTCGGTGATCCTCAACTCGGACTATGCAGCAACCTCAGGTCTAAGGATTACATTGATTAAGATATACAAATGACAGCTAGTTCGTTGTACCTCAATATGGGTCAATCCGACTCGCTAAACTCTTTAGCCGAGTCTGTGTAAGTTGGAATAGCATCTCCATGCCCATGACAAGTGGAACCGAGTCATCAAGCCAACTTTCACATTGGTCTAAGTTGTGTGTCCAGCACAACCTCAATGACCAAGGATATTTAGTACAAACAACATGAATGCATAGTTCCACAACCGAATCACATATTCAATGATACACATCAGATGCTTATACAAGGACTACTTAATATCTTTATGAATACAATGGGAAATATCATCATACATGATTGCCTCTAGGGCATATTCCCAACAGTCTCCCACTTGCACTAGAGTTAATCTTCCGACATCACATGTCTAAGCATCTAATGCCCAAGGCTCTCAGGTGTGCCTCATGCTTCGGCTGTGGTAACGGCTTTGTCAACGGATCCGCAATATTTGCATCCGTGTGTACCTTGCATAACTTGATATCACCCTGATCCACGAATCGGAATCGGTGGTACCGCATGAGTATGTGCTTGTTCTTCTGGTGTTGTCTAGGTTCCTTGGCTTGTGCAATAGCACCATTGTTGTCACAATACACGTCCAACGGATTGGACGAGCCCTGAACCACACCAAGATCCATGAGGAATTCCTCATCCAAACAGCTTCCTTTGCTGCCTCCGTGACAATATACTCAACCTCATTGTGAAGCAGAACCACAGTCTCTTGCTTGGAACTCTTCCAGCTCACAGCACCTCCGTTTATAATAAACACGCATCCGGATTGAGAGCGAGAATCATTAGAGTCGGTGAGATAACTCGCATCCGTGTAACCCTTTACACTGAGTTCATCTTCACCACCATAAACCAAGAACATATCCTTAGTCCTTCTCAAGTACTTTAGGATATTTTTAGCCGCTGTCCAGTGGATCTCTCCAGGATCAGCCTGGTATCTGCTCACAACACTTAGAGCATAGGAAACATCCGGCCTAGTACAAATCATGGCGTACATGATGGATCTGACTGCAGAAGCATATGGAATCACACTCATCCGACTTCGCTCATCAGTTGTCGAAGGACACTGAGTCTTGCTAAGTTTTACACCATGGTACATCGGTAAGAACCCCTTCTTAGACGATTCCATGTTGAACTTCTTCAACACTTTGTCCAAATAAGTACTCTGACTCAATCCAATGAGCCTCCTTGATCTATCTCTATAGATCCGGATTCCGAGGATGTATGTTGCCTCACCCAAGTCTTTCATTGAGAAACTCCTTTCCAATGATTCCTTGGTTTCTTGCAACATCTGGACATCATTTCCAATCAGTAATATGTCATCCACATATAAGATTAGAAAATTTACTTTGTTCCCACTAAACTTCTTGTACAAACAAGAATCATGATCACTCTTGATGAAGCCAAACGATTTGACTACCTCATCAAAGCGAATATTCCAACTCCGAGATGCTTGCTTCAACCCATAAATGGATTTCTGAAGTTTGCATACCTTGTTAGCATTAGCCGGACCGACAAAACCCTCGGGCTGTATCATATACACGTCCTCGATTAAATTTCTGTTAAGGAAAGCCGTTTTGACATCCATCTGCCATATCTCATAGTCGAAATAGGCTGCTATAGCTAACATGATCCGAACTGATTTAAGCATCGCTATGGGCAAGAAATTCTCGTCGTAATCAATTCCTTGAACTTGTCGGAACCCATTCGCGACAAGGCGTGCTTTATAGACGGAAACATTTCCATCCATATCAGTTTTCTTCTTAAAGACCCATTTGCACTCGACGGGTATTGCACCGTCTGGCAGATCAACCAAGTTCCAAACTTGATTTTCATCCATGGACTTTATCTCGGATCTCATGGCTCCAAGCCATGACTCGGAATCAGATCCCACCATCGGTTCCGAATAATTTGCCGGCTCATCACTGTCTAACAGTAACACATCACGAACACTTCGTAATCTTGCCGATCTTCGTAGTACAGGTGCTGCTGCCGACTCAGCTTCCACGACCGGCTCAACCTCCAAGGTTTTTGCCGACTCGCTACTAGCCGGTTCCTCTCGAATTTCTTCGAGTTGCACCGTTCTCCCACTTACTCCCCGACTGAGAAACTCTTTCTCAAGGACGACACCGTTCCGAGCGACAAACACTTTGCCCTCTTCTCGGTTGTAGAAGTAGTAACCCAAGGTTTCCCTTGGATACCCCACGAAAATACATTTATCCAACTTGGCCGTAAGCTTGTCCGACTGAAGTCGCTTGACAAATGCTTCACAACCCCAAATCTTAAGAAAAGACAAACTTGGCTTTTTGCTTGTCCACATCTCATGCGGTGTCTTCTCTACCGACTTTGATGGTACTCTGTTTAGTGTGAACGCCGCTATTTCTAGACAATAACCCCAAAATGATAAAGGCAGATCTGTCCGACTCATCATTGACCGTACCATGTCCAACAAGGTCC
Source organism: Avena insularis (assembly GCA_023614405.1). Lineage (NCBI taxonomy): Eukaryota > Viridiplantae > Streptophyta > Magnoliopsida > Poales > Poaceae > Avena > Avena insularis. Next base: position 418,955,514 of record CM042685.1, on the reverse strand, counting down.
GATTCCGCCGTTCTGAAACACCATTCCTTTGTGGCATTCCTGACGGAGTAAGTTGAGGAACTATTCCACACCTTTTTAGATGGTCATCAAACTCATGGCTCATGTACTCGCCTCCTCGGTCCGACCGAAGAAACTTTATTTTCTTGCCGAGTTGATTCTGTGCTTCATTCTGGAATTCTTTGAACTTTTCAAAGGCTTCCGACTTATGTTTCATCAAGTAGATATATCCATACCTACTCAAATCATCAGTGAAGGTAATGAAGTACTCATAACCACCCCTGGCTGTCGTGCTCATTGGTCCACATACATCACTATGTACTAGTCCCAACAAGTCGGACGCCCTTTCGCAACTCTTTGCAAAAGGTGTCTTGGTCATTTTTAGGGAAGTAGGCAAGATTCGCATGTCTCGAACGTCTCCAAGTCGAACGAAGTTAGGAGTCCATCATCATGGAGCTTCTTCATGCGTTTCCAACTTATATGATCAAGCCGACAGTGCCAAAAGTAAGTCATATTCAGATCATTTGGTTTCAACCTTTTAACATTTATGTTATAAACCGACTCACCATCAAGATTCAAAATAAATAACCTGTCACGGGCGGGTGCAAAGTGAAACATATCATTCAAATACAAAGAACAACCATTATTCTTGATATTTGACTCATAGCCTTGCCTCATCAAACATGAGGCGAAATAATGTTTATTGAAATCGGAACATAATAACAATTATTTAGTTCCATAATGAATCTGGAAGGTAAATGAAGTTGCATCGTGCCGACTTCCAACGCAGCAACTCTTGCTTTGTTGCCGACTCGAATATCAACCTCGCCTCTTGCTACGCTCCTAGTTCTTACCAGTCCCTGCAACGAGTTGCAGATGTGAATAACTGATCCGGTATCATATACCCAAGAACTATTAGGTGCATCAGCAAGATATATGTCTATAACATTGCAAACAAGTGTACCTGAGTCGGAAGTCATACCTCCACTCTTGGCTTTGTCGGCCAAGTACTTGCTGCAGTTCCTCTTCCAGTGGCCATCCGCCTTGCAGTAGAAGCAAGTGGATCCGGCTGAAGGAGATGGCTTAGTCCCTAAGGAAGCGCTTGGGACCGGGTCCGGAGCCTGCTTTCCTCCTGACTTAGCCTTCTTCTTAGTCCAAGAACTCTTCTTGAACTTAGCCTTATTCTGCACCATCAACACTTGACTGGCGCCCTTCTTGAGATCCGCCTCTGCCTGCTTGAGCATCCCATGCAATTCAGTGAGCTTCTTATCCATACCATGCATGTGGTAGTTCGAAATGAACTGCCCATATGCACTAGGAAGAGAGTTCAGAATTATATCCGAAGCGAACTCTTCGCTAATGGGGTATCCAAGCCTCTCCAAAGACTGCACATAACCAACCATTTTGATCACATACGGACTCAGTGGATCACCATCCTTAAGCTTGCAACTCAACAAAGCCTGAGAGACTTGATACCTCTCAGTCTTTGCCTGAGCCTGGAACATACTTTTGAGGCTTTCGATCATATCGTAGGCCTCAACATGCTCGAACTGCTTTTGCAAGTCCGGTTCCATGTGAGCAAGCATAAGACAACTAATATCCGTGGACTCATCCTTAGACCGACGGTAGGCATTGGTGGCTGCGACAGTTGCATTCTCATTCGGCTCATTTGGAAGTGGGTTGTCTAGGACATGGTCCTTCTTTTCTTGTTTGAGAACGATTCTCAGATTTCGATACCAGTTGGTAAAATTAGTGTCGTTTAGTTTATCTTTCTCAAGAATGGTTCTCAATGCAAAACCGGATATCTGAGAGTGACTGTTACTTGGTGCCATGATCTACAACAGAAAATATGCAAAAACACTTAAGACATGTATTCATAAAAGAGCAAGCATATTAAACATTTTAATATTTTATGCTCCCACTAGAACCAACACCCCTCCGATGGTTACTTAGTGATTCAGGATCCTAAATAAGCAAGTCGGCTAGTGAGCTTTAGCATCATCGCTAGCTGCCAAGTGATCTAGGTAGACAACTCCTTGTCAATCGCATCTCATGCGACTCCTGTTGGACGGGTGGCATCACATGCCCCGGCTGCCATCCGACTTTTCCCCGAGTCCCACAACCGTTGTGATAGACCCGTCTAGCTTACCGAGTGTTTCTGCAGTAAGAGTCCGACTCAAACCCACCTAGTCGGAAAGAATTGGCAGCACCTCAATTTTATGAGCCCACTACCAAAAATGTCCGACTTGTGATGGTGCAAACACTGGCGGGAAAACCGACTAGACCTTCTTTGAGGGATTAAATTTTACCGACTATCTAATAGAGGTAAAACATAGACATAACAATAATACAAAATAAAGCAATTATAATGTGAAATGGTATGGCTCTCTTCATGGCGATCTCCATCTCCACAAAGCCTGTAATCCGACTCGTGCCAACTCTTGTCACTTGCCGTCTTACTCCATGTCGCCGACATGTACAATGCCTTGCATGCCTTCCGAGTTCTCCAAACAGCTACACTAGCTTAGTAAAGTAAATTACATAGGGAATCCGACACGCAGGTCATTATACAATAAAATGACAGCACCTAGGCTCCAGCCGGCTGACATAAACCGTGATTCGCAGATCACGTATGGATTACACACATACATCACATGCACATGAACCATACCATTCACAACTTCCTGCAACAACAAGTTATGCATAGATACAATATCTACCGGTGTTGTGAAACTCGCAACGACATCTAAGGTGCTACGACAGGGCGAAGCCGGCGGTCCCGCTAGCCGGATAGCGGGCGGGGATCGAAGGGGCAGCGCCCCGAAAACGTAGATCTCATCTACGATCCGAACATGGATTCCGACCATCGTTCTGATTCGATCAAACTCTTTGATCTTCGATCACCGCTTCTGGATTTACGTGTCACAGTCTACCCCGATGGCGGAAGCCGACCGGTAGGGGTATGTCGTTCCACGACCTCAGCAGTATGATCACGGAAATCAGATCTACCATTCCCCGAGTACAGTTGATCCAATCAACTTAGTACAAAACCGATCTATCTCATAGATCGACCACCAAAACAGCACATAGATCTCATCTACAGTCTACTGCATATCACATATGCGAGATCTCGAGCCTAAAACTAGAAGCTATCGCTCTGATACCACTGTTGGGCCACGCAGAGATAAAACAAAACTATTTCCCTCTAACGTGGTGATCCCAAGAACTAGCTGAGGTAGAAGGCCACGAGGTTTACCACTAGACGCGTGATTGCGGATTACGGATGAAGCGCGTCAGTTGATGCAGTGCAGTCCTCACGATCCGATCGTCCTGGTGCTGATCACACAACACCTCTACTGGTATCCACACGTACAAGGAGGAGCGCCGGCGGCGAACTGCTAGGTTCGTAACGACGGCTGAACTGCTGTGGAGCTAGGGTTTCCAACACATGGAATGACCTAACCGAACAACGATTTTCCTTTCTGGGTTACGGTGCTCCACTATATATAGGGAGTGAACGTGGGCTCTGCTCGCGCGACCCATTCACTAAAGCCCATATAACACTAGTCACCGTGAGTCCAACTCACTATCTCAGTCCTAATCTGGTTTAGGTCCAACCCAACCAGATTACAGATTCGGATCCAATCCGAACTTGCTCCCGCTCTTAAGTGTGTGACCCCGTAGGCTCATGTCTACTTGGACACGATTGGAGTCCGACTCTCAATCGATCAGTCGGTAGCGGCTCCTAGCAGAACGTGCCGACTCCCAAGTACCAAAGAGTCATGACGACTTGCCTTTCCAATGCGACTTACGTCCGAGTCCCTTTTGCCTCACGATATACCTTGTCAGACTATAGGCGAATATTTGTCATCCCTTAAATAGTCCGACTCTCTTCTCGATCCGAGATAAGTGATTCACCCGACTAACTCTTAGTCGATCGCCTCGGTTAACACTTAACCGAGTCATGCATGGCCATGCTTTCCGAATCATATCTCACGAGAGGGCCCAGAGAATATCTCCGAGTGGAGGGCAAAATCCCATCTTGGTTATTCACATCACGCAGCTTGATTCTCACGACCAACTCGCCTTTATAAGCGCCCGCCACGGATCAGCGTTGAGAACCTAAGTCGGTGATCCTCAACTCGGACTATGCAGCAACCTCAGGTCTAAGGATTACATTGATTGAGATATACAAATGATAGCTAGTTCGTTGTACCTCAATATGGGTCAATCCGACTCGCTAAACTCTTTAGCCGAGTCTGTGTAAGTTGGAATAGCATCTCCATGCCCATGACAAGTGGAACTGAGTCATCAAGCCAACTTTCACATTGGTCTAAGTTGTGTGTCCTGCACAACCTCAATGACCAAGGATATTTAGTACAAACAACATGAATGCATAGTTCCACAACCGAATCACATATTCAATGATACACATCAGATGCTTATACAAGGACTACTTAATATCTTTATGAATACAATGGGAAATATCATCATACATGATTGCCTCTAGGGCATATTCCCAACAATGTTAGCTCAAATGCCTAACCTCACAGTGGAGAAGAAAGGGGTATATATAGTGTGAGGGGAAAAAGAGCCGTTTGGAGGTTACTGTGACAAAACCGGCAATAAGTCCGGTCGGACCGAGTTGTGTAGGGGTTCGTAGCATGGAAAACAAAAATTTTCTACCGCATGCAAACAAACAAGCCAAGATCTATCTACTAGATTGTAGCAACGAGTCAATAGAGGAACTCACCCTTGAAGATTCCAAAGCGGTTAACGAGAGCGGCTTCTCGTGGGTGATGTAGTCGTAATCTTGACGATCTCAAGATCGTGTAGACGATCCTTCCCAAGCCATGTTCGCAGCGCTTCCGAGTCGGTCACACGCTTGGTACTGATGAAGACCTTCCTATCCCTTGTTCCAGCAGAAACAGAGGTTGTAGCACTCTCTCGCGATTCCGCAAAGACGACGGCGTGGTACCGGAAGTAGAGGGGAGATCTCGCAGGGCTTCGCCTTAAGTCGGAGCGAGTATGGTGGACTATGAGAGAGGCCTTGGCGATCTAGGGTTTAGAGGCACCAAGGGAGGAGGCTAGGCCGGCGGCTAGGGCTTGGGGAGATCCCCAAGTCATCGGCTAGGGCAAACCCTAGGGCGGCGGCGGCAGCAGGAGGCCGGCGGCTAGGGTTAGGGTTTTGGTGGAGAGAGGTGTAGGTTAGAGGGGGCACCCCTGCCCCTTCTTTTATAGGTGGGAGGGCGCCGGCCAAGGGGAGGGAGTCCTCCCCCAAGTCAGCCTCCTTGGCCGGCGGGTGGAGGGAGAGGAACTCCTCCCCAAGTAGGTTTCCTACTCTCCCTCCACCAAGCAAAACTGCCGTTTGGCTTTTCAAATTGGCGTTTGACTTTTCAAACTAGGATTTGATTTATCCCTTTATTTTGCTCAGCCATGATACCTAGTACATGATGCAATCATTCCATATTGTTATGACACATTCATGTACCCTTCCCCTCTGGAGTGCCGGACCTTCCGGACCCTTCTAGAACATTCCCGATGAAAACACCGGAATCATTCCCCAACTTCGAAACAGGACTTTCCTTATATGAATCTTATTCTTCGGACCATTCTGGATCTCCTCGTGATATCCCGGATCCCATCCGAGACTCCGAACAACATTCGATCTCTTACTCATCATTCCATAACTACTCAACAACATCGAATCCTTAAGTGTGTCTCCCTACAGTTCGTGAATTATGCGGACATGATCGAGACACTTCTCCGAACAATAACCAATAGAGGAATCTGGAAATTCATATGGCTCCCACATATTTCTACGATTACTTTGCGATCGAATGAACCACTTACATACGATACCAATTTCCCTTTGTCTCACGATAGTTTACTTATCCGAGGTTTTGATCGTCGGTATCTTTGCATACCTAGTTCAACCTTGTTACCGATAAGTACTCTTTTCTCGTTCCCATGGTATGTGATCCCTTGTGAGCCAGTCACATGCTTGCAAGCTAATTGGATGACATCCCACCAAGAGGGCCCAGAGTATATCTATCCGTCATATGGATGGACAAATCCCACTCTTGATTCATGTGTCTCAACCCATACTTTCCGAACACTCAATGCCACCTTTATAGCCACCCAGTTACGGTGTGGTGTTTGATGTCATCAAAGCATCCTTCCGGTGATGGTGATAAGCATGATCTCATGGTCGAAGGAATTAGGTTACTATGTATCAGAAAGATTATAGCAATTGAACTATTAAAATGACTTGATCTTTATGCTACGCTTATCTATAGGAGTATGTCCATCATTCCATTCTCCTAATGATATGATCTTGTTGTTAATAACATCTCAATGTTCATGATAGGGAAACCACAATCGTCTATTAACCAACAAGCTAGTATTATGAAGAGGCTTTACTAGGGACTCTAATTTAGTTTACAAATCACACAAGTATTAATGTTTCCTTGTTAATACTGTTATAGCATGAATGTAAACATTTATCATAAACACAAAGATATAATAATAACTACATTTATTATTGCCTCTAGGGCATATCTCCAACAGTCTCCCACTTGCACTAGAGTCAACTAATCTAGATTACATGGTAATATATCGAACACCCATGGAAGTTTGGTGTTGGTCATGTTTTGCCGTCGGGAGAGGTTTAGTCAACGGATCCGCCACATTCAGATCTGTGTGTACTTCGCAAATCTTTATGTCACCATCTTGGACATGTTCTTGAATAGCGTGAAAACGTAGCTTGATGTGCTTCAGCTTCTTGTGTGGCCTTGGTTCTTGCGCATTGGCTATGGCGCCCATGTTATCACAGTAGATAGACATTGGGTCCAGCGCACTTGGAACCACACCGAGCTCTATAATGAACTCCTTCATCCATATCGCTTCTTGTGAAGCCTCCGAAGCAGCTATGTATTCCGATTCAGTTGAAGATCTCGCCACAATGCTTTGCTTTGCACTCGTCCAGCTAACTGCTGCACCATTCAAAATAAATACGTATCCAGATTGAGATTTAGAATCGTCATGGATCAGTATTCCAACTAGCATCGGTGGAACCATTAACAACGAGCTGTTCATCACCTCCATAAGAAAGAACCATATCCTTAGTTCTTCTCAAGTACTTAAGGATGTTTTTGACCGCTTTCCAATGATCCACTCCTGGATCACTTTGATATCTGCTAGTTAAACTAACAACATATGCAATGTCGGGTCTAGTACATAGCATGGCATACATTAGATATCCTATGGCTGAGGCATAGGGAGTCTTACTCATCCTTTGCCGTTGCTGTACTTTGAGTTTTACTCAAGGTCGTATTGGGCAACATGGGCAAGAAACCTTTCTTGCTATCTTCCATTCCAAACCTTTTTAGAACTTTGTCCAAATATGTACTTTGTGACAATGATATTAGGCATCTCAATCTATCTCTATAAATCTTTATGCCTAATATGTAAGCTTCTTCGCCAAGATCTTTCATCGAAAAACTATTATTCAAATAATCCTTGACACTATTAAGAAGTTCTACATCATTCCCAATCAACAATACGTCATCTACATATAGTATTAAGAATGCTACAGAGCTCCCACTCACTTTCTTGTAAATACAAGCTTCTCCATAAGTTTGTATAAAACCAAAACTTTTGATTACCTTATCAAAACGTTGATTCCAACTTCGGGACGCTTGCTTCAGTCCATATATGGACCGTTGAAGTTTACATACCTTGTTAGCATCTTTAGGATCGACAAAACCTTTGGGTTGCATCATATACAACTCTTCATCAATGTCTCCATTGAGGAATGTTGTTTTGACATCCATCTGCCATATTTCATAATCTTAATATGCAGCGATTGCTAACATAATCCTCACAGACTTTAGCTTCGCTACTGGTGAGAAAGTCTCATCGTAGTCAACTCCTTGAATCTGTCGAAACCCTTTTGCGACAAGTTGAGCTTTATAGACAGTAACATTACCATCAGCATCTGTTTTCTTCTTGAAAATCCATTTTTCTCGACAGCCTTCCGGCCATCCGGTAAGTCCACCAAAGTCCATACTTGGTTTTCGTACATGGATCCAATTTCGGATTTCATGGCTTCTTGCCATTTATTGGAATCTGGGCTCATCATTGCTTCCTCATATGTCGCAGGGTCATCGGTGTTGTCCACCAACATGATATTCATAACGGGATCATACCAATCAGGAGTGGTACGAGTTCTCGTTGACCTGCGAGGCTCTGTAGCAACTTCAACCGAAGTTTCATGATCATCATCATTAGCTTCCTCTCTTATTGGTGTAGGCGCCACAGGAACCTCTTCCGGTGCTGCGCTACTCGCAAGTTCGAGAGAAGGTTCGACAACCTCGTCGAGTTCTACTTTCCTTCCAGTCACTTCTTTCGAGAGAAATTCTTTCTCTAGAAAGGATCCATTCTTGGCAACGAAGATTTCGCCCTCGGATCTATGATAGAAGGTATACCTAATAGTTTCCTTCGGGTATCCTATGAAGACGCATTTTTCCGCTTTGGGTTCAAGCTTTTCAGGCTGTAACTTCTTTACATAAGCTTCGCAACCCCAAACTTTAAGGAACGACAATTTAGGTTTCTTCCCAAACCATAATTCATACGGTGTCATTTCAACGGATTTAGATGGTACCCTATTTAAAGTGAATGCGGTTGTTTCTAATGCATAACCCCAAAACGATAGCGGTAAATCAGTAAGTGACATCATAGAACGAACCATATCTAAGAGAGTTCGATTACGACGTTCGGACACACCATTACGCTGTGGTGTTCCCGGCGGTGTCAATTGTGAAAGTATTCCGCATTTCTTCAAATGCTCGCCAAACTTGTAACTTAGATATTCACCTCCACGATCAGAACGTAGAAATTTAATCTTCTTGTTACATTGATTCTCTACCTCACTTTGAAATTCCTTAAACTTCTCAAAAGTTTCGGACTTATGTTTCATGAAATAGATATACCCATATCTACTCAAGTCATCTGTGAAGGTAAGAACATAACGATAATCACCGCGCGATGCTACACTCATTGGTCCACACACATCGGTATGTATGATTTCCAATAAGTCTGTAGCTCGCTTCATCATACCAGAAAATGGAGTCTTAGTCATTTTACCCATCAAAAATGCTTCTCATCTTTCAAGTGATTCGAAATCAAGTGATTCAAGAAGTCCATTGGAATGGAGTTTCTTCATACGCTTCACTCCGATATGACCAAGACGACAGTGCCACATATAGGTCGAGTTATCGCTCAATTTAAAATGTTTAGCCTCAATGTTATTTATGTGTGTATTACTACAATCAAGATTCAATAAGAATAGACCATCTATCAAAGGTGCATGTGCATAAAACATATTACTCATATAAATCGAACAACCATTATTCTCGGACTTAAACAAGTAACCGTCTCGCAATAAACAAGATCCAGATATAATGTTCATGCTTAACGCAGGCACCAAATAACAATTATTTAAGTATAAAACTAATCCCGATGGTAGATGGAGAGGTAGCGTGCCGACCGCGATCACATCAACCTTTGATCCATTTCCAACGCGCATCGTCACCTTGTTCTTCGCTAACTTCCGTTTATTCTGTAGCACCTATTTCGAGTTACAAATATGAGCAACCGAACCAGTATCAAATACCTGTGCACTACTACGACATTAGTGAGATACACATCAATAACATGTATATCGGATATACCTTTCTTCTTGATGTTGCCGTTCTTTAAATCTGCCAAGTACTTTGGGCAATTCCGCTTCTAGTGACCCTCTTGCTTGCAGTAAAAGCACTCAGTATCAGGCTTAGGTCCAGCCCTGGTCTTCTTCGCCGGTGTTCTTACCACCCTTCTTGAAGTTTCCCTTTTGCTTAGACTTGCCTTTCTTGAATTTGGTGGTCTTATTGACCATCAACACTTGGTGCTCTTTCTTGATCTCCACTTCTTCAGACTTCAACATGGAGAAGAGTTCTGGCAACGTCTTGTCCATGTTTTGCATATTGTAGTTCATCACAAAGTTCTTGTAACTTGGTGGTAGTGATTGGAGGACACGGTGAATCCCCAAAGAATTAGGAATCACTATACCGAAACTTTGGAGTTTGTTTGCGTGCGGACATCTTAAGCACATGCTCACCGATTGAGTCGCCTCTTCCATCTTACGCTTAAAGAACTTTTCAAGCCGATAACTCTCAACTGCCGTGAGCCTCAAATATCATTTTGAGTTCACGGACAATATCATGTGGGTCATGGTTCTCAAACCTTTTCAAGCTTTGATTCCAAACCATACAAGATAGCACACTCGAACTGGAGTACCGATTCTTCCGAAGCGAGGAAAACATTCTTTACTTCATCGGTAGCGATAGCTGCAGGGTCACCCAATGTGCATCTAGCACATAGGTCAAATTACCAGCATTGAGGACAATCCTCAAATTGCGGAACCAATCCGCGAAGTTGCTTCCATTGTTTTTCAACTTTTCTTTCTCTAGGAACGCATTAAAATTGATGGTAGGGGCCGCCATTAATCTACAACATATTTGCAATAGTTTAGACTAAGTTTATGACAAATTGAGTTCTAATTAATATTTAAATTAATCTAGGTGAACTCCCACTTAAAACAATATCCCTCACATTGTTTTAGTGATCACACGAACCAAATCCACCACATCAAAACCGATCATCACGAGAGTTGATGTAGCTTCAATGGCGAACAATCAACATGTTCATCATATCTACTATATGACTCATGCTTTAACTTTCAGTGATCCGTGTTCGGAGACCATGTTTGTACATGCTAGGCTCGTCAAGATGAAACCTTAGCTTCTGCATGAGCAAATCTGGCTTCCTCACGTTGTATATACTCACAGAATCTAACACACCCAATCATCACGTGGTGTTTCGAAACAACAAGCTTTAGCAACGTTGCTAACTAAGGATGAACACTTTAAAACTTGAAATTTGTGTGCTTGAGGGATCATCTTATAATGCTATCGTCGTTAACTAAGCAATACAAGATGCATAAAGGATTAACATCACATGCAATTCATAATATGTGATATGATATGGCCTTTCTTCTTTGTGCTTCCGATCTCCATCTTCAAGCACGAACATGATCTCTATCATCACCGGCATTGCATCAAGGTCAATGACGCCGTTCCATGGTTGTCGTCCACCAGCTTCAACTATTACAACTACTTTGGATAGACACGCGGGTCTTAACAAAATTTAAAAACAACCATATCGCTCCTGTCGGTTGTCAACTTACAATAAGGAACATTGCATACATCAAATATAATCACAATCATGGCCATATCACATCACAGCACACCCCTGCAAAACAAAGTTAGACGCCTCTAATTTTCTTTGCATATTTTACGTGGTTTGGGGCTTTCAATAAGTGTCGCTCTAACTTACGAACAAGAACCACAACGTTGATGCTTGAACTATCAAGTGCCTGTTGTAAATTGGATCTATACTATAATGGGAGAGACAAACACCCGCAAAGCCACTTATGCAATACAAGTTGCATGTTGAGCGTGGAGAAAGTCTCATGAACGATGTCATGTAAGGTTAGCCCGGGCCGCTTCATCCCATCATACCGCAAGATTCAAAGTACACAAGAAGCAATTGATAATAAAAGCACCACCGCCCACAATGACCATTGTGTTCTACTCGTGCAACAGATCTACATATAGACATGGCTCTGATACCACTGTAGGGGTTCGTAGCATAGAAAAAAAATTCTACCGCATGCAAACAAACAAGCCAAGATCTATCTACTAGATTGTAGCAACGAGTCGATAGAGGAACTCACCCTTTAAGATTCCAAATCGGTTAACGAGAGAGGATTCTCGTGGGTGATGTAGTCGTACTCTTGCCGATCTCAAGATCGTGTAGACAATCCTTCCGGCGTTCAGCGCTTCATAATGGTCACTGCGTTAAATTACTGATGAAGACCTTCCTCTCCCTTGTTCCAAAGAGGCAGAGGTTGTAGCATTCTCTCATGATTCCAGCGACCTGACGACGTGGTACCGGAAGTAGAGGGGAGATCTCGCAGGGCTTCGCCTTAAGCCGGAGCGAGTATGGTGGACTATGAGAGAGGCCTTGTCGATCTTGGGTTTAGAGGTGCCAAGGGAGGAGTCTTGGCCGGCGGCTAGGGCTTGGGGAGAGCCCCAAGTCGGCGGCTAGGGCAAACCCTAGGGCGGCGGCGGCAATAGGAAGCCGGCGGCTAGGGTTAGGGTTTTGGTGGAGAGAGGTGTAGGTTAGAGGGGGCACCCCTTCCCCTTCTTTTTTAGGTGGGAGGGCGCCGTCCAAGGGGAGGGAGTCCTCCCCCAAGTGGGCCTCCTTGGCTGGCGGGTGGAGGGAGAGGAACTCCTCCCCAAGTAGGTTTCCTACTCTCCCTCCACCAAGCAAAACTGCCGTTTGACTTTTCAAATTGGCGTTTGACTTTTCAAACTAGGATTTGATTTATCCCTTTATTTTGCTCAGCCATGATACCTAGTACATGATGCAATCATTCCATATTGTTATGACACATTCATGTACCCTTCCCCTTCGGAGTGTCGGACCTTCCGGACCCTTCTAGAACATTCCTGACGAAAACACCGAAATCATTCCCCAACTCCGAAACAGGACTTTCCTTATATGAATCATAATCTCCGGACCATTCCGGATCTCTTCGTGATATCCCGGATCCCATCTGAGACTCCGAACAACATTCGGTCTCTTACTCAGCATTCCTTAACTACTCAACAACATCGAATCCTTAAGTGTGTCTCCCTACGGTTTGTGAATTATGCGGACATGATCGAGACACTTCTTCGAACAATAACCAATAGAGGAATCTGGAAATTCATATGGCTCCCACATATTTCTATGATTACTTTGCGATCGAATGAACCACTTACATATGATACCAATTTCCCTTTGTCTCACGATAGTTTACTTATCCGAGGTTTTGATCGTCGGTATCTTTGCATACCTAGGTCAACCTTGTTACCGATAAGTACTCTTTTCTCGTTACCATGGTATGTGATCCCTTGTGAGCCAGTCACATGCTTGCAAGATAATTGGATGACATCCCACCGAGAGGGCCCAGAGTATATCTATCCGTCATATGGATGGACAAATCCCACTCTTGATTCATGTGTCTCAACCCATACTTTCCGAACACTCAATGCCACCTTTATAGCCACTCAGTTACGATGTGGTGTTTGATGTCATCAAAGCATCCTTCCGGTGATGGCGATAAGCATGATCTCATGGTCGAAGGAATTAGGTTACTATGTATCAGAAAGCTTATAGCAATTAAACTATTAAAATGACTTGATCTTTATGCTACGCTTATCTATAGGAGTATGTCCATCATACCATTCTCCTAATGATATGATCTTGTTGTTAATAACATCTCAATGTTCATGATAGGGAAACCACAATCATCTATTAACCAACAAGCTAGTATTATGAAGAGGCTTTACTAGGGACTCTAATTTAGTTTACAAATCACACAAGTATTAATGTTTCCTTGTTAATACTGTTATAGCATGAATGTAAACATTTATCATAAACACAAAGATATAATAATAACTACATTTATTATTGCCTCTAGGGCATATCTCCAACAAGTTGCTCGCTGGAATTTCCTGTGACAGCTCCGGTCGACCGGACCCCACGCCGGAATTTTCGGCGGCGACCGGAATTCCCGGCGAACAACCAAAAAGCTGTTCTGAAAGCCATATCGGTGTGCACCGGGAATTTCCGGTGGCGGCGAATTGACAAAGACCGCGCCACCACCGGTGCTTTTGCTGATTTCGCAGTAACTTCTTTAGACTCATTTTTTAAGGCAGATTTCTCTCTTTCTTCGGACGGGTGTGTGTGGGTGGATGATGAGAGGCTTATGAAGGGTTTCGCAGCATAGTAAATCAAAAAAAATCTACGGATGCGAACGGGAAAGCCAAGATCTAATCTAGGAGATGCAATCAATGAGAGGGATAGATGAGATCTTCATACCCTTGAAGAAATCGCATAGCAGAAACGTTCAACAGAACATGGGTGATGTAGTCAAACTAGCCTTCTCCTCCTCGCGATCCGATCCGATCCAACGCTGCAAGTGGCGACGCCTCTGAGAGATGCACACGTACGGCACCGCGACGTATCCTCCTTCCTCGGTCCAGAAAGTGGGATGGAGAGATAGATTGGATCTACAGCACGACGGCGTGGTGCAATGGAGGAGAGTTTCTGCGGCAGGGCTTCGCCTACACGCAGTCGGGAGAGAGAGAGATCTGGAGGGCAGCAGGTCGACGGCTAGGGTTGGAGGAGTGGGGGGAGGAGGGTGCGCCCCTGCCCTCTTTGTATAGAGGGCTGGCCAGCCCCCTTGGACCCTCCTCCAAGCCCTAGGGCGGCGGCCCCAAGGGTTGGAGTGGGGGGCAAGTCTTCCCCCCCTTCTATAAGGTCTCCTAAGGTTTCCCTAGGTTTTTGGCCAGCTGGGCCTATGGGGCCTTGTGCCCCTGGCCCAATGCGGCCAGGGCACTCCCTCATAGACCCACGTACCCCTCCGACAAGTGGGGCCACGTTGGTCCCACTCTGGAAGCTTCTAGAACCTTCCGGTACAATACCGAATACTCCGAAACTATTCCGAAATCCAAAAACTGCTTTCCTTTATATGAATCTTATTCTCCAGACCATTTCGGAACCTCTCGTGATGTCCTGGATATCATCCGAGACTCCGAACAAAAACTAATAAACCAATTATCCATTCTATCCTAGCGTCGAGACACGTTAAGTGTGTGACCCTACGGGTTCAAGAATATGCAGACATGATCTTCTATCAATAATCAACAGCGGGATCTGGAAACCCATATTGACTCCCACATATTCATCGATGATCATATCGGATGAACAACGATGCCAGGATTCAATTAATCCCATATATATATTCCCTTTGTCACGCGATATTTTACTTGCCTGAGATTCGATCGTTGGTATCGGCATACCTAGTTCAATCTCGTTCACAACAAGTACTTTACTCGTTCCGTAATCCGATATCACTTTGTGATTAACTCCTTAACCACATGCTTGCAAGAGGTGTTGATATCGACACGAAAGTGGGCCCGAAGTATATCTCTCCGACTCGGGAGGGACAAATTCCATCTCGATACATACAACCCAACAAGTACTTTCCGATCACCTGAGAGACACCTTTATGATCACCCTCTCATAGGATGACGTTTGATGACCTCAAAGCTTTCTTCCGATACCAGGGAGTTGCATTATCTCATGGTCTAAGGAATACAATATTTGACATAGAAAAAGCTTCGCAAAGATGAACACGATGACACGATCTAATTGCTCTGCTTGATTTGGGTCTGTCCATCATATCATTCTCCCAATGACATGATCTCATTATTAATCGACAACTCATGTCTATGGTTAGGAAACCTTAACCATCATTAATCAATGAGCTAGTCTATAGAGGCGTACTAGGGACACGGTGTTGTTCATAAACCACACAAGTATCAAAGTTTCCGCTTAATACAATTCTAGCATGGAATATAAACTTTATCATGAACAAGAATTATAATAATAACATCTTTATTATTGCCTCTAGGGCATAATTCCAACAGTCTCTCACTTGCACTAGAGTCAATAATCTAGTTTACATCTGGCAACAATCTAACACCCATGGCATTAAGGTGCTGATCATGTTTTGATCATGGAAGAGGTTTAGTAAATGGATCTGCGACATTTAGATCCGTATGTACTTTGCTAATCTTCAGATCTCCATCTGATATATAATCTCGAATTATATGAAACTTGCGGTTGATGTGCTTGGTCTTTGGATGATATCTTGGTTCCTTAGCCAGTGCTATGGCGTCAGTGTTGTCGCACAATATCTCCAGTGGGTCCAAGGCACTTGGAACCACACCAAGCTCAGTGATGAAGTTCCTGATCCAAACTCCTTCACTTGACGCTTCTGCAGCAGCCATGTATTACGATTCTACTCTAGATCCCACAATCACGCTTTGCTTGCAGCTTCTCCAGCTCACATCTCCTCCATTCAAAATATAAACGTATACTGTCTGAGATTTAGAATCATCCTTGTCGGTGTCGAAACTAGAATCGACGTAACCTTTTACGACGATCTGCTCATCACCTCCATAGACCAAGAACATTTCTTTAGTCCTATTTAAATACTTTAGAATGTTCTTCATGGCTGTCCAGCGTTCCACTCCTGGATCACTTTGGTATCTGCTCGTCAAACTAAGAGCATTGGACACATCCGGTCTAGTACACAGCATGGCATACATGATAGAACCTATGGCCGAGGCATATGGCACTTTGCTCATAGTTTCTCTATCGTTTACCGTAGCTGGACACTGAGTCTTGCTCAATATCTTACCTGACAACATGGGCACTGAACCTTTCTTTGCCTTATCCATTCTGAACCTTTTCAGAACTTTGTCTAGGTATGTACTTTGGCTTAAAGCTATTAGGCGTCTTTGTCTATCTCTATAGATTTTGATGCCTAATATATAAGCAGCTTCTCTTAGGTATTTCATTGAAAAACATTTGTTCAAATAAATCTTCACATCGTTAAGCATATCAATGTCATTTCCAATAATCAATATGTCATCCACATATAGTACCAAAAATGTCACTGAGCTCCCACTCACTTTCTTGTAGATACAAGCTTCATAGCAATTTGGAACAAATCCAAAGCTCTTGATCACTTGATCAAAACGAAGGTTCCAACTCCGATATGCTTGCTTCAGTCCATAAATGGAGCGTTGAAGTTTGCACACCTTATCAGCATCCTTAGGATCGACAAAACCTTCGGGCTGCATCATATACAACTCTTCATCAATGTTGCCATTGAGGAACGCAGTCTTGACATCCATCTTCCATATTTCATAATCATGAAACGTAGCAATTGCTAATAAAATCCGAATGGACTTGAACATCGCTACGGGAGAGAAAGTCTCATCGTAGTCAACACATTGAACTTGTCGAAAACCTTTCGCGACAAGTCGAGCTTTATAGACAGTAACATTAACATCTGCGTCCGTTTTGTTCTTGAAAATCCATTTGCACTCAATAGCCTTTCGGTCACTAGGAGGGTCCACCAAAGTCCATACTTGGTTTTCGCTCATGGATCCCAATTCGGATTTCATGGCCTCTAGCCATTTCTCAGAGTCTGGGCTCATCATTGCTTCCTCATAGTTCACAGGTTCACTGTTGTCTACCAACAAGACAGTTAAGACAGGGTTGCCGTACCACTCAGGAGGGGCACATGACCTTGTCGACCTGCGGCGTTCAGCAGTAGCATCGTCTGAAGTTTCATGATCCTCATCATTAGCTTCCTCTCTTGTTGGTGCAGGCGGCACTGGAACAATTTTAGGTGCTACGCTACTCTCCAACTCGAGAGAAGGTTCAATAACCTCGTCTAGCTCTACCTTCCTCCCACTCACTTCTTTCGAGAGAAACTCCTTCTCAAGAAAGGATCCGTTCTTTGCAACAAACACTTTGCCTTCGGATCTGTGGTAGAAGGTATACCCAATCGTTTCCTTAGGGTATCCTATGAAGACGCATTTCTCCGCTTTGGGTTCGAGCTTGTTCGGCATCAACTTCTTGACGTAAGCTTCGCATCCCCAAACCTTAAGAAATGACAACTTAGGTTTAGCACCAAACCATAGTTTATACGGTGTCGTCTCAACGGATTTAGATGGTGCCCTATTTAAAGTGAATGCAGCGGTTTCAAATGCATAACTCCAAAATGATAACGAAAAATCTGTAAGAGACATAATTGATCGCACCATATCTAATAGAGTTCGATTCCGGTGTTCAGACACACCATTGCGCTGTGGTGTTCCGGGTGGCGTGAGTTGCGAAACAGTTCCGCTTGCTTTAAGATGCGTGAGAAAATCATAACTCAAATATTCACCTCCAAATGGTGATCAAACCTCCAGAGGCTCCTCTAGAGGGAAGAAATTCAAAATTGGTAAATTTGGGGGGGGGGGCAGAATTTTTTGATGTAAGATCTATCAAAATCTTCTCTCTTAGTTTCTTGAAGACAAATAATGTCACAGCCAGACTCCTCAATTTTATTTCTGAGAGTTATCCATTTTTTTTCAGAGTTAATGCCCCTGATATTCCAATTCAAGATCTTCCAAATTCTTTTGTTATTCATTAAGAAACCAGATGTAAGTAGAGAGATAGGGTGATATAAGTAATGTAATCACCCAAGTGTGCAAACAACAATCACATAGGCAAAAGGCAATCCATATCATAGCACCACAGACAGATTCCACAACAAGTACCAAACACATGAAAAGATCACAAGAACAGGTCACA
Organism: Avena insularis; assembly: GCA_023614405.1. Classification (NCBI taxonomy): domain Eukaryota; kingdom Viridiplantae; phylum Streptophyta; class Magnoliopsida; order Poales; family Poaceae; genus Avena; species Avena insularis. The sequence continues at coordinate 418,937,142 of CM042685.1, read as the reverse complement.
GGACAGGGAGTCAACAAGACTCCAGCAAAAGACTTAGTTTGATACATTTAAACACTTAAGAGGATTTGGAATAGTTCTCTGTTCTCTGGGCATCTTTCCTTTCACAATGAGTTCTCCATCTCCATCACCTTGACATCTCTCTTGTCCAATGAATCCTGGATCCTCACCAATATTTATGGGCCATGCTTACCTGAAAAAAAGGCAGACTTTTTGGACTTGTTTGGAAATATTGATATGCCTGATGATATGGACTGTCTCATTGTGGGTGACTTCAACTTCTGTAGACAGCCTTATGATAGAAACAAATTGGGTGGGGATGTTAATGGTATGCTTCTCTTCAATGAAGCCATTAATAATTTGGGTCTCATTGAACTACCCCTTAAAGGTAGAAAAATTACTTGGAGTAACATGCAAAAAGAACCCCTTTTGGAAAGGTTGGACTGGTTTTTTACTTCTGCTTCCTGGACCCAGAGTTTTCCCTCAACTTTTGTTGCTCCTCTTACAAAACCTACCTCTAATCATTTTCCTTGTGTCATTTCCATTGGCACAATGATTCCCAAAGCCCAGGTGTTCAGATTTGAAAATCATTGGATGCATCATAAGGAATTTAAAGCTATTGTTCAAAATGCCTGGAATATTCCTGTGGGCTTTCAGGATTCTGCAAAAAAAATCAATGCTAAATTCAAAAATGTGAGAAGGGGGCTGAAGCTCTGGGCCAAAAATTTGCCCTACCTGAAATCACAAATCTGCAACGTTAATGCCACAATTGATCTTCTGGATGTCATAGAGGAATTGAGAACTCTTACTGTCCAAGAATGGAATCTCAGGGATCTCCTGAAAATCTTATAATTTCTCTGTTACAAGACCAAAATACTTATTGGAAGCAGAGGGGGAAAATTAAATGGGTTAAGCTGGGTGATGAAAACACAAAATTTCTTTCATTCCAGATCTACCATAAGTTTTAGGCATAACTACATTTCCATGCTTAAGGATGTTTCTAATGATGAGATTTATGATCATGATGGCAAAGAAAATCTCCTATGGAATTCCTTTAAAGATAGATTGGGTACATCTGATAAGCCTGAAATGCACTTCAATCTGAATGACTTGGCTGGGGAGTGCTTAAGGCAAGAGGAAAAGGATGCTTTGGAAAAACCTTTCTCTGATGAGGAGATTGAAGAGGTCATTAAAGATCTGCCAAATGACAAATCCCCTGGCCCTGATGGTTTTAATAATGAATTCATGAAACAATGCTGGCCTATTATTAAAGATGATGTGAAACAACTCCTTGTGGATTTTTATGAGGGACAAACTTCCTTGGAAAGCATTAATGCCTCTTTTATCACCCTCATTCAAAAAATTGCAGCTCCTCTGACTCCTGCTGATTTTAGGCCTATTTCTTTGCTAAATAGTGTCTTCAAGATTATAACCAAAATTCTGGCTAATAGACTGCAGAAGGTCATCCTTAAACTTGTCCACAAGAATCAATATGGTTTCCTCAAACAAAGATCTATCCAAGATTGTTTAGGTTGGGCATTTGAATTCCTTGATCAATGCCACAAGTCCAAAGAAGAAGTTTTAATTCTTAAGATTGACTTTGAGAAGGATTTTGACAGAATTGAGCACTCTGCAATTATCAATATCCTCAAAGCCAAAGGTTTTGGTGATAAATGGATTTCTTGGATTCAGTTAATCTTTGGTTCAACTTCCTCCTCTGTACTTTTAAATGGAGTGCCTGGGAAAAAAAATTATTGCAGAAGAGGTGTTAGACAAGGGGATCCTTTATCTCCTCTCCTGTTTGTCTTGGCTGCTGATCTTCTCCAAAGCATCCTCAATAAAGCAATGAATCTTGGTCTTCTTTCCCTTCCCATTGAAGGTGTGTTACATCGATTTCCAGTAGTGCGATATCTTGATGACACTTTATTAATCCTTAAAGCTGATTCTGAGCAACTATTGTGCCTTAAGGCCCTTCTTCATACTTTTGCTCTCTCCACTGGACTCAAAGTTAATTATTCTAAATCTAGTATGATGCCAATTAATATGGACTCTGAGAGTCTTGGGCACTTTGCCAGTACTCTTTCTTGCCTCACTGGCTCATTGCCATTCACCTACCTTGGTCTGCCTTTAAGTATAAATAAGCCTGCAGTGGAGCATTTCCTGCCCATTGTTCAGAGAGTTGAGAAAAGGTTGTGTGGGATTGCTGATTTTCTTAATTATGGGGGGAAACTGCAGCTAGTTAAATCTGTTTTATCTTCCCTTCCCATATATTACATGAGTTGTTTTGATCTTCCTGTCACTATTAAGGAATAGTTGATTAAATATATGAGACAATGTCTGTGGAGAAAGAAAATATCTGATGTTCAAGCTAGAGGTAAAGCTCTTGTAGCATGGAAGAAAGTTTGTCGGCCCAAGAACCATGGGGGATTGGGAGTGCTTGACCTTAATGTTCAAAACTCTGCACTTCTTTTGAAGAATTTGGATAAATTTTATAATCACAAGGATATCCCATGGGTTCACCTTATATGGAACACTTATTACTGTAATGGTAAACTCCCTAGAAGAAGTCTAGAGGGATCCTTTTGGTGGAAAGCTCATCTGAAATTGATTGACATTTTTAAAGGAATTGCAAAGTGCTTGGTGGGAGATGGAAAATCCACCCTTCTCTGGTCTGATATGTGGAATGATGGTTGTCTGCAGCATAAGCTTCCTCATCTCCTTTCTTATGCAAAAAACCCACACATCTCTGTCAATGAGTTCCTGCAGACAGATAATACTCAAGATCATTTTTACCTCCCTCTGTCACGGCAAGCTTACCAGGAATATCAAAGCCTTGACCAAATTCTTAATACTGGCAGGCAGGGGGAGGCTGAGAGCTGGAGTTACATTTGGGGCAGTAATTTTTCAGTCCAAAAGGCTTATTATTCTTTATCTGGTTGCCAACCTGTACAGCCACATTTCTCCTGGTTGTGGAAGTCCTCTTGTCAACAAAAGCACAAATTCTTCTTCTAGCTCTTGCTTCTTGATAGGATAAGCACAAGAAACCTTCTGAAAAGGAAATGTTTTTCTCTGGCATCCTATGAATGTGTGCTTCATGGCTGCATCAGTGAAGAAACCATTCTTCATTTATTTTGGGACTGCCCTTTTGCAAGAGCTTGCTGGGCTGAAATCTCACATGTCCAAGTGACTGATCAAAATCTTTTTGAAGCTTTAGCCAGTATTAAAAAAGATCTCAAAGTCCCTTTTGCAATGGAAATTATTATACTTGGAGCTTGGGGCATTTGGATATGCAGAAACAATGAAATCTTCAACAACAAGCATGCTTCGCTTGAGGAATGGAGGGCTATTGTCGCTCAGGAATTAAGATGGGTCCTGTATAGAATTAAAAAAAAGAATTATCAGGGCCTCAAAGATTGGTTTGAAAATAATTTAGATAGGAGATAGCTGCTTAGAATGTTATCCCTCTTTTGAGGTGGCTTGAGCTTGTAAATATTTTTTGTAACACTCTATGATATATAAAAATTGTAGTGGGTTACTTTGCCCTACTGTTTTACCCTCAAAAAAAATATTCACCTCCACGATCAGATCGTAGAAATTTAATTTTCCTGTTACGATGGTTTTCCACTTTGTTCTGAAATTCTTTGAACTTTTCAAACGTTTCAGATTTATGTTTCATTAAATAGATATACCCATATCTACTTAAGTCATCAGTAAAAGTGAGAAAATAGCGATATCCACCGCGCGTCGAAACACTCATTGGTCCGCATATATCGGTACGTATGATTTTCAACAAGTCCGTTGCTCGCTCCATCATACCGGAGAACGGGGTTTTGATCATCTTGCCCATGAAGCACGGCTCGCACGTGTCAAATGATGAGACTCCAAAAGTCCATCAGAATGGAGTTTCTTCATGCGTTTTACACCAATATGACCTAGACGGCAGTGCCACAAATATGTTGAATTATCACTATCTACTTTGCATCTCTTAGCCTCAATGTTATGGATGTGTGTTTCATTGCTTTCGAGATTCAGTAGAAATAAACCATTCACAGCAGGTGCATGACCATAAAATATGTTATTCATATAAATAGAACAACCATTATTCTCCGATTTAAATGAATAACCGTCTTGCAATAAACACGACCCAGATATAATGTTCATGCTCAACGCAGGCACATAATAACATTTATTAAGGTTTAAAACTAATCCCGAAGGTAAAACTAAGGAGAGTGTGCCGATGGCCATCACATCAACTCTTGATCCGTTGCCAACGCGCATCGTCACCTCATCCCTTGATAGCCGCCGTCTATTCCGTAGCTCCTATTTTGAGTTACAAATATTAGCAACTGAACCAGTATCAAATACCCAGGCACTACAACGAGCGCTAGTAAGGTAAACATCAATAACATGTATATCAAATATACCTTTAATGGTGCCAGCCTTCTTGTCCGCTAAGTACTTTGGACAGTTGCGCTTCTAGTGACCCTTGTCCTTGCAATAGAAGCACTCAGTGTCCGGCTTAGGTCCAGACTTGAGCTTCTTCTCAGCAGGGGCAACACGCTTGCCGCTGCCTTTCTTGAAGGACTTCTTTGCACCCTTACCTTTCTTAAAGCCAGGGGGCTTGTTGACCATTAACACATGATTATCTTTCTTGATATCCACCTCCGCAGCTTTCAGCTTAGCGAAGAGCTCAGTGATCGTATCAGTGGAACCAATCTGATTGTGAGTAACTACAAAACCTTTGTAGCTAGGAGGGAGTGATTGCAGAACTCTGTCAATCTTGAGCTCTTCTGGAATCTTGCAGTCCAGTTGCTCAAGATGTTGAGTGTAGCCCGACATCTTAATGGCGTGCTCACTAACGGAACTTCCTTCCTCCATCTTGTAGTTAAAGAATTTCTCAGAGATCCCATATCTCTCAGAACGGGCCTGAGTCTGAAACATGGTTTTTAGTTCCTCAAGAATCTCAAAGGGCCCGGCGAACTCCTCAAAACGATTTTGAAGGTCTGATTCCATAGCAAACAACATGGTGCTCTTAATCACACCATAATCATCTTTGCGCGACTGATAAACAACTTTTTCATCAGCCGGCGCATCTATAGCAGGGGCGTCACCTAGCACTTTCTCAAGGACATAGTCCTTTTGTCCGCCAGCGAGAATGATTCTCAGATTGCGGAACCAGTTGGTGAAGTTAGACCCATTGTTCTTAAGCTTTTCTTTCTCAGCAAAAACGTTGAAGTTGAAGTTGGACTTAGCCATTTGATCTACAAAATTTGCAAGTACAATTTAGACTATGTTCTTGATAACTAGTTCAACTTAATCAAATTACTAGATGAATTCCCACTAAATTCAACATCCCTCAAATTGTTTAGTGAACATGATCCAAATTCACCACACCTAATCCGATCTTCACGAGAAGAGATGTGGTTTCAATGGTGGACAACAAAGTGTCGATCATATCATTCATATGACTCATGCTTAACCTTTCGGTTCGTGTGTTCCGAGGCCATGTCTGTACATGCTAGGCTTGTCAAGTCAAACCCAAGTATTTCCGCGTGTGCAAATTTGGCTTGCACCCGTTGTATGTGAACGTAGAGTTTATAGCACCCGATCATCACGAGATGCTTGAACACGACGAACTTTCACAATGGTGCATCCATGGGGAGAACACAATTTTATCTTGATCTTTAAGTGAGGAATCATCTTATAATGCTATCGTCGCGATCTAAGCATAATAAGATACATAAAAGGATAAACATCACATGCATATAATCTTATGTGACATGGTATAGCCAATCTCCGCGCAATGATCTCCATCTTGTGCGTGCCAGCATGATCTCCATCATTCCACCATGATTGCCTCCACCATGAATAGCAACTACAACTATTGCTAACTACTTAGCGATAAAGTAAAGCTATTACATGGCGTATAAGAAGTTGACACGCAGGTCATACACAATTATAAAGACAACCATATGGCTCCTGCCGGTTGTGTACTCATCGACATGCAAGTCGTGAAATATTACAAAACATGATCATTGCATACAACATACACATCATATCTTGGGCCATACCATATCACAAAACACTCCCTGCAAAAACAAGTTAGACGCCTCTACTTTGTTGTTGCGTGTTTTACGTGGCTTATGGGAGTAACAAGCTAATAACGATTCTTACCTACGGAAAGCCACAACGGTGATATTATGGTTGCCAACATCCGGTGTGAATCCCATGACAACTATAGTGAGAGAAACTGGCATCCACCAGCCGTATGTGTGGAACAACCCACACGTCAAGTGCGGAGCCGGTCTCGCGAATGAGGTCGAGTAAAGTTGGCCTGGACCGCTTCGATCTCACTATCTCGCATCATAAGAAGTACACAACAAGAGGCTTGCAACAGAAAACATCAATGCCCACAACAAGAATGTTGCGTTCTACTCGTGAAACACATCTACGCATAGATCTAGCTCTGATACCACTAAAAGGTTTCGCAGCATAGTAAATCAAAAAAATTCTACGGATGCGAACGGGAAAGCCAAGATCTAATCTAGGAGATGCAATCAACGAGAGGGATAGATGAGATCTTCATACCCTTGAAGAAATCGCATAGCGGCAACGTTCAACAGAACGTGGGTGATGTAGTCGAACTAGCCTTCTCCTCCTCGCGATCCGATCCGATCCAATGCTGCAAGTGGCGACGCCTCTGAGAGATGCACACGTACGGCACCGTGACGTCTCCTCCTTCCTCGGTCCAGCAAGTTGGGTGGAGATATAGATTGGATCTACAACACGACGGCGTGGTGCAATGGTGGAGAGTTTCTGCGGCAGGGCTTCGCCTACACGCAGTCGGGAGAGAGAGAGAGAGAGAGAGAGAGAGAGAGAGAGAGAGAGAGAGAGAGATCTAGAGGGCAGCAGGTCAGCGGCTAGGGTTGGAGGAGTGGGGGGAGGAGGGTGCGCCCCTGCCCTCTTTATATAGAGGGTTGGCCGGCCCCCTTGGCCCCTCCTCCAAGCCCTAGGGCGGCGGCCCCAAGGGTTGGAGAGGGGGGCAAGTCTTCTCCCCCCTTCTAGAAGGTCTCCTAGGGTTTCCCTAGGTTTTTGGCCGGCTGGGCCTATGGGGCCTTGTTCCCCTGGCCCAATGCATCCAGGGCACTCCCTCATAGGCCCACGTACCCCTCCGACAAGTGGGGCCACGTTGTTCCCACTCCAGAAGCTTCTAGAACCTTCCGGTACAATACCAAATACTCCGAAACTATTCCGAAATCCAAAAACTGCTTTCCTTTATATGAATCTTATTCTCCGGACCATTACGGAACCTCTCGTGATGTCCTGGATCTCATCCGATACTCCAAACAAAAACTCATAAACCAATTATCCATTCTATCCTAGCGTCAAGACACGTTAAGTGTGTGACCCTACGGGTTCGAGAATATGCAGACATGATCGTCTATCAATAATCAATAGCAGGATCTGGAAACCCATATTGACTCCCACATTTTCATCGATGATCATATCGGATGAACCACGATGCCAGGATTCAATTAATCCCATATATATATTCCCTTCGTCACGCGATATTTTACTTGCCTGAGATTCGATCATTGGTATCGGCATACCTAGTTCAATCTCGTTCACAGCAAGTACTTTACTCGTTCCGTAATCCGATATCACTTTGTGATTAACTCCTTAACCACATGCTTGCAAGAGGTGTTGATATCGATTACCGAGTGGGCCCGAAGTATATCTCTCCGACTCGAGAGGGACAAATCCCATCTCGATACATACAACCCAACAAGTACTTTCCGATCACCTGAGAGACACCTTTATGATCACCCTCTCATAGGATGATGTTTGATGACCTCAAAGCTTTCTTCCGATACCAGGGAGTTGCATTATCTCATGCTCTAAGGAATACAATATTTGACATAGAAAAAGCTTCGCAAAGATAAACACGATGGCACGATCTAATTGCTCTGCTTGATTTGGGTCTGTCCATCATATCATTCTCCTAATGACATGATCTCATTATTAATCGACAACTCATGTCTATGGTTAGGAAACCTTAACCATCATTAATCAATGAGCTAGTCCATAGAGGCGTACTAGGGACACAGTGTTGTTCATAAACCACACAAGTATCAAAGTTTCCGCTTAATACAATTATAGCATGGAATATAAACTTTATCATGAACAAGAATTATAATAATAACATCTTTATTATTGCTTATAGGGCATAATTCCAACAGCTTATATGGTGTAGAACATCCCCAAAGAGCACATCGAGATCACCCCTCTTAATAGTGCTGCGTTTCCTAATTGACTCAAGAGTAAATAAGAGAGAATAATAAACAATGACACCGGCTCTCCATAGAGAAACGAATGGGGGGGGTCACCCACCACCTATCACCAACAACCTGTGGATTCTCACGTGTAGAGAGCTAATAGAAACATTAGTCCATCCTCTAGCTCCGATGCCATAGTTAATCAAAATATTAGATAAGGGCTATTTGCCCTTTCAACCGGCTACCCTGGCGGAGGTGGCTACACGCCGTCATACCCGATCTACCCCGCCTGGTACTTCGACACGGGTGCTACAGAGCACGTGACCAACGAGGCTGGTCGGCTCCAGTCGCAGGAGCCCTACCGTGTCTGTGACAAGGTCCGTACCGCTGATGGTTCAGGTATGCCCATTACTCATGTTGGTCAGGCCTCCCTTCCGTCTAGTTCCTCTCGTCGGCTTCGTCTTTGCAATGTTCTTCGCGTCCCACTTGTCACTCGTCATTTACTTTCTGTCTGTAAGTTCACCTATGATAATGATGTGTTTTGTGAATTTCACCCGTTTCATATCCTCGTTAAGGATCGAGCCACACGGGAGGTTCTGCTTAGAGGTCGCATCCACCAGGGTCTGTATGCATTGGAGGCGCCATCCCCCAGAGGTCTTCAGCGCCGTTCGTACATCGGCGTACCATTGACATGCCCGGCTTGGTCATCCTATGTCTCCCATAGTGAGCCATGGTTTGCATCGACATGAGCTTCCTACGTCGTCTACCAATAAAAAATTAGCTATTTTTGATGCTTGTCAACAGGGAAAAAGTCATCAGTTACCGTTTGTGTCTTCGTCTCGAATTGTTACTACTCCATTAGAGCTTGTGTTTTCCGATGTGTGGGGCCCTGCCCAAACCTCTATCAGTGGTCATAAATATTATGTCGGTTTTATTGATGCCTATAGTCGCTTTACGTGGCTTTACCTTCTTAAAAGCAAAGCTGATGTGTTCAATGTGTTTTTACAATTTCAAATGCATGTTGAAAGACTCCTACAACATAAGATCATTCATGTTTAGTCGGACTGGGGTGGGGGTGAGTATCGCAACCTCAATTCTTTCTTCAATAAGCTTGGGATATATCATCGTGTTTCATGCGCACATACACATCAGCAGAATGGTGCTGTCGAGCGCAAGCACCGTCACATAGTTGAAACTGGCCTTACACTCCTTGCTCATGCCTCCGTGCCTTTTCGTTTTTGGAGCGACGCCTTTAACATTGCTTGTTTCTTGATTAATAGAACCCCTACTCGAGTACTAAATATGAAGATACTGCTTGAACTGTTGTTTAATAAACTCCCTGACTACACTTTTCTCAAAGTTTTTGGTTGTGCTTATTGGCCGCACCTTCGACCCTATAATAGTCGCAAGCTTGAGTTTCGCTCCAAAAAGTGTGTATTCCTTGGATATAGTGCTCTTTACAAAGGCTACAAGTGTCTCCATGTTCCCACAAATAGAGTCTATATTTCCCGTGATGTCGTGTTTTGACGAAAATTTGTTTCCTTTTTCGAATATGCCATCTTCTCCATCATTATCATCCCCCACTAATACCTCCGTTATATCGCCTGATCAACTTGAGGATGTTGCATATTCGCCTGTGTTATTGCCTACCCACGGTGTAGGTACCGGACGTGGCGCTCGCCTCGAGATCCTGCACGACCCTGCGTCGCCAGGACCTACTTCTGCCGACCGCGACGTCGATCGCTGCATGCCACATGCAGCAGGAACGCGTCCCGAGGTCCCCTCCTCGGCCTCGCCTGGCCCAGTCGCTCTGTCGCCCACGCAACCGACTGGACGTGGGCCGCCTTCGCCCCCCGCGTCGCCTGCACGGTTCTCACCGCCTGCGTCGCGCCAGCCCTCAGGCGGCGGCTTCGCCCGCCGCCTCGTCACAGCCTCCCCGCCTGGGCCAGACTCGCCAGCGTCGGCCCTGGCTGCGGCTTTGCCGCCCGTGAGCCCGCCTCCTGCACCATCGCCTGCCTCTCCCGACGAGGTTGTCGATGCCCTGTCCCCAGCACACGTGGCTCCCCGTCCGCATACGCGCAGCCGGAGTGGTATCTACTGGCCCAAGGAACACACTGGCGGCACTGTTGCATGGATCGCTGCCTGCTTGGCTCACGCGCAGTCTGATCCTACTGCCGAACCCCAACACTATCAAGCAGCAATGAGTATTCCTCACTGGCGTGGTGCTATGGACATTGAGATTCAGGCGCTTCGTCAGAATGGCACCTGGCAGCTGGTCTCTCCTCGCCCAGGTATCAACATCATTGATTCCAAATGGGTCTTCAAGGTCAAGCGGCATGTAGATGGCTCAATTGAGCGGTACAAGGCTCGGCTTGTTGCAAAAGGTTTCAAGCAATGGTTTGGTCTTGACTATGAGGATACATTCAGTCCTGTCGTTAAACCAACCACTATTCAGCTGCTGTTGTCTCTTGCTGTCACACGGGGTTGGTCTCTTTGTCAGTTGGATGTTCAGAATGCATTTCTGCATGGTGTTCTTGAGGAGGAGGTCTACATGCGTCAGCCCCCTGGGTTTGTTGATCCTGACCATCCTCAGCACCTCTGTCGCTTGGTGAAAGTGCTCTATGGTCTCAAATAGGCTCCCCATGCTTGGCATGCTCGCCTGGGTTCTGTGCTTCGTGCTCATGGGTTTGTGCCCTCCACTGTTGATACATCCATGTTTATCCTTCAGCGACTGGAAGTTACTATGTACATCCTGGTCTATGTTGATGATATCATTCTTGTCAGCTCCTCTGTTGCGGTGACTGATCGGTTGGTTATGGCTCTCAGTTCTGATTTTGCTGTCAAGGATCTTGGCAAACTTCACTATTTTCTTGGATTGGAGGTCACATATCCACAGGATGGTCTTGATCTTTCTTAGCAGAAGTACTGTCAGGATCTATTGCGGCGTGCTGGCATGTTGGAGTACAAGGCTGCGACTACTCCTATGTCCTCCACTGAGACTATTTCTGCTACTAATGGGACTCTCCTCTCTGCTGATGGTGCTACTGACTACAGAAGCCTTGTTGGGGCTCTTCAGTACCTCACCATCACACGGCCTGATATTTTATATGCAGTTAACCGTGTCTGCCAGTATCTTCATGCCCCTCGAGAGCCACACTTTACTGCTGTCAAGCGCAATCTGTGTTACGTTCGCTCCATTGCTTCTTATGGACTTCATCTTCGGCCGGCGCCCTCTGGTGTGCTCTCGGCTTTCAGTGATGCTGACTAGGATGGTAACCCAGACGACAGATGATCCACGAGGGATATGCAATATTCTTTGGTCCTAATCTGATCGAGAGTTGAAGATCTCCAACAGTCAGCCTCCTGTACTTTGGTGTGATAACATCGGCGCCACATACCTTTCATCCAATCCGGTATTTCATGCCCGAACGAAACACATCGAAGTTGATTATCATTTTGTGAGAGAATGTGTTACACAGAAGTTCTTACAGATCAAGTTCATCTCCTCCAAGGATCAACTTGCTGACATCTTCACCAAACTGTTGTCTCTTCCTTTGTTCTTAGGTTGTAGACGCAATCTTAACTTACTGAGTACCTCAGGTCACAGTTAAGGTTGAGGGAGGGTGTTAGACTGTATATTTGTATAACTGTAAACTGTATCTATACCGTATATCTTGGTACCCAATATATAAAGTGATAGGCCACGCACCAGATGCGTTGAGCCGGTTTTCACCAAATCATTGTCTAACAGCTCGTACTTAACGTTTCTTAACCCTTGCTAGATTCTGAAGCCAATATAGACGACGTCTACATCAACTTATGCTCAAGGGAATCGTCATCAACAGCTCAAGTTCTTCAATGAAGTCAATAAAGTCAACATATATATCAACTAAAGTAAAGTCGAAGTTGCTGATTAGATAGGAATATAATCTCTAACCATAGAACCTACTTCGGTAGAGTATTGCAATAGCAGCAATGCAAGCCAAATAATTAGATGCTAATATAATTAGCATGATAGTTATGAGTTGATTATTTCTGATTTTTCTTTGTAAGAAATTTCTTTCTCTCTCTTTAACCTAGAGTATTCTCTAGGTATTTTGTAAAGAGTCGAGTTATAACCTTTAGTCATGTCTTGGACCTGTTGTGTTTCTGTTGTACCATTCTGGGAAGTGTAATACTAATGAACGGTGTTTTATTGGTATTATGTCAATGACTATAGTGTACTACATCAGGAAGTGGTATATTGGGTCGCCGCAACGCGCTGGAGGGTTAGGGTTTCCGTCCCCGCCGCCTCCACGCCGCCGGTTGCCGTCCCCGCCATCGAAAATCTCTCCCGCCGGTCGTCGTTGCCGTCCAACTAGATCTGGACCACTGATGCCACCCTCTCACCCCCCCACCCCACCATGCCCCTCCGCCCTAGCTCCGCCGCCATCATGTAACGCCCTGGCTTCGCCGTCCTTACAATTGCTTTAGCAAAAAAAATAAACAATTTGAGGTAATTAAGCCCTTGAACATATTATTTAAGATAAAAAATGTTAGAAACGGTTTAAATTATCACTTAGAAAATATATTCGGCCATCGGGGCATTTTAGACATTTTAGTCTTACAACCAACATTAGTCGTCAAAAACACCCTTGCCAAACAACACATCTCTACTTCAGACGGCTGCTTCTTACAGCCACTTTATAGCTACAGCCCAAACAAGGGCAGTTGGGCAGTGGGCAGATCGTTGCGGATGCGGCGGGTGTGTGCCTCTCTCTCTCTAGATCGATCCTCCTAGCATTCCCATACTTGCGTAGGTATACTGCACATGCGACGATATATCGGTTGGCCCCTGCATGTTGACGTTCTAATTGCGTCTCCTGGTACAAACAGATCGACCAGGCATGTGTGTATTCTTGGACATTATTTCTGATTGACACGACATTTTTCCTCTAAACAAATACTCCCTCTGTTTCAAAATATAAGATGTTTTAACTTTGTGAAGCAAATTTATCTAGACATCTTTTAATATATAGGTTCATTCAGATTTAGAGTGAATCTATACACTAAAATAAGTCTAGATGTATTTTCTTCATAAACCTAAAACATCTTATAAGAGTACTACGCAGTTGACGTAGCGTCCCTTAGCACGGATAGTCACAGAGCACTCGCTAGGCTGGATGCATCTCTTCTGTCCGTGACACAAGAATAATAAGTAACACAAACAAGTTGCAGGCGGTCTGGTCCAGTCCGTACGTCCTGTACTCCTGTGGTTAGTCGGTATGAAACGGAGAACTCGCGTGGCCAGCACAGCAATCGCGGGGTTCAGTTCAGACCTGTGGCCCATTTGAACCGGCCGAGAGAGAAATAACATTTGTCTAGTAATAATAAGCGATTGATCCGTGACTATGCAGGCAGGCAGGCGGGCGGGTTGCGCTAGCTAGCGAGACGCGGCTTGCGCATTCAATATTCTCGATCTAGTACGAATTGCGATCCGAAGCAGGCAGCCTGCTGGCCATCCGTCCCTGGACGGAGCTGGGAACCAATGCGTGTCGGGTCGGGTGGTGTCTCCTTCTTCTTCTTCTTCTTCCATTCCGACTCTGTGCATGCATGTCCAGGTCCACACGCAACGCCGGCGACCCTACATACTCGCCCGTTTCTCCGCGCCCTTCCTGGTCAACAGGGGTGACAACTGACAAGATTCCAGTGCATGCTACTGTAGCACCCGCCGTGTATCATCTCAGCTACCAAATCGCTCCATCAGATGGTGTGAAACTGTGGACGGCCGATATCATACTTCGACAGTCGGGCTGCCGCACATGACTGTCTGGTCGATGTCGACCGCATCACGATTATTCATGCCAATGGTGTCAACAAAGTGTCTTTATTTATTTATACTCCATTTAGCAGAACTTGAGACACGTCTGGCTTTGGTCCAAAAACTAGATCAAAATATGATCTCTCCGTAGTCAGCCAGTCGGCGCCAAATTAAACAGTACTATCAGTGTTAAGCTCTTTGGCAGGCACAGAGACCTCGATCGATCGTGATCATCAAATTCTGAAACAGTTAGTTTTGGCAGGGGCTAGATGCCGTCCAAGTCTATCACAAGGGGAGATTTGTTAGTACTCCCTCCGACCCATATTAGTTGACTTGGATTTGTCAAAATTAGGATGAACCTATATACTAAATCTTGTCTAGATTCATCTAAATTTTAATAAAATTGACTCAACTAATATAGGTCGAAGGAAGGTAGTAGAGAACAGTTTTGGGGGTCCACCTTTACATGGCTTTTACGGCGCCGCTATACAAAGGGATCTGCTGCTAGAGAAAGTCACACAGATGAATTTGCTAGCCACGTCATCTCGGTCAACCTGCACACGTGTTCACGTCATAGTAGGGAAACAAATGAGCATCATATGTTGAGGACGTATATATAGTCAAAGAAGATGAGAAAAAAAACGGTTTTGCTAAGTCACAATTAGCTGTGACATATCTTAGGTTACAGCCAATTCGTGTACCGTTTGATTTGCCGTTCGCGTCAAGATTGGTGCCGTTCTTTTCTTTGCCAATGTTGCGTGGAGCTGTGGCCGCCATGCGTGTTGTTGGGCTGCTCCATGCATGTCAGGCCATGTGGGCTGTCCTACGAGGCTCCCTTTTTTTCCTTCTTGTTATTATTTTGTCCGTTGTTTGCTTATTTTATTTTGCTTAGGCCTATTATTTGGTACTCCTGTTTGTTAGGGTCATATCGAGCGCAGCTTGCTTTATTAGTTCCAAGATAGAACTACTATATATTGATTGGCCCACAAAAAATTATATGGATATAATAATCTTTTTGATTTTTTTTAGCGCGGGAACATTTTTCTTTGTAGTTGATTTTTTCTCCGTTCATTTTTGCATGTTGTTTATGTGCTTCACCTTTTTAGGATTATTAGCTTAGAGTTCGTTTAATCTGTCCCACGCGTTCTAGTTACTGCCTCTGTCCAGTCTGTATCTCGGTGTGTTGTCATGTGCGCCGCCTGTCCGACTGCGCTGTATTGTCCCTTGTGCACTCTGGCTTCGCGTCACGATCTTTTCTCTAGATATTTTTGTTTGCGTCATATACTTAACTACCGTGATCTTTCTTTTACTTGTTTGTCTTTTGCGTCTAGCTCTTGTTTTTGTCTTTTATTGTTGTGTAGTTGTGAGTATGATCTGGTAAAGGCATACAGACGAGATGTTCGTTTTTTTCATTTTATGAATTATCTAGCGTAATTGTTCCTACAGTTGTATTTGTAGGGGTTCGTAGCATGGAAAACAAAAAAATTCTACCGCATGCACACAAACAAGCCAAGATCTATCTACTAGATTGTAGGAACGAGTCGATAGAAGCACTCACCCTCGAAGATTCCAAAGCGGTTAACGAGAGAAGATTCTCGTGGGTGATGTAGTCGTACACTTATCGATCTCAAGATCGCTTAGACGATCCTTCCGGCAGCGCTTCCGCAGTCGGTCACACGTTCGGTACTCGATGAAGACCTTCATCTCCCTTGTTCCAGCAGGGAGCGGAGGTTATAGTTCTCCCCTCGCGATTCCGACAGCACGACGGCGTGGTGTCGGAAGTAGAGGGAAGATCCCGCAGGGCTTCGCCTAAGCCGGTGCGAGTTATAGTGGATCTAGGGTTTCCTGGTGGTCTAGGGTTTAGAAGACCGGGAGGAGGAGGAGGTGTCGGCGGCGGCTAGGGCGACGGCGACGGGCCGGCGGCGGCGGGGATGTGGCGGCGGCTCGGGTGGAGAAGGGCTAGGCTTGGTGCTTTGGGGCAGCCCTCGCCCTCTATTTATGAGAGGGGGGCAGCCTTGGAAGGGGTGAGTTTGAATCCACTTCCAAACCCAAGTTGGAAGGACTCTCTCCTACTTCCACTAGGAAACTAATGTTTCAGTTTGACTTTTCAAACCTTCCGTTTGACTTTCAATTTAGAGCTTTAATTCTCTCTCACAAATGACCACACCAAGTGACCTAGGATATGATCTAATCATTCCACTTAACCATGACACATTCATGGACCATTCTCCTTCCGAACCGGTGAACCTTCTAGAACCTCTCCGACGAAAACATCAGAATGTTTCCCGAACTTCGGAATCGGACTTTCCTTATATGAATCTTAATTCTTCGGACCATTTCGGATCTTCTCGTGATATCCCGGATCCCATCCGAGACTCCGAACAACATTTAGTATCCCTACTAACATTCCATATCTACTAAATAACATCGAATCCTTAAGTGTGTCTCCCTACGGTTCATGAATTATGCGGACATGACCGAGACACTTCTCCGATCAATAACCAATAGAGGAATCTGGAAATTCATATGGCTCCTACATATTTCCACGATTACTTTGCAATCGAATGAACCACTTACATACAATACCAATTTCCCTTTGTCTCACGATAGTTTACTTATCCGAGGTTTCGATCGTCGGTATCTCTGCATACCTAGTTCAACCTCGTTACCGATAAGTACCCTTTTCTCGTTCCCGTGATATGTGATTCCTTGTGGCCAGTCACATGCTTGCAAGCCAATTGGATGACATTCCACCGAGAGGGCCTAGAGTATATCTATCTGTCATATGGATGGACAAATCCCACTCTTGATCCATGTGCCTCAACCCATACTTTCTGAACACTCAATGCCACCTTTATAGCCACCCAGTTAAGGTGTGGTGTTTGATGTCATCAAAGCATCCTTCCGGTGATGGTGATTAGCATGATCTCATGGTCGAAGGAATTAGGTTACTATGTATCAGAAATCTTATAGCAAACGAACTATTGAAATGACTTGATCTTTACGCTACACTTATCTATATGAGTATGTCCATCATACCATTCTCCTAATGATATGATCTCGTTGTTAACAATATCTCAATGTTCATGATCGAGAAACCACGATCATCTATTAACCAACAGGCTAGTATTATTAAAGAGGCTTTACTAGGGACTCTAATTTAGTTTACAAATTACACAAGTATTAATGTTTGCGGTTAATACTGTTATAGCATGAATGTAAACTTTTATCATAAACACAAAGATATAATAATAACCACTTTTATTATTGCCTCTAGGGCATATCTTCAACAGTCTCCCACTTGCACTAGAGTCAACTAATCTAGATTACATGATAATATACCGAACACCCATGGCGGTTTGGTGCTGGTCATGTTTTGCCCTCGGGAGAGGTTTTGTCAACGGATCCGCCACATTCAGATATGTGTGTACTTTGCAAATCTTTATGTCACCATCTTGGACATGCTCTCGAATAGCGTGAAAACGTAGCTTGATGTGCTTCAGCTTCTTGTGTGACCTTAGTTCTTGCGCATTGGCTATGGCACCCATGTTATCATAGTAGATAGACATTGGTTCTAGCACACTTGGAACCACACCAAGCTCTATAATGAACTCCTTCATCCATATCGCCTCTTGTGAAGCCTCCGAAGCAGCTATGTATTCTGATTCAGTTGAAGATCTCGCCACAACGCTTTGCTTTGCACTCCTCCAGCTAACCGCTGCACCATTCAAAGTAAATACGTATCCATATTGTGATTTAGAATCATCCGGATCGGTGTTCCAACTAGCATCAGTGTAACCATTAACAACGAGTTGTTCATCACCTCCATAAGAAAGAACCATATCCTTAGTTCTTCTCAAGTACTGAAGGATGTTTTTAACCGCTGTCCAATGATCCACTCCTGGATCACTTTGATATCTGCTAG
Organism: Avena insularis; assembly: GCA_023614405.1. Classification (NCBI taxonomy): domain Eukaryota; kingdom Viridiplantae; phylum Streptophyta; class Magnoliopsida; order Poales; family Poaceae; genus Avena; species Avena insularis. The sequence goes on along the minus strand of CM042685.1, from coordinate 418,919,144 downwards.
TCAAACTAACAGCATATGCAATGTCGGGTCTAGTACATAGCATGGCATACATAAGAGATCCTATGGCTGCGGCATAGGGAGTCTTACTCATTCTTTCTCTATCTTCTGCCATTGCAGGACTTTGAGTTTTACTCAAGGTCGTATTGGGCAACCTGGGCAAGAACCCTTTCTTGCTATATTCCATTCCAAACCTCTTTAGAACTTTATCCAAATATGTACTCTGTGACAATGATATTAGGCGTCTCGATCTATCTCTATAAATCTTTATGCCCAATATGTAAGCTACTTCGCCAAGATCTTTCATTGAAAAACTATTATTCAAATAATCCTTGACACTATTAAGAAGGTCTACATCATTACCAATCAACAATATGTCATCTACATATAGTATTAAGAATGCTACAGAGCTCCCACTCACTTTCTTCTAAATACAAGCTTCTCCATAAGTTTGTATAAAACCAAAGCTTTTGATCACCTTATCAAAATGTTGATTCCAACTCTGGTATGCTTGCTTCAATCCATAAATGGACCATTGAAGTTTGCATACCTTGTTAGCATCTTTAGGATCGACAAAACCTTTGGGTTGTACCATATACAACTCTTCATCAATGTCTCCATTGAGGAACGCCGTTTTGACATCCATCTGCCATATTTTATAATCATAATATGCAGCGATTGCTAACATAATCCTAACAGACTTTAGCTTCGCTACTGGTGAGAATGTCTCATCGTAGTCAACTCCTTGAATTTGTCGAAACCCTTTTGCGACAAGTCGAGATTTATAGACGGTAACATTACCATCAGCATTTGTTTTCTTCTTGAAAATCCATTTGTTCTCGACAGCCTTCTGGCCATCCGGTAAGTCCACCAAAGTCCATACTTGGTTTTTGTACATGGATCCAATCTCGGATTTCATGGCTTCATGCCATTTATTGGAATCTGGGCTCATCATTGCTTCCTCATATGTCGCAGGGTCATCGGTGTTGTCCACCAACATGATATTCATAATGGGATCATACCAATCAGGAGTGGTACGAGTTCTCGTTGACCTGCGAGACTCTGTAGTAACTTCAACCGAAGTTTCATGATCGACATCATTAGCTTCCTCTCTTATTGGTGTAGGCGGCAACGGAACTACTTCCGGTGCTGCGCTACTCGCAAGTTCGAGAGAAGGTTCAACAACCTCGTCGAGTTTTACTTTCCTTCCAGTCACTTCTTTCGAGAGAAACTCCTTCTCTAGAAAGGATCCATTCTTGGCAACAAATATTTTGCCCTCGGATCTATGATAGAAGGTATACCCAATAGTTTCCTTCAGGTATCCTATGAAGACGCATTTTTCCGCTTTGGGTTCAAGCTTGTCGGACTGTAACTTCTTTACATAAGCTTCGCAACCCCAAACTTTAAGAAACGACAATTTTGGTTTCTTCCCAAACCATAATTCATACGGTGTCGTTTTAACGGATTTAGATGGTGCCCTATTTAAAGTGAATGTGGTTGTTTCTAATGCATAACCCCAAAATGATAGTGGTAAATCTGTCAGTGACATCATAGAACGAACCATATCTAAGATAGTTCGATTACGATGTTCGGACACAATGGTGTTCCCGGCGGTGTCAATTGTGAAAGTATTCCGCATTTCTTCAAATGCTCGCCAAACTCATAACTTAGATATTCACCTCCACGATCAGATCATAGAAATTTAATCTTCTTGTTACGTTGATTCTCTACCTCACTTTGAAATTCCTTAAACTTCTCGAAAGTTTCGGACTTATGTTTCATGAAATAGATATACCCATATCTACTCAAGTCATTCGTGAAGGTAAGAACATAGCGATAACCACCACGCGATGCTACACTCATTGGACCACACACATCGGTATGTATGATTTCCAACAAGTCCGTAGCTCGCTCCATCATACGAGAAAATGGAGTCTTAGTCATTTTACCCATCAGACATGCTTCGCATATTTCAAGTGATTCAAAATCAAGTGATTCAAGAAGTCCATCGGAATAGAGTTTCTTCATACGCTTCACTCCAATATGACCAAGACGACAGTGCGACATATAGGTCGAGTTATCACTCAATTTCAAACGTTTAGCTTCAATGTTATTAATGTGTGTATTACTACAATCGAGATTCAATAAGAATAGACCATCTATCAAAGGTGCATGTGCATAAAACATATTACTCATATAAATCGAACAACCATTATTCTCGGACTTAAACAAGTAACCGTCTTGCAATAAACATGATCCGGATATAATGTTCATGCTCAACGCAGGCACCAAATAACAATTATTTAAGTATAAAACTAATCCTGATGGTAGATGAAGAGGTAGCGTGCCGACCGCGATCACATCAACCTTTGATCCATTTCCAACGCGCATCATCACCTCGTTCTTCGCTAGCTTCCGTTTATTCTGCGCATTTTGCTTGAGTTACAAATATGAGCAACCGAACCAGTATCAAATACCCAGGCACTACTACGAGTACTAGTGAGATACACATCAATAACATGTATATCAGATATACCTTTCTTCTTGATGTTGCCGTTCTTCAAATCCGCCAATTCCAGTGACCCTCTCCCTTGCAGTAAAAGCACTCAGTATCAGCCTTAGGCCCAGCCATGGTCTTCTTCGCCGGCGCGGTAACTTTCTTACCGCCCTTCTTGAAGTTTCCCTTTTTCTTAGACTTGCCTTGCTTCTTGAATTTGGTGGTCTTATTGACCAACAACACTTGGTGCTCTTTCTTGATCTCCACCTCTGCAGACTTCAACATGGAGAAGAGTTCGGGCAACGACTTGTCCATGTTTTGCATATTGTAGTTCATCACAAAGTTCTTGTAACTTGGTGGTAGTGATTGGAGGACACGGTGAATCCCTAAAGCATTAGGAATCACTATACCTAAGCTTTGAAGCTTGCTTGCATGCCTAGACATCTTAAGAACGTGCTCACTGATGGAGCTGCCCTCTTCCATCTTGCAGTTAAAAAAATTTCAGAAGCCTCATAACTCTCAACTGCCGCGTGAGCCTCAAATATCATTTTGAGTTCACGGACAATATCATGTGGGTCATGGTTCTCAAATCTTTTCTGAAGCTCCGATTCCAAACCATACAAGATAGCACACTGAACTGTGGAGTACTGATTCTTCCGAGCGAAGAAAACATTCTTTACCTCATCGGTAGCATCAGCTGTAGGCGGGTCACCCAGCGGTGCATCGAGCACATAGGTCAAATTACCAGTATTGAGGACAATCCTCAAATTGAGGAACCAATCCGCGAAGTTGCTTCCATTGTTTTTTAATTTTTCTTTCTCCAGGAACACATTAAAATTGATGGTAGGGGCCGCCATTGATCTACATCATATTTGCAATAGTTTAGAATAAGTTTATGACAAATTGAGTTCTAATTAATAGTTAAATTAATCTAGGTGAACTCCCACTCAAAACAATATCCCTCACATTGTTTTAGTGATCACACGAACCAAATCCACCACATCAAAACCGATCATCACGAGAGTTGATGTAGCTTCAATGGCGAACAATCAACATGTTCATCATATCTACTATATGACTCATGCTTTACCTTTCGGTGATCCGTGTTCTGAGACCATGTCTGTACATGCTAGGCTCAACAAGATCAAACCTTAGCTTCCGCATGAGCAAATCTGGCTTGCTCACGTTGTATACACTCGCAGAAACTAACACACCCAATCATCACATGGTGCTTCAAAACAACGAGCTTTAGCAACGATGCTTACTAAGGATGAACACTTTAATACTTGAAATTGTGTGCTCGAGGGATCATCTTATAATGCTACCGTCGTGAACTAAGCAATACAAGATGCATAAAGGATTAACATCACATGCAATTCATAATATGTGATATGATATGGCCTTTCTGCTTGTGCTTCCGATCTCCATCTTCAAGCACAAACATGATCTCCATCATCACCGGTGTGGCGTCAAGGTCAATGGCGCCGCTTCATGGTTGTCGTCCACCAGCATCAACTATTACAACTACTTTGAATAGACACGCAAGTCTTAAAGGAATTTAAAAGACAACCATATGGCTCCTGCCGGTTGCCAACTTACAATAAGGAACATTGCATACATCATATATAATCACAATCATGGCCATATCACATCACAACACACCCCTGCAAAACAAAGTTAGACGCCTCTAATTTTCTTTGCATATTTTACGTGGTTTGGGGCTTTCAATAAGTGACGTTCTAACTTACGAACAAGAACTACAATGTTTATGTTTGAACTATCAAGTGCCCGTTGTAAATTGAATCTATACTATGATGGGACAGACAGACACCCGCAAAGCCACTTATGCAATACAAGTTGCATGTTAAGCGTGGAGCAAGTCTCATGAATGATGTCATATAAGGTTAGCCCGGGCCGCTTCATACCATCATACCGCAAGATGCAAAGTACACAAAAAGCAATTGATAATAAAAGCACCACCGCCCATAATGACCATTGTGTTCTACTCGTGCAACAGATCTACATATAGACACGGCTCTGATACCACTATAGGGGTTCGTAGCATGGAAAACAAAAAAATTCTACCGCATGCACACAAACAAGCCAAGATCTATCTACTAGATTTTAGCAACGAGTCGATAGAAGCACTCACCCTCGAAGATTCCAAAGCGGTTAATGAGAGTAGATTCTCGTGGGTGATGTAGTCGTACACTTGCCGATCTCAAGATCGCGTAGACGATCCTTCCGGCGCTGCATTCCAGCAGCGCTTCCACAGTTGGTCACACGTTCGGTACTCGATGAAGACTTTCCTCTCCCTTGTTCCAGCAGGCAGCGGAGGTTGTAGTTCTCCCCTCGCAATTCCGGCAGCACGACGACGTGGTGTCGTAAGTAGAGGGAAGATCCCGCAGGTCTTCGCCTAAGCCGGTGCGAGTTATGGTAGATCTAGGGTTTCCCGGTGGTATAGGGTTTAGAAGACCGGGAGGAGGAGGTGTCGGCGGCGGCTAGGGCATGACGGCAATGACGTGGCCAGTGGCTACTGGCTCGGGTGGGGAAGGGCTAGGCTTGGTGCTTTGGGGCAGCCCTCCCCCTCTATTTATGAGAGGGGGGCACCCTTGGGAGGGGTGAGTTTGAATCCACTTCCAAACCCAAGTTGGAAGGACTCTCTCCTACTTCCACTAGGAAACTATTGTTCCAGTTTGACTTTTCAAACCTCCCGTTTGACTTTCAATTTAGAGATTTAATTCTCTCTCACAAATGACCACACCAAGTGACCTAGGATATGATCTAATCATTCCACTTACCCATGGCACATTCATAGACCATTCTCCTTCCAGACCGGTGAACCTTCTAGAACCTCTCCGACAAAAACATCGAAATGTTTCCCGAACTCCGGAATCATACTTTCCTTGTATGAATCTTATTCTCCGGACCATTCCGGATCTCCTCGTGATATCCCGGATCCCATTCAAGACTACAAACAACATTCGGTATCCCTACTAACATTCCATATCTACTAAACAACATTGAATCCTTAAGTGTGTCTCCCTACGGTTCGTGAATTATGCGGACATGACCGAGACACTTCTCCGATCAATAACCAATAGAGGAATCTGGAAATTCATATGGCTCCCACATATTTCTATGATTACTTTGCGATCGAATGAACCACTTACATACGATACCAATTTCCCTTTATCTCATGATAGTTTACTTATCCGAGGTTTTGATCGTCGGTATCTCTGCATACCTAGTTCAACCTCGTTACCGATAAGTACTCTTTTCTCGTTCTCGTGATATGTGATCCCTTATGAGCCAGTCACATGCTTGCAAGCCAATTGGATGACATTCCACCGAGAGGGTTCAGAGTATATCTATCCTTCACATGGATGGACAAATCCCACTCTTGATCCATGTGCATCAACCCATACTTACCGAACACTCAATGCCACCTTTATAGCCACCCAGTTACGGTGTGGTGTTTGATGTTATCAAAGCATCCTTCCGGTGATGGTGATTAGCATGATCTCATGGTCGAAGGAATTAGGTTACTATGCATCAGAAAGCTTATAGCAAACGAACTATTAAAATAACTTGATCTTTATGCTACGCTTATCTATAGGAGTATGTCCATCATACCATTCTCCTAATGATATCATCTCGTTGTTAACAACATCTCAATGTTCATGATCGAGAAACCACGATCATCTATTAACCAACAAGCTAGTATTATTAAAGAGGCTTTACTAGGGACTCTAATTTAGTTTACAAATTACACAAGTATTAATGTTTCCGGTTAATACTGTTATAGCATGAATGTAAACTTTTATTATAAACACAAAGATATAATAATAACCACTTTTATTATTGCCTCTAGGGCATATCTCCAACAGTATTTTTTTGCTGCAATTCATTTCTACATGTTATTTCTATGAAACTATTCTTGCACGTTAAGATTTGTGTTTTGCCTAGTATGAGTTTGTTTTGGCCCGCAAAGGTTGTGGGGTCCAGACTTCTTATCATTGTGGGCCGTTGAATAGGTCTTAGCCTATTTTTGCTCCCGTGTGTTCTGTTATGTAGGTTGATACCTTGTTATTTTCTCTCCACGACATTGACATCTTTTATTCAGAGAGCCCCAGAGTGGCGGAGATTGGGCGAGAGCGACCGAGGCGGGTGTAGGGGCGGGTCATTGATTTGACAAGCAGCTCTTTTTCCAGCGCCGGAGCTCCGCTGATTAGTGTCGGCATCAGTTATTCTCTGGTGACTACGGTATGAGTTGTATTTTTTATAGGTATAAGTTGCAATTGAACTCGCAACCGGTCCATGTTTTATATGAGTTGCAATTGGACTCGCAATTGACTTGTATTTTTCATAGGTATGAGTTGCAATCAGACTCGCAACTGATTCAAAGTTCCCTATGAGTCGCAATAACACTCACAACTGTCTTTGTCTTTTTCATATGTATGAGTTGCAATTGAATTCTAAACTAATCCATGTTTCATGTGAGTTGCAATCAGACTCGCAACCGACTTGTCTCTTTTATAGATGTGAGTTGCGATTCGACTCGCTGATTCATATTTCATATGAGTTGCAATCGGACTCGCAACTGACTTTGTGTTTTTCATAGGTATGAGTTGCAATTGTACTCGCAATTGGTTCCATGTTTTATATGAGTTACAATCAGACTCGCAATTGACTTGTCTTTTTCATGAATCACGACTTTTTCGTGCTTCCTATGAGTTGCAATTGAATTTGCAACTGGTTCATGCTTTCGTGTTCCATATAAGTTTTGCAATTGGACGTGCAACTGGTTTATATCTCTTTCCAAGTTTAACTAGAATTGTAACCGAGATTTTTGAATTTTATATATTATCATATTGAGAAATATATTTTTTCTACTTCTATAAGTTGCAATCAGACTTACAACTGGAATTGCAGCTAAGATTTTTTTAAATTTATATCATATTTTTCCACATCATTGTTTTTCGTGTTGTATTACGAGTGATAATCGGACTTGAAACAGGTTTATGCTTTCGGGCTCCCTATAAGTTGAAATCGGACTTGCAACTAGTTTATATTTTTTCACAGTCGCAAGTAGAATTGCAACCAAGATTTTTTAAATTATATATCATATTTTTCAAATCGACTTTTGTGATTCCCTATTAGCTGCAACCGGATTTGCAATTGAGATTTTTGTTGTTACAAGTCAGGTTGCAACTAATTTTTTTCCCATAGTCGAATTACAACTGACATTATTTTTGGTTGCAATTAGGGTAACAACTGGATTTTTTTGGAGTTGTAAGTGGGATTGCAACTATGATTTTTGCTGTTACAAGTGAGGTTGTAACTAAAATTATTTTTCAGCTGCAAGTTGGGTTGTACCTGAGGTTGTTTTTCCAAGTCGCAATTCGGTTTGTAACAGTATAAATAAAATAGTATTTATGTATTTTATTTTGCAAGTGTGTATCATTTTAGTTGTCACATTAAAAATCACTGAACACTATGTTGTGTAATAGGGGAATCAGAAGGTGATTTGTAAGAGTTAAAGAAAATAATTTAGTGGCATAAAATATGATGGCGTCTACTGACGTTCCTAGACAATAATGTGTGGCTGCTCACGTTACATGCAAAATGATCCACATCACGTACGTGACTACCAGATATCGTGTGACACGTGACGCGTCAAATTCCAGCACGCATATATGCTTTTTCCCTTGCTATTGGACCAATCGAGGGCAAAAATAAGTGGAAAAAAATGCTGACATCATTCGAACATGACGTATCTTATGTCATATTCGACTGTAACTTAGAGATTCCCTAAAAAAATCATAACAGATCTAACAAAAAAGACGCATATAACTGAGCATGATGCAGGTGGCAGCGAGCTTCGCTGCGGAGGGCGCTATGACGAAGCAGCCTCCAAGGCAGATGGGGCTCCAGGAAGAAACAACACCTGTCATATACTTGTTGGTGCCACAGATTGTGGAGTAACCAACGCATGATTTCAGCATTTGGTTGATCATTGAGGAACAGTTGTAGGCCTAGTACTAGCAGGCATTGAGGTCCTGGGATCTGCGAGCACGATGGTCAATTTGTTGGTCAGGTAATCATTATGTACATCTGGATTGTATTCGAGGATAATTATAGTTTCCTGAGGCAGCTATAAGTTATAGCAATAGCGAGTACGAAGTCCCATATCTTGAAGGCGTAGATATTACTGTATTCTGCTACTGCCATAAGCTCATCTCTGAAACACACAAATTTTTGAGCGATACTGGTGTCGATTCCTCCTAGTTCTGTGATATCACGATCAATAGTAGTATAATCTGCGGTAGATTGACGTGATTTGTTCATTCACTGGCCATCTACAACTACCAGCCGCTGGCCCAGACTGATGGTGTCTTGCTGATCACAGTTGATCACAGTTTCATCTTTAGGATAACCATTGCGATTTACCTCTTCAGAACCGCTGATCACAGTTTCATCTTTAGGATAACAGACTAACTTGAGGGCAGTTGCAAGTTTCAGTCTACCCCAATTCTTAGTCTCAATTTCTGATAGCTCTTGAAGCTGCTCGGTACCATACTGCCACAGTTCAGCACGTTCATCCTCAAAACGATCACACTCATACAGGGTAGATGAAAAATCAATGATGCCTGGATTGACCGCATAAAAGGAATACTACTTCATCTCTAACAGGAAAACACAAAGGGCATCGAGAATATCATACAAATACAAATACTTGTGTAAGTGGCTGGAAGAGGGAAGATCACAAACTGTTGGAAAGTGTAACAGTACATGACATGGAGCATGCCATCTCAGACACGGGAAAGGAAGTGATGAGCTCACCAAGCTGGCATCAACGTCGAAGTAATAACGATCCAGGACTGATTTCATTCCTCGACTAATCTGGAGGCGGTCCTCATCAGTCAGTTCTAATTCTTCACCAGGCACTAAAACCTTGATGAGATTCTTCAAGCCCCGCATTAATTCCAGAACAGCGTCATCAAACAGGCAGTGAATTCCCTGGCTAAAAAAATCCGCAACAAAAACTGTGGTCAAACTGTTCACAGGCATACAAGTTTGCATAAGCATTTACTACATGGGAAGTTTACATACAAAGGAATCTTACACTCACCAAAGTTGCTTCAATGATGTCTTTATGCTCCTGTTTTCCAACAGCAAGTTTCTGGCCAGGCCGGAGTGAGCTCTTGATCATCTTAGCAAGCTTAGAACAAACACCATTACACTTAATGGCACCGGCCTTGTCCTCGAAAATTTTGAATTCTTTTAAAAAATAGCCTGATAAAGGAATAAACAAAGACGGGCATGCATGTTAGCAGGGAAAACAAAGAATCAGTCAAACACCATGTAATGTCTCAATCATGAGTAGAGAGGATGCATGTGTTAGATAGATCTCAACGTGACTGGGCCCAACGGCCCAGCACGCCCCTATCCGCGCCCTGATCGGGGGCGCCCAACCCTATCTGGTTGGTGGGCCCCTGTTGGCAGCGCTATATAAAGAGGTGGGGAGCCGACAGCACGCCTCACGAGGTTAGCTGTGCCCTAGCCGCCCCACCTACAAGCCCTACCCGATCTAGGCTAGCGCTGCGCCGACGGAAAGCTCCACCGCCGCCACACTCAACCCCTTTCACCACCCATGGCCAACGACGGAGGCTCCAGCTCCGGCACTAGCTCGGGCATCCCCTCTGGCTCATGTCTCTCGAGCCAGGGAGCAGGTAGTTCTCTCTCTCTCTCTCTCTCTCTCTCTCTCTCTCTCTCTCTCTCTCTTTCGATCTAGAAAGGTAAAGTACAGTGCTACTGATAGATCTAGACTAGATCCATTGCAAAGGTGTATTTAACATTGGTATCAGAGCAAGTTTTAGTTGCTAGATTTTTCAGTGCAATAGTAGAAAAGAAAAGACCTAGATCTAAAGTGCACCTGCCCTATGGCCGCGCCGTTCCTCTCGATCTAGATGGGCATCCATTTTGGAGACATCTAGAAGAAGAACAAACCCCTCTGGGGCAAAGAGAAAGAAAGAAAAGACACCCCAAAAGAACCCTAGATCCCGCATGCTAACCCTAGATCGGCGGCAAAGCAAACCCCAAAGCCCAAGATCCCACAGATGCATCCCCAAAAACCCCAAAGAGACTCAAAAAAAAGGAGGGGTGATGAACCCACCGGCCGCTGCCGCGCGCCGGCCAAAAGGCCCCTCCACTGCGTCGTTTGACGGGCGTGCGCCCACCCTCGGGTGGGCCTTGCAGCCTATCTACCTTGTCGCTCGCGGTGTGGGGAAGGGGATGGACGAAAGAGGAAGGGGTGGTGACGCCGGGGAAGGGAGGGGACCGTCGCCAGCACAGCTGCCGGACGGACGACCGCCTCTCCTCCCCAACACCGCCGAAGAAGACCTCGTCGCCGGCCCCGCCGCTCGCCGCGCGTGGGGCAACAGCCACCACCGCTGCGGACAAGGGAGAGGGAGGGGCGCGCCTCGGGCGGCCACCTCGCCTCAAGCCGCGCATGCGCCGCCGGAGCAAAGGGAGAGGGAGGGGCACGCCGAGGGCGGCCGCCTCGCCTCGGCCCAGCGCGGGCTGCGCCGCCCATGAGGAGGCGTGGGGAGGAAGGGCGCGCAGCCTCGACCTCTCCTCCACCAGCCACAGCTGGGTGGACGCCCGCCACGATGGCAGCAGCATGGTGGACGCGCCGCCACGGGGGGAGCGCAGGGTGGACGCGGTGGGGAAAATGGGTTAGGGTTAGTGAGGGGGGCGGCGGCCTGGGCTTTTATACCGCCGAGACGCGCGGACCGCCGTCCGATCTAGGGTGACAGAAACGGACGGTCCAGATCGCTTGTGGCGGGGAGCAGCCTTGAGCATTGGCGAACAAGCGGCCAAGCAGCCAAGTGGCCAGCCAGCGGGCGCTAGCCGAGCGTCTTTGGGCCGTTGTGGGCAGAGCGATCGATTTTTCCTGTTTTTTCCTTTTACAGAGTATGTTTTAGCTGCTTTAAATTGTTTTGCTTAGTTTTTTAAGCAATTTTCAAATATTTTTCTCTAGTCATTTTATTTCAAGCATATTTTGACTAGAGAATGATATTAAAGCAGAATTTTTTTCTGTAAAGATTAAAGTTTATGAAAGTTATTATTAATGTTTCCGCTGCAAATAGATGATTTAAATTGCAATGATGCAATAAAAGTTGTTCAAATTTTGTTATAAAGATGTGATAAAGTGATTAAAGATGATTGTGTCCCATGTTATTAATTGACCAACGTTGTTAATAAACATGATCATGATCTTTTCCATTGAGTATTAAAGGTGCATCTAACTTTATTTCTACCCAACAGTGATGTAATTTTAAATAGCACAAAACAATTGCATGCTTAATTTATACCAACATTGAGTTAATGCATATAATTGTTTTCCTTGGTGATCTCACATCTTTTGTGGTTTTCAGGAGGTCTCAACCTCATGAGCTGTTTGAAGGATATCCCGCTGCTAAGGGGGGACAACTACTCCGAATGGAGGAAGAAAGTTGATTTGGCGTTTGTATGCGCCGAAGTGGATTGGGTGGTTGACACCAATCAACCAGTCAAGCCTGCTGACCCTGTCAGGGGGGATGCTGAGGAAAGTGCTGCGTTTGAGAAAAGGAAGAGGGACCATGCTCCGTTGGAGCTGGCCTACTTGATTGATAATCAAAAATGGGTGAACGCCAACAAGAAATGTTTGGCCTTCGTAAAGAACACAATTGAGAACGCCATAGTGGGCTCAATTGGAGAGTGTGCCTCCGTGGGCGAATACCTTGCCAAGATAAAGAGCCAGTTTACTAGCTCTTCAAAGATGTATCACGACCAAATTGTTAAAACAGTGGTATTTGAAAAGTACACGGGAGGACCTCACGGAATAAGAGAGCACATCTTGAGGATGTCAAACATGGCAACGAAGCTGAAGCCCATGGATGAGGACCTCGAGATAAAGCCTGCACTCTTGGTGCACCTAGTGATGGCCTCTCTTCCACAGCCATTCGAAAATTTTGTAATAAACTATAATATGTCCCCTGAAAAGTGGGACATAGAAAAGACCATTGGGATGTGCTCCCAAGAGGAGGAAAGGCCAAAGGCCCTTCACGGTGGTTCCTTGAACTTCGTGAAGGACAATAGGAAGAGAAGCTTCACAAACGGCAACCATGGTGGCTCACCCTCCAAGCCACATGGCAAGGGCCCAATGCAGCACCAGTACCAGCACCAGCAGTCCACCCCTAGGGAGAAAGACCAGTGCCATCACTGTAAAAAGACTGGCCACTACAAGAAGGACTGTCTAGTTTGGCTGAAGTACATCATGGCCAAAAATGGTAAAGATATAGTTTCTTTTGTTAATGAATCTCTGTATAAAAAGTTTACTAGATCTACTTGGTGGATTGATTCTAGTGCAACTGTTCATGTTGCCAACTCTTTATAGGGGTTCCATTCGACAAGGATCATGCCAAAAAGAGAAAGACTCATTGAAGTGGCGAATGTGATTGAAGCAGAAGTGGAGGCCATTGGTGACGTCCCTCTAGAGCTGGCTGATGGCTCTTCTCTTTTTCTCAAGGATGTTCTTTTTGTTCCTTCAATTCATAGAAATTTAATAAGTGTGTCGTGCTTGGACAAAGATTCTTATGAGTGTTATTTTGGAAATGGCAAATGTGCCATTTGGTTAAAAGATATTTGTGTGGGTGTTGCTACCTTACATGATAAGTTATATTTATTATCTTTGCATGAGAAAGTATTTTCTGTGTGTGATGTCAATGAAAAAGTTCCCTTGTCGAACAAAGAACAAAATAAAAGAAAGCGAACTCTTGACTCATCGAAACTATGGCACTGCAGACTAGGCCACATTTCGAGGGGAAGAATAGAAAGCCTCGTTAAAAATGACATTCTTCCTCCGTTAGAGTTCTCCGACATAGAACAATGCATAGATTGCATTAAAGGAAAGTATGTCAAACAAATTAAAAAGGATGCAAACCGAAGCATAGCTACACTAGAAATAATCCACACGGACATTTGTGGACCGTTTCCGGTGAAAAGTGTGGATGGATATGATTCATTCATAACATTCACGGACGATCACTCCCGGTATGGTTATATTTATCCAATTAAAGAAAGATCTGAACCATTGGATAAATTTAAAATTTTCAAAGCTGAAGTAGAAAATCAGCATGATAAAAGAATTAAAATAGTTCGGTCCGATCGTGGGGGGGAGTACTATGGTCGGCATACTCCATATGGTCAAGTACCAGGACCCTTTGCAAGGTTCCTGCAAGAAAATGGAATAGTCGCCCAGTATTCTATGTCGGGCGAACCTCGGCAAAACGGAGTAGCTGAAAGGCGTAACCGTACCCTTATGGATATGGTGCGCAGCATGATGAGCTATTTCACCCTCCCATTGGGATTATGGATGGAGGCACTTAAAACCACCATTCACATTCTCAACAGAGTACCAAGCAAGTCGGTGCCCAAAATACCGTATGAATTGTGGACAGGCAGAGTCCCCTCTCTACACCACTTGAGGGTCTGGGGGAGCCCAGCTAAGGCAAAAGTTTTCAATCCAAACATTGAAAAGTTAGACCCCAAAACAGTATCTTGCCATTTTATTGGCTATCCTGATAAGTCCAAAGGCTATCGTTTCTAATTGATGAGGGGGAGCACGGTAGCTAGGAAAATTAATCTTGAGGAGAAGAGGGTGCATGCACCTAATCCGATGACTCAGGAGTCATTTTTCTTGCTACCTGTTGTGCCACCATCTACAACCCCTGAGGTTGTGGTGCCGGCACCTGTTGTGACTCCACACATGACAACAATGGGCGAAAGTTCGGAACCTGTCCATCAGGAGCCATCTGAACCCACTATTGATCACGAAAGGGAGCCAGAACAGCCACCTACTGAAAATGTGCCTGAACCCGAGGCAAGAAATGAGCAAGAGTCTGATGAACTCAGACGGTCTAAAAGAGAACGAAGACCAGCCATTTCCAAAGAAATTTACAAAGTCTACAATGTAGTTCATATGGAGGGCGATCCTACCTCATATGAAGAAGCCATGAGTAGCCCTCACTCAGCCAAGTGGTTGGAGGCAATGGAAGATGAAATGAAATCAATGAGTTCCAACAATGTTTGGGACTTAGAGGAAATTCCTAAAGGAGCCAAAACAGTAGGATGCAAATGGGTCTACAAAACAAAGTATGACTCCAATGGGAACGTAGAAAAATACAAAGCTAGACTCGTGGCAAAAGGCTTTACGCAAAGAGAAGGCGTAGATTATAATGAGACCTTTTCTCCGGTCTCATGTAAGGACTCCTTCAGAATCATCATGGCACTAGTTGCACATTTTGATTTAGAGTTGCATCAAATGGATGTTAAGACGGGATTTCTAAATGGAGATTTAGAAGAAAATGTTTACATGAAACAACCCAAGGGTTTTTTCATGGAGGGGAAGGAACATATGGGATGCCGCCTAAAGAAATCCATTTATGGGTTAAAGCAAGCCTCTAGGCAGTGGTATTTAAAGTTTATTGATACCATTAAAAGATTTGGATTCAAAGAAAATATTGAGAACAACTGTATCTATGCAAAGTTCAAAAGTGGGAAATATATTTTCCTAATTCTGTATGTGGATGACATTCTGCTTGCCAGCAGTGATGTTAATCTACTACTAGAGACAAAGAAGTTCTTGTCATCAAATTTTGACATGAAAGACCTTGGTGAAGCCTCTTACGTTTTGGGCATAGAAATTCACCGAGATAGACAGAATGGAGTGTTAGGACTGTCGCAGAAAGCATATTGTGAAAAGATTTTAAAGAAATACAATATGCATGCGAGTAATTCAACACCTGCTCCCATAGTCAAGGACGATAGTTTTGGGAAATCCCAATGTCCAAAGAATCAATATGAGATCGATCAAATGAAGTCAGTACCATATGCTTCGGCTGTTGAAAGCTTACAGTATGCACAAGTGTGCACTCGCCCTGACTTAGCATTTATCATCGGGGTACTCGGTAGATAACAAGAGAATCCAGGCATAGAGCACTGGAAGATGGTAAAGAAAGCTTTGCGTTATGTGCAAGGCACAAAAGGCCTCATGCTAACATATAGACGATCTAATTCCCTAGAGATAAAAGGGTATTCAGATGCGGATTTTGCGGGAGATAAAGACGACCGAAAGTCCACGACAGGGTATGTCTTTACTCTCGCGGGAGGTGCTATTTCGTGGAGAAGCGCCAAACAGTCGATAGTTGCATCATCTACGATGTATGCAGAATTTATAGCATGTTATGAGGCCATGGGACAGGCATTATGGTTAAAGAAATTCTTACCCGACTTGAAAGTGGTTGACTGCATCAGTAGGCCACTAAAGATGTACTGTGACAACGAGCCTGTAGTATTCTATGCTCACAACAACAAGTCGAGTAATGCTACAAAGTCTATAGATATAAAGTATTATGTTGTGAAGGACAAAGTCTAGGATCAAACTATAAGACTCGAGCATATAAGGACAAAGGATATGCTTGCGGATCCGCTAACGAAAGGCTTACCACCCAATGTGTTCAAGGAACACATAGCCGGCATGGGTTTAACGGGAAGCCTATGATTCCTGGACTATAGAGGCCCAAAAGTAACAGGATTTGTTTCAAAACATGAAGGTATATAGTGGCTGTCTGATTCCATCGGCAATTGAGCTGAGACGATGAAACATGCTCTATGTATCATTCTGTGATAGAATAAGTAAAGAACAAAGTTAAAAGTAAAGTCGAGATCTAGGGGGAGAATGTTAGATAGATCTCAACGTGACTGGGCCCAACGGACCAGCACGCCCCTATCCGCGCCCTGATCGGGGACGCCCAACCCTATCTGGTTGGTGGGCCCCTGTCGCCAGCGCTATATAAAGAGGTGGGGAGCCAGCAGCACGCCTCACGAGGTTAGCCGTGCCCTAGCCGCCCCACCTACAAGCCCTATCCGATCTAGGCTAGCGCTGCGCCGACGGGAAGCTCCACCGCCGCCACACTCAACCCCTTTCACCACCCATGGCCAACGACGGAGGCTCCAGCTCCGGCACTAGCTCGGGCATCCCCTCTGGCTCATGTCTCTCGAGCCAGGGAGCAGGTAGTTCTCTCTCTCTCTCTCTCTGTGTGTTTCGATCTACAGTGCTACTGATAGATCTAGACTAGATCCATTGCAAAGGTGTATTTAACAGCATGGGTATGCATCAACTGTAAAGATGTAGCCTATGGAAGTCTTCATCATCAAATTATTGCAGTGTAATTCAGAATAGATTCGTGTGCTAAGATAAGGCGATGTATGCCGTATAAAAAACGTATCATAGTTATGTCGTTTTTTGGTAGAAGTATCCTATTACTGCTCCTGGAAAAAATCAAATCCTTAACCGGTTACCCTTTAGTCTAACTGATATGTTATACCTTTTTCACTCCTAATAATTATAATTATAATATCTGTAACAGAGTTAACACCTTTAACCAATTTGCAGTCACATTTTCCCTTTTTAGCTTCATGTACTGTATTTCCTATTGTGCGCTGCTCACTCGAATAATCTCTAGTCCATTTTACTCGACCAGCTATCAGTAACATTTCTTGAGGAAAAATCAAGTCAGATATGACAGTAGAGGGAATCAAAGAAGTAATGCATGGTTGCAAGAACTAACAGGAGTATAGAACGAACAGATAGGGGAAAGGCTGAAGACTTTGATTCTGAAGAAGAGGAAGTCAAAAAATACTTGGAGAGGAAAACAAACAGGAGGATGAAATATTTGATCAAGTAAGCCTGAAATACTCAAAAGTTCTTAACTCTTCTTCCAAAGAGCATCAGACCCCACTCATTTTTTTATCGGTACAAATATCATGTCAGGCCTCAAGCTGGCAGCTAGCCAGCTACTAGTCAGAAATTGGTAGCAAAATGAGAATGTGTTTTTGGACTGTTATACTCCCTCCATTTAGAAATATAAGATGTTTTAGGTTTGTAAAGAAGATGTATCTAGACATGTTTTAGTGTATTGCTTCAAATGAATCTAGACACTAAAAGATGTCTAGATACATCTCATTGACAAACCTAAAACGTCTTATATTTCCAAACGGAGGGAGTATATAATTTGGTAAACAGCCAATGTGCGACCCATGCTATTCTACCACTAGACCACTACCGCTTCGCGTCACTCTCCTCGCGAGCGACCGAAGCGGCTCCCCAACCCTAGCCCCTCCCCGCTCTCTGCTCCCCCTCCGTCCCGCTGTCGCCGGCGTTGGCCGCCAGGCAAAGCCCGTGCGGTGCCGGTGGCAGCGGGCCCTTCCTTCCCCGGCGCAAGGTCTCGGCGAGGACGTCGCTCTAGGCGCGCAGTGCAGCTTGGCAGAGGTGGGCGAGGCCCGGCGTGGCGGCGGCCAGCGCGCGGCGTCGGGGGCGCACCTCAGCATCTCGAGGCGGCGGCTGGTGGTGAGGTTCGCGGCGGCCGCGCTCGCGGGGGCGGCAGGAGTTGCTCGGCCTGCATCCCGGGCTCGGTGGCTTCTCTCCACCGGTGGTGTTTCGGGAGGGCGAAGGGGGGGAGGTGTCTGTGACGGGGTGGAGCGGCTGTGGGTGCGCTTGGCGGAGGCGGTTGTGCTAGTACTTGGGACTTCGAGGACGCGACCTGCTTGTTGCAGCAGGGTGTCTAGGGCTTTACGGGCCGTTTCGGGCCCGGCCGGGCCCGCCGAGGCCTGGTGTGCCCCGGATACCCTGTCCGGTCGGCTACCACCTCGAGGTGGTGGAGGTTGATCCCTCCCGCATGGTGGCGATGTTGTGGTCCCTCATCAAGCGATGTCGTCTTCCCTCGTCTTACAGGACGCCCTCCGAGGTCCTCGAAGAGACGACGTTGGTGTATCCGAGAGCGTGGTGGCGCGTGCTCGTGGGTGGTGAGGTTGGTGGTGGTGCTCAATTGCGCCTCGGGGTGCCTTTGCTGGGAGGCGATCGGGAGAAATCCTTGTCGGCTCGACCGACACCGTCGCGATTCCGCTTTCGAGTGGCGCCTTTCCTTCTTGGAGGGCGTCGCGAAGATCCTTCTTCCACTGTGCCCCAAGTGTCGGGGGAAACCCTAGGTCCAGTATGCTGGTTCGGGTAGCAGCGCCGTGTGACGGCGCCTCCCTCTGCGAGGGTGCTGCTTGTTATGGGGCGCATCGGGGGCTGGGAGTGTCGTGGGACATAGCCGGTGAGCGCAGCGGTCTCAGATTGCTATAGTTTAGTCGATTTACTGTTGTCTGCGTTTCTTTTTTCTTTTTTGGG
This sequence comes from Avena insularis, assembly GCA_023614405.1. Classification (NCBI taxonomy): domain Eukaryota; kingdom Viridiplantae; phylum Streptophyta; class Magnoliopsida; order Poales; family Poaceae; genus Avena; species Avena insularis. The sequence continues at coordinate 418,900,371 of CM042685.1, read as the reverse complement.
CATGTTCTCCCAGTTTCTTGTATCGTGTTGTGTCTCTTTCTTTGTGCGTTGTGATGTCTGGCCAGCAGCTATCTCACCTGTGTACTTTATTTATAAAACTTGTCGAAATAGGCTTTTGAGAACAGCCAATGTGCTACTCGCAAAGAAAAAACAACTAACGGACAATATAAAATGCCTGTTTTCATTCAATTCGTCTCTTCGATTACGAGGGGGAATGCAACATAAAATTAAGAACATGGGAACATAATGCAAGATTGACATAAGAGGTACCGACGTGTCGTGCTGTAGACATGTTGATGAATTCTGACCAGATATTTTGCAATCAATCCGGAGAAAATTAGGTGGATGACAAAGACGAGAAACCAAGCAAGTATATCAATAAATAGATAAATAAAACAAAGGGAAGAACAAGAAAGCAAGAGGGGGAAATAGGTACTTCCAAGGCTTTTGGACGAAAAAGTTTGACCCCCTCATAATGCAAGAATGCAAATCCAGAGGGCGTCTCAAAGAGCACCGAGATTATCCCACCATGCCCCAGCCATTGGGCTGTTGGGGGGCAAAACAGAATTAAACGAAACTCAGGCAAGCAGCAGGATTGTAGAGCATTCAGATTGATTATCAAATGTTAAGAGTCAGCAGCGGATCAGAGAGGCAGGAGGACCCCATCCCCGCCGGATCAGCGCCACGGCTTAATATCCCTTTGCCGTCAAACCCTAACTCGCGGATACCAAATGTTGGGGAATTGCTCGAATCCAAACTGGCTTCGTGAGCGCAGAAAATCGCCTTAGCTAAAGCCCTCTGTTCTAGACGTAGGGTTTCATCTTATTCTGAATACTCACAATGGGTGGCATTCATCTTGATAGAGGAGGGAGGATGGAGGCGGCAGACTCACCAAAACCGACGGACGACATCCCAGGGGGGAGGAGGGGGAGACGGAGCAAGAGGAGCGGGGGCAAGACGACGACGATCCCTCTCTTTCTTTGCGCGTTTCACCATCGAGCAGGGAGATGGCCGCACTCGTGCAGCAGCAGCCAACACCAACAGGCAGCAGATGAGCCCACCAAGAAGAACCTTCTACGCGACTGCATTTGCCTTCTCCACCACATCAGGATGCATTCTCAGAGTTTAATTTCATGCATCTAGCTATTATACTAGCTAGCTAGCAGATTAGTGATTGACTAGTTGATGTACTACTGGTATCCATTCATACTGTTTGCATGTCCATCTTGTGCAATTGAGAACATCTATAACGAAATGAGTGGTTGCACCGTACGAATGTGATTGCATCAATATAAAAAATATGTCGCCTAGTACATGTGCATTGGAGCACTTACAAAGTTACAATAGAATAGCATGCCTTCGTCTGCAAAATGTGCCACATAGGACAAATGGTAGAGAGGCTAAGAAAGTTGTAGTCTATGTGATCCAACAAACATCTTACACGGGTTGCAACAACCTGCCGAGGAAAAAACATATGGGGCAACGGCATCTCTAGTGGGACGACCTATTTCGAACATGGAATATGTTCAAATTATTCCACGGGTCTTGGATAGAGAAATGGCAGTTGTCTAGCCTTGTCTAGTTTTCGGTGGGGTGCTCGACCCATTTGATCCGCCCATGCCCGTTTTGGCCAGTATTTTCCAAATGACACATATATGGATCAAAAAGACAACAAATAATCCACTAGCAAATAAATTACCACTAATTAACATATCAGGGAAGTTCACAGGACATAATGACGAATCATAGCGCAAAATAACACAAGTTTCATATGTAATACACACAAAAAAATACTCCCTTCATCCTGAAATAAGTAACTTGAATTTCTCGATTCGCATGTATTTTGACGCATTCTAGTGTGTAGGTATATGTGAATCTAGACAAATTCAAGTCACTTATTTCAGGACAGAGAGAATATATTGTTGGAGGTATCATTTTTCTTCTTCTCAAACCATGCTCTTTGAGCCGGATCCAAGATGCTCAAGTCCATCATCATGAGTATGGCCTCCTTGACCGTGAGTCTGGCCTTGGCCTCCATGGCTCTTGACCGGGCATTGTGTAACCTCATGACCTCTCTTTTGAGGTTAAGGAAGCTTGTCGATGATGCCCGTCGCCGATGCCACCGCTAGCCATGGCCAAGGATTCGGTGAGCGCCTCATGTTTCATGTATGGAAGGGCCTAGGAGGCGAGCCCTTTGGTGGCGACCTCGGCGTTGGCCTTGGCCTGAAAAAAGGTGACGAGCTTGGCTCGTTTTGCTTCTTCGATGGCGGCTTTTGCTTATGCCGCTCGTGCCATGGCCGCTTATCTCCGGCTGGCGCACTTCCTGCTCTCCTCTTACCGCTCCTCCACCGCCAGCTCCTTCTTCGGCTTGAGTAGGGCCTTCCCCATGTCCTTGGTGTAAGTTTTGGTGGTGGGGGAAGTGGCGACATCATCCTCTGTCATTGACTAGGGCTTTAGAGCCGGAGTACCTCGGGAGAAGCTAGGGTGTTGAACCACTAGGTGGCACGCCAGGGGAGGACAAGAGGGTATGTGGACTTATGCGCGATATCCCGGTCGATGCAAAGCCTACCCAAATTTGGGCCGGAAATATGTCGGCACCGACCGGTCCGGGACGCTCTATCCGTTTGGGTCTTATCGCTGGGTCGTGTCCCCTGTGTGATCAGATATGTTTGGACAGCCCCAGTCAGTTTGGGTCAGCCTGTTGGAGATTCCGTAAGAGAGATGGAAGTGATACTGCATCTGATCCTACATTGCAGCATAGACCATGCACATCAAATTAGCGTAGCAACTTCAGTCCACCAAGACTGCAACGCTATAGTGGATATCGAACCAATGGTAAGATAGGAGTTGAACCATTATCTAGTCTCTAGCAGCTCCCACCTAGTAACGGAGGCACCTTGATCCTAATAACGCTACATCGGTCATAAGAGGAATTCTGGCGACCATGAAGGTCAAGATTTTCATTGGCCAAGTCAGTTTGGGCGCGTTTGGTGGGCCGCTTGAGGTCGGGGCAAGTCCATTGACCACGAAATCGAGCTGATTGATTGTCTGCCCGGTCTCAACATCGTGTCCCACACAAACCTCAAAGCGCCTCCAGGCCAGGTCTTAGAGAAACTGCCGAATTGATAGTTTTTAGGGGCAGGCTGCGCGCATGCATGAGCGAGGGTATCTCATTCTCTCAGGTACGTGAGCGTTTCTTCCTCTCACCTTTATTCGTCTTCTTCATCTACTCCTTTAACCATGCTTTGATTCAAAATAAGCTTTTCATGAAAAAGATGCATGTTGATGATGGTGTTCAATTCTGAAAATTAAAACCAAGTATCGTGAATTGTATTTTTTTCAGAATTGTGGTCAAACTGGAGCTTCTTTTGATGTATTTCTTCAGATTCGTCACACATGCTCGACCGTTTGAAATTCCCTTTCAAGAGTAGCTCGATCTTGTTGTTTCTTACAACTCTCGTGTTGCATTTTTTATTTGATAGACACAGAGGTATTCATGTGTAGCTTGTATATAAGGTGAGATGATGTTCTTATAATCATGGTCAAAATTGAAACTCTCTACTATATTGCGTGTGTTTACGTGTGGTCAAGAAGATAAAGATGACGATGAAGGGAAGACGTATGCACAGAGGACTCTTGATGATGGCTCGTCATGCCTTGCCCGAGCTAGATATGGTGAGCTAGTGTGGCATCGCCCCAGCTATCTTTTAGGACCCAGTTTAATTAGCGGCATGAGTTTTCTATTAGTTTGTCAACTATCTTTTAGGATCTAGTCTCTACTCTCTCATCGATGATGTCTTGTCATGTCATTAGAGCCGGGCCGATAAATTCGAGGACCCTGTGCGAAACTCTAAAATGTGCCACTATCTCACTAAACATATTCATTATTTTATTATTCTTTGGAATTTACCAATTTAGGATGCAACTCATCATTTCTCCTAATCACGGGTGCTACAATGTAAACAATATATAGCAGACCCTATGATTTGTGGCCCTAGGTGACCAGACATTTACAGTGCCTATATCCAAAAACATTTGCTTATATGTCTAGTTTTACAACCATGCCAGTCTTTCGAACACCTAGAGTGCATCACTCAACACCAACAAACAGGTAAATAACATATGAAGGGTAGGGAAGGAAAGAAAGATTTGTGTGTGTACTATGATGACAATGTTGGAATTATGCCCTAGAGGCAATAATAAAGATGTTATTATTACAATTCTTGTTCATGATAATGTTTATATTCCATGCTAGAATTGTATTAAGCGGAAACTTTAATACTTGTGTGGTTTGTGAACAACACTGTGTCCCTAGTACGCCTCTAAGGACTAGCTCATTGATTAATGATGGTTAAGGTTTCCTAACCATGGACATGAGTTGTCAATTAATAATGAGATCATATCATTGGGAGAATGATATGATGGATGACAAACTAAGCGAAGCAATTAGATCGTGTCATCGTGTTCGTCTTTGCGAAGCTTTTCTTATGTCAAATATTGTATTCCTTAGACCATGAGATAATACAACTCCCTGGTATCGGAAGAAAGCTTTGAGGTCATCAAACGTCATCCTATGAGAGGGTGATCATAAAGGTGTCTCTCAGGTGATCGGAAAGTATCTGTTGGGTTGTATGTATCGAGATGGGATTTGTCCCTCCCAAGTCGGAGAGATATACTTGGGCCCACTCGTAATCGATATCAACACCGCTTGCAAGCATGTGGTTAAGGAGTTAATCACAAAGTGATATCGGATTACGGAACAAGTAAAGTACTTTTGTGAGCGAGATTGAACTAGGTATGAAGGTACCGACGATCGAATCTCGTGAAATTAAAATATCGCGAGACGAAGGGAATATATATATGGGATTGATTGAATCCTGGCATCGTGGTTCATCCGATATGATCATCGATGAATGTGTGGGAGTCAATATGGGTTTCCAGACCCCACTGTTGATTATTGATAGAAGATCATGTCTGCATATTCTCGAACCCAGGTCACACATAACGTGTCTCGACGCTAGGATAGATTGGATAATTGGTTTATGAGTTTTTGTTGAGTCTCGGATGGGATCCGGGACATCACGAGGTTCGAGAATGGTCCGGAGAATAAGATTCATATAAGGCGCAGTTTTTGGAGTTGAATTGTTCCGGTTAATCGGTATTGTAGGAAGCTTCTAGAACCTTCCGGAAGGGGACCAACGTGGCCCCACCTTCCGGGAGGGGGCATGGGCCTATGAGGGAGTGCCCTGGGCGCATTGGGCCAGGGGCACAAGGCCCCATAGGGCCCAGCCGGCCAAAGAGGGTTTAAACCCTAGATAGAGCTTCTAGAAAAAGGGGTTTCCTTGCCCCCCACTCTTCCTCCTTTGGGGCCGGTTTGGCTTGGGAGGGGCTGGGCGCCCACCCTCTATATATAGAGGGCTGGGCGCACCCCCCACACACACCTTCCTCCAACCCTAGCCGCCTGCTGCCCTCCTCTCTCCTCCCATTGCTTGTAGGCGAAGCCTGCTTGAAATTCTCCACCATATACACCGCCGTCGCGTTGTAGATCAACCCATCTCTCCACCATACTTGCTGGACCAAGGAAGGAGGAGACGCCGAGGTGCTGCGTGTGCATCTCACGGAGGCACCGCCACTTGTGGTGCTAGATCGGATCGGATCGCGAGGAGGAGAAGCGAGCGACTACATCACCCACGTTCCGATGAGCGTTAACGCTGCGAATCTTCAAGGGTATGAAGATCTAATCCAATCTCTCTCGTTGTTTGCATCTCCTAGATTAGATCTTGGCTTTCCCTCTGTTCGCTTTCGTAGAAAATTTTGATTTACTATGCCGTGAAACCCTTCAGTGGTATCAGAGCTAGATCTATGCGTAGATGTGTTTCACGAGTAGAACGCAACATGGTTGTTGCGGGCGTTAGATGTTTTCTGTTGCAAGCCTCTTGTTTGTGTTCTTCTTATGACGCGGGATAGTGAGATTGAAGCGGTCCAGGCCAACCTTACGCGACGCGTCGTCATGACCGGCTCCGCACTTGACGTGTGGCTTGTTCCACACATGCGGTGGTGGATGTCGTTTCTCTCACTATAGTTGTCATGGGATTAACACGGAGTTTGGCAACCATAATATCACCGTTGTGGCTTTCCGTAGGTAAGAATCGTTCTTAGCATCTACTCCCATAAGCCACGTAAAACATGCAACAACAACAAAGTAGAGGCGTCTAACTTGTTTTTGCAGGGAGTGTTTTCTGTGATATGGTATGGCCCAAGATGTGATGTGTATAATGTATGCGATGATCACGTTTTGTAATGTTTCACGACTTGCATGTCGATGAGTACACAACCGGCTGGAGCCATATGGTTGTCTTTATAATTGTGTATGACCTGTGTGTCAACTTCTTATGCGCCATGTAATAGTTTCACTTTATCGCTAAGTAGTTAGCAATAGTTGTAGTTGCTATTCGTGGTGGAGGCAATCATGGTGGAGTGATGGAGATCATGCCGGAATGCACAAGATGGAGATCATTACGCGAAGATTGGCTATACCATGTCACATAAAGTTATATGCATGTGATGTTTATCCTTTTATGTATCTTATTATGCTTAGATCGCGACGGTAGCATTATAAGATGATTCCTCACTTAAAGATCAAGATAAAAACTGTGTTCTCCCCAAGTATGCACCATTGCGAAAGTTCGTCGTGTCCAAGCATCACGTGATGATCGGGTGCTATAGACTCTACGCTCACATACAACGGGTGCAAGCCAGTTTTGCACACGCGGAAATACTTGGGTCTAACTTGACGAGCCTAGCATGTACATACATGGCCTCGGAACACATGAACCGAAAGGTTAAGCATGAGTCATATGAATGATATGATCGACACTTTGTTGTCCACCATTGAAACCACATCTCTTCTCGTGATGATCGGATTAGGTGTGGTGAATTTGGATCATGTTCACTAAACAACTTGAGGAATGTTGAATTTAGTGGGAGTTCATCTAGTAATTTGATTAAGTTGAACTATTTATCATGAACATAGTCTAAGTTGTACTTGCAAATACTGTAGATCACATGGCCAAGTCCAACTTCAACTTCAAGAAGGGCGGCGGCAAGCGCACTGCCCCTGCTGAGAAGAAGCTCAAGTCTGGTCCTAAGCCGGACACTGAGTGCTTCTATTGCAAGGACAAGGGTCACTGGAAGCGCAACTGTCCGAAGTACTTAGCGGACAAGAAGGCTGGCACCATCAAAGGTATATTTGATATACATGTTATTGATGTTTTCCTTACTAGCCCTTGTTGTAGTGCCTGGGTATTTGATACGGTTCGTTGCTAATATTTGTAACTCAAACAGAGCTACGGAATGCAATGACTTGCGAGGGATGAGGTGACGATGCGCGTTGGCAACGGATCAAGAGTTGATGTGATGGCCGTCGGCACGCTCTCCTTAATTTTACCTTCGGGATTAGTTTTAAACCTTAATAAATGTTATTATGTGCCTGCGTTGAGCATGAACATTATTTCTGGATCTTGTTTATTGCAAGACGGTTATTCATTTAAATCGGAGAATAATGGTTGTTCTATTTATATGAGTAACATCTTTTATGGTCATGCACCTATTGTGAATGGTTTATTTCTTCTAAATCTCGAAAGGGATGAAACACACATCTATAACATTGAGGCTAAGAGATGCAAAGTAGATAGTGATAATACTACTTATTTGTGGCACTGTCGTCTAGGTCATATTGGTGTAAAGCGCATGAAGAAACTCCATTCTGATGGACTTTTGGAGTCTCTTGATTTTGAATCGTTTGACACATGCGAACCATGCCTCATGGGCAAGATGATCAAAACCCCGTTCTCCGGTATGATGGAGCGAGCAACGGACTTATTGGAAATCATACATACCGATGTATGCAGACCGATGAGTATTTCGACGCGCGGTGGATATCGCTATTTTCTTACTTTTATCGATGACTTAAGTAGATATGGGTATATCTATTTAATGGAACATAAATCTGAAATGTTTGAAAAGTTCAAAGAATTTCAGAATGAAGTGGAGAACCATCGTAACAGAAAGATTAAGTTTCTACGATCTGATCGTGGAGGTGAATATTTGAGTTATGATTTTCTCACGCATCTTAAAGCAAGTGGAATCGTTTCACAACTCACACCACCCGGAACACCACATCGCAATGGTGTGTCTGAACGCCGGAATCGAACCTTATTAGATATGGTCCGATCAATGATGTCTCTTACTGATTTGCCGTTATCATTTTGGGGTTATGCATTAGAAACCGCTGCATTCACTTTAAATAGGGCACCATCTAAATCCGTTGAGACGACACCGTATGAACTGTGGTTTGGTGCTAAACCTAAGTTGTCGTTTCTTAAAGTTTGGGGATGCGAAGCTTACGTCAAGAAGTTGATGCCGGACAAGCTCGAACCCAAAGCGAAGAAATGCGTCTTCATAGGATACCCTAAGGAAACTATTGGGTATACCTTCTATCACAGAACCGAAGGCAAAGTGTTTGTCACAAAGAACGGTTCCTTTCTTGAGAAGGAGTTTCTCTCGAAAGAAGTGAGTGGGAGGAAAGTAGAGCTAGACGAGGTTATTGAACCTTCTCTTGAGTTGGAGAGTAGCACAGCACCTGAAATTGTTCAAGTGCCGCCTGCGCCAACAATAGAGGAAGCTAATGACAAGGATCATGAAGCTTCGGACGATGCTGCTACTGAACGTCGCAGGTCGACAAGGTCACGTGCCCCTCCTGAGTGGTACGACAACCCTGTCTTGACTGTCTTGTTAGTAGAAGACAGTGAACCTACGAACTATGAGGAAGCGATGATGAGCCCAGACTCTGAGAAATGGCTAGAAGCCATGAAATCCGAATTGGGATCCATGAGCGAAAACCAAGTATGGACTTTGGTGGACCCTCCTAGCGACCGAAAGGCCGTTGAGTGCAAATGGATCTTCAAGAAGAAAACGGACGCGGATGGTAATGTTACCGTCTATAAAGCACGGCTTGTTGCGAAAGGTTTTCGACAAGTTCAAGGTGTTGACTACGATGAGACTTTCTCTCCCGTAGCGATGTTTAAGTCCATTCGGATTTTATTAGCAATTGCTGCGTTTCATGATTATGAAATATGGCAGATGGATGTCAAGACCTCTTTCCTCAATGGCAACATTGATGAAGAGTTGTATATGATGCAACCCGAAGGTTTTGTCGATCCTAAGGATGCTGATAAAGTATGCAAACTTCAGTGTTCCATTTATGGACTGAAGCAAGCATCTCGGAGTTGGAACGTTCGTTTTGATCAAGTGATCAAGAGCTTTGGATTTGTTCCAAATTGCTACGAAGCTTGTATCTACAAGAAAGTGAGTGGGAGCTCGGTGACGTTTTTGGTACTATATGTGGATGACATATTGATTATCGGAAATGACATCAACATGCTTAACGATGTGAAGAGTTATTTGAACAAGTGTTTTTCAATGAAAGACCTAGGTGAAGCTGCTTATATATTGGGCATCAAGATCTATAGAGATAGACAAAGACGCCTGATAGCTTTAAGCCAGAGTACATACCTAGACAAAGTTCTGAAAAGGTTCAAAATGGATAAGGCAAAGAAAGGTTCGGTGCCTATGTTGTCAGGTAAGATATTGAGCAAGGCTCAGTGTCCAGCTGATGGCCGATAGGGAAGCTATGAGCAAAGTGCCTTATGCCTCGGCCATAGGTTCTATCATGTATGCCATGCTGTGTACTAGACCGGATGTGTCAAATGCTCTTAGTTTGACGAGCAGATATCAAAGTGATCCAGGAGTGGAACACTGGACAGCCGTGAAGAACATCCTAAAGTACCTAAATAGGACTAAAGAAATGTTCTTAGTCTATGGGGGTGATGAACAGCTTGTCGTAAAAGGTTACGTCGATGCTAGTTTCGACACCGACAAGGATGATTCTAAATCTCAGACAGGATACGTGTATATTTTGAATGGAGGAGCTGTGAGCTGGAGAAGCTGCAAGCAAAGCGTGATCGCGGGATCTACAGTAGAAGCGGAATACATGGCTGCTGCAAAAGCGTCAAGTGAAGGAGTTTGGATCAGAAACTTCATCACTGAGCTTGGTGTGGTTCCAAGTGCATTGGACCCACTGGAAATATTGTGTGACAATACTGGCGCCATAGCACTCGCTAAGGAACCAAGATATCATCCAAAGACCAAGCATATCAACCGCAAGTTTCATATAATCCGAGATTATATAGCAGATGGAGATCTGAAGATTAGCAAAGTACATACAGATCTGAATGTCGCAGATCCATTGACTAAACCTCTTCCACGTGTAAAAAATGATCAGCACCTCAGAGCCATGGGTGTGAGATTGTTGCCAAATGTAAACTAGATTATTGACTCTAGTGCAAGTGGGAGACTGTTGGAATTATACACTAGAGGCAATAATAAAGATGTTATTATTACAATTATTGTTCATGATAATGTTTATATTCCATGCTAGAATTGTATTAAGCGGAAACTTTAATACTTGTGTGGTTTGTGAACAACACTGTGTCCCTAGTACGCCTCTAAGGACTAGCTCATTGATTAATGATGGTTAAGGTTTCCTAACCATGGACATGAGTTGTCAATTAATAATGAGATCATATCATTGGGAGAATGATATGATGGATGACCAAACTAAGCAATTAGATCGTGTCATCGTGTTCGTCTTTGCGAAGCTTTTCTTATGTCAAATATTGTATTCCTTAGACCATGAGATAATACAACTCCCTGGTATCGGAAGAAAGCTTTGAGGTCATCAAACGTCATCCTATGAGAGGGTGATCATAAAGGTGTCTCTCAGGTGATCGGGAAGTATCTGTTGGGTTGTATGTATTGAGATGGGATTTGTCCCTCCCAAGTCGGAGAGATATACTTCGGGCCCACTCGATAATCGATATCAACACCGCTTGCAAGCATGTGGTTAAGGAGTTAATCACAAAGTGATATCGGATTACGGAACGAGTAAAGTACTTGCTGTGAACGAGATTGAACTAGGTATGAAGGTACCGACGATCGAATCTCGGGCAAGTAAAATATCGCGAGACGAAGGGAATATATATATGGGATTGATTGAATCCTGGCATCGTGGTTCATCCGATATGATCATCGATGAATGTGTGAGTCAATATGGGTTTCAGCACCGCTGTTGATTATTGATAGAAGATCATGTCGCATATTCTCGAACCCAGGTCACACACTTAACGTGTCTCGACGCTAGGATAGATTGGATGATTGGTTTATGAGTTTTTCTTCGGAGTCTCGGATGGGATCCGGGACATCACGAGAGGTTCCGGAGTGGTCCGGAGAACAAGATTCATATAAGGCATTGCAGTTTTTGGAGTTCGGAATTGTTCCGGGTTAATCGGTATTATACCGGAAGCTTCTAGAACCTTCCGGAAGGGGACCAACGTGGCCCCACCTTCCGGGAGGGGGCATGGGCCTATGAGGGAGTGCCCTGGCCGCATTAGGCCAGGGGCACAAGGCCCCATAGGGCCCAGCCGGCCAAAGAGGGTTTAAACCCTAGATAGAGCTTCTAGAAGGGGGGTTTCCTTGCCCCCCACTCTTCCTCCTTTGGGGCCGCCGGTTTGGCTTGGGGGAGAGTCTAGGGCTGAGCCCACCCCTCTATATATAGAGGGATGGGGGCACACCACCCCCCCACACACACACACCTTCCCCTCCAACCCTAGCCGCCGCCTCTCTCTCCTCCCATGCTTGTGGCGAAGCCCTGCTGCAGAAATTCTCCACCATATACACCGCGGCGTCGCGTTGTAGATCCAACCCATCTCTCCACCATACTTGCTGGACCAAGGAAGGAGGAGACGTCGAGGTGCTGCACGTGTGCATCTCACGGAGGCACCGCCACTTGTGGTGCTAGATCGATCGGATCGCGAGGAGGAGAAGCGAGTACGACTACATCACCCACGTTCCGATTTAAGCGTTCATTTGTCGAATCTTCAAGGGTATGAAGATCTAATCCAATCTCTCTCGTTGTTTGCATCTCCTAGATTAGATCTTGGCTTTCCCTCTGTTCGCTTTCGTAGAAAATTTTGATTTACTATGTCGCGAAACCCTTCAGACAAACCCTGATGTTAGCGAAACTCGGGATCGATCTCAGCCTTCTCGAATTCATCGATGTGAGATCGACGTCAGGGAACTTGTTGTGTTGCACGTTTATGGTTGTTGTCTCTAGGGGGTTGTTGGTGATGATGACCTTCCCCTTTTGGCTCATACTCGCTGTCTCGTTGTCCTCCTTCGCCTCTCGCGTCTGTCATGCCATCAAATACAACAACCCCTTCATGTTACTCTCGACTGTTCATGTTGCTACTATCATATCTTAATCGATCAATGCTAGGAGTTCGTTCTGGATTAGGAGCCATGACCAAATCTAGGTCAGATGCTCAAAATTGAAGTGTAGTCCGTCGGGCCCAGGCGAGGCCGTCCGATCGATTCCCTCGATCTCACATTCCACTTATATGTGAGGCTCTATACATGCCTGCTCAAAAAATTAGCCCCCCAAAATTTTGGGACCCTGCAGTGCGGCCGCACATGCAACATTCCCATTGGCCCGACCCTGCATGCCATGGTGAAAGTGCATATGAGCCTCCATGTATGGTTTTAGTAAGTATATGGACTAGTGTTTGTATTGAGTTACACTTGTAGGAATTGCCCATTGACATTGCTTAAATCATTTGTTGGCTTCAAGGTTGAAAGATGAAGAAAGGAAGACGAATAAGCAATGACTAAGGACATATTCAAGGTGTGATCCGAAGAATGGTCATGTGAGAGTTGAGCCTATTAGAAGCATGTATGGAAGAATAAGATAACATAGCATTCTTCCATTACTTGAAGACATCGTCTTTTTGAAGAAATAAGAAGATACAAGGTTGATCGAGACAAAGTGCGAAGAGTGGACCCACACGCACACAAAGAAGATATGGAGTGCAAATTCAAGATGATCCATCTCGAGGAGACCATGTGCTTCAAGCTTGCCATCCTCAGTGATCATGGACAAGTCAAAAAATGTCCAAAGAAGGGACTCTCCCATGGAAGTTTGGGGAAGCCATTCACAAGTCTTCATCAAGCTAGCACGAGCAAGAGAAATAAAGAAAGGTGTTCCAACTTGAGAAGGAAAATATCATCATAATCAAGCTCAAGTGGAATACACAAGTCAAAGGTATGATCTTGATAACTTTTCTCTTTTGAGGGTCTCATGTTGTTTGTTGGGAGACCAGGTTTAGGACAGATAATTGTACTATCAACAGGGGATCACGAGTGAGTAAATCGATCGTATCTTTCAGAGAGAGCTCAAACATTTGCATACTTAGCATCATATTTCTTGGTTGTTATTTGGATCTTATTAATGTGAGGTTCTAGAGCTTGTGTTATTTTCATAACAAGTTCTAGTTCTTCAAAAACAGATTTTCCTTGTATATCTTATTATATTTTTGATCTTGGAGGTTTTACCAGCTCCTCATCTTGGGAGGTTTCTCGCATATTTATACTTGGTATTTTCTCCCTTATTGTATTTTACTTGTTATTATCTTTCTAACAAACTTGGTTTCATCCCATTTGGAGTTTGGACGCTCACGTTATTGCAATTTTGGTTCTGCAGAATTGCCAGGACCGGTTGTACCACTAGGACAATTTTTGTCGATGGTAGTACCGTTGGAAGTACGGGGTCAGTACCGACGGCCCCGGGCAATCCTGTAGTAACCTCTCTGTATGCCTTTCATATTTTATTGGAACTTGGTCGAAAGTGGACTCGTAGTATCAGCCGGAAGTTCTATACTAGGTCGGGCAGTACTTCCGGTCCGTACTATCAACACACTTTCACGACTTGAGAGCCGTTTGGACAGTACATGCGGTACTAACGTCCAGGGACCGGAAGGAACGACCAGACACAGAAATGTCTCAAACGATTAGTTTTGAAGAGCCCTTTAAAAGGAGCTCTTTTTCCCCATTGTGGGGTTATCTCTTCAATTCTATCTCCTCCATTGTTGACCTTTAAGAGTTTGTTGTATCCCCTTCTCCTCCTATGATTCTTGCATCTATTTGAAGGATTTGAGAGAGGAGATCTGGATCTATATCCTACCAAAACAAATCCCTTCTTTGTGAAGGAATTCTTGGGATCTAGATCTCGGAGAATTTGGTGTTCTCTTCTCGTGTTCTTCCTCTCTTATTCCCTTGGAACTCAACCCGGAACATTCTGAATCAATCTGGAACTCAACCCGGACAATACGCATAAATTAGACAACGTTAGGAGAGAAAAAAGGGGCAGAGGAACAAGTACCTCAGGGCACACCGGAATCGATCGGAAACCCACCAGAGATTAACCGCGGAAATGGAGAAGGTTAGAATCCCGAATCCAACCAACGGAGAAACGGAGAAGACGATGGAGGGAGAAGAGAAGGAAAGACCTAAACAGTCGGGAGAGTGGAGTAATGAGGGGGCGGGTGGGCCCCTCAGGATGCGGTGTGTCTGTTTCTAGCTGGTCGACGGCGTGGCTCGATCTGTACCGTGAAAAATCAATCCAACGACAGATGATTGACCGGGTAGTTCCACACAACACGTGCCAGATCTAGCTATCCGTGGTCGATCCGATGAACACCGTGAGTCCGTTGGCTAAGACACTGTGCAGGGCGTCCTGAACTTAGATTTCCCCTATTTATGAAGCAGAGCGAAAACCAGTTTGGACGAGAGATTTCTTATATTGATATTTGCAATAGGCTTCCCGACCTATGCATTTATTGACGACTTCAATGCTGAGAGAGACGCGTCATGTGACATTTGACCGAAAAATGTTGGTTTATTGTAGTCCCATTGTACATTTTGCTTCATGTCATGTCTTTTGTAGACGTCTGATTATAAACGTTGACCATCAGAGAATGATCTTTTGCGGACTATACGTTGTTAGATAGATGAGACCTCTTTAGCGGTGAATTATACCCGCTCGAATAACGTCATGTATAATTAGGTCTTCATGGGGACTCGAACGTGAGTGAGCTGGCTACGCACACTCACTGACATTGTCACCAAGCCAGTACTTGATTCTCGTAGACGTCTGATTATGTTAACAAAACCTAATAAAGTATTAAAGCACATACTTTGGCTAAAAAAGGACATACTTAAAGCATCTTCACTCGGCTACCCAGGACGTCGATCCGGACGCTGAAAATAGGTTCGGACGCCGAAATTTCGCCAGTCGCATACCCAGAAACCTATTTTCGTCCGGATTTGGGCCAACTTTGGTCTGGACTACCCAGGCCATACCCAGGATCCCGGGTACGCCCTGGGAACTCCGGACGAAGCGAATTCGGCAAGTGGACCCGTCCAGTCAGCATATATTCGCCCATATTCGCCCAAAGTTCGCCCATATTCGCCAAAGTTCGCCCAAAGTTCGTCCATATTCGCCCAAAGTTCGTTCATATCGCCATATTCGTCCAAAGTTCGTATAGACCATATCCGCCCAAAGTTCGCCCAAAATTCGGCCATATCGCCCAAAGTTCGTCCGTATTGCCCATATTCGTCCAAATTTCGTCCAAAGTTCATCCATATTCGCCCAAAGTTCGTTCATATCGCCATACTCGTCCAACGTTCGTCCATATAGACCATATTCGCCCAAAATTCGATCATATTTGCCCAAAGTTCGTCCGTATCGCTCATATTCGCCCAAACTTCGCCCAAAATCAGCCATATTCGCCCAAAGTTCGTCCATATTCGCCTAAAGTTCGTCCATATCCAAAACCTCTTATATTCGTCCAAAGTTCGCCCAAAGTTTGCCGAAATTTATTAAATTTTAGCCAAACGCGGAAACTGGTCTTGAAACACGAGCGAGAAACTCGACGTTCCTGGACCGACAACGAGTTTCGTCCGACGAAAATTTGGTCCGGATTTCGGTCTGGTTCGCTCAAGGAGATGCTCTTATACTTTGCTACAACCATGGCTACCGCCTACTATTTTTGCACATGCTTTTCCGTTGCCTTCACTACGGAGTCCGATAGCAAAGCTGGCGACGCAGTCTCTCGAAGCAGCTAACCCTCTACGGACTATGTACTTTCAACTTGAATCCGGATCGAGTTCGAGGCTGCACTTCGTTCTCGGTTGATCGAGGCAGCAGCTAACCCTAAATGCCGCCAATCCACCCGCCCCCAAATGCTTCCTCCCGATCCACGGCCGCCGTCTCCTCCACCTCTCCATCGCGCCGCGGATCCCCTGATCTCCTCCGCCCCAGCAACCAAGAAACCCATCATGGCCGTCTGCAAGCGACCTGCCGCTGTCCTCGACGCCGGCGACGCGACGGCGGCACAAGGAGGCAAGCGGAAGCGCTTCCGCATCGGCAGCTGGGAGGAGTACGAGGAGACGGGCATCCTCGGCGCGGGCTCCTTCGGCATCGTCAAGAAGGCGCGCCACATCGTCACCGGCAAGACCGTCGCCGCCAAGTTCCTCCGCCCCACCACCGACGCCAGCGAGCTCCTGCACGAGGCCCGCTTCCTCGAGGCCTGCGACGGAAACCCTTACGTAGTCCGTTCGCACGGCCTCGTTCGCGACCGGGCCACCACCAAGCTCTGCCTCGCCATGGAGTATGTCGGGCCGAACCTCCACGATTTCTTGTCGGAGAGGCGGCCGCTCCCGGAGGCCATCGTGTGCGGATACATGGCCCAGCTCCTCGCCGGCGCCAAGGAGATGCACGAGCGCGGCATCCTACACCGTGACATCAAGCCCAACAACATCCTCGTCGGGGAAGGCGGGAAGATTCTCAAGTTCTGCGACCTCGGGCTAGCCATGTCGCTGGCGACTGAGAAGATGCCGTACGAAGATGTCGGCACCGTGCCCTACATGGCGCCCGAGATGCTTCTTGGGAAGCCGGACTACGACGCGCGGGTGGACACATGGTCGCTCGGATGCGTCATGGCCGAGATGCTCAGCGGCAAGCGGCTGTTCGATTCCAAGGGCGCGACACGGGGCGAGAAGCAGATCGACCAGCTCAGGACCATCTTCAGCGTGCTCGGCTCGCCGGATGACAGGACGTGGCCGGAGTTCGCGTCGCTGCCGCTCGCCCACACAGTGCCGGCATCGTTCCAGACGCGGGAGAACAGTAGCACGCTGGGGGAGCTGTTCCACCCAGACATGTTGTCAGAGGACGGGTTCCAAGTCTTGAAGGGGCTTCTTGAGTGCGACCCCGACAAGCGGCTGACCGCGGCCGCCGCGCTCCGGCTTCCGTGGTTGTTGCCTGACATCGACACGCTTGCGACGCGGGAGAAGAAGAAGAACGTGGTGCGGATCAAGATCACTCCACCGGCGACACCGAAGAAGATCATCCCACCGGCGACACCAGAAATCAAGAAAGCGAGGCGGATCACGATCATCTCACCGGCTACATCGAATAGCAAGAACGTGCCCCAGATCAAGTTCATCGCACCGGAAACGCCCAAGAAGAGGAACGTATTCAGAGTTCCACTAGCTATGTGGAAGAGCGCACAATTGATGGATCCATGTAAATGCTGAAGTACTAGTAGAAAATATCCTTCTTTCCTTCTTTCCAAGGATATGCACGCAAGCACGCTCTTCCCTTTTATTTTTATTTTTGCTAAACAAAGAATCAGGCTACCAAATAGTACTACAATACAGTATTAAGAAAACTGCCCTACTGTCATGGAAGTGTAGAATTTGCCATTCTCTTGTGAATGGATTGAACTTTTTTTTTTGCAGATTTACCAGAAAAGAACGGATAGACAAAGTTATTAAACATTTATAGCAATTCAAACAAGGTTGCTATAACAACTTAAACTATCTTTGGCCCTTTCTTGAACTTTTCAATTTGGTTTCCAATATAACGGATTATCTAAAATTATCATAGCATGCCAATATACATATAGAAATGTTGCACGCTATCCAGACTTGAGTGTCCCCGTGTAGCCGTGTAGGCATGATCCTAGTCAGTCTGGCAGGCCTATTTTCCACGCCAAAAATTCAGCTCTTCAGCAACTCTTTCATCAGAATGTGAAAACACAAGTCATTGCCTCGGTAACAACTGCACTTTAAATTTACAAGAACCCATTAGGGCTTTCAACATCGCGGGGATTAAAATTACAACAGTTTATAAGCCCTTTGCCCGCCATCGGTTCCATGAATGCTTTCAGCACTACATAACACAAGAGTAATCAACTGCTGACTAACAAGGGGAGGAGGTCAGTTCGACTGGAAACAGAAGCCAATTTTGCATCCCATCCTAAAGGAACAAAAGAACCCAGAGGAAGGCTCTCAAATATTATTATTCACCCCTCTAACCTGCCAACAACTTCATCATCATGGATAAAAAGATGACAAGTAGCGAAATTTTCGCTAGATGTGCTAAGCTAGTAAGCATCGACCTCTCTAACAAATTATGAAAGCTAATACCCCTTCCTTCATCAGCAAAATGATGCGAGGTCCATGGTTTTCTTTCTTCCTTACTTTCCACAATATACAGGGGACCTATACTTCATACAAGGGAGAAATAACAACAGCCCGCACTGAGTTGATCGGCTGGACACATCCCTTGCTATCTCCTTGGCGCATGTGACGCTTGAGATTTCCAAACAACCCCTGGATCTGACCCTTCTGTATAACGGCATGCCTTGCAGGAGAGAAAGGAGATCACAGTTGTAACCCCAGAGGCGATCTGAGAGGCTGAGGGACAATGCAAGAGATCGATGCACTAGAGTGAAAAACAGATCACCCCCTCGGGAAGATTTCCTGGCACAGCGAAAGACATGACATGTCTATCAGGGAAAATTCTGCGAGAAACCATTTGTGAACCCGATGAGGCCTCAACTCCGGCTGCATGGTTCCGGCCATGGAATCTTCCCAAACGATTTACGATAGAAATCCTTTCCAAATCCTGGCACTCCAGATGCACATCTAGCATTGAAGCCCTCTTGCTCAAACTGCAACGAGAGGAAAAATTGAAAACAATCACTTTACAAGTCCAGCTAAATATAGATAACAAAAAGGTAGTTTTGAAATTCATCACAGGGACAGAAAGAAGAGCTAGAAGCAAAAATATAATTGATGTCATGAGTGGAGTTTACAGGAAATTTAAGATAAACAAGCCCTAGTTAAGATTTTTCAGAAATGCAACACAGTTTAAGTATGTGTACATAGTCCAACTGATATTAGATTATTGTCATTAAAGAACAAAACTTAAGAAAAAACAGGGAAATAATGTGACTTTCTTTGAGTTAAATCACTGATCAAGTGTCAAAGGCGGTGACAGCCTTTTCTTGGCTTGGAGGTTGCACATTTATCCTCATGGATCTTTGGTATCTCGTATAAAATAATGTCATGACTCTGATCACTTGAGCTCAACTCAATGATGAGAAAGACTGCTGACGGTTCATTGGAGAATATCAAAGTGATATTCACTGTCCATTTTGTTAGAACTTAACATATCAACGTTTATTCCTACCATATTCATATCACCGGTGACCAAGCCCAGGCTAAAAACATTACGAATGAAGTAGCCCAATATTAAAAAATTCACACTACAACAAGTTAACGCCTTGGCAAAAATGTAAAGAAAAGAACCAAGCCAGCTAACACGGGAGTCCTCACAAGTCCCTAAATATTGACTGGTGCATCCAGTCATCCGAAAGGCCCATATGCTTCCATATTTAGTAAGCTTTTATCTTTTTAGTACAGTGCGCATAGAATTAAAATCATTCTTTTTTTTGCATATATAAATATTCTAACAACAGATGTGGAAATTTATAAACGCACAAATCCCAACAGGTCCAGAAATAAATGAGAAGCAGCAATGCTGTTTCTGGATAGGCTGCTCGTACCTGAGATAGTCATTCTCCATTTTACTGATTCTTCCAACAAAGACTTCCACAACCTTTGATAACTTGTCTTCCATTTGCTTGGCCCTTGTTCCTTGTTCAGATGGGCTGATCGATAATAGTGCAATACTTAGAACATGAATAAGCAATGGGGTTATAAAATGCCCACAAGAGAACGAGCAAAAAATGTTCACTTTACAAAGACTTACTTATTTTCATTATTTGTAATAGCGCGGGAGTTATCTGATGAGATAATGCATGTATCCCCTAGTGTCACCAGAGCGATATTGTATGTTGCACTCTCATAAGCTGATACAGCTTGTGCTCTGAGAACTCTTGCTGGTATAGCAGGGAAAACTTCCTGAATCAACCTTGTGGTCACGATTAACCTTTTGCGCGGTAGATAATTTAAAGGGGAATCTTCTAGACTTTCTGGATCATCCTCGGACTGTCAAGAAACTCAATTCAGTATCAAATAAAAATTATATGAACCAATATATGAGACCCAAAGTAGCTGAAAAAGTAAAGCTGTGCAGACCTTTTTAATTAATCTATTAGCTGCCCAAGCCCAGTCCATCTCGTTCGTGCTGTCAAGCAATTGGAGATATTCATAATCGTTAGCAATATCAAGACCACATAAGATAAACAACTCCAGAAATAATGAACAAAAAATATGTTCTCATGCTGGTGCAAACTGCTGCACTGCAAGGGGAGAAAATTTACCTCATCTTTCTCAATTTTTGAGTGCCTTCAGTGATTTTATGCCAAGAAACAAGAGCAGATTCTGTAGATTTGCGCTTCTTTGACCTTCTCATCAAAGCTGCCTTCACATTGGAAGGCACCAACGGCCTGACAGACAGGTCAGAATCAGCTCTATGCTCAGGGGAGTTATTTTCCATGCACCAAGAAGCTTTTGGAGCATTATATGGCAGTGTTGGAGTCCTCTGTGCATTAAACACAGAATGGTTCTGACCATTTCTTTGGTTTCCATAATGGTCAAACCATGAAGGTGCCATTTGAGGGTTTATCCCAGGTCTCTCACTTCTTTCAACCAAATTTGATGCTGCATTTGCCCCAAGAGACTGAACTTGACTTTGATGATCATTCCGCACGACCATAGAATGAGAGGCAAGTTCCCTGGAAGGAATCTGTGAAGGTATGCTTGTACTTCTCTCCTCATTGTTCCTCGGAGCAAAGCTTAGCATTTTCATGTCTGAAGGGAATGACCCTTGGACACTAGTACCGACAATGTTATCTATGGACGACCTGACTGAGTTATTGGCTCCATGTGCAAACCTTTGAGCAGACTTCCAGTCAACTTGCGACGCTTCAGAAACTACCTCATTTGGTTTAAGCATCTTTCCAGTTGTATTGCCTGGATCTGTATCAACATGACCCAATGCTTGCATTTGATGCAGGAGAGAGAAGTTTTGCTGTTGGAGGTTTGAAGATACTGAGCTTCCATGTAACCCAATGCCACTACCATTAGTAGTAATGTTGTGAGAAGTATTCAAAGCCTGAAAGTTAGCTGCAGGGCTCTCTCCCTGCCTATGGTTCATGATACCTTGCTGATGCAACTGTGCCAAGGCTGAAGCAGGAATGGCGAAGTTCCCATCTGAAGACTGCTTCTGCAGGGATTGATTCCCTCGGAGTACACCAGCTCCAGTGGAATCAAAATTTGCCATCTCTGAAGAGGCTAACCCTGCATCAGTGTCCAGAGCTTGTTTTGTATCTTGACTATGTGAATTAGCAGAACTTGTGGCAACATCTGGTGGCGTTGGTGCCTTCTGTCTTTGGTCGTCTGCCTTTTGCGAGCCCCATAAGTTGGAATCTGAAGCGCTGTTGGAAAACATCATAGACTGGAGAATATTGGGTGTAATCTTGTTAGATTGGATACCGGCTAGACGTTGTGCTGATATGTTTGTCCACACATTCTTGAATACTGTTGCTGAGCTGCCTTGTTGAAGAGTGGGCAGAGAACCAGATCTTGTTTCTGGCACAGGATATTGCTGGCCTGAACTTAGCTGGGGGAACTGTCCAACTGGCTGTCCAGTACTACCCATTTCTGAAGAGTGGAATGGTGTTGGTTGTGAGGTTGTCGGAGCAGGTGATGAATACTGGGTAGCAGTGGAAGGTATCTGCCCCTGGCGTTCTTCCCTTGCCGACTGTTCAGGTTGCTTACCATCAACATTAGTGTGACTAGACCATAAATGATCTGAAGTTGAGTGTCGTTGGGACGGTGGTGCTAGTCTTAACCCAAATCCTTGCAAAGCAGATTGATTAGGTTGTTGCTGAGAAGCAGCAACATTATCAAGAGAACCATTGGGCATGTCAGCAACTGCATTGCTATCTGTTGAGTTGTCCACTTTATGAAGAAGTTGTAGCATATGTTGACTGCATAAAACATAGATTCTGTCAGGATCATCATGAAGAACCACAAGCATAAGTTTGCTACTAAAAATGCTGAAAGAAGTTATCATGACAATACATAAGATCTTATGGTACAAAATATGTCAATGAATACTGTAATACATATAAGTAGAATATATGGGGAAGGAGCAATAATGTGTCGGCTTCCTATACAGCTAAAAAGGTAGCATACAGGGATGTGGGTTTTCAAGTTCACTTCATTACTAGTAGAATAGTACCTCTACATACTTACATCGTTTCAAAACTAATCAGTTAAGATGTTGATGAGACAGAAAGTGGAACAGTCACAAAATAAATTGCATAAGTAAAGCTTAAGCACTTCGCAATGGAATATTTTATGATTTACTCAGGAATAACCTGACTGTGTTATTTAAAATGGGAGGATGAATACCTGTTCTGAACCGCTCTATTTTGAGGCAGACCAGCATCGGATCCTCCAAATGGTGATGCGCTGGAACTGTTAGGGAAACCATGTCGAGATTTGAAGTGCTCATCTCCTGCCAGCATTTTCTACAAAAAAGAAAATAGATTCATAAATAAGCAGATAAAACAGAATAAATCGTGTAAATAAAATATGTTTAAGCAAGATATCCTCTTCACTAAGGAGATAGGCAGACAAACCTCATTAACTGAAGCCATATTGCCCGCAACTTGGGAGTTGGTGACAAACTGAGGCTTCAGGTTATTTTGTGCCTGAAGTGACTGGGGCGGAAATTGATTGCTGGAAACTGGATTACCCGGAGAATGCCTAATGTTCACCCCTGTGTTGTCCATTGCATGATTCTGCAACATGTAAGGTCCCACTGCTTGCTGGCCTGAATGACCTAAATTATGGGATTCCTTTGCAGCAAAGAAGGAATGCCTCCTGGCAGCAAGGTCACTGCTCACATGCTGTCCATGCCTTTCCATGTGTAGTGCATTTTGGTACTCCTGGCCACGGTCATTTGTTCTTGGCTCAGCACTTCTTCTTAGTGATTCTGAGGTTTCAGGACCCCTACGCCCAATACTATGGTTTATTCCAACATGCTCACCGGTTCGACCAACCATCTGGTGCTGGTTCGGATTTATTGTTGGCATGCTCGAACCCATCATACTAACACCTTTACCATCAGAACTGTCCTTTGGCATTTGCATAGTGCTTATATCAGGCTTCATCTGCTGAAGCCTATGGACCGAATTTGCATTACCTCCACTTGGCTTCCAAAAGTTCCCATCACTATTAAAGACGTTTTGGGTACTGGTGATGTCTTGTCCAAGGGGACTGTTGCTTTTCCAGTCATTCTGGCTACTGCTGGACTCTTGGTTGATATTATGATCAACAGCATTTTGCTGTGACATCCAAAATCCATGTGTACTTGCTGGTGCGCCAGTCAGGTGTGAATTGTTTCTTGGCATTTCAGATTTCTGTTGAGCCCAGTTGCCATTTGATAAATGCACTTGTTCTTGTCTCCCATATTCATCAGATTGCTTTTGCTTCAAGCTCTGCTGAATATACCCATTATTGACTCCTGCAGCTGACTGATGATTGGTAACAGTAGCACGAGGAGATTCATGTGGCGTTTTTTCTCTTTGCTCGTACTGAGTTCTTGTAGCATGATGAAAATTGGTAAAATCTGGGTTGTTCCTTGTTCCATCAGCATAGCTAGATGCTGACAAGGGTCGTGCATTTTGTTGTGCGCCACTTAATGCCGCAAGCTTACTCTGGTCATGAGCTGGCAAAGTTGAGTTGTTGGCAGTTGTCTGTTGAGCTTTCTGCAAACTCAGGCCACTCCATTCTTCCTTAGGACTATTTTTACTGGGTGTAGGCTGTAGTGTTTCTTGCATAAGGGCACTCCACCTCCCACTCTGCACTGATGGCAAAGCACCACCAAAGTTATCATTATCAACAGAATTACCATGGTTGTTGTCTCCTTTCAACAAAGCTCCCCAGTTGCTATCCTCATCATCCCCAAATAAGAACTTCTCCTCGGTAGGGTCAAGGCTAGCCCCACCACTTGCTGGCGCTACCTGCATTGTTGATTTCTCCTGCAGGCCCACTTGAAAATCAACTTGGTTTGGCCTACCATGAAAATCTTGAAGTTGAAAACCATGTTGTAGTTGATTTACTGGAGCAGGGTTGCCTGCCTTGTTATTATCACCATGACTTTGTAAGGGATTATTGCTTAAGAACCCTCCTTTCCCACGAAAATTCTGCATAGAACTGGAGTCACGTTTCTCGTGCGCACTAGGTTCATCCATTAAAGAGCTAAATGGCCTTGATACTTTTTCAGGCTGATTTGTACCTGCCCTTGTCATTGCATTCTGGAGATCAGCTGGGATGCCTAAGAACTGGGGGTACTGGTTAACAGACCCACCTCTGCTGGTAGCAGGTATTGGATAGAAGGACTGGTTCATTTGGGGGTTAGCCAAGCCCATGAGTCTCATGCCTTGACTTTGAGTGTTCGGAAACGCTGAACCATTTAAGAAATTTCCCGTGCCAGGAGCACCACCATACTGCTCCCAATTTGTGTTACTACCGGTATTCAACATTTGTGAGTTGCTTGACAACCTTGGGTCACCACTGGCAAAATTATTTGGCCATGCATAAGCCGTGGCCTCGTTGTTTGGCATTTCATTTGACATCGCAGGCAATTGATCAGCAGGCACTGTTTTTGCTGGAGCTTGGAACTGTCCAGATGAGGGCTGCATCCTGGCTCCATGATCAATCTGCTGCACATGTTGCTGTCTCTGGAACTCCTGCAGTTGCTTGTACATCATCTGTTGCTGCCACATCTGAAAATCACTATCACCCCCATGCTGTGTGTGGTGAAACTGTGACATTTCCAAAGTCCCTACAAGTCTAATGCCCGTGAAAGCGCGAACTGTCTGCAATAGGCAAATCCCAAAGTTTCATATCAAATGACAATGTGACCAGCTTTTGCCACTGCCTTCTGGGATGATGAAGATGATCCCGCCGAAGCTACCAAAGAAGGCTCACCCAAGAATGACAAGACTAGCTAAGTGGATCTGTAGATGTGCCCTCTATTTATGTGTAGCCTGCGAATATTGAAGAATATTTGCATGAGAACATTGTTGAATGATTCTACAATAAATGAAAAGGCAGTACCAGTTCAGTATATTCCACAGGATAGGCATTCATGATTGATGAGGACAAGATGTGAAGCCTATCGCAGAAAAAATAAGCAGTGCCAAGAGCATGCAAAGTAAGAGTGGATTCGCCAGCTACCTTGGCTATTCGTATCTATTCTGCAGTTTGGAATTATTCAAATTAAAGCCATACGCATGTTTGAACGTCGACATGAAAATTAATGAAGATTAGCACTTCCAAGTCTCCTAGAGATGCAACTAACAAACAAATGGATATACACCTGCATTAGAATTTAAGAGCATGGTTGATTAATGCAGTGAGGATGGCTTAAATATTGGCACCCACAACCTTAAGTGTGAGCCCAGGTCAGACAAAAGCAGTCCAAAAAAGGACGGTGGCGCAATTCAAGGTTGAACTATGAACTTGCTGTATTTTGTTAGTTTCTAGATGGCAAGTGGAGCCAATTAGCACAACCCAAGAGATGCATAAAAGAGAGGTTCAAACAACTGACAAACAGGTAGTAATTATCCTACTTGGGTCCGTTATCTAGATGGCCAGACGCCAAAAGCTTGTTAAATCATGGGCAACTACCAAGAAATACTCTAAACTCGCTCGAGGAAAACCACGTCCTTTACCTCATACCTCACACACATAGTATGCTCACACCCCTTAGAGGGGCAGTAAATCAAGCAAATAGAAGAGAAAATGAGTTACAAGTTCTCAAAGATCACATCTATTCGCTAAAGCCCAAAGATCACATCTTTCCCCACATAGACACCTTCCAAAGAGAGGCGCAGCTGAATAATAAATCTTGAAAGATGCGAAAGAGGCAAAGAGGGAAGCCGCCCGGATTCTGCTGCCTTCCGCTCAGAGCTCGAAGTCAGAGAGGAGCCACGGGAAGGTAGGTCCAGGACAAAAAAAATGAAGGAAGAGCAGAAACCAAGCGTCGCGCATCTGCTGGAGGCCTGGAGCATCCCTAAATCCCGTCCACGTTTCAGTCCCCACTAGGAGACGCCCGAATCCCGGAGCACTAAGCTCAAGCTAAGCTCCAACGCTCGGCTACCCCCAGCAGGAGCGGGAGCAAAAGCAGAAGCTGAGCTGAACTGAAGCTTGAACTGAATCCGACCAGACCCCCCGGCCGGCCCACGCAAATTACCCACCAGGGAGAGAAAAATCAGCTGCCAATCGAGCACGAGAGGCCGCGCCACCCCGAGATCGACCGCGGCAGAGCTCCCAATTCCCCCACCCACACAGATCCCCCCGGAAAAAAGAACCCTAAAACTCTCTCACCCGACACAGAAAAAATTCCCCACCTCCAGACACGGCACGGGCCCTGCGGCGGAGCCCCCGCCCCGCCCGATTCACGCCCGGCAGGGGAAGGAGCGCAAGGGGAGAGGCCCGGCCGCGAATTCCGGCTGATTCGTGCGAGACCTACCTCGATCGGCGCGGGCGGCGCGTGGGCGGATCGGATCGACGCCCCTCCGGCTCCAGGCCGCGGCGCGGGGGGGAGCAGCCGGCAGCTAGGGTTAGGGTTCGGCGCGGCCAAATGGGGAGGGTTTCGAGCTCCGGAGCGCGAGCGGGGGAGGAGAGAGAGTAGAGAGAGAGGGTGGGAGGGGGAGTACTAGCGCAGGCAGCAGCTCGCTCTGTCTCTCTCTCTAGCTCGCTCGCGACGGGTGAAGATAAAGCGTGGTATACTGGCCCTGCGAAGTTTTCAACGAAGGCGCCCAGGTGGGCCCGGCTCGGGAGGGAGGTGCGATCTGGGCCGTCGGTTCGTGGTAGGCGGGGCTGAGCGACGTCAGATGGAGGACGGAGGCGGGTAACGGCGTTAGGGGACGAAAAGGACACCGCGTGGTGGTGGTAGGAAAAGGAGGAAAGGGAGCTTACGGGGATGTGAGCCCGGCAGAGAAAGTGAGTGCGAGGTAATAAGAGTGAGTAACTTTTTTTTTACAGTAACTGGGACTTTGTATTA
Organism: Avena insularis; assembly: GCA_023614405.1. Taxonomy (NCBI): domain Eukaryota; kingdom Viridiplantae; phylum Streptophyta; class Magnoliopsida; order Poales; family Poaceae; genus Avena; species Avena insularis. The sequence goes on along the minus strand of CM042685.1, from coordinate 418,873,022 downwards.
AGGAAAAATTAATCCTTGTCTGGATGGTTGAGTGGATAAACCAATTTATGTTCAGTTGAAGATGTTAGATGTGTGATATAGATATGTGATGACCACACTCGGTAAGGTGGTGAGATCCAAAGAAAATATTGTATTTCTATCAAAAGTATTATGATCTTATTGCCAATGAAGTGATCACCTGAATTAAAAGGAAGCCAGAACAAAGAAAATGTAATCTTGTGTGAATGGTTGAGTGCGAACCAATTTTTGTTCAATTGAAGATGTGTGATATAGATATGTAATAACCACTCTCCATAAGGTGGTGAGATTCAAAAAAATGTATTTATATCAAAGTATATGATCTTATTGCCAATTCAAAGAGGGAGTCAAAATAAGGAAATTGTTAATCCTTGTCTAAATGGTTGAGTGGGATAAACCACATTTTGTTCACTTGAATATTTGTGATATACATATGTGGTAGTCACTCTCCATAAAGTGGAGAGATAAAAAATATGAATTTATATCAAAGTATCATGATCTTATTGTCAATTATGTGATCACCTGAATTCAAAAGGAGGTCAAAATAAAAATTTAACCTTATCTAGATGGTTGAGTGGTATAAACCAATTTTTTTGCTTCGGTTGAAGATGTGTGATATAGATATGTGATGACCACTCTCCGCATAGGTGAGTCTAGGATCAAATCGGTGGGAGTGCCAAGCTTGAAAAAATCACTATTAATTTTTGCATTCAGTCATGATTAGTATAAATATTAGTAGCTAGAAGAACATCTTATTAGGAGGCATCATGGCACCCCCACCGGATACGCCACAAACGCTCCATAAGGTGGCAAGATCCAAAGAAACATTGTATGTATATCAAAGAATTACAATTGTATTGCCAATTATGTGATAACCTAAATTCTAGAGGAAGTCAAAATAATGTGAAATTCTAGAATATGTGGATTACCATAAAAAAGAAATATGTGAATGACACATTGCACACAAAATCCAGCATGATATTACAGTCAAAATCGCAGCAACAAAACTAGTGATAAAAACATTTTCTTTATCAACTCTCATGTGTGCGACGCCATATAGCATGAAGCATATCACAGTATCTAGAAGTGTGCAAATTATACAAATCGTTATCATGGTCACACAAGTTGTGTAGCTCTTCCATGCTACCTCTTGTGCATCATGCTAATCTTTCATATGTTGGCACTCATTAATACGTTTGTCGTTCTTTTATTCTCTACTCAGCAACCAAAGTTGTTACTAAAATTGGTCGCAACAGAATTAATATATTTCTTCTTCTATCCATCTAGATGCAATTGAGACAAGAGTTCTAAAAATAGGCACATGTTTTGATAGGAAAAAATCACACGCGTAATCAACACCGTGTGTAGATCTGGAAAATAGGCTTCACTGCCTTAGCACTAGGGGACGAATATGGTCATGAAGGAGCTAGATGTGTTGTAGCACCCAAGCAGTCGTCCCTCATCTTTCTTGCCTTTTGTATTGAACGGTATCGAGGGTGACTCCTATGCTCACCCTAGCCAAAGTTGTCTATCAATGCCTTCTTTGTCGCCCTAATCACGTCTTCGTAGGACCATGTCAGTGGGGGTGACATAAGGTAAGAGCAGCGTAGCACCCTGGTTGGTGTCGCTTGTTTCATGGTGAGGAGGGTCAGAGATGGAGGTGTATATTAGTCAAGGGTGGTGGGTGGGTGTGAGATAGTTGAGTTCGTTGCCTTTTATGTAGAGATAGATGTTTTTTGGCGATGGTGTCGAAATGGTTTTAATACTTTTTGAATGCAAACTCTAAAATCAGTGTCACGTGAACTACGCGTGTGTAGATGGTTTGTGTCACTAAGTATACATTAGGTTTTGTCGTTCTCTTGGAGGGTATGGTCGGTCCATAAGTGGTGTATTGCTGTTTCTATGGATGCCATTCCTGGACACATGTGGTGTATTATCGTTGTGGATGCTAGGGTTGGACATAGATTGTGTATTGTCATTTTTGTGGATGCTAGGGCTGGCCATAGGTGTCCGTATTGTCGTTTTTGTGGATGCTAGGACTGGCCACTAGCGGTGTATTGCCATTTTCGTTAACATATGCATATCACGCGTCCTTGCATTTTTCTTAAAATCGCCTATGTAAATCTTAGCTATTATGGGTGAATTTCACACTTTTTAATCACATATAGATGCATGGTTTGTCTTGCATCCACCTTTATCAAGAGAGTACGATACTCTTCGGCAACATATACATGAAAATATTTCATACATTTACCTCTACCAAGGGCTAATTGATTAGATGAAGCCTATTAGGGCCCCTGTCCTAGTATTTTATATGATATCTCTTTGGTCACCTTTACAGACCTTACTTATTCCTAGCATCTAAAGATATAATTGGTGAGACCCCTGGGAGGCACCACAGCGCTCGGCAAAAATCAGCCAATAGATCACTCCTGCAGTAAATCGTAGCCGTTAATCTTTTTGATCATGGTCGATAAAAGGCCCAGCCCAGCACACACGGGGTGAACCCTAGCCGCCTCCTCCATTCTCCTCCCACATGCGGCGGCCGACTAGCGCTCTGCCTCCCTGGCCACGCCTTCCTCCTCCACGCCCTGCCCCTCCTCCTCCTCCTCCTCCCCTGACCTCTCCTCCTCCCAGCCCTTTCCTCTCCGAGCATGCAGTGCGCCTCCAGCCCCTCCGACGAACGAGCTCGTGGCTTTCTTCTCCCTCTACCTCCGGCGGCAGGAGCAGCGCACCGAGCCGCTGCCGTCTCTCCTTCCCTGTTCCCCGCTGCTCCCTCCCCTCTTCGGTAAAGGAGGTCGGGCTGCGGAAGGAGGTGTTGCGTTTGGCAGCAGCGGGGCAATTCCGAGACCCTCTCCATCATCCTCCGACTTGAGCCGCCAAGGTCGTCCTCATCATCGACAAGCGCGAGCCTGGTAAGGGCGACGTGGAGGAGGCCGCCGATGATGTTTCTGCCGCACAGGTCGTCGCTCTCTCCCCATGGACTAGATCGATGCTCCAAGCAAAATACTCTTTTTATTCATCTGTAATATATGAGTCGTACCTTGATTTTTAATTTTGTTTAGGATTTGGGTGGAGTGGCTCGAACAAAGAGAGGTGAAGGGCAGCAGGGCACCATGGCTGGGGAGGTAGAGCTCAACCTAGGGGAGCAGGAGAGAAAGGTGTAGACCGATGCGGGGGTTCATCCTCCACCGACACCCTCCTTCGCCTCGTCGTTGAGGTCATGCCGCCGCCGCAGTCAACAGGTGAGAAGCGGTGCTTGGCTCTGGTTCGGCCAAAAGGAAGACACCAGCAGCCCCAAGTAAATGGCCTCCTCCACTTCTTCTTTGTCATTGAAGACGCATGCCAACAGCGTGGCGGCTGCCCCTCCTCTGCCTCTTCTTTTTTCAGGGACAAACAGTTTATTCTCCTCTCTCTCTCTCTTTCAAATGTTGCTCTCTTCTTTGTTTGTGCATGTCCCTTTTACTTGTGCGTGCAAAGTATTTCATAAAAATCCTAGCTCATATTAATGGTTTTAATATCTATGCTCCATCTAGCTATTTATAGTTTTGCAATTAAAGTACCATGATGTTAAGGAGAGAGATTTCGTATGTGCTTATCTTCCATACTTATATCCAATTTCACTGAGAACGAATGTGTTGTTATTTTTGTTTGGTTAAGCTAGGCATGAAGCACAAGAATGCTTGAGCAAAGAAACGTGTACATTTGCCTGACCAATGGCGAGAAACCGTCTCTGAATTTTTTTGAAAAGACCGGTCTAAACTATTGAAGTAGTTATGCCCTCACTTTGACTTCAGTTATTACGTTCTGTGATGTGCAGTTTCTACTTTTTAGAGATTTTTGCCATTTCAACTGTACTGTAAACATTTTTGGCCTAGGAAATATTTTTGATATATGTGCACGGGAAGACATCCATTCTCTTTTTTTATATTCTCTAAATTACTGCAATGGTACTCTGTATTACTATATAAGAATTGGAGGAATGTTGTGTCTATTTAGATTTGATACTAACTTACTGTTTTTTCTCCTACCATGTTGCTGCTGAAAATGGTGGTGCTATAGCGAGGAGGCAGATTAGTTCTTTGGTCATGTAAGCTCCGATAGCATCTGATATCCGAACCAATTTTGGAAGAAATGAAAGCAACCTTCAGTTTTGTATTTGGGTCCTAATTGCATATGATCATCTTACTACATTCATATGATGGTTTAGTTATTTAATAGTAAATATTATTATTATGTAAGAATTCATGTGCTTATGATCCATAATTCTATCTATTTTTAGTAACAGTGAGCATGTCGCCGCTGTGCTGCACGAGAGCGCCCAAAGCCGCCATAGACGGTTGCGAGGAGGAGCATACGCAGGGAAGTGACACGCTGACTGAATCATGTGAATATCGAATATAGTTGCATTTTCTTGTCGGGATGCACCAATAGTTCTTTCTCTTCTAACCATGGTGCATCTCCAGATCCATCGCCCTTCGCCATTTTATTCCATATAGATCAGTTTTCATGTGCCCACCACCCACAACTGTGATGTTAAAAAATATGGTTTCAATAGGTGGAGATCTTCCATTTAGAATTATATGTGTAAGCAATACTCTTCTCTGAAATTGTTGTAGGTCTCAGATAGTCCAAGCACAAAATTGGATAATTGCAATGATTTGAGTGACATGAATAACTTCCTACTACAGAAAATTCAAACAATAAAGATTAGTTTTGTAAATCTCACATGTTCTTCCTCGGTATTTATTGAACAAAAAAAATCTTATTAGCTGGCAGAAGGGAAAATACTGCAATCATCAATCCTATTCTATGCCAACCTTTTATTCTTTTCCGTCATTCTACCCTCTTATTGTGAAAGTTATGTTGGCAAAGACTGGAACTTTTGTATACATAATAGATGATGGTTATGCATATTTAGGGCCGAAGAGTATTCTTTCTCTCCGTTTGTGGTTGGGTAGGAATGAATTATTAGCTAGGCATTCTCAAGTGTATCCCAATTTTCATTTGCATCATACCATTATCTACAACTGTCGGCACAACACCCAGGGGCAACAACTCTTGTGCTAGGGCCACTATCGGTGAACATGATGCCGGCCGCAGCCAGAGGTGAACCCAGACCTAGAGACAAAACTTCTGTCCTTTTTGCATCAGTGAAGAAACAGAAGTGCGAAACTTCTCACACAATAATTCTCAATTGATTGTGCTATGTTAAGAATGGATACTGGACTAACAGGAGAGAAATTAATCCCAAATTTGTATCCACTATAATCGTTCCATTTTTTTCATGTTGCATGCCAGATTATGAATAAAGGATTTAGAGGTACCGTTCTTAAATAGTTATTTCTTCCTTTCAGTTTTGTATATAAATTGAGATTTTTTTAGATCCATGTAGAGCCAAAGGTGTTTGTAGCTGATGACTAGGCAGGAGTGGCCAAGTTATTCAGTTAGGAGCTTTTGGTTTCTTATTTTTACTATTATGGACTAGCGAGCGACCTCTAAATTCATCAAGGTTTGTTAACTTTTTGGATCATGATATGAATATGTATGGTTTGGTTGAAATTTTACTTACACTTATCCTTCCCGTGTTCTTGAAACTATGCAAGGAAGTTTAAAATTTCTAAACTTTCAGTTTATGAGAAGGCGCTTCTGTGTAAAGTACTTTGCATATTCTGATGGTCTGTCGAAGATCCAGACCTCTTGAGTTCACTTTAGTCATCGCATGAAAGTAGATTTGTACTGATTGGATCAATATATCAACACTGCAGAATTTGGACTACCACGATAAGGTAAAGTCTCATGGTAAGGGCATACCCAGAATTTTAATGGTTAGATTAACTGTCGCATCAGCTTGGTTCACGAACACTCTCCATCAACTACCAAGTTTTTTTGAGAGCATGCCAAGGGCATACCATATTTTTATTGATTGAATTACAAGAGTTGCCCACCCAGATTGCAAACAATCAGGGTGGTAAAAACCCCTCCACACACACACGAGCTACCTTAAGCCTATTCTCGTGGGGCCTTCCTTTTCTTACTTGAAAGTAGCTCATATTTATAAGTGTGTCCAGTAGTGTGTATGCAGGCCCCTTTGCTAAATTGAACCAAGTTCTATGAAAATTATTTCTAGGCGTAGGCAACCATCTCTGATAGCTCAGACGGATGGATTGAGAAAGAAGAAAACCTAAACCAGAACTATGTGAAATTTGGAAGACAACTGCAATTCTTTTTATGTTCAGAGAATATTGGGTGCATATTTTACTAAGAAGTAGATAGTCAATCAAGTGTGGCATTTGGTGTGCCCGTAGGATAAATACTAAGGAGTAGCCGTAGAATTTGTAGAAAATTTGCTCTGCCTATAGAATAAATACTATTTATCATCAATTTGTATGATAAATACTAAGGAGTAGCAATAGAATTTGTTTATATCGCCATAACCTCATTTGAATCTGTCTATCAATATTTGAGCCTTAGTCGCTCTGGCCATCCATTTGGCAAAAATTAAAAAAACATATTATTACTTTTCGCTTACCTATAATCGCTAAATTGATTCAAACTCAACGGGATCGTGCGCCAAGGCGCGCCCATAAATCTAGTGGCATGTATATGTGCACTTTACTATTGAAGGTTGAGTATACATGAAACAAACTAAAGGAAGTAGCTATGGGGTTTTATATGGAATGAATATATAAAATACCATGATTTAGTTTTCAACAATATGTGGATTATTTGGCACATAGCCACATATCGAGTTCATACGGATCCAGAAAAATCTAAGATAGCCAGATTTTTACGAGCTTACAAACTATGTGCCCTTCTGCTATCATAAAACATTGGATGAACAAATATGCGGGTTAATTTGGATGAAAATTGGCTACAATGATGTTTTAATGTTGAAAATAAGGAATTACTTTAACTTAAAAAAATAACACAAGGGGGTCGAAAATTGATCTTTCCATACAGTCTAATAAGTTGCTAAACCATATCTCTCCTCTCCATGGATACATACATAAACTACACACTTCTACCTGGAGTGTTGGATCTAAACTGGTTTGCGATCATAAGTATACATTAGGTTTTGTCATTATCTTTGAGGGCCATAAGCGGTGTATTGTGGTTTTTATGGATGCCAGTGTTGGACATAGGTGGTCTATTGTCATTGTAGATGCTAGTGTTGGCCATGTGTGGTGTACTGTCATTTTTGTGGATGCTAGGGATAACCACATGTGTTGCATTGTCGTGTTTGTGGATGTTTGGACCGACTAGCAATGTGTTGTCATCTTCGTTAACATATGTATATCACACGTCCTTGCATTTTTCTTAAAATCACCTGCGTAAATCTTAGCTATTATGGGTGAATGACACACTTTTTAATCACATATAGATGCATGTTTTGCCTTGCATCCACCTTTTTCAAGAGAGTATGCCACTCTTGGACAACATATACATGAAAATATTTCGTACATTTACCTCTACCAAGGGCTAATTGATCCATTGAAATGAAGCCTACTAGGGCCCCTGTCCTAGTATTTTATATGAGATCTCAGTTGGGAATATGCCCTAGAGAAAATCATGTATGATGATATTTCCAATATATTCATAAATTTATTAAGTTATCCTTGTATGAAAATCTGATATATATCATTGATATTGTATGATATGTGATTCAGTTGTAGGACTATATATTCATATTGTTCATACTAGATTGTCCTTGGTCATCGAGGTTGTGCTAGACACACACCTTAGACCAATGTGCAAGTCGGTTAATGGCACGGTTCGACTTGTCATGGACATGGTGTTGTCAATCCGATTTACACTGATTCAGCTAAAGTGTTTAGCAAGTCAGACTGACCCATGATTGAGATGTAACGAGCATGTTATCATTTGCAGTCTTAAGCAATGGAATCCTTTGACCTAAGATGATCACAACATCCAAGTTGTGGGTTAGTCGACTTAGATTCTATAAGACATTGCTCCGCAAAAGGGTAGTTATAAGGGTAGAGCTTGGGCCGGCGGTGAATCAAGTTGCGTGACATGGATAACCAAGATGAGATTTGCCCCTCCGTAATTGAGAGTTATTCTCTAGGCCCTCTCATGTGATATGATTCAAAAGCATGACCATGTGCGACTCGGTTAAGTGGTAACCGAGGAGTCAGACTAAGTGTTAGTCCAGTGAATCATATATCACGGAACAAGAAGAGAGTTGAGCTATTAAAGGGATGAAAACTACTTGTCTATAGCTTGACAAGATATATTGTGAGACATAGGGACTTGGATGAAAGTCACACTGAAGGTTGTCTTCTAGACTTTACGATACTTGGGAGTCGACACGTCTTGCTAGAGGTCGCTGCCATCTATCAACTTGAGACGAAGTGTGAGTGAGTTGGACTCAAAGCCATGACGGAATACTTGGAGGTGTAGCTCATGTCGTGTCCAGGTATGCATAAACCTATAGGGTCACACACACTTAAGGGTAATGGGCCCATGTGGATTAGATCCATATAGAGATTGGGATACAGCCTAGACGGGCCTCAAGATTTGAGCCCAACTAGGGGTGTATATAAGTGGAGTAACAAGGGATAGTCCCTAACATAGTCATTACTTTCTCCACTCCCAAATCGGGTTAGACATGATCTAGCAATCCTCTGCCCGGTGCTCCTTCCTGCATGTGTGAATATCGGTAGAGGTATCGCACATGTAACGCTAGAGACGAAGGATTTCGTGGGGATCTGGTGGAGCTGTTCGTGGGATCCGGAGGAGCTGCTTGTGGGATCGATTGGCACTGCCTCGACGCGCTGCATCAAGTTCCACATTTGCACATCTAGCGGTAATCTCGTGGCCTATCACCTGAGTTAGATCTTGGGAGCACCACGTAGAATTTTTTTTGTTTATCTTTGCGGCCCAATGATCTCGTTGTCACTTTTACTTTTACAAACCTTAGCTTGGCCTAAGATGTCATGTATATGTACACTCTATTTTTAAAGGTTGAGTATACATGCAACAAACTATGGAAGTAGCTATAGTGTTTTATATGGAGTGAATATATAAAATACCACAATTTAGTTTTCAACAAAATGTCGGTTATTTGGCACATATCCACATGTTATGTTCATACGGGTCCAGAAAAATCGACCACAACCAATTTTCGCCATGCTTACAAACTTTGTGCCCTTCCGCTATCATTACACGTTGGACGAACCAATACGCAAGTCCATTTGGATGAAAATTGGCTACAATGGTGTTTTGATGCTGAAAAGGGATCTGCTTTAACTATGAAAAAACAACACTAGGGGGTTGAAATTTGATCTTTCCTGGTAGTCTAATAAGTTGCTAAAGCATATATCTGCTCTCCATAGATACATACATGAACTATGCGCTTCTAGCTGGGGTGTTGGATCTCAACTGGTTCGCATCCATAAGTGTACTTTAGGTTTTGTCGTTCTCTTGGAGGGCCACAAGTGGTGTATTGTTGTTTCTGTGGATGCCAGTGTTGGACATAGGTGGTGTATTATCGTTGTGGATGCTAGTGTTGGCCACATGTTGTGCTCTGTTATTTTTTTTTGGACACTAAGGATAGCCACATGCGTCTCATTGTCGTGTTTCTGGATGTCGGTACTAGCCACTAGCGGTCATTTTTGTCAACATATGCATATCACGCGTCCTTGCATTTTTCTTAAAATCACTTGCATAAATCTTAGCTATTATGTGTGAATGCCGCACTTTTTTTATAATCACACACAGATGCATGGTTTGAGTTGCATCAACCTTTATCGAGAGAGTAGGCCCACTCTTCGACATCCAATACATGAAAATATTTCGTGCATTTACTTCTACCAAGGGCTAATTGATTAAATGAAGCCTACTAGGGCCCCTGTCCTAGTATTTTACATGAGATCTCTTTGTCACATTTACAAACCTTAGTTATTCCTAAGATGTCATGTCTATGTGCACTTTACTATTTAGGTTTGTGGAAGGAGTATATCTAGACCTCTTTTAGTGTATAGATTCGGAGTGAACATATGCACTAAAAGAGGTCTAGATAATTACTCTTTTCACAAAGCTAAAAACATCTTATATTATGAAACGGTTTCATCTAGCGACATGTGACTATGTGAGACACACTCTACGATAGTACTACCGAAGGACACCATTCAGCTTACACGGCCTAGTGAACCCCACTCTTATCTTATCCAAAGTATAAAGAGAAAAAAAGATAGCCAGGCCTTTGACGAGCGCCGTGTACTACTGTCAAAGAAGGCGCCCAGAGGAGTTATTATGACACGCGCACACAGAGACACTCGCATCCGTTCGTGCTGCTACAACACACATGCTGTTCCTCCCGCGGTGGGCACCCCCCTTGGCCCTTGCTACAACTATAAAGTACAGTACGACAAGGCTTTCCCGATGTCGTCATCGGATCACATGATCATTGGGACTTGGGAACGTCGTGGCAGCAGCAGCAGTACCCGTCTCGTTTGGAACATTCTCTGCCGCCACGGGCCACTGCCAAAGCAGCCAGCATGCAGCACGAGAAGCTGGCAGTCAGCAGTGTAGTACACTACTCCTACTCTGGATGGAGTCAGTTGGGAGTTTGGGGCTAGAGGACAGGAGACGACGGTCGTGATGGATGCAGCAGGCAGGCAGGATGGCAGGTTGCTAGCTGCTTGTTTAATTGCGACCCCGATCGAAGAAAACAAAAGGCAGGGGGCCGCACAGGACAAGCCGCTGCACGCTGCACGCGAGAGCACAGGTCACAGCTGCACACTGCACACGTTGGCATGGCATGCATCTCCTATAGGCTATATATCCACTGCTGTCGGCTGCCCGCGACAGCGAGTCAGCAGCATTAGGAAGGTCAGAGTGGCGACAGACGTGGTGGTGGTAGACTGGTAGTAGTAACGTCACATGCTACCTGGAGCTAGCTGCCGACCAATCACGACTCGCTCCAAGATTCTTGGGACGAGGGCATGCAAAAGGGACCAGATCCAGAGCTGCCACGCTACTGGCCACACCTGCCTGCTGACACGCTCGATCTCCTTTTGGTCATTTATAAATGCTGGCGTGTAGCGTAGCAAGCAGCAAGGCAAAGTGGACGATGATTTGGTCACATCATGAGTGAGGAGGACACACGCCCCCTTTTGTAAGTACTACTTTGCGTCACTAGCTCGCTCGTTCACTGGCTCGAATGGAATGTGAGTGAGAGGATCAAACGCTTTCTGGTCTTTCTCTTTCGATACTGGAATTAAAACTGGGGACTGTCCAGCGTGAGGTTGACCTTTCCAAGCCGATGATTTGGACAAGTGTGCAGGCAGAGCAGCAAGAGTTTCTTTCTGGTTAGTGAACCCCATAAACAAAATTTTAACGGATTCTCACGGCCGGCCGGCCGGCTCGGTCGGTGCGCGCCGCTTTCCCATCGACCGTGACGACGACCAGGACGTAACCGGTGTACTTGCATGCGGAGGTCTTTTTGACAAGGACACACGCTAGCAGGTCAGTCATCACTGGGCAGCAGCAAGTGCTGCTCGTGGACTCGTGGCTGTCTAGATGCGATCAGCCGTAGTACTATATTAGTACTAGTAGTAGCAGCACCAGGAGGAGGAGGAGGCGACAACTTGGTCGTCCTCGAAAAGAACATCGTCGGAAAGTGCCAGCCAGACAGATCCCCAAGTGGAGACAACATTCTCTCTCTGTCTCGGGCACATTGATTAGTAGTAGGGCTGGACTGGATTGACCGGGCTCGTGACACGGATCGCAGCACGCTGCCGCTGCCGGCCGCCGCGTCCGGTCCCTGCGCGCACGTCACGGCATCATTCTCCCCACGGAACATATCTGGACTGGACTGGACACGCCGTGTGCCACGGGTGTCTGTCTATCCACCCGAGTCTGACGTGCTCCGTCATGTGACCCCCCAGCCCAGGGGAAAAGAAACGGAGGGAAAATTATGGGGATGTCCCTGCCACTACTCACTACTCACTGGGCTGTCGTCGCAGCAAACAGGAGGCGGCAAAAGTCCGTCGATTTATTTAAAATAGACCCTGCGAGCGACTGCACGGACGCACATGGTTGACTAGTGCCCAGGGAGGAAGCAGGGCTGTGGACATTCGTTTCTTTTCTGTCCTTTTACAAGGAATGGACACAGATGGGGCAGCAGACAGGACAAGCAGGCACCTGGATGGATCCTGGTCCTGGCCCTGGCCCATGGGAATATGGGATGGATACACTGGGCAGGTTTGTTTTAAAAAAGAGATTCATGCATGGGGGTCCTCTTGTGCCTCCTCTCCCAATCATATGGAAATGCTAGCATCAACGCCTCGATGAACCGGTGGAATGATGTAGTACTACAGTAGTACTCTACTAGTACAAGTAGCTTGGATTTTGTAAAAGGGCCAAAGTTAATGCTGGAAACGGGCAGCACTCAAAATAACGACCAGAGAGATCTCACACCTCTCAGAGACACGAGCACAGGTGTGTGTGTATCCATGGTTTACAACTCGGTTACTCGACTGGATTTGGTTCTTTACCCCAGACATTTCGAGCTGAATCTACTTCCTACTGTAAGCACTGGTGTTCTGAAATTAGCACTTCCAGTCTGGAGTGCAGTGTCCGGCTGTCTCGACTGAATGTGAACCTCAGAGGCAAGAGACTCGATTTTCAGGCACTGCTCCGAGCCCTAGGAAAGTGTATGCATCAGTCCAGGTAGGTACACAGTGTCTACTCCTTCAGAGCATCTTTTCCCACCAAACCTGCCGGATTTCGTCTAAAGCACCCCCAACATATCTCACTGTGAACCGCAGCAGGCCAAACCTGACACTGTACACACATGGCAAGCAACCCAGAACAGCTTATCACTGGTCTTGAACGCCTCTCAGATTAAGAAAAAAATGTTCTGAAACTTACAACCCGCAGTCTCGTAGAATCTAGTGCCATCAGGCTGCTGTTTGGCTGTCAAGAAGAATGTGAACCTGAAAGGCAAGAGATTCTTGATTTTGTGGGACTGGTGGGCTCACGGCTCAGCCCTGCTGCACAAATTGGCGGGCCTAGCCTAGGCAAGTGTATGCAGACAGGGACAGTGTTTGCTTTATACATTTCCCCACATAAACATACTAACCTGACAGTGTAACCACCATCACTGTACTACTAGAGCACACAGCAAATTTGTCATCCTGCTAGACAGTCTCATAGTAGTATAATCAACGGATTTCGTCTAAAAACAACCCAACAGATTTATCCGTAAACTGGAGCAAGCACAACTAATACTGTGTGCAGTGCATGCACAGCAAATTAGCAACCAAGAACAGCTCCAGGCTACCAGGCTAGGTTACTAAACATCAAAAGAAATGGTGGCCAGACACATCAAGCTAATGACCGTTGGTCTCGATCAAACATTAGCTCATCAGACCAATGGGTAAATATGATGGCTATATGTTTCGGTGCTAACCTTTCTTTAATACTACAACCACTTCAAGAGAATAACAGACATTAGGCTTTCTTAAGGTAGATCATTTCTAGGCGCTAGCCTCTAGGACTCCCATTTAGGAAAAGAAACCCCTGAAAGGAAGATAGGTCATTCTCGAATAGCTCTCACTTAAGTTGTATGCATCAAAATCTTCAACACAGTCTGATCTGCATCTCTTCCCCAACAAGCTCAAATATCTCGTCAATTCTGAAATTAAATCAGGTCATCAATACTAACACAAAAAATTATATGATACAGTTTATAATTTTCAATTCTGATATTCTTAGCTTATGAAATTCAAAAAGCTACAACAGACGCTGAAGGAGTTACCTATTCGTATTGATGTTCACATCAGCAAGCCAGGAGGTTAAATAAACCTGTAAAACAAGCAATAACAAGACAGAACCCCTTCTTAGATAACATGCTGACATGAGCATAACACATTTGATCTAATCCAAACATGGCTCTTTCATCCTTGATTTACATGAGCCATGCTAGTAAGAACCAGGACAGAGAGACTTGAGTTTTGCAGAAAATACACCCATACCTGCAACACCTCATGGGTTGGACTATGGCCAGGCTTCCTTGCCTGCAAGACATCAGCCCTCCAATTTTGGGGCAGTGGGCAGCTATCTCCAGACTGAAGGCCGATACTCTGAAATTCATAAAACTCCCCATCATATAGCTCATCCGACCATTCTAATGAAGGACCTGCACCTTCCTTTAAGTTGATCGACAGGAGATCCAAGATAATCAGTCTCTACATTGAAAACGATTTCCACTGTCAGGGATTCCCCAAAAGGATGGAGGAAACAGGCTGGAAAAAAATGTGATTCCTAACTGCACAAGCTAAACATAGCAGGATTGAATCCAGTAACTGTTTCCGTGATCAACAAGTATCACCGTGTCATAGAAAACAGTATGGTGATATACCTTCAACTGTAGCTCCGAAACAAACATCTCAACAAGCTCCTGAGCTAGATTCTCTGAGATAAATTCATAAACAAAAAGAAATGAATATAATAGATGTATCTTGATGGTTTAGGAACAACATATGTTTATGTGCAAATCTGAATATTGAGTACTATTTCAGAAATAAAACTGCGGTGAACAAGTTCGAACATAAGAAGTACAAGATACTTAATCAATTAACTTGATCTACTGTGGAAGTGCTACACTGAAAACTATATGTTACCTTACAGATTATTTGCAAAGTACATGAAACTCACTTGACTTTCTGACTAACATGGAGCTATTTCCCAAACTATAAGGACTTCGTTTGAACTCCTGAATCATATGTGAGAATACATTCGTGGCATGCCTAACAGAAAGGGTAGAAAGATCATGTGTCTTCTTAATCCTATTAAAAAAGCTTTCTGCAGCTCTTAAATTAAGTACTGCCATGTCTAATACTCAGCCAAATTCAGTTTAGAAAGGAAAGAGAAGTTATGGAACTTAATCCAGTTGTGCATAAAACAAATGAGCAACTCACCGAATTCTGGTATGGAGATCCATTTGTACACTGGAGCTCCTCCGCCATCCCCTGAATCATTCAAATCATCTTGGCTGTCAGCAAACCGGGATAGTGAGCTACTGGAAGATCCTTTGGAGAAACAGCGCATGGCGCGAGAAGCTTTAACCAAGTCGGACACTGCAAGGACCTATCACCAGGAAAAATGAAGAAGAAGATCACATCAAACAACCATGTATGCCTTACGGTAACCTAGCTAATAGAACAAGAATAAACATGGCTATTCTGTGTAAGTATTACCATCTCCTTGTAGGCTGATAAAAGCATCTCTTGACATTGTACCTGAACAAGGCAAACAAAATCAAAATGAGACCAACAAAATAACTTAAACCATGCCGCTGACTGAGTTCCTGCAGGAAGGTGTACCAACCTCCTTGTGCGCCAACTTGGCTCTGGCCCTGTCGCGGATCCCCGGCATGTCCTTGAGTACCCCCAAATCCATCCCCGGAATGTAGCTGATAAGCCCATGGAAAAGTACAACGACAACATCAGTTACTAGTTATTGAAAACTAAAAACCCGCATCATAGCCGAAGAAAACAGCCAGAGAGGGGGGACATATACCTGCGTGAGAGGTGGGCATTGACGAGCGCAGCGGCGTGGGAGCGTCCGTCGGCGGCCACAGCCAGCCACCGGGTCTTGGCAGCAAGCAAGCGCGACCACTGGTTGCGGAGGTTGCGCTGTGCCGCCGGCCGCCACTGGCGCAGTGACAACGGTGACGGGCTTGGGGACGGCGAGGTGGGGTCAGCCGGGCGTCGAACTGGGGTTGGAGTGCCGGCCTCCATGGTGTCGCCCACTTCATCGATTCACATAGTCAAATTCCAAACAAATAAAATTATCTGTCAGAAGGGTTCCCTTGCACAATGAACATGTATAATGTAAACTGAATGTTTAGTGAATGTAGATTAAAGGTTTTATTTCGATGGTCCTGTCAGCAGCTGTTTCAATTGTGAAAATCTTTCAGATCGTGTAGTTGTCGGTTGGTTGGGTGCTGACACTGATGAATAAAAACCTCTCATCTTCTATTTATATAACACGAAAGTGATACTAACAAAATGTATTAACTGAAGATTTCAATTCAAGTCTTCCAGACATAAACAAATTACAAAGGGGAAGACGATATGGATGTAGATTAGAAATTACTTTGGGGGCTTGGTCGGCCGTTGGCGAGCAGGAGTGGAAGGGCGATCTTAGGGGGCAACTTGTGGCCTGCTGCGTTCAGGTTCCGGCGCGGAGACGGGGAACCGGCGTGGTGGCGCAGGCGTGCAGCTAGCAGTCGGCAGAGGCGGCGGCCTGCACGGTGCGAGGCGGGAGGCGAAGCTGGTCAGGGAAGGAGAAGAGGACAGTGTGGCGGCTCGCACGGCAGGGCAGCGGACGGACGCAGGGGAGAGGGGAGGGGGGGCCGGCGGCGAGCGGGTGGCTTGTTGCTGACAGCCTGCAGGTGAGGCACACGGGTTTGTGTCTTCGTCCGGTAGGACAGAATAATTGGGGCGTTCGTGGGCTATATACGGATGGGGTGGACACGAGCCAAATCTCAGTACGTAGGGGTATGAAAAGTTTAGCAGGACGCAGGCCATGGCCCTGGTTGCAAAGGGCCCAGCTCCAGACATGGGTTGGGCCATGGTGGACTACTTTTCAGGAAAAAAAAAGCAAAACTATCACATGTGGAACAACGTTGTCACATTGGATGTTTTTATATCCCAGTCCAACTGAGATATTCTCATCTCCACCCATAATTTGTTGTTTGTTAGCCCGGGTCGAGCCAACTCAGCACTGCTGGCCTCATGCAAAAAAAACGCAACCATGCCAGGTTGCGAAGATCAAATTAAGTTTTGCAAGTCGCTCGAGCAGAGCTCGTCCCGCAAAGCACTGTTCAGGGGCCCACCATGACCCCTAAACTTGCGTCCCCAACCCCGTCCTCCTCTCTTCTCCCAATGTTCGGTCGCTCTCCTCCCATTCTCCTCTCTCCTCTCCCGCGTCGGCCGCCCTACTTCCGTGCCCCCGTCATCCTCTCCAGTAGGACCAAGGGACGCCGAACCCCACCACCACCAAAGAGAGGCTCTTGGTCGGCCCTTCTCCTGCTCCGGCCCTCCTACCATCCTCCTCCTCTCCCACCATCTCTCCTCCCCTCCATCCTGACATCGCCTCCGAGAACCACCGTCGCCAGCGCCCCACGGCTCTCCACGTCCCTCAACAACCACCGCCGCCCCATGGCTTGCCATGGCCCTAAGTAGCCACCGCTGGCTGTTGGGGATATGCTATACGGGTATCCTCATAGCATGTCTCTTATCCGGCTAACCCGGGTGGCCCACAGTTAGTAGCATGGCCCATGGCTGTTAGGCCCAGATTAGATGGATTCATAGGAGGCCCATGCTAGGATAAAGGAAGGCTACGGTTGAGTCACCGACATACACGGAGCCTTGGAGTACAAGACACATAAGACTAGTAATAGACAGTGTAGGACTCAGAATTGTCCGGCTAGGACTTTCCCAGTAACCCTAGGACACAGCGGCTATATAAGTCGGGCCTATGGGAGCCTTTAGGGCATCGATTCATACAACCTCGCATGGTGAAACTATCTCTCGTAACTTCGGCGTATTGCCTTATAGTGATTTATAGCGAGTAGGATTCCTCCACCGTCGTGGGATCGAACTGGGTAAGCTATGTTACCTCGCACTCAACCGTCCGCCTTACCCCACGTCTCTAAACACGCCGTGAGGACCCTCCATGGCGTGCTCGTCGGCAATACCACGACGGTTAAGCGCCCGTAAGGGGCAAGAGGCGCTTCAGGCTCTTCAGCGGGCGAGGACCAAGATCTTCACAGGAATCGGCGAAACCGTAGCCATCGGTCGTATTCTCTTCTCCGGCAATGTTCCGATCATCCCTCTCGACGAGTTCTGGATCCCGGCGAAGACGAACCCTACGCGGTGCTCGATCGTTCCTGTCGGAGACATCCACCTCTTCATTGGCGAAACCGACTCAGGCACTAGTTCCCTGGGAGTCGGAGGAGCATCAAGGCCCGCACGGACCGCCTACGGGCAGGATACGTTCGCGGAAGGATCGATGTCGGATCTCTCTTCGGAGTTTGCCGGCAAAGATCGGAAAAATTCAAGGCCCGCACGAATCGCCTACGGGCAGGATACGTTCGTAGAAGGATCGATGTCAGATCTCTCTTCGGAGTTTGCCAGAAAAGATCGGAAAAATTCAAGGCCCACCCAAATTGCCCCTGTGCAGGATATAAAGGTGGAAGATCACTGCAAGTCCGCCGGCTTCGCCCGTGCGTCTGGACAGCAGAGATCCAAGTTCGTCGGCGTGGTTACCATCTTCAACCTGGCGCGTTGCATTCAGAGAGAGGGCGAAAATCCACGCAATTACCTGGCCAGGTGGCTCCGTGTATGAGCCGATCTGGCCCACTACCCCGATGATAACGCTATGTATCACTTCGTGGAAGGACTGGACCGTGGCATGCTTCTCTGACATTCTCTAAGGCGGCGATGGCGGCGGGGCATACCTTCGACGGAGCCCCTCCGATTCAGCCACCGCCACCACCGCCTCTGACCGCCATCGTCGCAGCAGCGCCGCCACCTCCAGTCATCATTGCTGCCGTTGCACCTCCACCGCCCGTCATCGAGGAAGTCCTAGCACCCTCCGACTCTGTTATTGACGCGCTTTATGCTGACTTCAGTGCAGATTCAGAGGAGATAGATTTCAGTCCAGAATAGCTAGACTCTGCCATGCAGGAGATGGAGGAGGAGTACACGCGCGACGAGCAAGCCAACAACGTCGTCGTATCTCGAGAGGTGTTCATCACCATTGGAATAGAGATGGATGAAGATGAACCCGGACGAGATCCGCCTACAGCGCTGGACAAAGGGAAGGGGCCACTTATTGCTGCTGACGATGATCGCGCAAAGGTCATGCCTCCTCTGCCTAACCCAGTACAAGAGCCACAGGAACTCGGCACCGACCCGAGCAATAACAACACATCAAACTTGCCGCCTCCGGCATCTACGTCTGCTGCAGCCCAAGTTACTCCAGCTGATAGAGTGATGTACGACAATCTCCTCGTTGAGCCACTGACCGTAGCTCATATCCGGAACGTGACTCAGCTTGACGAGAAGCGCCAGCAGCTACTAGAGGAAGCGCAGGCCATCGCGGAACAAGGCGCTAAACTAGATCGAGACCTGGTTAATGCGCAGAAGTCCATAGAGAAAGCTAGAGCAATGGAGGCCGAATACAAGACCCTGCTGCAGCAGCAAAAGGCCAAGAAAGTTCCGGCTCGCGTCATCAACGATCTTGGTGTACGGCGAAACCTAGGATGGGCTACCTCGAAGCCAGCACAGGCCAAGCCATACATTGACAGTGAAGGCAAGCAGGTGATGCCCACCCCACTCCTTAACCTCGCCGTTGCCAAGACCCTTCTGGAGCAGGATAGATCGCCCGAGGCAGTGGAACAGGTCTATGATCTAGTGGCCAAGGCGGTAAAGCAGCAGGAAAAGGCCACCTCTCAGAGGCTTGAGTCCGACCCAGCGCTTTGCCAGTCTAGCCAGTATAAACCGCCAAGGGACAAATCTCCTCTTGATGTCGGGTCCCAGACGGGTTCATCCGAACGAAGATGGAGGGATGCGCGCAACAGGAAGGATGCTATCCCTATATCCTCTGACCACGGAGAAAAGGCCTGACGTCGTCACCCATCGCCACCGCCCCGGTCCCTCGACATCGCGAAGATCACAAGGCTCACCATCATACGGATATGCCCCCACCAAAGCAGTGCAGCATCGTCATCCGCGACAACACGAAGCAGACCCGTCATGACGGAGAGCGCAACCAAGGACATAGTAGCAGGTCACGACATGACCCTCCATGTCCGAGAAGCAACCATGACAGGCGCGAGGCGTCGCAGGAGGGTAACAGCAAGAAGGCTAACCCACCGCCACCTCTGCCTCCATCACCACCAAGCAGTCACCATGGCGGAGGAGGCCCGCGTCGTTCACGCAGCCCATCCCCTGTTGACAAGAAGAAGAAGAACCCGGAGCCATACGATGCACGTTCACGGATCGATAAGATCCACGAGGCCCGGGAAGTACCATACCTGGTACCATGTTGTTTTGGACCTGCAATACGGTCCGCAACTTACCCCAAAGGTTTCCGGATTGACAAGACCATCAAGCCCTATGACGGCACCGCCAAGCCAGCCACATGGTTGCAGGACTACGGCAACGCGGTGGAAATTGCCGGAGGCAACCCCAATGTCGCCGTCAAGTACCTCCCGTTAATGTTGGCGGGAACGGCCCGTCAATGGATCGACGACCTGCCGGAGAAATCCATCTACAATTGGTTGGACATGCAAGAAGCGTTCACCAAAAACTTTGAGGGTACATACAAGCGTCCACCTTTGGCGATCTGTTGGCGTCTGCAAGAGAAAGACGAGACATCTTGTGCCTACCTCTCCCGCTAGCTGGACATGAAGAATTCTTGCGCGGGAGTGCACGCTCAGACCGCCATGGCCGCCTTCATCGATGGGTTGGAAAGGGGCACATTGCTCCGACATAAGCTGAAGCGCTTGCAGAACAACCACCAGCTCGACTTGAATCAGATGATCCAGTTGGCCAGTGAGTTCGCCGCTACCGACAACGATGCTCGAGGCTCTCTGCCGACAACGACCGTTCCAACTCAAGCTCGAAGGAACAGCAGTACAAAGCGGAAAACCACTCCAGAATAAAAGCAACCTACTGACATGGTCGCCATGACTTTTGCAGGACGAGGTGATGGCAGACAGCGTGGCCGAGGAAGGAGAGCTGGTCGTGGGCAGCAACGAGGAAGTGAAACTACCTCAGCGCCGCTCCGCGTTCCCCAAACCTACGAGGAGTACCGCGACATGCCGTGCCTCGTACACCTCGATGTCAACGGTAAGGCCACCCATACCAATCGACACTGCAAGTTCGTCAACGACCTCAAGGAAGACACGGAGTCCGGCTACAAGCAAAGTCGGAAGAACAGACCGCGAGGCAAGGGCAAGGGAAATAAGAAGGAGGAGGAGTCCAAGGATTCAAGTGACATGGATGAGGACGTTGACCCCAAGCACGCCGCCAAGAGCGACGACAAGGGAAAGAGCCCCTTTGCGAAGAAGGCGCCAGTCTACCACACTTTCCTTGGCACCCCCACCGTTCGACAATAGAAGACGTCTCTGAGGATCCTGATGGCTACTCTACCCCTAGTTCCCCAGTACCTGCGCTGGTCGGAGGTTCCAATAACTTGGGACAGGACGGACCACCCAGACCTTATCCCTACGGAGAACCAGTACGCCATGGTCATCAACCCCCTGATTGACGGTGTGGATTTCACCAAGTGTATGGTGGATAGTGGAAGCAGCATCAACATCATGTACCTGGATACACTGCAGAATATGAGCTTGACGGAGACAAACCTAAGGCGGACCAACACCATCTTCCATGGCGTAGTTCCTGGTCGGGAGGCTCGGTCCCTTGGGTGCATTACACTTCAGGTTGCCTTTGGCGATGTCAATAATTACCGCCAAGAGCGCATGACCTTCGAGGTGGTCCCCTTCAAGAGCGTGCACCACGTCATATTCGACCGAGACATATTCCGCACGTTCATGGCCAAGCCATGCTTCGTCTACAACAAACTCAATATACCCGGACCAAACGGTGTCATCACCGTATCCGGAAGCTTTACCAAGGCAAGGGACTACGAGATCAATGAAGTAGCCGTTGCGGAAGCTGTCCTCTACAGCAAAGAATTCAAAGAGATCCAGAGCAAGGTCGATGACTCAGAGATGCCCACGTGGAAGAAGTAGATCTCTGACTCTGCTCCTGCATTCAAGGCCGCCATCGATACCAAGCTTGTGGAACTTGTGGTAGGCGATGCCTCCAAGACCACCGCCATTGGGACGAACCTGGATTCCAAATAGGAAAGCACGCTCGTCGAGTTCCTCTGTGAGAATAGGGACATCTTTGCCTGGCAACCTGCCGACATGAAATGTGTACCTAGGGAAATTGCCGAGCACAGCTTAAACATTGAGCCAAAATCCAAACCAGTGAAACAACCTCTACGACGCTTTGGAGCTGAGAAGATACGCGCCATTGGCAAAGAGATAGCTAGGTTACTTAAGGCTAGTTTTATCCGAGAAGTCTTTCACACCCAATGGGTGGCCAATCCTGTACTTGTCCCCAAAAAGGGAACCAATGAATTAAGAATGTGCGTTGATTACACTGGCTTGAACAAAGCATGTCCCAAAGATCCGTTTGCTTTGCCTCGCATTGACTCGACGGCTGGCTCGGAACTTTTGTGTTTTCTCGATGCATACTCAGGATACCACCAGATCAAGATGAGGAAGTCGGACCAATTGGCCACTTCGTTCACTACCCCATACGACACGTTTTGCTATGTTACGATGCCCTTTGGGCTGAAAAGCGCAGGTGCTATGTACCAGCGGGCAATGCAACATTGCCTTCATGACCAATTTGGTCGGAATGTTCACGCTTATGTGGACGATATCGCGGTGATGTCTAAAAAGTAAAATGACTTAGTCTTCGACTTAAAAGAAACCTTTGATAATCTCCGGAAATACAACATGATGCTTAACCCTAAGAAGTGCGTCTTTGGGGTTCCAGCCGGCAAATTGTTGGGTTTCATCGTTTCCCAGCGCGGAATCGAGGTCAACCCGGAGAAAATCAAGGCCATCTTAAACATAAACTGTCTGACATGCCTAAAGAACATTCAACGACTAACAGGTTGTGTTGCAGCAGTTAGTCGGTTCGTCAGCCGACTTGGAGAGAAGGCTCTGCCACTATACAAGTTGCTGAAGAAGGCGGACAAATTCACGTGGACGGATGAAGCAGATGCAACATTGAAGCAGCTCAAGGAGACTCTTTCCTCGGCGCCTATCCTTGCAGCGCCTGAGCCTGGCGAGCCCCTGTTAATTTACATGGCGGCAACCAACCGGGTAATCAGCATCGTCGTTGTGGTAGAGCGGAAGGAACCAGGCTATGAGTACAGAGTTCAGCGACTAGTTTACTATGTAAGCGAGGTCTTGATGGAGTCCAAGCAGCGTTACCCGCACTACCACAAGATAGCTTATGGAGTATTCCTTGCTTCTCGGAAGCTGAGACATTACTTTCAGGAGCACCCAATCACAGTGGTGAGCAAGACTCCACTGTCCGACATTATCAACAACAGCGACGCTACAGGAAGGGTCGCGAAGTGGGGCATCTAACTTGCCGCCTTCGAGATCACTTACAAGAGACGCGACGCTATCAAGTCACAAGCCTTGGCGGATTTTGTTGCAGATTGGACGGAGATGCCAGATGCTACTCTGTTGCCGGAACCAGAGTACTGGGTGATGCACTTTGACGGATCAAAGCTGCTCAACGGCTCGGGGGCTGGTGTATTGCTATAGTCACCAACAGGAGACAAGCTACATTACGTTCTGCAGATCCACTTCGAGGCTACAAACAACATGGTGGAGTATGAAGCACTCATTCACGGACTACGTGTAGCCAAGGATATTGGCATCAAGCGCATAGTTTGCTATGGAGATTCTGACTTGGTTGCCCAGCAGGTGGATGGCACCTGGAATGCGCGGAACCCTATGATGGCGGCATATCGAGACGAAGTGGACGAGATAGCCAAGAGCTTCTTGGGCTACGAAGTCAAGTATGTGCCTAGGGAACAAAACGAGGCGACTGATCTGCTATCTAAGCTTGGAGCAGGTCGCAAGCGAATTCCGCCTGGAGTTTTCCTAGAGCATCTGCGCACACCATCCATGAAAGGGGCCGACATCGACAACCCGGACCGAGCTGACTCTTTTGTCAACATAGTGACAAAGGTCCCTCCGGCTTGGACAAAACCGTTCATGGAATATTTTGAACACGGAACTTTGCCCGACGACGAGGTCGAAAGATGGCAAATAGTACGACGAGCAAAGGGTTATACCATAATCAATGGGCAACTCTATAAAAGGAGCACTACTAGTGTATACCTAAAGTGTGTTTCCCAGCTAGAAGGTATGGAAATCCTACGCGAAATCCATCTCGGAGATTGCGGGCATCATGCCGCTCCTCGATCGTTGGTCGCGAAAGCCTTCTGGCAAGGATTCTCTTGGTGACGCCACAAGGCGACGCCGACAATCTGGTTGAGACATGCATAGGATGCCAGTATTATGCCCGACAACCACATATTCCTGCTGAAGAATTGCGAACAATACCAATAACTTGGCCGTTTGCAGTCTGGCGGCTAGACATGGTGGGATCGTTACAGACGACACCATGTGGGTTTACGCATATGCTAGTAGCAGTTGATAAATTCACTAAATGGATAGAAGCTAAACCCATTAGAAAGCTTGATGGGGCAACTGCCCTCAGGTTTGTCCGGGATTTAGTGGTGAGATTTGGTCTCCCGCATAACATTATCACCGACAATGGTAGCAACTTGTCACTCGGAGAAGTGGAGGCTTATTGTTGGGAGAAAGGCATCCGACTTGACCTTGCATCTATGGCACATCCACAATCCAATGGTCAGGTTGAGCAAGCCAATGGATTAATTCTGCAGGGAATCAAGCCACGTCTTGAGGCACCGCTACATAGAGCAGCTGGAGCTTGGGCGGAGGAATTACCATATGTGTTGTGGAGTTTACGAACCACACCCAACAGATCCACCGGCTACACCCCTTACTTCATGGTATATGGAGCATAAGCTATCCTACCTTCCGACATACTTCACGATGCACCAAGAGTCGCCGCCTACGACGAAGATGACGCTGAAGAATCCAGACTCCTAGATGTGGACCTTCTTGAGGAGGAGTGAGTTTTGGCATGCCAAAGATCCGCCATCTACCAGCAAAAGCTACGCAGCTACCATAGTCGCCGTGTTCGGCATCGCTCGTTTAAAGAGGGGGATTGGTGCTCCGACTTAAGCAGAAGAAGTCACACAAATTATCACCGCCATGGGAAGGACCGTTCATCATAAGCAAGGCCCTACTCAATGGGTCTTACTACCTCGTCGTCAATCGTGAACTGAAGGATAAACCCAACGAGGATCATAAGCGTAAGCGACGTGACCCGGATGATGACTACCCGGAGCTTGATTGGCCATGGAACATAGCACATCTACGTCCTTTTTACACTTAGCATTTTTATCTAATTATGTACCTCTTATATGATCAATGAAATAAAGCTCTCTGGTTCACTCATATTTCTAAGTCTTTTACCTCCTTTAGTGTTCATTTTTGGATCATGTAAAACCTTTATGCACAAGTTTTGCGATTACACTTGTGAAAATTCCGCCTATGGGCGTTAGCTTAAGTTTTCTGGTCTTCACGTTCTTTGTCGTTTTTATGTGGATTCTGGAGTAGTGACTTTCAGCACTTATTATCGGCGATTTTGTGCTTAGGTTATTGACGGTGCCATTGGGCATCATCACCTAAGCGCATGGTTCCGACAACGAGTATTCCGACTCACTAAAAGTCAAGCATAAGAACCAAAGTAATGGATAAGCCAGCACTTGCTTAAAAATATATACATGCTGGAAACTAGTTCTTGAGTAGCAGGAAATAACAACCATTGTTTTCCGCCTTAAGATTACATAAATAAGTTTTTTTCGCATATGCACCAAAGGTGAAACAAATATTACAAAGTTGTTCTTCATTCCTTTGGCGCAGGTGACTTAGAAGCAACGTCATCACCAGCAGGAGAACCACCCTCAAAGTCGGCGGTGTGAAGAGACTCAGAGGAGTTTTGGTCGCCGTCATCAATGGTATTCCTAGGCACGAAGACGTTGATGTCAACCAACTCGACGACTCTGGTGTCATAAACCGCGAGTGACGACAAGATGGACTCGTGATTAATCGCTTTGTCGTCATCATCAACGTCGGGGATACCAGAGGTCACCGTGTCGATGTCGGCATCTTCGTAGTGTGCCTTCACCATTGACAGCGCCATCCTTGCGCCAGCCCGTGCACATGAAGCTTTCCAGCTTGTGATACGCTCGGGGGCTCGACACAGAATCTCCGAGTACTTCGCCAATGAGTCCGACGCCTTGATATTAATTTGAAGGGGCTTGGCGATCTCTTTGGCTTGCGTGATGGCGGTGTTGATGAAGTTGCCGGCAAGAACCATGCATTCCTTGGCCGGAGGAGGCGAACGGGTAAAACCCATTGGAGCTGCAAGTTCCGACAAGGAGCGAATGAGTTAAAAAATTCAGAGTATCTAGACTACAGGAATCCAAGACGGAGAAAACTTACTGAAGATGCTGGCCTCAGCTTGCCAGAGGGTGTCCGCCAAGGATTCTTTCTCTTGTTGGAGGAGCTTATACGCCTCATGATGGCGTTGATTCTGCTCATCGGTAGCTAGCTTCTGATCTCTTAAGATCGAGATCTCCTCCTTCAAACGATTGATCTCCTCGGTGGCGGAGTCTTGTAGGGCCTTCATTGACTCCTCATGCATTTTCAGCATGTCCTTCCTCTCCTCCTTAAGGATTTTGTTCTCACTATCCAGCTATTGAATATGCTTGGATTGCTCGACAATATCCTTGGCCTTGGCAACATATTCTGCAAGTCGTAGAAATCAAAGTACACAGTGAGTACTCGGAGAATACGGGCACAAAACCAAGTCGGAATACGAAAAAGAAAACAGACGCTTGCTCTTGGTGATCTGTTCCTTCAAGAAGGCAGTTTTACCCTTTTCAGCTTCCAAGTCTGCGCGCATCTTCTGATACTTTCCATTGGCCATGCCTCTCCGAGCATTCTCGTTTTGTGGAAACAAGGGAAAAATTAAAACGTTGTTTGGTCTGCTTGGAGCATCTAGCCGGAAATTTTCCACCTAGACGCTCGGGGGCTACAACGAGAGTTTTTTGAGTTAACAATATGCTTAGCTTTCCTTTAAGCATCTAGTCGGAACTAATTCAGTTACAACTAGAGGCTTGGGGGCTACAGTATAAAGTTTTAAACTGGGATATATGTTTAGCTTTTCTTTAAGCATCTAGTCGAAGCTAATTCAGTTACAACTAGAGGCTTGGGGGCTACAATATTGAAATTTACAAACACTACGTATGCTACTCTTAAAGCATCTAGTCGGAATAATTCATTCTACCTAAATGCTTGGGGGCTACAGTGAGAAGTTTTCTACTTTAGTTACTCTTAGAGCATCTAGATGCAAAGACCTATGGTTTTCCGTCTACATCCTCGGGGGCTATAGTGGGATACTCATATGAAATGCAAAAGGCAAATAAAACTTACAAGTGTAATGATCTTGAGGTTTGTAGCGCTCTCGGCCAGCAGCTTGCCAAAGGATATGCTGTTTCCTGCAAGATGTCTGCTTGTCGGAGGAGCTCCTCAAGACCGCACGCCGGAGATGTCGGCACCGCACCAGGAACCAGAGCAGTGCTACCTGGCGTAAGTGCCGGGTAGACTATCTTCAGAAACTCTATGGGTTTCTGGGGGGCGAGGCTGCCACCTTCGACAGAAGTACCTGCTACCACCACCGCCTTACCGCCACCAATGGCATCCTTAGCCGGAGCTTCAGCCATTTGGTGGGTGGCACTCTCCTGCGTCGCCTGCTCACCGACAACAGCAACCTCGGTAGAGGCACCTGAGTCCACTTCCATGGCGGAAGGGCCAGATGCCTCCTTAGCTTGTGAGCTTGTCGGGGCAGACGAAGGCTTGACGGAGGGAGTGGCAGGGGCGATGGTGGGAGATGCATCGCGATGCAGCATGTCCTTAATGGTTTTAGAAGCCCCCAATGATTTGGAGGTCTTCTTCAGGCTGGTCGTGGCTTTCTTCCTGAAATGTGCAAAGTGCATAAGTACAGGAGGAAGACGGATAAATAGACAATGTCGGAAGAAAAGAAGCTTACACAAGTGGGGGTGCTTTGGCAAAAGGGATCCCGATGGTTTTTCTTTTCTCTGCCTCCAGGGCGGCGGTAGTATTTTTGGAGGCTCCACCGTCCGTCTTCTTCTTGCCTCCGTCGGCAGCGTCATAGGTAGAGCTCTTCCGCTTTCGCGCCACCAGAGCATCGTCGTCGGACACGACGGTGACTTCCTTCATCTTTGGTCCATAGATTTTGGGAGCCATGTTGTCCTCATCTATGTCGCAAAGCTGTTAAGTGAAGAACCACCGTGTTAGATGAGATGGCAGTTGCTAGATGGAAGAGCTGGAGTATATGTCATACACGAAAAATAAACAGTTACCTTTGGGCACTTGCCGTCTACGGACATGTCGTAGGTGATGGCGAAGCCACGCTTCTTGTTCTTCACCTTGACGATGTCCTTAAGACGGAGCTTGACGGAGTAACTCGAGAAGTTGTCCATGGAGATGCGGAGGCTATCCCTTCTGTCGCTGGTATACTCGTGCATGAGCTTCGCGTGGTGCTGCAGAGGTTGGATTCGCCTGATGAACCAGCACATGGCTAGGTCCAAGCCGGTCAAACCTGTCTCTACGAACCATTCGATCCGCCTTATGGCACGAGAAGCGTCGAGGTCGGAGGGAAGGGAGGCCTGGGATCTCCATGACGAGGATTCAGCGGCGGCTCCGTCTACGAAGTTCGGGTACGTTACTTCTCGGCCAGCCAAAGGGATATCTGGGCCGTAGAAGTAAGTACACTGCCAATTCTTGCAGGACTCGTGGCCGACGATGTCGGGGAACCGCTGGCCAGGACGGATCTTGAAGCTTATGGTGCTACAGTTCCTAAGTTCATCCTTGCTAGCTCCGGCTTCACGCTTGACGGTGAAGAAGTACACGAAGAGATCTAGCCTAGGCCTTATCCCCAAGTAACCCTCGCAGAGCGCCGCGTAATTGCTAAGCGCTAGGATGTTGTTGGGGGAAAGGTTTTGGGGCTGGACTCTATAGTGGTTCAAGACGGAGAGGAAGAAGTTGGAGATGGGCAGGGAGATGTCGCGTACCAGTTGGGATTTGAGGTACACCTTTTCTCCGGTTTGGGGAGAAGGTGCCACCTCGCCGGCCGGTGCCGCTCGCCAGGTGAGCCCTCCGTCACAGGGAGGTAGCCCTCGGCGATCAGCTCTTGGATATCACGATTGGTGATGTCTGAGCTGCGCTAGTCGCCCTTGTGTGAATCAAGCTCCTCCTCCAACGACTCTAGCGCCGCTGGATTATGGTCGCCACCGGTGGACTCAACCACCGCCGAGACGGGGATGACCAGGCCCTCTGGAGGCACGACGATAGAGCTCGCCGGCTTCGCCGCGGCTTCGCTCGACGCCGCCATGGAAGGGAAAGTGCTGCTGCTAGCCATGGAGTGAGTATGGAGGTGACTGATGCGGATTGAGGCTAGGGTTTTTCGCGAGTTTTGCGTGGAGAGCTCGAGGAGGCACGCGCTGGAGGAAGAAGACAATGTGAGGAGAATGAGGTAAAAGGTAAAAAATCCACCACGGTTACTATTTATCATCTCCAGCATCGAGATTCGTGCAGCTTGATTGAACGGTTGCCGCGTAGACAACGTGTTTGCGAACGTGTGCGGAAATTTCGCCACGTCTCCAACCGTCGCCGCCAACGGTTCGTATCGCTCGCGCGGGAAAATCGGACATGATTGTGTTTTCTGCATATGTGAGTTACGAGGCGTCGCTGACCTAAGACTACGTCGCCCTAGCTGACATGGGCAGATGAGCCTTCACATCGAAGATTCCGACATGGACAGATCCAGTCCGGCTATGGAAGAGTACGATGGAAGATTCAGCATTTCCCCGACTTACAAGTTAAAGACGGAGAAAACCTTGCAGGGTTCTTTGGGAGGACTACAAGATGTTGCTTGATGATTTGCCGATATCCATCTAGACGGAGCATTCCACGGGAAGAGGCAAGACGGCGCAAGATCTCGGAATTCTCCAGGGGCTACTGTTGGGGATATGCTATATGGATATCCTCATAGCATGTCTCTTATCCGGCTAACCCGGGTGGCCCATAGTTGGTAGCATGGACCATGGCCTACTGGGCGGCCTAGTTAGCTGAATTCAGAAGGGAGGCCCATGCCGGATAAAGAAAGGCTACGGTTGGAGTCATCGACGTACCCGGAGCCTTGGAGTACAAGACACGCAAGACTAGTAATGGACAGTGTAGGACTCTGTAACCTGTCCGGCTAGGACTTTTCCCTGTAACCCTAGGACCTGGCGGCTATATAAGTCGGGCCTATGGGAGACTTTAGGTCATCGATTCATACAACCTCGCACAGCGAAACTATCTCTGTAACTCGGCGTATTGCCGTTATAGTGATTTATAGCAGGAGTAGGATTCCGCCACCATCGTGGGATCTGAACCTGGGTAAGCTGTGTTACCTCGTACCCGTCAACCGTCTGCCTTCCCCCACATCTCTAAACACACACTGTGAGGACCCCTCCATGGCATACTCGTCGGCAATACCACGACACTGGCACCCTAGGACCCAATTGCTTTTTATTTGTTTTATTTAGGGGCCCTTGTGTGATAGTTTGGACCACTCCATGATTTCCTAGTTTTGGGCCAATATCAACCCATAAGGGCTACCAAACAAAGTATGAGTTGCAGCTCCTCTCAAGACATATGGACTAACAAACACACCACAAATTTTTAGGCCAGCTTGTATGAGGTCAGATATCTCAAGTGGGAGAGTGAATTAGAAGTGACACGGTCTACCAAACACACCCATAACTATCTACTTAGGCTTTTTTGACAAAAAAATCTACATTGGGGTAGGTGTGTGACACATAGCACTGATCGTAAGATTTATGCGTGTTAAGCCATTTTTTGACCGTTCGGGTTCACCTGTCGGTTTTGTTTTGAAAAATCCCCAAAATATATTTTCTTACTACTTCTTAGCACAGTAAATATCTCCACATCACTGACTTATATGACCCACTTTTACGGTAAAATATCTCCACATCATCGGGAGTGCTGGTGTAGTCACAAAGTTTGGTATTTCTTTCTCCCATATTTACCAATAGAGTTGATACTATTTTTATGTGTTTTTGTGTTTTAAAGGAAAACTAAAAAGAAAAATACTAAAAACAAGAACAAATAAAATTACGTTGAAAATCTAAAGGAGAGGGAAAAACTCACAGTGGTGCAACCTCCCCAATCTTAGGTATTTACACAAAGTTGGTGTTGACGGTGCCAGAAAATGTTCTAGCAGTTGTAGTGGAAATTATCCAGGCACCTCCCACTGTGAAATATCTCTAGTAATTCCCCGGCAACGGCGCCATAAAATGTTATTGATGGAAACAACTCCGTATACCAATTCGTTGGGAATCCAAGTGCAGAGTGTTGTAGCAAGCTTCTTTGCCCTATAAGGGT
Source organism: Avena insularis (assembly GCA_023614405.1). Classification (NCBI taxonomy): domain Eukaryota; kingdom Viridiplantae; phylum Streptophyta; class Magnoliopsida; order Poales; family Poaceae; genus Avena; species Avena insularis. The sequence continues at coordinate 418,841,728 of CM042685.1, read as the reverse complement.
GACTCGAGGGTTAATATCAAACTCTCGGGGAATTATTTGCTTGGAGATTTATTATTCCTATCCTCTTCAAGCAACTTACAAAGCAAAGTTTTGTCTTGTGTCCCCAAATCCACCATGTGGTTGTCAAGCACAAGGTTTCTTATTAGTATTATGAAATAACAATAATGAATAAAGTAAAGTAAACAAATAAAATCTAAGCAAGCAAGACAATAGCAATAAAAGATAGTTGTTTTTGGGTTTTGTGTGTGTGCAAGTGAAGAAAGTATTTTTGTATTTTTTAAATAATAAATTGTATAAAATATAAAGTGTGATAGTGGTGTTGGAAAAGTGTTTTTATGGTTTAAAATGGACCTGAGTTCATGGGTTCACTTGTCTGCTCTCTTTTTGGGTTATAGTGGACACAAAAAATTCATCAAAGACATAATATTGGGTGAACTTCTACATGTGTTTGATAAGCATTCATATGGACTTCACGTCCTAACATAGAGATGATGCAACACATATCTCTTATACTCCTCAAGAAAGGGAAAACTACAAGCAATCTTGAATTAAGTATCAATAGAGTTTAGCCTTAGATATTTTGACATGATGTTTGAATCACAAATATGCTACCTTGACCAAACAAAATTATCTAGCTATCACAAGATAATTATAGCATATGAATTCACTTTATACCTAGTGAGGCAGCAAAAGAAAGGTAAATACCATTGTAGATCTTGAATTTGTTGTCACTATTCAATCACTACCACCATGCTACTCCATCTAATACACACTTCTCCCCCACATTCTCTTACATACGGGATCAGAACAAGTACTTAAAAATGGGGTACATGATATGCATCTAGAGATTCCAATCTGATATATCAAATCATAGAATAAAGATTCACCACATAGGAATTACAAATATGACCATAATCATGTTGGGCAGTTTATACGGTACTAGATCTATGAAGAACAAGAGAGATAGAGAGATCAAGCTACTACCACAAACCCATAGTCTAGAGGTGTACTACTCCCTCTTCATCATGGTGATGATGGTAGAGACGTTGGAGAAGGTTGAGATCCCTCCGGTGGCGGCGGTGGAGTTTCCCCCTCCAATCTTCATTGGTTCTAGATCTGTTTTGGTGTTTAGGTGTTTCTGTGGTGCCTCTCTCCAGGAAGTTTCGAGGGGCCCTTTATATAGTGGTTTTTAGGTCATACGAAGGATGTGCAAAAGATTGAAGAGAATATATGGTCGAGGAAAGAAAAAGCTTGGGTGGCACGCCCACCCTTACTAGGTGTGCCACCTAGGCCCTTTTGGCCCTCCTAGCTCATCTGGTGAGGTCCAAGTGCTCTAGATGCTTCTCTTGGTGAAATATTGATGCTCCTGAAAGCCCGACTTCATTTGACTTTGTTTAGGTCCCTGGAAGACAACAATACACAAAACAGGGTTTCCCTGTCCTGTAGAGTTATAAACAAAATAAAGGGGATCATTGGTACATTCCCATAAATCAATGTAACACATGAATATAACATCATATATGTAGAAAATATGTGGGAATTCATAGCAACAAACTATAAAGTGCATGTGTGCATTTTTCATGTATTAGTGTCCTCCTCCTTCTCTCTATTCAGGGCTACCACAAAAAGCACACACCCCACAGTCACACCCCTTCTTCCTCAAAACAAAAAAGTCCCCACTCTCGACCCACACACCCAATGGACCCCACCTAGAACATCACCACATCTCCACGTGAGGACATTGGCGAGGAGCGCATTGCAATAGTTGAACGGTTTCGCAGCATAGTAAATCAAAAAAAATCTACGGATGCGAACGTGAAAGCCAAGATCTAATCTAGGAGATGCAAACAACGAGGGGGGATAGATGAGATCTTCATACCCTTGAAGATTCCAGACAGTGAACGTTCTGAACGTTGTTGATGTAGTCGTACTCGCTTCTCCTCCTCGCGATCCGATCCGATCCAACACCGCAAGTGGCGATGCCTCCGAGAGATGCACACGTACGGCACCTCGACGTCTCCTCCTTCCTCGGTCCAACAAGTGGGGTGGAGAGATAGATTGGATCTACAACACGACGGCGTGGTGCAAGCGGTGGAGAGTTTACGGCAGGCTTCCTACGTGCGGTGGGAGGAGAGAGGAGGGCAGCAGGGCGGCTAGGGCTTGAGGAGGAGGTGTGAGGAGGGTGCGCCCCCAGCCCTCTTTAAATAGAGGGGTAGGCGGCTGGCCCTTGCCCCTCCCCCAAGCCCTAGGGCCGGCGGCCAAGGAGGGAGGAGTGGGGGGCAAGTTCCCTCCCTTCTAGAAGCTCCCCTAGGGTTTCCCCTAGGGCTTGGCCGGCTGGGCCTATGGGGCCTTGTGCCCCTGGCCCAATGCGGCCAGGGCACTCCATCGTAGGCCCATGCCCCCTCCCGACAAGTGGGGCCACGTTGGTCCCACTCCGGAAGGTTCTAGAAGCTTCCGGTACAATACCGAACAACCCGAAACAATTCCGAACTCCAAAATCTGCTTTGCCTTATATGAATCTTATTCTTCGAACCATTCCGGAACCTCTCGTGATGTCCTGGATATCATCCGAGACTCCAAACAAAAACTCATAAACCAATTATCCATTCTATCCTAGCGTCGAGACACGTTAAGTGTGTGACCCTGCGGGTTCGAGAATATGCAGACATGATCTTCTATCAATAATCAGCGGAAGTGCGAAACCCATATTGACTCTCACACATTCATCGATGATCATATCGGATGAACCACGATGCCAGGATTCAATCAATCCCATATATATATTCCCTTCGTCGCGCGATATTTTACTTGCCCGAGATTCGATCGTCGGCATCGGCATACCTAGTTCAATCTTGTTCACAGCAAGTACTTTACTCATTCCGTAATCTGATATCACTTTGTGATTAACTCCTTAACCACGTGCTTGCAAGCGGTGTTGATATCGACACCGAAAGGGCCAAGTATATCTCTCCGACTTGGGAGGGACAAATCCCATCTCGATACATATAACCCAACAGGTACTTTCCGATCACCTGAGAGACACCTTTATGATCACCCTCTCATAGGATGACGTTTGATGACCTCAAAGATTTCTTCTGATACCAGGGATTTGCATTATCTCATGGTCTAAGGAATACAATATTTGACATAGGAAAAGCTTCGCAAAGATGAACACGATGACACGATCTAATTGCTCTGCTTAATTTGGGTCTGCCCATCATATCATTCTCCCAATGATATGATCTCATTATTAATCGACAACTCATGTCTATGGTTAGGAAACCTTAACCATCATTAATCAATGAGCTAGTCCATAGAGGCGTACTAGGGACACGGTGTTGTTCACAAACCACACAAGTATTAAAGTTTCCGCTTAATACAATTCTAGCATGGAATATAAACTTTATCATGAACAAGAATTATAATAATAACATCTTTATTATTGCCTCTAGGGCATAATTCCAACAATAGTTTCACTGAGGACATCGGGCACAACTCTGCTGCGAGGTGGCGAAGGAGGGAAGTTTGTGTCAATAGATGCAGAGCCCGACATAGTGGATGATGAAGACATAGGTGAAGGTGGATCGAGTTGCACGTCAGGGTTTGGAGTGGATTTGACTGTCACGACAGAGATGGATGTTGCGACAGGAGTTTGAGTGGTTTTGACTGCCGCGACAGGAAAAGATGGCAAAAACAAATACCACAACAGGACATGAATTTTTGGTGGGGTCGTTGGGTCTCGTGATGATGTGGAAGGGATCAAGGGTGGAACTTCGAGTAGGGACTGGTGGTGTAGATGACTCAAAATGTGTGTGTGTGTGTGGGGGGGGGGGGGGGGTTGTACGGTTAGCAAAAGGAAAAATATGTTCAACAAAAGTTACATGACGTGGCACATGAATATGACCTAATAACAAATCTAAGCAACGGAACCCTTTGTGTTCATCGAAGTAACCTAGAAACACATAAGAAACAAATAAGGGTGCTAATTTCTTAGGAGAGGTAGCATATGCATTAGCAAAGCAAAGGCAGCCAAAAACACGAAGTTCAGAATAATTAGGATGACATAGAAAAGGAAAAAAATATGGAGTGGTGTTAGGATTGGTTTAGGAGGGACGGATATTGAGTAGATATGTTTTAGTGCGCAAGGCCTCAACCCAAAATTTTGGTGGCATAGATGTGTGTATTAAAAGAGTTCGAACATGTCATTAAGAGTGCGAAGAGAGCGCTCTGCTTTGTTGTTTTGAGGAGATGTATATGGGCATGAGAAACATAAAAATATGGTTGAAGAAAGAAATTATGATTACGAAATTTTTGAAATTCGTGGCCTTTGTGACATCTTATAAATCGTATGGGAAGAAATAAGTGGGTGGCGACATATCGTTGAAAGTTGAGAAAAATTGTATGAACATTGGATTTATTTTGCAAGGGAAAATTCCAAACAAAGTGGGTATAATCCTCCAGTATAACAAGATAGTATTTGAATCCGGAGACACTAGCATGTGGTGACATCCATAAATCACAATGTAACAATTCAAAAGGAAAGGTGCTAGTGGAACTAAAGGTAAGGCGCACATGTTTGCCTTGTTAACACGACTGATGGATGCAGCAACATTTCGTTGGGAGACTGATACATCCAATTTGCATCACCATTCTATATCATAATTTACCTCTATTTATTGATATATGTCTTATTATGAGGTGTTACTTATGTCTTTTTCTCTGTTTTTGCATGTTGGATGATTCTTGGAGGATGGACTGCTGGAGTCAGGTTTCTGATGGAAAAAGAGGTGTTTTGATGCAATTTCGCGAACATCATAAAAATACTAGAAAAATATTGGAAAATTATATTTTCCTAGAAGACGGAGGAAGCCAGAAGGGGAGGCGTAGCTGGGCCACACGGGGCCCACATCCCCTAGGCGTGGGCCCACCTTGCCCCGCGCCTAGCGCAGGTGTGGCCCACCTGACCGGCTCCCGACTCCGCCCTCTCGCCTATATCTTCCCCACGGAACCCTAATACCAGGGGGGCGACCACAGAAAGATTTCCGCCGCCTCTGCGGGACGGAAAACACCGAGAGAGAAAGAGCTCTCTGGCAGACAGATTTCTACCGGGGAAATTCCTTCCCAGAGAGGGGAGATCGTCGCCATCAACACCGTCATCAAGCTAGGCTTCATCGGGATCATCATCATCATCATCCATGATACATCCAAAATGTATCTACTTTCTCAAACACTTTGCTATTGTTTCTTCTCTAAACTTGTGTGATTTGGATACAACTAACACGGACTTATGCTGTTTTCAGCAGAATTACCTTGGTGTCTTGTTTTTGTGCAGAAAATGAACTATCGGGAAAAATCCCGAAAAATATGCCAAAAACTATTTCTCACCAGAAGATCCACGGAGCCAGAAGGGGAGACAGAGGGGAGGCCTGGGGGGCCAGACCCACCCCAAGCGCGGGCCCACTGACCCCGCGCCTGGGGCAGGTTTGGCCACCTCAGGCAGCTTCTCGGCCCCCCTCCGCGTCTATAAGCTGCCTTCTAACCTAAAAACAGGGGGGTTCGATAGTTTTCCAGAAAGAGTTCCGCTCCGCCGCCGCCACTAGAAACCAAGATTCGGATCCAGAAACTCCGTTCTGGCACCCTGCCGGGACGGGGAATTTGGATAGGATCATCGCCATCGTCATCACCAATGCATCTCCATCAACCACCGATGTTTCCCTCATCCATGAGTGAGTAATCCCCCATTGTAGGCTTGGGGATGGTAGGGATTGGAGGAGTTCTATCATGTAATCGAATAAGATCTGTTAGGGGCATAGTGCCTAGTATCTCTGTTAGTGCTATTTGACTTTGTTGCAACTTCTTGTGCTTAATGTTTGTCACTAAGGCCCGAGTGCCATGATCTCAGATCTGAACTTATTATTGAATCATTATGATAGTATTGTTTGTGATCTTATATGCAAGTTGTGTACACATATCATTGTCCGGATCCAAAGGCCCCAAAGTGACAATAATTGGGACAACCGGAGGGGATGGCTATGGTATGAGGATCACATGTGTTCACGGAGTGTTAATGCTTTGCCCCGGTGCTCTATTAAATGGAGCACCTTAATTGCCAATAGTTCCCTAGAGGCCCCGCTGCCACGGGCTGGCTGGACAGAAGATGTTGTGCAAGTTCTCATTACGAGCACGTATGACTATATTTGGAGCACATGCCTAGGATTGTTTAGTACTTGGATGCTTGTTATTATTTATCTGCAATGCCCTATGTATTGAAGTTACATGTTTAGACTCATCCATGCAATGCCCGTCCATCCATATCTATGCCTACCGCACTTGAATCCCACTATTACTGTTACTATTACTATTGCTCCTGTTTCGCTGTTGTTGTTGCTTTGCTATTACTACTACAAACTGTTGCTACTGATAAAATTCCGTGAGCAAGAACTATTTTCAGGTGCAGCTGAACTGACAACTCAGTTGTTAAGGCTTGCAAGTATTCTTTGTCTCCCCTTGTGTCGAATCAATAAATTGGGTAATACTACCATGAAGACCTGCAATCCCCTACACTTGTGGGTCATCAAGACTATTTTCTGGCGCCGTTGCCGGGGAACATAGCTTTATTTGTAAGTTCACTTGGATCTATTATTGTTCACTGCTACTCCTTTGATCATGGGGAAGTCTCGTGATGGAAAGTTCCCTATTTTACCATCAACTACAAGAAGAGGTACAGTCCTAAACACCTTTGTTGCTCTTGATTCACCGTCTGTTATAAATAAGCTTGTCACACCACCACCACATGCTCATGATACACACACTGCTACTACTGCTGAATCTGAAACTGCTTTTGATACTCATGATGTTACTTCTACTGTGCTTGATGCGAGTGGTTCATTAGGTCCTTTTCTAGATGCTACTATGGCTAGTCTAGGAAATACCAAAACTCCTAGTGAAGACATTGTTACACCTCTTAGATCACCTGAGTCTAGTGAGAGTTTTGATATTAATGATGGTTACATAGAGCTCACTGATGAATTTGTTGAAGAGTGCCGAAACACACATGGTGCTAGTGCTATTAAGAGTCTCCTTGCTAGACATACTATTATACCTAAGAAGTCCTATGATCCTAAGTTTGCCACCTCTCACATAGATATTAAAGATAAAGATTATGATTTCTCTCTTGATTTATCTTATTTAGATATTGTTGAGAAAGAACCTTTTTGTGGTACTGAAACCGAGAGTATTGTGGCTCATATGAATCAGCTTTCTACTATGAGTGCTTTGTTCTCTGATGATTTTAAGATGCGCAGGTACTTTGTTGCTAAGATCTTCCCTTTTTCACTAAAAGGAGAAGCTAGGGCTTGGTTTACTAGATTACCTCCTGGTTCCATTGATAGCCCTGATTGCTTGATTGCTTCTTTCTTCCATAAATATTTTCCTCCTAGTGCTAGACATGCTGCTTTGCAGAGACTTTTTGATTTTAAACAGGAAGAAGAAGAGAAATTGCCTTGGTCATGGAAAAGATTTTGTTCCTTGATTCATGCATATCCTGGATGTCCATTACCTAAGAATGAGTTGCTTGATATTTATTATAATGGACTAACTGATGATTCTAGGACCTACCTAGATAGCTTTGTTGATTGTGTTTTCAGGAAAAGTACTCCTACAGATGCTGAAGAATTAATGAACAAGATAAGCAAGAATTATGATGATTGGACTTCAACTGAGCTGAATACACCTGAGCCTATTACTCTTGAACCAACTGTTCCTGAACCAGTTCCAACACCAACAACAAAGAAGAGGGGAGTTATTACATTAAATGATGAAGTGATGAAGGAAGCTAAGAAGTGTCTAAAGAAGAAAGGTATTAGAGCAGAAGATGTGAAGAATCTACCTCCTATAGAAGAATTATGTAAGCCAATTCCCCACTCATCTACTATTGAGGTACACTCTCTCCAACACTTTGATGAAGGTGATATTCCTTATGGTAAGCCTCCTGATCAATGCTTAGAGGAACTTGACATTTTTATTGTTAAACAAGGTAATCTTAATAAATAAGTTCATAATCATTTATTGGAAAACTTTAGAGCTATCCATGAGTTGAAACATATCGTGGAAAGAATTTCTAATGATATTAAAATGCTTTGTAAACACTTTCAAATGGTTCAAACCTAACTTGATCAACTTGCTAAAGTGCAAAAGGATATGCTAGTTAATGCTTCAGGAAATAAACATGCTTATGGAATTAAAAATAGGAGTGGTGCAGCTACTCAAGATCCTTTATATCCCGAAGGACACCCTAAAAGAATAGAGCAGGATTCCCAACAAAGTGAGGATAGTGGTAGTCCTCGTAAGAGGAAGAAAAAGAAACATAAGAAAGTTGAGGAACCACTTGAACCTGCTGTAGATCCTAATAGTATATCTGTCTCTGATGCTGAAACTGAGAGTGGTAATAATGATGATGCTCCTGATAAGGAGGAAGTTGAGGAAGAATCTGAGAAACACATTAAGAACACTAGGTACACAAAGGAATATTTTATTGCTAATAAACATGGTAAAGGGAGAGAACCTTGGGTGCAGAAACCTATGCCTTTTCCAGGTAAGAAACAAAAGTCAAAGAGGAAGAACACTACAAAAAGTTTTGTGAGTGGATGATACCTTTATTCTTGCAAATTCCTTTGACTGATGCTATTAAACTGCCTCCTTATTCAAAGTATATGAAGGATATTGTCTCTAATAAAAGGAAGATTCCTAATGAGGAAATTTCTACTTTGCTTCTAATTACTCCTTCAATGGTAATGTTCCAAAGAAACTTGGTGATCCAGGTATACCAACTATTCCTTCCTCCATTAAGAATAATTATGTTAGGACCGCTTTCTGTGATTTGGGAGCTGGAGTTAGTGTTATGCCTTTTTCTCTCTATAAGAGGCTCCAGCTAGAAAAGTTGATACCAACTGATATGTCTTTGCAAATGGCTGATAAGTCAACTATTGTTCCTGTTGGTATATGTGAGGATGTTCCTGTTCAAGTAGCTCATAATTGCATGGTTCTAACTGATTTTGTTGTGCTTGAAATGCCTGAAGATGATAACATGTCTATTATTCTTGGGAGACCTTTTCTTAATACTGCAGGTGCTGTCATCAATTGTAATCAAGGAAAAGTAACTTTCAATATTAATGACAAAGAGCACACTGTCTATTTCCCCAAGAAGGTTGTTAGAAGCTATTGCCTGAATTCTATTGAAAATATTGAAGGCATAAAGGTTGGAGAAATATATTGTCCCATTCCACAAGAAAATATTGAAACTATTATGATTGGGAACATTGCTATCAAGTATGAGGTAACATAATCACCTTGTGGAATGCAAAGTTTTGTTTCATATAAGATTGTTTTGGTAACAAGACTTGATCAACCTTGTTAACAAAAGGATTTTAATGAACAAAATAATGTTTCCACTGTGGTTATACTTGCTTTCTTTTTCCTTTCTCCTTCCTAGTCTTTGCTTTAGCTTTAGTTTTGCTACTTGTTTGCTTGTTTGAGTTTCTTAGAGCTCATGTAGTTTGGCTTTTGGTTTGCTTTTGCTTCTTCTGAAAAAACTGTTTCTGCGAGAAAATCAATTTTCATACCCTAAAAATTGGCCAAAAATAAAGTTTCCCAAAAAATCCCAAAAGGGGTAGAGAGGTACCAGAGGTGATCCAGGGGGCCACCTCTAGGCCCCACACCCATGGTAGGCGCGACCTACCTAGTGGTAGCGCCTAGGGGGGTCTGACCCACCTGGGCCCCTCCAGGCTGCCTCCTCAAAGCCACCTTCTTTATCTCTCCCGAAAAACACCGGAAAACTTGCTCAATCTCGAGTTCTTGCTGTTCTTGCTCGCGATTTTCGATCTCCTTGTTCATCCCATCTTAAGTGCTGATTTTTGGAGAGATTGTTCCTTGGTATGTGCCTCCTCCACTTGTCCAATTAGATTTGTGATTGGTAGATTGTAACTTGAGTATTTTGCTACTGTAGGTGACAGGTTTTTGAGCTTGCATGCTTGTTCTATGTTTAGAAACTTTGTTTTGATACATGTGTAGTCCTCTAGCAAGTTCCTATAGTAGTTGCTCATCATTTATCAACTTAGAAATCACTTGGTTTGATGGTTGTTTAAAATTTCAGCAAAGGGAAGTCATGGACCATCACACCTTTGGTGACATTTTTGAGAGTGATGCACCTAGAAGGGCAAGGCTCCCAAGGTCATGTACCAGCTCCAGACCCTCATACAATGAGGACCTCATCACTCCATGGTTTGGTGACGAGGGAGATGAAGGGGATGCTCACCCCTCCACCTTTCCTTGTCAAACTTTCTTGCGAGCTACTAGGATTCTTAATGATTTCATGGCTTTGATTGAGAGGGCTGGTCTAACAAGTTTTATGCAGGATGAGAGTACACAATATGCTTCACTTACTAAAACATTTGTGGAGAGTTTCTCCTTCACCAATAGTTTGTTCAATTCTTCTGTGTCTTTCAGACTTTATGGCAGGGCTCATTCTATGACATTGAAGAATTTTTGCAAGGCCTTGGGACTTGGTACAAAGGGGTCATCAAAGAAGATTACAACTCTTCCCGCTGATTTGCCGGAACTATACCGAGGAATAACCAATGATGATGACCGCAGAGCTCAGCGAGGGAAGATAAAGAACATTCAACTCCCAGCCATCAGGTACTTCACCTACTATCTTACCACCATTGTTCTTGGTAGGGAGAACACTAGTAATATATCCAACTATCAATTGGCCTTCTTAGCTGCTATGCTCTACGGTGAGGATAAGTATAATCTTGGTTCCCTCATTGCTCGTCGTTTAGCTTCTAGGGGACCCATTTATGGGGGAATTATTGCTACTCGTATCGCTACTGCCTTGGGCATTGCTGTTGATCCACATGATACAGTTTTGGCTCCTTAGAGACTTGATCTTGCTGCCATGAAGGCGCACCACTTTGTCTACTCTAGCTCTACTCTTGAGAACTTGGTTTATAGAATGATGTTTACTGACGGGGAAGAGAGAGAGAGAGATCCCTCTACCCCAAACCACTTTGTTCAGTATTTCTCTGGGACCTTGGTCACGCTCGAAGGCGGAGATGGATGACTTGGTGCGTTCTCTTAACTTCCACGGGCACTATCAGGGGGGAGCGCCCTCTTATGACCCCGCTGTACACTACACAGGGGAGGCCTCGAGATCGTACCAGGACGAGGGAGCTTCCTCGACATACTTTCGAGGTGCATCTACTTGGGCACCATGGGATTTAGCCCCACTTAGGCCAAAAGCCTAAGATTGGGGGGAGGTACACCGACGCACTGTCACATCCCAAATTTTAGATTTGGTACTGCATATCATGCATGTCATTGCATCATGAGCATCATTGCAAAAAAAATCAGCTTCAAACTTTTTGTCAAAACCCACTTGTATATCTTTATCACATACACATGAGTGCTCGGATTATATCTTGCTTATGCTGGAAAGACTTAGTTTAGTTGTTTGGAAGGCACAAATGCGTAGAGGGTTCCGATACGAACCCGTAGCACTTTGAATCGCCTAAATCGGAGCTTCAAAGCAAATTCTACAGCTAACTAAATTTTCTACTTAGTTTCAGACAGTTCACACAAAAAGTTTCAGTTAAGAAAACCTTCAGGAAAAAGAAAAAATAAAAATAAAAAAAGAGGAGCAGCGCGGGCGCAGCAACCCGACCCAGCGGGCTCACTGCGACGCAGTAACCGACGTTAGCAGTAGCAAGAATCGCAACCGCTAGCGGCAGATAGAACTCACGCCTTAGCTAACCGAAGCGCCAGCGGACGCGAGGCCGCGTCAGCCGCCGCCTGTCACCGCCATGCGGGCCCCTCCCCGTCTCCCTCACCACGAGTTCATCGCGAGAGACCCTGCCGGCCCCGAGCGCAAATCCTGTTCGATTTCGTTTGGATTTCGTCTTCCTCAACGCCCGCACCCCCTTTAAACCTCCCCTCTCCTCGCCCCCGTTCGATTTTCCCCGTTTCCGCTACCCTAGCCGCCTCCCCATATCGCCACCATTGACGCCACCGGCGAGCTCGCTGGACGAGGTAGGAGACGACCGCCTCGCGCTCTCCCTTTGCCCCTGTGGTGTTCCCCTCGTTTGACTGATTCGCCTAGCACCGTTTTCCCCCTCTGTAGCCCACCGTCCGCCGTTGAATCGCTCGCCGGAGCTCGAGCATCGCCGCCGCCTCCATCCGCCTACTACCACCATCATGGACGAAGGCCCGCTTCTCGCCGAAACTGAAGCCCGACGCCGTCACTGTGTTTGTTGACCGCTTATCCGCCGCACCCCGCCGGAGGCACTGCCCCCGCCCGACAGCCCGCGCCGGGGTGGCGCCCCTCCCACCTGCCCTTCGGCCCTCTGATGAGCCTCGATACCCGTGGCTCACCAGCGCCGCGCCCGCCGTTATGCCGCCGAGATGGCTGGCCGTACCAGCGCGGACCTCGAGCCGTGCCGCGGCGGTAGCCTCCGGCCTTCTCGAGGCGATGAGTTCTCCTTCCCCGCTCTCGCCTCTGCGTTGCCGCCATCCGCCGCCGCCCGGAGATGCCACGATACCACCCGACCCCGCGGCCAGTGAGCGCTGGCGCCCTCCCCGCCGATCTAGGACGGACGGTCCAGATGGACCATGGACCATCTGCTTTGACTGCTGACTGGTTAGCGTGCGACGTCAGCATGGTCAAAGTCAGTCGGCTTTGACTGATATTTTTAATTCGATTTAATTTGGAAGAAAATAGGTAGAACTTGTAAAATTCGTATAAATTAATCTACTAGGCCAAAAATTACAAATAATATATGGATGGATTCAGTTTTTCACGTAGAACATTGCTGTACAATTGTTTCATACTTTTGCAGCAAGGTTTTGCCATGATTAATTAAACAGTTTAATGTCCTTTTTAGAGTAATAAATTCATAGTAAAAGTTCTATAACTCCAAAAATTGCAAATGAGATGTCCCTGGAATAAGTAGAACAATAGGAATATGCTAGTGAATTAAAAAGGTAGACTTACAGTACTGGAAATTGCAAAATATATAAAAGGCCTACTGGAGTATTTTAATTGCTCAAGAAATTCTAGAAATCCTTTTTGAGTGATTCCAGTTGGTAATGGTTCTATTTTAGGTTGTCTACACAGTAGCTATTTTTTCAAGATTTTACAAACTGTTCAATAGCAGTGGATTAATAATTGGGCTATAGCTCAATTGTTTGGTCATTTAAAATTGCATGCTTTGTTTCCAATGCATTTAAAATGTTTTCCATGCATGCATACAGTAGGTATACTGAATAAGGTTATAGAAAGCTACTGTATCATTGTTAAACTTGTCATGCATGCATCTTGCATTGTTATGTTTGTATATGGTTGTGTTTGGTTTGTTTATGTGGTTGCAATTGTATCGTGTAGATTGTGACGAGTGCAACGCTTGCTCGTGTGAGGATTGTTCGTTCGACTGCTACAGCCAAGGCAAGTAGATGCTACTTTGTTCATGATGTTTTCCTACTATTTTCAATGCATTGTCGTGTATTTTGTAGATGCATGTGTAGGAAATTACTATCGCTATGTTATGTCCTATTATGTGGTAGGGCTTTCCTGTAGATGAGCCACCGTTGGTAGATGTGCTTAGCCATGCTATGATGAACGAGGGCTGGGTTACATCACTGAAAGTTGTTTCTAAATGTTTTGGTTTGCGAAAACTAAAAACAACTTAACCAATGAATCTCCTAGGTGTGATGGGATTAAAAATTTTGGTGGTATCATTGCGGAAAGGCACCCAGGTATCAAGAGAAAATGATTGGCTTCTTTATTTTGTAGCTTACGTGTACAACCATATGACAATAATGAAATGGGTGGTTGGTTGGACTCAGTAGGTTGTGATAACTCGAACCCACGTATCCAGAGATGTAGAATTTTGGTAGGTTGGACCGGTGCGTGTCGGGTTTGGGGAGCTACTTCCCGAACGGTCCCTTCTTGGACTTCTCCCTATCATCACCCAATATGAGAGTGGTGGTACGATCTGGGCTGGCCAAGTCACATGGGTAAAGTATACTAACCCCTGCAGGGTGTATAAACTAATCGATTAGCCGTGTCCCCGGTTATGGACATCTGAGTTGCTTGATAATGAGTTCACGACATGTTTCTCGCTCATTCTAATTTTCTAATTGCTTTAATGTTGATGGGTTAATCTACTTGGGATCTTTTCAAAGAAAATCAAAATTGTTTATGAAAGTAGGACAAAGGTATTTGCAAATGCAAGCTAGCCATAGCTCCACTTGCCAAATATGCATGTAGATGTTAGCTCTATTGTGTCCTTTAATAGCTCTACTTGCCATACATTCCATGTATTGACCCTTCGGGGCTGCTACGTTTCATGTTGCAGGATATTCAAACTCTGAGTGATCAATTTAGGCCACGGTACTCCACTCGGCACTTGTTCACTTGTGGGCAATTTGAAGAATGGAGGAGTTACTTTATTTATTGTTGCTACTTGAATAAGCTGAGATAGCCTAGAGCTAAGCCTTTAATTGTAATAATGTTACTCTGGATCTTCGTTATTTATGATACATGGATATTTTGCTATGTTATTTATCTTTATTCTATTGTGGGCCAATGAACCGATCAAGGGATTGGCATGTCACATAGAAGCTACGGTCTTTTCAGAACCGTAGTGTTACAAGATTGGTGAACGAGGGCTGGGTTACATCACTTAAGGTTGTTTCTAAATGTGTTGGTTTGCGAAAACTAAAAATAACTTAATCAATGAATCTTCTAGGTGTGATGGGATTGAAAATTTTGGTGGTATCATTGCGGAAAGGCACCCAGGTATGAAGAGAAAATGATTGGCTTCTTTATTTTGTAGCTTACGTGTACAACCATGTGCCAATAATAAAATGGGCGGTTGGTTGGACTCAGTAGGTTGTGCTAACTCGAACCCACATATCCAGAGATGTAGAATTTTGGTAGGTTGGACCGGTGCGTGTCGGGTTTGGGGAGCTACTTCCCGAACGGTCCCTTCTTGGACTTCTCCCTATCATCACCCAATATGAGAGTGGTGGTACGAGCTAGGCTGGCCAAGTCACATGGGTAAAGTGTACTAACCCCTGCAGGGTGTATAAACTGATCGATTAGTCGTGTCCCCTGTTATGGACATCTGAGTTGCTTGATAATGAGTTCACGACATGTTTCTCGCTCATTCTAATTTTCTAATTGCTTTAATGTTGATGGGTTAATCTACTTGGGATCTTTTTAAAGAAAATCAAAACTGTTTATGAAAGTAGGACAAAGGTATTTGCAAATGCAAGCTAGCCACAGCTCCACTTGCCAAATATGCATGTAGATGTTAGCTCTATTGTCTCCTTTAATAGCTCTACTTGCCATACATTCCATGTATTGACCCTTCGGGGCTGCTATGTTTCATGTTGCAGGATATTCAGACTCTGAGTGATCGATTTAGGCCACGGTACTCCACTCGGCACTTGTTCACTTGTGGGCAATTTGAAGAATGGAGGAGTTACTTTATTTATTGTTGCTACTTGAATAAGCTGAGCTAGCCTAGAGCTAAGCATTTAATTGTAATAATGTTACTCTGGATCTTCGTTATTTATGATACACGGATATTTTGCTATGTTATTTATCTTTATTCTATTGTGGGCCAATGAACCGATCCAGGGATTGGCATGTCACATAGAAGTTACGGTCTTTTCAGAACCGTAGTGTTACAAGATTGGTGAACGAGGGCTGGGTTACATCACTTAAGGTTGTTTCTAAATGTGTTGGTTTGCAAAAACTAAAAACAACTTAATCAATGAATCTTCTGGGTGTGATGGGATTGAAAATTTTGGTGGTATCATTGCGGAAAGGCACCCAGGTATGAAGAGAAAATGATTGGCTTCTTTATTTTGTAGCTTACGTGTACAACCATGTGCCAATAATGAAATGGGCGGTTGGTTGGACTCAGTAGGTTGTGCTAACTCGAACCCACGTATCCAGAGATGTAGATTTTTGGTAGGTTGGACCGGTGCGTGTCGGGTTTGGGGAGCTACTCCCCGAACGGTCCCTTCTTGGACTTCTCCCTATCATCACCCAATATGAGAGTGGTGGTACGAGCTGGGCTGGCCAAGTCACATGGGTAAAGTGTACTAACCCCTGCAGGGTGTATAAACTAATCGATTAGTCGTGTCCCCTGTTATGGACATCTGAGTTGCTTGATAATGGGTTCACGACATGTTTCTCGCTCATTCTAATTTCCTAATTGCTTTAATGTTGATGGGTTAATCTACTTGGGATCTTTTCAAAGAAAATCAAAACTGTTTATGAAAGTAGGACAAAGGTATTTGCAAATGCAAGCTAGACACAACTCCACTTGCCAAATATGCATGTAGATGTTAGCTCTATTGTCTCCTTTAATAGCTCTACTTGCCATACACTCCATGTATTGACCCTTCGAGGCTGCTACGTTTCATGTTGCAGGATATTCATACTCTGAGTGATCGATTTAGGCCACAGTACTCCACTCGGCACTTGTTCACTTATGGGCAATTTGAAGAATGGAGGAGTTACTTTATTTATTGTTGCTACTTGAATAAGCTGAGCTAGCCTAGAGCTAAGCCTTTAATTGTAATAATGTTACTCTGGATCTTCGTTATTTATGATACACTGATATTTTGCTATGTTATCCATCTTTATTCTATTGTGGGCCAATGAACCGATCAAGGGATTGGCATGTCACATAGAAGCTACGGTCTTTTCAGAACCGTAGTGTTACAAGATGGTATCAGAGCCCGTGTGTCGACTGTAGGATCGTGACCTAGGTTTGGATTAGGAAGCCATAGAATTACTAAAGCTTATATTAACTCTGTCTTTCATCTTATGCCTTTCGCTCTCGTAAATATTTACCATATGCTATTCTCGCACTTTTCTCTTTTAATTGATAGATGGGAGAAGTCAGGACTGAGTATGCTACGATGGAGTCACCAAGGCCCTTTGGAAGACAGTTGGCACATATCTCGCAGTCATTGGGATTGCCACTGCCCATGTTCAAGGGAAGAAGGCTATACACCTATGGATATGACGAGGACGTCTGGGAGATCACCACTTTCATCTTCAGGGATATCGCCTTGCCAAACCCTGTGCATCTGGTCTACACCAAGACATATTGCAACTGGGGGATTGGAATAAACTTGGCCCTTCCTAAAGCCCTGTCCCGCCAGTGCCATCTTGTTCGACACCTGCTGCCAGAAGACTCACCTTACCGTGATTACGGAAGGCGTGATGAGAACGGGAACATAGTGATTACCCCGGGCGACAGGAACAACATGCCGCCTCGTCGGAGGCACATAGAGGATATGGAGAGGGAGAATGGAGCCCTAGCTAAGAAAGTGATGATGGTAAAGGAGATAGCAGATTTTGCCAGCAACGGTATGGTGGTCCAGGGGTAGGATATTGATACCTTGCATGAAGCTGTGGATGTTCTGAACCATGCACTAATTGGCAGGGACGCAACCATAGCACAACTGAATGGGACCGTCCAGGAAAACAATCAAGACATAGAGCAGCTGCAAGGGACCAAAGTTGAGTAGCATGCGAAGTGGCCCTCGTACTCAAGGGACTTGGGATTTCCAGTCTATGGTCTGTCAAGCATATGATTCAGAGTGGACCTCACTTTCACCTTAACCACATGAAGATGCCTATGATAGGGGCAATGAGAGCTCAAAGCTAATGAGTACCTTCCTTTCAGCATTAGGAAGCCTTTCAAACCTTCCCAAAAACCGTTTTCACAACTTTGTTGAGTCGCCACTTATTCTATGAGCACCTTCTTGAGAGCATAGTTGTCATTCTTGTGTTTGTTCCAAAACTTGGTTAATTATGTCATGACTTTGATGCTTGTATCTCTGATATCTTTACTTCTAGTCTTCGTATGAACTTCAGAGGTACCTCAACATTTATATTGTGCTCTTCAAACAAAGGCAAGCGAGATACCACTCTATCATACCTTATTATGAGCATTGCAATGTTGCTTATGTTTATGTTTCATGCTACTTACTATTATTGAGTTGGTTTCTCTTCATATCTTGCAATGACTATTGAGTAGACTTAGTTGCATACTCTTTATTATGAATTGTCTAAGCATCTACTCATGTGTTGAGAATATTTACATCATATGAAGCAAAGTGTTCGTGAAAGTTCTTTTATCGCACTCAGTTTTCATCTGAATTGCTTGAGGACAGGCAATAAGCTAAGCTTGGGGGGGTTGATACGGTCCAAAACGTATCTACTTTCTCGAACACTTTGCTATTGTTCCTTATCTAAACTTGTGTGAATTGGATACAACTAACACGGACTTACGCTGTTTTCAGCAGAATTACCTTGGTGTCTTGTTTTTGTTCAGAAAATAAACTATCAGCAAAAATCCTAGAAAATATGCCAAAAAATATTTCTCACCAGAAGATCCACGGAGCCAGAAGGGGAGACAGAGGGGAGGCCTGGGGGGCCCAGACCCACCCCAGGCGCGGGCCCACTAACCCCGCGCCTGGGGGAGGTTTGGCCACCCTAGGCAGCTTCTCGGCCTCCCTCCACGTCTATAAGTAGCCTTCTGACCTAAAAACAGGGGGTTCGATAGTTTTCTAGAAAGAGTTTCGCTCCGCCATCGCCACCAGAAACCAAGATTCGGATCCAGAAACTCCGTTCTGGCACCCTGCCGGGACGGGGAATTTGGAGAGGATCATCGCCATCGTCATCACCAACGCATCTCCATCAACCACTGATGTTTCCCTCATCCATGAGTGAGTAATCCCCCGCTGTAGGCTTGGGGATGGTAGGGATTGGATGAGTTCTATCATGTAATCGAATAAGATATGTTAGGGGCATAGTTCCTAGTATCTCTATTAGTGCTATTTGACTTTGTTGCAACTTGTTGTGCTTAATGCTTGTCACTAGGGCCCGAGTGCCATGATCTCAGATCTGAACTTATTATTAAATCATTATGATAGTATTGTTTGTGATCTTATATGCAAGTTGTGTACACATATCATTGTCCGGATCCAAAGGCCCCAAAGTGACAATAATTGGGACAATCGGAGGGGATGGCTATGGTGTGAGGATCACATGTGCTCACAGAGTATTAATGCTTTGCTCCGGTGCTCTATTAAAAGGAGCACCTTAATTGCCAATAGTTCCCTAGAGGCCCCGCTGCCACGGGCTGGCTGGACAAAAGATGTTGTGCAAGTTCTCATTACGAGCACGTATGACTATATTTGGAGCACATGCCTAGGATTGTTTAGTACTTGGATGGTTGTTATTATTTATCTGCAATGCCCTATGTCTTGAAGTTACATGTTTAGACTCGTCCATGCAACGCCCGTCCATCCATCCCTATGCCTACCGCACTCGAATCCCATTGTTACTGTTACTGTTACTATTACTATTGCTCCTGTTTCGCTATTGTTGTTGCTACTACAAACTGTTGCTACTGATAAACTTCTGTGAGCAAGAACTATTTCCAGGTGCCGCTGAACTTATAACTCAGTTGTTAAGGCTTGCAAGTATTCTTTGTCTCCCCTTGTGTCGAATCAATAAATTGGGTAATACTACCCGCGAAGACTGTTGCGATCCCCTACACTTGTGGGTCATCAATCCACACCATCATCTCCACCAGCACCATCATCACCGCTCCGTCATGCTGTAACAATCATGTTGGATCTTGCTTTAGTTCTTAGCGGGAACTTTCTCGGTGTTAATTACTATTATAGTTGATGCTTGTGAGTGGAACCATTGGATTATTGTTTATGTTCAGATTGTTATCCATCACCATATCATCTTTGATCTTGATCCATATGATGTCTTGTGAGTTGTTCGTTTAGTTATTGAGGACATGGGAGAAGTCATGTTCTTAGTAGTGGATTTGTGTTGAGTTATTATTCAATGGTTTAGTATTTAAGTTGTGGTGCTATTATTCTAGTGGTGTCATGTGAACGTCGACTAAATGATACTTCATCATTTATGGGACTAGGGGAATGCATTGTGTATTTGGCTACTAATTGTGGGGTTTCCGGAGTGATAGAAACCTGAACCCCCGTTAGGACACCTTTGCATAAGGGAGTGTAGGATCTCAGAGTTTAAGGTTGTGGTTAGGTTTATATCTTAATTACTTTCCTGTAGTTGCCGATTCTTGCAGGGGGTTTAATCACAAGTATGTATTAGTCCAAGTAAGGTCGGTACATTAGCACATGTTCACCCACACAACACTTACAACACCAAAGAAGGGTACTCAACTATATGAAGCGAAAGCACTTGACAGAATTCCCATGTGTCCTCGAGAACGTTTGGTCCTTATAAGTATTTCCACCGGCTTGTCCTTTGCTAAGAAAGGATTGGGCCACTTGCTGCGGTTGTTCGTTGTCTTTATTACTTGCACTTTGTTTTGTTGCTTTATCAGAAAACCCCTAAAAATCCGTTTGCTAAGTATTTACAGAGATTTCCTGCTCCATACCACTAGTCAACACCTTCTACTCCTTGTTGGGATCGACACTCCTATTTATCAAAAGTACTACGATACAACCCCTATACTTGTGGGTCATCAAGACTATTTTCTGGTGCCATTGCCAGGGAGTGAAGCGCTATTGAAGTGTGGAACTGGTAAAGGAAACTTCTACTATGAGTATTGCTTTTTGTTTCTATTTGTTACTTTGTTTCCAATATGGATAACCCACTTAGTTTTCTGTTTGGTAAAACTACTACCACTGTTAGGGTAGTAGATGAACCACCACCTGTTGAGATAGATCCTTTTAAGATACCTACAAGTATTGTTGATCGTGTTATGGATAATTATTATTTTGGGAATGGAACTGTCCATCCTAGTGATCACTTGCTTTTTATCCATGAATTATGCGGGTTGTTTAAGTGTGCAGGTATCACAACTGAACATGTGAAGAAGAAGTTACTCTCTATATCCTTGAAAGGGAGAGCTGAAGAATGGTATAAGCTGCTGAAGAATGGACAATCCATGGAATGGGAGGAAATGACTTCTCTCTTTTATTCTAAATTCTATCCTCCCAGTCAGATTCATAAGGATAGAAATCTGATATATAACTTTTGGCCTCGTGATGGAGAGAGTACAACTCAAGCTTGGGGGAGATTGAAGTTACTAATGCTTAAATGTCCTATTCATGAACTCCCTAATAATATTATTATCAATAATTTTTATGCTAGGCTTTCTCTTCATGATAAAGATTTACTAGATGCTTCTTATGCTGGATCATTCACACATATGAAGGAAGAAGCTAAATGGTATCTATTAGACCAAGAGAACACTGAAGCTTGGGAGAATGACAAAGGAAGAAAGTCAGGTATAAACTATGATTATGAATGCATTAAATCTTTTATGGGAACTGATGACTTCCGTGATATTAGCTGTCACATCCCAAAATTTTCCAAATTTTGAAATGTGAAAAAATAAATAAACAAAAGAAATAATTGTTGAAATTTAGGGTGAAAAGAAACTTTTTTCTTCTGAATGGAAACATCAAAACCCTTCTTGAAAAAAATTGAATAAAGGGAATCCAAAAAAATTCAATCAAGTGAAATGCATTCATTAATGAATGTATCTTGAAATTTAAACACTTGGAAAAGTTAAACCAAAACCCTAAAACCCTAATGGAAGAAAATCATTTCCAAGATCTTTCTAAGACTATGGATTTGATCCATATAAAAATTCAGCAACAAACATTTACAAATAATCAAAAATGATAAATAAAAATATTATAAAAGCATAGAAATTTGTTTCACTCAATTTGGAACCATGGATAAAAACTTATGAATTTAATAAGATAAAAGGAAATGATTTTCAAAGCTACTAAAGCTCCTAACTAAAATCCATACCAAAATCTTGAGCAAAATAATCCTAAAAGGATTTAAAAAGATAAACAAATATTAAATGAAATTATACAAATTGGAATCACCAATTTTGGATCTATATAAAAAGATATGGATTTTATAAGGCAAACAAAGAAATAAATAAATAAGGAATATTTAAAAGCCAAATTAAATATTGGCCAAATGCATAAGCAAATGGGATAAAGATAATCCAAATAAAATAAAGGGATGAAGAATATTCAAATAAAAGTATATGGGATTAAACCATATTCTAATTATATTTAAATGGGGACAAAATCCCTAAGGTAAATGATTAATTAAATCATGGGAGAAATAATGGAAATTTCCAAGAGGATTAAAAGTTATCTAATTGACTTAAAAATAATAAAAGAATTATTTGAATAAAAAAATATGGATTAGAACCATATTTAAATCTTAATTAAAATAAAGACAAATGTCTATTTTAAATAAATAATAAACCATAATAGAATAAAAGAAATATTCTAAAATGGATTTTAGAATATATTAATAAACTGTAATAAAAGCTTAGTGAAAGTTTGGAAAAGTTCTGAATTCAAATGGGTGTTTGAATTATTTAAACAAAATGAAAATAGAAAATGAAATTAGAAAAAGAAAAATAAAACATGGAGAAAAAAATAAGAAAAGAAGCAAACCCACTAACCTATCTGGCCTAGCAAGCCCACTCTCTCCCCTCTCTCCCTGAACCGTTATTTTCTCACACGCAAACAAACCCACTCAGCCACTGACCACGTGGACCCATGCCACATCAACATCATCGTCTCTACCTCGCGACCCGTTCCCCATTTCCTTCCCGGTTGCTTCTGTCCTTGATTCCTCGCTTCAATTCGTTTGAATGTGCCAGTAATTCCGCCTCGCGACCGTGCCTTCTTAATCGCCCCTCTCTCCTCTCTCTTTTCCCCAGTTGCCACCCCACGAGAGCCCCCAGACTGCCCCTAATTTTGCTCGAACCCTCATTGTCTCCGGTAAGCTCCGGTAAGAATTCCGGCGAGCTCAACCCTCCCCTTACCCCCTAGTGCACGCGAGCTCACTCCCCATCGACGTGCGCACTTGCCAGCACCTTCCCCTTGCCCGCGCGTGCCCTAGAGGCTTGGCAACAACGATACCTTCTCGCCACCGTCTCCTGCCTAAATTCCGGTGACCTCTACTAGTGAGCCCTGACCTCCCCTTTCCCTCTCTTTGATGCTCATGTGCTCATGACTCTCTTACGCATCTAACGACGCCCTTCGTTTGTCTTAGCGTGCCGTAAATCCTCGCATCCGTCTATGAATAGATGAGCCCGACGCTGTCGTGAACTCCGGCGAGCAATCGTCGTCGAATCCGTACGCCCCCTGCCCTCCTACGACTACGTTGAGCTTCCCCACGCCATGGCGAGTCTGGTAAACCCCTTCCCCCTCTTCCTCGCTTCCTGTAATCTCTGGTACACCACTGCCCGAGCGCGCCGCCGCCGTCCACCGTCACAGCGCCGCCAGTTCTTGGTCAAGATGCCGATAGCCGTTAGATGCAGATCGTAGGGATACGATAGATTCATTAACGAAGCGATATGTATTGATATGCACCGTACGATTTCAGTTAGATCCAACGCACCGCATCAGTCGATCTAGACGAACCGGTATCATCCAATAAGGTTAAGACACGTGGCCTGTTCTGTTTGTTTAAATTCCAGAAATGATTTTTGGTTGTTCAAACTTGCAAAAATCATAACTATTAATCTGCTTGGCCAAAATTTGCAAATTTTATATAAATGGAATCAGGAAAATGCAAAATTTGCAACCATGCCATTAGTTTAGTATTTTGTTTCTGGAAAATTAGTAGTTTTTGCAGAAACATGTTTAGGCCTATTTTGAATATAAAAACTATTATGAAAATGATTTTAGGGTAAAATATTTTGCAAATGATTTGTTTTGAACCTACTGACCATAAAAACCAACTTATGAATTTAAAAATATATTTTGTGACACTAAGGAATTATTCCTTTGAATAAAAAGCTTATCTAGTAAAATAAAAATGGTGCTTGATTTAAAAATGATTTTTGAGTGAAACCTTTTGAATATGGATTTTTTTTAAACACTTTGACCATAAATACTAACATTTGTGTTTAAAAATATATTTGGCTAAACACTACAAAATATTACTTTGATTTAAATCATTTCTAACAAAACAAAAATGATTTAAATGGCCCATTTTCACTAACTTGATTTCAAATGGCTTTGCCACTTTTATAAATGACCAATAGGTGTTTTAAAATGTTTATAGCCTATTAGAAACCACCTTTCCAAATAAAACAATCGTTTGCATGCTTCCATGCATTGTTTTGTTTCTTTATTTTATGTGATGAATTGTTTGAATGCTAGTTTGAATATTTGCTTGCTTGATTGAATTGTAGTGAACTTTCAAGAGTGTGACTATTGCAAGATCAAGGAGTGAATCTAATTTATCTACCAAAAAGGCAAGTGGCACTATCATCCATGTCCTACTATTTTCATTACACTTAGTGGAATTTTTTTAGTATGCAAGTTAAGGTTACTATATTACTATGCTATGCTATGTCCTATTAGGATATCCTTTATATCTTAGTGAAAACATCATAGTTGTAGTATGCTTAGCCCTGCTATAGACTTGGGGTGGAATACCATGTTATGATTATATGAAGTGTTGGAAAAATATATGTTTTATATAATAAAACAAGTACCCAATAAATCACCTGGGTGGAATGTGGATACTCAATTTTGGACAAGGTGGCAACAAAGGGAACCATGTTTATATGGCTATATTTTTGTATGTGCACTAGAAGAAACCCACCCAGGGACTTAGAGATTGAACATGTTTCTCGTACAGTGGCTTTCGTGTATAGCCACATGCTAAATGGGCTCTAGCTTAGTCAATTACATAGTAGAAGACCCTTGCATTGGCACCTATTCATGTTAAATAGAATTATGTATTGGAAATATATCCTTACATTGGTGCCTGGTAGACGTGCTAGCATTATTGTATTGGGAGGACTTCTATGGAAAGACTTTGTCACATTCTCGATCTACCGGTACTCCATTTGGTGTGTACTTATCCAGCGGCCACTGGTGGCATCAAGACGAGATTGTGTCATGTGGGTAAAGTGTACAACTTCTGCAGAAGATCAAATTCTAAGTACTTAGTCGTGTCCCCGGTTACGGACAACTCTAAGCAACTAAGGCCTAAAGCTATGGAAGATCTCGACATTCCAATTTCTCAAAGTAAAACTTGATGGTGTCAACAAGGGATTAGAAGAACTTGGAGTTTGCCAAGGAGTTCAAAAAGTTTGTTAAAATATCAAAACTATTTTGAAAGATAGGATAAAACCATACTGCTTTCTGCAAATGAGCCTAATACATTGACAATATATTGATAGGATCCAACTTATTTCCACATAGTAGTGAAACTTGCCAATACAATTCAAATGTATTGACCCTTGTGGCTGTAACTTATTATGTTGCAGGTTTGTTTGATGTTAGTGAAGTGTGTGTTGAATAGGATTACAAGTCTACAACCAACATGATTGCCTGTGGCACTTTGAAGATGAAGGACTCCATGCTATATAGATTTTTTTGTTGCATTGTAATGAGATAGCCATATGAGCTATGTAAGATGTAATGAATTATTTTATTCCTAGTTATAAAGTTGTATTATGACCTTTGTTCTTGATATTACATCTTAAATTGTGGATGCTAGCTATTGATCCAGGGACTACCATTGTAAACACAGGGATCTCTACCTTATCAGGTTGGGACCTCTACACTAGCAATGAGTTTGGTCTTGACTCCCAAGTTCTTGCAAAATGTTTTAAGGCCTTTGCCTATAATATTGAAATTCCCTAAAAGGAGTGGGACAAGTACCATGCTCCTTATAAAGACATTGTTACCCATGTTCCTGCTAGCATAGAAGTTTGCACTGTTGATCCTATTTTGCCTAAACCTTATGTTGAGAAAATCCCTTTTCCTGCTAAGGTAAAGGAACATTCTATCATAGCTAATGTGGTTAGAAAAAGTGCAAAGAAAACCGTGGAACCCGATGAGAAAATTAGCATTGAGCCTGCGGTAGCTATTGTGAAAGACCTTGTCACTAGAAATATAAAGGATGAGCATATTGTCTTCTGTGAAGATGCTTCTAATATTGTCTCTCATCCTGGAAAAATTAGAAAAGCTAGGGTTCCTGTTCTTTCTATTAAAATTGGTGATCATTGCTATTATGGTTTATGTGATATTGGTGCTAGTTCTAGTGCTATTCTTTATGAAATTTGCATGGAAATTATGCATGAAATTGGTCCTTGTGAGCTTGAAGACATTGATGTGGTTATTCACCTTGCTAATAGAGAGACAGTCTATCCCATTGGCATTGTAAGAGATGTGGAGGTTCTTTGTGGTAAGGTTAAATATCCTGCTGATTTTCTAGTACTTGGTTCTGAAGCTAGTAAAACCTATCCTATTATTTTTGGTAGACCTTTCTTGAATACTTGTGGGGATACCATAGATTGTAGGAAGGAAAAAGTTTTGAATAAGTTTGATGGAGAGTCTTATGAGTTTAATTTTTCCAGCTTTGCTAAAACTCCTTATGAAAATGAACTGCCTAATGAGGATTTCAGGGTTGAACAACTTTCTGCTATTTCTCTTGCTTCTAACAATGCCTTGCAGCAATTTATGGAAGATCATGAAAGCGATGTCTTCATGAAGGAAAGAAATGAGATTTACGAGGTTTTCCTTCGTCAGCCTGAGCAACTTAAGTATAATCTACCTGTGGAAGATTTGGGTACCACACTACCACCTAAGGGGGACCCTGTTTTCAAACTAAAACCTTTACCTGATGATCTTAAATATGCTTATCTTGATGATAAGAAAGTGTATCCTATTATTATTAGTTCTAAACTTTCAAGAAAGGAAGAACAAAGGTTATTGGAAATACTGAAGAAACACCGAGGAGCTATGGGTTATACTCTTGATGATCTAAAAGGGATTTCTCCTACTATATGTCAACATGCTATTAATATAGAACATGATGAAAAACCAGTTGTTGAGCACCAACACCGTTTAAATCCTAGGATTAAGGATGTGGTAAGAAATGAGGTATTAAAACTCCTTAATGCCGGTATTATTTACCCTATTGCTAATAGTCAATGGGTTAGCCCTGTTCATTGTGTTCCCAAGAAAGGGGGAATTACCATTGTGCCTAATGAAAATAATGAGCTTATACCCCAGAGAGTAGTGGTTGGGTATAGGATGTGTATTGATTTTAGAAAGGTTAATAAAGTTACTAAGAAATATCATTATCCTTTGCCCTTTATTGATCAAATGCTTGAGAGGTTGTCTAAAAAGACCCACTTTTGTTTCCTTGATGGTTATTCTGGGTTCTCTTAAATTGCTGTGAAAGCACAAGACCAAGAGAAAACCACTTTCACTTGTCCTTATGGTACTTATGCTTATAGGCATATGCCTTTTGGTTTATGTAATGCTCCTGCTACCTTTCAGAGATGTATGTCTGCTACCTTTCATGGTTTTGTGAAGAAATTATGGAGGTTTTCATGGACGATTTCTTCGTCTATGGAACTTCTTTTGATAACTGTTTGCACAACCTTGATAAAGTTTTGCAGAGATGTGAAGAAACCAACCTTGTTCTTAATTAGGAGAAATGTCATTTCATGGTTAATGAAGGGATTGTTCTTGGACACAAAATCTCTGAAAGAGGCATTGAAGTTGATAGAGCCAAAATTGAAGCAATTGAGAAGATGCCTTGCCCTAGAGATATAAAAGGTATTCGTACTATCCTTGGTCATGCTGGTTTCTATAGGAGGTTTATTAAAGATTTCTCCAAAATTTCAAAGCCCCTTACTAATCTTCTTCAAAAAGATGTACCTTTTGTTTTTTATGATGATTGTAAGGAAGCTTTTGAAACTTTGAAGAAAGCCTTGACTACTGCTCCTATTGTTCAACCACCTGATTGGAGTTTACCTTTTGAAATTATGTGTGATGCTAGTGATTTTGCTGTGGGTGTTGTACTTGGACAACATGTTGATAAGAAGTTGAATGTTATTCATTATGCTAGCAAGACTTTAGATGCTGCTCAAAAGAATTATGCTACTACTGAGAAAGAGTTCTTAACTGTAATCTTTGCCTGTGATAAGTTTAGACCTTATATTGTTGATTCAAAGGTCACTATTCATACTAATCATGCTGCTATTAAGTACCTTATGACAAAGAAGGATGCTAAGCCTAGGCTTATTAGATGGGTGTTGCTTTTACAAGAGTTTGATCTGCATATTGTAGATAGGAAAGGTGCTAAAAATCCTGTTGCTGACAATTTATCTCATTTGGAAAACATTTCTTTTGACCCTCTGCCTGTTAATGATAGTTTTCCAAATGAGAAGTTGGCTGCAATAAGGGTAAGTCCGCATGAGAGTCCTTGGTATGCTGATTATGCTAACTTTATTGTTTCCAAGTATTTGCCTCAAACTTTTACAGCTCAACAAATAAGAAAATTCTTTTATGATCTAAGGCATTACTTTTGGGATGACCCACACTTATATAAAGAAGGAGTACATGGTATTATGCGAAGATGTGTTCCAGAATTTGAACAACAAGAGATATTGAGAAAATGTCATGGCAACGCTTATGGAGGACATCATGCTGGGGATAGGACTGCACGAAAGGTTTTACAATTTGGATTTTATTGGCCTACCCTTTTCAAGGATGCAAGGAAGTTTGTCTTATCATGTGATGAATGTCAACGAGTTGGTAACATTTCTAGACGCAATGAAATGCCTATGAATTATTCTCTTGTTATTGAACCTTTTGACTATTGGGGATTTGACTTTATGGGTCCTTTTCCTCCTTCAAAAGGGTATACTCATATTCTTGTTGCTGTTGACTATGTTATAAAGTGGGTAGAAGCCATACCTACAAACAACACTAATGCTTAAGGATGTTATTTTTTCCTAGGTTTGGTGTGCATAGATATCTCATGATTGGTGGAGGCTCTCATTTTATTCATGGGGGTTTTAGAAAAACTCTCGCTAAGTATGATGTAAACCATAGAATTGCTTCAGCTTATCATCCCCAAACTAGTGGGCAAGTAGAACTCTCCAATAGGGAAATTAAATCTATGTTGCAAAAGACTATTAATAGATCTAGGAAAAATTGGGCTAAAAAGTTGAATGACGCTTTATGGGATTATAGAACTGCTTATAAAAATCCTATGGGGATGTCTCCTTACAAAATGGTCTATGGTAAAGCTTGTCACTTGCCTTTAGAATTAGAACACAAAGCTTATTAGGCAGTGAAAGAGTTGAATAGAGATTTTAAACTTGCTGGTGAGAAAAGATTGCTTGACATGAGTACCTTAGATGAGTGGAGAAGTGAAGCCTATGAAAATGCTAGACTTTTTAAGGAAAAAGTAAAAAGATGGCATGCTAGGAGAATTCTAAAAAGGGAGTTCCATGTTGGTGAGAAAGTTATTTTGTATAGGTATCATCTCAGATTTTTTGTAGGGAAACTACTCTCAAAATGGGAAGGACCTTTTGTTATTGAGGAAGTGTATCATTCAGGCGCTAACAAAATATCTTCTTTGAAGGATGACACAACACAGGTGGTGAATGGTCAAAGACTAAAACACTATATTTATGGAGACTCTTATAATGAAGATGTTGATATTATTCAAATGGTGACTCCGGAAGAATTTATTATAAACCAAACACCAGAAACGGCAGAGTTCGACTTCGAATAGGTAAAAGTGGTGAAAACTGAAGGTTCGTGAAAGCCTAATCTTTTTATATTTTTGATGTTTTTATTACATATGGAAAGTTACGAGACGGAATAGAGGAGGAAACGGAGGCCGAGGTGGTCAGACCCACCCCAGGCGCGGGCCCTAGTTGGCCGCGCCTGGAGGGGGTGTGAGCACCCCGAGCTCCGTCTCCGCCTCATTTTCATATTAGTACTTTCCTTATGCATTGAAACTTCGTAATATATAACCCCGGGATCCCCCCGAGGTTCGTGCATCATGTTCTCATCGTGTTTTTGTTTTCGATCTATTTCTGTCACGCAAATTCTCAGTTTTGGAGCTACAATGTCTTCCTCTGGATCACCCATGGAGGATTCTTCCGCGGATGTCCTCAACCCGTACATGTATGAGTTGAGGATCCATCCCAAGGAGTTGATTATCAAATATGGGAAGGTACAGATGAAAGAAGTTCAAGGCCCTAAAGGAGAAGGCAGTCTGGAAGACATGATGGAAGCATTGGAGCTGGATGTTTTCAGATACAAGAAGATGGCAGAACGCGAAGTGGATGTTATTCACAAGATAAGTTCAGAACTCATCGCCAAGCACGAGGAGGAGGTTGCTGAGCTCTGAGAAGAAGTCTTCTCGCTCCGTCAGACCACCAATCAATTACAAGCACAACTCTACGACATACAAAATCAAAACTGTGAGTATGAGGCTAGATTTAATCGCATAAGCTCTGCTGCTAGTTTCAGGATTGCGGAGACAAGGACATCCTTTTTGGATGGGGAACCTTTGCCTTGGAAGTTTTATGATGACCAGAGAACACCACCACCGCCAAAGGAGTAATTCGTCATCAGGTTTGGCATCCCTTGGCTTGTTCCAAGCTTGGGGGAGTGCCGCGGTATCACCATCATTATCTTTTATCTTTTACCTTTTTAGTGGATTTCATATCTTTGGTAGAGAAGTTATCCTATAGGTTGGTTTGCATTGTGGAAGTATCTCTCCTTTAGATGATTATCTATGTATCCCTTGGTGTGAATGCCTTTATGGAATATTAATGAGAAGTTTCATCTTTTACTTTTTGCACTTCTTATTTTAGTTTGCAATCTTTATTATATGATGGATCTTGTTGATCAGTATTGGCATCACTTTGGGAGCATCAAGTAAATCTAAATTGGTTTTGGCAAACCGAGTTCTGGTCAGTAGCAACACTTTTTGAGGTTTGAAAGGAAAAGAGAAAAGGCTTACAGGTATTTTGTATCATTTATTTTCTTTCTTGTTGGCTCATAAGCTTAGTATTCTCTATTTAAGATCTTTTGTGTCTTCAAGGAAGGTTGCATGTTTGGCTTTATCACTTGTAGGTTTGTTTGCTTCTTTCAACTCTTTTGCTTGCTACCCAGCCTTGCTAGACCAAAACCTATTTTGAATAGGCATACTTCTCATGCATTCAATCCCTTTGAACCAAAACCTGGCCATTTCTGTCCACCATATCTACCTATTAGCACCATTGCTATTCCAAGCAAATTCTAAAATTCATCTATCTTTTGAACTAAAAACTATTTTGTTATATGAAAACTATTTTCGTTGGAATTAGCAGAACCGTGCTGTCACGAGAAACACTTTCAACATTGCACCTGTATGTAGTACACAGTTGATATCATGCTCTTTTTTTGCGGATGTCAACGGTGTGAAATAAAGAGGGAACTTGTAAGTCCATGGAGTGATGTATGTGTGTTAGAGAAACACCTGGGCCGCTAGCCTAAGCCATGCCTAATCATGGTGGAAACTTGCAGCATCACCATAATGAGTTATCTGTGAAGCATCCTCAATAAAAAGCTATGCATATAGTAAATAAAAAGATCGTTGAGATGCTCATTGTCTGCTTGCCTTGTCATTTTGGTTATGGGATAGCTCTTGTACCATGTGCAAGGGGTACCCCATTGGCGGTTCTTTATGATACACATGTACTTACAATGACAAGAACTTACCGGTGACCAAAGTTGAGTAGCATGAGGAGCGGCCCTCGTACTCAAGGGACATGAGATTGCCAACTTATATTTCATCAAGCATATACTCCATCTTTGTGCACTTTAAACCTTAATCATCTCAAGATGCCTATGATAGGGGCAATAAGGGCTCAAGGCTAGTAAGTACCATAATCTTTTGGAAACTCTTTATGACTTGAAATCCCTGCCACCATCTATGAAGGGACCTTTCTTCTATTTTCCTAGTTGAGTCAGTAAACCTACTTTCTCTTTATCTCCAACAAGCATTTGAGTTGTTGTGTTGCAAGCATTCTTATGGTGATTTATTCAATCATGTTCTTTATCTTCCTTGTTTGCACAAGACTCTTATCTATTGAGTATTAATTTGAAAGCCTTCATGGTGAAAAACCTTTTTGAGCAAAGAGTACTCCTGTTTTAAAACTTCTTCAAAATCTTTATTTGTGAAACTGTTTGCCAGCTGTTCTCTGACCAAGAACAAGAGTTTGCCAATTCCAATTATGATTTGTCTTTACGCATCTCTATTGTGACCCATGTACTTGTTGCAAGCTATGTTATATAATGGTGAGTTGCTTTCTTCTATGAGTTGTGTAATGGTAAGTGTGATGCTTCTTGTCCGTATTCTTTTTATCGACACTTCACTCCATAAACATGTGTACATGTTTACTGAGCTCAGTTTTCGCTTGGGGACAAGCGAAGGTCTAAGCTTGGGGGGAGTTGATACGTCCAATTTGCATCACCATTCTATATCATAATTTGCCTCTATTCATTGATATATGTTTTATTATGAGGTGTTACTTATGTCTTTTCCTCTGTTTTTGCATGTTGGATGATTCTTGGAGGATGGACTGCCGGAGTCAGGTTTCTGATGGAAAAAGAGGTGTTTTGATGCAATTTCGCGAAGATCAGAAAAATACCAGAAAAATATTGGAAAAATATATTTTCCTAGAAGACGGAGGAAGCCAGAAGGGGAGGCGTAGTCGGGCCACATGGGGCCCACACCCCCTAGGCGCGGGCCCACCTTGCCCCGCGCCTAGGACAGGTGTGGCCCACTTGCCGGCTCCTGACTCCGCCCTCTTGCCTATATCTTCCCTACGGAACCCTAATACCAGTGGGGCGACCACAGAAAGATTGCCGTCGCCTCTGCGGGGCGGAAAACACCGAGAGAGAAAGAGATCTCCGACAGACAGATTTCTGCTAGGGAAATTCCTTCCTAGAGAGGGGAGATCGTCGCCATCAACGCCGTCATCAATCTAGGCTTCATCGGGATCATCATCATAATCATCCACACCATCATCTCCACCAGCAACATCATCACCACTCCATCCCGCTGTAACAATCATGTTGGATCTTGCTTTAGTTCTTAGGGGAAACTTTCCCGGTGTTAATTACTATTGTAGTTGATGCTTGTGAGTGGAACCATTGGATTATTGTTTATGTTCAGATTGTTATCCATCACCATATCATATTTGATCTTGATCAATATGATGTCTTGTGAGTAGTTTGTTTAGTTCTTGAGGACATGGGAGAAGTCATGTTGTTAGTAGTGGATTTGTGTTGAGTTATTATTCAATGGTTTAGTATTTAAGTTGTGGTGTTATTATTCTAGTGGTGTCATGTGAACGTGAACTACATGATACTTCACCATTTATGGGCCTAGGGGAATGCATTGTGTATTTGGCTACTAATTGTGGGGTTGCCGAAGTGACAAAAACCTGAACCCCCATTAGGACACCTTTGCATAAGGGAGTGTAGGATCTCAGAGTTTAAGGCTGTGGTTAGGTTTATATCTTAATTACTTTCCTGTAGTTGTGGATGCTTGCAGGGGGTTTAATCACAAGTATGTATTAGTCCAAGTAAGGTCCGTACATTAGCACAGGTTCACCCACACAACACTTACAACACCAAAGAAGGATACTCAGCTATATGAAGTGAAAGCACTTGACATAATTCCCATGTGTCCTCAAGAACGTTTGGTCCTTATAAGTATTTCCACCGGCTTTTCCTTTGCTAAGAAAGGATTTGGCCACTTGCTGCAGTTGTTCGTTGTCTTTATTACTTGCACTTTGTTTTGTTGCTTTATCAGAAAACCCCTAAAAATCTGTTTGCTAGGTATTTACAGAGATTTCCTGCTCCATACCACTAGCCAACACCTTCTGCTCCTCGTTGGGATCAACACTCCTATTTATCGAAAGTACTACGACACACCCCCTATACTTGTGGGTCATCAGAGACCGCAAGAGGAAGGTATGATGCAGTACAGCAGGAAGTTTTCCCTCAATAAGAAACCAAGGTTATCGAACCAGTAGGAGGAAGGAAACGTCCCAAAGGTGTTGCAAGCAACGTGGAAACCTGCACAACACGGACTCAAGACTTTGCCCCAACTAACAGTGAGGTTGTCAATCTCACTGGTTGCTGTAACAAAGGATTAACTATATGGTGTGGAAGGTGATGATGGTTTGCAGCAAGTAAACAGTAATAGTGGAAGATGTATCAATGGTAAAGATTGGACCGGGGTCCATAGTTCACTAGAGGTGTTCTTCTTAGATAAGCAAACATGGCATGCTGGGTAAACAAATTACAGCAGGGCAATTGATAGGACTGAGCAAGGCATAACAATGCAATACTAGACACAAAGATCCTATGAGATTCGATTGGGCAATGCAACAATATACATAGACCGCCATCCAACTGCATCTATGACTAGAAGTCCACCTTCAGGTTATCATCCGAACCCCCTCTAGTATTAAGTTGCAAGCAACAGACAACTGCTTTAATCAAAGTGTGTAAGGTAAACAATCCACTTCTTCCATGAACAAGAGACTGTTGTTTTCTCCCTAGTGGAAATAGCACATCTACAACCGTAGAGATTTCTGTCGCTTCCCTTGATTAAGTAGAGGCATGAACCCACTATCGAGCATAAATACCCCCTCTTGGAGTCACTAGCAACATCTTGGCCAAGATAGCTACTAACAACGGAGAGCATGCATGATCACAAACAACACAGACATGATAGAATCAATAAGACAAAACCATTAATCAATCTGACATAGTAATCTCAATATCCATCGGATCCCCGCAAACACAACATGCATGATTACAAATAGATTAGATCTTGATCATGAACGGAGCTCACAAGATCTAGACATGAAAGCACGAGGAGATACAACCATCTAGCTACTACATGGACCTATAGTCCAAGGTGTAACTACTCACACTTCATACCGGAGGCTAGCATGATGAAGAAGAAAGCCTCCGGGATGATCTCCCCTCCAGCAGGGTGCCGGGAAGAGCTTTAGATCCCCCTGATCTAGGGACGATGGTGGCGGCGGCTACAGACGGTTTCATAGAATTTTGATCGGGTACTTAGGGTTTAGGCATCAGGGGCTTCTTATAGGCGAAGAGGCGAGGATGGGAGGCGGCCAAGGGGCCCACACCCTGCCCAGGCACGGGCCCACCCTAGGCCACGCCTGGTGGGGGGAGGGGTGGCCACCCTGTGGCTCCCCTCCGTCTCTCCTCTGGACTCCGTGTTCTCCTTGGTGAAATATTGACTTTGGCTTTTGTCCCGTCCAATTCCGAGAATATTTCCTTACTAGCTTTTCTGGAACCAAAAACAACAGAAAATAGGCAACTGACACTGTGGCAACTTGTTAATAGGTTAGTAACAGAAAACATATGAAAATCACCTCAAAGTGTGGACAAAGCAAAGCAAAGTAGATACTAAACAAGCATGGAACATCAAAAATTATAGATACGTTTCCGACGTATCAAGCATCCCCAAGCTTAATTCCTGCTTGTCCTCGAGTAGGTAAGTGATAAAAGAATAATTTTTGAGGTGACATGCACCATCAAAACCAAGATCAAACCAAGCATTGAAAGCTGGGATCAAAGAACTCTAAACATGTGCATGAAAGATGGAGTTCTAACAATAGTATAAAGTAACTATGCATGCAACATGAAAGGCTACAAACAAAGATCATGAATAACATGCATTGAAAAACATTTGTTTGTTTCACAAACAGAAAACATGGCATAGTGGCATTCAGCTTGTCCCTCATAGATTAGCAAATAGATGCATAGGACACCTTCAAAGTTCATAAGAGTGACTAGATACAAATAGCATAAGAACAAGCAATATCAACAATATGCATCAATCAATAAGTTTTGGGACACTGCACATAGAACTAAGAATGGCAACTATGCTCTCTTAACTGGTGCCTAAAGGTAGAAGGTGGAGACTCAATATAATAGTCGAAGAAAGTCCCTTCATAAAGGGAAGCAGGGATTTCAAGTTTCAAAAAGAGCTTCAAAAAATTATGGTACTTGTTAGCTTTCAGCCATTATTGCCCCTATCATAAGTATCTTGATGTGATTAAGGTTAAAGTGAACAAACTATGGAGTATATGCTTGACAAAGTATAAGTTGGCAATCTCATGTCCCTTGAATACGAGGGCCGCACCTCATGTTACTCAACTTTGGTCACCTATAAGTTCTTGTCATAGTAAGTACATGTGTATCATAGAGAACCGCCAATGGGGTACCCCTTGCACATGGTATAAGGGCTATCCCATAACCAAAATGACAAGGCAAGCAGACAATGGGCATCTCAACGATCTTTTTATTTACTATTTGCATAGATTTTTATTGAGTATGCTTCATAGATTGCTCATTATGGTGATGATGCAAGTTTCCACCATGATTAGGCATGGCTTAGGCTAGCGGCCCACGCGTTTCTCTAACACAAAATACATAACTCCATGGACTTGTAATCTCACTTTTTATTTCACACCGGCGACATCCATAGACAAAAGAGCATGATACCAAGTGTGTATAAAGTACAAGTGCAATGTTGAAAACGTTACCCATGACAGCATGGTTCTGCTAATTCCAACGTATAAGTGCAAACATATACAACTTAGATGACACAATGGTTCAAGTTTATTAGGGGCAAGGAATAAAAAGTGTGCCATCAAGTTAGTGAGGGCTTTAATCACTAAGTTTTCACATAACAAACTACTTTTTAATTGGAAGATAGCTGAAAACAAGAATATACTTGGAATGGTGTAACACACCATGC
The DNA here is from genome assembly GCA_023614405.1 of Avena insularis. Classification (NCBI taxonomy): domain Eukaryota; kingdom Viridiplantae; phylum Streptophyta; class Magnoliopsida; order Poales; family Poaceae; genus Avena; species Avena insularis. Next base: position 418,804,971 of record CM042685.1, on the reverse strand, counting down.
ATAGGAATTTATAGTGGACACTTTGGAATAACTTGGTTTCTTGGGAGTTGGAAGCATGAGTAGAGCTTACTCATACAAGTGGAGGCTAGCAAAAGACTAGGAGCAACCATATAAGAGAGCAATAATGGCCATTATCATGCAGAGTAACAAAACATTACTAATCAAAGCATAGAGTGGTACTACAAGTCAAGGACTAAATGATCATAGAGGCTATGTTTACTTGTTCATAGTCATAACATGGTGTGAGCATACGTCAAGTCAACCCAAACAAAGCATCAAAGGAGAATACCACAATACTATGCTTTTGTATGCTAAAACAACGCATGATTCTTTCAAGGCACACTAAGCAATCCCAATTGTTTGGAACAAGTCATGCTACAACAATAATCACTAAGCATAAGGTCAAAACAACACCTAACCTGGCATGCTAAAGTCTAAGTCATAGTCAATGCAAGCTCCTCTTGCACTTTCAAGCAAGAACTTTCTACTCCTTTCCAACACCAATTAACTTATTTGAAACAACACAGCGAGAACGGGGGTCCAAACTACTTTATTCAAGAAAACTAAACAAACTAAGCAAATCAAACTAAAACTAAGACGCTCCAAGAACAACACAACAGTACATGAAACAATAAAAACAAAGTGTCTAGAAAGACCTGAGCTTTTTATTGATGAAGAAGGGGATGCCTTGGGCATCCCCAAGCTTTGGCGCTTGTACCTCTTGGATATTTCTTGGGTGACACCGGGGTGTCATCCCCAAGCTTGAGCTTTTTTCCATTCTTCATCTCATTACATCATTCTCTCTCTACACCTGAAATTTTCCTTCATATCAAACTTCACACAATCTTCATTAGCAACATTAGTGTATTCAAAAGATAATAGACCCTTGGGTTTAGCTTTAGAACAGAAAAACTTTTCACTAAAAACACAAGCTACTTTAGCAACTCCTTCAAAAAGCTCAATTTTCCAAAAAGAATCCAAAAAGGAATCAATAAGAAGCAAATGCAAATAATGGCAGAAATCTGTCAAAACAGACCAGCAGGTAGAAACCAATTTTTTCTAAGAACTTTTGTTGCTCAAATAAAAAAGTGTTGAACTAATGAAAGTTATCTAACATACTTGGGGATTTTTTCATAAATTTTCAGCTCAATCCGACTTACAGAGACTCCTCACGAATTTTTATGGTGGAGGACAGAAATCTGTTTCAGGACAACAACTCCCCAAATCTTACTTCCCTCTCATTAGAGGTCATTCTTGGCACAAAAAGCAAACAAAAAAGATAAGGATAGGTCATTACTGAAGTAATAACTTCCAATATCAAGAAAACTCTTGGATTATCTCCCAACAAGTACTTTTCTTTAACGCCTTCAAGTTAGGCATGATAGTTTGAGAAGATGCTCCCATAAGAAATATGAATTTAAGTAAAAGAGAGTATCAAGAAGCAAATTCAAAACACATTTAAGTCTAACACACTTCCTATGCATAGGAATCTTGTAAAAAAACAAGTCATGAAAGAACAAAGAAACAAGTATAGGAAAGCAAAACAAGTTCAACTTCAAAATTTTCAATATAAAGAGGGGAAACTTAATATTGTTGAGATACATAAAACCATGTTTCCCTCTCTAATAATAACTTTCAGTAGCATCATGAATAAAATTAACAATATAACTATCACATAAAACATTCTTATCATGAGCCACATGCATATAATAATTATTACTCTCCACATAAGAATAGTTATTCTTATTTGTAGTGGGAGCAAATTCAACAAAATAGCTAACACTATTATTATCATCACCATAATCATCAAAAATAGGAGGCATATTGTAATCACAATTAATTTTCTCCTCAATAGTTGGTGGACTTAAAATATCAATATCATCATTGTAATCGTCATAAATTGGAGGTAAAGTATCATCATAGGCAATAGAATTTTCAGAATTGGTACCAAAGAGATTTTCAATATCAAAAGTAGTGTGCTTTTCCCAATCATGATCACTAATATAGGTAATAGGCATCGGAACATCATCACAAGTTTTACCCACAGTAGATATTTCAAAAGAATCCACAGGAGCATAACATTCATCCTCCTCTTTTTCATCTAATGAGCTTCCTGTTTCAGCAATTTCTTCTTCCATAGGCTCCTGCAAGACATTTATCTCTTCCGCTTGTGTAAAACACCTATTAAATATTCAAAAATATAGCCATTTTATTCCTTATAATTATCAAAACAAAAATTTAAGTATCTCATAAACCTCATATTCATAAGGTGCATCATCAGTATTTTCAAGCAAACTGGCAAGTTCAAGTGCACCCTTGAAAGCAATAAATTCTTCAATTTGTTCCACATCATAAAGGTCATATTTTCCTTTAACATAATAGGATATGGTAACATTATCATTATACTCACATCGAAAAGGGGGGGGTGTTTGTACCTCCTACAACAACAAGCTTTATCAAAGCAATAGGTAACATTATAAGTAGAGCACACCTCTCTAGCAATAGTTTTCAATTTATCAATTTGTGCCCATAAGTGTTCCCCTTTTTGTGAAAAATGGTGTTCCTTATAACAGTACTTTTCTTCTTCCGTGAACCCACCTTGCCAATAAGAATTAGTTTCAAAGAAACCATCCATTGATAGAAAGCATGACCAAGCAAGGCAATAACAGACCAACAACTAGAGTAGGAACTATTTTTTTTGTGTTTTTGATAAGAGAAAGCAAACCAAACTAAACTAATTTTTTGGAGTTTTTTATAAAAAGAGGCAAACAAAACCAATCAAAAGAAACTAAGCAAAATAAAAACAAAGTAAAGAGAAAGGTTGAGGAGGACTCCCCTTGTGAAGACGTCCTTAGCCTCCCCGGCAACGACGCCAGAAAAAGTCTTGATGCATGCAGCAGCACTTCGTTGGGAGACCCCAAGAGGAAGGTATGATGCGGTACAGAAGGAAGTTTTCCCTCAGTAAGAAACCAAGGTTATCGGACCAGTAGGAGGAAGGAAACATCCCAAAGGTGTTGCAAGCAAAGTGGAAACCTGCACGACACGAACTCAAGGCTTTGCCCCAACTAACAATGAGGTTGTCAATCTCACTGGTTGCTGTAACAAAGGATTAACTGTATAGTGTGGAAGGTGATGATGGTTTGCAGCAAGTAAATAGTAACAGTGGAAGATGTATCAATGGTAAAGATTGGCTCGGGGTCCATAGTTCACTAGAGGTGTTCTCCTTAGATAAACAAACATGGCATGCTGGGTAAACAAATTACAGCAGGGCAATTGATAGGACTAGCAAGGCATAACAATGCAATACTAGACATAAAGATCCTATGATATTCGATTGGGCAATACAACAATATACATAGACCGCCATCCAACCGCATCTATGACTAGAAGTCCACCTTCAGGTTATCATCCGAACCCCCTCCAGTATTAAGTTGCAAGCAACAGACAACTGCTTTAAGCAAAGTGTGTAAGGTAAACAATCGACTTGTTCCATGAACAAGAGACCATTGTTTTCTCCCTAGTGGAAACAACACATCTACAACCGTAGAGATTTCTGTCACTTCCCTTGATTAAGTACAGGCATGAACCCACTATCGAGCATAAATACCCCCTCTTGGAGTCACTATCAACTACTTGGCCAAGATAGCTACTAACAACAGAGAGCATGCAAGATCACAAACAACACACACATGATAGAATCATAAAGACAAAACCATTAATCAAACCAACATAATAATCTCAATATCCATCAGATCCCCGCAAACACAACATGCATGATTACAAATAGATTAGATCTTGATCATGAACAGAGCTCACAAGATCTATATATGAAAGCACAAAGGAGGAGATACAACCATCTAGCTACTACATGGACATAGACAAAGGAGGAGATACAACCATCTAGCTACTACATGGACACAGACAAAGGAGGAGATACAACCATCTAGCTACAACAGAGAGCATGCAAGATCACAAATAACACAGACATGATAGAATCAATAAGACAAAACCATTAATCAATCTGACATAGTAATATCAATATCCATCGGATCCCCGCAAACACAACATGCATGATTACAAATAGATGAGATCTCGATCATGAACGGATCTCACAAGATCTAGACATGAAATCACAAGGAGGAGATACAACCATCTAGCTACTACATGGACCCGTAGTCCAAGGTGGAACTACTCACGCTTCATACCGGAGGCTGGCATGATGAAGAAGAAAGCCTCCGGGATGATCTCCTCTCTGGCAGGGTGCTGGGAAGAGCTTCAGATCCCCTAATCTAGGGACGATGGTGGCGGTGGCTACAGACGGTTTCGTGGAATTTTGATCGGGTACTTAGGGTTTAGGCATCGGGGGCTTATTATAGGCGAAGAAGCGAGGCTGGGAAGCGGCCAGGGGGCCTACACCCTGCCCAGGCACGGTCCCACCCTAGGCCGCGCCTGGGGAGGGTGTGGCCACCCTGTGGCGCCCCTCCGTCTCTCCTCTAGACTCCATGTTCTCGTCGGTGAGATATTGACTTTGGCTTTTGTCCCGTCCAATTCCGAGAATATTTCCTTACTAGCTTTTCTGGAACAAAAAATAGCAGAAAACAGGCAACTGACACTGTGGTAACTTGTTAATAGGTTAGTACCAGAAAACATATGAAAAGCACCTCAAAGTGTGGACAAAGCAAAGCAAAGTAGATACTAAACAAGCATGGAACATAAAAAATTATAGATACGTTTCCGACGTATCAATGACTCACAGATATAAGATTCATGAGTAACTTGATTACAAGGAATTGAAAATTCACTAAGAAGGGACGATAAAGTGGCAGTGTGTGGGTGGCCTGGTCGTTGGTGCTAAAGATCCACTGAAGCAACCATGGAAGATGGTTGGGCGATAGTTGGAGCTCCATGGACATAATATATATATCATCGGAACTATTTAAGAGTGTGATCTATGACTTGGTCTTGTAATCCTTCACAAATAAGAAAAAAGAGTCAAATTCGATAGAAATGGGATTATCAAAAGGGAATTGGCAAAAAGAAATTAATTTTTTGATAAGATATGGTGCGGCAAGAACATCACGAAGAATAATAGGTTTAGTGGGAGAGGGTAGATGAGTTTGACCAATACAATGAATGGGGATGGAAGAACCTTCATGAAGAGTAATTGAAGGAAGAGGAGTGGAAGTGCAAGATGACGTCATATTACGTGTTGAGGGGCGCGATCCAAGGAGTCCGGGGTGCCGATATGAGGATGCATGCCTGACATCTAGGAGCCAGAGTAGGCCGGCGGGGGGTCGATCCGAGAGGGGGTGTCCTAGGGCATGGACCATGCCTGCAAAAGTCCTATCCACAGGTCATGGGGAGAGCCCCATATCACTGGCACGGGAGGAGAAGGTGGAGGTGTAGGAGGATCACTCGGTGGTGTCTTCGATGAAGTGGAGACTGGTGGTTAATACATGGGATTATTGTTGCGGTAGTTGGGGTTGTGGCTCCAGCCTAGAGGTGGTAGGACGTTTTTCGGCGGTGTCGGTGCAGTAGGGGCAAGCACAAGTGGGCGTGGGATAGCTGCAAACACCCAGGGGTAAGTCTCCTTGTTCTTTTGGGCATGATAGGCCCATTGTAGCATAGATCGGACCTCCGCGAAGGTGGGTGGCGACCTACTCCAGTTGTTCCACCAACCCTAGCTCCCAACCCGGGTGCATTTTTCTTGGCAGCTCAAGACCTTTCGTGTTCCTTGCTCCTGTGGATCGATACTAGTTACTTACCTTTAATCTTAGCTTGTTGCATCATGGGTATGAAGGTGGCCTACTTTCCAAAGTGCTCGCTGAGCCCAATGAGGAGGGTGTTGATGATATGCAAATCATTGACAGGGTCACCGAGCTCGCGAAGCTCATCAATGATGGATTTGAGCCGTTGACAGTAGACGCCGACTTGAGAATCACCCTAGACGGTTTTGTGGAGCTCAATGTGGAGGATGTTGACGCGAGCGTCGACGTTGTCTTGGAAGAGCCAATAAAGGGCCATCCACAATGCGGCGGTGGTGTCGACATTGAATACGAGGTTGAAGATCTCAGTAGAGATGCATGTGTAGATCCACTAGATGATGGCTAGGTCGTTCTTTGCCCATCACGGATCATTAGGGCGGGGAACGGAGTCGAGGCGACGTGATCGAGAAGATTACAACAATCGAGGTGAATTTCGAAGAGGTGGCGCCAATGATAGTAATTGTGGGAGGGTAGATCTAGGGTAACATGAATAAAAGGACTAACATCAGCGATTGTATCCGTGTAAGAGAGAGGAGCCTCCATGAGAGAATAGGTGGAGGAGTCTGGAACTAGAGAGGAGGAGGAATTTTTGGCGATTGCAGCATCCTTTTTGGCAAAGTAGTTAGGAGGAGGGTGGCGACGGTGTTGGTGGTGTGACCATGACCTAGGATCGAGAATCTGATACCATGTAGAATTAAAATAAACTCACAATGCATTAATTAATTGAGGGACATTGCTAAGCGTCCCCTGGGGGATGCAAAAATTCCATCCCATAGGTCCCCAACCGTCCGATCGAACCAGATCGACAATAGATCTCCTTCCCGTCCGTTCATCGCGCTTTTGTTACAAATAGTCTCACTTTTGCTACACATAGCAGAAAACAGTTCGGTCAAGAAAAGGAATAGACAGACTAGACCTCACCGAAGAGTTTACCGGAGATATACCTCGCCGGCGACCTTGTAACAAAAAAAATCCTAATGTAGCAAAACTGACTTCACCGAAGACATCGCCGGAGACCCTCGCCTAGAAAAACGTCGCCGAAGATCTCGTAACAAAAAATTATGCTGTTGTAGCAAAATCACAAAACCGTTGTAGAAAAATGTTTTTCTAATGTAGCAAAGGGGACATCCGCAGGAGACACCGTCGGAGACTCGCCGTCGGAGACCTAGTAGAAAAACCGTAGAGATTGGTTGTAGCAAAAATATTGTGTGAAAGTAGCAAAAAACTATGAATACACGAGAAAGGTAGCAAAAGTCTCGTAGCAAAGACATACACAAAAGTAGCGACACCGACCACCTAGAGTAGCAAGCGCTCTAAAATGTGGTAGTGACTGGTCGCTGTATGTAGTATTGCCGTCGTCGGGGCTATGTCTACGTGTTACCGCATTGTGGTCGCATCAGCCATGGCCGCTCCACCCACAGGAGCACCTCCATGGTGAAGTCCATCTCTGGCGAAAATGGGGAGTACCACCGTGGTGGTCTCCCTATCGTCGGACGCCTCCAACATGATCTAGATAGGTGCAGAGGCAGGTTCTAGGGCACGTGGCGGTGGAGGTCGGGCTCTGGCGGCCTGGTCAAGCCGCGGTGGCGGTTGCATGGCGACACGACAAAGGCCATGGCAGACGCCATAGGGGATGTCAGACGCAGGCACGCAGCAGTGCAGCAGCGCGCAACAAAGGGCGACAGCGCGCGACAAGGCTGCATGGCAGAAGGTCGTAACAAGGACAGCGGTGACAGGGCACAGGAAGGCGGCGGCGCGCGAGCTGCAAGTTGTGGCTCCATACGTAATAGAAAAGGTAAGGAAGAGAAGGTTAGGTGGGACCCATCAACGGGACACGAGCGATTGATCCAGGGGATAAGTTGGTTCGATCCCTCAGGGGTATCCTATCATTTTCCTTAATTGAGGAGTTACAAAGTATATATAAGACGCCAACGAATAGCCCTAATTTGTATTACAAGAAGATCAGAACCTACTACAACATAATCTAACATGGACGATGGTCCTGACAAAAAAGGAAAATGATCCCCATCCCCCGGGGATCGTAACTTCCCATCGTCCGGGTGTGAGTCTCTCGCGCACGCACACCTAGTAGGGCCTGACCATCTTATCTCTTCCCCGACTTCGTCTTCTTCCTTCGCAGCCCACGAACGTGCATGTTCATATATCCCCAGCCTCCACTGTTGCACCTCCCATCGTCCGCCGCCAGCGCGTCGCCGCTGCCCTGCTTCCCACCGCCGGTTCCCCGTGCAGCCGCCCGTTTCTTGCACCGTCGCCCGTTACCTGCGTCGCCCTGCAGATGAAGACCTCACGGACCCCTCCCCTCACCACTACCCCATGTGTCCCCATCTCTGGCCCTGGCCCCATATCTGCATGCGCTGGTGGTGTTGAGGCCGCGTGTAGGTGCTGCCGCCATCGCGCCCTCCTCCGCCCCGCGTTGATCTCTGCTCCCTTCCATGGTAGCAGTCCCTATATGCCTTTTGCAGCTCCACCCCTTCCACGGTGGCTCCAATGGCAGTGCTATGTGCGCCCAACAGTGGTGCTACAAGAGGTGTCGGGCTTTGCTACATGCGGACGATGGCGGTGCTACAACCCGGCATCGAGTTTGCTACATGCGGCCGGCGCGGCGCTACGAGACCTCCGGCAGCATGCACCTTCGGATTTTGTTTCAATTCTTTTCCTACAAACGTTCAATTGTTTTGCTACAAGAGTATATAGGTTTTTGCTACAGCTATATTATGGTCTTGCTATAATAGAAAAATAAATTTGCTACTACACGACTAGCGATTTCTCTAGTGAGGTCCCCGGCAAAAGTCTTTGACGAGGTCTCCGACGAAGTAGGTTATTAAAAAAAATCTATTTCCACTGTTTATTGGGTTTGCTACAATAGGTTAAATATTTTGCTACGTCGTCTCCGGCGAGGTTTCTAGGCCGAACTATTTTTTCTTTGCTACTATAGCAAAAGTGGGCTTTTTTTACCGCAATAAAAGTAGGATTGGTGCAGTTTTTTTTCTTGAACCGAACCATGTTTTACTAATGCAGCAAAAAAGACCTTTCTTGCTACCGTAGCAAAAACGGTATTTGGAGCGATTTTGGGAAACACGTCATGCCGGGAAGCCTAGCATCGTCCAAAAAAAAGGGACAATGCTTTGTGTCCCCCGGACGATGGGGTTTTCCCATCGCCCTGCTTCTCCTCATTCCACGTGTCCCCCAAAAGCCCTCCAATCTCGTTCTTGCTGCAAAAATGCCTATTTTTGCTATATATATCCCCGCTTTTGCTTTCGAAGAATACTTATGCTAATGTAGCAAAACAGACTTCGCCGGAGTCATCGTCGGAAAAACTCGTTGGTGACTCTCGCCGGAGATCTTGAAGCAAAAGTTGACACTATTGTAGCAAAACCACAAGACGGTTGTAGCAACAAAGTTATTCTAATGTATAAAAAACTGACATCGCCAGAGACCTCGCCGGTGACTTTTTTAGACACCTCGTCTAAGACCTCACCGGGGATGTCGCATAGCAAAAAAAATAGAAGAACGATTGTAGCGAAATATTTGTACTATTGTAGCAAATCCATTGGCCGTCGGTAGCGACGACACCGACCGTCGGTAGCAAAAATCCGTCGCCGTACATGTAGCAACAACTTTAGCCATTGCTAGCAGCCCCTCGTACCCCTTGTAGCAGCGCCGTCGGCCTTCGGTAGCAACCACGACTACCGGGGAGGCTGGCATCTTAGGTCGACGACGAGGAGTCGTGGTCATCATCTAGGCGCAGCGGCACGAGGATCGCTCTGGCGACCGAGCCGGCGGCGCGGGGCGGCGCCGAGATGGGAGCGGACCTCGCAGATGGGGCGGCAGCGAAGATGGAGGTCAGCCGTCGTGGTTGTCGACGCTGTCCTCCTTCTTGAACGCATCTGCCATGGCCATGGCCGAGGAGGGCACGAGCTCGAGCACGAGGATCTCCATGGTGGGCGGGAATTGGTCCGTTAGGCGAGGCCGAGCGGAGAGGAGGCCAAGGAGGGCGCAAGAGGAGGTTGGGGAGGCCGGAGATGAGGTCGAGCGGAGAGGCGGCGTCTCGGTCTTCCTCCCGTGGAAGAGATAAAGAAGCAGGATGCGTGGTGGGTCCCGCAGGACGCGAGGTTGGAGTGTTACGTCCGGCGTCAGGGGAAGGTGATCAATTTTTTTTTAAAAAAAGAGATGCGCCGAGAAACAAAAACGCGACCGCGCGCGCGATAGGAAAATGAAACACACTCCACGGAATCCGGTAGTAGCAAAGCCGTAGCGCAACCTAGGCAATCCCGAAAAAACACTACAGACCGTGTTGGCGCTGGATTCACACGGCAACAGCGCGTATGCTTCCAGTCCGTCTCCGTCTCCGGGACGACGATGTATCTGATCTCGATCCCCTCCTCGTCTTACTTATTATACGGGACGTCCCGGAGGCCACGGTGCGCGCCTTCATGTGGCATGGCGAGGACGATGCATGAGGCGGGGAGAGAGACCGAGACGTCCCGGTCCTCCCATGTACGCTTTCCTTCCCCTCTCTCCTTCATGTACGCATCTACCTCGCCGCGCTTTCCTTCCCCTCTCTCCTCCCAGCAGTCGGGCCGAAGACGTCCAGGCGCAGGCGGCAGGAGGATCATCAGTCTAGCGTAGCAGTTATCGGCATGCGCATCGGCAGCGCCGCGGAATACAAGGAGGAGGCGTCCTGCAGCCTCGGCAAGGGCGCCTTCGGCGTCGTCGTCAAGGGCCGCCACCGCGCCACGGGCAGGACTGTCGCCATCAAGTCCCTCCGCTTCACCGCCGAGGACCCCGCCGAGCTCCAGCAGGAGGCCCGCCTCCTCATGCGCAAGTCACAAAAACCCTTACGTCGTCGGCTTCCACGGCCTCGTGCGCGACCGGGCCACCGGCGCCCTCCGCCTCGCCATGGAGTACGCCGGCCCGACGAGCCTCCGCGCCTTCCTGCGGGAGAGAGACCGAGACGTCCCGGAGGCCACGGTGCGCGCCTTCATGTGGCAGCTCCTGACCGGCGCCAGCACGATGCACGCGCGAGGCATCGTCCACCGCGACATCAAGCCGTCCAACGTCCTCGTCGGGCAGGGCGGGAGGACCGTCAAGCTGTGCGACCTCGGGCTGGCCATGTACCTGGCGACGGAGCCGAAGCCGTACAAGAAGGCCGGCACGCCCTCCTACAAGGCGCCCGAGGTGCTCATGGGGATGCCGGACTACGACGCGCGCGTGGACGCGTGGTCGCTCGGGTGCGTCATGGCCGAGATGCTGCTCGCCGGCGGCGAGAAGCTGTTCGAGGGCGACGACAACGAGGTGGGCGAGCTCTGGACCATCTTCGGCGTGCTCGGGATGCCGGACGGCGCGACCTGGCCGGGGTTCGATTCCCTGCCGCTCGCCAACGCCACCATGCGGTGGCTTCTGCACGGGCTGGAGAAGCGCAGCAGGCTGCGGGAGCTGTTCCGCCAGGAGACGCTGTCCCAGGACGGGTTCCAGGTCTTGGAAGGGCTTCTCGCGTGTAACCCCGACAGGCGGCTGACGGCGGCCGCCGCGCTCCAACTCCCGTGGTTCGCGCCTCTTCGTGCCGCCGCTGCTGCTGAGCTCTACTCGTTGGCCTTGTCTGGTGAGAAGAAGAAGAAGAAGAAGAATGTGCTGAAAGTTCCATCGGCGATATGGAGCGCTGTGCGCACTGCAACACGTTGCAAAACGCATGGCATCTATAAACGCCTCTCAAACCTGTGAAGCACTCGCTCCTTTTTAAGCCCTGAGATTGTGTCTGACCATGTAAAACTGTTAACGCTGCCTGTTAGAGTATACGTGTCTATTACGGATAGACTAGGTTATTTGTTTTGTACTTCAAATCGGTCCTGTATGTCTATATATACTCGCCCGAGAGGCTCAATAAAACAATCATCATATTCCGCAATCTCTCTCTCCCTCTACCCTTCAACATGGTATTAGAGCAGCACGGTCTTTGACCTAGCCGTCGCCTCCGCTTCCGCACCGCGCCGCCCCTGCGGAGGTCAATCTCCATGATCTCCGCGGGGGCCGTGCAATCCGTACGCAGGGTTCATCCACCGATCCGTGATCGGCTGTCCTGCAAGTCTTTTTTTTCGATCTCTTAATCGGTTTTCTTTTTTTGGTTTACCGATCTTAGATCGGATTGCGTCGTCCATCGCCGTCGTCCTCGGCGCGCCTCTACTCCGACCATCGGCATCGACGATCTACACCGCGGCCGTGCGCCTGTCACTTGCGCCGCTATGCCTTTCTTGGTAGGCCGTCGCGGCCTCATAATAGGCTACCGCGCACCACGGCCGGCTGCTGCGGCTTCCTCGGGAGGCTGCCGCGGCCGACCCCCCTTCGGATTATCTTTGTCGTCATCGCCCGGGATTGCACCGACAACGGCACCGCGGATTCCGATCTGTCGTCATCACGGACTTGGCGCGTACAGCGCCGCCGTCGGTCTGATCAACCGATCTGGCGCTCGTCTCCGCCGAGTACGTCCCCGAGCACGCGCCTACCACCGATCGAGCATCGGGCGCGCGTCGCCGCCTTCCGTAGCGTCGCCGCCTTTGGTCCCCGCCACCGGCTACCAACGCGCCTTCTCAGGCGTGTCCGTCGCTGGTGGTTCTCACGCCGCTGCACCGACTCGCGCCCTGCAACTACGCCTCCCTATCGGGCAGTAGCGTCGATGCACGCGGTCATCGCCGTCACCCCGTAGGGACGTCGCAGGCTTCCACCGCGCCACCTCCCTCGGCGCGGGTCGCCGCCGTCCGCGCATGGTCTTCGTCACGTCGTCGGGTTCTTCCTCGCCTACTTCGAGCACCGCCGCCGCATCTCCACAGGTAGCCTGCATGGCCACTCCTGGCTGTCGTAGGTCCCGCCGACTGCCCCTCCGTCTAAGCATCCAGTATGACCACTCTTGGTCGTCGCTGGTTCGCCGCCTTCTACGTCTTCGTCCAGCACGACTTCGTCGCCATCGTCCTTGACCACACCTACCCGTCTACTCCGACAACCGCGGCCTGTACTTCGGCGCCACAAGAACGCAACCGTCGTAGAGTCCTCCTCTGCTAGTCTCCTCTCCGACATGGCGTGAAGTTGTTTCTACTGGTCCCGTTCTTCGCATGCCTGGTATTGGCAACACCGGTGCGTGCCGACGCATTCCCGAGTCTGGCAAACTCGGCGCCTGCGCCTCGTCTTCATCGGCCTTGACAACGTCTTCTTCGGCATCGACTACCTTCTCTATGCCTGCCAAGACCGCGTCACCGATTTCGTCTACGCGTACTCGGTTCTGGCAAAACCGGAGTATGCCTTCGTCCCTGACGTGCGCCTGGTTCTGGTAAAGCCATGGCCGCACCTCGTCCTCGACGGCTCAGACTGCATCGGCTTCGGCATCGCTCTCTCCGACGACTGCCCTGACGCGTCTCCGTCCTTCTACTGGCTGCACTATGCGCACGCGGCTTAATATGCGGCTACCTCGACACCAGCAACCCCGACCATGACATCGTCCACGGCGACCCCTTGCGCGGCTACCTCGACCAAGGTTGCAGCACCCACCGCTCTCGGCTCACTCGACACCGGCACAAGGGCTACCACCTCGCCTGAGCTCCTCACCAGCATCCTCTACGGTCCAAGCTTCTGCGACGTGACACCGTCTACAACGTTCCCGCTACCACTGCGGGGGTATGTTAGCACACTGGTCTACTTTGGCTCTCCAGTCTGACCGTTCGCGATGTTCCAGTTGTTTACGATGCTACCGCTATGACTGCGGGGGATGTTAGAGTATACGTGTCTGTTAGGGATAGACTAGGTTACTTGTCTTGTACTCCAAGTAGGTTACTTGTCTTGTACTCCAAGTCGGTCTTGTACGCCTATATATACTCGCCCGAGAGGCTCAATAAAACAACCATCATGTTTCGCAATCTCTCTCTCCCTTTACCCTTCAACACTGCCTATTACGGAGTAGAAGATTTCTTTCCAACCGTAAATGATGCGATTTTGTTCAGGAATTGTACAGTAACTGGTGAGTGAATTTTTAGAATTGGGTACTCCTGATCCTGATTATACTTATCTTGTCCTTAAGTTACAAAGATTTCTGAACCGTAAATTACAGACAATTCCGAAAACTTAAGCTGTCCTCCTTGCCGTTTATTTGGAACTTTGTCATTTTTTAGTAAGCTACATGCTTTCAATTTTCGGGTATGAAATTTGGCACGCACGTACAGAAGTGCATTCTCTAAATGAAAAAAATTAATTTTTTTTAATTTAATTGCGTTTCCGATTTTACTATTGAAGGCAGGATCGTGAGTGCAATGTTCATTCTAGGGATTTGCACAGTAGCTGTCCTTGTTTCAGATTGATTTGGTGAAACATTCTATCGATGATAAAAGGCATGTATGATTTATTCTTCCCCTTACATGCTCGTATCGATCAATCGATGTTCCCTCTCATGTATCATCCCTCTGTCAACGTATTTTGCTCTAGGGGACACAAGAAGTAGTATCATGAAAAATGGAGGGAGTGTTAATTTACTTTCAGTTTCTATAACGGGACTTTGAAGATTGCATGAATGATAGAACATTTTGTTTTGCGGGAACGAAAGGAGAACTTGGGAACGAGATTCACAGCCTCAGTTTTAGGTTTCAGAAGCTCTAGCAGATCATGTAAATGCACCAAAATTATATAATAATCGCTAGTTTTTCAGTTCGCTTTTCAGTTCGCCATGAAAAAACGCTAGTTTTTCAGTTTCCGAACAAATCCTGTAAAAAGCTTGGCCTGTATTTTTTTACAGTCCGTGGAGAAACCCTCGTCTTGACACCTAGATACAAGGGTTGCACGGGCACTGCTAGAGTTGTTCGCGCGGGCGGGACAATTCACCTCCTCCCTCCCCCTTTCCGCGCCGCCACTGTTGCCGATCTCTTCCCCACTTGTTTCCCTGTGCCACCACCCGCCAGATCCAAAGCTATGGACCCCCGGCAGCCTCCGGCCACCGCTGGTGCGGCCGCGCAGCCTCTACCCGCAACGGCCACCGCTAGAACTGTCGTCGGTTCCCCGGATGCCGGATCGGTTGCACAAATGATTGTCGGTGCTAGCAAGGCGAAGTGAAAGTGTTTGGGCAACCACGTCGTCCCGCTGGTGGCCCAACCCCAAAAGCAACCGCCGTCGCCCCGTGCCCAAACCACAAAAGACGGTGCGGTGGTGCATCACGGCTCCCTTCCGCCCGTCGCTCAGGCCCCACCCGTCTTTCAGGCATCTCCCGTCGCTCAACATCCGCCCGTCGCTGCTACAACTCCTTGCTTTGTTGATCAGCCTCCGCCGGTCCACATCTCGGATGGCGCGGTCGGCAATGGATCGGCAAGGTATGAACTTCGTCCTCTCATGTTGCCGTGCACGGAATTGGTTGCTTTCTCTTATACGCAAGCTATATGTGATGTAGCTACGATGCTCATGAGGCCACTACATCGTATGTTAACCTTCTTAACGCGAGCACGGTTGACATTAATGAGCGGCAACTTGAATTCAGCAATGACGATGATGAAGTTGATGACGCGGAAGCTGAATTGGAAGAGATCGAAGAGGAGGTGTTCGATGAAGCCAAGCGAAGACGACCAAGAAGAAACGAGTGGTGAACTACACCGAGATCGAGGACACTTGCTTGGTCCGAGCATGGTCACAAGTGTACATCGATGCGGTGACCGGCATAAACCAAACCAACAAGCGCTATTGGCAGTGGATCGAAGATAGATTTTTCAAACTCATGCCCCGTGTTTCCCAACAGTTTTCCGTGGACGTTGCGAAATCACAGGTAGTTTGCATCCTACTTGTTTTCCGTAGACTATAAATACGATTTTATAGTTTGTGAGTTTACGGATCAGCTAGAGTTACTCTTATAACATAGACTGACGGCGGGCCTGCATCATCTACTTTAGTACTGCCTGCAGGTGGTTTAAAATAATCCATGGATCCGCATCATATTTTTGTTGAAATTTTATTCACAAGTACATATACTTGCTCACTGCTTATCTGTAAAAGATCTATGAAGAATTATGCTTGCTTGTGGGCCATGTAGACAAATGTGTACGGACCTATAAAGGCTGAATATGAACACGGATTTGCAGCACCGGGTTTTGAAAAATCAAAATTTATACTTTTGAGTTTCAAAAAACCTTTTTTTCCATGGATACCTAGGCATATGTTCTGTGTTTCTGCGAGGTTTCGGTGAAAAAGTCTGTTCTATTTTAGTCTATTGAATAGAAACTCATATTTTTAAACAAAATTTGTCTTTTTTATGTAGCCCAGTATATAACATATTTTTAAATGAAAATTGCAGCTTACCGGATGTGTGTACCTACTTGTATATTATTCCACAGATATTTTCAGATCTTAAAATACGGATTTCAAATTTTCAAAAAATTACTGGAGCAGCATGGTGCAGCTGCTGAACATCTTGAATAATTCATTTTCTTTGTAGCCAGAGGTTTGGGTAGGACAACGGTTTTTTTTTAAATAATATTTCAAAATATGATATAATATCTTGTATTATTCAATTCCAGGATCACATAAGCCCGTGAATTACAAAGAAATTGGATCATCAGTTCTAGGGTACGACGGCTATCTTGATGCTCCGATAATATGAAAGGACATTGATATTATTATTTGACTTTGTTTCTAAAAATAATACTCCCTCCGATCCATATTACTTGTCACTAAAATAGATGTATCTAGACATGTTTTAGTACTAAGATACATCAATTTCAATGACAAGTAATATGAATCGGAGGAAGTATTATTCTCCATACAAAGCCGATTATCACTATCGAATTTACTGAGCATCAATTCTCAAATGCAGTTAACCGAGGCATGAAGTAGGCTGAATGGAAGATACAGAAGGTCAGCATCCCATTGTTCCTATTTATCAGTAAGTTCAGTAACTGTTGGCAAATGTCAAAATTGTCAGCATGGGCTACAACAACGCAAGAGAAAACTATTATACAAAAATTTAGTTCAAAAGAACACAAATACACGGTAGCCAATTGGCTCATGGCTGCACTTGGCCAGTTTACATACCACCATGCATAAAACACACACGCCCGGATTCTGCTATTCTCTTAACCCAAACTGAATCTAAGCTCTCAAAACAGTACTGTGGCTTGCAAGAAGATCCAGCTAGCCATAACACCATATAAGTCATTGATCACATGCCGAAAAAACCAAGCTCGGTTGCCCTTTCCTTCTCGAATGTCTCGAAGTATTGGTATATGATGGTAACAGCGAGCAGTATACCGGTTCCTGAACCAATTGCACCCATGAAATCAGCTAGGACAGTCAACGCGCCAATGCAAACTCCTCCAAATGCAGCAGCAGTGGGGATGTATCTGTTCAACTCCCTCTCCAGGTTTGACTCACGATGGCCTGGCATCACCATTTGTTGTTCCTGTCCAATCGCCCAAAGTTAGAAATTTCAAGGTAGCTCCTGCATAGTGATTCTTCATGCGCAAAACCAACTATAGGCAATAGATCACTGCATCATTTCTAGATAACTAAGTAGGCTGAGCTTCTATCTAAGCTTAAAAGGTAAATAATAATGGTTCACTTATTCCATAAAAAAAGGGTCCACTTATCAGAACTTTAACCAAAACACCGTATACACAAACTAACACCATGTAAGATAATGTCCCTCATAGACTTTCTAGCAAAGCAATGTTAATTTCCAAGGATCTATCTAAATAAATCCAATTCTTAATCTTTTTACTTCAAATGTCTTGTAAAATCCAGATGGTGCATTTTATACCAAACAACATGTTGCAATGTTCAGCCTTCAGAACAAGACAGTGTAATACCATACACGAAAATATTTACTAAGTACTAACACAATTTTACAAAATGACAGATAAAGATCCGGCATCATATATAACTAAAGGAAAAAATTATCTAGGAGTATGTAATTTCATGTGGTATCCTATAGATAAAACTATAAAATGGCATCAATCAGTAAGATTTTGAAGATATTGCACAAACTACAAATTTACGGAACCACAGCCAGGGACAGTAAGTAGTAGATGAAATAACTTGACTTCCACCTTGTTTGACAGGAAGTAGGTATATGGTGAAACATAACTAAGAAAATATGCAACTAGAATAAGAAAATATGTACTAATATGTATAAAGTTCCTTTACCCTGAGCTGCTTAGCAACATCCCTAGCTGATGAACCAGAAACTTCAATCCATGTCTTTGAGAAGAGAGCGCAAGCTGACAGCATGAAGACTATGTAGAACAGCGCATGGAATGGATTTGCAACAACATCAGCCAAACTGCAGGGTTTCCAACATGTTTAGATATGTAATATTAAGAACACTTGTGACGGAGTATCCCAAAGTAAAATAAAAACAGGCAGGTGTTAATGTGAAAGAATTAGGAATTCACCTCGATGGGGCAGTTACATAGTAAGCAAGACCACCAACAGGAATAGAATGGCCTGAATACTCAGATTCCTTCCATATTCCGAAAAGGTTAACCAGAAAATTGCCACCATACTTCCTGTAAAGAAGCTGCAATAGAAATAAAAACATGTGAGCAATTCAAATACTTACAGAGATTTAGAACTAGGGCACTGGAACCGAACTATGTACCTGAGATATAAAGTAGAGGTTGGTAATCAGTGCAGAGTGCAGAATGATGGGCATGTTCGATGTGTAAAACAGTTTAATTGGATATGAACCATGCTGCCCACGGGCATTCCTTGATCTCACTGGAAGCACAACACGGAATCCTTGGAAGTAGATAACAACGAGGAAGATCAGGACAGTAGCAAGTAAGTTGGTCACGTTTGGAAGATTCTGGCGGTAGAAAGCCTCCTGTAGGGCGCGGACTTTGTCAGTTCTAGTAATCAGCAGATGGAACAATCCAATGACAGCTCCTTCAAATTCAGCACCACGGCCACTGTTGACGGTTGTGGGGCTAAACGCCTTCCAGATGATATTCTCACTGTATTACACAAGTTTGCCATGAGCTAAGTTGTCACAGAACAATATGTCAATAACAGAAGGGAAATAAAGCTCAGTAAGCTTACCAGATATTGGTAGCAATAAATAGAGAAATGCCAGAACCCAATCCATATCCTTTCTGGAGAAGTTCATCCAGACAGATGACAATGATGCCAGCAAAGAAAAGTTGAAGTATAATGAGAATAGCATTCCCTGTTCCTAGTTGGTTTACACTGCCATACATTCCAGACAAAACATATGCCACAGCTTCCCCAATAGCAATCAGGATACCAAGCAACTTCTGTGCACCATTCCTGGATGAGATTAAGGTAATATATGCATCAGAATACCATCACATGATATAGGAAATAAGAGTCAGGAATCTTTGATTACTTCCATTAGTTAATTTCCTTGAATGGATTATCAGAGACTTTTTTACTGATCAGGCAATGGCAACAGAATCGACCAAATGTAGACAAGAGTAAATAGGAGATTCTGCCATTTAATACTTACAGAAGTGCACGATCCTCTCTCACACTGTTGTCAACTTGAATGATCTTTGATCCTACCAGAAGTTGCATTACCATTCCAGATGTCACAATTGGAGTAATACCCAGCTCCATAACAGTACCACGGTTCGATGCAAGAATGGCACGTAACCAGTAGAATGGATCAGCTCCAGTAGTTGAATGGATGCCATAGAGTGGGAGCTGGCTGCACACTAGGAAAATGAAGAGGGAAAGAACGGTGTAGATGATTTTTTCTCTGAATGGAATTCTCCTATCAGCGCTTTGTACTTCTGGTAAGAAACCCAGGAAGGGCCTGACAAGATGCAGCACTCTAAAACCGCCACCCATGGCCCTGTGCACAACAAAAGGTAATAAATCAATATTTCTCGAATCTTGATGCAAAACAGTCTAAATTGCAAATAATTTAGGAAACCCTCAACTTGGAATAACTAAATATAGCATCATAGATAATTATTATTGATTAAGTAGTTAAGAAGCAACCATTTGAATGAAACGTAAGTGAAGCTACCAAATAAGAAAATCATCTTATATGCTTCAAGTTAAAACACAAAAGGAGATCAACATCAATCATCCCTGACATCTTGCTTCAGAATCTGCAGACAGGATTCTGTGTTCGCTATATCAATCAGAGAATCATAATTCTAAATCGCAGTTCACAGAGAGAAACAGAATGCCAACTGAATCGTATAGGAGCAACCCGCTGGCTAGACCCAGCCTGCACTAAGTAAATACCACGATTCCAAAAATATATGTACTGTCCCCATATCTGAATAAGATGCAGAGATGTATCACACGCCGAAAAAATTATCCGAGTGACTAGTAGTGAGTCCACGTAACTCTCACGTATGACAAAGAGGGAATCCTAATAACAACTTAAATTGCCCATGATGGTCTCTTTGTATGCAATCTTCATGGGTCGGCCTAGATCCTTCCTTTCCAATTCAGACGAACAAGAAAAGGCTGCACCCCAGATAAATTTAGATAGTATCTACTACCGTACCTACACTTCTTCTATACCGCAGGGACAGCAATACATCGCGTCATGTCGATTCCATTACTAGCAGGTGTAAAAAAAAAAACGCCGCGAAATCGCAACTTCAAGTAGTAGCTACTGAATCTGAAAGCCTGAAACTCCAGGCGCGGTAGATGGAGGGCGAGGAAGCATAAGCAAGCGGATTTACCTGGCCGAAGAGGGAGCCCCGACGCCAAGGAGTTCGGAAGGTTCGCCGCCGCCGCCGCGGTTGACGAGGGCGTTGGACCCAAGGCGGGGGACGGAAGGAGAGAGTCGGAACAGGTGGAGAGAAACAGGAGGAAGAGTGTCTGGGTTTTAAGAGAGGGAGACGGGAACGGGTGGGGGGAGGGTCGGAACAGCGTGTACTTGTCCGGCTACAGGTGGGACTGGCAAGTTGGGCGGGGTGGCGCGAAGCATACGGCGAGCGTTCCGGCCGTCGGATCGGCATCGGACGCTGGGATAGCATCCTGTGACGTGGAGCGCGTAGTAGTAACTGAAAGCCGCGCGGTCGCGTGGACCGCAAGGACAGGGCGAGGAAAGGCGTGCTCGCTTTCTGTTAGGAGATGATGTGGCGGGTTCCGATCTTCGGATAGACTTTTCTATCTGGACTCTGTTTAATAAAACAATAAAAAAATTGGCCTTTGCTACTACCATGATTTTTCTACTCTATTAAAAAAACATTTGAGCACAACTTATTTTATGTATACTCCACTCGTTGGAGGCACTAGGCCAAAATCCGGTGAATTTTTTTTGTTGGATTGGACGAGCGTTTGGTATTGGGACCACCAACTCCCAACTGCAACCCAGGTGCACGTTCTTGGGGTCGGCGATTTTAGCAAAATTGGGCCAAATTTGACACAAATTAACCAATTTTCATGCAAAACACAATTTAGCCAATTTACACAATATTTTCACACTTCAATCAAATTTTCAAACACAATAATAGTTCGACCAATTTATCACATAGTGGCTCACAAAACAAGTTCGGCACACACATAAAATTAATTTAAAAAGTTTTCAAACACAAGAATACCTCAAACTAGGGGTTGCCTTTAAGCATCCACGTGTGCTCCACTAGATCATTCTATAGTTGTTGATGCACATACGGGTCGGGTCTCTTGACGCATAGCAACAAAGTCAGCCCACGATGCTGACACCTAGTGATCAGGCTCTGCAAGAGGACCCTGTCTGAAATATGGTTGCACCAGATCACTATCATCATCAAGCACTGGCTCATCTCTCTCGTTCTCGATGATCATGTTGTGAAAGATCACACAGGCATTCATCACCTCCTATATTTTTTATTGCGACCAGGTCAGAGCGGGGAACCGGACAACTGCAAATCAATCTTGGAGCATACCAAATGCCCGCTCGACATCCTTCCTGCAAGCTTCTTGTTCCTTGGCAAAGTTGGCTTGCTTGTAGATCATAGGGCTTGGGAGAGTCTTCACAAATATTGACCATGTTGGATAGATGCCATTTTCCAAATAGTAGCCCTTGTTGTAGTGGTGGCCATTGATCACATAGTCCACCGGGGGAATGTCCCTCAACAAGCTTGGAGAAGACATGCGAGCACTACAGAACATTGATGTCGTTGTTGGATCCTGCCATGCCAAAGGAGTGCCAAATCCAGGGATCCTGTGTAGCTACCGCCTCAAGTATCATACTACAACCTCCTTTGTGGCCTTTGTACATTTCCTGCCAAGAAAACAAACATTTCTTCTATTTCCAATGCATGTAGTCAATACTTCCAAGCATCCTAGGGAATCTTCTTGCTTCATTGATTGCAAGGATTCGAGCAGTGTCTTCGGCATTGGGTGATCACAGATATTTTGGCCCAAACACTGCAATCACTGTCCTACAGAACCTATACAAACAATCAATGGTGGTGGACTCGGCCTTGCGGAGATAATCATCTTGTGTGTCACCGGGAGCTCTGTATGCCAGCATTCTCATGGCCACCGTGCACTTCTGTAGCAAGGAAAAACCTACCATGCTAGTGTAGTCCTTCCTGTATCTGAAATAACTGCC
This sequence comes from Avena insularis, assembly GCA_023614405.1. Lineage (NCBI taxonomy): Eukaryota > Viridiplantae > Streptophyta > Magnoliopsida > Poales > Poaceae > Avena > Avena insularis. Next base: position 418,782,648 of record CM042685.1, on the reverse strand, counting down.
AAAGTCCTGAAGGGCATACACAATCTTGAGGAAGAGGTCCCGGACCATACTGAATCAGCGCTGAAACACTGCCCCGTCGTGCAATGGATCATCGGTGAAGTAGTTGACGTATATCATGCAATATCCTCCATTCGCTGCCTCGGCTTGCCCTTCCGGCAACCTGGCTGTTGGGGATATGCTAAATGGGTATCACCATAGCATGTCTCTAATTCGGATAACCTGGGTGGCCCACAGTTGGTAGGGAGGCCCATGGCCTGCTGGGCGGCCCAGTTAGATGGACTAGAAGGGAGGCTCATGCTGGATAAAGGAAGGCTATGATGGAGTCACCGACATGCTCGAAGCCTTGGAGTGCAAGACATGTAGACTAGTTGGTGCTAATGTCGGACTCTGTAACCTGTCCAGCTAGGACTTTTCCCTATAACCCTAGGATTTGGCGTCTTTATAAGTCAAACCTATGGGAGCCTTTAGGGCAAAAAAAAACTCATACCATCGTACAGAGCGAACCAATCCATGTAACTCGGTGTATTGCCCTTATAGTGATTTATAGCAGGATTAGGATTCCGCCACCGTCGTGGAACCTGAACCTGAGTAACATGTATTACCTCGTACCCGCCAACTTCCCGCCTTACCCCACGTCTCTAAACACACACTGTGAGGACCCCTCCATGGCGTACTTGTCGGAAATACCAGGACAGTTGGCGCCCACCATGGGGCAAGAGGCACTTCAAGCTCTACAACGGGTGAGGTCCAAGCTCTTCGCGGGAATCGGCAAAACAATAGCCATCGGTTGTGTTCTCTTCTCCGGCAATGTTCCGATCGTCCATCCCGAGGAGTTCTGGATCACGGCGAAGACGAACCCCACCCGTTGCTCAATTGTTCCAATCAGAGACATCCACCTCTTCGCCGGCGAAACCGACTCAGGCGCTAATTCCCTGGAAGTCAGAGGATCGTCAAGGCCCGCATGGATTGCCTACGGGCAGGACACTTTCGCGGAAGGATCGAAGTCGGATATCTCTTTGGAGTTTGCCGGCTAAGATCGAAAAAATTCAAGACCCACCCAAACCGCCCCTGTGCAGGATATAATAGTGGAATATCACTGCAAATCCGTCGGGTTAGCCCATGCGTCTAGAAAGCAGCGATCGCAATTCGTCGGCGTGGTAACCATCTTCGATCTGGCGCGCTGCGTTTAGAGAGAGGGTGAAAGCCCCCAAGATTTCCTCGCCATATGGCTCCGGATACGAGCCAATCTGGAGGGCTACCCAAATAATGACGTCGTCTACCACTTTGTTGAAGGGTTGGATCACGACACACTTCTCCGGCATACGCTCAGGCAGCAACATGCCATAGGCATCCTTACTTTCGAGCAGATGGTCAACATTGTTAATGTTTTTGCCACTACTGATGGGGTCACCCAGGCAGCACCTATCGCCGTACCCGGGCTACCGCCGCCACCAGCCAACGGTCCCGCTTCCTCAGCATCGTCCTCCGTCATTGAGGAAGCTCCTGCACCCTCCGACTCCATTGTGGATGCGCTTTATGCCGACATCAGTGATGGTGCTCGACGTGGCACTTTGTTGGTAACCCCAAGCGCAGGGTGTGAAGAGCAAGCAACAAGTTTTCCCTCAGTTGAGACCGAGGTTATCGAACAAGAAGGAGGAAGGAAATGTCACACAGGTGTTGCAAGCAACATGGAGACCTGCACAACATAAACTCAAGACTTTGCCCCCAACGAATAGTGAGGTTGTCAAGCTCACCAGTTTGTTGTAACAAAGGATTAAACGTATGGTGTGGAAGGTAATGGTTTGCAGCAAGTAAACAAGTAACAGTGGAAGATGTATCAATGGTAAAGATTTTACCGGGGTCCATAGTTCACTATAGGTGCTCTCCTTAGATAAACAACATGGCATGAAGGGTAAACAAATTACAGCAGGGCAATTGACAGGAACTGAGCAAGGCATAACAATGCAATTACTAGTCAGAAAGATCCTATGAGATTGATTGGGCAATACAACAAGATACATAGACCGCCATCCCAACTGCATCTATGACTAGAAGTCCACCTTCAGGTTATCATCCGAACCCCCTCCAGTATTAAGTTGCAAGCAACAGACAACTGCTTTAAGCAAAGTGTGTAAGGTAAACAGTCCACATGTTCCATGAACAAGAGACTGTTGTTTTCTCCCTAGTAGCAACAACACATCTACAACCGAAGAGATTATTGTCACTTCCCTTGGAAACTAGAGGCATGAACCCACTATCGAGCATAAATACCCCCTCTTAAAGTCACTAGCAACTACTTGGCCAAGATAGCTACTAACAACGGAGAGCATGCAAGATCATAAACAACATAAACATGATAGAATCATAAAGACAAAACCATTAATCAAACCAACATAATAATCTCAATATTCATCGGATCCCCGCAAACACAACATGCATGATTACAAATAGATTAGATCTTGATCATGAACGGAGCTCACAAGATCTATACATGAAAGCACAAAGGAGGAGATACAACCATCTAGCTACTACATGGACCCATAGTCCAAGGTGGAACTACTCACGCATCATACCGGAGAGAAGGCCTCCGGGATGATCTCCCCTCTGGCAGGGTGCCGGGAAGAACTTCAGATCCCCCCCGATCTAGGGAAGATGGTGCCGGCGGCTACAAACGGTTTCGTGGATATTTGATCGGGTACTCACGGTTTCTGCATCGGGGGCTTATTATAGGCGAAGGGGGAGACCGAGGAGGCGGCCAGGGCAGTCAAACCCTATCCAGGCGCGGGCTAGGGCCCACCCGCGCCTAGGGTGGGTCTGGTCCCCCCTAGCTGGCCTCCCGGGCTCTCCTTTGGACTTCTTGTTCCCCACGGAAAGTAATTGACTTTGTCCTTTGTCCCGTCCAATTCCGAGAATATTTCTTTACTAACTTTTCTGAAACCAAAAATAGCAAAAAACAGACATCTGACACTGTTGCAACTTGTTGGTAGGTCAGTACCAGAAAACATGTAAAAAGCACCTCAAAGTGTGGACACGTAAAGCAAAGTAGATACTAAACAAGCATGGAACATCAAAAATTATAGATACGTTTCCAATGTATCAACATCCCCAAGCTTAACTCCTGCTCGTCCTCGAGTAGGTATGTGATAAACAGAATAATTTTTGAGGTGACATGCACCCTCACAATAAAGATCCAACCATTTGCAAGCATTGAAAGCTGGGATCAAAGAACTCTAAACATGTGCATAAAAGATGGCAACAAACAAAGATCATGAATAACATGCATTGAAAAACGTTTATTTGTTTCACATGCAAAAAACATAGCATAGTGGCAATCAACTTGTCCCTCATAGAGTAGCAATATAGATGCATAGGACACCTGCAAAGTTCACAAGGGTGACTAGAAACAAGTAGCACAAGAGCAAGTAATAACACAATATGCATCAATTAATAAGCTTTGGAACACTGCACTATAGGGGTTCGTAGCATGGAAAACAAAAAAATTCTACCGCATACAAACAAACAAGCCAAGATCTATCTACTAGATTGTAGCAACGAGTCGATAGAATAACTCACCCTCAAAGATTCCAAAGTGTTTAACGAGAGCAGATTCTCGTGGGTGATGTAGTCGTACTCTTGCCGATCTCAAGATCGTGTAGATGATCCTTCCAAGCTGCGTTCGGCAAGCGCTTCCTTGATCGGTCACATCGTAAATTGTCGATGAAGACCTTCCTCTCCCTTGTTCCAGAAAATGGAGGTTGTAGCACTCTCCTCGCGATTCCAGCAGCACGACGGTGTGGTACCGGAAGTAGAGGGGAGATCTCGTAGGGCTTCGCCTTAAGCCGGAGCGAGTATGGTGGACTATGAGAGAGGCCTTGACGATCTAGGGTTTAGAGGCACCAAGGAGAGAGGGCTAGGCCGGCGACTAGGGCTTGGGGAGAGCACCAAGTCGGCGGCTAGGGCAAACCCTAGGGCGTGGCGAGGGCAGGCTAGGGTTAGGGTTTTGGTGGAGAGAGGTCTAGGTCTAGAGGGGCACCCCTGCCCCTCCTTTTATAGGTGGGAGGGCGCGGCCAAGGGGAAGGGAGTCCTCCCCCAAGTCGGCCTCCTTGGCCGGCGGTGGAGGGAGGAGGACTTCCTCGCCAAGTAGGTTTCCTACTCTCCCTCCACCAAGCAAACTTGCCGTTTGACTTTTCAAATTGGCGTCTGACTTTTCAAACTAGGATTTGATTTATCCCTTTATTTTGCTCAGCGATGATACCTAGTACATGATGCAACCATTCCACATTGTTATGGCACATTCATGTACCCTTCCTCCGAGTCTTGGGACCTTCCGGACCCTTCTAGAACATTCCCGATGAAACCACCGGAATCATTCTCCAACTCCGAAACAGGACTTTCCTTATATGAATCTTATTCTCCGGACCATTCCGGATCTCCTCGTGATATCCCGGATCCCATCCGAGACTCCGAACAAAATTTGGTCTCTTACTCATCATTTCATAACTACTCAACAACATCGAATCCTTAAGTGTGTCTCCCTACGGTTCGTGAATTATGCGGACATGATCGAGACACTTCTCCGAACAATAACCAATAGAGGAATCTGGAAATTAATATGGCTCCCACATATTTCTACGATTACTTTGCGATCGAATGAACCACTTACATACGATACCAATTTCCCTTTGTCTCACGATAGTTTACTTATCCGAGGTTTTGATCGTCGGTATCTCTGCATACCTAGTTCAACCTCGTTACCGATAAGTACTCTTTTCTCGTTCACGTGATATGTGATCCCTTGTGATCCAGTCACATGCTTGCAAGCTAATTGGATGACATTCCACCCAGAGGTCCCAGAGTATATCTATCTGTCATATGGATGGACAAATCCCACTCTTGATCCATGTGTCTCAACCCATACTTTCCGAACACTCAATGCCACCTTTATAGCCACCCAGTTATGGTGTGGTGTTTGATGTCATCAAAGCATCCTTCCGGTGATGGTGATAAGCATGATCTCATGGTCGAAGGAATTAGATTACTATGTATCAAAAAGCTTATAGCAATTGAACTATTAAAATGACTTGATCTTTATGCTACGCTTATCTATAGGAGTATGTCCATCATACCATTCTCCTAATGATATGATCTTGTTGTTAACAACATCTCAATGTTCATGATAGGGAAACCACAATCATTTATTAACCAACAAGCTAGTATTATGAAGAGGCTTGACTAGGGATTCTAATTTAGTTTACAAATCACACAAGTATTAATGTTTCCTTGTTAATACTATTATATCATGAATGTAAACATTTATCATAAACACAAAGATATAATAATAACTACATTTATTATTGCCTCTAGGGCATATCTCCAACAGTCTCCCACTTGCACTAGAGTCAACTAATCTAGATTTACATGGTAATATACTGAACACCCACGGCAGTTTGGTGTTGGTCATGTTTTGCCCTCGGGAGAGGTTTAGTCAACGGATCCGCCACATTCAGATATGTGTGTACTTTGCAAATCTTTATGTCACCATCTTGGACATGTTCTTGAATAGCGTGAAAACGTAGCTTGATGTGCTTCAGCTTCTTGTGTGACCTTGGTTCTTGCGCATTGGCTATGGCGCCCATGTTATCACAGTAGATAGACATTGGGTCCAGCGCACTTGGAACCACACCGAGCTCTGTAATGAACTCCTTCATCCATATCGCTTCTTGTGAAGCCTCCGAAGCAGCTATGTATTCCGATTCAGTTGAAGATCTCGCCACAACGCTTTGCTTTGCACTCCTCCAGCTAACTGCTGCACCATTCAAAGTAAATACGTATCCAGATTGAGATTTAGAATCGCCTGGATCGGTGTTCCAACTAGCATCGGTGTAACCATTAACAACGAGCTGTTCATCACCTCCATAAGAAAGAACCATATCCTTAGTTCTTCTCAAGTACTTAAGGATGTTTTTGACCGCTGTCCAATGATCCACTGCTGGATCACTTTGATATCTGCTAGTCAAACTAACAGCATATGCAATGTCGGGTCTAGTACATAGCATGGGATACATTAGAGATCCTATGGCTGAGGCATAGGGAGTCTTACTCGTCCTTTCTCTATCTTCTGCGTTGCTGGACTTTGAGTTTTACTCAAGGTCGTATTGGGCAACATGGGAAAGAACCCTTTCTTGCTATCTTCCATTCCAAACCTCTTTAGAACTTTGTCCAAATATGTACTTTATGACAATGATATTAGGCGTCTCGATCTATCTCTATAAATCTTTATGCCTAATATGTAAGCTGCTTCGCCAAGATCTTTCATTGAAAAACTATTATTCAAATATTCCTTGACACTATTCAGAAGGTCTACATCATTCCCAATCAACAATATGTCATATACATATAGTATTAAGAATGCTACAGAGCTCCCACTCACTTTCTTGTAAATACAAGCTTCTCCATAAGTTTGTATAAAACCAAAACTTTTGATTACCTTATCAAAACGCTGATTGCAACTTCGGGATGCTTGCTTTAATCCATATATGGACCGTTGAAGTTTGCATACCTTGTTAGCATCTTTTGGATCGACAAAACCTTTGGGTTGCATCATATACAACTCTTCATCAATGTATCCATTGAGGAACGCTGTTTTGACATCCATTTGCCATATCTCATAATCGTAATATGCAACGATTGCTAACAAAATCCTCACAGACTTTAGCTTCGCTACTGGTGAGAAAGTCTCATCGTAGTCAACTCCTTGAATTTGTCGAAACCCTTTTGCGACAAGTCGAGCTTTATAGACAGTAACATTACCATCAGCATCTGTTTTCTTCTTGAAAATCCATTTGTTCTCGACAGCCTTTTGGCCATCCGGTAAGTCCACCAAAGTCCATACTTGGTTTTCATACATGGATCCAATCTCGGATTTCATGGCATCTTGCCATTTATTGGAATCTGGGCTTATCATCGCTTCCTCATACGTCGCAGGGTCATCAGTTTTGTCCACCAACATGACACTCATAACAGGATCATACCAATCAGGAGTGGTACGAGTTCTCGTTGACCTGCGAGGCTCTGTAGCAACTTCAACCGAATTTTCATGATCATCATCATTAGCTTCCTCTCTTATTGGTGCAGGCACCACAGGAACTTCTTCCGGTGCTGCGCTAATCGCAAGTTCGAGAGAAGGTTCAACAACCTCGTCGAGTTCTACTTTCCTTCCAGTCACTTCTTTCGAGAGAAATTCCTTCTCTAGAAAGGACCCATTCTTGGCAACAAAGATTTTGCCTTCGGATCTATGATAGAAGGTATACCCAATAGTTTCCTTCGGGTATCCTATGAATACGCATTTTTCCGCTTTGGGTTCAAGCTTGTCCGGCTGTAACTTCTTTACATAGGCTTCGCAACCCCAAATTTTAAGGAACGACAATTTAGGTTTTTTCCCAAACCATAATTCATACGGTGTCGTTTCAACGGATTTAGATGGTGCCCTATTTAAAGTGAATGCGACTGTTTCTAATGCATAACCCCAAAATGATAGCGGTAAATCTGTAAGTGACATCATAGAACAAACCATATCTAAGAGAGTTCGATTACGACGTTCGGACACACCATTACGTTGTGGTGTTCCCGGCGGTGTCAATTGTGAAAGTATTCTGCATTTCTTCAAATGCTCGCCAAACTCGTAACTTAGATATTCACCTCCACGATCAGAACGTAGAAATTTAATCTTCTTGTTACGTTGATTCTCTACCTCACTTTGAAATTCCTTAAACTTCTCGAAAGTTTCGGACTTATGTATCATGAAATAGATATACCCATACCTACTCAAGTCATCCGTGAAGGTAAGAACATAACGATAACCACCGCGCGATGCTACACTCATTGGACCACACACATCGGTATGTATGATTTCTAATAAGTCCGTAGCTCGCTCCATCATACCAGAAAATGGAGTCTTAGTCATTTTACCCATCAGACATGCTTCGCATCTTTCAAGTGATTCAAGAAGTCCATCGGAATGGAGTTTCTTCATACGCTTCACTCCAATGTGACCAAGACGACAGTGCCACATATAGGTCGAGTTATCGCTCAATTTCAAACGTTTAGCTTCAATGTTATTAATATGTGTATTTCCACTATCGAGATTCAATAAGAATAGACCATCTATCAAAGGTGCATGTGCATAAAACATATTACTCATATAAATCGAACAACCATTATTCTCAGACTTAAACAAGTAACCGTCTCGCAATAAACAAGATCCCAATATAATGTTCATGCTCAACGCAGGCACCAAATAATAATTATTTAAGTATAAAACTAATCTCGATGGTAGATGAAGAGGTAGCGTGCCGACCGCGATCACATCAACCTTTGATCCATTTCCAACGCGCATCGTCACCTCGTTCTTCGCTAGCTTCCGTTTATTCTGCACTACATTTGAGTTACAAATATGAGCAACCGAACCAGTATCAAATACCCAGGCACTACTACGAGTAATAGTGAGATACACATCAAAAACATGTATATCGGATATACCTTTCTTCTTGATGTTGCCGTTCTTCAAATCCGCCAAGTACTTTGGGCAATTCCGCTTCTAGTGACCCTCTCCCTTGCAGTAAAAGCACTCAGTATCAGGCTTAGGTCCAGCCTTGGTCTTCTTCGTTGGTGCGGCAACTTTCTTACCACCCTTTTTGAAGTTTCCCTTTTGCTTAGACTTGACTTTCTTGAATTTGGTGGTCTTATTGACCATCAACACTTGGTGCTCTTTCTTGATCTCCACTTCTGTAGATTTTAACATGGAGAAGAGTTCTGGCAACTGCTTGTTCATGCTTTGCATATTGTAGTTCATCACAAAGTTCTTGTAACTTGGTTGCAGTGATTGGAGGACACGGTAAATCCCCAAAGCATTAGGAATCACTATACCCAAGCTTTGGAGTTTATTTGCGTGCCCAGACATCTTAAGCACATGCTCACTGACGAGTCGCCTCTTCCATCTTGCAGTTAAAGAACTTTTCAGAAGCCTCATAACTCTCAACTGCCGCGTGAGTCTCAAATATCAATTTGAGTTCACGGACAATATCATGTGGGTCTGAGTTCTCAAACCTTTTTTGAAGCTCCGATTCCAAACCATACAAGATAGCACACTAAACTGTGGAGTACTGATTCTTCCGAGCAAGGTAACCATTCTTTACTTCATCGGTAGCATCAGCTGCAGGTGGGTCACCCAGCGGTGCATCCAGCACATAGGTCAAATTACCAGCATTAAGGACAATCCTCAAATTGCGGAACCAATCCGTGAAGTTGCTTCCATTGTTTTTCAACTTTTCTTTCTCTAGGAACGCATTAAAATTGATGGTAGGGGCCGCCATTGATCTACAACATATTTGCAATAGTTTAGACTAAGTTTATGACAAATTGAGTTCTAATTAATAGTTAAATTAATCTAGGTGAACTACCACTCAAAACAATATCCCTCACATTGTTTTAGTGATCACACGAACCAAATCCACCACATCAAAACCGATCATCACGAGAGTTGTTGTAGCTTCAATGGCGAACAATCGACATGTTCATCATATCTACTATATGATTCATGCTTTACCTTTCGGTGATCCGTGTTTCGAGACCATGTTTGTACATGCTAGGCTCGTCAAGATCAAACCTTAGCTTCCGCATGAGCAAATCTGGCTTGCTCACGTTGTATACACTTACAGAATCTAACACACCCGATCATCACGTGGTGCTTCGAAACAACAAGCTTTAGCAACGGTGCTTACTAAGGATGAACACTTTAGAACTTGAAATTTATGTGCATGAGGGATCATCTTATAATGCTACCGACGTTAACTAAGCAATACAAGATGCATAAAGGATTAACATCACATGCAATTCATAATATGTGATATGATATGGCCTTTCTTCTTTGTGCTTCCGATCTCCATCTTCAAGCACGAACATGATCTACATCATCACCGACATTGCATCAAGGTCAATGACGCTGCTTCATGGTTGTCGTCCACCAGCTTCAACTATTACAACTACTTTGAATAGACACGCGGGTCTTAACAGAAATTAAAGACAACCATATGGCTCCTGCCGGTTGCCAACTTACAATAAGGAACATTGCATACATCAAATATAATCACAATCATGGCCATATCACATCACATCACACCACTGCAAAACAAAGTTAGACGCCTCTAATTTTCTTTGCATATTTTACGTGGGTTGGGGCTTTCAATAAGTGTCGCTCTAACTTACGAACAAGAACCACAACGTTGATGTTTGAACTATCAAGTGCCCGTTGTAAATTGGATCTATACTATAATGGGAGAGATAGACACCCGCAAAGCCACTTATGCAATACAAGTTGCATGTTGAGCGTGGAGCAAGTCTCATGAACGATGTCATGTAAGGTTAGCCCGGGCCGCTTCATCCCATCATACCGCAAGATGCAAAGTACACAAGAAGCAATCGATAATAAAAGCACCACCGCCCACAATGACCATTGTGTTCTACTCGTGCAATAGATCTACATATAGACACGGCTCTGATACCACTGTTGGGGTTCGTAGCATGGAAAACAAAAAATTTCTACCGCATACAAACAAACAAGCCAAGATCTATCTACTAGATTGTAGCAACGAGTTGATGGAATAACTCACCCTCGAAGATTCCGAAGTGTTTAACGAGAGCAGATTCTCGTGGGTGATGTAGTCGTACTCTTGCCGACCTCAAGATCGTGTAGACGATCCTTCCCAAGACGCTAACGTTCGGCATGGCGCTTCATTGATCGGTCACCGTTACTTTCGATGAAGACCTTCCTCTCCCTTGTTCCAGCAGGAAGCGGAGGTTGTAGCACTCTCCTCGTGATTCCGGCAGCAAGACGGCGTGGTACCGGAAGTAGAGGGGAGATCTCGTAGGGCTTCGCCTTAAGCCGGAGCGAGTATGGTGGACTATGAGAGAGGCCTTGGCGATCTAGGGTTTAGAGGCACCAAGGAGAGAGGGCTAGGCCGGCGGCTAGGGCTTGGGGAGAGCACCAAGTCGGCGGCTAGGGCAAACCCTAGGGCGGCGGCGACAGCAGGAGGCCGGCGGCTAGGGTTAGGGTTTTGGTGGAGAGAGGTGTAGGTCTAGAGGGGCACCCTTGCCCCTCCTTTTATAGGTGGGAGGACGCAGCCAAGGGGAAGGGAGTCCTCCCCCAAGTCGGCCTCCTTGGCCGGCGGTGGAGGGAGGAGGACTTCCTCCCCAAGTAGGTTTCCTACTCTCCCTCCACCAAGCAAACTTGCTGTTTGACTTTTCAAATTGGCGTTTGACTTTTCAAACTAGGATTTGATTTATCCCTTTATTTTGCTCAGCGATGATACTTAGTACATGATGCAACCATTCCAGATTGTTATGACACATTCATTTACCCTTCCCCTCCGGAGTGCCGGACCTTCCAGACCCTTCTAGAACATTCCCGATGAAAACACCAGAATCATTCTCCAACTCCGAAACAAGACTTTCCTTATATGAATCTTATTCTCCGGACCATTCCGGATCTCCTCGTGATATCCCGGATCCCATCCGAGACTCCGAACAACATTCGGTCTCTTACTCATCATTTCATAACTACTCAACAACATCGAATCCTTAAGTGTGTCTCCCTACGGTTCGTGAATTATGCGGACATGATCGAGACACTTCTCCGAACAATAACCAATAGAGGAATATGGAAATTCATATGGCTCCCACATATTTCTACGATTACTTTGCGATCGAATGAACCACTTACATACGATACCAATTTCCCTTTGTCTCACGATAGTTTACTTATCCGAGGTTTTGATCGTCGGTATCTCTGCATACCTAGTTCAACCTCGTTACTGATAAGTACTATTTTCTCGTTCACGTGATATGTGATCCCTTGTGAGCCAGTCACATGCTTGCAAGCTAATTGGATGACATTGCACCGAGAGGGCCCAAAGTATATCTATCTGTCATATGGATGGACAAATCCCACTCTTGATCCATGTGTCACAACCCATACTTTCCAAACACTCAATGCCACCTTTATAGACACCCAGTTACGATGTGGTGTTTGATGTCATCAAAGCATCCTTCTGGTGATGGTGATAAGCATGATCTCATGGTCGAAGGAATTAGGTTACTATGTATCAGAAAGCTTATAGCAATTGAACTATTAAAATGACTTGATCTTTATGCTACGCTTATCTATAGGAGTATGTCCATCATACCATTCTCCTAATGATATGATCTTGTTGTTAACAACATCTCAATGTTCATGATAGGGAAACCACAATCATTTATTAACCAACAAGGTAGTATTATGAAGAGGCTTTACTAGGGACTCTAATTTAGTTTACAAATCACACAAGTATTAATGTTTCCTTCTTAATACTATTATAACATGAATGTAAACATTTATCATAAACATAAAGATATAATAATAACTACATTTATTATTGCCTCTAGGGCATATCTCCAACATGCACACAGAATGACAAATATGCTCTCTTAATGGTGCCTAAAGATAGAAGGTGGAGACTCAATAATGGTAGAAGAAAGGCCTTTTTTATAAAGGAAGCAGGGATTACAAGTTTCAAAAGGAGCTTCCAAAAATTATGGTACTTGTTAGCTTTCAGCCCTCATGAGCCCTATCATAAGCATCTTGAAGTGATTAAGGTTAAAGTGGAAAATCTGGAGTATATGCTTGACGAAGTATAAGTTGGCAATCTCAAGTCTCTTTAATACGAGGGTCACACCTCATGCATACTCAACTTTGGGTCCAGGTAAGTTCTTGTCATTGTAAGTATTTGCATATCATTGAGAACCCTTGAGGTATCCCTTGCACATGGTACAGGAGCTTTCCCATAACCAAAATGACAAGGCAAGCAGACAATGAGCATCTCAGCAATCTTTTTATTTACCATATGCATAGATTTTTATTGAGGATGCTTCATAGATAGATCATTATGGTGATGCTGCAAGTTTCCACCATGATTAGGCATGGCTTAGGCTAGCGGCCCAGGCGTTTCTCTAACACAGAATACAAACTCCATGAACTTACAAGTCCCCTCTTTATTTCACACCGGTGACATCCATAGAGAAAAGAACATGATATCAATTGAGTACAACAAGGTACAAGTGCAATGTTGAAAACGTTCCCCGTGACAACACGGTTCTGCTAATTCCAACTTATAAGTGCAAGCATATACAACAAAGTTGTCACAATGGTTCAAGTTTATTAGTGGCAAAGAATAAAGTGTTCCATCAAGTTCGTGAGGGCTTTAATCACTAAGTTTTCACATAACAAAATAGTTTTTAATTGGAATATAGTTGAAAACAAGAATATACTTGGAATGGTGTGACACACCATGCATAGGTGGACACTTTCGAATAACTTGGTTTCTTGGGAGTTGGAGGCATGAGTAGCACTTACTCATACAAGTGGAGGCTAGCAAAAGACTGGGAGCAACCAACTAAGAGAGCAATAATGGCCAAAATCATGCAGTGCAACAAAGCAAACTAATCAAAGCAAAGAGTGGTACTACAAGTCAAGGAATAAATGATCATAGAGGCTAATGGTTACTTGTGAGAGTCATAACATGGTGTGAGCATGTGCCAAGTCAACCCAAGCAAAGCATCAAAGGAGAATACCATAATACTATGTTTTTGCATGCTAAAACAACGCATAATTTCTTCAAGGCACACTATGCAATCCCAATTGTTTTGAACAAGACATGCTACAACAATAATCACTAAGCATAATGCTAAAACAACACCTAGCATGTCATGCTAAAGTCTAAGTCACAGTCAATGCAAGCTCCTCTTGCACTTCAAGCAAGAATTTACTACTCCTTTCCAAACACCAAGCAACCTTATTTGCAAAAAAACACAGCGAGAACGGGGGTCCAAACTACTAACCAAACTAAGCAAAGCAAAACCAAAACTAAGACGCGCCAAGAACAACACAACTGTGCATGAAACAATAAAAACGAAGTGTCTAGACAGACCTGAGCTTTTTATTGATAAAGAAGGGGATGCCTTGGGCATCCCCAAGATTTGACACTTGTACCTCTTGGATATTTCTTGGGGTGACACCATGGTGGCATATCCAAGCTTGATCTTTTGTCCATTCTTCATCTCATTGCATCATTCTCTCTCTACACCTGAAAATTTTCCTTCATACAAAACTTCACGCAATCTTCATTAGCAACATTAGTGTATTCAAAAGATATTAGACCATTGGCAAAGCTTTGGAACAGCAAGGTTTTCACTAAAAATAAAAGATACTGTAGTAAATCCTTCAAAAAGCTCAATTTACCTGAAGAGAACTCAAAAAGGAATCAATAAGAAGCAAATGCAAATAATGGCAGAAATCTATCAAAACAGACCAGCAAGTAGAAACCGATTTTTTCGAACATCTTCTGTTGCTCAAATCAAAAAGTGTTGAACTAACGAAAGTTAGCTAACATACTGGGGGATTCATTTGTAAATTTTGAGCTCAATACGAGTTACAGAGCCTCCTCACGAATTTTTTTGGTGGAGGACAGAAATCTGTTTCGGGACAGCAACTCCCCAAATCTTACTTCCCTCTCATTAGAGGTCATTCTTGGCATAAAAAGCAAACAAAAAGGATAAGGAGAGGTCATTACTGAAATAAAAACTTCCAAGACTCAAGTAAACTCTTGGGTTATCTCCCAACAAGTACTTTTCTTTAACGCCTTTAAGTTAGAAACAAGAAGCAAGAAGAATCAAGTATTTTCAAATGAAGCATTGCCCCTCTTATTCCTTCTTTTCTTACCTTTATTTTTATCCTTAGGGAAGATATGATTGCTTACCGGGGGAGCAAAGTGCATGATGCCTTTTCCCACATCTATTACTGTCCCAAGGTCTTTCGGTAGAGATCTTCCAAGTGTGATCTGTCCTTTGCCTACACATTCAATAACAAGATAATCAGTAGACACCATTTTCCCTGAGATTTTTGTAAACACACCTTCAGCTATTCCAATGGGCAATATAGTGGAATTTTTGGTAAGAGAGATTTCCTCTCCTCATTCAATAAGCCCCCAAAGACTCAAGGAATCAAAAATATCTTTAGGCATGAGACAAAATTCAGACATGATATCACAGTGAGCATCAAAAAGTGTACTCCCTCCATCCATATTACTTGTCGTTGAAATGGATGTATCTAGCACTCAAACATGTCTAGATACATCCATTTTAATGACAAGTAATATGGATCAGAGGGAGTAGTATTTATAGAGACTTTGATTGTGGGAAACCACTTTGAAGGCTCAAAATTTATGGGAACATAATCATGGTAAGCCATAAGCGTGTGATAGCAACTATTCATAGCAGCAATACTAGTCTAGAGTGTTCAGCCTAGCAAAAATATTTGTGAAAGAGGAATCAGACTTGCCAGGTTTACCATAGATCATGATTAATTTCCTTATGGCATCAAAAGCTTCATCCTCGGTACAAAGCAAAAAATCTTTCTCAGCCACAGCATCCAAAGCATATCTATAACGAAGAGCAATACCGCGGTAGAAACTATCAATAACCAAGTTGAGGCTTACCTCAGTCTCAGTTTCCCTCTGGAAAGCAGAGATTCTAGACCAAGCTTCCTTAAAACTTTCTTCACTTTTTTGCTTCAAAGTGGAGATTTCTACCATAGGGGAAATAAAGGCAGACCCCGACATGGCAGCAACTAGAGCAAGAACTAATTTTTTTTGTGTTTTTTGAAAAGAGGCAAACAAAACCAAGCAAAAGAAACAAAGCAAACTAAAAACAAAGTAAATAGAAAGGAAGTGAAGGACTTCCCTAGTGAAGACGTCCATAGCCTCCCCGGCAACGGCGCCAGAAAGACTTGATGGTGCTCGACGTGGCACTTTGTTGGTAACCCCAAGCGCAGGGTGTGAAGAGCAAGCAACAAGTTTTCCCTCAGTTGAGACCGAGGTTATCGAACCAGAAGAAGGAAGGAAATGTCACACAGGTGTTGCAAGCAACGTGGAGACATGCACAACACAAACTCAAGACTTTGCCCCAACGAACAGTGAGGTTGTCAAGCTCACCGGTTTGCTGTAACAAAGGATTAAACATATGGTGTGGAAGGTAATGGTTTGCAGCAAGTAAACAAGTAACAGCGGAAGATGTATCAATGGTAAAGATTGGACCAGGGTCCATACTTCACCAGAGGTGCTCTCTTTAGATAAACAACATGGCATGAAGGGTAAACAAATTACAGTAGGGCAATTGACAGGAACTTAGCAAGGCATAACAATGCAATTACTAGTCAGAAAGATCCTATGAGGTTGATTGGGCAATACAACAAGATACATAGACCGCCATCCCAACTGCATCTATGACTAGAAGTCCACCTTCAGGTTATCATCCGAACCCCCTCCAGTATTAAGTTGCAAGCAACAGACAACTGCTTTAAGCAAAGTGTGTAAGGTAAACAGTCCACATGTTCCATGAACAAGAGACCGTTGTTTTCTCCCTAGTAGCAACAACACATCTACAACCGAAGAGATTATTGTCACTTCCCTTGGAAACTAGAGGCATGAACCCACTATCGAGCATAAATACCCCCTCTTAAAGTCACTAGCAACTACTTGGCCAAGATAGCTACTAACAACGGAGAGCATGCAAGATCATAAACAACACAAACATGATAGAATCATAAAGACAAAACCATTAATCAAACCAACATAATAATCTCAATATTTATCGGATCCCCGCAAACACAACATGCATGATTACAAATAGATTAGATCTTGATCATGAACGGAGCTCACAAGATCTATACATGAAAGCACAAAGGAGGAGATACAACCATCTAGCTACTACATGGACCCATAGTCCAAGGTGGAACTACTCACGCATCATACCGGAGAGAAGGCCTCCGGGATGATCTCCCCTCCGACAGGGTGCCGGGAAGAACTTCAGATCCCCCCCGATCTAGGGAAGATGGTGGCACGGCTACAAACGGTTTCGTGGATATTTGATCGGGTACTCACGGTTTCTGCATCGGGGGCTTATTATAGGCGAAGGGGGAGACCGAGGAGGCGGCCAGGGCAGTCAAACCCTATCCAGGCGCGGGCTAGGGCCCACCCGCGCCTAGGGTGGGTCTGGTCCCCCCTAGCTGGCCTCCCGGGCTCTCCTTTGGACTTCTTGTTCCCCACGGAAAGTAATTGACTTTGTCCTTTGTCCCGTCCAATTCCAAGAATATTTCTTTACTAAATTTTCTGAAACCAAAAATAGCAAAAAACAGACATCTGACACTGTTGCAACTTGTTGGTAGGTCAGTACCAGAAAACATGTAAAAAGCACCTCAAAGTGTGGACACGTAAAGCAAAGTAGATACTAAACAAGCATGGAACATCAAAAATTATAGATACGTTTCCAACGTATCAATCAGCGTGCACTCGGAGGAGATGGACGTCAACCTGGAAGAACTCGACTCTGCCATGAAGGAGATGGAGGAGGATATCAATCACGAGGAGCGGGCCAACAAGGCCGTCACATCCCACCAGGTGTTCGTCGCCATTGGGAGTTTGATGGAAGAAGATCAAACTAGAGCAGCTCCGCCTAAGCCGTGGGACAACGGGAAGGGACCAGCTGATGACACTGATAATGGCCAGGTGAAGGCCATGCCCCCTCCGGCTATCCTAGTGCAACAGCCGCAGGAACTCCCTATCGGTCCAAGCAACGCCAACCCCTCAAATCCGCCGCCACCAGCATCTATGTCTATGGCTGCCCAAATCACTCCAGCTGATAGGGTGATGTATGACAATTTGTTCATCGAGCCTGTGACCATGGCCCATATACGAAATGTTGTCCATCTCGATGAGAAGCGCCAGCAACTACTGGAGGAAGCACAGGTCATCGTGGAGTATGGCGCAAAGTTAGATCGAGATCAGGCCAAGGCACAGAAATCGATCGAGGCAGCTAGAGCCATGGAGGCCGAGTACAAGACTCTGCTCAAGCAGCAGAAGGCCAAGAAAGCTCCGGCTCACGTCGTCAATGACCCTGGCGTATGACGTAACTTGGGGTGGGCTCCTTCGAAGCCGGCACAAGCTAAGCCATACATTGACAAAGATGGAAAGCAAGTCATGCCCACGCCCTCCCTCAACTTGGTCGTCGCCAAGACTCTACTGGAGCGGGATAGATCACCCGCAACTGTGGAACATGTTTATGACCTTGTCGGCAAGGCTGTCAAACAGTAGGAAAAGCCACCTCTTAGAGGCTAGAGTCTGACCCGACATTTTTCTAGTCTAGCACTCCCAAACAATAGAGGGCAAGATCTCCTAACGATGTCGGATCTCAAACGGGTTCATCGGAATGAAGATGGAGGGACGCACACAACAGGGCTGATGCTATTCCCATATCTTCTGGCCACGAAGGCAAGGCTCACCCTCATCGCTCGCCCCCACCGCCCCGATCTTACCGGCATCACGAAGACCCAAAAGCTCACCATCGTACAAGCATGCATCCACCAATACGCCCCCTGGGCGGCATCGTCATCTGCGACAATGTGGAGCAGCCTCGTCATGACGGAGAGCGCAGTGGCAACGACGGGCAAGGAGCAGGTCACACCATGACCCTCTGCGTTCGACAAGCAACCACGACAGGGGGGAGGAGTCGCAGGAGGGCAATAGAAAGAAGGCTAACCCACCACTACCTATGCCTCTGTCGCCCCTAGCAGCCACCATGGCAGAGGAGGACAATGTCGTTCACGCAGCCCTTACCATGGAGGCGACAAGAAGAAAGCAAGCCCAGAACCATACGATGCACGTTCGCGATTGAACAGGACCCAGGAGGCCTACTTGGGACCATGCTGTTTTGGCCCTATGATACGGGCCACAACTTACCCCAAGGGTTTCTGGATTGACAAGACGATCAAGTCCTATGATGGCACTGTCAGGCCAGCTGCGTGGTTGCGGGATTATAGCCAAGAGGTTGAGATCACCAGGGGAAACCCCAACATCGCCGTCAAGTACCTCCCACTGATGTTGATGGGCACGACCCACCAATGGATCGATGACTTGTCGGAGAAGTCCATATGCAATTGGTTGGACATGCATGAAGCGTTTACCAAGAATTTTGAGGGTAGGTACAAACATCCTTGCACCGGCGATCTATAGTGGTGCGTCCAGGAAAAGGACGAGACATCTCGAGCCAACCTCTTCCGCTGGCTGGATATGAAAAATTCCTGCGTAGGAGTGCATGATCAGACCGCTATGGCCGCTACATTGATGGTTTGGAAAAGGGCACCCTGCTCCGACATAAGTTGAAGCGCCTACAGGAAAATCACAAGCTAGATCTCAATCAGATGATCTCCTTGGCCAGTGAGTTCGTGGCTGCCGACAACGACGCTCGTGGCTCCTTGCCGGCAATTGCCATTCCAATCCTAGCCAAGAGGAACAACAACAATAAGCGGAAGAATCCGCCAGAAGAAAAGCTAGCTTCCGACATGGTCTGCGCTTGACCTTCTTCGTCCTCCTTGTCGATGCGATATGACATTGTCTGGAGACCGGGCTCGAGTTCATGGACGTCGGGGCGGCGGCCTAAGAAGGTGGACTGCGCGGTCGACTCTTCGGCGAGCGTTGTGGCAGTGGTGATGGCTCCCTTCTTCGGCCATGTGGATGGCGAGGAGCGAACATTTGGAGAGTTTGCCGTTGGCGTCATTCGGCTTTGGCAGCTCCCGAATCGTGTGTTGGAAGCTAGATTCAGGGATGGTGGGCGTGGGCGGGTGACGGGGAGCGGCTTGAAGGTTTTTTGGGCAAAAGCTCAGTGCTTTGGCACCATCGGCGTCGGTGCCTGTGGGTATCGTTACCCTCTTGGGGCGCTGATGCGGCTACCTTCTCCATGATAAGGCTCCAGGGTGAAAACCTTTGACTATCGGTCTCGACGGCGGCGGCGCGGTGCGTCGTTACCCTCTTGAGGGCGTCGTCGTGGATCCCTCGGCTCTTCTCGGACTCAGGGCATTGTGGTGGCGAGTTGTGGGCTTTCGCGTTTTATTGTTGTTTATCTTGATCTGCTTTGTAAGGGGTCTCTCCATCATCTTTTATCAGTTCGACCGACGTGGCTTTATTTATAAAGCAGGACGAAAGGCTATTTTAAAAAAGTATCTGCCTTCGCTTTAGCAAAGAGAAAAGAAGAAGATTGCTTGGGTGCATATCCTTACTGTCGAAGTATTGCTCTACAGGAAGAATTGGTCCATTGTAGAGCACATGATCAAGGGTCCTGATTTGTAAGAAGATAAATTGTACTCCCCGATTCATATTAATTTTCATGAAAATAGATGTATAAAAACATATTTTTGTATTAGATATATTCATTTTAATGACAAGTAATATGGATCGAATGGAGTATAATTTATACCTGCATAAAAAGCGTCTAGATTGCATGCGTATGAGAACTTTCTCGGTCAGCTGACAATATCTTACTATTTATGTTGATTCTCAGTTGCAATGTACTCTCTTTGTTTTAAAATATAAAATGTTTTAGCTTTATGAAGCAAATGTATATAGACTATTTTTAATATATAGGGTCACTCATGCTTAGAGTGAATCTATAACTAAAAAAGTCTAAAACATCTTATATTTTGAAACATAGAGAGTATAAAATTTATTAAATTTTTAGTTATAACTAAGTTGCAACTCTTGTCTAACTCGCACGTTACATAAATCGTGAAGTAAATCTACTAGGTCTTTTGTGGTACCCTTAAATACATAATACCCATCCATTTTCATTAATCCAAAGGTCCATACACGTTCATAATGGTGTGAAAAAATCGACCAGTACGAATCTACTTGTGACCTCGCTACCGCACGTTTGCAAAAACGAAAATATAAATTCTTCCTTTTCATCCCAATCTCCACGGCTTGCTCCACTACCGATGCCCTTCACGCCTGTCCCCGCTCAATTCCGGCAGGCTTCGGCAGGTCCTCCCGCCGCTGACCACCGCGCAGAAGCCACCCTATCCCCCTCCCTCGTTTCCAAGACGTGGAGCTGCCCCACGACTAACCTTAGACGCCGTGGATTCCGGCTGGTCAGCGACGCCTTGGACGCCTGCCGCGTGGCTGCAACACCACGCAGTGCGGTGGCCGTCGACGCCGCCCAAATGCTGGTGCTGGTGTACGTCCGACGGTCCTGCTGCTAGGGTTAGGTCTGGGTTGTCGCTTCCGCTGAGATGAATGCCGTCTCCATAACAACCGGGGCTACAAGGTCATGTTCCTTGGATTAGATTCGTGGAATCAGCTCTGCATTTCTTGGGGTATCCCGTTCCATCGATCTAGATCTTTGTCAATATTTTTTCTAATGAATTATAATTGCTAGGCCTCACTTGGGCCTAATCTCGGAAGAATATCTGAGCCGTTAGATGTAATCATACTTATCCCTCAACCAGGACTAATAAAAGATATTGTAAAACTGGCCAAATCTACTGGTGCAAGGAGTGACCGAGACGTAAGAAATTCTCAGACACATGAGAATAGCAAATCCAAAAAAATAACTATATTTATGATATGTGGAGGCAATAGAGATGCAAGTGGGTCATTATTAGGATACCTTTTACCCTCTTTAGTTTAAAAAGATAATCTAACATTTACAATAACATCATCATTTTTAAAAAGTTAGTTCATTTTTTGCAAAATGAACTGACTTCTTCAAAACGAACTAACTTTTGCAATGACATCGTCATTTTGGAGAAGTTAACTCATCTTTTGCAAAATGAACTACTTTTCCAAAATATGAAAATGATATTTGGAAGCTTCGAAATATTCCCAAAAAAGACCCTGTATAGCCAATGATGTATACCACGAGCCAGCAAAACCTCAGCGAGAAATACTTTGTATTCTAGACCTAGTGAAGCGTTATGCAGGTTCTATCTGAAGTGTTGTCTGAAAAAACTGAAGATAACCCGCTGCAGTTAACCGAATATTCAGAGGTGACAAAACACGACTGTCTGTCAAACTTAATGTTTGATGAAACATCATCTTCGAAAACTTAATATTCAGGAGCCTACAGAAGGACTGTCTGTCGAAATTCGAAAAGCAGGACGTCAGAATAGCGCACTGGTTTTCACATTCGTTCTCCAGCTGGATTACCTTCAGTGCAAGCGTATCTCTTGTTTTGGTGATGAAATTAGTAAGATACAAATTAAAATTATAAGATGTTTCGGTGATCTATTTTCGCCTACCAAGATATCTTACAATTTGGATCAGAGGAAGTACATCATGCTCAATTCGAGACATCACCACGCAATTACATACAAGGACAAGACAAAATCTACAGACAAATTACTCTGCAATTTCGCTCCATCAAATTACATCATTTGCAGTTGCAAGGAAGGATATTTTCTACTTCAGCATTTACATGGATCCATCAACTGTGCGCTCTTCCACATAGCTAGTGGAACTCTGAATACGTTCCTCTTCTTGGGCGTTTCGGCCGCTACGATGAGCTTGACCTGCGGCACGTTCTTGCTATTCGGTGTAGCCGGTGGGATCATCGTGATCCGCCTCGCTTTCTTAATTTCTGGTGTTGCCGGTGGGATGATCTTCTTCGGTGTCGCCGGTGGAGTGATCTTGATCCGCACCACGTTCTTCTTCTTCTCCGGCGTCGCAAGCGTGTCGATGTCAGGCAACAACCATGGGAGCCGGAGCGCGGCGGCCGCGGTCAGCCGCTTGTCGGGGTTGCACTCAAGAAGCCCTTTCAAGACTTGGAACCCGTCCTCGGACAACATGTCTGGGTGGAACAGCTCCTCCAGCGTGCTACTGTTCTCCCGCGCCTGCTGGAACGATGGCGGCACTTCATGGGCGAGCGGCAGCGACGCGAACTCCGGCCACGTCCTATCATCCGGCGAGCCGAGCACTCCGAAGACGGTCCTGAGCTGGTCGATCTGCGTCTCGCCCCGTGTCGATCCGGACTCAAGTTGAACGTACATGGTCGCTAGGATTAGCTGCTTCGAGAGGCTGCACCGCCAGCTTGCTATCGGATTCCATAGTCAAGGGTGCCTAGCAACGCGAGGTGAATCGGACTCGAACCATCTTGCCGCCATATGCTTGCCGCCTACGTCTTCGTTTGCACGGCACAAATGTTCTCGGACTCGAACCATCGACCGGATCACCAATTCGTGCGCCTATGTGCGCGTCTTCCTTACGCGGGGAGATGGAAATCCCCGGTCATTTTGACATTTTGTATGGTCGATTAGGATCCATGAGTACATTTTGTAGCTGACTCTAATTGCAAATCTTTGGTGGTACTTTGAAAAGGGTGCTTTAAATGGTTAAGCAATTTGAGACATTTTTTTAACGAAATTTCACCGATATATTAAAAATCATCAACAACGGTACAAAAAAGGCCAAAAGTAATAAAATGCCACAAAAGGAAATATTATTTCCCTTTTTTATAAGTGGGCTTGTTATTCACCTTTCTATTGGTATTTTTTCTTTTCCAACTAATCACTATCAAAATTAGGAGAAATGTTCTTTATTATTATTCTTAGTGAGAATAATAGTTCTAAAGTATTTTATCAATATTATAAATCACCTTTTAGTATTGTTTGCAGTTATTATTTTTAAATTGTTACTTAGGGCACAATTATATTATTATTGGAATTTATTTTACTCAAATAATGAAATGGTGGTTTGTTTTCATCTAGGAAGACAAAATTCTATTTGTTTCATGTTGAAGATATGGCTTTGCTATTTTGAATTTAAGAAAGTATATGTAAGGGTTTTTATTTATTCTTAAATATTTATTGAGAAAAGTGCATAAGATTTTGATGTAGATGGATAGATCTTATTTTTGTGATAATTTTGATATATTGTTTTTAATTTACCGGTTTAGGATGAATTAGATGTGAATTTTATAAGTTTAAATGATTTTTTGAAATTTTGTTTAATAGAAGTCTTTTACACATGTGGACGGCTCGATCACTGATGTGTGGGATCCAGGGTCCAGTCAACTACCATATGGGCGAGAGTCAACTGATACTTTTTATATCGAGTTGGTTCCGGCCATAGTCAATGACACGCGTGGCAGGTCCACGTCGATTGCCATCTATGCATTGACTTTGGTGAAACTGACCATGGGTCCACAAGTGTGACGTCATCGTCAACAACATGACGTCAAGGCGTTAGTGAGCGATGGCACCTCCAATTAATGAGAGCCCAACACGCGTGACTGATACCATTCAACTCAGAACACTGACAAGTTGAACGAGCTATTCTAGTGAATAGATGGTCACTCGCATCATCATCGGCGAGCACTCCTGCGGCAGCGCTCATCGGACATCTACCAATCCTATGCTACAGATGCTCCTAGGATTAACT
Source organism: Avena insularis (assembly GCA_023614405.1). Classification (NCBI taxonomy): domain Eukaryota; kingdom Viridiplantae; phylum Streptophyta; class Magnoliopsida; order Poales; family Poaceae; genus Avena; species Avena insularis. The sequence continues at coordinate 418,758,298 of CM042685.1, read as the reverse complement.
AAGGGGCTCTAGTGCAAACTGACGTTGGGAGGATGGGCTAGCCATCGAGGTCCTATGGTGGCCAGAGTTGAGTGCATCGTCAAGTTTTATCGAGAGATCCGTCGAAGAGGAAGTCCACTATTGCGTCAATTGAGACCTCTAGAGAGAGTGGAGTTAGGTTCTGAGGAGTAAGGAAGAAGGGGTGCATCTCCAGGGCTATTTATAGCTCTAGGGAAGGTCGGTTCCAACGACAACCGACTCCAGCGATGACCGAGATCTAGCGGCCATGTTGGTTAGGTTTTCATACGGCTCCGATTGTTTCTTTGCCACGAATTCGAGGATTCGATGGCATAGCTCACAAATGATGGCATGTGTCATATGCGCGTTAAATAGACGCGCTTAAGTTGGTTCCTCGCTGTCGACATCGCCTTCTCCCTTACATTGACGAAGACTGTGGAAAAAGAGACAGTACCAATTATGTATTGGAGTGGGTCCCGTTCGACAGCGTCTAGGAGTTAAGTGAGGTTGGCATGGGCTAATAGTTGGGATGTGGCGTAGGTTAGGTCAGTGGGCTACGATCCGGTTGGGGTTTCTGTTATTTGTTCTTCTCATTTCTTTTTGCCTCTTTTTTCCTATTTTCCGTTTGTTTTCCCTATTTTAATTATGTTTTGAATTTTGTTCTATTTTGAAAAGTTTTTGAATAATTCAAATATTCGAATTATTATGAATATCACTAAAAGGTACTTTTTGTCCCTCCAAAGTATTATGGAAATCGTTTTGAGCCATTTCTTTCTCACATATTTAATATGTGATATTCAAATATGTCTTAACCTTTCAAAAGAGGCTGTTTAAAATATGTATTATGGAAAGTATTGGGTAGGCAATACTTTCGTAATTGGAAATAATTTTATATAAGAAAAGAATATTTGAAACCTTCAAATGGAGTATTTGTTCAAAATAAAATGAATATTTTGAACACCCAAAGATTTACGTGGTCTGTTTATACTTCCTTTCTTTTATTTGGATAAGACGTTAAAGATTTATACATTCTTTTCTAGTCATGAAAATGTGGAATATTAATTAGGGTTTCCATTTAAAAAGAGATATGCGGTGACCCAACACACCACTGCATGTTGTAGTTCGCAAGTCATTGACATAATATTCATGGAGTACCATTTCGCAAATATCTTATCCCTAAGAGTGGTACAACAGAAACAATACGGGTTTGCAACTTTTACATGTTCATTATAGTCATCCAAAATTATACAAATGATTCAAAATCCTCGGTCCATTGAGAACTTCGAATATTGAAATTCAATCTAACTATCTTTGGTAGCAATGATATCACTAGAAGGAATGCCACTGGATCTCAACAACTTATTTAAGTAAGTCTATGCTGCTCGGCTTATCTATACTATTCTAAAGACTACTCTTTTGTTTCCATGTCTTTATAGTCTGCTCCATACTCTATACCGTAGTCTACTCTTTCAATGTCGAGCTCTCTGTCGTTACTATGCATACTGCTTTCCTCTCTCTTGATATTCTCACAGTCTAGCAAAGGTTTAAGAACATAATTTGATTACAAGTGTATTTAGCAAGTTCTATAATTGGGTGTGTGTGATGTGTAACCATAGATCAAACATCTCGGTTTTATTTTTTGTTCTCAAAATGGTTTCTTATCAAAGTTAGTTTTTAATATAGAAAAACTATGTCTGTCAATTTTCAGGTTTGTTCGCAATCTGTTCCTTATATAGGGAGTATCATGTTTTATACACTTTCGAGAGTTGCGCTACTTTTTCTATAAACGTCCCTGGCCTTATTGTGGTAACACGCTTTCTTAGGTGTCTGCCATGTTACCAAGTTTCTCTAAATCACACCGAGCTCTACCTAATTCCGTATACCTTCCTTTGCATCGAACCCGATCAACGACCGTTACTCAAATGATATCCTTTCGGAGATACTAATTTATCATCTTGTAGCACAAGATGAGAACGTTATGGGCTCCCACCCACTGCAATTCCTCTAAGGAAATATAGCCCAACTTAGTCATCTGAAGTCATGAAACGAACAAGAACTTATGAGTTGCTCTTATGAGTTGCTCGTCACATTCCAAGATGTGTGGTCAACGTGGTTTGTACGGTGCCTTGAAATAACCGTCTATATGTGTTGTTTACACCTACGTTTTTTGATACAATGGAATATATTTCCACAACATATCACACTGTGGTTTTTATTTACCTTCTATTCATAGATACATTTCATTCATAAAAAATATTTGTTTATGTAGAAACATTTGTGATACTTTCAAAAAAAATATTTAAAAAATATAAGGTGTAAGTTGCAAGAGTTTTGCAAGGTTTAATTTGTCACTTCTATGTAAGGTCAAACTTGTCCGATAGCTGTGAGATAATGCAGTTCGAAGGTTCAATTTGAGTCTTATCCTCTGGTTCTATAAATAGCAACCGTTGTCCGGTAAAGACAATATTTTAGACAATATTTTGAACAGAAATATGCCCTTGCCCCCGGTGGCTTTGCCCCTCCCTTTGGGAGCTGCCCATCTAGATTCGGTCAACCACGATGCTAATACTAGCTGAGGGTGCCTATATGCTGGATAACTATATGATAATTTATTGTCAGGCTGAGAGGGTGTGCAGTGTGTTTCATTGTGTAAGGAAACGACACAACAAGAATAGCTAATGCGCGGGATCATGTTACGACATGACGAATTTGATACTCCATATTCCTGTTGATGCGAGGTTTTACATGCACAGTCTTGTGATATAGCATTGTATCCCATACTAACAAATACTTTAATCATAATCTAAACTAATTCAGAGTTCAAATCACTTTCGTGTGAAAAATAGAAATTGTTTTTCACATAGTTTCATGTTATTTAAGTAACTTAGGAAATGATTACATCCCTGAAAATAACATGTGAATTAAATTATCAAAGGTATATACTAGACATGAAAAATTCACACGAAATCATGAACATGGTGACACGAAATAAACAGTCTACGTGTGTCAAATACACCGTGCAAGGACCATAGACAAAAAGTAGCCCACCTGATGCATTTAATATTCACATGCACACGGTGCGTGTGTCAGCAGAAAAAAGATAGCCATCAAGCAGGTGCATTTAGTATTCAGGAAATAAAGTCGACAACTTTGTTTCCTATAGTTGTTGGTTTCACCGAAACAAAATCAGGAAGCAAACTAAAAACAAAAATCGCGCGGCGAACTAACGGTATGTAAAGTTGATAGCTTTGTTTTGTCTAACTGGTGTTTCATGTGGCTGGTGTTTCCACGGAACCAAAATCTTGAAGCAAACTAAAAATAAAAACCGCATGTAAAGTCAACAACTTTGTTTTGTCTAGCTATTGCTTCCATAGTCAATAAATGCAATAACACGAAATAAACAGTGTACATGTGTCATCCATCAAATAGAGACAAAAGTGTCCACCTGCCCACAACTTTCCACAACTTTTGACTAATACGTAACGTTGTACAGTCAATAAATGCAATGATACCATACCCCATGTAAGTCCGCCTCTGCCAAAATGGTCCGTACACTGCAAGCAGTTGTGTCACTGCCAAAAGGTGCCACGCAATTTTAGCCATGTTCCTGCCCGGGTCGACACGAAATTAGCATCTAATTGTACTGACATTTTCTTAACCACAAGCTGCAAGACACCTAGTACAGATCTCCAGCCCAAAATCGGACGGTAGCTAGAGGGGGGAGGCAAAGCCACCAGGTGGTAAAAAATCCACACTCTATTTTGAAAAATCGATATATGCTTTAATACAACTAAATTCTAAACTCAATTGATTTTTTTGAGGCATTATGACAGTAGGATCCCACTGGGACCTACTGCCTCTCGAACTATATTAATAAAGCCCCATTGAAGGGGTAGAAGGAATTTATAACAGTTACAGGGGTAATCTAGTATCAGCCGCCATAAACAAGTAAAAGAGGGTAGATTACAAAGAGCAGGATGTAGAGAGTCCTTTGTTCTATATATCAGTAGCCCAAAGTCAGTTTTGAACCTATTCTTCCAGAAATTAACTTCTGGTATAATGCCATTGAAATAGAGATTATTTCTTTGTTTCCAAATACTCCATGCAGCATACATAAAAACTTCCAAGAACATTGGTATGTTATCCCTTCTTTTTGATTCAGCAATAATGTCCAAACGATCCCCAAGCTGATCCCATGTAACATTTAGCAATGACCAACAACTCATACTGAAACTGCAATGAAAGAAAAGATGTTCCACTGTTTTCTCCACATTGTCTTGGCAGAGTATACAGTTATATCCTAAGTTAAGAATTTGTTGTTTCCTTTTCAACATGTTTCTAGTGTTTAATCTGTCAGAAAATAAAAGCCAGCAAAAGAATTTGATCTTTGGGATGGATCTTGATTTCCATATCCATTTAAATGCTTCATGCACAACAATTTTCCTGAAACATAAATTATAGTATAGCTTAGCTTTGTACTCTTTACCCCAAGTGTAGTTCCATGCATCAGTTCTGTGATTCCCAAAATCCAGATCAGAAGCAAGTTGTTGTAGATCTCTGACCTCCTGTTTAGCCTACGAGGAAATAGGTAAGTGAAAGCTTTGTGACAGGTGTGTTGCAGATAAGAATTCTTGCACAGACACATCCTCATTCAAATAGAAAGAAAAGGCTTTAGGGAAATTGCTGAAGCTGGCTCATTAAGCCAGTTGTCTTTCCAAAATATCACTATAGTACCATTGCCAATCTCACATCTAGTAATTCCTCTATATAAATCGGAGAAAGCTTACAGACATCCTTCCACCAAAAGGAGCCACAGGGATCCACTGCATGGGGGATCTTGTTTAGATAATAAGCATTCCACACAAGACTAACCCAGGGTGTATCCTCCTTATTGTAGAACTTGTGCAAAAAATTTAAGAGCAGTGCCTCATTCTGAATTTTTAAATTCAAGACCCCAACACCACCTTTATCTTTTGGTCTACAAACTTTATCCCAAAGCAATCAGAGAACTGCATTTTTCTCCTTCCTCAGTTTTCTTGTTCCAAAGACAGTGTTTCTGAATTTTTTCTATATGTTCCATTATCTTGGATGGAATATGCATAGAGCACATAGATAACATAGCAATGGAGGTTAATAAGGAATTTATAATAGTTACTCTTCCACTATAAGTCATTATTAAGAAAGAGGCAGACATTTTCCTTTCTATTCTGTCCACAAGAGGCATCAGTTCCATAATAGTAGGTTTGGTTGTACCTACAGGTAGCCCCAGATAAGTGAATGGCATTTTCCCCACAGTACATCCAAAAGAATTAGCCAATCTATGAACAGATTCATTGTCTAAATTAATAAGGATCATCATTGACTTGGTGAAGTTGATATTGAGACCAGTGGATAAGGCATAATCCTTAAGAATTTTTTTCATAGCACTTAGTTGAAAAGAGCAAGCAGGGAGTATGATTAGAGTATCATCTGCATATTGCACAACAGGGTAATCCATCTCATAATCAGCAGAGAAAGGGGCTTTTAAGATATTATCTTTGAAAGCTTTGTTAATTGCTGATTGGAGCAGATCTGTAGCAAGTACAAAGATCAAGGGTGAGAAGGGATCTCCCTGTCTAACTCCCCTAAGACAATGAAACTACCTGCCAGGAGTACCATTCAGCAAAACAGATGATTTACCAGAGTCAAATAGTAGTGACATCCAAGATAGCCATCTTTCATCAAAGCCCATTTGTTTCATTATTTTCAGCATGGGACCATGCTCAATGGTGTCAAAACCTTTAGCAAAGTCTAGCTTCAACAGAACAATTTATTTCTTAGAAGATTCACACTGAAACAAGTACTCAAAGGCCCATGCTAAGCAATCCTGAATATTCCTGCCCTTGAGAAAACGATACTGATTTTTGTGAACAATCTTCAAAACTACTTTCTGCAATCTATTGGCTAATAACTTAGTAATAATCTTAAGGCAACAATTAAGAAGAGTAATGGGCCTGTAATCATTCATAGACAGTGGAACAGCCACCTTACGGATGAGAGTAATGAAGCCCATGTTAATACTCTCAAGGTCCAGTTTCCCTTCGAAGAAATCAAAACATAGTTGATAGATATCATGTTTAACAATTTGCCAGTAACTCTTAAGGAATTTCCAATTAAACCCATCAGGCACTGGTGCCTTCTCTACAGGCATAGATTTAATAACCTCATCAATTTCATTTGTAGTGAATGGAGCAGACAGTTCCTTAAGGCTAGGAATAGGTTGAATCAGATGATCTAAGTTAAATCTCATTTTGAGGATTATTCTTTGTGCCTAGCCTGGCCTTAAAAGTTTCAAAAATAATTTTTGCTTTAACAGTATGATCAGTCACATCTGTCCCATCAGGTAAGTTTAGATGATAAATTGAGTTTCTCATATACCTCTCGGTAGCAAAATTTTGAAAAAACTTAAGAGTTTTCATCACCAAACTTTGTCCATCTAATTGTACATCTTTTTTCCAATACTGTCTTTGATACTCAAGAAGCTTAATCAGATGAGCTTTTAAAATGTTCCTGAAGTTAGTTTCAGGAATAGATAAACCCCTATGATCCTCAATATTATCTAGCTCTAAAATAGCTTTATTTGTGTTTTCAATGCATATAGAGAGTTTTGAAATTGACTTGCTCCATTTCTTAATATCATATCTCAACCTTTTGAATTTGGCATTAAGATTAGCAGCACTATTCATCTTATAGGTTGGCTTATTCCAACTTTGAGCCACCATCTCATTAAATCCCTGGTGAGCAACCCAGAAATTTTCAAACCTGAATATTTTAGCAGCAGGTATGGAAGTTTGCATGGACAAGACTAGAGGAACATGGTCAGAACTAGGTTTGCTTTGTGGGGTAACCAGGGTATTAGCAGCCCCGTCTCCAGGATTTGGGGGCCCTGGTGCGACTTACAAAATGGGGCTCTAATTTTTGTTCAAACTTAATAACTAGCAAAAGAAAATCATATGATTGCTTTAATTATATAACTTTAAAATGTGCTATTTCATACAATATCCAGAAATATATCAAGTATTCATTCTAAAACTATAAATATGGCACTAAAGAAATAAACGAACCTTAGGTTCCACCAAAAAGTGTCATGCGTCTGGTATTTCTTGAAATAAAATCTTCAATCATGTCTTTATAGTTAATCTTCTCTAAGATATCATTCTCAAGTGCTATTGTTGCCAGTCCACTGAGTCTTTCTTGTGTCATAGTAGAACGCATGTAGGATTTTAGCAACTTGAGTTTAGAAAAGCTCCTTTCCGCAGATGCAACAGTAACAGGAATTGTTAACAAAATTCTGTATGCAATATTAGCAAAAGGATAAAAGGGGCGCTTCTCTAAAAACTTCAGAATATCAAGAGGACCCATAGATTTTTCAAGTAAATCCTTGATAAAAATCAACTCCCTGCACAATTCGTTTCCATCAATATCCTTATGTTTTTCATCAGGATCTTTTTGATGCGTAAGTGCAGCCTCAAGTTTGACACAAGCATCCATCAAACTCTTCTCATCTAATGATCGCAGCTTGGTATTGTTCAAATCTGGTATTGTTCATACTCCTGGTATTGTTCAAATCTGGTTGTAAGTGAGGCAATAGCTTGATCGACAATACGTAAAAAATAATTGATCCTAAATGACTCCTCTGTAGAATGTGATTCAGTAGGCGTATTAGTTGGACCCTCATCAAACTGTCTTTTTCTTGTAATTTTCCGCTTGGTGCGAAACCCCGGATTAATATCCATATCCATAGCAATTATTTTAGCAGCCTCCAATGCTTTTGAAAAGTCAGTTTCTCTATACTTGGTGAAAAAGGAAATCAGCCCATCTACAGACTCAATTGCAATATCAATAACCATATCCTTTGACTGTAGTTGCTTACTTACCAAATCGATAGAAGATAATATTTCATACCAAATGATTATAGAAACCAAAAACTCAAAGTCACCAAGTTCATTTTCTGCCAATGATTTAGCTACACTACTTGTCATGGGATCCTTATCAGTTTCAGCCACTTGTAGCAAAGCCTCTCTCATGTCTGACATTTGGAACCTTATAGCCTTAATACTATCAACACGGCTCTCCCAACGAGTAGCTGACAATGACTTGAGAGTCAATCCGGTTATATTATCCTTAAGAATTTGCCATCTCTTTGTAGAATTAGCAAATGTTGTATAGATGCGTTGGATAATTCCAAAAAAATCAGTTGCATTACGACAAGAATTTGCCATATCACATAATGTCAAATTTAGACTATGACAACCACAAGCTGAATAAAAAGCTCTTGGATTTATATTCAAAAGTTTTCTTTGTACCCCCTGATGTTTTCCTTTCATATTCGAACCATTATCATATCCCTGCCCTCTCACATTGTTTATATCAAGTTCAAGCCTCTTCAGAACCTCTTCTAAAACATCAAACAATCCCTGCCCAGTGGTATCATTCACATCCAAAAAAACTATGAAAGATTCCTCGATGCAAACTGAACCAGAAGATGTATCAACATACCTTATTATCAAAGACATCTGTTCTTGATGGCTTACATCAGGAGTACAGTCCAGTATAACTGAGAAATACTTTGCCTTTTTTACCTTACCAATGATTTCAGACCTAATTGCAGTAGCTAGCAAAGTTATCAACTCATTTTGGATGGAAGGACCAAGATAATGATCACGAATTTTATCATTTGTAATTCGTTCAACATACTTGCATAACCGGGTCAAATTTAGCCAACATTTGAACCAATCCCAAGAAATTTCCATTGTTGTCTTGGTACAACTTGCAATTAGTGCCACGAAATGCAATGTTATGTTCTCCAAGAAATTGTACAATTGAAAGAATCCTGTGCAAAACTTTCCTCCAATGCTCCTTTTCCTTTTCAAGTTCTCGCTGAGCAACTTTATCAATCGTTTGATTGTTCTGAAACCTCATACGCAAGTCATACCATGCACTCATATTTGTAACATGTTCTCTACTAGATTCATGTTGATGAAGTCTAGTGCTAAGATGTACCCAGTCACTGAAACCCTCATTTGCTAATGATCCTTTCACAAGCCCCTTTTTTAATAATTTGCAGCAAAAACAAAATATTATGTCAAGCCTTTTGCTATATACAAGCCATTCTCTATCACACTTTTCTCCATTTGGGAGATCTCTACTGTATGCTGATGCAGAAAACCTTCTAGATAATTTGCCTTTAGGACCATGCTCAATAGATAAGTCTGTTTTAGGACACTTTTGCAGCAAAATATCAATCATTCTACGATCAAGACCATCCCAATATATTGGATCAAACATATCAGAATAAAAAGAGCTATTGGTATCATCAGAAACAGTAGCATCATTCACTTCAACGCTGGTATTAGCATTATTACCTTCATCATAAATAGTAGCATTATCGTGCTCATCACGGGTGTTAGCATCATCGCCCTCATCACCGGTGTTAGCATCATCGCCTTCATCAGATTCTGCATTGTGAGCCTCAACCTCTAGCGCATCTTCAGCACGAACATCATCAACATTAGCAGCGGGAGTTTGATTTTCTGAATTTATTTGAGACTCTTTCACGACAAATCTGTCTAGAGCACCCTTTTGAGACTGAGTTGCTGCTTCTAATCTCTGTTTTTTCCTCTTCTTTTCGGCACCCGATTGACATTTCGTTTTTCTCATGATTCGTCCTATTTCATAAATTAATAAATTAACAAAATTATTGAAACAATTCAATATGACAAGATCCACAAGCGTAGTGTCCGTTCTGAAACAATTCATACCTTGACAAGTGAACAACTGAATGCTGATTGCCGGATCGGATTGACTTCAAAACGGACTTCAGAATTCTAGGAACAATTCAGTTTAAACTTTAGAAATTACAGCCGTGAAGTCTGAAGTGAATTAATTTTAGAGCAAGGGTTGTTCAATCCTTACAATGCAAAAGTACCGTACTATGCTTCTCCCAAGTACTGTACTATGGAATTGCAATCAATTTTTGAGCAGCAAGGCGTCTATCGATCTGGCAAGAAACAACATCGCATAAGGTATTGAAGTTAAAAGAAAAAACAGAATAAGGACCGTCAGCGGCACGGCCGGCCGGCCAGCCGTCCGGCCCTGTATGGGAACGTCAACGAGATGAGATGCCAGGGAATTACCAGCTTGGATTGGGGTCTAGGCGATATGCCGATCTGATAGCTGATCGATGGCGAAGACAACTTGGCGAGCGGAGTCAGGGCAATTCGAGGAGTCCACCCGTCGAACGAAACAGTCGGAGAGTCTCACCGCTTGTATACCCACGCGTATATGGACCGGTTAGCACGAGAAATACTACTAGGCTGTATGTATTCGGGGGCCCTTCCAATTTGGGGGCCTGGTTCCATCGCTCACATGGAACATGTCCATCGACGGGCCTGGGTATTAGGGTAGGAAAGAGTCCAATGCATGTAAGTAAAAAAACCAATCCAGTTGTTCTAATAAAGGTTGTTCTTGCATATTACTCCAAGTGTATCTCCTTCCCTTAATAGGGATCTCAGTTAAATGTTGCTCCCCGATAAAATTGTTGAAAAGCATCATGTCCATTGTATTTCCACCAGACTTGTTTCTATTTGAAGGAGATCTAATAAAATTAAAATCCCCTAGTAAGATCCAGTCCTCATCATCTGGGATTTTCAAATCAAAAGCCATGCAATAAAATCTTCTCTATCAGTTCCCCCACAGGGGCCATAAATATTGATCAGGGTCCAAGACTGAGAAGATTGAGTAGAGGTAAAGTGCACAGATAAAGCAAATTTAGTACAATGCATAACTAGGCCAGAGAACATTGAACTCTTCCAAATGATAATCAAACCACCAGAAGCACCATGAGAGGGCACATACACAAATTCATCAAAGCTAGCAGGACAACATTCTTTAATAAAGGAAATATCAAAGAAGTCTTTCTTAGTTTCTTACAAGCACACAACTGAACAAGCCCTAGACACAATGGCATTATGCAGAGCTAACTGCTTAGGTCTAGAATTAAGTCCTCTAATATTCCAACATAAAACAAACCAATACTTAAAGGGGTGCATTAAAGATAACAAAAGCAGCAGATCTGAAGAGTCTTCTAGTCTTCAGAAACCTCCTCTTCCTGAGGAGCCTGCAGCAGCATCAAAGATGTGACTTGAGAAGGGGGCACTCCACAAAGATTGATTCCAATTGCTTGCAACATGGGAACATGAGTGAGAGGTGGAACAACATAATCTTTCATAGAAACAGACCCTTTCTTGGACTTCTGTTTATCCTTCACTTCAGGGATAATAATGTTCTACACTTTAGAGGCAGTTTGTTTGGTATCAGATATGTTCCTGGGTTTGAAGCCTCTGAACCTAGTTGATCTGGCACTCCTTCTAACTTGATCAGTACATAAATGGGTGCCTGACTCGATCATATTGACAATGCCCTGTTTTCTTTTCTGCCCCAGCTCCATAGAGTTGTCAATATTGATGACAAACAGAGTCACCAGAAGAATTTTCAAGGAAATTCTCATCATACTCAGAGGGAAACACAGAGACATATCCCTTCTCATGAACACATAATTCTAGCATATCCTGAAATTCCATGGTCCTCCAACCTTCAGTAATCTTATTTTTTTTCCTTTTTCTCCCACATCTGAAAAGGCTCCACAAATAACTCAAAGGACACACTAGCAGGCAGCTTGTAGGACTGAGAAAAAAGGTTTTTATTCTCCAATTCAATTCTTGGATGGAAAGCATTTTTGTAGACCTTTTTAGCCACAGAAAATTGTGCAAGAGCATCAGCATTGGCAGCAAAGAAGTGATCATGAGTCACCATAAGTAAATCAAAGGACGACCTTCTGTTAACAGGAGAGACTGCAACACTTTCCTCCATCACATGATCATGACATGCTTGCATTGGACTGTCAACAACATTCCCAAAAGGTGGACCCACTCCAGCCTCAAAGCTCACACCCTGTTCTCTCAGAACAGCCTGAAAATTAATCAAAGGTGCATCAGCAATCTGGGGCACATTCTGAGGATTAATTTGCACTTGCATATGATTTCCACCTGCCTGAAACTGCAAATTAGCTGCCATAGCCTTACCAGCACCAGGATTATTTTGTCCCTGATCTTGACCCTGCTGCATATTGTTCTGCAGCCAGATTACAACTTGCTGCTGGAAAATCTTCTCATCAGTAGGTCCTTCCCCAAAGAGTGGATGGGGGTCATTGTTGGCAGGATCTTCAGGAGGTGGAGGCACATTGTGAATATGTGCATTCCAATCAGCACTTCTCAACATCACCACAGGAATAGCCCAACTCAACCTCTCACCACCAAGCTGATGCATAACCAGAGTTTTTGGAACAAATTTGGGGTCCACAATTTAAACCTTAACAAGCACATATTGGTCATTAGCATTGAGGTTATGCCAATTAAGAAGCAAACCAAAGTCCTCAACAACACTGCAGATATAAGAGTCAACCTGATAATCTAAGGGGAAACCCAGAAACATCACCCAGATTGCTCTACTAAAACTGGTCAATCTCATATTATTGGACCTATCATGCTTAAAAAAAGGTCACAGTAGTGATGTCATCAATCTCAAAAGTTAAACCCACAACAGTGTCTACAGTAAGCACATCTCTGAAAGTATAGGACCCTAATCCAAAAGGATGATCAGCAAAAGCATCAACTATGTGTAACAACCCTAGTTTCCCGTGCCAAGCCAAGACCACCAGCATGATCGCCTCCTCGTCAGCATCATCTCCGTCGAAGAACGCAAGCCGGGAGGGCTCCAGCTCGTCGGAATTGAGCTCGAGGTGTTTGCTTGCCAAAGTCTAGCGGCCGTCAAATCCCCATCGTCCGGCCACCCCTTGCCTCCCTGACACCGGCAGTGTGCTCCTGGTGAGATTCTGAGCACGCCAACACTCTCCTCTTCCTTCCTCTCGCTCTCTGGCGTCCTCCCCACGAGCACATGCTAGCACCGCCGTTGTTCTTCGCCGCCGTCGTCGCTCCGGCGACCCCCTACAAGTCGTGCCGCCACTTTCTGGCTTAGCACAATGCGCTGAGTCCAGCGCATTTAGCCTCTCAACCCCGCGCGCGCTCGATCAACAGATCGATCATCGATCTGAGGATCAAGATCTTGCTGACGTCAGCCACACGTCATGCCTATGCAATAAATCCTTTTTATTTTAACTAATTGTTTTGTAAAAAAAATTCTGTAATTAAATAATACCTGACATGTGGGCCCTTGTTGTAAGTCAAATAAACATTTCCAGAAATGTTTTCTGTTTAATAAAGTTGTTAAAGTAATTCCAAAATGTAAATTATTTTATAATATTCTAAAAATGATTTAAAATGAATTAAAAATAGAGAAATTCATAACTAATTCATTTTAAATCAGAAAAAATAAATAATATATCAAAATGTTCAGAAAAATGATCTCTAACTAACTAAGCTATAATAATGCATTGTTCAACAACTTGAATTGCAAGTTTAATTAGAAGAACAAAATGAACCCCACAGGTGATTCCGAGGATCCCCTATTCTAGGGTTTGCACCTCTTGGACCCTGTTTAAAATGGTCGAGCATGCTTAGGGTTACAATTCAAAAACTTTTAACTTGTCATATCATCATCCTTGCTTGAGCATTTCATCGATGCCATGTGTTGATTGTTTCCCCTTCTTTCTGGTGTTTGGTTCTTCTCCGGTAGAATACGATATCGGAATCAAGATCGAGATCGAAGCCCGATCAACACCGTCCAAGATCGAAGACCAATACTTGATCAACTATAATCAAGTCAAGCACCAGATGTTCGAAGCTCTTCTTTCTGGATAACAACTGGCAAAGGCAAGCGAAGCCCCGCACATGATATAATCCTATGTTTTTAAGTATTTCAATTCTTGCCATGTGCTTGTGATTCTATAGTCTTTTATCGATAGATAGAGTAATCCTATCTAATGCATGTTTCCTTTGAAGCCTATATTCCCTGATCCACTGCTCCTAGCATAACTAGGGGTTGTCTTGTGAAGCGTTGCTAGAGATGTTACATCTGTTGTGATTAGCCATGCTTAGCTGTTACCGCTGGTCCATCTGGTGGATGAATTAGAGCTGTGAATGAACCTAGTTTGACAGGATGACGTGGTATGATCAGAGATGGATAATAAACATGCTAAGGCTTGTACGGGAGGCCATAGTGGGTTGTGGTTTTTGCAGTCCCATACTTGTCACCCTTAGGACCCGATGTTCTTGCCTCTTGAACCAAGACGAGCGTACAGCCACACGGGGGCCTGAAAACCCCCTCGACCAACTAACTTGCCGAGTAGATTCCATGAGTCACATAGTTCGGGCGTTCCATTCGGCATATGCATTCTGGATCTTCTCGAAGGAGGTGAAGGAGGTGCATTCATACAGGTAGGTAAGCGTGGCAGGGAATGGGAGATGCCCGACATCCGTAATCTCAAACCCTGTTCACATCATTAGGGACCGACTTCGGGACTCGACCCGTTACGGCGGGATCTCCCTAGTGCATGACTCATGGTCTCGGTGAAATCAAGGTAAAGGTCGTGTCTAACCGCCCTTTGTCGGCCTTCCAAGGAAGAGGGCTTATCTAGTGGCATTAAGAGAAGGTTAGTACGTGTGGGTAAAGTTGTACACCCCTGCAGGGTTATTAATCTTTTTGAAAAGCCGTGTCCGCGGTTATGGACGACTTGGGAATGGACATGAAGATCATAGAGAACTTGAACCTAATCGTAAAACTTGGCAAGTTAAATAATGAGTGCTTAAGGATGCTTCCTCAGGGATCAAGGGGGTGATCCTAGATAGGTTCAGCTGATGATGATATGGTGGATATCAAAAGATGACCAGAGTTAGGTTCAGCTGATGATGATACGGTGGATATCAAAAGATGACCAGAGTTAGAGATACTGCTCTCTTATCCCCTTTTAAAATATTCTGATTAGTCGAGATTCTTCTCCCTCTTGTTTTATAAACAAAGATGGCATTATGAAAAATAACTCCACCAGCCATAAGTCTTGCGAAGTACACCCTGTACTCACCCTTGCTCCATTGATACTTTTGCAGCAGATTAAGTGTTACCATATAAGATGAGTTCTTCACGGCATCGACATCGACGAGTAGTTTGGAGTTCTCAGTTGGCAGTCTCGGATCTATGGATTGGACGTCATCGTTATGCTTCAGGCCTCTTAGGCTATTTGTTAAGTTTGCTATACTTAATAGCATAATTTGCCTTCCGTTGTTTGATGTTTTGTGGTCAGTGACCTATGCTTGTAATACTTTGGTTCTTCGCTCAGTTATGAGCTTGTTGTAATAAATTTTGTGTCATAGGGTCACTGTTGTGTTGTCAATTCTCTCTCTGTACGCTTCCGAGATTTAGGTTAGGCTTATATCAGATAGAGGTTTGGGATTTGTCTAGCCGTAATCCCGGGGTTGTCACACTATGTGACCAGCTTCAATCAGAAGGCCTCTAAGGGTTATTCTCATCTCCTCACGCAGATGGATAGGGATAAATCTATTTGTCTCTGCAATGGTAACTTTGGCATGATGTAAAGGAGGCTCAGCAGTCACCACTAGATCAGTTCTCACCTTGCGATTCACCGCGCCATGGTCGATAGACATGCCCTCCGGGAGGAAGGCCAGAGGGTTGACAGGAAAGGTGGCCATGCCGAAGCTAGAAGCAATCGCAGTGTCCTCAGAAGCGCCGCCATGAGGGTTTACTGTTGCAAGCTGTGAGGGAGACGAAAAGGCAAGCTCTGTTTGTTTAGGAACCAACACCTGCGAACCTAGGGGATGTCGTTTAACAACCCAGCTTTTAGTAGATAATGAAGGAAACAGTTTCGACTTAGATAAATTGCCATTAATTGGTCTGATCAAATCACCCATTAAACAGTTAGAGTCTTCTTTTTTTCCAGATTTTCCTCTTTGAACAGTTTGGACCGGAATGTCCCACCACACCGCAACTGGGACAAGTAACTTTTTTCCAGGCCCAAGTCTTAGGATAGCTAGGCTGACAGACCAAACACTTTCTCCCTCTTTGATGATGGTCTAGATGACCAGAAGTCCAGCATCTCGAGCACAAGTTCAATTTTTTGAAAATGAAGTCGTTGGGCGGGACAGATTTTAGTGGAACTACACTCGCAATTTCAGGATCACTATAACCGGCATGCCTAAGATCAAGGATATTCAAAAAGTGGATCTAGGGATAGAATCGAAATACCTTGTTTCGAACAAATCACCGGCAAAAAAATTGACAAGCACGTGTGATTCAGAGAAATTAACAGATCCTTCAAACACTCCAAATTTGATAATCTTTTGATTTTGTAGAGAAGAGGGCTTTGTGCAATGTTGATCTCCACTGTCCTTCAGAACATTTAGCTCCCTCGGCAAAGAAGAATCCTTGGTAGCACTATCTTGTAAAAATTTGAGTACAGGATTCCAATTCAAAGAACCACGCTGAGAAAGCTTAACAATTTCAGAGTCCATCCTAAATACAGGATCTTCAGGAAAGCATGTGACCAGGGGATGAACACCTCTGAACAGAGAAAAGTGGCAAACAAAATCTGGTCAAATATGATCTTTGAGGTCATAGATAAAATGGCCCACCTTGTTTGAAGCCAGGGAGAAACGAAAGCGTCGATCACTGAGCTGAAAAACTCTAAAAGCAGAACATGATCCACCCAAACATCATTGAAGTGCTAGTCCAACAGATTCCTCAGTAAGAGGGAATGCCGCAGATGAAAACGAGACAACCAGAAAGAACTCCTTTGAACCTTGAGATGGCTAAAAATTTGACGTAGATCCAAAACGCCAACGCACTTCCTTTTCGATAGCAAGGCCAGGACTGAAATCCCAATGAAGAAGACCCTCCATCAGAACAAAACCTAGCAAATCTAATAAGGGAAAGTGGACGAAGGGATCAAGCGATCACAATCGGTATGAGAATGTAGCTGAGGAGAAGGGGAAGAAGATGATCGGAACAGAAGTGGAGGAAGGGCACCAACGACAGAGATCGTCGGCGATTTAGGCTAGACGGCGGCAGGGGGGTACGGGGACGTGGGAGCTCCATTTTTCCTTCTCAAACTCAATTGATTTTAATTCCCTTGTTTTGAATTTTAGACAAATTTTCCCTATTTTACGGTTTTATGAATTTCACTTTAGAATTTTCATATATTTGAAGTATATATAACTTCAAATTCAATATTTTGAGATTTTGGTTTGAAATAATATTCCCTATTTTTTAGAAATATTATTTAGGATTAGATGATTTTTAGAGTATTTTTACTCACTTTTAAGTATTTATTTATGTCAAATAACTCACTTGGAGTTTTTATCGTATAAAACATATTTTTAATAATTCTAGAAAAATAGGATTTTGAATCCTTGCATGTTTAACTATTTGGAACTAAATATCAAAGGTATTTTTTGTTAATTGGAAATTTAAAGGAATTGTGAAATTACTAACTCCCCCTAGTCCCACTGGTCAAACCAATTGGTTAAAATCAGTTGACTTGTTTTGGTCAAACCAAACCGGTCTGTGCTCCTTCTCTCACATTTGCTCGCTCTTCCCCATGTACTCCCATCTGTCGACTCTGTGCCGCCACTATTATGACGGTTGTTCCTGGCCGTCTCCATCTCCGTCATGGCTCGCAGTCGAATCCCCTCACTCCGCTTTACACTTGTACCGCTTAGATTTTCCTATCTCTACATCTCGCGGCCTCTCGCAACCCTGACCCTAGGGTTTTGGTTTCGCGGCACCATCGCGGTATGACGCTCCTCCGGTGCTCCCTCGCCATCGAGATGGTGCTGGAGTGCCTCTGTGGCATCTCCCCCATGCTAATCGGTTGGCGTAGGTCGAGATACCCCCCACTGGGTGCTCTCTGTGCATCGACGGTGGTTCTCTTCTTCCTCTCCGACCCCGGTAAGCTAAGCTAGCGTGCGTATATAGGCAAGTGACTTCCCTCTTCTCTCTCTCTCTCCAACAATTTCTACTATTGGTTTATCTATTCTTGGGTTTCCTCTCTATCTGCTCCTAGTCATGGCTAGTTCTAAGGTTTCTAGAATGTTCTAGAGCATTCTATATGTTCTAAGTAGTTGATTATTATGCTTCTATTGGTTGACATGGTTACTAGTTCTAACTACTTGGTTTGTATATCTACTGAATGTATGCGTATGACACTTTCTTTAGTTATAGTTGACACTTTTGTCAATTAAGTTGTTTCTATGGTTTGTAGTGTTGATCTTGAACTTGTTTAGATTTAGGGTGATGTCTATGTTTCTTCTAGGTTTAGTTAGGTACTGGTCCATGTATTTCTATTATCAATATTGTACATAAGCATGTCTAACTACAAATATTGTACACTGTGAGTATCTAGAACTGTATCCTAGTGTTGTCAACTATTGGGATGTTGCTTTGTTACTATGGTGGTCAAAATCCATAACTCAAGCATCTTGTTTATGTTTAGTTGTGTTTACTTAGTGGCATTTGCTAATGGATTAATGATTTTGTTTGTTACTATGCCATTAATCACATCTTGTATTCTTATATGTGTATTCATGGTTATCCTAGGGCTAATGTTTACTTGTTTTTCCTGAACCTTTGGTTCAGTATTACTGTAAGTATGTTGCTAAGACATTGTTTAATTCCTTATGTACGTGCATTAATATATTTAGATCTTCTTCTCTTCATCTACCTTTTCTTCCTTAGGCAATCTTGTGATCTTATCTAGGGAAGGAAATGTAGATGTCAAGATTTAGTTCTTCCTACAATTATCTATGGTTTGATTTCTAGTTTTTGCCAGAATAGCTAGATGGCATGTCACTATGGTGTTCTCCATTAATGGAGATGCACAGATGCTAGCCCTAGCTAGCCTATGTGCATTCTCAGCTACTACACACACACACACACACACACACACACTCTAATCCTATGTTATAGTTTAGCTATAAACCTTTCAAGATTCAAAAGTGGGTTTGAGGAAGATCTGATGCAGTTCTTCCTTCACCTTGATCATGTTCTTACTCCTTTCTCCCCTCTAGATCTATCTTTCTCTCACACTAGTGAGTGTGGAAAGCTCTTTCTCCTCTATGTCAACCTCTGGTCTGAGAGTGATTCTTATGAGCCGTGGTCTGATGATTTGTGAGGGTTGGGGTTGGGTCTTGGCTTCTATTTATAGTGTTCTAGGGTTCATGTGGTGATACTTGCATTTTGTATCATCATAATAGCACCATGTAGGACTATTTATATTGTTATTGGCATTGATATATCATTGTTTTGTTGGAGATATGCCCAAGAGGCAATAATAAAGTAGGTTATTATCATATATTCATACTTATGACAAATGTTTACATACCATGCTATAATTGTATTAACAGGAAACATTAATACTTGTGTGATTTGTAAACATAAAAGAGTCCCTAGTAAAGCCTCTTGTTAAACTAGCTTGTTGGTTAATATATGATCATGGTTTCCTGATCATGAACACAGATATGTTATTAACAACAGGGTCATATCATTAGGAGAATGATATGATGGACATACTCCTATAGTTAAGCATAGCATAAAGATCAAGTCATTTAATATAGTTCATTTTCTATAAGCTTTCTGATATATAGTAACCTAATTCCTTCGACCATGAGATCATGTTAATCACCATCACCGGAAGCATGCTTTCATGACATCAAACACCACACCGTAACTGGGTGGCTATAAAGGTGGCATTGAGTGTTTGAAAAGTATGGGTTGAGGCACATGGATCAAGAGTGGGATTTGTCCATCCATATGACAGATAGATATACTCTGGGCCCTCTCGGTGGAATGTCATCCAATTAGCTTGCAAGCATGTGACGGGTTCACAAGGGATCACATACCACGGGAACGAGAAAAGAGTACTTATCGGTAACGAGGTTGAACTAGGTATGCAAAGATACCGACGATCAAAACCTCGGATAAGTAAACTATCGTGAGACAAAGGGAAATTGGTATCGTATGTAAGTGGTTCATTTGATCGCAAAGTAATCGTAGAAATATGTGGGAGCCATATGAATTTCCAGATTCCTCTATTGGTTATTGATCGGAGAAGTGTCTTGGTCATGTCTGCATAATTCACGAACCGTAGGGAGACACACTTAAGGATTCGATGTTGTTGAGTAGTTATGGAATGATGAGTAAGAGACCGAATGTTGTTCAGAGTCTCGGATGGGATCCGGGATATCACGAGGAGATCCAGAATGGTCCGGAGAATAAGATTCATATAAGGAAAGTCCTGTTTCGGAGTTGGGGAATGATTCCGGTGTTTTCATCGGAAATATTCTAGAAGGTTCCGGAAGGTCCGGCACTCCGGAGGGTAAGGGTACATGAATGTGTCATGACAATGTGGAATGGTTGCATCATGTACTAGGTCACTTGGCTGGGCAAAATAAAGGGAGAAATCAAATCCTAGTTTGAAAGTCAAACGCCAATTTGAAAAGTCAAATGGCAAGTTTGCTTGGTGGAGGGAGAGTAGGAAACCTACTTGGGGAGGAAGTCTCCTCCCTCCACCCGCCGGCCAAGGAGGAGGAGTTGGAGGAGGACTCCCTCCTCCCAAGCCGCACCCTCCCACCTATAAAAGAAGGGGCAGGGGTGCCCCTCTACCTACACCCAACACAACACCAAAACCCTAGCTCCAGGCGCCACCACCTGCTGCTGCCGCCGCCTAGGGTTTCTCCTCCCAAGTCGCCGAGTTAGGGCTTCTCCAAGCCCTAGCCGCCGGCTACATCAAACCCCCTTGGTGCCTCTAAACCCTAGATCGCCAAGGCCTCTCTCATAGTCCACCATACTCGCTCCGGCTTAAGGCGAAGCCCTGCAAGATCTCCCCTCTACTTCTGGTACCACGTCGTCGTGCTGCCAGAATCGCGAGGAGAGTGCTACAACCTCCGCTGCCTGCTGGAACAAGGGAGAGGAAGGTCTTCATCGAGTACCGAACGTGTGACCGACTGCAGAAGGGCTGCAGCCTTGGCCGGAAGGATCGTCTACGCGATCTTGAGATCGGAAGTGTACGACTACATCACCCACGAGAAACTGCTCTCGTTAACCGCTTTGGATCTTCGAGGGTTAGTATTCTATTGACTCGTTGCTACAATCTAGTAGATAGATCTTGGCTTGATCATAGATTAGATCTTGATTGTGTGTTCATGCGGTAGAAATTTTTTGTTTTCCATGCTACGAACCCCTACAGTGGTATCAGAGCCGTGTCTATATGTAGATCTGTTGCACGAGTAGAACACAATGGTCATTGTGGACGTTGATGCTTTTGTTGTCGATTGCTTCTTGTGTACTTTGCATCTTGCAGGATGGTGGGATGAAGCGGCCCGGGCTAACCTTACATGACATCGTTCATGAGACTTGCTCCACGCTTGACATGCAACTTGTATTGCATAAGTGGCTTTGCGGGTGCGTGTTTCTCCCAACATAGTTAATATTCAATTTACAACGGGTGATTGACAATACTAGTATCAATGTCGTGGTTCTTGTTCGTAAGTTAGAACGACACTTATTGAAAGCCCCAAACCACGTAAAACATGCAAAGAAAATTAGAGGCATCTAACTTTGTTTTGCAAGGGTGTGCTATGATGTGATATGGCCATGATTGTGATTATATATGATGTATTCAATGTTCCTTATTATAAGTTGGCAACCGGCAGGAGCCATATGGTTGTTTCCATTAAGTCCCGCGTGTCTATTATTCAAAGTAGTTGTAATAGTTGATGCTGGTGGAAGACAACCATGAAGCGGCGCCATTGACCTTGACGCCACACCGGTGATGATGGAGATCAAGTGCGTGCTTGAAGATGGAGATCGGAAGCACAAGAAGAAAGGCCATATCATATCACATATTATGAATTGCATGTGATGTTAATCCTTTTATGCATCTTGTATTGCTTAGTTCACGACGGTAGCATTATAAGATGATCCCTCAAGCACACAATTTCAAGTTTTAAAGTGTTCATCCTTAGTAAGCACCGTTGCTAAAGCTCGTTGTTTCGAAGCATCACGTGATGATCGGGTGTGTTAGATTCTGCGAGTGTATACAACGTGAGCAAGCCATATTTGCTCATGCAGAAGCTAAGGTTTGATCTTGACGAGCCTAGCATGTACAGACATGGTCTCGGAACACGGATCACCGAAAGGTAAAGCATGAGTCATATAGTAGATATGATGAACATGTTGATTGTTCGCCATTGAAGCTACATCAACTCTCGTGATGATCGGTTTTGATGTGGTGGATTTGGTTCGTGTGATCACTAAAACAATGTGAGGAATATTGTTTTGAATGGGAGTTCAACAGCAATATGATTAAAAGTTGAACACTACTTATCATAAATTAAATCAAAGTGAATTTGCATAGTTGTTGTAGTCATTGGCATCCGTTTACCACCTTGCACTTAGTTATAATTGAGATGATAGAACTATAGAATTCTGGTTAGTTACTTTACGAACTGGTATCGTATTGTTTTGAAGTGTTAATCTAAAGTTTAAAAGTCCCATTGCAAACTTTCAGTAAGTTCCGGTTACTCCATGAAGTTTAATAGTTGGTATTAAATCAAGAGTAACAATTCCAGTGTTAGTATATAAGTATCATGTTTATCTCCATGATTCTTGATATTCAAAGGATTGTCTTAATATCAAGGTTGCTAGGATCTGAAAGAGTTGTTTCAGAAACCATGATGTGTGTAAGATATTGTGATATCTGAAACAAAGTTTTGGTTGTAACATGATAGAGTATAATATGGCAAAAGTCATGTTCTCATATTTGATGAGAATTTACAAAAGGTTAGAGACACTAGTTGTCCTAATCCTCCAAAAAGGTTTTGGAGAGCAACATTGTACTCACGATTCATCATTATAAGCTAAAAGTAGCTTGATCATGGATAATTCCATGATAAGGGTGAATATCTGATGTAGGTAAAATGTTTACTACACCAAGAGATTACTAAAGAAAGGAATTTGAAAGAACACCAAACATTTGATGATGGTGATCTACTTCAAAGTGCAAGTCCAAAGACATTGGTATTTAACTATACATGCTTTGGACTATGTGTCATGTATATGGCTCCACTATTGATGTTGATAGATTCTGTCAAACAGAAAAAGAAATACTGAAAGAGAATCTCATAAATATATGGCAGAAAAGAAAAGACTAGAATTGTTCAGCTTAGGTATATAAAGGATATGCGTGTTATGGCTATATTCTTTGCTTGTTAAATAATGTGGTTCTTAAGTATTGGATACTGAATTTGTTGGTATGAATCGTCATACGAAAGAACAGAATTCATGAACTACAATGGCCTAAGTAACTAGCAAAAGAATATGTGATGATGTTCATCGAGAACAAATAAAGGGTTATTGTGTTGCTCGTTAAACATCAAAGCTTGCCTTCAAGAGTTGTTTTATCAGGTATTATGAGAACAAAAGGTTGTTCAAATAATTGCCGTAATCCATAAAAGATGGATGATTCACAAATCTCGTTGGAGAAGTCACATCCATAAAACTAGTGCTAAAAATGTCAAAAGACAAATTGATTGAAAGATCACTTAGGAAGTGACGTCGCTGTTTAAATTATATTGGAAAGAAAACATGAAGAAACTCCATGTGAATGGAATTTTGGAGTCCTTTTGATTTTTTATCAAATGACACTTGTGAAACTTTCCTAGAGATAATTAAAACTTCGTTCATAGGCCAAAAGGGAACGAATGACTAGCTTATTGGAACTTGTACATATTGTTGTATGAAGTCCATTATGTGTAGTCAAGAGCGATGGATTTCAACTTCATATGCTTTCTCCAAAAATTTGAGTGAATATATGAATTTTTACTTAATAAGGATGACGTATGAAACATTTGAAAAGTTCAAAGAGTTTCAATATGAAGTGCAAAATCATTGTAACAAGAATTTAAATAGTTTATGATAAGATCATAAAGGAAGATATTTGAGTTACAAGTTTAGCATAATACCTAAGATTTAAGGAATCGTTCCGTGGATTTGCATTTCCCGAAACACCATAAGAGTATGGAGCATTCGAGATATGTAATGAAAACCTTGTTTGACATGGTAAGATCAAAGGTGTAATTCATAAAACTGCCATTATAGTTTAAAGATTAAAAGCTTTAGAGACTACCGTTTTTTCCACTAAAAAGAGCTCCATCATAATCCGTTGAATTGACACCATATAAAGTTATGCTTTGGGATAAAGCCCAAGTTGTCCTTTCTTAAACATTGGTATGCTATGCATAAGAAAGATGTTTGCAACCAAAGTCGGATGAACCTGTCTTTGTATGTTATTTTGAATAACTGTTAAGTATTCCTCTATAACATCGGAGACAAAAGTGTTTGTCACTTAGAACGTCAAGTTTCTTTGAGAAGAAATTTTTTGTGAAAAGATAAGTGGAAGGACAATAGAACTTTGATAAGGTTAAAATAACCTTAGCTATATGTGCAAAGTTGCGCAGCACCGAAAAGTGTTTCGAAGACAGCAACAATGCTCATGGCTCACATACCTCAAAGGTTGTGGTTACGGAGGTCAAAGTTTCTATTGAACCAAGTAGGTCGGGTAAACAATCAAATACCAAGATTTGAGGGTTGAATCATTATTTGAGAATAATGAACGGACTACATGCAAAGAAGCGATGATGGGCCCTGACTCCGTAAAATGGCTTGAAGCCATAAAATCCGTGATAGTTCCATACACGAGAAATCAAGTTTTGAACTTGAAGGACCCTCGAGAAAGGTGTAATACCTTACAGTTGTGTTTGGATCTATAAAGAAATAGACATGGATGTTTCACATCTATGAAATAGTCGACATGTTGGGAAAGAGTTCACAACAATGTTCAAAGGTTGATTATGACAAGATTTGATCTTTCATAGCGATATTTAGTCTAGACGGATTAATATAGCAACCACTACATATAATTTTGTTATGTGGTAGTTGAATAGACAAAACAAGTTCTTCTAATAGAATTGTTACCTAGGACGTGTGCATAACACGGTCCAAAGGGTTTTGTTAATTCAATGGATGCTTAAAAGCATATGCAAACTTCAATGATTGAAGTAAGCATTGCGGAGTTGGAATCTTCACTATGATGGAACTGTTAAAGGAGTTTAAATTCATCGGAGACAATGAATATGCTTGCATTTGCAAGAAATTAAGTGGGAGCGCTAAGACATGTTTCTAATACATTATGTGGAAGACATATTATTGATTGGAAATAATGTATCTTTTATTAACACATATTAAGAATTTCATCCCGATGAAAGACTTAGGCAAAACCCAAATATTTGGCATCAATAGACGCTAATATGGTTGTGCCGAAAGTACATAGATGATGTATTGAATGAGTTCAATATAGAAACTACAAGAAAGTTCTTGTCACATAGAAAGGATTGAATGAGTTCAATATTGATGATATATTCAAGTGTATTGACACTTGGTAAGTGAAACAAAGATTCAAGTATAGATTGATACTTGATGTATGAAATCACAAAGAGTATTTATATCAATCATACTGTGATATGTACAAATCCAGATATGTCCTATGCTCTAAATGTTATGAGCATATACCAGAATGATTTATAAGATGATCATTGGACGATAGTAAGGATATTCTTATGATCTTTTGGAAGAACTTAGAGTATATTATTTTGTAGAAGTGGCAAAAAGATGGTTAGTTCATTGTAAAAGTACTACATTGATACTAGTTTTGTCACAAAGTATGAATTAAGTTTATCTCAATCTAAACTAAGGATGGCACAATGTAATGGAAAGTAAGTTCCATAATGGATTTGGATGAGTTCCAAAGTTAAGACATTGTGACAGATACTACAACAAAAGGCTAAGTATATGACTGCTATTATAGCAGCTATAGAGGGCATTTGTGTCAAGTAGTTTGTTATCAAACTAGGTGTAGTTCACAGCGGGATAATACTATGAAGATATATTGTACGACAATATTATCAACATGTTTTAACCCCAAAGAACTAAAGGTCTCACCAAAGGACCAAATTTATACAAAGCCATCTCATTAGAGAATGAGTGATGTGTAGAGACGCAAAGACATGCAATTACACACGGACCTGAAAGTGTCGGATCCGGAGATCAGTTGATCACTAGCAATCGTGTAAATACAACACCGGAAAGCCATAGGTGTTGAACACACAAAGGTTTGAAACTAGATTATTGACTCTAGTTCAAGTGGGAGACTGTTGAAGATATGCCCAAGAGGCAATAATAAAGTAGGTTATTATCATATCTTCATACTTATGACAAATGTTTACATACCATGCTATAATTGTATTAACAGGAAACATTAATACTTGTGTGATTTGTAAACATAAAAGAGTCCCTAGTAAAGCCTCTTGTTAAACTAGCTTGTTGGTTAATATATGATCATGGTTTCCTGATCATGAACATAGAGATGTTATTAACAACAGGGTCATATCATTAGGAGAATGATATGATGGACATACTCCTATAGTTAAGCATAGCATAAAGATCAAGTCATTTAATATAGTTCATTTGCTATAAGCTTTCTGATACATAGTAACCTAATTCCTTCGACCATGAGATCATGTTAATCACCATCACCGAAAGGATGCTTTGATGACATCAAACACCACACCGTAACTGGGTGGCTATAAAGGTGGCATTTAGTGTTCGGAAAGTATGGGTTGAGGCACATGGATCAAGAGTGGGATTTGTCCATCCTTATGACGGATAGATATACTCTGGGCCCTCTCGGTGGAATGTCATCCAATTAGCTTGCAAGCATGTGACGGGTTCACAAGGGATCACATACCACGGGAACGAGAAAAGAGTACTTCTCGGTAACGAGGTTGAACTAGGTATGCAGAGATACCGACGATCAAAACCTCGGATAAGTAAACTATCGTGAGACAAAGGGAAATTGGTATCATATGTAAGTGGTTCATTCGATCGCAAAGTAATCGTAGAAATATGTGGGAGCCATATGAATTTCCAGATTCCTCTATTGGTTATTGATCGGAGAAGTGTCTTGGTCATGTCCGCATAATTCACGAACCGTAGGGAGACACACTTAAGGATTCGATGTTGTTGAGTAGTTATGGAATAATGAGTAAGAGACCGAATGTTGTTCAGAGTCTCGGATGGGACCCGGGATATCACGAGGAGATCCGGAATGGTCCGGAGAATAAGATTCATATAAGGAAAGTCCTGTTTCGGAGTTGGGGAATGATTCCGGTGTTTTCATCGGGAATATTCTAGAAGGTTCCGAAAGGTCCGGCACTCCGGAGGGGAAGGGTACATGAATGTGTCATGATAATGTGGAATGGTTGCATCATGTACTAGGTCACTTGGCTGGGCAAAATAAAGGAAGAAATCAAATCCTAGTTTGAAAGTCAACGCCAATTTGAAAAGTCAAACGGCAAGTTTGCTTGGTGGAGGGAGAGTAGGAAACCTACTTGGGGAGGAAGTCTCCTCCACCCATGCCAAGGAGGAGGAGTTGGAGGAGGACTCCCTCCTCCCAAGCCGCACCCTCCCACCTATAAAAGAAGGGGCAGGGGTCCCCCTCTACCTACACCCAACACAACACCAAAACCCTAGCTCCAGGCGCCACCACCTGCTGCTGCCGCCGCCTAGGGTTTCTCCTCCCAAGTCGCCGAGTTAGGGCTTCTCCAAGCCCTAGCCGCCGGCTACATCAAACCCCCTTGGTGCCTCTAAACCCTAGATCGCCAAGGCCTCTCTCATAGTCCACCATACTCGCTCCGGCTTAAGGCGAAGCCCTGCGACATCTCCCCTCTACTTCCGGTACCTCGTGCTACTGGAATCGCGAGGAGAGAACTACAACCTCCGCTGCCTACTGGAACAAGGGAGAGGAAGGTCTTCATCGAGTACCGAACGTATGACCGACTGCGGAAGCGCTGCCGGAACGCAGCGCCGGAAGGATCGTCTACGCGATCTTGAGATCGGAAGTGTATGACTACATCACCCACGAGAATCTGCTTTCGTGAACCGCTTTGGATCTTCGAGGGTTAGTATTCTATTGACTCGTTGCTACAATCTAGTAGATAGATCTTGGCTTGATCATAGATTAGATCTTGATTGTGTGTTCATGCGGTAGAAATTTTTTGTTTTCTATGCTACGAACCCCTACATGTTTATGCAAATTTTAGATGATTTATTTGACTTTCCTACAAAGTCTCTTGTTTTGGTATTTAATTTCTAAGAGGTAGAAAAACTCTTTTTCGTACTTTGTTGTTTCAGAAAGTTTCTGCATACCAATCAATTCAAAGAAAAATAGCACGAAAGTTTTTCAACACTAGAAGGGCAATGGGCCTTTGAAGCATGCGATGGGAGCCATGTGGGCCGAATGAGGCCTGGTGGGATGGGCCCACATGCAGGCCACGCCACCTAGGCCCATTTGGGCCTCGAGCGTCGCCTCGGCTCCCCCTTTTGATAGACGGCATCGTATCGCCGAAAACCTACGCCATATTTTTCCCACGATTTACAGTGACGGCGATGGAGACGAGAGTTTTCTCCTACTCTCGGAGAGGCTAGATCCTGCTGCTCTGAGGCCTTCGAAGAAGGGGAAATGGAAGCCATCGTCATCTCCCGAATCTTACAGTGAATCGCCCTCAACGTATGGCGCCTTCGTTTAGCAAAAAAAATTGAGAAGATTGCTCGCATGCATATATTTGCTTTTGTCGAAGCGATGAGAGACGCACAAGTATTGGTCTGCATGAAGAATTGGTCCATTGTAGAGCACGTGATGACACGTCGTGATCTATATAAAAAGATAAATTTTATATTTATGATATTTGGAGGCAGAGAGATGCAAGTGGATCATTATCAGGTACCTTTTACCCTCTTTTGTGTAAAAAGATAAACTAATGTTTTAGTGACATCATTATTTTGAAAAAGTTAGTTATTTTTTGCAAAACGAATTGACTTCTTCAAAACGAACTAACTTTTGCAACGACGCCGTCATTTACCAAAATATGAAATTGGTATTTTGAAGCTTCAAAATATTTTGAAAAAGATCCTGCATAGCCAATGATGTACTCCCTCTGTTTCAAAATCTAAAATATTTTAGATTTATAAAGGTAATGTATCTAGACACCTTTTAGTGTGTAGATTTGGAGTAAACCTCTCCGAATCTACACACTAAAAGACGTCTAGATATATTATCTTTATAAAGCTAAAACATCTTGTATTATGAAACAGAGGGAGTATACCACAAGCCAACAAAACCTCAGCGAGAAATACTTTGTATTCTAAACCTAGTGAAGCGTTATGCAGGTTCTATCTGAAGTGTTGTCTGAAAAAACTGAAGATAACCAGCTGCAGTTAACCGAATAATCAGAGGTGACAGAACGACTGTCTGTCGAACTTAATTTTTTATCAAACAATCACCTTCGAAAACTTAATATTCAGGAGCTGACATAACAGGGAGGTCTGTCGAAATTCGAAAAGTAGGACGTCAGAATAGCGCGCTGGTTTTCACATTCGTTCTCAAGCTGGATACGACTAAGAAAGCAGAGATACACGCCTTCAGTGCAAGCGTATCTCTTGTTTTGGTGATGAAATTAGTAAGATACAAATTAAAATTATAAAATGTTTTGGTGGTATATTTTAGCCTACCAAAACATCTTACAATATGGAACGGAGGAAGTACATCATGCTCAATTTGAGACATCACCTCGCAATTACATACACGGACAAGCCAAAATCTACAGACAAACACACTACTCTGCAGTTTCGCTACAACAGTTGGAAAGAAGGATATTTTCTACTTCAGCATTTACATGGATCCATCAACTGTGCGCTCTTCTACATAGCTAGTGGAACTCTGAATACGTTCTTCTTCTTGGGCGTTTCGGCCGCTGCGATGAACTTGATCTGGGGCACGTTCTTGCTATTTGGTGTAGCTGGTGGCATGATCGTGATCCGCCTCGCTTTCTTGATTTCTGGTGTCGCTGGTGGGATGATCTTCTTCGGTGTCGCCGGTGGAGTGATCTTGATCCGCACCACGTTCTTCTTCTTCTCCGGCGTCGCAAGCGTGTCGATGTCAGGCAACAACCATGGGAGCCGGAGCGCGGCGGCCGCGGTCAGCCGCTTGTCGGGGTTGCACTCAAGAAGCCCTTTCAAGACTTGGAACCCGTCCTCTGACAACATGCCTGGGTGGAACAGCTCCCCGAGCGTGCTGCTCTCCGGCGCCTGGAACGATGGCGGCACTTCGTGGGCGAGCGGCAGCGACGCGAACTCCGGCCACGTCCTGTCATCCGGCACGCCGAGCACGCCGAAGATGGTCCTGAGCTGGTCGATCTGTTTCTCGCCCCGTGTGGCGCCCTTGGAATCGAACAGCCTCCTGCCGCTGAGCATCTCGGCCATGACGCATCCGAGCGACCATGTGTCCACCCGCGCGTCGTAGTCCGGTTTCCCAAGAAGCATCTCGGGCGCCATGTAGGGCACCGTGCCGACATCTTCGTACGGCATCTTCTCGGTCGCCAGCGACATGGCCAGCCCGAGGTCGCAGAACTTGAGGGTCTTGCCGCCTTCCCCGACGAGGATGTTGTTGGGCTTGATGTCACGGTGTAGGATGCCGCGCTCGTGCACTCTCCTTGGCGCCGGCGAGGAGCTGGGCCATGTATCCGCACACGACGGCCTCCGGGAGCGGCCGCCTCTCCGACAAGAAATCGTGGAGGTTCGGCCCGACGTACTCCATGGCGAGGCAGAGCTTGGTGGTGGCCCGATCGCGAACGAGGCCGTGCGAACGGACGACGTGAGGGTTTCCTTCGCAGGCCTCGAGGAAGCGGGCCTCGTGCAGGAGCTCGCTGGCGTCGGTGGTGGGGCGGAGGAACTTGACGGCGACGGTCTTGCCGCTGACGCGGTGGCGCGCCTTCTTGACGATGCCGAAGGACCCCGCGCCGAGGATGCCCGTCTCCTCGTACTCCTCCCAGCTGCCGATGCGGATGCGCTTCCGCTTGCCTCCTTGTGCCGTCGCGTCGCCGGCGTCGAGGACGGCGGCAGGTCGCTTGCAGACTGCCATGATGGGTTTCTTGGTTGCTGGGGCGGAGGAGATCAGGGGATCCGCGGCGCGATGGAGAGGTGGAGGAGACGGCGGCCGTGGATCGATAGGGAGCATTTGGGGGTGGATTGGCGGCAGTTATATTCACACAATGGCCCCGATCGATTTAGAACGAAGTGCAACCTCGAACTCGATACGGACTCAAGTTGAACATGCATATACGATCAGCTGCATCGCCTGCAGCTTGCTATCGGATTCCATAGTCAAGGGTGCCTAGCAACGCGAGGTGAATCCGAGACTGTACGCCATATGCTTGCCGCCTACGTCTTCGTTTGCACGGCAAAAATGTTCTCGGACTCGAATGATCGACCAGATCACCAATTCGTGCGCCTATATTTTTAACAAGTTTGCGAGTCGTGAAACTTTATGCCTGAACTTTCCCTCCTTGTCGAAGTGTATATCATGAGGTTGTATATCCTGCAGGAAGGCGTTCACACCAACTTTGACAAGGAGCTATCTCGGTTCTTTTGGATGACGACTGATGGTCACCAAAATTACCATATGGTTAAGTGGTCGGACATTTGCGCCCCCAGGGATCTGGGGGACATAGGGATCATTTCCTCTCGCCATATGAATGTGGCCCTCATGCTACGTTGGGTCTGGCGGATCTTGACGGACGATGGGGGCCTGCAGCTGATCAAAGCTAAGTATTTTCGTGGGCGGCCGCTTCTGGCCTGTGAACGTCGGGAGGACTCTCGGTTTTGGAGAGTCATCCAGGACATTAAGCCAGCGATCCGGAAGGGGCTTGCTATTTCCGTCGGAAATGGGAGAAATACCATCTTCTGGCTCGACCCGTGGGTCGGTGGGCGCCCCCTACGCCTTGAGGTCCCCGAGCTGTTCGCGATTTGCACGGACCCCCTACTCTTGGTGGCTGATGCTCTCCAGGACAGGGTCTGGCAAGGTACGTTTCGCCGGAACCTTAGGGGTGCCGAGCGGGCGTCCTGGGAGGGACTTCGGGACAGCCTCCTCCCGCTGTCCCATTCCCTATCCCCAGATAGTATGTCTTGGCAACTTTTGCCTTCGGGCATCTTCTCTGTGGGTCCATGTATCGGGCCCTGTTTGGTGGGTCGTCTATTCCGTGGACTTCCCATCTGTGGAAGGCCCCCCTCCCTCTGAAGATAAAGATCTTCCTTTGGCAGTTGTTACGCGATCGGCTTCCCTCAGGGGTGGAGGTAGCTGGCAGGCCTGTGGAATGGCCTTTGTCCTCTTTGTGCGGTCCAGCAAACGGGCACCATATTTTTTCTCCATTTTCGTTTCTGTGGAACTTCACCCATGAGGCTCTGGGCGTCATGGCAGGCAGCGACTGGGGAGTTCTCGAAGCCAATGCAAACCGGACGCGGAGGAGGTGCCTTCCGTTCCCTTTGCGAGGATGACCTGGACTCTATGGAACATCCGCAATAAGATGGTCATTGAGCGTGTCTTTCTTCGCCGTGCCTCTGACTCGACCTTTAAATTTCTGGCTTTTTTGCAGCAGTGGTACCCGTTGAGTAGGCAGCGGGACAGAGCGCGACTGGACGGGATGATAGAGCACCTTATCGTGGCGGCGCGCCAACTTGCTTCCCCCGTCGGTCCTTGAGCACGTCTTCGGGCGTGTCTGTATTTGTGTGTGCTAGGCTTTGTGTTGTGCTGAGTGTGTGGTGTGAACTTTGTGTTTGTTGCTACTTCCTCTTGTGGTCTGAATATTGTATGGATGTTGCTTTATTTATAAAGCTGGGCGTATGCCTGTTTCGAGGAGGAAGTGTTAAACTAGATTGTCACTTGTTTAAGTTGAGAGATATTCCTTATCTCATTGTCTACTACTTTATGTGTGCTTTTTGGTCTACAAACCAACTGTCTTATGCCGTAATTGTGATATGAAAAATGTCCATTTTCATATCATATCCGTCTCGCTTTCATTTTCGTTTTGGGGGTTTTCGATTTCGTTTCCAATGCCGGCATGGCAGGCGGAAAGGAAAATGTAAAGCATGGTCCCGTCCATTTTCAACCCCTAGAAAAGCACTTCTAGCGTGCACGGTATCTACGACCCAAACCAAGAGCAAGCTCACGCTGTTGACGAGCAGTCTCGCGCGGAAGCTCTTCTCCCGTGCCTTTGCAGGTTCATCGGGAACCAGAGCACGGCCGCGCTGTTGACGAGCGGCTGGACAGACTGGACGACCGAACTAGCCTATTACTGGTGTACCGTGCATGTCCGCTGCCGCACGTACCCAAACCAAACCAAACTTTTCACGGAGTCTACCCGGAACGACTCGAACCAGTTAAGCCCAAAGCAGAACACCAAACTGTTTGACCTGGTTAATCAAAAACCATTGCCAGGTTTACATATAAGTCCCACAATATTTCACTCCTCGGATCAAAACCTGACGGTGGAACTAAACAGTGGGAAGTGATCAGTTTGTGACGTATCTATTGCAGTCATCCATCCATCTACTACTATTCTACTGCAATTCATTCAATACACCAAAAAGATATACAACTACCCAGTTAACTGTTAGATATCATATATCCCCAGTCTGGCCATCCAGGATAGATCGTCAGCAGACTTATCTGCACGCAGGGCTGAGAAAGACACGCCATTTTTTTGCATCCTAAGGTAGCCAGGCAGGATCATAGTATTCGTTCCAAACTGGAGCCGTGCAAAAAATAAGTGGACCAGCACCACATCACACATTTATGGGGACTATAAACAGAGTACTATCATTTACTGCATGTCAACAACTGAACATGATAACATATGTCCATTGCTTTCAAAAGACACATATACAAGTAGAGGGAAGGCCAAAACCACTTCACACTACTAAAACATCGATTCATATATAAACATTAAGAGAGATATGTTATTAGCTGTGCTCAAGTTAACCTGTACAGCAACTAAACACAAAAAGGCTCTGATGAGCATGGACTCAAGATTGGATATCTGGATTACTGGGAGCCGAGTTCAACAATAGCAGTTCTGCTAGTCAGTGGAAGAATCAGACAAGCTATGCTAGATGCCCAAGAGAGACCTCCTGATCAAACCCAAGGTAGCAATCTGACACCACAATCAGCTTCGTCTCCTGAAAGAGGATTCCCTCGTCAAAACATTTAAAACTTCACAAAAGCAGCAGGTCATTGTCTAGGCACGAATGTGAAGATAAATCAGGAGCTCAGACAGATATGATGTATACAACTTAGTCAGAACATGGAAATCATATGATTCTTCACTGAAAAAAGAAACTGTCACACATAATGCTCGGTGCAAGTTTAGACAGCAATCTGACAGAATCCACCAAGAGCTATGGACATACTAGGTCTGCATATTTTTCAGATTCAACATTTATATAGAAACCTGGAGCACTACAAACCTCCATTCTGTTTTCTAACAGTAAGCAACAAAAGTAATGGCAACAGCCAAAAGGCAGTGTAATATAATGGCCATTTCGTGTTGGCTCGAGCATACTGAAGGCTCACATTTAGTTTGGTACTCAATTATTATTGTTGATTAAGTAAAATTTTAGAAAAACCTCGGGCGCAAACATCAAGTTACTTAAGAGCAGAACAAAACATTTGTATTGAGGTTCGCTTAGCAAACTTCATTCACATGTGGGAGGCATTATTACCTGGGCATTGAAGATCTTTGGCAATTCCATGCGAGTGTTAAGCACACGATCTGCAAAACTTATTCTCTTCAGACCATATAGCTCTGAGCTTGTAACATTCCCCAGGACCAACCACCACGCTTCTTGTTTCACCTGCATAAAACAGCATGGAAATGCTAAATTCAAAATGGCATTTATGAAACTTCACGAATATTCATGGATTAAAAAAGTCCAAAGGCAATAGTACACTGAAGAGGATTACCCACATTGGAGCTAATGTAGTTACAGTCAATTATTATCAAACAAAAATTGTGTGCACAACAAGTATGAGAAACAGTTTCTTAGGCCACCAGAGAGGTTTTGTTGGGGGATTTAGAGGAAAATGCTCTTGATGCAATTTTACAGTCACTAACCTTGGGGAATTTAGAGGAAAATGCCCTTGATGACCGCCGTGAATTTTTTATTTGCATTCTGATGTTCAACATTGGAGGCTTTGACTGCTCCTTAACTTCATTCTGCAACTTAACATTTACATCGAGGCGAGGGAAATGTTGCAGATCCTGCATAATGCAAAAATAATATTCAAAGTATGGTCGTCATTTCCATCTGGGAGTATGAGCCTACTATACCAATGACACAGATGACAAACTATCCAGTGATACAAGTTGTAAAGGTGTCTCCTAAATTCAAGTCGTACAGAAAAACTGAAAACAATAGAAGGGTGACTTGCAGCACACTACATGAAAACCTAAGTTTTCTACTCCATATAACACTTTTGTTCCATATGTTTGTCGCTACAATATGATCATGAAGTTAGAAACTCTTGGGGACACAAAGCATAAGCGGCTGAGCATAACAAAAATAATAATCTCACTAAATTTGAATAGCATAGCACTTCTCTTTCATTCTCAAAAACATTAAGAACAACATAATCTTAGGGTAGTTGTGGTTTCACAAGAATCAACTTCAGATTAGAGAAAAATGGACCTGTTCTGTTTGTATTTCCACTTAGACTGCGAGGACAAGAAGCAGGGCAAAGGTAGGCATAAGATAAGTACTGCTAACCACCTATCTAAGATCACTAGGAAAATAAATTGTTCTTCAAAAGAGTGTCCCCCAAAGGCGGTGTGATCAAACTCCAAAGTAGTACCTGATACAGCTCTGTTTCAGCAAACGGTTGAAGCAGTTTACGTAATTCTTCACGGGAACGATCTAGCAAGCTTGGAATTGTTGAAAATCCTCTACCTTTCAGATGCTCTAGAAGATTATCGTTCATGGATGGTAACATCCAGAGTGATGAATCTCTCTCAAACCAGAGACCCTGGTAAAGATAAATGTCCAATTGAGAAAAATATAGCTATTTTGGAGTTCTGGTAGTAGTACAATGTGATCCTTCCGTACAGGACTTAACTACCACAAATCATTAAAATGAAAAAAAAATGAATCTACAGAAATTACCTGAATGATCATTTGTAAGAGATGCATACAAGTCAATGCGCTTGAAAGCCATCCACTGTTGGCACAAACATCAATCATAGCCTGTATAATACGTATGCTCTGATCAAGAATTGACTTCAAGTCGGTGATATAGTCACTAATTGGTAATTCTGCTCTGGAGAAGTGTGCCTGCAAGACAGAAATAAAAAGGGAAAGGTCCTTAGAACCTCGTTGTACATTGTCAAAACGGAAATGCTGGTAATAAAGTGCACAGTATTCAAATCATGGGTTTAACTCCCTTACCTGGAAGAGTAGATTAGCCTTAACATGTGGGTCATCGAGGCGGTGCTGGTCAACTGAATAAGGGACCTTCTCGCAGAGTGCTCGATTCAAGTTATCCTGAACCAGGAGATCCATTCAAATTTAGGGTATTATACTAAGATGTAAAGATCACAATATTTTTATGTTCTGGATGTATAGCAGTTTTCCACCTCCAACAAAGTACACAATTGACTACAAAAAAAATAAAAAATGGCCTATTCTTTGCATAGCAAAATTGGCTACAAGAGACTCTAAATTCGTCACATTTGCTCTGCCACACTCTAAATTTGAGGCTTTCCTGAGACTCACTTGCCACCACATACCACACCATTATTATAGTATTATTTGACTTAGGGGGAGACCACATGAAAGTTATGTTATGCCATTGTGTGTGTTGTGAACTGCTAACAACTTGGGTACATCTAGTGTTAAGCTGTACCATGTGTCATGTTTTCTGGCCATTCTGGTAGGCCGTGGCAGAATATTTGCATCAGATGAATTTTCTTTTATCACAACTGGACGTTTTGGGGCTATCATGCTGTGAAGTTCAGTACACACAAGGGCTAAAGAGGGATTTCACCTACCTACCTCCCAAATGTATATCCTACGCCAGCTCCATGGATTCTCCTCAAATTGCAAACTCAAAAGTGTTGTGCACATGGGTGTGATGCATCATACCATTGAAAACCTATCTATCTGGTATATACATGCAGATGTGCACCTCTAGTCTCCCTGTCTCTCTATCTCTCTTGTTCATTTCACAGAACCAAATACACAAAATTATTGCGATGCAGAGCAAATGCCATGGATTTAGAACATCTTATAGCATTTTTTTCCTTTTAATTCCATATCAAGGACTGATAGGATTTGTTGAAGTACTACAATACGTGTTCGATCATTCTATAAAAATGGAGTGATTGGTTATTGGAATAGAAGGGGTGATAGGGAAAAATACCTCATTGTGACGCACAGGAAGCTCGTCAAATTCAGCTGCAGCCGATAGTATGTGCACAAAGGCCTACAAAGTAGTCAGAGCTCTTAATTATCTACCTATCCAAATCAACTGGCACTACAAGCAAAGTGAAATAAAGAATTTCCAAGCAAATAAGGCATCCATTTTACTTACTTCCAGTGATGTCTTGGGACCAATATTTGACCCAAACATTGAGACAGTAAGGTAACTAAGGTAATATTGTGAAGCTATTTTCCCCAAAATCAAGGACTGCACAGAATGGTCATCCACTTTTATGCATCCACTGTCTTCGAGATCTTCAAATGTAGTTTCCACTAACCTGTTTATACAAAATGGGATAGACAGTATGTCATGTGATGTTAAAGCTAGTGGTAGGACTAAGCTTGAAGTTATCATTTTATCACCTCGAGAGGTAAGAATTCAAGGTATATGTTTCAGTATCTTCCAATCCATAGTACGATGGGTTAACAACCTGCCATACAGAAATTGCAATAAGTTGCATTTAAGGATGCAATGAAGCACTTGTATCATAGGATCTGAATAAATATTTTCATTTCATTATAGCTTAATATTTTAAAGGGCAGATGCAACAGGTTTTCACCAATATGATAATAAGACAGCTGTATATATTGCTACATGTGTACGTTAATTATAAAGTATTATCCATAATAGTTATGGTTTGGACAGTGAAAAAATACAGCCTCAATAGTGGATAAATAAATAAAAATTAATTTAGAACAATGAAAAAATTATCTGAAGTCGTGTAAGACGTGCATCTGTACATAACTTTTGCCAGTTGATTATAAGTTACAAGAACATAGTTAGGAAAGAGAGCAAGATAAATACCAGCCTGCGATATAGGTAAGTCCAGGTAAGATAAATAATTGCCTCCTCCTTATTACCAATTGTACTAGAAACAATCTCTGCATTTATGTGATCATGCAAGTGCTCCCTCAGATTACTTTCAACGGGGAACGGTTCATACAGGAACTGAAAATATTACAATAATGCGCGTTAAACTCAAGATGAAAATGCATCGAACTGTTTGTTAGGTAGACAAATTAGCATATAGACAAAGTAACATGCAACCTTCTTATAGAAGCTCTTTTTTGGTTCATGAACAAGAATAACAGCTTTGCCATGTTGGTCATACTGTGGCCGGCCTGCACGACCCATCATTTGCAGAATATCTGTAATAACATAATCAACATATCTTTTTGTTTTCCCATCATAGTATTCAGTACCCTACAAAAAAAATGGAATGAGTGCTCAAGCAAAGGACCATTCAAGATGACGAAAAATGGAAGCATTGTGCCACCTTGATTATGACCAGGTGAGCTGGAAGATTGACACCCCAAGCCAGTGTGCTAGTACATACCAGTACCTGAAAAAAAAATTACGCTTTGCTCAAGTATATGATTAGGTGGTCCTAAAAGAGACTGCGGTAACCATACTGGAAGTAAAGAAGAACATGCTAGCAGAAAATTCAGTTACCAAAGAGCACACCTGAATCTTGTTGTTTGAAAAGAGTTCCTCAACCAAAGATCTATCTCTATCATTTAGACCCGCATGATGCAGACCTATTCCAAACTGAAGTGTGTGTCTCAAATTACTATCGGTGACTTGTGAAAGAACCATGTCTAGAGAGTTATCTTCTATGCTGAGGAACTGCCTTGGTTTCTCATCAGATGCCGCAAGCTGTGATATAGAATAAAGCAGGTGAGAAAACATATAAGATAGCAGCTATTACATACTAATATACTTGCTTAGTGCCAAAAAACCAAACCAGCATTCTACCTGAATGAGATCAAGAGCTGTAAGCCTCGTCTGTCGACGTGACGACACAAAAATGAGAACTGGTTTATCAGGTGAATGGGTGCATATGGCTGCATATGCTGGTTTATTCATGCTATTCATTCTCGGGCAGTAAAACTTCCCAGGATATCCCTGTTTGTGGGAAAAAAAAGGCAATATGAAGTTATGATGCAAACTGCAAAAGCTTTTCCAAGCTGTGCTAAATCAGAGCATGTAACAAACAAATAAATAATTGGCTATCCACGAAATAGGGAACTGGAAATAGTTCCTCTCGAAAGTAACAGATAACTAACGATTACATTGGGGAAAAAAGGAAAGTCGTCCAAGAATGCACAAGAGCTGATAAATAGTCTGTTGATTAGAAATATATTTCAAGAAAGTAATGGCCGTGTGCATCTTCTTGGCGAAAGCTAAGCCATGCCATCATGAAAGTGACTACTGGAGAATATGGCAATTAGTTATGTTACTGAACCACACAAGAGATTTAAGGCAACAACTGAAATCCCACTTACCTGAATATGTACTTCAAGAGGTACGGGCCTCACACTAGGCTTGAAATTAAATAGACCATCATCTCTGACGCCCAACCAATCAGCCAAGTCACTGAAGTATTGTAATAAATACAAGCAGTCAGCCAAATAGAGGAATAGTGTTCCAGTCACTATGTCAGGGTTTAAATACACACATTAATAAAACAAAATAGTGTTATGATAAGCCTAATTCTGCACTGAGCCTGGGCTCAAGATGAAGTGATATATGCATGCGCATCGCATGCTCCAAGGTGGAAAAAACACAGATGTACATATCATATAAAAACATGTATACTAGCAAAATACTGTGCAAAAAAATTGTATTTCTGTGCTCTACCTATATTAGTCATTCATCACTCATCTACTTTGTACAGCTCCCAAATGGACATGCATTCTACTATTCTTTTGGCTATTATGCATGTTTTTGCACAATGTAAACCCGCAAAAAATGAAAATATTTATTAAAACCTTAAACATCACTTCTAAATTGATAGGAGCATACAAAACATGTGTCCCACATATTCCTGACATTCATGTCATGGAGTTTTCTTTAATAAGTTTAACACTTCAAACTAATCAATCAGGATTCTAATAACCAGGGGTAACTAGCCACTGGCCATTGTTCGAGAGAAAACTAGCCACTGGCCAGATACAATTTACCACTGGTGCATGTACGACAGCATGACATAGCTGCTGCATGGGAAAATCCCTAAAGCAAATACCCATGAAGCACATAGACAGCTCTTCAAATCTATTGAGTAGATAAGGATATTCTGATGTAATAGTGAATAGAGGGAATTGCAAGCCAAAGCTTCTCTGAAACATACCGAGCATTGGCTAATGCTGTTGATAAACCAACAAAGCGAATTGAACGTTCCGTTTGTGATGATATGTATCGCATTCTTGATACGATAACCTGAAATCAGAAGCTCCGCAATCGTAAAAAATTGTGAAAAATAAATCTCCAAAGAAGAATAAACACAACAGGCCAAATGGTATCAAGGTGAATCAATGCAAAAGACATGTTATACAATGTTGAGATTAGTACAAGTAAATGAAGTTACGTTAGAGGCAATAAGATATGTTAAAATCTCAACATGAGTCGAGCCCATAGGATGTATAGTGTAACTTCAGTTGCATTTATCAAGTTGTGGTTCCAGTGATACCTCAAGAATAGGCCCACGATCCGCTCCAAGAAGATGTATCTCGTCTAATATCATGAGTCCAACCTAGCAGCAAGCTCAACAGGTTATTACTAAGTTAAAATAGATATATATTGCATGTAATCTACAGAAATGAAGCAAAATAGAAAATAGCTAGAAACAATCTAGACCTTCATAACATAGCTTCTACTGTGCCAACTGCGACTAATCCCATCCCACTTTTCAGGGGTAGAAATTATGATATCAGCTGATAATAGGGCCACCATATCTGGTGTAAAGTCACCAGTCATCTCAACCTGCAACAGCATAACTTCAGTAAAACCATGCAGTATGCACATTGATGTGGCGGAAAAGATGGAATGCTACATACCATTTTCTTCCCAAGCTGAGTGACAAGCCGTTTTCTCCAATCATTCATTCGTTCTCGCACTATAGCCTTTAGAGGAGCAATGTAAACTACCTAAAAAGGTGTCAAAACAAATCAATGCCACAAACAATCTTAGATTTACACAGGAGATTAATAAACAAACCTTCATGTCTGGTTGAGTGTTAAAAAGATGAAGCATTGCTAGTTCTGCAGAAATCGTCTTGCCACTCCCTGTTGGAGCTCCCAGGAGTACATTGGTATCAGTATGATAAAGAACATGGAAAGCCTGGAAAAGAAAAGCATCAGGACAGCAAGTATAAGAGGAAAGGCTGTGTGCATCAACCAATGCAGAGGCCGGGGTTATACTCCCCTTTTCGAGAAAAAAAAGCAAGTATAAGAGGAAAATATACGTTAAGCTGAAATCCACAGGCATAAACAGTGCATCCAGCCACCATCATACAGCAAAAAAAACAGCATTTGTCCACTTATAGCCAGTAGAAACAGATTGATAATTGCTAGACCAATCTGTTTCTAAGTATTAGCAT
Source organism: Avena insularis (assembly GCA_023614405.1). NCBI lineage: Eukaryota > Viridiplantae > Streptophyta > Magnoliopsida > Poales > Poaceae > Avena > Avena insularis. The sequence continues at coordinate 418,716,440 of CM042685.1, read as the reverse complement.
GCTGACATAACATGGACAGCCAAAGCAAAAAATAAATGGAATCCAAAATGTACCTGTGTTTGTATCGGATTGAAATGGGTAAATCTGTATAAATCTTCATACGCTCTGTTGCCAAGAGCGCTCAGTGGAAGAGGCTTCAAGTCCAAAAGTTCAGTGTGTGTTATTTGTGTCTGCAGGAAACACATGCAGAATTCAGCATATGATAGTCAGATGTAAACAATGTAAGCTATTACTAATTCACCTGTGGCAAGGTAAGATTGTGAAAAGAGACGGTAAAGAGTGATTCTGCATGCAACCAGGAGTCTGATATGGCTCGGATATAGTATTGTGGCGGATGAGGCTCAAAGATCGGTATATTAAAAGATATTTTTGTAGGTGTTCCTCTTGCCATTTTCTTTGTCAGTGTGAAGAGCTCTGAATGGTAAATAGTATCATTTTCAGAATCCTGCAACAAAAATGTCATTGTTAGAAAAAATACATTGGCCCTTATCAGTTGCTGGTACACACTATCACACATTTATACATGCTCCAATAGTTAACCAACTTGACACTGGATGATACAATTTAAAACTGAGAAACCATAAATGGCACCAGTTATAGGATTTGATTTCCTGTATAGTTATTAATGCAACTGCATGCAAAATGCAGCTGATTTATTAAGTTCCCAAAATGAAGACATGTATAGTTGTATGTCTATCTCTACAGTTACTATTCTCTAAATAGCCTCAGCCATCAGTTTTACATAAGTGGCATCCTCAAATTAATTAAACCAAACAACTATAAATACACTAACCTTAGTCCATACTATACATCAATTTTCTGATTTTGCTACATTTCCAAAATGATTTAGTGTCATGTGCATAAACGTAATGCAAATTAACACACCTCCACAATAATCAACCATCGTTGTGACATGCCATGATGACGATCCTTCCACACAAATTCAGGAGTTATAAGCAGGTCCACCTAGAAATTATCATAGTAATCGCACAAGATATTAACTCATAAATAATTAATGAACTAATTTGAGAGAGAAAATCAGACTTAAGTTGGCCCGGGCTCTTACTTTAAGAACAGTCCTGGTGATCGGACTAACAGAAGCAGATAAGTTGACATGTGGAAAGTATCCAAGGTACTGCTTAACCAACTTCAGAAGAAAAATAAGGATGTCAACTTTATCAGGTAGTCACTAGATCAAAATATTGGAATTGACCATTACATGACTTGTTAAGTCTACACATACCCTTCCCTGATGAGAAAAACGAATCAGAGCTCCAATGTCATTTTCCTCCATCTCATAAAGACGATCCAGGTCCACATTTCTTTCCTCGAGTTTCCACAATATCTAGTTCAGAATGTATGAATTATATTTCAGAAACTAGTGAAACACAACAAGGTACAAAAAGATCATGACAAATAGCAACCTCAGGAGAAAGGTCCCTATCGAACTGCCTAAGTGGATGGAGGTGTGGCCATATTTTGCGATCCACAGCCTTGCAATATTCTAATAATAAGGATGTCATCTCAGACCATCCCCTACGCAGACAAATCTCAAATAACGCCCTCATAATCCGAGCCAAGCTTTGACTAATGTATTGGGCATCGGAGTGTAAGGAGGAGCTGTCAACTGAGGCACGGGAAATATAAACCTGAAAATGGATCAAATTCATCAACTTAGGAATGTTAATGGACTCAAACTTAATGAAAAAGAGTAGCAGTTCTTCAACAGTAACCTGTATCAGAATTGAAATTTTCCCATGCTTGTCAGTCGGCCCACCCTTAATTTCCAATGGGCATGCTTTCCTGGCAAGTATTTCCAATTCATCCTGTTCTTCTTCTCTTACTACAATATTTTCAAATTCAGAGGAATGGGCGACCATATTAATCACCTGAATAGCATCCAGAAAGGTCAGTAAAACTTCACGATATCACATCTGCACAAAAGAAAACACACATAACGAGAAAACTCAGCTACCTACCTCACTTTCACTCATGTGGCGACGAAGCATCTCATTGTATGTCTCAACACTGGAGTACTGAAGGTAAAAGTGGCTTGCAATTCTGCCAAGCTCTGTGCAGTAGAAGTTGCCGCTCTTTTCATCATAGCGCATCATCTTAGCCTTGTCTAGCGAACGTGCAGCATCAATAATAAATGCTCGTTGCTTGGCACCCATGGAAGGATCTCCAATCACCTTAATAATTAGACAAGTAAAAATGTTGTCACAAATCAAAAGAGTATTTAGTATTGCATGTGCAGTGAAGCCCATGAAAGAGTACTGCATTATCTTGTCTCTGACATGACACAAAATGATCATTCATAAGAATACAGAAAATATGACATACTTACAGAAGCACTAGTGCAATAAAGAAGAGCTAGTTAACATATGCTAAAAGAATTTATGTACAAGCACTGCTTTTCAGTTGTTTTACTAGGTGAATATCAAATACCATACTGGAAAATATGTCTTTCACTGAAAAGAGTATGTTATATTGATTTACATCTAAGGTGTGAACAATGGAAGAGAAGGTTACCTCTTCCCAAGTTATCCCATACACCAGAGGATTAGTCTTCATCCTGATAAATAAGTATGTATAGCCAAGCCATGCACAGGCCTCCCTTACATTTGTTACAGTACCCAAGGCAACCTCAGCATTCAAATTATCTTTCAAAGATCCAAGGAACTGCAAAATTAATATGGTCAGGAAGAATTAAGTGTGACTGAAAAAAATTACAACAATCAACCAGCTTGCCAAGGCTACAAGCAAATTAAGATAATTTGCAAACTACTAATGTTTAAGGGCTTCATAACTATTAACTAGTCCTAAGAAACAACCCTGCTAAAGAAATTTTAGAGCATCCAGTGGTCCATGTTACTTGTAACACCATGACAATTGATAAAACAAGATTTTTGTGAGGTTGTGAGGTGGAGGGTGAGGGGAGAGATGCAACTTGTATCTTACATGAGATGCAAGGTAGCACAGAAATCAAGGGCTTATATACGACAAAATGGGCACTAAATAGCTCAGCACATAGGACAAAGGCAGGGGGAGAAGGAGGAAGGGTGTCAACTATGGCCTCTGCTTTCTGGAAATTACCAGGTAAAAAATGGAAACTGTGAAAGTTTGCATTATCACAATTTTAGGAGTTTCTAAGATTTCTATCAAAAATAATAGCAGATGTAGGGGAGGCTCATTACAAATTTTGAAGGCCAAAATCAATCGAATATTCAGGACATGAAAAAGGACAAATACTTGTCAAAACAGCTCGGCACTATTTCAGTAAGTATACTCTTAATGTCTAGCAAATGTGAGTTTGACCACAAAATTTACAGAGTTATAGAACATCGAATCCCTACATCCTGTATTTTTCAAAAATAAAATAGAAAGATCTATTTTTACAAAATTTCCACTAAATTGCACTTTAACAGAATACGCAGCCTCTACAACTCTGGGTTTTTTTGCCGCGTAAATGAACAGAGATTGATGTCCTTAACAGCTTGTTCTAATTTCTTGACAGAGCTATAAGCTCTTCTGTTTCTCTTTTTTCCATATACAAATGTTAAATGTAAATACATATAATTGTTTTTGTTAAAGGTCACACTTTTGCTGACCTGGCTTTCTATTGGAAGCTGACTAGTCAATAACCTCAAGTAATAAGCCAATTTGTCATGTGTCGTGATAATAATTCCTTCACCACTTTTATCAAACTGTGGCCTCCCAGCACGTCCAAAGATCTAACAAGTGAAAGAACATTAGAAACATGAATTGTTTGAGTAACAGAAATGAACAAAAGCAAATTATGACAAGTTCAAAGACATACCTGCATCACGTCGAGCATCCCCAGATCTTTCCATCCGCCAGCTTTAGCATCATAGAGTTGTGTGCCCTGTTGTTGAACATATTAGACAACTGGAAACATATATTGGAATCCTTGTATCAGCCAAAAAATGTATGTTCATATGAAAGATTGTTGATCTGCATCCATCTAAACCAGCTAAACTGAGTCTATTTAGTAAGATAAAATTGAGTATGGCCTTTCCAAAGGAAACTTTTATTTATTAACACTTATATTTGCTTACTTTATTACCTCTAAACTAGTTTACTGAACAGTTGAGTCTTTTTAGCATCGCCTCTCCAAAGATAATTCGAGTAATGACCTTTCCAAAGAACATGGTTATCTATTATAACAGTATCTGTAGTTAGTTACTTTACTACCTCTAAACAAGTTAATGAACTGAATTAAATAAAATATAACAAGTGGTATATAGGCTGACTGTGATTTATTTTACCAACATTAATTATGAAAATAAGTCATATGTATTAAAAGGAAAATGTTTCTTTGACATAGAAAAATACAAATAGGCACTAACCTTTATAACAACTGTATGAGCTGGTAAGTTTACTCCCCACGCCAATGTTGCTGTACAAACAAGGACCTAAATCGAAATAAGTTAGCACAGACTCAAACTACTGAAGGTTGCACAGAAACTTACTTTCAAGAGACCCTCAGCAAACAAGCGCTCCATCAAACTTCGGTCAGAACGCATCATTCCAGCATTATGTATGCCAAATCCAGATTCAAAAAATTCTACAACTTCGCGACTTTTGGCTTTACTAACATCTTTCTGCAATCACGAGTCTAAGTAAATAATAATTGCTACTCCCTCCGATCCATAATACGTGTCGGGGCTTTAGTTCAAATTTGGACTAAATTGAACTAAACTCCCGACACTTATTATGGACCGGAGGGGATACTAGATTTAAGTTTGACAGTGAAAACAGAATGGTAAATATATACCTTGATTAATGAATACTGGGGGTGGTCTGCATTTGAAAATAACTCCACTTCCCCTGCTTTTGCAGCTAGGTCAATCTGCACGGCATGACAAGAGAATGAAACTGAGAATCAACTGATACTAAATACACATAAAAAAGAAACAAGGGAACCCTAACAGTGTCTTACAAATAGAAAAACATACATAACAATATGGCAGCATGAGTTTGAAACAAGATATCAAAGAACTTATGGAGAAAATGATTGCTGGGAGTTATAGCGTTTCACTGGGCAATTCAAGGTGACATATTGATACTACAAACCATAAAGTGCAACAGACAATTTTTGGACAAACAAAAACATAAGGATATTCAGGCTCCGCTTAAAAGATACAGAAGTATGACATGCCAGAACACTTGATAAACAGTAATATTTTTCCAAACACAAAAAACCTTCTCGTTAGAAATTATATGGCTTACCATGGTCCTAGCGGTTTTCCATGTATCCTTGCGGGTATGAACAAAAACCAATGCTTGATGACCTTGCTTAATGGACTCCACAACCTATTAATTTGATAGTGTTAAAATATCTGTATAAATGATTAAATCCAGATGAAACTATTGACACAAAAGAAAAGGGACCTTCTCATAGCACAGACTATTGAATAGTTCATTTCTCTTGGCGTAATCTTTTTCAGTGATCCCGATGTACTGTTGAGCAAGGGGAACTGGACGGTAACTCGAGTCAAAGTAGAAAAGGCCAGTATCCGCATTAACTCGCAAAAATTGTGCAACCTGAAAAATGTAAAATACCATGGTATAATCTATTGCATTTCAGGTAGAGCACATGATACTGATGGTACAGACCTCTAAGTAAGTAGGCAGTGTAGCAGATAGGCCAACAATGCGAATCATTGATTGCATGGACTCAACCTGTTACATTCAGATGATTCATAAATATGGATCAGACATAACAAGAAACAATACCAGAATATTTGGAGAAGAACAGGCATGTAGTATGGTCCTATGACGATGTAATCAATTTAAGTATGTTCATTTTTACTTTTTATATAGTTTTATCAAGATTTGCAGTTTACTTTTTGACTCTTTAAGTATAAGCATCATCTTCAATCATAGCAAGCAAAGAGAAAGGGCTCCTGTTTTCTCTCCAAACTGACCTGACGAAGAGTTCGAGCAACTAGTGTCTCAATTACTGACCCTCTATCATCATTTAGCAGGTGCACTTCATCAATGATTATCAGCTTGACCAACATTGACAGTGCCATATCGCTGCTTTTGCGTGTAATGACGTCCCACTTTTCAGGAGTAGTCACTATCATCTGGGTAATGCATAAATAAGTACAGGTCAGAAAGTTCGAAAAAAGTGTGAACGTTTAAATAATGAAACAAAAAAGACAATACCTGTGTTTCCTCAATCTCATTTTTGGTCAACTGCATGTCGCCTGTAAGTTCTCTAACAACCAGGTTCAATGGAGATAATCGACGACCAAATGTTGCCGTTACTTCTGCAGCCAAGGCCTACATAACACAATTTTGCTAAATATAGTGATCATAAGAACACTCAACAAGAAACAGTGTAGGAAGAAGAATACCTTCATGGGTGCAACATATACTATCTTGAACTCATTTTTATGCAAAATCCCTTCCCTGAAGTGCTGCTTAACCTGTAGATTTATCGATAAGCAGAAAATTCAGGCAAAAGAAAATACGCCGGTAAGATCTAGTAAGTCAAGACTTCAGAAAAATATTCCAGGTTTAGGTATACCTCATGAAGAACTGCAATCATTGCAATATTTGTTTTGCCAGCACCTGTCGGAGCACAAACCTGAACATTACGCAAGTTAGCAATGACAACAGCAGTACAAATAATGGCACAAGTGTGCTTCTTAAACATAGAAGGTGCAACTGCACATATAGTGGATTTGGTACACACTAGAATATTCTCATTGGTGTTGTATGCGGCCTGAAAAATACGGCTCTGAACACGGTTGAGTGAACTGTATCCCTGGAAAGCAGCTTGGGCGATATCATCCAACTCTTTTATTTGAATCTGGCAAGAACCAAGAAAGTTGCATTGTAATCAGCAAAGAAAACAGCATAGATGCACAGCCAGTAATAATTCGTTTAAACCTTCTAATGCTCAACGCTAATTAATTTGGTGCAGGTTAAAGCATTTTGCCACAAAAATTAAGGATGATAAAAAGGAAGAAGACCGCATGCATGCAATTATGAGTTTTGCAGTTCACGGATTAATGCTGTAAACAAAAATGCGAAATGTGAACAGACTGATTCTTGTTGGTAATTGGCATTCACCATTCCATGAATTCATAAAATCACTTCAAAATAGATGAAATGCAGGGCGTGTCCTCTTTCACTGAATCCTTTCAGTAAAATATGGCAGCATCGCCAAAGCAATAAGAAAAGCATGCAGAGAAGCAAATAGAGGGGCTGTGGAAATACCAGTTTCTCATTGGGTTTCAAAGGTGCCGTTGGAGTTGGTGGTATTTTCACTTCTTCATACCCCTTCATATGTTTCCTTGTGGTTCCTTGAGGAAGAGAAGTTACTTGAGAACTACTCTCCCCTTCTCCAGTCCCAATCATGTCATCAAATGGCTGCTTTCTTTCACTTGCTAGAAGAAGGGATGAGAAATCATCAACACCAAAATCAGTCATTCCATTTTCTGCACCACGTTTACCACGTCTTCCCTCTTTCCTCTTAATCTTATCAAGCTGACGCTCATACTCTGTTTGTACTGTTACCTGCAGGTATGATGGATGTGGAAGTCATTTAACATTACCTAAGGCACGCAACTCGTCAGAAAATTCGTAAAAGAAAGTAGTCCTACTTGTGTGCCATATGTTGGCATCTTTGGTTGATTATTTGAAGACACCTTTTCTGATTTCAATATCGTCAATCCATGCTGAATTGCATCCCCTAGCTCTTTTCTATGCTGCAAAGCATGATGGCATAATCAATTAGTTTTGTTACATTATGAGATGGAGGACAAAACAAGTGCAATTGATCATTAACACAACCAAATGAAAGCCTTCAGATATTGATCAGTGCAACGAATAAACTAGGAACACTGGAACATGACAGGAAATCTTAAACTCATAACTCGAAAAGTGCGAAGCAACCAGGGAGTACCCCAAAGGAAATGTTTGCAGCAACATCTATCAGTCCACCATTACTATAACAGGATTTTTTACATGACATCTCAATTCCTGCACTTTTCCTATTCCTATGTTTTGAGTTCGTGTGTTCCAAATGGGGCTTAAGCCAACAACTAAAAGCATGTGCATAGGTCTCTACTAACTGGGCGAACAAAACTGGTTAAGCAGAACCAGAAAGGAAACAAAATGCTTAAAGAGTAAAGCATTCAGGCCCCTTCCATTTCCAAGTTTCTTCTGCCCCGGCATCCCCATTCTTGTATACTGTGTCTGTTGACTATTGGGTACCTTTTTTACGGTATTGCCATAATGAACAGAATAGATAAATCTGGTGAAGTAGAGAACTAACTAAATCCATGCAACTGTTAGGAGATAACTGCACTGGCAGAAAAATGCTTTAGGTTTTGGTTAAGTTATCCTGATACTTCATCCAGTTGACAAAATATCCAATAATTTAAATATAAAATTAACTGAAAAATCCCGCTATCTCTTTAGTACTTCCTTACCTTGGTACACTTCTAAATACCAGAAAATCTCCAGTTGGGGACATCGCCAGCCGAATACAAGGCTGCCAGCTAATTCATCATCTAATAAACCAACCCAAATTCTCCCTTGCCTGACACATAGTAACACAGGACAGACACGACTTCCATGCCTCGACGGCACAGCACGAACGCGCCTTCCCTACCCTCACTGCCTGGAAATGGGCAACACATGGTTGTTGCTGCCGTGTTCCCTCCTCTCCCTCTCACCACTGATGATTGCAGTCTATAACCTACCTCTAATTCTCTGCCATTTTAAATTGACATATATATATACCACTATACCAGTTTAAATGCTTATGCCCTGCCATTTTAAATGTACATAAATAAACCACTATACCAGTTTATCGCCATAACTGTATAGCATGTCAGGGCAACATAGCCTTCCAGATCTAGCAAAGATCTGTTGAAGGTTCAGATTTCAATAAGTTAATGCAAGGATTGGCACTCACAGCATAGTTATTACGGTCATGTGTTAAAAAAAGAATCTGGAAGGAAGATTTCTTGACTCATGATTGACCTAACTCAGTTGGGACCCTCAAATTTGAGAACTCTTCTAGGTTAACTGTAGCTACTGAATTCTTACCGTACTGAAAGTACAAACTATGTTTCAGCCGATAAAGAGATAGACAAAGGATGAGTGTAGACTTTAGAAGTCTTCATTTTTTAAATAAAATTATCAAGATGAACAGAACAAGGTCGTTTACAACATTTGGTCATAAAACAGAGCAACCAAAAAAAGGACAAGGATAGTCTTCTATCAATCATAGTAACTTCAATAATCTCCACTTAACTTCTGCTTTCTTCCCATGGCCAGTTCTCTGCCTGAATTTTGGCCAGATATTAGCCTTTGGACATGCAAACAGCTGGGGTTCTGAATGTTACCATGTGAACTGTACTAGTAATTGAACCCCGGAGCATATTTTGTTAATATCACATAAATAAGTGCAAGAATGCAGGACTAAGAGGTATAACATCTGTTGAATAACAATGAAGTACAACATCCTGTTAAATATTAATAAAAGTTATAGTTGTTGCAGGAAATCACCAAATTATCATTTTAGTAAACTGACTCTCGTATAGTACCATGCAAAATTAACTGTGCATGGAAAAGAATAGGGTGTGATTATCTTACTGAAAGAAGATCTTGAACTATTTCAAAGGCAGCATCGCCAACCATGTCCAATAGTTCACCAGCTATCTGCAAGGTTGCAAAGTTAAAATGTTGAATGATTGTGTCAACAAAGGGAATACTAGAATAACATTACAGCAGCACCTCATCGCCTGCTTTATTTGAACGAAGCACTCTGCACAATGCCATCGCAAGTTCATCCCCCGAGAGCATTGAGCCACCACTTCTGGTTATCAGATCACACTGATCTTTTAGCCACCTCAAATTCACAGAACCGCCAACAGCATTTGAACTAAAACTAATGGATGTACTGCATGCATCATGCTGCTCCTTTTCAAATGATCCCAATCCACCACTTTCTAATGGTAGGTCATCATCAAGAGTAACGTCAATAATGAAACGAGAAGGTGCTTTGAAATCAAAGCCTGCACCAAATTCAGCTGTATCGTCTCCATCTACATCGTTTGCGTCTTCCTGAACAGATTCCTGAATGTTCACGCGTTGAAGGGAACGGAGCTTCTGAGCTAACTGAGCTAGCTTTTTTGAAACAGAGTCTTGCACACTGTAGCCCACAAGGCGCTCCAATTCATTCCTAAGAAGGTAGACAGAATCATCAGTAAGGGGAGGCTCTGCATCATTTGTAACATGCTATATCATCTGCAACTTTTATCTTCCAAATTTTCTATACATTAATAACACTTGCACTGCATTCAGAGCAAAGAAGCATATACCTTTTCTGAAGAGGCTTATCAGCGGCGCCAGACTCCGCGCCAAACAACCTATACACAGCCTGAGCAACCTGCTGGAGTTCCTCAGACACTGCCTCCCCATTCAACAACTCCACCACGGCGCCGATATATTGCTTGTACGCCTGGCGCACATCGCTGGGAGCTGCAACAATTGGTAGCAATGTCAGCAAGTAAAGCCTAGAGACTGCACATCCACGCGAATCAGCGAGGGTTTTGGATGCGTTACCGTCGTCCCAATTGGGCACGATTCTCCGGGCGAGCTCCCACTCGTCATGCGGCCTGCGGAGACAACAGCAAAGCGTTAGGGATTTCCGCGGTGACTGCTTAGGAATTGGGCCGGGAACAAGGGTTCGACAGAAAGAGGGGGAAAGGAGCGCGGTGATACCTGGGGAGGGTGCGTGCTTGGAGGACGGCCTTGCGGGCGAGGTAGGCCTGGTCGGCGTCGAAGTGGGCGCGGAGCGAGCTTGTCAGGCGAGGGAGCGGCGCGAGCATCTCGGAGTCGGACCGTCCCGGCGAGTCGGCGGCGGGGGGGGTTGGACGGAGGGAGGCGGCGGGGGAGTAGGGAGTGGAAGGGCGACCGGTGCGAGTTTGACTGACTTCGTTTGGACTTCGGATCCCGTCCTGATTGAGGCCGGCGCGTCGCTCCGAGCTTGCGCCGCACGGAAACGCCGGTGGACGGTGGTGGGCTGGTGGTGTTTGATCTGTGCCCTCCAGTCGTCCGTCGACTCCCTGCGGTAATCTCCCCGTTGCTGAGAATATATCAGTTTTTTTCGATTATAAACCGCGCGGATCCTAAGAGCATCTGGCCGTCTCAAATTAGTGCTCTCTCTGTTTCAAAATATAAGATGTTTTAGTTTTATAAAAAAAAATCTAAATTTATTTTAGTGTGTAGATTCACTCTAAACTTGAATAAATCTACATACTAAAACAAGTCTACATACATTTGCTTCATAAAGCTAAAACATTTTATATTTTGAAATGGAGGAACTAGTGCTTTAAAAGTCTAAAATGCTGCCTTAAAGATCTTTCTTTTAGTGTGTAGATTCACTCCAAACCTGAATAAACCTACATACTAAAATAAGTCTAGATACATTTGCTTCATAAAGCTAAAACATCTTACATTTTGAAATGAAGGAAGTAGTGCTTTAAAAGTCTAAAATGCTGCCCTAAAGGTCTTTAGGGCTTAAAAATATGTGTTGGTTTTGTGATTGTCCCATAGGGCAACGTTTTTACAGTGGTTGTCTTAAAAGTTTAAACAAGCATGGAATTTAAAACTTCACACAAGTTCACATGATTATTACACAAATTTAAACTAACATTGCACACAAACAACATTGCAACTACTCTTAAAACAGACAACATCGCACTAATCATCGAAATCGGAGTACCTAGAGGAGTACTTGATCGGCTCTGCCATCGTCGATGGCCCGGCGCCATCGGTGGCCTTCTTCTTCTTCTCCGCCTCTAGCTTGGCGTAGAACTCCTCCGCCGCCGCCACGTGCTTGCGGTGAGCCTCCGCGAACTGCCGCATGAGCCATCATCAGCCTCGCCGGTGGATGGTGGTCCATTTATTTCTAGAATATTTCACATGATGATCGTGTGCGGCTCCTATCCAGCTAACCAAATGGATCAGTACCTGTTTGCGAATTTCTCTTTCCCAAAGTGGACACAATGATTCGAAATTCAGGAAATCTCTGAATCAGACGGTGGCGCTGCGCACGGCGATGCTCCTGCTCTTCGCGGCCAGTGCGGATGCGTGTCTCCGCGACATTGGCGACAAAGACGACATGCTCGACGTTCTCGACATTAGTGAAGTTGAGGAAGGACTTGGGAAGGTCGTGCTCCCACACGGCGACGTCGAAGGCGCGGGCGGCCTGCTCCTTGGTCTCATACGTGTTGAGCCAGAGCCGTACGTCGCCGACGATCACCTCCGCGGCGTAGTGGCCGGAGGAACGCTCCCATACGTCGCGGTAGCCGGTGAGGTTGCGGGTGCGGGCAGAAGCACGGCGCGGCGACATGGCGTGGCGCCGGCGGGCGGTGTTGAAGATATGCCCAAAAGACAATAATGGTTATTATCATATCTCTGTGTTTATGATAAATATTTACAGTCCATGCTATAATTGTATTAATAGGAAACATTAATACTTGTGTGTTTTGTAAACATAAAAGAGTCCCGAGTAAGTCTCTTGTTAAACTAGCTTGTTGATTAATAGATGATTATGGCTTTCTGATCATGAACATTGAATGTTATTAATAACAAGATCATATCATTATGAGAATGATGTGATGGATACACACCCATAATAAACATAGCATAAGATCAAGTCATTAAGTTCGTTTTTCTACAAGCTTTCAATTACATGGTAACTGATGACGTAGCTCAGATCACTGTAGAGTTTCGTTGGAAGACCTTAAGAGGAAGGTATGATGAGCACAACAGCAAGTTTCCCTCAGTAAAAAACCAAGGTTATCGAACCAGTAGGAGGAAGGAAACGGCTCAAAGGTGTTGCTAGTGATACGTCGGAAACGTATCTATAATTTTTGATGCTTCATGCTTGTTTAGTATCTACTTTGCTTTGCTTTGTCTACACTTTGAGGTGTTTTTATATCTTTTCTGAAACTAACATATTAATAAAATGTCATAGTGTCAGTTGCCTGTTTTCTTCTGTTTTTTGTCCCATAAAGGCAGAAAATCAATATTTTCGGAATTGGATGGGACAAAATCCAAAGTCAATATTTTACAGTGGGGGACACGAATCTAAAAGACGAGACGGTGAAGCAAAACAAGGCGGCCAAATCCCTCCTAGGCGAGGCCAGGGGTGTGGCCCCCCTGGTCGCCTCCCGGCCTCGCCTCTTTGCCTATAAAAATCCCCCAATGCAGAAACCCTAAGTACCCGATCAAAACTCCACGAAACCTTCTGTATCCGCCGCCACCATCGTCCCTAAATCAAGGGGATCTGAAGTTCTTCCCGGCACCCTGCCGGAGAGGAGATCATCCCGGAGGCCTTCTCTCTGGTATGATGCGTGAGTAGTTCCACCTTGGACAATGGGTCCATGTAGTAGCTAGATGGTTGTATCTCCTCCTTGTGCTTTCATGTATAGATCTTGTGAGCTCCGTTCATGATCAAGATCTAATCTATTTGTAATCATGCATGTTGTGTTTGCGGAGATTCGCTGGATATTGAGATTACTATGTCAGATTGATTAATGGTTTTGTCTTTATGATTCTATCATGTCTGTGTTGTTTGTGATCTTGCATGCTCTCCGTTGTTAGTAGCTATCTTGGCTGAGTAGTTGCTAGTGACTCCAAGAGGGGGTATTTATGCTCGATAGTGGGTTCATGCCTCTAGTTTCCAAGGGAAGTGATAGAAATCTCTTTGGTTGTAGATGTGTTGTTGCCACTAGGGAGAAAACAACGGTCTCTTGTTCATGGAACAAGTGGATTGTTTACCTTACACACTTTGCTTAAAGCGGTTATGCATTGCTTGCAACTTATCTTGGAGGGGTTCGGAAGATAACCTAAAGGTGGACTTCTAGTCCTAGATGCAGTTGGATGGCGGTTTATGTATATTGTTGTATTGCCCAATCGAATCTTATGGGATCTTTTTATCTGGTATTGCATTGTTATGCCTAGCTCAGTTCCCATCAATTGCTCTGCTGTAATTTGTTTACCCTTCATGCCATGTTGTTTATCTAAGGAGAGCATCTCTAGTGAACTATGAACCCCGGTCCAATCTTTATCATTGATACATCTTCCACTGTTACTTGTTTACTTGCTGCAACCATTATCTTTTACACCATACGTTTAATCCTTTGTTACATCAAACCGGTGAGCTTGACAACCTCACTGATTCGTTGGGGGCAAAGTCTTGAGTTTGTGTTGTGAAGGTCTCCGCGTTGCTTGCAACACCTGTGTGAGTTTCCTTTTTCCTTCTGGTTCGATAACCTCGGTCTCTACTGAGGGAAACTTGCTGTTGTGCTCTTCACACCTTGCTCTTGGGGTTTCCAACGAAGCGTCCCATGACAACACTGGGTTCACGCCATCAAGCTTTCTGGCGCCATTGCAGTGAAGGCTAAGGACGTCTTCACAAGGGGAGTCCTCCACTTCCTTTCTTATTATTTTGTTTTTAGTTTGCTTAATTTTTTTGCTTGGTTTTGTTTGCCTCTTTTCAAAAACTAAAAAAAATAGTCTAGTTTGGTTTGCTTTATTTATTCAAAAACACACAAAAATTAGTTCCTACCTTAGTTGCTACCATGTCTGGTTTTGGACCAATCTTTATTTCACCTATGGAAGAGATCTCCACTTTTAAGCAAAAAAGTGAAGAGAGTTTTGATACGTCCAAAACGTATCTACTTTCTCGAACACTTTGCTATTGTTTCTTCTCTAAACTTGTGTGATTTGGATACAACTAACACGGACTAACGCTGTTTCAGTGAAATTACCTTGGTGTCTTGTTTTGTGCGAGAAAATGAACTATTAGGAAAATCCGGAAAATATGCCAAAACTATTTCTCACGGAAGATCCATGGAGCGGAAGGGAGGCAGAGGAGGCTGAGGCGGACCCACCAGTGCGGGCCCCACGACCCGCTGGAGGGGGTTTGGCCACCCCAGGTAGCTCCTCGGCCTCCCTCTGCGCCTAAGTTGCCTTCTGACCTAAAAACTTAGGGGGGTCGATAGTTTCCAGAGAGAGTTCCGCTCCACCGCCGCCACCAGAAACCAAGATTCAGATCCAGAAACTCCGTTCTGGCACCTGCCGAAGCAGGGAATTTGGAGGATCGCCATCATCGTTATCACCAACGCATCTCCATCAACCACCGATGTTTCCCTCATCCATGAGTGAGTAATCCCCCGTTGTAGGCTTGGGGATGGTAGGTATTGGATGAGTTCTATCATGTAATCGAATAAGATCTGTTAGGGGCATAGTGTCTAGTATCTCTATTAGTGTTATTTGACTTTGTTGCAACTTGTTGTGCTTAATGCTTGTCACTAGGGCCCGAGTGCCATGATCTCATATCTGAACTTATTATTGAATCATTATGATAGTATTGTTTGTGAACTTATCCGCAAGTTGTGTACACATATCATTGTCCGGATCCAAAGGCCCTAAAGTGACAATAATTGGGACAACCGGAGGGGATGGCTATGGTGTGAGGATCACATGTGTTCACGGAGTGTTAATGCTTTGCTCCGGTGCTCTATTAAAAGGAGCACATTAATTGCCAGTAGTTCCCTAGAGGCCCGTACGCAGGTGGCTAGACAGAAGATGTTGCGCAAGTTCTCATTGCGAGCACGTATGACTATATTTAGAGCACATGCCTAGGATTATTTAGTACTTGGATGCTTGTTATTATTTATCTGCAATGCCCTAGTTCTTGAAGTTACATGTTTAGACTCGTCCATGCAACGCCCGTCCATCCATCCCTATGCCTGCTTTTCGAATCCTCTTTATTATCAATTCTTGTTACTATTGCTCTGTTTCCTTTGTTGTTGTTCTTTGGTGTTCTTTGTTGTTGCTTTGCTATTGCTACTACAAACTGTTGCTACTGATAAACTTCTGTGAGCAAGAACTAATTCCAGTGCGGTGAGGACAACTCAGTTGTTAAGGCTTGCAAGTATTCTTTGGCTCCCCTTGTGTCGAATCAATAAATTGGGTAATACTACCCGCGAAGACTATTGCGACCCCTATACTTGTGGGTCATCAAGACTATTTTAAAGCGCTGTTCGGGAGCATAGCTTTATTTGTAGTTCACTTGGATCTATTATTGTTCACTGCTACTCCTTTCATCATGGGGAAGTCTCATGATGGAAAGTTCCCTATTTTACCGTCCACTACAAGAAGAGGTACAATCCTAAACACCTCTGTTGCTTTTGATTCACCGTCTGTTATAAGTAAGCTTGTTACACCACCACCACATACTCATGCTACACACTGCTGAATCTGAAACTGCTTTTGATGCTCATGATGTTACTTCTACTGTGCTTGATGCGAGTGGTTCATTAGGTCCTTTTCTAGATGCTACTATGGCTAGTCTAGAAAATACCGAAACTCCTAGTGAAGACACTGTTACACCTGTTAGCTCACCTGAGGCTAGTGAGAGTTATGATATTAATGATGGTTACATTGAGTTCACTGATGAATTTGTTGAAGAGTGCCGAAACACACATGGTACTAGTGCTATGAAGAGTCTCCTTTCTAGACGTACTATTATGCCTGAGATGTCCTCTGATCCTAAGTTTGCCACTTCTCCCATAGATATTAAATATGAAGATTAGGATGTCTCTCTTGATTTGTCTTATTTAGATACTGTTGAGAAAGAACCTTTTTGTGGGACTGGAAATGAGAATGTTGTGGCTCATATGAATGCGATTTCTACTATGAGTGCTTTGTTTTCTGATGATTTTAAGATGCGCAAGTACTTTGTTGCTAAGTGATGACTCCTTGATGGCGCCAGAGAACTTGGTGCTTGATGTGGAGTCTTGTTGGGAACCCCAAGAGCAAGGTGTGAAGAGCACAACAGCAAGTCTTCCCTCAGTTGAGACCGAGGTTATCGAACCAAAAGGAGGAAAAAAACGTCACACAGGTGTTGCAAGCAACACGGAGACCTGCATAACACAAACTCAAGAATTTGCCCCAATGAAACAGTGAGGTTGTCAAGCTCACCAGTTTGCTGTAACAAAGGATTAAATGTATGGTGTGGAAGGTAATGGTTTGCAGCAAGTAAATAAGTAATAGTGGAAGATGTATCAATGGTAAAGATTGGACCGGGGTCCATAGTTCACTAGAGGTGCTCTCCTTATATAAACATGGCATGAAGGGTAAACAAATTACAGCGGGTCAATTGACAGGAACTGAGCAAGGCATAACAATGCAATTACTAGTCAGAAAGATCCTATAAGGTTAATTGGGCAATACAATAATATACATAGACCGCCATCCAGCTGCATCTATGACTAGAAGTCCACCTTCAGGTTATCATCCGAACCCCCTCCAGTATTAAGTTGCAAGCAATAGACAACTGCTTTAAGCAAAGTGTGTAAGGTAAATAGTCCACATGTTCCATGAACAAGAGACTGTTGTTTTCTCCCTAGTAGCAACAACACATCTACAACTGAAGAGATTTCTGTCACTTCCCTTGGAAACTAGAGGCATGAACCCACTATCTACCATAAATACCCCCTCTTGGAGTCACTAGCAACTACTTGCCCAAGATAACCACTAGCAACGGAGAGCATGCAAGATCACAAACAACACAGACATGATAGAATCATAAAGACAAAACCATTAATCAAACCAACATAATAATCTCAATATCCATCGGATCCCCGCAACACAACATGCATGATTACAAATAGATTAGATCTTGATCATGAACGGAGCTCACAAGATCTATACATGAAAGCACGAAGGAGGAGATAGAACCATCTAGCTACTACATGGACCCATAGTCCAAGGTGGAACTACTCACGCGTCATACCAGAGAGAAGGCCTCCGGGATGATCTCCCCTCCGGCAGGGTGCCGGGAAGAACTTCAGATCCCTCCCCCCCGATCTAGGGACGATGGTGGCGGCGGCTACAGACAGATTCAGGGAGATTTGATCGGGTACTCAAGGTTTCTGCATCGGGGGCTTCTTATAGGCGAAGGGGCGAGACCGGGAGGCGGCCAGGGCCACCAATGAAGGGTTTCGCAGCATAGTAAATCAAAATTTTCTACGGAAGCGAACAGAGGGAAAGCCAAGATCTAATCTAGGAGATGCGAACAACGAGAGAGATTGGATTAGATCTTCATACCCTTGAAGATTCGCAGTGAGCGTTAAATCGGGCGTGGGTGATGTAGTCGTACTCGCTTCTCCTCCTCGCGATCCGATCCGATCTAGCACCACAAGTGGCGGTGCCTCCGTGAGATGCACACGTGCGGCACCTCGACGTCTCCTCCTTCCTCGGACCAGCAAGTATGGTGGAGAGATAGATTGGATCTACAACCTTGACGGCGGTGTATATGGTGGAGAATTTCTGCGTGAGCCGCCTACAAGCGATCGGGAGGGAGAGAGGAAGGTAGCAAGGCGACTAGGGCTTGGAGGAAGGTGTAGGTCAGGGGGAGGCGCAGCCCTCTATATATAGAGGGGGTGCGGCTAGCCTGCCCATCCTCCAAGCCTATCTCTAGTTTAAACGATTTAAACTTCGCCCTTCTAGAAACCCTATCTTATCTCTAGTTTAAGCGATTTAAACTCTCTAGGATTGGCTGGGCCCTATGGGGCCTTGTGCCCCCAGCCCAATCGGCCAGGACACTCCCTCATAGGCCCATGCCCCTCTGGAAGGTGGGGCCATGTTGGTCCCCTTAGGAAGGTTCTAGAAGCTTAGGTACAATACCGATTAACTTGGAACAATTCGAACTCCAAAACTGCTTTGCCTTATATGAATCTTATTCTAGGACCATTAGGAACCTCTCATGATATCCTGGATCCCATCCGAGACTCGAACAAAATTCATAAACCAAGTATCCAATCTATCCTAGCGTCGAGACACGTTAAGTGTGTGACCTGGGTTCGAGAATGAGACATGATCTTCTATCAATAATCAACAATGGGGTCTAGGCACCCATATTGACTCCACACATTCATCGATGATCATATCGGATGAACCACGATGCCGAGATTCAATCAATCCCATATATATATTCCCTTCGTCTCGCGATATTTTACTTGCCGAGATTCGATCGTCGGTATCGTCATACCTAGTTCAATCTCGTTCACAAAGTACTTTACTCGTTCGTAATCCGATATCACTTTGTGATTAACTCCTTAACCACATGCTTGCAAGCGGTGTTGACATCGATTACGAGTGGGCCGAAGTATATCTCTCCGACTTGGGAGGGACAAATTCCATCTCGATACATACAACCCATGAGATACTTTCCGATCACTGAGAGACACCTTTATGATCACCCTCTCATAGGATGATGTTTGATGACCTCAAAGCTTTCTTCCGATACGGGAGTTGCATTATCTCATGGTCTAAGGAATACAATATTTGACATAAGAAAAGCTTCGCAAAGACGAACACGATGACACGATCTAATTGCTTCGCTTAGTTTGGGTCATCACCATATCATTCTCCCAATGATATGATCTCATTATCAATTGACAACTCATGTCTATGGTTAGGAAACCTTAACCATCATTGATCAATGAGCTAGTCCATAGAGGCGTACTAGGGACACGGTGTTGTTCACAAACCACACAAGTATTAATGTTTCCGCTTAATACAATTCTAGCATGGAATATAAACTTTATCATGAACAAGAATTATAATAATAACATCTTTATTATTTACTCTAGGGCATAATTCCAAGGTCTCCACTTGCACTAGAATCAATAATCTAGTTTACATTTGGCAACAATCTCACATCCATGGCTTTGAGGTCTTGATCATGTTTACGTGGAAGAGGTTTAGTCAATGGATCTGCGACATTCGGATCTGTATGTACTTTCTTGATCTTGATCTCCATCGCTATATAATCTCGGATTATATGAAACTTGAGTTGATATGCTTGGTCTTTGGATGATATCTTGGTTCCTTAGCGAGTGTTATGGCGCGGTGTTGTCACACAATATCTCTAGTGGGTCCAATGCACTTGGAACCACGCCTTCGATGATGAAGTTTCGATCCAAACTCCTTCACTTGGCCTTCTGCGGCCCATGTATTCGCTTCTCTAGATCCCGCGATCACGCTTTGCTTGCAGCTTCTCGACTCACAGCTCCTCCATTCAAAATATACACGTATCACGTCTGAGATTTACAATCATCCTTGTCGGTGTCGAAACTAGCATCGGCGTAACCTTTTCTGAGTGTTCATCACCCCATAGACTAAGAACATTTCTTTAGTCCTATTTAGGTACCTTAGGATGTTCTTCACGGCTGTCGATGTTCCACTCTGGATCACTTTGATATCTGCTTTCGTCGAAACTAAGAGCATTGGACACATCCGGTCTAGTACACGGACATGGCATACATGATGGAACCTATGGCGAGGCATAAGGCACTTTGCTCATAGCTTCCCTATCATTTACCGTGGTGGACCGAGCCTTGCTCAATATCTTACACGACAACATAGGCCTTGAACCTTTCAATGCCTTATCCATTCTGAACCTTTTGAACTTTGTCTAGGTATGTACTCGGCTTAAAGCTATCGAGCGTCTTTGTACATCTCTATAGATTTTGATGCCCAATATATAAGCTTCACCTAGGTCTTTCATTGAAAAACACTTGTTCAAATAACTCTTCACATCGTTAAGCATGTTGATGTCATTTCCAATAATCAATATGTCATCCACATATAGTACCGAAGCGTCCGAGCTCCCACTCACTTTCTTGTAGATGCAAGCTTCATAGCAATTTGGAACAAATCCAAAGCTCTTGATTACTTGATCAAAGCGAAGGTTCCAACTCCGAGATGCTTGCTTGATCCATAAATGGAGCTGAAGTTTGCATACTTTATCGCATCCTTAGGATCGACAAAACCTTGGGTTGCATCATATACAACTCTTCATC
The DNA here is from genome assembly GCA_023614405.1 of Avena insularis. Classification (NCBI taxonomy): domain Eukaryota; kingdom Viridiplantae; phylum Streptophyta; class Magnoliopsida; order Poales; family Poaceae; genus Avena; species Avena insularis. Next base: position 418,695,504 of record CM042685.1, on the reverse strand, counting down.
AATGTTGCCATTGAGGAAGCGATCTTGACATCCATACGCCATATTTCATAATCATGAAACGCAGCAATTGCTAATAAAATCCGAATGGACTTAAACATCGCTACGGGAGAAAGTCTCATCGTAGTCAACACCTTGAACTTGTCAAAACCTTTCGCAACAAGCCGTGCTTTATAGGCGGTAACATTACCATCCGTCCGTTTTCTTCTTGAAGATCCATTTGCACTCAACGGCCTTTGATTAGCTAGGAGGGTCCACCAAAGTCCATACTTGGTTTTCGCTCATGGATCCCAATTGGTTTCATGGCTTCTAGCCATTTCTCGAGTCTGGGCTCATCATCAGCTTCCTCATAGTTCGAGGTTCACATCTTCTACTAACAAGACAGTCAAGACAGGTTGCCGTACCACTCGGGAGGGCACGCGACCTTGTCGACTGCGACGTTCGATGTGACCTCGTCCAAAGCCTCATGATCCTTGTCATTAGCTTCCTCTATTGTTGGTGCGGCGGCACGGAACAATTTCAGGTCTGCGCTACTCTCCAATTCAAGAAGGTTCAATAACCTCGTATAGCTCTACTTTCCTCCACTCACTTCTTTGAGAGAAACTCCTTCTCAAGAAAGGAACCGTTCTTTGCAACAAACACTTTGCCTTGGTTACGTGATAGAAGGTATACCCAATAGTTTCCTTAGGGTATCCTATGAAGGCGCATTTCTCGCTTTGGGTTCGAGCTTGTCGGCATCAACTTCTTGGCGTAAGCGCATCCCCAAACTTTAAGCGACAACTTAGGTTTAGCACCAAACCACAGTTCATACGGTGTCGTCTCAGCGGTTTAGATGGAGCCCTATTTAAAGTGAATGCAGCGGTTTCTAATGCATAACCCCAAAATGATAACGGCAAATCAGTAGAGACATCATCGATCGGACCATATCTAATAGGGTTCGATTCCGTTCAGACACACCATTCTTGTTGTGGTGTTTGGTGGCATGAGTTGTGAAAGCGATTCCACTTGCTTTGAGATGCGTGAAAATCATAACTCAAATATTCGCCCCACGATCGGATCGTAGAAACTTAATCTTTACATTACGATGGTTCTCCACTTCATTCTGAAATTCTTTGAACTTTTCGTTTCAGATTTATGTTTCATTAAATAGATATACCCATATCTACTTAAGTCATCGGTAAAAGTGAGAAAATAGCGATATCCACAGCGTGAAACACTCATCGGTCGCATACATCGGTATGTATGATTTCCAATAAGTCCGTTGCTCGCTCCATCATCTGGAGAAGCGGGGTTTTGATCTTCTTGCCCATGAGGCATGGTTCGCATGTGTCAAATGATTCAAAATCAAGAGACTCCAAAAGTCCATCGAATGGAGTTTCTTCATCGCTTTACACCAATATGACCTGAGCAGCGATTACCACAAATAAGTAGTATTATCACTATCTACTTTGCATCTCTTAGCCTCAATGCTATGGATGTGTGTTTCATCCCTTTCGAGATTTAGAAGAAATAAACCATTCACAAGAGGTGCATGACCATAAAAGATGTTACTCATATAAATAGAACAACCATTATTCTCGATTTAAATGAATAACCGTCTTGCAATAAACACGATCCGAAATAATGTTCATGCTCAGCGAGGCACATAATAACATTTATTAAGGTTTAAAACTAATCTCGAAGGTAAAACTAAGGAGGCGTGCAAGCGGCCATCACATCAACTCTTGATCCGTTGCCAGCAGCATAGTCACCTCATCCCTAGCCCCGTCTATTAGTAGCTCTGTTTGAGTTACAAATATTATGCAACCCGAACCGTATCAAATACCCGGGCACTAGCGAGGGCTAGTAAGGAAAACATCAATAACATGTATATCAAATATACCTTTGACGGTACCGGCCTTCTTGTCCGCTAAGTACTTGGACGATTCTTCGATGACCCTTGTCCTTGCAATAGAAGCACTCGATGTCGGCTTGGGACGGACTGAGCTTCTTCTCGGCGGGGCATTGCGCTTGCCGCCCTTCTTGAAGGGCTTCTTTGCACCTTACCTTTCTTAAAGGAGGGCTTGTTGACCATCAACACATGATTATCCTTCTTGATGTCCACCTCCATGACCTTGACTTTGCGAAGAGCTCGGTGATCGTATCAGTGGAACCAATCTGATTATGAGTCACTACAAAAATTTTGTAGCTGGGAGGGAGTGATTGCAGAACCCTGTCAATCTTGAGCTCCTCTGGAATCTTGTAGTCCAGTTGCTCAAGGCGTTGAGTGTAGCCCGACATCTTAATGGCGTGTTCACTAACGAAACTCCCTTTCTCCATCTTGCAGTTAAAGAACTTCTCAGAGATCTCATATCTCTTAGAACGGGCCTGAGTCTGAAACATGGTTTTCAACTTTTCGAGAATCTCAAAGGGCCCGGGATAGTTTTCAAAACGATTTTGAAGTTTCGGTTCCATAGCAAACAACATGGTGCTCTTAATCAAACCATAATCATCTTTCTTGTTGATAGACAGCTTTCTCATCGGTAGCCTTGATTGAGGGTTTTCGACCGCCAGAGAGAATGATTCTCAGATTGTGGAACCAGTTGGTGAAGTTAGACCCATTGTTTCTAAGCTTTTCTTTCTCAGCAAAAACGTTGAAATTGAAGTTGGACTTGGCCATTGGATCTACAGTATTTGCAAGTACAAATTAGACTATGTTCATGATAAATAGTTCAACTTAATCAAATTACTAGATGAACTCCCACTAAATTCAACATCCCTCAAGTTGTTTAGTGAACACGATCCAAATTCACCACACCTAATCCGATCATCACGAGAAGAGATGTGGTTTCAATGGTGGACAACGAAGTGTCGATCATATCATTCATATGACTCATGCTTAACCTTTCGGTTCTTGTGTTCGAGGCCATATGCGTACATGCTAGGCTCGTCAAGTCAAACCCAAGTATTTCAGCGTGTGCAAAACTGGCTTGCACCCGTTGTATGTGGCGTAGAGTCTATAGCACCCGATCATCACGTGATGCTTGGACACGACGAACTTTCATAGCGGTGCATACATGGGAGAACACAGTTTTATCTTGATCTTTAAGTGAGGAATCATCTTATAATGCTACAATCGCGATCTAAGCATAATAAGATACATAAAAGGATAAACATCACATGCATATAACTTTATGTGACATGGTATAGCCAATCTTGCGCAATGATCTCCATCTTGTGCGTTCGGCATGATCTCCATCACTCCACCATGATTGCCTCCACCACGAATAGCAACTACAACTATTGCTAACTACTTAGCGATAAAGTAAAGCTATTACATGGCGTATAAAGAAGTTGACTCATGGTCATACACAATTATAAAGACAACCATATGGCTCCTGCCGGTTGTGTACTCATCGACATGCAAGTCGTGAAACATTACAAAACATGATCACATACATTATACACATCACATCTTGGGCCATACCATATCACAGAAAACACTCCCTGCAAAAACAAGTTAGGCGCCTCTACTTTGTTGTTGCATGTTTCACGTGGCTTATGGGAGTAGATGCTAAAACGATTCTTACCTACGGAAAGCCTAGCGGTGATATTATGGTTGCCAAACTCGGTGTTAATCCATGACAACTATAGTGAGAGAAATTGACATCCACCGTTGCATGTGTGGTACAAGCCACCGTCAAGTCGAGGCGGTCTCATGACGGCGTCGCGTAAGGTTGGCCTGGACCGCTTCAATCTCACTATCCGCGTCATAAGAATAACACAAACAAGAGGCTTGCAGAAAAATCAACACCGCAACAACCATGTTGCGTTCTACTCGTGAATCACATCTACGCGCATAGATCTAGCTCGATACCTTTGAAGGGTTTCACAGCATAGTAAATCAAAATTTTCTCTGAGCGAGCGGAGGAAAGCCAAGATCTAATATAGGAGATCGAACAACGAGAGAGATTGGATTAGATCTTCATACCCTTGAAGATTACGCCTGTGAGCGTTAAATCGGAGCGTGGGTGATGTAGTCGTACTCGCTTCTCCTCCTCGCGATCCGATCCGATCTAGCACCACAAGTGGCGGTGCCTCCGTGAGATGCACCGTGCGGCACCTCGGCGTATCCTCCTTCCTCGGACCAGCAAGTATGGTGGAGAGATAGATTGGATCTACAGCCTTGACGGCGCGGTGTATATGGTGGAGAATTTGCGGCGAGGGCTTCGCCTACAAGCGGTCGGGAGGGAGAGAGGAAGGTAGCAAGGCTAGGGCTTGGAGGAAGGTGTAGGTGGGGGAGGCGCACCAGCCCTCTATATATAGAGGGGGTGCGGCCAGCCTGCCATCCTCCAAGCCTATCTCTAGTTTAAGCGATTTAAACTCTCCCTTCTAGAAACCCTATCTTATCTCTAGTTTAAGCGATTTAAACTCTCTAGAATTGGCTGGGCCCTATGGGGCCTTGTGCCCCCAATGCGGCCAGGACACTCCCTCATAGGCCCATGCCCCTCCCGGAAGGTGGGGCCACGTTGGTCCCCTTGGAAGGTTCTAAAGCTTCGGTACAATCCGATTAACTTGGAACAATTCCGAACTCCAAAATTGCCTTTGCCTTATATGAATCTTATTCTCGGACCATTAGGAACCTCTCGTGATATCCGGATCCCATCCGAGACTCGAACAAAAATTCATAAACCAAGTATCCAATCTATCCTAGCGTCGAGACACGTTAAGTGTGTGACCTGAGTTCGAGAATATGGAGACATGATCTTCTATCAATAATCAACAGCGGTGCAGGCACCCATATTGACTCCACACATTCGCCGATGATCATATCGGATGAACCACGATGCGAGATTCAATCAATCCCATATATATATTCCCTTCGTCTCGCGATATTTTACTTGCGAGATTCGATCGTCGGTATCGTCATACCTAGTTCAATCTCGTTCACGACAAGTACTTTACTTCCGTAATCCGATATCACTTTGTGATTAACTCCTTAACCACATGCTTGCAAGCGGTGTTGATATCGATTACCAGTGGGCCAGTATATCTCTCCGACTTGGGAGGACAAATTCCATCTCGATACATACAACCATGAGATACTTTCCGATCACTGAGAGACACCTTTATGATCACCCTCTCATAGGATGACGTTTGATGACCTCAAAGCTTTCTTCCGATACCGGGGAGTTGCATTATCTCATGGTCTAAGGAATACAATATTTGACATAAGAAAAGCTTATGAAAGGCGAACACGATGACACGATCTAATTGCTTCGCTTAGTTTGGGTCTGTCCACCATATCATTCTCCCAATGATATGATCTCATTATCAATTGACAACTCATGTCTATGGTTAGGAAACCTTAACCATCATTGATCAATGAGCTAGTCCATAGAGGCGTACTAGGGACACGGTGTTGTTCACAAACCACACAAGTATTAATGTTTCAGCTTAATACAATTCTAGCATGGAATATAAACTTTATCATGAACAAGAATTATAATAATAACATCTTTATTATTGCCTCTAGGGCATAATTCCAACAACCAAACCCTAGCCAGGCGCGGGCCTGGGGTGGGTCTGGCCCCCCTAGCTAGCCCCTCCGGCTCTCCTCTGGACTTCTTGTTCCGCATGGAAAGTAATTGACTTTGACTTTTATCCCGTCCAATTCCGAGAATATTTCTTTACTAACTTTTCTGAAACCAAAAACAGCAGAAAACAGGCATCTGGCACTGTTGCAACTTGTTAATAGGTTAGTACCAGAAAACATGTAAAAAGCACCTCAAAGTGTGGACAAGTAAAGCAAAGTAGATACTAAATAAGCATGGAGCATCAAAAATTATAGATATGTTTCCAACGTATCAGCATCCCCAAGCTTAACTCCTGCTCATCCTTGAGTAGGTAAGTGATAAACATAATAATTTTTGAGGTGACATACACCCTCACAAAGATCCAACCATTTTCAATCATTGAAAGCCGGGATCAAAGAACTCTAAACATGTGCATGAAAGATAGAGTTCTAACAATAGGACATAGTAACTATGCATGCAACATGACAAGCTACAAACAAAGATCATGAATAACATGCATTAAAAACGTCTGTTTGTTTCACATGCAGAAAACATAGCATAGTGGTAATCAGCTTGTCCCTCATAGAGTAACAGTATAATGCATAGGACACCTGCAAAGTTCACAATGGTGATTAGAAACAAGTAGCACAAGAGAAAATAATAACACAATATGCATCAATTAATATGCTTTGAAACACTGCACACAGAATGACAACTATGCTCTCTTAATGGTGCCTAAAGGTAGAAGGTGGAGACCCAATAGTGGGGGAAGAAAGGCCTTTTTGTAAAGGATGCAGGGATTACAAGTTTCAAAACGAGCTTCCAAAAATTATGGTACTTGTTAGCTTTCAGCCCTCATTGCCCCTATCATAAGCATCTTGAAGTGGTTAAGGTTAAAGTGGCAGAGCTGGAGTATATGCTTGACGAAGTATAAGTTGGCAATCTCATGCCCCTTGAATACGAGGGCCACACCTCATGCATACTCAACTTTGGGTCCAGGTAAGTTCTTGTCACTGTAAGTATTTGCATATCATTGAGAACCACCAACGGGGTACCCCTTGCACATTGTACAGGAGCTTTCCCATAACCAAAATGACAATGCAAGCAGACAATGAACATGTCAGCAATTCTTCTTATGTACCATGGGAATATGGTGCCTTTTTATCTCTTTCCTCTTTTCTCAATGTGTCTCTTTTTTTAAGAAGAATGCTTCATAGATGTCACTATGGTGATGCTGCAAGTTTCCACCATGATTAGGCATGACTTAGGCTAGCGGCTCAGGCATTTCTATAACACAAGATACAAACTCCATGGACTTACAAGTTCCCTCTTTATTTCACACCGGTGACATCCATAGATAAAAGAACATGATATCAACTGAGTACAACAAGGTACAAGTGCAACGTTGAAAACGTTCCCCGTGACAACACGGTTCTGCTAACTCCAACTTATAAGTGCAAGCATATACAACAAAGTTGTCACAGTGGTTCAAGTTTATTAGGGGCAAAGAATAAAGTGTGCCATCAAGTTCGTGAGGGCTTTAATCACTAAGTTTTCACATAACAAAATAGTTTTTAATTGGAAGATAGTTGAAAACAAGAATATTCTTGGAATGGTGTAATACACCATGCATAGGAGTTTATAGTGGACACTTTGGAATAACTTGGTTTCTTGGGAGTTGGAGGCATGAGTAGAACGTACTCATACAAGTGGAGGCTAGCAAAAGACTGGGAGCAACCAACTAAGAGAGCAATAATGGCCAAAATCATGTAGTGCAACAAAGCATACTAATCAAAGCAAAGAATGGTACTACAAGTCAAGGACTAAATGATCATATAAGCTAATGGTGACTTGTCATAGTCATAACATGTTGTGAGCATGTGCCAAGTCAACCCAAGCAAAGCATCAAAGGATAATACCACAATACTATGCTTTTGCATGCTAAAACAATGCATAATTTTTTCAAGGCACACTAAGTAATTACAATTGTTTGGAACAAGACATGCTACAGAAATAATCACTAAGCATAATGCTAAAACAACACCTAGCATGTCATGCTAAAGTCTAAGTCACAGTCAATGCAAGCTCCTCTTGCACTTCAAGCAAGAACTTACTACTCCTTTCCAAACACCAAGCAACCTTATTTGCAAAACAACACAGCGAGAATGGGGGCCAAAATACTTTAGAAAACTAAACAAACTAAGCAAAGCAAACGAAAACTAAGACGCTCCAAGAACAAAACAACTGTGTATGAAACAATAAAAACGAAGTGTCTAGACAGACCTGAGCTTTTTACTGATGAAGAAGGGGATGCCTTGGGCATCCCCAAGCTTTGATGCTTATACCTCTTGGATATTTCTTGGGGTGACACCATGGTGGCATCCCCAAGCTTGAGATTTTGCCCATTCTTCATCTCATTTCATCATTCTCTCTCTACACCTGAAATTTTCCCTTCATACAAAACTTCACACAATCTTCATTAGCAACATTAGCTTATTCAAAAGATATTAGACCTGTGGCAAAGTTTTGGAACAACAAGGCTTTTCACTAAAAACACAAGCTACTGTAGTAACTCCCTAAAAAAGCTCAATTTACCTGAAGATAACTCAAAAAGGAATCAATAAGAAGCAAATACAAATAATGGCAGAAATCTGTCAAAACAGACCAGCAGGTAGAAACGAATTTTTTCGAACATCTTATGTTGCTCAAATCAAAAGGTGTTGAACTAACGAAAGTTAGCTAACATACTGCGGGATTTATTCGTAAATTTTGAGCTCAATCCGAGTTACAGGGGCTCCTCACGAATATTTATGGTGGAGGACAGAAATCTGTTTTGGGACAGCAACTCCCCAGATCTTACTTCCCTCTCATTAGAGGTCATTCTTGGCACAAAAAGCAAACAAAAAGGATAAGGAGAGGTCATTACGGAAGTAATAACTTCTATGACTCAAGGAAACTCTTGGGTTATCTTCCAACAAGTACTTTTCTTTAACGCTTTTAAGTTAGGCACAAGAAGCAAGAAGAATCAAGTATTTTCAAATGAGGAAGCATTAACATCAAACCTTGCTTTCAAAGGAGGAGCAAAAAGCAACTTCTATCTCCTCATAGGGAAGTGTTCAATACCTTTCTTGAATGGAAAATGATATTTAATGGTGCCTTCTTTCATATCAATGATGGCACCAACTGTTTTAAAAAAAGGTCTTCCCAAAGTAATAGGACAACAGGGACATAAGCATTGTTAACCATGATGAGAACGTCATTAATACTCCCCATGAGTTTCTTCTTAGAATTATCATTGAGTGGGACATCCAAATAACAATCTTCTAATGGTGGCAAATCAAGCATTTCATAAATCCTCCTAGGCATAATAGAGACACTAGAACCAAGATCACATGAAGCTTTGAGATCAAAGTCATTCACTTGCATATTAATAATGGGTTCCCAACTATCTTCTACTTTCCTAGAAATAGAAGCTTTGTGTTTTAGCTTCTCTTCCTTAATTTTCACAAGAGCATCTGTAATGTGTTTGGTAAAGGAAACATGCATATCACTAGCATCAGGACTTCTAGCAAGCTTTTGCAAGAACATAATCACTTCAGAAATATTGCAACCATCAATATCAAAGTCAAACTTAGCATCACTAGTAGTAGGCATAGTAGGAATAGGGACTACTTATGGTTTAGTGGTGATAGTGCACACACTATTGTTTCTATCAATTTCAGCTTCTCTTTCCCACTTAGCATGAAGTTGAGCTAACAACCTAACATTTTCATCAATAGTAACATGTATGGCATGAGCAGTAGCAAAGGTATTTTCCATAGTTTCAGGTTTAGCAGCCATTTTATTAACGAAGGAAGTTTGAGCTTCAAACAAAGAGGATATATTTTTCTCAACAGTTAAAAGATTTTCTTCTATAGTCTTATTGAAAGTAGTTTGTTTACTAATAAAGTCCTTGAGCATGACTTCAAGTTCAGAGGGGACACTTCTAGCATTATTGTAAGAGCTTCCATAGGAGTTTCCATTATTAGGAGGATAAGGCCTATAATTGTTGTTGCTACCAAAATTATTCCTATAGGCATTGTTGTTGAAATTGTTGTTTCTAATGAAGTTCACATCAACTTGCTCTTCTTGAGCAACCAAAGAGGCTAAGGGAACACTATTAGGATCTAGAGGAGCTTTCCCATTAACAAGCATAGCCATAATAACATCAATCTTTTCACTCAAGTAGGAAGTTTCCTCAACAGAATTTACCTTCTTACCATGTGGAGCTCTCTCAACGTGCCATTCAGAGTAGTTAACCATCATATTATCAAGGAGCCTTGTTACAACACCCAAAGTGAGGCCCATGAAGGTACCTCCAGCAGCAGAATCCAACAGGTTTCTTGAGGAGAAGTTCAAACCTGCATAAAAAGTTTGGATAATCATCCAAGCAGTGATTCCATGAGTAGGGCAATTTTTAACCAAAGATTTCATTCTTTCCCAAGCAGGAGTAACATGTTCACTATCAAGTTGTTTAAATTTCATAATGTCACTTCTCATAGCAATAATCTTAGCAGGAGGATAGTACTTTCCAATAAAAGCATCTTTGCACTTAGTCCAAGAATCAATACTATTTTTAGGCAAAGAAAGCAACCATTCTTTGGATTTTCCTCTTAAGGAGAAAGGAAAAAGATTGAGCTTAATAATATCTCCATCTACATCCTTATACCTTTGCATCTCACAAAGTTCAACAAAGCTATTAAGATGGGCAGCAGGATCATCAGAACCAGCACCAGCACCAGAAAATTACTCTCTCATCACAAGATTCAACAAAGCATGCTTAATTTCATAAAAGGTAGCATTAGGAGCAGGCGGAGCAATAGGAGTGCTTAGGAAATCATTGTTGTTGGTGCTAGTGAAGTCACACAACTTGGTGTTCTTAGCAGAGTTCATTTTGGCAAAGGTGGGCAAGCCAAAAATAGTAGCAACAGCTAGAGTAGGAACTATTTTTTTTGTGTGTTTTTGAATAAAGAAAGCAAACCAGGCTAGACTATTTTTTTGGGTTTTTTTGAAAAGAGGCAAACAAAACCAAGCAAAAGAAACAAAGCAAACTAAAAACAAAGTAAAGAGAAAGGAAGTGAAGGACTCCCCTAGTGAAAACGTCCTTAGCCTCCTCGGCAACGGTGCTAGAAAACTTGTTGATGACTCCTTGATGGCGCCAGAGAACTTGGTGCTTGATGTGGAGTCTTGTTGGGAACCCCAAGAGCAAGGTATGAAGAGCACAACAACAAGTCTTCCCTCGGTTGAGACCGAGGTTATCGAACCAGAAGGAGGAAGGAAATGTCACACAAGTGTTGCAAGCAAAACAGAGACCTACACAACACAAACTCGAGACTTTGCCCCAACGAATCAGTGAGGTTGTCAAGCTCACCGGTTTGCTATAACAAAGGATTAAACGTATGGTGTGGAAGGTAGTGGTTTGCAGCAAGTAAACAAGTAACAGTGGAAGATGTATCAATGGTAAAGATTGGACCGGGGTCCATAGTTCACTAGAGGTGCTCTCCTTAGATAAACAACATGGCATGAAGGGTAAACAAATTACAGCGGGGCAATTGACAGGAACTAAGCAAGACATAACAATGCAATTACTAGTCAGAAAGATCCTATGAGGTTAATTGAGCAATACAACAATATACATAGACCGCCATCCAGCTGCATCTATGACTAGAAGTCCACCTTCAGGTTATCATCCGAACCCCCTCCAGTATTAAGTTGCAAGCAACAGACAACTGCTTTAAGCAAAGTGTGTAAGGTAAACAGTCCACATGTTCCATGAACAAGAGACCATTGTTTTCTCCCTAGTAGCAACATCACATCTACAACCGAAGAGATTTCTATCGCTTCCCTTGGAAACTAGAGGCATGAACCCACTATCGAGCATAAATACCCCCTCTTGGAGTCACTAACAACTACTTGGCCAAGATAACCACTAGCAACGGAGAGCATGCAAGATCACAAATAACACAGACATGATATAATCATAAAGACAAAACCATTAATCAAACGAACATAATAATCTCAATATCCATCGGATCCCCGCAAACACAACATGCATGATTACAAATAGATTAAATCTTGATCATGAACGGAGCTCACAAGATCTATACATAAAAGCACAAAGGAGGAGATACAACCATCTAGCTACTACATGGACCCATAGTCCAAGGTGGAACTACTCACGCATCATACCGGAGAGAAGGCCTCCGGGATGATCTCCCCTCCGGCAGGGTGCCGGGAAGAACTTCAAATCCCCCGATATAGGAACGACGGTGGCGGCGGCTACAAACGGTTTCGTGGAGATTTGATAGGGTACTCAGGGTTTCTGCATCGGGGGCTTCTTATAGGCGAAGGGGCGATACCGAGAGGCGTCTAGGGCCACCAAACCCTAGCCAGGCGGGGGCCCACCTGCCCCCGCGCCTAGGGTGGGTCTGGCCCCCCCTGGCTGGCCCCTCCGTCTCTCCTCTGGACTTCTTGTTCCCCATGGAAAGTAATTGACTTTGATGTTTGTCCTGTCCAATTCCGAGAATATTTCTTTACTAACTTTTCTAAAACCATAAAAACAGCAGAAAACGGGCATCTGACACTGTTGCAACTTCTTAATAGGTTAGTACCAGAAAACATGTAAAAAGCACCTCAAATTGTGGACAAGTAAAGCAAAGTAGATATTAAACAAGCACGGAGCATAAAAAATTATAGATATGTTTCCAGCGTATCACTAAGATCTTCCCTTTTTCACTAAAAGGAGAAGCTAGGGCTTGGTTTAATAGATTACCTCCTGGTTCCATTGATAGCCATGATTGCTTGATTGTTTCTTTATTTCATAAATATTTTCCTCCTAGTGCTAGACATGCTGCTTTGTAGAGACTTTTTGATTTTAAACAGGGAGAAGAAGAGAAATTGCCTGAGTCGTGGAAAAGATTTTGTGCCTTGATTCATGCACATCCTGGATGTCCATTACCTAAAAATGAGCTTCTTGATATTTATTATAATGGACTAACTGATGATTCTAGGACCTACCTAGATAGCTTTACTACTTGTGTTTTCAGGAAAAGGACTCCTATAGATGCTGAAGAATTAATGACCAAGATAAGCAAGAATTATGATGATTGGACTTCAACTGAGCTGAATACACCTTAGACTATTACTCCTAAACCAGTTGTTCCTGAACCAATTCCAACACCAACAACAAAGAAGAAGGGAGTCATTGCATTGAATGATGAAGTGATGAAGGAAGCTAAGAAGTGTCTAAATGAGAAAGGTATTAGAGCTGAAGATGTGAAGAATTTACCTCCTATAGAAGAATTATGTAAGCCAATTCCCCACTCATCTACTGTTGAGGTACACTCTCTCCAACACTTTGATGAAGGTGATATTCCTTATGGTAAGCCTCCTGATCAATGTCTAGAGGAACTTGATATTTTTATTGTTAAACAAGGTCATTTTTTTAGGGTAAAGAACCCCACTGCAATTTTTATAAATCATAGAGAGTTACAAGTAGATATTTACAAGTTTCGAGCCACCTCAAAAGAGGGATAACAAGGTCATTTTAATAAACAAGTTCAGAATCATTTATTGGAAAACTCTAGAGCTATCCATGAGTTGAAAGATATTGTGGAAAGAACTTCTAATGATATTAAAATGCTTTGTAAACACTTTCAAATGGTTCAAACCCAAGTTGATCAACTTGCTAAGGTACAAAAGGATAAGCTAGTTAATGCTTCAGGAAATAAACATGCTTATGGAATTAGAACTAGGAGTGTTATAGCTACTCAAGATCATTTATATATTGAAGGACATCCTAAAAGAATAGAGCAGGATTCCCAACAAGGTGAAGATAGTGGTAGTCCTCGTAAGAGGAAAAAAAGAAACATAAAGTAGTTGAGGAACCACTTGAACCTGTTATAGATCCTAATAATGATGAGTCTCCTGATAAGGAGGAAGGTGAGGAAGAACCTGAGAAGCACACTAAGAACACTAGGTACACAAAGGAAGATTTTATTTGCTAATAAACATGGTAAAGAGAGAGAACCTTGGGTGCAGAAGCCTATGCCTTTTCCAGGTAAGAAACACAAGTTAAAGGAGGAAGAACACTACAACAAGTTTTGTGAATGGATGAAACCTTTATTCTTGCAAATTCCTTTGGCTGATGCTATTAAATTGCCTCCTTATTCAAAGTATATGAAGGATATTATCTCTAATAAAAGGAAGATTCCTAATGAGGAGATTTCTACTCTACGTGCTAATTATTCCTTCAATAGTAAGGTCCAAAGAAACTTGGTGATCCAGGTATACCAACTATTCCTTGCTCCATTAAGAATAATTATGTTAGAACTATTTTATGTGATTTGGGAGCTGGAGTTAGTGTTATGCCTTTTCCTCTCTATAAGAGACTCCAGATAGAAAAATTGATACCAACTGATATATCTTTGCAAATGGCTGATAAGTCAACTACTGTCCCTGTTGGTATATGTGAGGATGTTCCTGTTCAAGTTGCTCATAATTGCATGGTCTTAACTGATTTTGTTGTGCTTGAAATGCCTGAAGATGATAATATGTCTATTATTCTTGGGAGACCTTTTCTTAATCTGCGGTCTTGTCATCAATTGCAATCAAGGAAAAGTAACATTCAATATTAATGACAAAGAGCACACTGTCTATTTCCCCAAGAAGGTTGTTAAGAGCTATTGCCTGAATTCCATTGAAAATATTAAGGGCATCAAGGTTGGAGAAATATATTGTCCCATTCCACAAGAAAATTTTGAAACTATTATGACTGGGACCATTGCTATCAAGTAAGAGGTAACATAATCACCTTGTGTAATGCAAAGTTTTGTTTCATATAAGATTTTTTTGGTAACAAGACTTGATCAACCTTGTTAACAAAAGGATTTTAATGAACAAAATAATGTTTCCACTGTGGTTATACTTGCTTTCTTTTTCCTTTTTCCTTCCCAGTCTTTGGTTTAGCTTTAGTTTTGCTAGTTGTTTGCTTGTTTGAGTTTCTTAGAGATCCTGTAGTTTGGCTTTTGGTTTGCTTTTGCTTCTTATGAAAAAACTGTTTCTGCGAGAAAATCAATTTTCATACCCTAAAAATTGGCCAAAAATAAAGTTTCCCGAAAAATCCCAGAAAATTCAAAATAAAATTTTCCTCGAAAAGGGGGCAGAGAGGCACCAGAGGTGACCCAGGGGGTCACCCCAGACCACCACACTTGTGTTAGGCGCGGGCCCACCACTGGTGGCGCCTAGGGGGTGTGCCCCACCTGGGCCCCTCGAGGCTGCCTCCTCAAGCCACCTTCTTTCTCTCTCCCGAAAAACACCAGAAAACTTTCTCAAGCTCGAGTTCTTGCTGTTCTTGCTTGCGATTTTTGATCTCCTTGTTCAGCCCATCTCAAGTGCTGATTTTTGGAGGGTTTTCTCCTTGGTATGTGCCTCCTCCACTTGTCCAATTATATTTGTGATTGGTAGATTGTATCTTGAGTATTTTGCTGCTATAGGTGACAGGTTGTTTGAGCTTGCTTGCTTGTTCTATGCTTAGAAACTTTGTTTTGATGCATGTGTAATCCTCTAGCAAGTTCCTATAGTAGTTGCTCTTCATTTATCAATTTAGAAATCACTTGGTTTGATGGTTGTCTAAAAATTTCAGCAAGGAAGATGAGTGCTTATCCACTGAATCAATATGACTTGATGGTGCATGAGCCAATGAAGGTTCATCGTGAGGAGGCAGTTTTTCCTTCCAAATATCCATGCCATGAATTTATGAGAACTGCGGGGATCCTCCAAGATTTCCAACTTTGGTTACAAATGCAGGGTTGGAGCACTTTTTTGAAGGTCAACCAATCCAATATGTTAAGCTAACCATGGCTTTTGTGCAGGACTTCCGGTTCACTTGGTCTACTTATAATCCCATGGTCCATTACAAAATATATAATATACCTGTCGACCTGCCTTTTGCTGATTTCTGTGCAGCAATTAGAGTACCTTAGTGGGGATCTTGTGAGAAGATCAAGGAGAGGCCCAAGTCACTTGTTGATTTGTATGCTGAGATTTGCCAAGGTTTGGACTTCTCAAAGGAAAGAGGTAAAATTCGGAACATCCAGCTCCCAGCTATTAGATACTTTGCCTATTTCATTACCAAGTGCGTTCTTGCTAGAAAGACTGCTAGAAAGTTGTCTTATTTTGATCTAGCTTTTATTGCAGCTGCTCTGAATAGGAATAGTTCTTATAGTTTGTGTGCTTTGATAGCTCACCGTCTCACCACAAACCGTGAGAAGGGTGGAATTTATGGAGGTCCCATTGCTTATAGGTTGCTAGCTTTCCATGGTTTAGAGCATCACTTTTCAGATTTTTAGTTCCCCATAAAGAGGCTTGATATTGAATCCATGATTCAACATGGTTTTGTTTCTTTGGGAGCTAATGTGAGAAGTTTACCATATGAAATATCTTTTGCCCAGCAAGGTCGGAGAAAGGGTAGGACTAAGAAAATAGTTTATTTGTCTGCGCCTGCTTTGTTTAACTTTGATAACACGCAAGGATGGTCACTTACGGAGGAGGTTGACACATATGTGGGGGAACTCTCCCAGCAAGAGGAGAATGTTGAAGAGGATACCGAAGACAATTCGGTTTAGCCCTCTAACTTGGGAGAGTCTTCATACCAGCATCCCTCATTTGATTGGGGCGCGTCTTCTTCTTCATCGCAGGTGTCTGACTATGATCATTCCTATGATGACCCACCAGCATGGGGTTAGTATCCGCGTTATTGAGCCCCACTTAGGCCAAAAGCCTAAGCTTGGGGGGAGGTACACCGATGTCAGACTCATATACATATATATATATCATGTTCGGTCGGTTCTTTGTATATTCATTGTTTCGGTTTCTTTTTGGTTCTTGTTGCTTCTTTCTCAAAAACCCAAAAATACTAAAAATATTTTCGTTGTTTCTCTTGGTTTATTTCTTTGCTTTGGTTTGACTTAAAATAAAAATCCAAAAATATTTTGCTTTGTTTGGTTTGTTTTGCTTTTGTTTGGTTTTTCTTTGTTTGCTTGTTTCTAAAAAAATCGAAAACACCAAAAATATTTGTTCTTCTTCTTTGGTTTTGTGAGTTCTTTGCAGGGTTCAACCGTCCTCATTGGATTTTGGTTTCATGTTAATTATTCAGGTCACACAAGTGAAGGGCAATAATGAAGATTAAGACAACTTGAGGTGTGGTAAGAGGCTGGTAACAAACTCTATCTGTTTCATTCTTGTACATATACTCATCATTGTGAGCATGCTTAGCCTGTTTGTGTAAGGTGTATGTCATTATGGATGCTTAGTAGTTCTTGCTTGTCTATGATTAGCTCCAGCTTCCTAATAGTTTGTAGCATGTCATATGAATGTTTGCTTGCATTGTTCTATTCATATTTTGGTATGATATTGTGGCAACCTCCTATGATTGTTCATGTGAATCGACTTGGCACATGCTCACGCATGCATATGACTAATCAGTAGTCAGTAAGCCTCGATGATTTATTTTGCCTCAGAGTTCTTGATATCACTTTCATGCCATAATTACTCCTTTTTTGTTGGAAGCATAATTATGACAGCTATTGCTCTCTCGTTTGTTGCTCCCTCTCTATTGCTAGCCTTCACTTGAACTGAGTATGTGCTCTACCTGTGCTTCCAACTCCCCAAAACCAATATTGTTAGCTGTGTCCATCATACCTACCTATTAGCATCATTTGCTATTTCAGTGCATATTCAATATGCCGTGTTTTCTTCCAAAATAAAATGTTTGTCTGTTTTGAGAAAGTTAGTTAGTAAAGCTCTCACGAACTTGACGGCACACTTTATTCCTTGCGCTTAATAATCCTGAACCATTGTGACTAGTCCATGAAAGTTATATGCTTGCTAATTATATACTGGGAGTCAGCAGAACCGTGCTGTCACGGGGAACGCTTTCAACACTTTTTGGATATCTCATCCAGTTGATTCCTTACTCTTTTGTTTATGGATGTCGAAGATGTGAAATAAAAGGGGAGGTTGTTAGTTCATGGAGTTCATACATTGTGTTAGAGAAACGCCTGGGCCGCTAGCCTAAGCCATGCTTAATCATGGTGGAAACTTGCAGCATCACTAGAATGAGCATCTATGAAGCGTCCTCAATAAAAAGCTATGCATATGGTAAATAAAAAGATTGCTGAGATGCTCATTATGCCTTGCCTTGTCATTTTGGTTATGGGAAAGCTCCTATACCATGTGCAAGGGGTACCCCGTTGGCGGTTCTCGATGATATGCATGTATTTACAATGACAAGAACTTTCAGGTGACCAAAGTTGAGTACCATGCGGAGCGACCCTCGTACTCAAGGGACTTGGGATTTCCAGTCTATGGTCTGCCAAGCATATGATTCAGAGTGGACCTCACTCTCACCTTAACCACATGAAGATGCCTATGATAGGGGCAATGAGAGCTCAAAGCTAATGAGTACCTTCCTTTCAGCATCAGGAAGCCTTTCAAACCTTCACAAAACCGTTTTCACAATTTTGTTGAGTCACCACTTATTCTATGAGCACCTTCTTGAGAGCATAGTTGTCATTCTTGTGTTTGTTCCAAAACTTGGTTAATTATGTCATGACTTTGATGCTTGTATCTCTGATATCTTTACTTCTAGTCTTCATGTGAACTTCAAAGGTGCCTTGGCATTTATATTGTGCTCTTCAAACAAAGGCAAGCGAGATACCACCTTATCATACCTTATTATGAGCACTACAATGTTACTTGTGTTTATGTTTCATGCTACTTATTATTATTGAGTTGGTTTCTCTTCATAGCTTGCAATGACTATTGAGTAGACTTAGTTGCATACTCCTTATTATGAATTGTCTAAGCATCTACTCCTGTGCTGAGAATATATACATCATATGAAGCAAAGTGTTCGTGAAAGTTCTTTTATCGCACTTAGTTTTCAACTGAATTGCTTGAGGACAAGCAATAAGCTAAGCTTGGGGGGAGTTGATACGTCCAAAACGTATCTACTTTCTCGAACACTTTGTTATTGTTTCTTCTCTAAACTTGTGTGATTTGGATACAACTAACATGGACTGACGCTGCTTTCAGCTGAATTACCTTGGTGTCTTGTTTTTGTGCAGAAAATGAACTATCAGGAAAAATCCCGGAAAATATGCCAAAAACTATTTCTCACCAGAAGATCCACGGAGCCATAAGGGGAGACAGATAGGAGGCCTGGGGGGCCCAGACCCACCCCAGGCGCGGGCCCACCTGACCCCGCACTTGGAGGGGGTTTGGCCACCCCAGGTAGCTCCTCGGCCTCCCTATGCGCCTATAAGTTGCCTTCTAACCTAAAAACTCAGGGGGGGTCGATAGTTTTCCAAAGAGAGTTCCGCTCCGCCGCCGCCACCAGAAACCAAGATTCGGATACAGAAACTCCGCTCTGGCACCCTGCCGGGACGGGGAATTTGGAGAGGATCATCGCCATCGTCATCACCAACGCATCCCCATCAACCACTGATGTTTCCCTCATCCATGAGTGAGTAATCCCCCGCTGTAGGCTTGGGGATGGTAGGGATTGGATGAGTTCTATCATGTAATCGAATAAGATCTGTTAGGGGCATAGTGCCTAGTATCTCTATTAGAGCTATTTGACTTTGTTGCAACTTGTTGTGCTTAATGCTTGTCACTAGGGACCGAGTGCCATGATCTCAGATCTGAACTTATTATTGAATCATTATGATAGTATTATTTGTGATCTTATCTGCAAGTTGTGTACACATATCATTGTCCGGATCCAAAGGCCCCAAAGTGACAATAATTGGGACAACCGGAGGGGATGGCTATGGTGTGAGGATCACATGTGTTCATAGAGTGTTAATGCTTTGCTCAGGTGCTCTATTAAAAGGAGCACCTTAATTGCCAGTAGTTCCCTAGAGGCCCCGCTGCATTTGGCTGGGGAAGATGTTGTGCAAGTTCTCATTGCGAGCACGTATGACTATATTTGGAGCACATGCCTAGGATTGTTTAGTACTTGTATGCTTGTTATTATTTACCTGTAATGCCCTAGTTCTTGAAGTTACATGTTTAAACTCATCCATGCAACGCCCGTCCATCCATCCCTATGCCTACCACACTCAAATCCTACTGTTACCGTTACTGTTACTATTGCGCATGTTTCATTGTTGCTATTGTTGTTGCTTTGCTATTGCTACTACAAACTGTTGCTACTGATAAACTTCTGTGAGCAAGAACTATTTCTAGGTACAGCTGAACTAACAACTCAGTTGTTAAGGCTTGCAAGTATTCTTTGGCGCCCCTTGTGTCGAATCAATAAATTGGGTAATACTACCCACGAAGACCGTTGCGATCCCCTATACTTGTGGGTCATCAAGTTTTAAAGAAGTTTGGTCTAGAATCTCCGCTTTACAGAGGGAAACTGAGCCTAAGATGAGTCTTAGCTTGGTTATTGATAGTTTCTACTGCGGTATTGCACTTCGTTATAGATATGCTTTGGATGTTGTGGCTGAGAAAGACATTTTGCTATGTACTGAGGATGAAGCTTTTGATGCCATAAATAAATTGATTATGATTTATGGTACACCTGGCAAGTCTAATTCCTCTTTCACAAATATTTTTGCTAGGTTGAACACTCTTGAGACCAGTATTGCTGATATGAACAGTTGTTATCACACGCTTAGGGTTTACCATGATTATGTTCCTATAAACTCTGTGACTTAAAAGTGGTTTCCCACGATCAAAGTCTCTATAAATACTACCCTTTTTGATGCTCGCTGTGATATCATGTCTGAATTTTGTCTCATGCCTTAAGATATTTATGATTCTTTGAATCTTTGGGGGATTTCTAAAGGATGAGAGGAAATATCTCTTACTAATAATGCCACTTTATTACCCAGTAGAATAGCTGAAGGTGTGTTTACAAAAATCTCAGGGAAATTGGTGTCTACTGATTATCTTGTTATTGAATGTATAGGCAAATGACAGATTACACTTGGAAGATCCCTACCGAAACACCTTGGAGCAGTAATAGATGTGGGAAAAGGCATTATGCATTTTGCGCCTCTAGTAAGCAATCATATTTTCCCTAAAGGGAAGAAGGAAGGTAAGAAAGGAAAGAACAAGAGAGTTGCTTCTTCATTTGAAAATACTTGATTCTTCTTACTTCTTGTGCCTAACTTAAAGGCGTTAAAGAAAAGTACTTGTTGGGAGATAACCCAAGAGTTTCCTTGAATCTTGGAAGTTATTACTTCAGTAATGACCTCTTCTTATCCTTTTTATTTTCTTTTTGTCCCAAGAATGACCTCTAATGAGAGGGAAGTAAGATTTGGGGAGTTGCTGTCCCGAAACAGATTTCTGTCCTCCACCATAAATATTTGTGAGGAGTCCCTGTAACTCGATTGTGCTCAAAATTTACGAATAAATCCCCCAGTATGTTAGATAACTTCCGTTAGTCCAACACTTTTTAATTTGAGCAACAAGAGGTCTACGAAAAAATTGGTTTCTACCTGCTGGTCTGTTTTGACAGATTTCTGCCATTATTTGCATTTGCTTCTTATTGATTCCTTTTTGAGTTCTCTTTTAGGGAATTGAGCTTTTTGAAGGAGTTAGTAGTTTGTGTTTTTAGTGAAAAGTTTTGTTGTTCCAAAGCTTTGCCTAAGGTCTAATATCTTTTGAATACACTAATGTTGCTAATGAAGATTGTGTGAAGTTTTGTATGAAGGAAAAGTTTTAAGTGTAGAGAGAGAATGATGTAATGAGATGAACAGTGGACAAAAGCTCAAGATTGGGGATGCCACCCCGGTTTCACCCCAAGAATATATCCAAGAGGTACAAGCGTCAAAGCTTGGGGATGCCAAATGCATCCCCTTCTTCATCAATAAAAGGCTTAGGTCTGTCTAGACACTTCGTTTTTATTGTTTCATGAACAAGTTGTGTTGTTCTTGGAGTGTCTTAGTTTTCGTTTGGTTTGCTTAGTTTGTTTAGTTTGCTTGAATAAAGTAGTTTGTACCCCCGTTCTCGTTGTGTTGTCTTGCAAATAAGTTGCTTGGTGTTGGAAAGGAGTAGGAAGTTCTTGCTTGAAAGTGCAAGAGGAGCTTGCATTGACTGTGACTTAGACTTTAGCATGACATGCTAGGTGTTGTTTTGACCTTATGATTAGTGATTATTGATGTAGCATGTCTTGTTCCAAACAATTGGGATTGCTTAGTATGCCTTGAAGAAATTATGCGTTGTTTTAGCATGCAAAAGCATAGTATTGTGGTATTCTTGTTTGATGCTTTGTTTGAGTTGACTTGGCACATGCTCACACCATGTTATGACCATAAACAAGTCACCATAGCCTCTATGATCATTTATTCCTTGACTTGTAGTACCACTCTATGCTTTGATTAGTAATGTTTTGATGCTCTGCATGATTATGGCCATTATTGCTCTCTTAGTTGGTCGCTCCCAGTCTTTTCCTAGCCTCCACTTGTATGAGTAAGCTCTACTCGTACTTCCAACTCCCAAGAAACCAAGTTATTCCAAAGTATCCACTATAAATCCCTATGCATGGTGTGTTACACCATTCCAAGTATATTCTTGTTTTCAGCTACCTTCCAGTTAAAAAGTCTCTTTGTTATGTGAAAACTTAGTGATTAAAGCTCTCACAAACTTGATGGCACACTTTATATTATTTGCCCCTAATAAACTTGAACCATTGTGTCATCTATATTGTATATGCTTACACTTATACATTGAATTAGCAGAACCGTGCTGTCACGGGAAACGTTTTCAACATTGCACTTGTACTTTGTACTCAGTTGATATCATGCTCTTTTGTCTATGGATGCCACCGGTGTGAAATAAAGAGGGAACTTGTAAGTCCATGGAGGATGTATTTTGTGTTATAGAAACGCTTGGGTCGCTAGCCTAAGCCATGCCTAATCATGGTGGAAACTTGCAGCATCACCATAGTGAGATATCTATGAAGCATCCCCATAAAAATCTATGCATATAGTAAATAAAAAGATCGCTGAGATGATCATTGTCTGCTTGCCTTGTCATTTTGGTTATGGCATAGCTCCTGTACCATGTGCAAGGGGTACCCCATTGGCGGTTCTCTATGATACGCATGTACTTACAATGACAAGAACTTACAAGTGACTAAAGTTGAGTAGCATGAGGTGTGGCCCTCGTATTCAAGGGACTTGAGATTGCCAACTTATACTTTGTCAAGAATATACTCAATCTTTGTTCACTTTAACCTTAATCACCTCAAGATGCTTATGATAGGGGCAATGAGGGCTGAAAGCTAACAAGTACCATAATTTTTGGAAGCTCTTTTTGAAACTTGAAATCCCTGCTTCCCTATGAAGGGCCTTTCTTCCACCATTATTTGAGTCTCCACCTTCTACCTTTAGGAACCATTAAGAGAACATAGTTGCCATTCTGTGTTCAGTGTCCCAAAACTTATTGATTGATGCATATTGTGATATTACTTGTTCTTGTGCTACTTGTTTCTAGTCACCCTTGTGAACTTTGAAGGTGTCCTATGCATCTATTTGCTACTCTACGAGGGACAAGCTGAATGCCACTATGCTATGTTTTCTATATGTGAAACAAACAAACATTTTTCAATGCATGTTATTCATGATCTTTGTTTGTAGCCTTTCATGTTGCATGCAGAGTTACTATGTCCTATTGTTAGAACTCCATCTTTCATGCACATGTTTAGAGTTCTTGGTTCCCATCTTTCAATGATTGCAAATGGTTTGATCTTGGTCTTGATGGTGCATGTCACCTGAAAAATTATTATTTTTATCACTTACCTACTCGAGGACGAGCAGGAGTTAAGCTTGGGGATGCTTGATACGTTGGAAACGTATCTATAATTTTTGATGCTCCATGCTTGTTTAGTATCTACTTTGCTTTGCTTTGTCTACACTTTGAGGTGTTTTTATATCTTTTATGGAACTAACCTATTAATAAGTTGCCACAGTGCTAGCTACCCGTTTTCTTCTGTTTTTGGTTCCAGAAAGGCATAAAATCAATATTCTCAGAATTGGACGGGACAAAAGTCAAAGTCAATATTTTTCCGTGGGGGACACGAATCCAGAAGACGAGACGGAGAAGCAAACCAGGGCAACCAAACCCCCCTAGGCGCGGCTAGGGTTGGGCACGCACCTAGGAAGGGTGTGGCCCCCCTAGTCGCCTCCCGGCCTCGCCTCTTCGCCTATAAGAAGCCCCCGATGCAGAAACCCTAAGTACCCGATCAAAACTCCACGAAACCTTCTGTAGCCGTCACCACCATCGTCCCTAGATCGAGGGATCTGAAGTTCTTCCCGGCACCCTGCCGGAGGGGAGATCATCCTGGAGGCCTTCTCTCTGGTATGATGTGTGAGTAGTTCCACCTTGTACTATGGGTCCATGTAGTAGCTAGATTGTTGTATATCCTCCTTGTGATTTCATGTATAGATCTTGTGAGCTCCGTTCATGATCAAGATCTAATCTATTTGTAATCATGCATGTTGTGTTTGCGGGGATCCAATGGATATTGAGATTACTATGTCAGATTGATTAATGGTTTTGTCTTTATGATTCTATCATGTCTGTGTTGTTTGTGATCTTGAATGCTCTCCGTTGTTAGTAGCTATCTTGGCCGAGTAGTTGCTAGTGACTCCAAGAGGGGTTATTTATGCTCGATAGTGGGTTCATGCCTCTAGTTTGCAAGGGAAGTGGATTGTTTACCTTACACACTTTGCTTAAAGCAGTTGTCTGTTGCTTGCAACTTAATACTAGAGGGGGTTCGGATGATAACCTGAAGGTGGACTTTTAGTCATAGATGCAGTTGGATGGCAGTCTATGTATATTGTTGTATTGCCCAATCGAATCTCATAGGATCTTTTTGTATGGTATTGCATTGTTATGCCTAGCTCAGTTCCTATCAATTGCCCTGCTGTAATTTGTTTACCCTTCATGCCATGTTGTTTATCTAAGGAGAGCACCTCTAGTGAACTATGGACCCCGGTCCAATCTTTATCATTGATACATCTTACACTGTTACTTGTTTACTTGCTGCAAACCATTACCTTCCACACCATACGTTTAATCCTTTGTTACAGCAAACCGGTGAGCTTGACAACATCACTGATTCGTTGGGGCAAAGTCTTGAGTTTGTGTTGTGAAGGTCTCCACGTTGCTTGCAACACCTGTGTGACGTTTCCTTCCTCCTTCTGGTTTCATAACCTCGGTCTCTACCAAGGGAAACCTTCTGTTGTGCTCTTCACACCTTGCTCTTGGGGTTTCCAACAAAGCGTCCCACGACAACACTGGGTTCACGCCATCAGCTAGCAACTTGGAAACCTGCACAACACAAACTTAAGACTTTCCCCAACGAATAGTGAGGTTGTCAATCTCATCGGTTTGCTGAAAACAAAGGATTAACTGTATGGTGTGGAAGGTAATGGTGGTTTGCAGAAAGTAAACATGAACAATGGAAGATGTATCAATGGTAAAGATTGGACCGGGGTCCATAATTCACTAGAGGTGTTCTCCTTAAGATAAACAACATAACATGCTGGGTAAACAAATTACAGCGAGGCAATTGACAGGACAGAGCAAGGCATAGCAATGCAATACTAGACATTCATGATCCTATGATATTTGATTGGGCAATACAACAAGATACATAGACCGCCATCCAACTGCATTTATGACTAGTAATCCACCTTCAGGTTATCATCCGAACCCCCTCCGGTATTAAGTTGCAAGAAACGGATAACTGCTTTAAGAAAAGTGTGTAAGGTAAGCAATCCACTTGTTCCATGAACAAGACATCGTTGTTTTCTCCCTAGTAGCAACAGGACATCTACAACCTTAGAGATTTCTTTCACTTCCCCAGATTAAATAGAGACATGAACCCACTATAGAGCATAAATACTCCCTCTTGGAGTCACTAGCATCTACTTGGCCAAGATAGTTAGTAGAAACGGAGAGTATGCAAGATCTCAAACAACATAGACATGATAGAATCAATAAGATATAATCATTAACCAATCTGACATAGTAATCTCAATATCCATTGAATCCCGCCAAACACAACATGCATGATTACAAATAGATGATCTTGATCATGAACGTGGCTCACAAGATCTAAACATGGTAGCACAAAGGAGGAGAAACAACCATCTAGCTACTACACGGACATGTAGTACAAGGTGGAACTACTCTCGCATCATACCGGAGGCTGGCATGGTGATGAAGAAGGCCTCCGGGATGATCTCTCCCCTCCGGTAGGGTGTCGAGAAGATCTTCAGATCCCCCCGATCTAGGGACGATTGTGGCAGCGGCTACCGACTGTTTCGTGGACGATTGATCGGGTACTTAGGGTTTTGGTATCGAGGGCTTCTTATAGGCGAAGAGGGAGGCCGAAGGGGTGCTCGAGGCGGCTGCACCCCCACCCCCCCGGCGTGGGCCAGCCTGGCCGCGCGGCCAGGGGTGTGGAACCCTCGAGGCCCTCCTCCGTCTCGTCTTCTGGCTCCGTGTTCCCCACGGTAAATTATTGACTTTGGCTTTTGTCCCGTCCAATTCCGAGAATATTCATTTTCTGCCTTTTCTGGAACCAAAAACAGAATAAAACAGGCAACTGACACTATGGCATCTTGTTAATAGGTTAGTCTCAAAAAACATATAAAATACCTCAAAGTGTAGACAAAGCAAAGAAAAGTAGATACTAAACAAGCATGGAACATAAAAATTATAGATACGTTTTCTATGTATCGGTAACCTAATCCTTCAACCATGATATCACGTTAATCACGGTCACTGGATGAGTGCTTTGATGACATCAAACGCCACTTCATAATTGGGTGGTTATAAAGGTGGTAATAGGTATTCTGAGAGTATGTGTTGAAGCACATGGATCAAGAGTGGGATTTGTCCATCCGAATGACAGATAGATATAATCCGGGCCCTCTCGGTGGAATGTCATCCAATTGGCTTGCAAGCATGTGCCTAGGTCACAAGGGATGTCATACCACATTACGGGTAAAGAGTACTTATCTGTGATGAGGTTTAACTAGGTATGGAGATGCCGATGCTCGAACCTCATATAAGTAAAGTATCACGCGACAAAGGGAATCGGTATCGTATGTAAATGGTTCTTTCAAACACGAAGTCATCGTTGAATACGTGGGAGCCATTATGGATCTCTAGGTCTCGCTATTGGTTATTGATCAGAGAGGTGTCTCGATCATGTCTACATAGTTCGCGGACCGTAGGGTGACACACTTAAGGTTCGATGTTGTTTAAGTAGATATGGAATGTGAGTTGGAGACTGAATTTTTTTAGGAGTCTCGGATGGGATCCAGGACATCACGAGGAGCTCCGGAATGGTTCTAAGAATAAGATTCATATAATCGAAGTCAACTTCCGGGGTTCGAGAAAAGTTTCGGTATTTTGAGCGGAGCTTCTATAAGGTTATAGAGGGACACCAGTGGGCCCACCACCCCGGGAGGGGCCACATGGGCTGAGAGAATGATACAGGGGCCCATGGGCCAGCCGCACCAAGCCCTAGAGTCCCAACCGGCCATCCCCAAAGAGATAAGGGCAAAACCCTAAATTTTAGGGGATATGACTTGGGGGGAAGGAAAATCCCCCTCCTTCTTGCGTTGGCCATAGGAGGAGAGGGCCAAGGGGGCAACCCTAGCCGCACCCCATATATATAAAGAGGGGAGGGGTGGTCTCCCCCTTTGCCCACTACCCAACCCTAGCTTCCACCTCTCCTCTATCCTCTTCTTCCTACTCTGGCTTAGGCGAAGCCCTACAGGAATTTCTCCTCCACCACAACCACCATGTCGTCGTGCTACTGGGATTCCGAGGGGATCTACTACCTCTGATGCCTACTAGAACAGGGAGAGGAAGGTCTTCATCGACTTCGTATGTGTGACCGAGTGCGGAAGGATCATCATCGCAATCTTAAGAT
Source organism: Avena insularis (assembly GCA_023614405.1). NCBI lineage: Eukaryota > Viridiplantae > Streptophyta > Magnoliopsida > Poales > Poaceae > Avena > Avena insularis. Next base: position 418,667,943 of record CM042685.1, on the reverse strand, counting down.
CGGCAAGTGAATGACTATATCAACCACGAGATTAGATCTCGATAAGGCTTTGGATCTTCGAGGGTTAGTTCTCATTGATACGTCGTAAACGTATCTATAATTTTTGATGCTCCATGCTTGTTTAGTATCGACTTTCTTATGTTTTGTCTACACTTTGAGGCATTTTTATACATTTTCTGGGTGACATGGATATACCCCATGGGTACACGACATTGGTATACCTGGTCCAGCCCAAGGAAGGCCCACACGAGGACACACAACCCATGAAGATTTTGGGTGGCCCAAGCCCGTGGCGGTCTCGACTCCTTGGAGGACAAGTCTAGATTAGATAGAATTTCAAAGGGTATCAACCCTAATTTGTAACCGACTCGACCTAACCCGGGACCTGCCTATCTATATAAAGGCCAGGAGGGTACGGCGAGAAGGATCTCTCAACTCACCGCATACACACCACCACGCCAGATTGCATCTGCGCACCCCTGTAACCTTTGGTTCCGCCGTAATCAAGAGCAGACAAGTAGGACTAGGGTTTTCCCTCCGGGGCCCTGAACCTGGGTAAACCTCGTGTCCTTGTGTTGCTTGTCTGTTAACCGTTTTGCGACTTCGAGCATTCCCATCTTCTCTGAAACCCAAGTCCATAACAATGTGCATTAAGAAGATCGAACCTCGTCAATTGGCGCCGTCTGTGGGAAACGGGGACGCTGATCGTGCAGTCATGACGGTTCCATCCGGAGCGATCTACGATTCATCAGCGATGGAGAGTCACCTCCTCTTTGGCGCCTTTGACTTCACCGCCCACTCGCCGGCCACCCTGAAGGATTTCGAGTTCGTCGGCGACGGGCTCGAGATGCTGTTCGGGAGCTTCTGCTTCCAGGTGGGGCAGACAGGCACCCTCCGCCTCCCAGAGCGGGTGCCACCACCATCCATCAGGACCGCTTCATGGGTCCCACCCATCGGCGCGTTGCACGTGTCGACGCTGACAAGCGATTCGGATGACAGCGGCAGCTGTAACTCCGATATGTGCGGCCCCGCTTCGGATGAAGGAACCTACAGTTTCGGATCTGAAAGTTGCGGCAGCAGCAACCCGCTCCATGAGCGCTACCTATGCACCACCATCAACAACGGAGCAAACCCATCACTAGGTTCGAATGCCAATCCACCACCCAATCCCCCTCCCAACCCGCAAACTGGGAACGGAGGAAATGGGGAAAAAACGGCTAACAGAGCCAACAAAGGTAGCGGCTATGAACAGATCAACCTCGATGAGGAAAGCTGGCGCCAAGCACGCGAAGCCGTGGCAGGCAACAAAATCCTACCTTTGGATGCCTCCCAATATCTGCTGATGGCCTATCACCTCCTCCTAATCGACGAGCACAACCGGTAGGTGAAGCTAATGGAGGATCTCGAAAAGCGTCAGAAGGTAGCTGCGGAGTAAAGTGCACGGCGAGCTGCGCTCTCCTCCGCTAGCGGGTCCACTTCACATGGCAACAACGCCAACAAGGACCCCTCCCGCATGGAACACATGGACCCCGCCGCGCGATGCGAAGTCACCCGGGCCCTTAACACGTCCTTCATGACGATGGACTCGCACGACAACGTCATGCCAAAAACGCCACAGGCTACGATCATGGTGGCCACTACCTATCTCGCGTCCAACCCACCCCCGGTGGGCGACCCGAAAAACGCAATGCATAAGTCTGCAGTAGCAGGCCTCAGACTCGTCAGAGCTGCACTCCATGATGAAGCTCCTGCGGAGCCGAAGAAAAAAACAGCGGTCAAGTTCACTCGAAGACGCTCACCCTCATCTGAGGAGGAGTAGATGACCTGCCCCAACGCCACCGGAGCCCGCAGCGCCGCCTCAGCAACTACGACGCTCGCAACTAGCTCACCCAACGCAAGATCGACAAGTCACATGCTAAACGCGCGTGCTCAACTGAGTCCAAAGGCGAGGATGATGGAGAGTTGTGCGGAGCCAGATGCTTCAGCAGATCCGTTCAGCAAACGGGGATGCCAAAAAATTTCAAGCTACCTTCGGACAACCCGAAGTTCGACGATATGCAGGATCCAAAGGCTTCGATCGACGATCATCTGTCGTCGGTCAAACTCCACAGCGGAAACAAGAGCACCGTCTTACAATGCCTTCAACTACAGTTGACAGGCATGGCTAGGTGATGACCCACAAGTATAGGGGGTGTATCATAGTACTTGCGATAAATAGGGGTGTCAATCCCAACGAGGATCAGAAGGTGTTGACTAGTGGTACGGAGCAGGAAATCTCTGTAAATACTTAACAAACGGATTTTTAGGGGTTTCCTGATAAGGCAACAAAACAAGTGCAAGTAATAAAGACAACGAACAACTACAGCAAGTGGCCCAATCCTTTCTTAGCAAAGGACAAGCCGGTGGAAATACTTATAAGGACCAAACGTTATCGAGGACACATGGGAATTCTGTCAAGTGATTTCGCTTCAAATAGTTAAGTATTGTTCTTTGGTGTTGTAAGTGTTGTGTGGGTGAACCTATGCTAATGTACCGACCTTACTTGGACTAATACATACTTGTGATTAAACCCTCTGCAAGCATCCGCAACTAGAGTAAAGTAATTAAGATATAAACCTAACCACAACCTTAAACTCTGAGATCCTACACTCCCTTATGCAAAGGTGTCCTAACGGGGGTTCAGGTTTCTGTCACTCCGGCAACCCCACAATTAGTATCCAAATACACAATTCATTCCCCTAGGCCCATAAATGGTGAAGTATCATGCAGTCGAAGTTCACATGACACCACTAGAAGAATAGCACCACAACTTAAATACTAAACCATTGAATAATAACTCAACACAAATCCACTACTAACAACATGACTTCTCCCATGTCCTCAAGAACTAAATGAACTACTCAGAAGACATCATATGGATCAAGATCAAAGATGATATGGTGATGGATAACAATCTGAACATAAACAATAATCCAATGGTTCCACTCACAAGCATCAACTACAATAGTAATTAACACCAGGAAAGTTTCCCCTAAGAAATAATGCAAGATCCAACATGATTGTTACAGCGGGATGGTGACGAGGTTTAATCTCGTCAATGCCCATTGTTATGAGCTTGGGTTTTGGAGAAGATGGGGATGCTGGAGATCGCGGAACGGTTAGCAAACAAGCAACAATGGGACACGAGGTTTACCCAGGTTCAGTCCCCCGGAGGGAAAACCCTACTCCTGCTTGTCTGCTATTGATTACGGCGGAGTCGAAAAGTACAGGGGTGCGCAGATGCAATCTGGCATGGAGGTGTGCATGCGGTGGTACGCGAAGTGCCCTCCTCATCATGCCCTCCTAGCCTTTATATAGAGATAGGCAGGTCCTAGGCACAGATTGAGTCGGTTACAGGTGTTAGGGTTTGCCCCTTTGAATACTCTATCTACTCTAGTCTTGCTCTCCAAGGATCCGAAGGCGTCATGGGCCTTGGCCACCCGAAAGTTTTCATGGGCTGGTGCATATTCATCGTGGTCCTTCCTTGGGCTAGACCAGGTATGCTAAGGTCGTGTACCCGCAGGGTATAACCATGTCAGTAGCCCCCGAGTGTTCAGTCGAATCATAGATTCGACTGAGGACTCTTCAATCTTTTGGGTGCAGCTATCTCTTTTTGCTAGAGAATGATTTTAGTGTGTAGGGATTGTTGATGTGTGTGCCTGACTCTCCCGACGGATCAGGGTCAGTTAACTGTCTTAGGACAAGACAACACGATCTTCTTCAGATTCGAGTGCCTCGACTCGAACCCGGAACATATGCTGGCGTAATTCGACTCAGGCCGCGGAGGACTTACAGGAGTGGAATTCCAGTAAATTTTAAATGATGTACCCAATGCGTCCATCGGGATTTTTCATCGCGCCTGTTGGCACGGATTCTTGCTAGCAGAGCGCAGTCGTGTGCGTTGTCAGGCCATCACATGATATCTGTAGGTCTTATATTTGTGTCGCAGACACAACATCTGAATGTTTATCACCGCAGAGGTGTTTCGGGTGGTCAAGGAGGATGTTACTCACTTAGCGTTAATTGGGCAAAGTTGCCAAAAAGTTTTTGCGTGAAGATCCGAAGGATCGCAGTCGAAAGATTCATAGGGTGCGCGACCAACGCTTCCTATGGGAGTAGCCCCTGAGTGTCTGTTCGAGTCGTAAACTCGAGAAGAGACTTTAATTCAATCTTTGTTGACATTTAGGTCCATAGGACACAAAATTTTCGGATGCTTGAATCCATCCTCCCTATGGGAGTAGCTCCCGAGTCCGTAGTGGAGTCGTAGACTCGACGTAGGACTCGAAGAATAGTTCAATGGTATAGTATGTTGATCGTTTTTTGGGTGCGCGGCCAGCGCTCCTGATAGGAGTAGCCCCCCAGTAGTTAGTCGAATCGTAGATTCGAGTGAGTACTTTTAGCTGTGTAGCTGAAGAATTGTAACCGTTGCTAGTATAGCTTTTGATGATGTCAGTGCTGACGATCGGTGACCTCAAGCGTCTGCGGCGCTAGAGATGACGTGACTGGATGAACATGGGTCCCACCTTCTGACCTTGAGTTGATTGGTCACGCGCGGCGTGGACATAATTATGGTGTCGCCTTGATTTCCGTGCGTAGTGGACGGTGTGTGAGCGACGGTTCGCTGCTGTGCCGACACATGGACGGTTGGATTTGGATGTTGACTTTAGGTCTTCCCGATCAACGGTCGTCGTGCATCGTCCTTGTCCTTATAATCATTGGGGAAAAGTGAGTTTGTTTTCACCGCAGCCGTTCCTGTTTCACTGCTTCCTTCTTCTTGAGTTTTCCTTGTTGCGCGCTGGAATTTCTTCGAACCTTTCCATCTTTGTTTCTGCGTGCTCGTCGTCGTCACCGGCTATCTTTGCGATGGGGAAGTCAAGAAGGCCTCCACCGCGATTGGTACCGATCTTTGCCGCCCGGCTGACAAGAAGGTTCGCGCCACTCGCGTCACCGATGGTGGCTGGCGGCGATCGGAGACGCGTGAGGGTGACCTCCGTATGCTCCGTGAGCGGGGTATTATCTCGCAAGATAGGGAGGCCGTCAGAGTTCCCGGTGACGAGGTAATTCTCTGTCCTCCCGCTGGGTTTCGGGTCATGTTCATCGCTTTTGTCCTTCGGGGCCTTTCTTTCCCGATCCACGATTTTCTCCGTGGATTGCTTTTCCTTTATGGCATCCAGCTTCATCATCTTTCAGCGAACTCTCTTCTTCATGTCGCCTGCTTCATTACATTCTGCGAGTGCTGGCTCGATGTCGAGCCGCACTTTGGCCTCTTCCAGAAGCTCTATTCCGTGAAGAGGCAATCTTGCTCCGATGGCGTTTATCCCATCGGCGGCTGCATCATTTCCCTTAGATCCAACTTTCTCTCTTTCTCCTTTTCTATGTCTGAATCTGTCTAGTACTGGCGGAGGCGATGGTTTTACATCCATGACTCCATAGTGGCCGGACAGAACTTTTGCCTTGCTCCTTTCGACCCTTCCCAGAAAATCGAGCCAAAGAGGTCCTGGAAGAACCACATCTTGGATGGCGAGGTGGCGGAGATAGGGGGGCTCTATCGTCGGGTGGAGGATCTTCAGTTAATTCCGGATAAAGAGGTGAATGATGTGGATATCATCCGCACCTTCCTCAAACGCCGGGTGCAGCTGCTCCAGGCTAGGGCGCACCCGATGTTCCTTTATTCTGGTCGCCACGATCCGACTAGGGTTTCGGCCGAGGAGTTCTCCAGGGGGATCTCGACAGGATTCTTCGGCCGCTGCTGAAGTACAAAGCTGGAGAGGATCTCTCGGGGAAGTCGCTGACTCCTCCGTTCGCTGCCTCTCGTCCGGTTCCGCATGTGTAGATCTGGGGCGTGCGCGTAGCGCCTTTTTTCGACTGCGTTTTCCTTGCACTTGCTTGTGTGCTTAAAGTTTGTGTCTTTTTGCGCAGGAATTCAAGGTACCGAGGATGTCGCCTCCACTACCCGAACTGTTTCCGGATGCGCCAGACAATGAGGTAGTGGACTCCATGTCTGAGCTTCCCTCGGCGCGATCACCGGCTAAAGAAACTTTTTAGTCTAGCGAAGAGCAGACTCGAAAGCGGACGCGAAGCTTGAGCGAGTCGTCGGATGCCTTGACTCTGCCGACACCTAGGAACCCGTCATGCCTTGAGCGTCACAGTGGGGGTCATGGTGGCTCTTCCTCTCCTATTCCGGTCATGCCCGTGCAGGCTGTGGCGCCGCAACCGCCGGCGAAGCGGAAGAAGGAAGAGAAGAAAGGAAGGAGGACCCCGCCTGTCTTCACCTTGAGCGATCTCGACTCGTAAGTTTTCTTCAGTTGCTTTTTGCTTTCTTTTGATTTTGCTTGCTTGTACTTGTCTGATTTTTTCTTTTGTAGCCACTCCTCCGATGACTCCTTCAACGATGGCGCTCGGGAGATGGTTGGGGAGTCGAAGGTTCCTCCTCCTCTTCCTCAGACGGTGGCCACCTCTGAGGGCGCTGCTCCGAACCCTTCTCCACAGGAGGCTCGGGTGGTTGTCCCCCAGAAGACTACAGCCAGACCTTCGGAGTCGCCGTCTAACCATGTAAGTATTTTCGTTCTTGCTGTGGGGGGAGCCCCCGAGTATTTTTTGGATGATCTGCTGATCATTTTTGCTTCGTGTCTCAGGGGGATCCCCTGAGCATCTGTCGGATGATCTGCTGATCGTGCCTTTCTTTTTGTACGTGTCTCAGGGGGAGCCCCCGAGAGTTTTTTTCGTATGTGTAATTTTCCTTGATCGTTCCTTGGGCGCAGCCCCCGAACCTTTCTTTTGACGAGTTGTGTCTTTTTGCAGCCTTTTGTGCAAGGCGCCAACCAGCTGGTGCAGCAGCACCTGGTGTTGGAGGCCAGCTTCAAGCAGCTTCAGGGTACGTTCATGAGTTGGTCTTTTTTCGTCTTCCTCTGCTTCCTTTTCTTTCGATCTGATGCGTGATATTTTGTTTGCAGATGAGAACAATACCACCCTCCGCGAGCTTGATGCTCTCAAAAAGAGCCTTGGGCGAGCGGAGAAGAAAGTTGAGGACGCCGTTGGTGCGAAGGAGCGCCTCGAGCAGGAGCTAGCCGACATAGCTGCGGCCAAGGAGCGCCTGCAGCAGGAGGCTACGGACCGCGAGGAGCAACTCGCCACCGCTGTGGCCTCGCGCGAGAAGGAGGTAGCCGGCAAGCTGATGGCTGCTACCAAGGCTATTTCAGGTGAGTGGTTTCGTCTGTTCCTTTTCGGCTTCCTTGTCTTTCTTTTGTTACTTGGTTTTCACGTTGCTTCTTCCGTTTGTTTAGATGCCGCAGGCATCGAGTTTAACCATGATTGCCACAGACGCGGAAGTGCTCGGATGATGATTTCCGAAGACATCGATGACCGATCCGTCGGCTCACTTGCCAAGGCCAAGGAGGTTCTTGGGCGCTTCTACAAGGAGCTCGTCCCCAAGGGCGTCGCCCTCGAGGATGTCGACTTGTTGGCGGATGCGCTGTCAGCCGATCTTGCGCTGCTATAAGCAAGCAGAAAGGCATCAGTGCATCCGTGGGGCTGGCGATGGCCCTGGCGTCTGGAGCGGAGCTGGATCTTCATCAGGTCACCTCCCAGATGCCAACGGCTGCTGACGGATCCGAGGTAGCCTTCGCCCTCTACGCTGCCCGTTGTAAATGTTATGGGCCGAAGTTGATTGACTTGCTGGCTGAGTACGCGTTGAGGCAGCAGGGGGAGGCCAAGAGCAGGCAATTCGGCTCCGAGGCTACTGAGGATGCAGCTTCTTAGGCCTTGTAGTTGTAGGATAGCTTTTGTTTCTTTTGTTGTAATATATCTATGAACACTCCTTGTGCCACGCAGTGGCTTTTTGCAGCATATAATGAATCTCCGAGCTCTTTGTTCAGTCGTGTGTTTGTTCATATCCCTGCCTTCTTTTCCCCTAGGGACCTTCGGGTGATGATCCTTTTGACACTTCGCCTGCCCCGCAGCTGCGGCCATCCTTGGATGATGCGTCGCAGCTTGTGTTTCTTCATGACCACATCCATAGTCTTGAGAAAGAATTGCTTGGAGTGCGCGGCCACGCCGATGTTTGGAAATCGAAGACAGAGCGAGGCGCTGCCAGAGAGGAGTATTTGATGGGGGAGTTGCATCGTCTTGCTGAACAGCTTCAATGTGAGTTTTTTGAGCCGCTGCTCATTTTTTCGGATGCGCCTGTTGGCCTGTCATCTTACTTTGCAAGTGTTGCAGGTGCTACCCTTGTTTCAAAGGAGGAAAAGGAGCGTGTTGCTGTTCGGATCAATTGCCTGACCCAGCAGAACATGGAGGCCGGCGGTTTTATCTGGATGGACCGCGATCGTGCCATGGTCCTTGCGACTGTGCAGGATCGTGTTCACCAGGTGTCGCGGTTGCTGCGTCAAGCAAAGACTTCGTTGGCGTCGGTTCTACACGTGATGTTTCCCCTGGATGAGGCACCATCGACTCTCTGGGGCCTGTTGGCGAAGTTTCGAGATGTGCATTATGTTAGGGAGCTGGTGCAGCATCAGCTGGTCGCGGGGGTGAAGGTCGCGCTTTCCCTCGTGCGGTTACATCGTCCAGATGTAGATCTGCTCTTTGTATGGCCGCTCCTAATCGGATGGTGGCGAGTGGGATATGCGTCCATATTATGCTGCTGTAAGGCAGTATGCTGAACAAATTGTAGATCTCTTTGAGCAGCGTGCGCAGGTGATTCTTCAGAATAGGTAGGACCTGCAAAAAGATAGATGTAAAATTTGTATGTGTTCAACTGGGCGTGTTATGCCCTTTGCTGTAAAGGTTTATTGTTGTTAGCACGTGGTGCTTTGTTTGTATGCGTGCCCTTTTCATTAGCCTGACGTGGTCAGCTACTCAGGTGTACACGCGTTATCCTTAGTCAACGAAGTCGTGAGGTAAGGGGAGCCCCCGAGTGTGTTGTAACATGAAGAAAATGCGAATAATAGACAAAAATTTGGGGCGAGACACTTAGATTTATTCATATCGTAAGAGGAGGTACATTGTTCGACTGAGTAGCCTTGGCTGAATAGCCTTATTGCAAGTAAAAGAGGGGGTAGCTAGGGGTAGAAGCGTCGCAATTGTGCGACGTTCCATGGGTTGGAGTATGCGACTCCGGACTCCACGTGCTTGAGGCGATAGGCACCACCTGGGATGACTTTGGTGATGACGTAGGGTCCTTCCCATGGTGACTTGAATTTCTTCGGTCGCTCTTGCTTGAGTCGCAAGACTAGGTCTCCTTAGACGAAGGACCTTGGGCGCAACCGACAGCTGTGGTAGTTGCGGAGGCTCTGTTGATAGGCCGCTGATCGAGCTGCGGCTATGTCGCGTGCCTCATCGAGTGTGTCGACGGCGTCTTGATCACGGTCGTCGATTGCCGCGGCTTATGTGGCGGCGACCTGGGGCCTTGTGGCGTACCTCTGTAGGCAGCACGGCTTCGGCTCCGTGCACCATGAAGAATGGCGTGTAGCCAGTTGAGCTGTTTGGCGTCGTGCGCAAGCTCCAGAGGACGGAGGGTATCTCTTGCGTCCAGGCTCCTGCGAGTCGCTAGAGTGGGGTCATTAGGCGCTTCTTGATGCCGCTACCGACGAGGCCGTTGGCCTTTTCGACCTGCCCGTTTGTTTGCGGGTGCGCCATGGAGGCGTATGTGATGTTGATTCCGAGGTCTTCGCAGAAGTCCTGGAATTCTTTGGAGATGAAGTTCGACCTATTGTCGGCGATGATGCCGTGTGGCACACCGAACCTGTAAACAATGGACTCGAAGAACTTGACAGCCGTTTTGCCCTTTTGGTTAGTGACGGGCATGGCCTCGATCCACTTGGTGAACTTGTCGACTATGACCAGGAGGTAGATGTGACCTCCTTTCGAGGACTTTGGCAGCTTGCCAATCATATCAAGGCCCCATTGGGCGAAAGGCCAGGCCAGAGGTATGAGCCTGAGTTCCGATCCGGGTGTGTGCGGTTTATCTGCGAACCTCTAGCACCCATTGCATCTTCGGACGATGTCCTTGGCATCGTTCATGGCCGTTGGCCAGTAGAATCCGGCTCATAGAGCCTTGGCGACAAGGGCGCGGCTGCCCGCGTGATGGCCACAGATGCCCTCGTGGATGTCTTGGAGGATGGTTTTGCCGTCACCAATGGTGACGCACCTTTGGAGTACATCCGAAATGCTGCGCTTGTACAACTCGCCATTGATGATGGTGAAGGCCTTGGACCAGCGAGATATGCGCCTTACATCTGTCGGGCTGTCAGGCAGCTCCCCGTCTATCAGATATCGGAGGTATGGTTGTGTCCATGTTTCTTCCATTGCCATGACCTGCATCAGGTTGACCACTGCGACCTCTGTGTCGAGTTTTTCTGGTCCTTCTTGTCCTTCGGTAGCACAGCCCCCGAGTGCTCTGCTTCTTCGGGTGATCCCTTTGGGAATTTCCTTTTGATGGATGGCATGCAGATCCGTCCGAGGAACACACCTAGTGGCACCCGTGCGTAGGTGGAGCCGATGTTGGCGAGTTTGTCGGCCTCTTCGTTGCTTTCTCTCCCAACGTGCCGAAGCTCACAGCCGTCGAAGTCTCCTTCGAGTGCATTGTAGAGTGCGCGGTACGCAATCATGTTGGCGGCGTGTGCGTCGCACTCGTTCATCGTCTGCTGGACGACGAGGTTGGAGTCACCGTAGATGACCAGGCGCGTCGCGCCGCAGATCTTGGCCATCCTCATGCCGTGGATGAGGGCCTCGTATTCGGCTTCGTTGTTGGAAGCTCGAAATTTCATCCGGAGGACGTACTTCATCTTGTCGCCCTGCGGGGAGGTCAGTATGACCCCGGCTCCTGCTCCGGCTTCGCGCTTGGAGCCATCAAAGTGCATTGTCCATGACTGCGTCATGTCCGGAGTGTCCGACAGCTGCAGTTCCATCCAGTGGACTAGGAAATCTGGTAGGACCTGTGACTTGATCGTATGGCGCTTCTCGTAGATGATGTCTAGAGGGGACAACTCGATACCCCACAGGGCCACGCGTCCTGTGGCCTCCGGATTGTTCAGGATGCTGTTTAGGGGTGCTTCGTTGACGACCATCACCTGGTGCTCCTAGAAGTAGTGGCTCAGCTGACGAGCCGTCATGAGCACGCCGTAGGCGAGTTTTTTCTGGTAGTGAGGGTACGTCTGCTTTGTCGGTGTCAATACCTCGCCGAGGTAGTAGATTAGGCGTTGGACCCCATGGGTCTTGCCTTCTTCAGGTCGCTCGACCACCAGTACGGTGCTTACCACCTGGTGTGTGGCTGCTATGTATAGCAGTACTCGCGTTCCTTTGGCGTGACCAGGACGGGCGAGGTGGAGAGCAGCCGCTTTAGATCTTCAAATACGTCGTCCGCTTCTGGCGTCCACTCGAATTTGTCTGTCTTGCGTAGCAGCTGGTAGAAAGGCAGGGCTTTTTCGCCCATGCGGCTGATGAACCTGCTCAACGCCGTGATTCTCCCAACAAGTTGCTGGACCCCTTGAGGTTCTTCGGCTTCTCCATGGCCATTATGGCCCGGATTTTCTTTGGGTTTGGTTCAATTCCTCGCTAGGAGATGAAGTAGCCTAGCAGTTGACCATATGGGACGCCGAAGGCGCATTTTTCTGGGTTTATCTTGATCTTGTATCGATCAAGGTTGTCGAATGTCTCGCGGAGATCGTCAATGAGTGTTTTGGCCTCCCTTGTTTTGATTACTATGTCGTCGACATAGACTTGGATGTTGCAGCTGATCTGGTCCTTGAGACATGCCTGCATGCACCGTTGGTACGTGGCGCCTGCGTTCTTCATCCCGAAGGGCATTGTGTTGTAGCAGAACACCCCGAACGGCGTGATGGACGCCGTTTTCTCCTGATCTTAGACCTTCAGTCGAATCTGGTTGTAGCCTGATTAGGCGTCGAGGAAGGAGAGCTTCTCGCATCCTGCAGTCGAATCGATGATCTGATCGATCCGAGGGAGAGGGAAGTGATCCTTCAGGCAGTGCTTGTTCAACGATGTAAAGTCCACGCACATCCGCAGGATGTCCGTGTCCTTTTTTGGGACCATCACGGTGTTGGCGAGCCACTCGCTCTCCTTGATCTCCCTGATGAAGTTTGCGTCGAGTAGTGTGTTGACTTCGACTCCGATTTCTTCGGCCGGTGGTTCGGAGAGTCGTCAGATGGAATGTTTGATGGGCTCGGCGTGTGGAAAGACATTGAGTGCGTGCTCGGCGAATTCCCTGGGAACTCCTGGCATGTCCGCAGGACACCAGGCGAAGATTTCCTAGCGCTCACGGAGGAATTCGACGAGCGCGCTTTCCTATGCGGGGCTGAGGTCGTTGGCGATCAACGCCGTCTTGGAGGCGTCCGTCGGGTGGACTTGCACCTTCTTTGTGTTGACGGTGGAGTCGAAGGACGTGTTTGGTGCGTTTTGTCTTGCGACTGGGGGTGCCCCGTTGTCCGTCACCTCTCGGAGCCTTGTGAGCTCCTCCTGCATGTCGAATGACTGGGAGATTCTATTGAAGCCCCTGTCGCAGTGGTACGATCGGATGAAGCTCCCGTGGACCGTGATGACGCCCCTGGGTCCTGGCATCTTGAGTAGCAGGTACGCGTAGTGTGGTACTGTCAGGAATCATGCGAATGCCACACGCCCGAGGATGGCATGGTATTGTGATGGCCAGTCCACCACTTCGAACTCGAGTCACTCGCACTGGAAGTTATCCGGCTTGCCAAAGATGGCGTCAAGCCATATCTTTCCCAGGGGGATACGCCTTTCCCTGGGACGATGCCGTGGAACGTTGTGTCGGATTGTTCCAGGCTGCACAGCGGGATCAACATTGCTCCTAAGGTGCTAGCGAACATCAGATTGATGCCGCTGCCGCCGTCCATGAAGACGCGGCTCATGTCGAACCCTCCGATCTGCGCCTCAAGAACTAGGGCAGCATGACCTGGGCGAGGGAACTGGCAAGGGTGATCCGAATGGCTAAACGTGATGCAGGACTCCGATCCGCTGAGGTACTCAGGGATGGCGGGTGGAGCGGTCACAACCAGATTGATCTGACGGGTGATTTTCTTTTGCACCCTGTTCGTTGGGCGCCCTTTTTGGATCATCAGTGATCCCTTCGGCGCGGGGTACCCGTGCCCACCGTTATTCTGCGCGGGTGGGATTGGGTGGTTCGAAGGTCCCACAGGTGGTGGTGGAGGAGCTCCGTGTGCGATCTCACCTGGTGCGGGTGCGTTCCCGTACCCAGGGTTCGGGGCTTGTTGCCTCATCTGAGACATGCTCTCGCTAAGTTTTTGGAACTCGCGACAGTCCTTGAGCATATGGCTTGCCTTCTTTTTACCATCCTGCTTGTCGATGTAGAAGTGGATGGTGCATGGACCCGACAGTTTGTCGTATGCTGAGGGTCCGTCGTCACGGCCGCAACGTTGCCATGACTGCGTTGGGCGTCCTCCATCGCGGAAGTTTTTTCCACGGTATCCCCCGCTGCTACGGTTGCCGTCACTATGGCGGTCGGCGTAGCCACCCACGACCATGTCGGGTCCATCGCGATCGTCGTAGACGCACGATCTTCTCTTGCTACGGCGTTCACGTCGCCTGCCGTAGTCATCTTCCTCCTCCGAGTGCGCTCGGTGGGCGAATCTCATTGTCGCCCACATTGGCGATGTCCATGAGGTGGTTGAGTGTCTTGGGCTTATGCGCCCAAGTTCTTCCTTGAAGTCCTGGCGCTTGACACCATCCTTGAAGGCGTCGATAGCTCTCTCCTCAGATATGTGTGCCGCGGAGTTCTTGGTGTTAGACTAGCGCAATATGTACGAGTGAATGGATTCGCCCGTTCGTTGGGTGCAGGCCCGCAGCTCCTCGATCGAGGCTGGCCTCTTGCTGGTGCCTTTGAAGTTTCGGATGGCTGTATGCGATTCCCAACCGGATGGATCCAGGATAGGCTGCTGAGCGGTCGGCTGCGCTGTCATTTGCGGTGAAGGCATTGCAGGGCGGTGTCCTTGTTTCCGCCGTGTAGTTTGACGGACGACAGGTGGTCGCTGAGCCACGCCTTGGGGTCCTGTGTGCCGTCGAACTTCGGAGTGTCCGAAGGAAGCTTGAAGTTCCGCGGCATCCGTGTCCGCCGAATGGATCTGATGAAGCATCGGTCTCCGTAGAGTTCTCCTTCGTCATCGTCCTCCTCGGATTCGGATGAGCAGACGCGCTTGGCGCACGCTTTGTCGATCTTGCGCTGGGTGAGCTCGCTTCGAGCGTCGTAGTCGCGGCTGCGGTGGAGCGAACTCTTGTGCCTTCGAGGTAGGTCGTGCTCTTCATCCTCGGATGAAGGCGTGGGTTGCGGTTGAATCTGACTGCAGCCTTCTTATTTGGCTCCGTAGGAGCTTCTCCATGGAGCGCAGCTCCAATGAGTCCGAGTCCGGTAAGCGCGGACTTGTGCATGGCGCTTTTCGGGTCTCCCACCGGAGGTGGATGGGACGCGAGGTATGTGGTGGCTGCCATGATCGCAGCTTGCGGTGTCTTCGGGGTGACGTTGCCATCGGCATCCATCTCCGTGAAGGACGTATTGAGGATCCGAGTCACCTCGCGACGTGCCTTGGGATCCATGTTCTCCGTGCGAGAACGGTGCTTGTTGCCATGGTTGCCATGCGAGCTTGAGCCGCCCATGGCGGAGAGCGCAGCTCGCCGCGCACTGGACTCTGAGGCTGCTTGCTTGCGTTTGTCAAGCACCTCTTGCATCTTCACCTGCTTCTTGTGCTCCTCGATTAGGAGCATGTGGTACGTCATCAGTAGGTCCTGCGAGGCACCCACGGGCAGGATCTTGTTGCCTGCAACGGCTTCACATGCTTGAGACCATCCTTCCTCGTTGAGGTGGATGATCCGATTGGGATCAGTGTCGTCCTTGTTGGGCGGGGGGGACTGGTTTCTCCTGTTCTCGCCGTTCCTACCCTGTGGGTTGGGTGGCGGGTTGTGCTCCTGATCCGCGTCACTCTGGATGACTACGGCGCATTGGTAGCGCTCGTAGATTGGATCGCTGTTGCCGCAGCTTTCGGATCCGGATCTGTAGGTCCCTTCCTCCGATGGTGGATCACATAGATCTGAGTTGCAGCTGCTGCTGTCATAGGACTCATCTGTCGATGGAGATGTGCGTAGCACGGGGTGTGGACCCCATGAAGCGGGCCTGATCGATGGCAGGGCACCCGCTCTAGGAGACGGAGAGTGTCGGTCTGCTCCACCTGGAAGCAGAAGCTCCCGAACAGGATCTCGAGTCTATCGCCAATGGTCTCGAAGTCCTTCAGGGTGGCTGGTGAGTGGGCGGTGAAGTCGAAAGCGCCGAAGAGGAGATGACTCTCCGTCGCCGCGGAGTTGTAGATCGCTTTGGTTGGGACCGTCACGATTGCACAATCAGCGCCCCCAGTTCCCACAGACGGCGCCAATTAACGAGGTTTAATCTTGTCAATGCCCATTGTTATGAGCTTGGGCTTTGGAGAAGATGGGGATGTTGGAGATCACGGAACGGTTAGCAAACAAGCAACAAGGGGACACGAGGTTTACCTAGGTTCAGGGCCCCGGAGGGAAAACGCTACTCCTGCTTATGCGCTCTTGATTCTGGCGGAAGAAATGTGAAGCCGGATGCAATCTGGCGTGGAGGTGTGTTTGCGGTGGTATGCGAAGCGCCCTCCTCGGCGTGCCCTCTTAGCCTTTATATAGAGATAGGCAGGTCCCAGGTATAGATCGAGTCGGTTATAGGTGTTAGGGTTTGCCCCTTTGAATACTCTATCTACTCTAGTCTTGCTCTCCAAGGATCCGAAGGCGTCATGGGCCTTGGCCACCCGAAAGTCTTCATGGGCTGGTGCATATTCGTCGTGGGCCTTCCTTGGGCTGGACCAGGTATGCTAAGGTCGTGTACCCGCAGGGTATAACCATGTCAGATGGAGTGGTGATGATGGTGCTGGTGGAGATGATGGTGTGGATGATGATGATGATCCCAATGAATCCTAGCTTGACGGTGGTGTTGATGGTGATGATCTCCCCTCTCCGGGAAGGAATTCCCCCGGCAGAAATCTGTCTATCGGAGAGATCTTTCTCTCTCGGTGTTTTCCGCCCCGCAGAGGCAGTGAAAATCGTTCTGTGGTCGCTCCCTTGGTATAGGGTTCCGTGGGGAAGATATAGGCGAGAGGGTGGAGTCGGGAGCCAGCCAGGCGGGCCACACCTGCCCTAGGCGCGGGGCAAGGTGGGCCCGCACCTAGGGGGTGTGGGCCCCCTGTGGCTCGGCTACGCCTCCCCTTCTGGCTTCCTCCGTCTTCTAGGAAAATATAATTTTCCAATATTTTTCTGGTATTTTTCTGATCTTCGCGAAATTGCATCAAAACACCTCTTTTTCGTGGGAAACCTGACTTCGGCAGTCCATCCTCCAAGAATCATCCAACATGCAAAAACAGAGGAAAAGATATAAGTAACACCTCATAATAAGACATATATCAACGAATAGAGGCAAATTATGATAGAGAATGGTGATGCAAATTGGACGTATCAACTCCCCCCAAGCTTAGACCTTCGCCTGTCCCCAAGCGAAAACCGAGCTCAGTAAACATGTCCACGGGTTTATGGAGTGAAGTGTCGATAAAAGAATACGGACAAGAAGCATCACACTTATCATTACACGACTCATAGAAGAAAGCAACTCACTATTATATAACTTCGCTTGCAACAAGTAGAGGAGTCACAATAGAGATGCATAAAGATAAATCATAATTGGAATTGGCAAACTCTTGTTCTTGGTCAGAGAACAGCTGGCAAACAGTTTCACAAATAAAGCTTTTGAAGAAGTTTTAAAAACACAAGAGTACTCTTTGCTCAAAAAGGTTTTTCACAGAGAAGGCTTTCAAAGTAATACTCAATAGATAAGAGTTTTGTGCAAACAAGGAAGATAAAGAACATGATTGAATAAATCACCATATGAATGCTTGCAACACAACAACTCAAATGCTTGCTGGAGATAGAGAGGAAGTAAGTTTACTGACTCAACTTAGAAAATAGAAGAAAGGTCGCTTCATAGAGGGTAGCAGGGATTTCAAGTCATAAAGAGCTTCCAAAAGATTATGGTACTTACTAGCTTTGAGCCCTCATTTCCCCTATCATAGGCATCTTGAGATGATTAAGGTTAAAATACACAAAGATGGAGTATATGCTTGACGAAATATAAGTTGGCAATCTCATGTCCCTTGAGTACGAGGGCCGCTCCTCATGCTACTCAACTTTGGTTACCGGTAAGTTCTTGTCATTGTAAGTACATGCGTATCATAGAGAACCGCCAACGGGGTACCCCTTGCACATGGTACGAGAGCTATCCCATAACCAAAATGACAAGGCAAGCAGACAATGAGCATCTCAGCGATCTTTTTATTTACTATGTGCATAGCTTTTTATTGAGGATGCTTCACATCATGCTCACTATGGTTATGCTGCAAGTTTCCACCATGATTAGGCATGGATTATGCTAGTGGCTCAGGCGTTTCTCTAACACACATACATCACTCCATGGACTTACAAGTTCCCTCTTTATTTCACACCGTCGACATCCGTAATCAAAAGAGCATGATATCAACTGTGTACTACGTATAGGTGCAATATTGAAAGCGTTCCCCGTGATAACACGGTTCTGCTAATTCCAACGTATTGATGCAAGCATATACAACTTTGATGACACAGTGGTTCAAGTCTATTAGGGGCAAGAAAATAAGGTGTGCCATCAAGTTCGTGAGAGCTTTACTAACTAGTTTTCATATAACAAAATACTTTTTAATTTGAAAGATAGATGAAGCTTGAGAATTTGCTTAGAATAGCAAATGCTAATAGGTAGATATGGTGGACACAAATGGCACAAGTTTTGGTTCAAAGGGGTTGTAAACATGAGAAGAATGCCTTCTCAAAACAGGTTTTTGGCTAGCAAGGCTAGGTAGCAAGCAAAAGAGTTGAAAGAAGCAAGCAAACCTACAAGTGATAAATCCAAACATGCAACCTTCCTTAGAGACACAAAAGATCTTAAATAAAGAATACTAACGTTATGAGCCAACAAGAAAGAAAATAAATGATACAAAATACCTGTAAGCTTTTTCTCTTTTCCTTTCAAACCTCAAAAAGTGTTGCTACTGACCAGAACTCGGTTTACCAGAGCCAATTTAGATTTAATTGATGCTCCCAAAGTGATGCCAATACTGATCAACAAGATCCATCATATAATAGAGATTGCAAACAAAAATAAGAAGTGCAAAAGGTAAAAGATGAAACTTCTCATTAATATTACATAAAGGCACTCACACCAAGGGATACAATAATCAACTAAAGGAGAGATACTTCCACATGCAAACCAACCTATAAGATAACTTCTCTACCAAAGATATAAATCCACTAAAAAGGTAAAAGATGAAAGATAATGATGGTGATACCGCAGCACTCCCCCAAGCTTGGAACAAGCCAAGGGGATGCCAAACCTGATGACGAAATTACTCCTTCGGTCGTGGTGGTGTTCTCTTATCATCATAAAACTTCCAAGGCAAAGGTTCCCCATCCAAAAAGGACGTCCTTGTCTCCGCAATCCCGAAACTAGTAGCAGAGCTTATGCGATTAAATCTAGCCTGATACTCATAGTTTTGATTTTGTATGTCGTAGAGCTGTGCTTGTAATTGGTTGGTGGTTTGACGGAGCGAGAAGACTTCTTCTCGGAGCTCAGCAACCCCCTTCCCGTGCTTGGTGATGAGTTCTGAACTTATCTTGTGAATAACATCCACTTCGCGTTCTGCCGTCTTCTTGTACCTGAAAACTTCCTGCTCCAATGCTTCCATCCTGTCTTCCAGACTGCCTTCTCCTTTAGGGCCTTGAACTTCTTTCATATGTACCTTCCCATCTTTGAGAATCAACTCCTTGGGATGGATCCTCAACTCATACATGTACGGGTTGAGGACATCCATAGAGGAATCCTCCATGGGTGAACCAGAGGAAGACATTGTATCTCCAAAACTGAGAATTTGCGTGACAAAAACAGATCGAAAAGAAAACGCGACGAGAACACGATGCACGAACCTCGGGGGATCCGGGGGGGTTATATATTATGAAGTTTCAAAGCATAAGGAAGGTACTGACGAAACAAAGGCGGAGCTCGGGTGCTCACACCTCCAGCGCTGGGGCCACAGCTGGGGGGTGCAGCCACCTCAGCCTCCGTTTCCTCCTCTGTTCCATCTCGTAACTTTCCTTATGTAATAAAAACATCAAAAATATAAAAATATTAGGCTTTCACGAACCTTCAGTTTTCACCACTTTTACCTATTCGAAGTCGAACTCTGCAGTTTCTGGTGTTTGATTTCTAATAAATTCTTCCAGAGTCACCATTTGAATAATATCAACATCTTCATTATAAGAGTCTCCGGAAATATAGTGTTTTAGTCTTTGACCGTTCACCACCTGTGTTGTGTCATCCTTCAAAGAAAATATTTTGATAGCACCTGAACGATATACCTCCTCAATAACAAAAGGTCCTTCCCATTTTGAGAGTAGTTTTCCGGCAAAAAATCTGAGACGAGACCTATACAAAAGAACTTTCTCACCAACATGGAACGCCCTTTTTAGAATCCTCCTATCATGCCATGTTTTCACTTTTTCCTTAAAGGGTCTAGCATTTTCATAAGCTTCACTTCTCCACTCATCTAAGGTACTCATGTCAAGCAATCTTTTCTCAACAGCAAGTTTAAAATCTCTATTCAACTCTTTCACTACCCAAAAAGCTTTGTGTTCTAATTCTAAAGGCAAGTGACAAGCTTTCCCATAGACCATTTTGTAAGGAGACATCCCCATAGGATTTTAATAAGGAGTTCTATAAGCCCATAAAGCGTCATTCAACTTTTTAGCCCAATTTTTCCTAGATCTATTAACAGTCTTTTGCAAGATAGATTTAATTTCCCTATTGGAGAGTTCTACTTGCCCACTAGTTTGGGGATGATAAGCTGAAGCAATTCTATGGTTTACATCATACTTAGCGAGAGTTTTTCTAAAACCTCCATGGATAAAATGAGAGCCTCCATCAGTCATGAGATATCTAGGCACACCAAACCTAGGAAAAATAACATCCTTAAGCATTTTTAAAGAGGTCTTACCATCAGCGATGTTTGTAGGTATGGCTTCTACCCACTTTGTAACATAGTCAAAACAACAAGAATATGAGTATACCCTTTTGAGAGAGGAAAAAGACCCATAAAGTCAAATCCCCAACAATCAAAAGGTTCAATAACAAGAGAATAATTCATAGGCATTTCATTGCGTCTAGAAATGTTACCAACTTGTTGACATTCATCACATGATAAGACAAACTTCCTTGCATCTTTGAAAAGGGTAGGCCAATAAAATCTAGATTGTAAAAACTTTTGTGCAGTCCTATCCCCAGCATGATGTCCTCCATAAGCACTGCCGTGACATTTTCTCAATACCTCTTGTTGTTCAAATTCTAGAGAACATCTACGCATAATACCATCTACTCCTTTATATAAATGTGGGTCATCCCAAAAGTAATGCCTTAGATCATAAAAGAATTTTCTTCTTTGCTGGGCTGTAAAAGTTGGAGGAAAATACTTGGAAACAATAAAGTTAGCATAATTAGCATACCAAGGACTGTCATGCGGACTTACCCTTATTGCAGCCAACTGCTCATTTGGAAAACTATCATTAACAGGCAAGGGGTCAAAAGAAATGTTTTCCAAACGATATAAATTGTCAGCAACAGGATTTTCAACACCTTTCATGTCTACAATATGCAGATCAAACTTCTGTAAAAGCAACACTCATCTAATAAGCCTAGGCATAGCGTCCTTCTTTGTCATAAGGTACTTAATAGCAGCATGATCAGTATGAATAGTGACCTTTGAATCAACAATATAAGGTCTAAACTTATCACAAGCAAAGATTATAGCTAAGAACTCTTTCTCAGTAGTAGCATAATTCTTTTGAGCAACATCTAAAGTCTTGCTAGCACAATGAAAAACATTCAACTTCTTATCAACACATTTCCCAAGGATAGCACCCACAGCAAAATCACTAGCATCACACATAATTTCAAAAGGTAAACTCCAATCAGGTGGTTGAACAATAGGAGCAGTAGTCAAGACTTTCTTCAAAGTTTCAAAAGCTTCCTTACAATCATCATCAAAAACAAAAGGTACATCTTTTTGAAGAAGATTAGTAAGGGCCTTTGAAATTTTGGAGAAATCTTTAATAAACCTCCTATAGAAACCAACGTGACCAAGGATACTACGAATACCTTTTATATCTCTTGGGCAAGGCATCTTCTCAATTGCTTCAATTTTGGCTCTGTCAACTTCAATGTCTCTTTCAGAGATTTTGTGTCCAAGAACAATCCCTTCATTAACCATGAAATGGCATTTATCCCAATTAAGAACAAGGTTGGTTTCTTCACATCTCTGCAAAACTTTATCAAGTTTGTGCAAACAGTTATCAAAAGAAGTTCCATAGACGGAGAAATCGTCCATGAAAAACTCCACAATTTCTTCACAAAAACCATGAAAGATAGCAAACATACATCTCTGAAAGGTAGCAGGAGCATTACATAAACCAAAAGGCATACGCCTATAAGCATAAGTACCATAAGGACAAGTGAAAGTGGTTTTCTCTTGGTCCTGTGCTTTCGCAGCAATTTGAGAGAACCCAGAATACCATCAAGGAAACAAAAGTGGGTATTTTTAGACAACCTCTCAAGCATTTGATCAATAAAGGGCAAAGTATAATGATCTTTCTTAGTAACTTCATTAACCTTTCTAAAATCAATGCACATCCTATACCCAACCACTACTCTCTGGGGTATAAGCTCATTATTTTCATTAGGCACAACAGTAATTCCCCCTTTCTTGGGAACATAATGAACATGGTTAACCCATTGACTATCAGCAATAGGGTAAATAATACCAACATCAAGGAGTTTTAATACCTCATTTCTTACCACATCCTTCATCCTAGGTTTTAAACGGCGTTGGTGCTCAACAACTGGTTTTGCATCAGGTTCTATATTAATAGCATGCTGACATGTAGTAGGAGAAATGCCTTTTAGATCATCAAGAGTATAGCCCATAGCTCCTCGGTGTTTCTTTAGTTTTTCCAATAACCTTTCTTCTTCCTTTCCTGAAAGTTTAGAACTAATAATAACATGATATACTTTCTTATCATCAAGATAAGCATATTTAAGATCATCAGGTAAAGGTTTTAGTTCGAAAACAGGCCCCCCTTAGGTGGTAGTGTGGTACCCAAATCTTCCACAGGTAGATTATGCTTAAGTTGCTCAGGCTGACGAAGGAAAACCTCGTCAATCTCATTTCTTTCCTTCACGAAGACATCACTTTCATGATCTTCCAGAAATTGCTGCAAGGCATTGTTAGGAGCAAGAGAAATAGCAGAAAGTTGCTCAACCCTGAAATCCTCATTAGGCAGTTCATTTTCATAAGGAGTTTTAGCAAAGCTGGAAAAATTAAACTCATAAGACTCTCCATCAAACTTAGTCAAACCTTTTTCCTTCCTACAATCTATGATAGCCCCACAAGTATTCAAGAAAGGTCTACAAAAAATAATAGGATAAATTTTACTAGCTTCAGAACCAAGTACTAAAAAATCAGCAGGATATTTAATCTTACCACAAAGAACCTCCACATCTCTTATAATGCCAATGGGACAGACTATCTCTCTATTAGCAAGGTGACTAACCACATCAATGTCCTCAAGCTCACAAGGACCAATTTCATGCATAATCTCCCTGTAAAGCTCATAAGGAATAGCACTAGAACTAGCACCAATATCACATAAACCATAATAGCAATGATCACCAATTTTAACAGAAAGCACAGGAACACTAGCTTTTCTAACTTTTCCAGGATGAGAGAAAATATTAGAAGCATCTTCACAGAATACAATATGCTCATCCTCTATATTTCTAGTGACAAGGTCTTTCACAATAGCTACCGCAGGCTCAATACTAATTTGCTCATCGGGTTCCACAATTTTCTTTGCACTTTTGCTAACCACATTAGCTATGATAGAATGTTCCTTTACCTTAGCAGGAAAAGGGGTTTTCTCAACATAAGGTTCAGGCAAAATAGGATCAATAGTACAAACTTCTATGCTAGCAGGAACATGGGTAACAATGTCTTTATAAGAAGCATGGTACTTGTCCCAGTCCTTTTTGGGAATTCCAATATAAGAGGCAAATGCCTTAAACCATTTTGCAAGAACTTGGGAGTCAAGACCAAACTCATTACTAATATCACGGAAGTCATCAGTTCCCATAAAAGATTTAATGCATTCATAATCATAGTTTATACCCGACTTTCTTCCTTTGTCATTCTCCCAAGCTTCAGTGTTTTCTTGAATACGGTCTAATAAATCCCATTTAGCTTCTTCCTTCATACGTGTGAATGATCCAGCACAAGAAGCATCTAGTAAATCTTTATCATGAAGAGAAAGCCTAGCATAAAAATTATTGATAATAATATTGTTAGGGAGTTCATGGATAGGACATTTAAGCATTAGTAACTTCAATCTCCCCCAAGCTTGAGCTGTACTCTCTCCATCACGAGGCCAAAAGTTATATATCATATTTCTATCCTTATGAATCTCACTAGGAGGATAGAATTTAGAATAAAAGAGAGATGTCATTTCCTCCCATTCCATGGATTGTCCATTCTTCGGTAGCTTATACCATTCTTCAGCGCTCCCTTTCAAGGATATAGAGAGTAAATTATTCTTCACCTATTCAGTTGTGATACCTGCACACTTAAACAACCCGCATAATTCATGGATAAAAAGCAAGTGATCACCAGGGTGGACAGTTCCATCCCCAAAATAATAATTATCCATAGCACGATCAACAATACTTGTAGGTATCTTAAAAGGATCTATCTCAACAGGTGGTGGTTCATCTACTACCCTAACAGTGGTAGTAGTTTTCGTAACAGAAAACCAAGTGGGTTATCCATATTGTTAACAAAGCAACAAACAAAAAGAACAAAAATAAATACTCACAGTAGAAGTTTCCTTTACCAGTTCCACTCTTCAATAGCGCTTCACTCCCCGGCAACGGCGCTAGAAAATAGCCTTGATGACCCACAAGTATAGGGGTGTATCGTAGTACTTTCGATAAATAGGAGTGTCGATCCCAACGAGGAGCAGAAGGTGTTGACTAGTGGTACGGAGCAGGAAATCTCTGTAAATACTTAACAAACAGATTTTTAGGGGTTTTCTGATAAGGCAACAAAACAAGTGCAAGTAATAAAGACAACAAACAACTACAGCAAGTGGCCCAATCCTTTCTTAGCAAAGGACAAGCCGGTGGAAATACTTATAAGGACCAAATTTTGTCAAGTGCTTTCGCTTCAAATAGTTAAGTACTCTTCTTTGGTATTGTAAGTGTTGTGTGGGTGTACCTGTGCTAATGTACCGACCTTACTTGGACTAATACATACTTGTGATTAAACCCCCTGCAAGCATCTGCAACCATAGGAAAATAATTAAGATATAAACCTAACCACAACCTTAAACTCTGAGATCCTACACTCCCTTATGCAAAGGTGTCCTAATGGGGGTTCAGGTTTACATCCGCAACCCGACCCACAATTAGTAGCCAAATACACAATGCATTCCCCTAGACCCATAAATGGTGAAGTATCATCTAGTCGAAGTTCACATGACACCACTAGAAGAATAGCACCATAACTTAAATACTAAACCATTGAATAATAACTCAACACAAATCCACTACTAACAACATGACTTCTCCCATGTCCTCAAGAACTAAACGAACTACTCACAAGACATCATATAGATCAAGATCAAAGATGTTATGGTGATGGATAACAATCTGAACATAAACAATAATCCAATGGTTCCACTCACAAGCATCAACTACAATAGTAATTAACATCGGGAAAGTTCCCTCTAAGAACTAATGCAAGATCCAACACGATTGTTACAGCGGGATGCAATGGTGATGATGGTGCTGGTGGAGATGATGGTGTGGATGATGATGATGATGA
The DNA here is from genome assembly GCA_023614405.1 of Avena insularis. Lineage (NCBI taxonomy): Eukaryota > Viridiplantae > Streptophyta > Magnoliopsida > Poales > Poaceae > Avena > Avena insularis. The sequence continues at coordinate 418,642,849 of CM042685.1, read as the reverse complement.
TTCCAATGAAGCCTAGCTTGATGGTGGTGTTGGTGGCGATGATCTCCCCTCTCCGGCAAGGAATTCCCCCGACAGAAATCTGTCTGCCGGAGAGATCTTTCTCTCTCGGTGTTTTTCGCCCCGTAGAGGCGGCGGAAATCTTTCTATGGTCGCTCCCTTGGTATTAGGGTTCCATGGGGAAGATATAGGCGAGAGGGCAGAGTCGGGAGTCGGCCAGGTGGGCCACACCTGCCTTAGGCGCGGGGCAAGGTGGGCCCGCGCCTAGGGGGTGTGGGCCCCCTGGCCGACTTCGCCTCCTTCCAGCTACCTCCATCTTCTGGGAAAATATAATTTTCCAATATTTTCTGGTATTATTCTGATCTTCGCGAAATTGCATAAAAACACCTTTTTCCATCGTAACTCGACTCCAGTCCATCCTCCAAGAATCATCCAACATGCAAAAACAGAGGAAAAGACATAAGTAACACCTCATAATAAGACATATATCAATGAATAGAGGCAAATTATGATATAGAATGGTGATGAAAATTGGACGTATCACTAGGGTCTGGCTCAGCAGTCTATCCTCCGGCTCCATCCGAAGATGGGAAGAGGTGGCGTACAGCTTCATACGCAACTTCAAGGGCACCAACAAGAGGCCAGCCTCAATCGAAGATCTACGAGCCTGCACCCAACGGGCCAATGAGTCCATCCGCTCATACATATTACGCTGGTCCCACATCAAGAACTCCGCCGCTCACATCTCCGAGAAAAGATAAATCGACGCCTTCAAGGATGGTGCCAGACGCCCAGATTTCAAGGAGGATCTTGGGCGCGTCAAGCCCAAGACACTCGACCACCTCATGGACATCGCCAACCGATGGGCAGATGGCGAGGATTTCATCAACCGAGCATATTCGGATGACGAAGATGACTACGGGCGTAGGCGCGAACGCCGTAGCAAAATAAGATCGTGCGTCTATGATGATCGCGACGGAGTCGACATGGTTGCGGCTGGATACATCGATCAACGCGACGGCAAAGAACCGCAGATGGATACCGCGGCAACTACGCGATGGTAGGCGACCCGCATAAGCGTGCAGCGTTGCAGCCGTGAAGACGAGCCTTCGACATACGACAAGCTGTCTGGTCCCTGCACCATCCACTTCTACATCGACAAACAAGATGGTAAGAAGAAGGCCATCCACATGCTCAAGGACTGCCGAGAGTTCTAGAAGCTCAACGAGGGCCTTACCCAAATGCGACACTAGACCGTGAACCCTGGATTCGGACCTGTCCCAGGTTCCGTCGCCCACGGAGCTCCTCCACCACCACCCGGCGGACCGTTGCAACTACCGGTCGCACCAGCTCCAAACAACAGCGCAGACGGGTACCATCCGCCGAAAGGGTCCCTGATGATCCAGAAGGGACGCCCAACCAACAGGGTGCAGAAGAAGATCACCCGCCAAGTCAGTCTAGCAGTAACCTCTCCACCAGTCATACCTGAGTACCTCAGTCCTTAGCGGCTCAAAATCCTGCATCACATTTGATCGTTCGGATCACCCACGCCAGATCCCTCGCCCAGGTGCGGTGACCCAGCATACCACTGCATGATGTAGTACAGTATAGTCGTGGACATAAAACCAATGAAACACCGTTCGCTAGTATTACATTCCTCAGAGTGGTACAACAGAAACACAGCAGGTCCAAGACATGACTATAGGTTACAACTCAACTCTTTACACAAGATCTAGAGAACACTCTAGCTTAAAGAGAGAGAAAGAAACTTCTTACAAAGAAGAATAAGGAATAAGTAACTCATAGATACCAATTATAAAACTAGTAGCTGAACTACGAGGCTTGCATTGCTGCTATTGCAATACTCTACAGAAGTAGGTTCTATGGTTAGAAATTCTATTCTTATCTAATCAGCAACTTCGTCTTCACTTGAGTTGATGTATATGTTGACTTTCTTGACTTCATTAAAGAGCGTTAGCTTTTGATAACGATTCTTGGAGCATAACTTGATGTAGACGTCGTCTGCACTGGCTTTAGAACCTAGCAAGGGTTAAGAGGATACTTTGAGTACGAGCGTACTCAGCAAGTTCACTAGAAAAGGAGTGTTTGATGCACTATAGCTATAGCCACAGACCGTAGGTCGTAGGCAATGCAAGTTTTCATAAACATTTCTTCAAAGGTTGCTTTTATTCTGAAAAGCTATATCCATCGGCCTTCACGGGTTTACCAGAATCTTCATGGGGTTCCTTTCCTGCTGCGTTCGCAGATCCTTCCCGGAACAGGGAGTAACAAGTTATAAAGGATTTAAGTATTAACAATCTTATTATACAAGTAAAGTATAAAGTAAGGTGTTTACTATTAATTGTCATATGTTAATTGAAGTGGCAAAATGAATAACTTTTGAAGAAAAGATTCCTTTATTAAGGTTTAAACAATCTTTGTGGTTAATTAGATGTGGTTGATGTTGTTTGTGCTTGCTTGAATAATTTGGACTTGAGATGTTTTATAACTTATTTATAACAGACCAAAGTAAACTATAAGACATGTAATAAAGTATTTAGTATCATACTTATAGCTTTGTAACTATAAGTAACTTTAAGATTGTAGATAGACTTAGGGTGTATTACTTATGATACTTGTATCTTATTCACTTTATATTGTTTCCTTAGAGTTACTTAAGAATGTCATTACTTCTATTGGATTAGTGATTTCTTTTACATTATAATGGTATAAAGGAATTTATCTCCCTATAAAGATGTGGTTAAGGTTAATGAATAAGTAAACAATATTATTTACTACTTATGGATTTACTTATAGTGTTTTGATTTGTTTATAAACTTGTGGTTAATATAAAGAATGGTTTTTATCTTATTATAATTATTCTTGGAGATTTTATATTAGATAAGGATTCTTTTATAGAATAATTTATACTTATGGTTGAAGGATCATTCAATAAGATTGTATTTAAATGGTGTTGAATCATTTTTACTTCATAATGTTAGTATTTAAGGTTAATACTATTTATTACATTTAATTGGTTAATCTAGGGAATCTCAATAAATTTTTATTTGTCATTTTATGAATTATTAACTAGTGAAATAGGTTTAAATTCAAGTTATGAAGGTATTTAACTTTTTATTTAACTCAAAAGTGGAATATCACATTTTTAACATGTAGGTATTATTTTTGTGATCATTTTGGTAAATTATATTTATTTTTGTGATTTATAAATAATAAGATATGATTTAAATAAGGTTTATTATTTTATAAATATTTAATATATAATATATATTTAATTAAAAAGAATAATAATGCATGATTATAGTTTTAAACTCTAATTTTTATTTTTCTATGATATTTGGTATTTTATTTAGTTTTTTAACATTTACCATTATTAAAATATTAATTATCAAAGTATTAAAACTTTATAAAGTATTTATTAAATAATATTTATTTAAATAATTATCATAATAATATTTAATAATAGTTTTAAGTTGTAGAGTTTATTTTTCTAATCTTTTTCATATATTATATGTATTTTTCTGATTTATAAAACAAAAGATTTTAAATTTACAAGATTTAATCATCTTATTTTATTTCTGGAATATTTGAAATTTGAATTCATATTGTTTTAATTATTTTCTAAACAGACATTAAACTTTTTACACCAGAGCTAAACTTACCCAGGGTCACTGACCCGTGGGCCAGTTGCCACATGGCATACCCAAAGCAGTAAAGACATTTGTTATCGTTCGTATACCTACTACTAGTCGATGACAGGTGGGACCAGGGCCATGTCATTCACCACCTGGGCAAAGACCATTCAACGGCTGACCACGTCAACCTCGACGCATGCATGATGTCACTGTGACATCAGCACGACCTCCACCACTAGAAAGTGGTCACCGGCGGCGAGCCGGAGCTCCCCAGTGATCGTGGATGGTTGGGTTAGAACCGTGAGGGCAAGGCGATCCTAGGGGTGGTGTCTACGCTATGATTTAGTCGCCAGAGTTGCTCCGGTGATGATCTACGGCGGCGGCATCCATCGGCCCAACGGCGAACTCGATCTACAGACAATACTAGGAAGCGCAGTTAGAGTTGTTCGATGCGGAAACTCACCCCAACGTGATGGTGTGGTCGGCGATGCAAATGGTGACCGGAGGCGAGCACAAGGTCGTCGATTCTGGCCGGCAGCTGTGGAGGAAATTGATAAAATTCGCTTGACTCTGCACTCCCTTTGATTCCATCTTGTTCTCAGATGATAAGCATGTGGTGGCGCTTCTCCTCGACCCTCCGCTTTGTCAAGGTGGACTACTGACTAGCTGCGAAGCTTCATGGCCGTGAATTTGTTCATTGGGAAAGACAGAGGGAGTTTGAGGGGAAATTGAGGAGAGAGGAAGGTAGCCGTGGCTCGGGCGATCCTCATCTCGCCTTTATACGGTAAGAGAAGCTCGGACACGGTGGCACAGCGACGACGGCGGCCAGGATGCGGCGGCGATGTTGAAGCTTGTTGGGGGCACGAATCACTGTGCAGCTCCTACTGGCGGACTCCTAGCAGCTAGGGCGAGGTTCAGAGGGGTCAATCGTGTCCGTGGAAGTCCAAAATGGCGGCGGTGAGGTGGACTCGCCGTCGGCGTGTCGGTCATGCGAAGGAGAACAAGGAAGACGACCCTCTCATGAGGTGGGTCCCGTCCGTCAGTCTCATACTGAAATGGTATGCGGGCTGGCTGCGTTGGTGGGTTGATTTTATGGGCCTTAGAGACGTGCATGGGGCAACAGATAAGGAAGAGGGGAGATGGGCCGCAGGCCAGATGCTGGTTCCTTTATTTTTTTCTTTCTGTTTTGATTTTCTATTTTCTGTCTCATTTTTAGATTTGAATTTTGCATAATTGGTTGAAGGTTTCTTTATAGAAATTACTTCCTAAGTGTTTGCAGCAGTAATGTGGTGTATTTAGAATCATATAATGATCTTTTATTATATAATGTTATAATTTTTATTTTATTTTAATAGATCCTTTTTCTCTTATTATTTGTGAAAGCCTTTAATATGAATTTAATTGGTCATAAATTCATAAACTTATTATAGAATGTATTACTACTAACTAATGAGTTAAAGTTTGAATTGAAAATGCTTTACCATAAGTTTTTAGAAGATTTAATATTCACAAGTTTATTTTATTGATGTGAATAAAGATTAATGGTTAATCACTTTGTCTTTATGTTTGTGATCTATAATAACATCACCATTCAAAGTAATATAATGGATTTGTTTTCTAGGATAACTTATGAGAACATTTAATAAAGATAATTCCATAAGCACCTAATAATAATGATGGTTGAGAATGCCCAAGGTGTGCTGAAATGATTAATGTAGGAAATTATTCCTAACAACCATTATGGAAACAAGATGATAGATCAACCATATAAAGTGGGTATTAGGTTTGTCGTAGATTTAGGGTTGAGTGCTTAACAAGGATTCCTATATTCCATAATTCATATTTCTGGACTTTTGATTAAGGAATTCCTTTCCTAGATATATTACTTCTTTATATCCATCATCATGTTCTAACACGATGAGCTTTGCTTCACAAGAATACTCTTATCCACCTTTTATGCTTCTAAAGTCATTTATAAATCCAATGAGCTTGTCATTAAAGCCTTTTCATAAACTTCTCATTTTCTCCCTTAAGCATCCTTCACTAATATCACTTCAGTAGATGTATGCATCAAATCCTACTTCACCTCAGGTGCTTAGTATTTCCAAAGTGGAAAATACTACTTCTATAATCCAATGTTACTCTAACATCATCTTATTCATACTATCTTGTCTCTCCTTAACTCCAGTATCTATCATTACAACCTCACATTATCTTAATGTGACTAGTAATGACTAATCTAGGATAATAAATCTATACTATGGTTTAATCATGGTTTATCCACCAATGTCACTTATACATGGTATAAGCATTCAATATTGGTGAGTAAGGCATGATCATGATGATCCTTTGATCCTTTATGGTTTAGGTTTCCAATTGACTAAACAAGGCTTACATCCATACAACATTACAGTTGTATTCTAATTATCTTTTGTTTAGCTCTATTGGATTAAGAGATATAATTCATTGACTATACCTACTTGATCCATTAGGACTACTCCTGGTAACTATCTTTAGACTTCATTCCTGTAATCTTCTTTGTTACCATATTGATTTGATTTCCTCCAATCACTCTCATCATATAGATGACATCTAAAACTAGCATCACTATTTACCTCTACTTACTTCTTTCTTTATAAGCCTTAAGTGAATGCTATAATAAGGATAAGGGTTGATAGATCAAGAATTGATAGATGAAGAATTGGTGAATCAATAGTTGATTACTCAATATTGATGAACAACAAATATAAGGATAGGATTCAATAGAGATGATAAAGATTGATATGGAAAGAAAGATATATGGTAAATGATCTTGACTTGGTTTCTTTCCTACTCAATCTCACTAGAGAGTTAAAGTTAGGTATTTCCATGATACTCATGGTATAAGTAGATGGGATTAAGATATAGTTGTTACATTCTTATTATTTGTGTTATATTTATAATTTGGTATTCATGAGTGATTATAATGAATACTATGATATGATCACCTAAGGATCAATTATAAATCATTAAGTAATGTATTAGGGTTTAATTTTATTCCATTTGATCTACCCTTAGATCAAATCAAGTTTACCCAAAATAAGGTTTTAGCAAAAGTCATATTGAAACTTATCGTAGTCAACTTGATGATCTACTTCAATTCCATCAGGTTAAGAGAAGCTTCAATCACTTTGACAAGTTTTTATTTAAAAGCGTGAAAATTATTCAGATTTTCTATGCATGAATACAATGCACACATCTGTGTTCAGCTTATTTCTAAGGTCTAATGCTGGGATGTTACAGACTCTCCCCCTTAAAATAAACTTCGTCCTCGAAGTTCGCACTCTCATGTTTCGGTGTAATGAATTGTCTTGCTATGATTACGATATGTCTCAACTCCATGGTAACCTCAAATGGAAACAATTGGGGTAGTTCACATCCAGATCCTTTTCCTTAAATTCTCATCATTCTTGGCATCTCAAATTGGTTGTCTCCAATACTCCAAAGTTCCTTTTACTTTACTCCCTTAGGGATATGTCCTTATTATGAACTCCTTAATTAGTGATCTTTTCTTTAGTTCATTTTCCTGATTAGATAACCTAATCCAACTCCTTCATTTGATCATCGAACTTCCTTACGATATTACATAAGGTCTAGGAAGTCTCACTAAAACAAGTTTCAAATTTCTAATAACCAATAGTTGTGGTCAAAAAGACTAAATTTTAATTTATCATTGTATGAGTTATACCGGTGATCCTTCCAAGTTTGGATTTGAACACATTTAGTCCATACCCATTCGAATTTCTTGTTCTCTAGAAATGCCCAAATGGATATGCTCTATTACCTCTTAAGGATCACTTAAGAGTTGCTTCTTTTAGAATTAGTCTGTTAAGACTATTCCATTTTATTTCTTCAAGCTTTTTACCTTATCAGGCTTTTAGACAATCTCTTGTTGCTATCTTGAGTACTTCTATAATTATTGCTTTCTTTTTAACCTTATGAAAATAAGGCTTAATGTTGGCATAGGTTAGTATTTCCTCTCCAACCTTTACTTGGAAAGTCAGATAACAATACCTCCACAAATTGTTGACTCTCCCCCTTAGGGTTTACTTATGGTCTCTAAACTGCCTTGTAAAGTATTTCTTGATTTTATAAATAGAATATTGGTCCATATCCAGCTTATACTCTACCTAGTTAGGGTCTCCTGAAAGATTGTACGGTGTATCCACACAATTATGGATCTCCGAAGTGAATCTTTCAGCATTATTTGTCTTACTTACTATTCGGACATTTTCGCTTTGATGCACCTGACTTCGCGAAGTGTTTTAGAAATCTATCGCTTAATATTTTATACTCCTTTAGGCCTTACTTAGCTTAGGCCAAATTTTATGCTCTTTATGCAACTTTTAAGATAATCTGGTAAACTATGTCAACCAATTACCAGCTGCGGACAAGATACCAACTGTGGATTAATGATCACTATGGATCAATTACCAACTGCGGATAATCCTAGGGTGTATGTATTATCCTATGGTTTCCAACATACTTCTAGCATTCTCTCTAAATGGTCAGAGCTTGAATACCATTTTGGTTCCAAAACTTCTTATTTGCACTTACTCATGATTCTTCCATGAACTTGGTACAAATACTTCATTAACTTCTTAACAACATTACCTACCTTTGCTGAGATTGATTTCATCACTTCTTGTTGCTCCTTCTATTCCCTACATTAATCTTTCTTCTTATTATGGACTAACAATGATTGGAGCTTGATTTATCCTTCAAATTGGATTGATACTCCTCATATTTGGCTTTACCCTTCATGTAGGTCTTCATCTTGATCTTAAGAACTCGTCACTTCCTTACACGAATTCCCTTTTCTATCTAGGTCTATGACATCAAGTAGTAACTGGATGTTGCAACATGCATTTGCGCATCGGGTCAAACTTCATGTACATATCTAGTCAATCAAGAAGATCCAAGAAAAACAAATAAATCCAAATGTGGTACATATAACACAGAATATTCTAAGCCCAGAATATAGTAGTTGAGTATAATATCTCTAGAATTCTGGCTTAGTTGTGTAGTATATGACACCTCCTCATATAGGTTTACATTGTGATACTTAGCACACAAATTCAACTATTCTTTATCTCAATATTCACCCAAATTGCTCAAGTGCAACAGGATAATATTAAGCAAAGTGGTCTCAATTTGGTTTTGACTAACCTTTGGTTTCACCTTTGGAATGACTAGCTATAACCATCCTTTCTTTATTTGTAAACTAACCTGTCATGATTACTCCAAAAGAATAATCAGATTCTATTTTCTAACTTAAACCAAAGATTACTGGAAACCTTTAGTATCTAAAACTTCTATCATAGCTCTACCATGGTATTTTCTATACTTCTACTTCAAGATAATTCACCAAGTGTTTGTCATACCTATACTCACCTCATATTTTTGGAGCTAATATCACCATGATCTGGTTATGCCTACCTATACATCATGATTTAAGAGCTAATCTAACCATGATAACTTTGTTTCACATGACTCTATCATTCAGTCTTAACATAATCTCATTTCATCACGTAGAATTCTCAAGTGAATTCCACATGATTACTACTCATTACATCAACAGTTATCCTAATGATATTCATCATGTTGTCTTGGTTATCAATGGTCACTAGGAATTTACTATTCTTACTTAAGTTCTAGGATTAGGCTACACCATTAATACTACTTCAATTGATGTCTTACACTTTCCTACAGTATCTTGGTGGTTTATGTCTCACTCGGAAGACACTAAAGAGCACTATACTTGAGAAAAGATAAATAATTACTCCTAAGAAAGAATGACTTAAGCATATGACTTAGGTGTGACAAGATTATCCTCAAGTGGATACTCATCGCAAGTCATAAGATCATTTGGTTTAGATAAGATGGCTCCTATAGTCACTATCCAACCTACAGATCTTCCTAAAAGGGTTTTAATCCTAAGGTCAAAGCATAGGCTCTGATACCAACTGCGGTGACCCAGCATACCACTGCATGATGTAGTACACTATAGTCGTGGACATAATACCAATGAAACACCGTTCACTAGTATTACACTCCTCAGAGTGGTACAACAGAAACACAGCAGGTCCAAGACATGACTATAGGTTACAACTCGACTCTTTACACAAGATCCAGAGAACACTCTAGGTTAAAGAGAGAGAAAGAAACTTCTTACAAAGAAGAATCAGGAATAAATAACTCATAGCTACCAATTATAAAACTAGTAGCTGAACTACGAGGCTTGCATTTCTACTATTGCAATACTCTACAGAAGTAGGTTCTATGGTTAGAAATTCTATTCTTATCTAATCAAGAACTTCGCCTTCACTTGAGCTGATGTATATGTTGACTTTCTTGACTTCATTGAAGAGCGTTAGCTTTTGATGACGATTCCTGGAGCATAACTTGATGTAGATGTCGTCTGTACTGGCTTTAGAACCTAGCAAGGGTTAAGGGGATACTTTGAGTACGAGCGTACTCAGCAAGTTCACTAGAAAAGGAGTGTTTGATGCACTATAGCTACAGCCACAGACCGTAGGTCGTAGGCAATACAACTTTTCATAAACATTTCTTCATGGGGTTCCTTTCCCGCCGTGTTCGCGGCTCCTTCCCGGAACAGGGAGTAACAAGTTACAGTTCTTACACTCCGCAGAGGTCCATCACTTTACCCATGAGAGATCTTAGCTTTGTTGCACATCTGAATTGCAGGTTCGTTCACACTTCCTTGGTGTGAGGCCCAAACTAAGATCCAAGCCAATCACTGCCTTCTCCGTGACCCCGCATGTCTCCTTGGTGTACGCTAGCCCACCTATTGAATTACGTCAATGGAAGTACAGACCGTTCAGATGCCGGAACTATCGTGGGATGTTGAGGGCTCCCACCCATATGCTGCATATCCTCTACGAGTTACCATAAATAATATGCAAGCTACGAGTAATAACAGCCACAACCCGCACATCCAGCTCCATGCGAGAGGGAAAAGATATAGCTGACTTCTCCGTCCATTCTAAATCTCATGGTCAACGCGTAATATACGGCGCAAGAATCACTGGCGACATTGGTTGTTAAGTCCTAGATAATATGTTCCTTTACCACCGGAACTCTTATAGTAGGTTATTACCTCATGGTAAATAACCTATAATCACATTATTATGAAAATAGTGTTTTCTGTCCTTTTTCAAATGCAGGTGATGACAACACTGGATTTGTAAAATACTTTACAGAAAATAATCAAAGGACATGAGCAAGTGTGAACTTGCCTTTTGTGATTGCAAGATTATGCACTCACGGTCTTCAAGACAATATAAGATCCAATAGTTGAAATCTGCATCATTGGTCCGGTAAGGACTAATGTTTAAAGAAGCAAGATGCTTTTATGCATAAGTAATGTAATGCAAGTTGATAAACGTGAATCCCGAGAATAACGTTCTTCTAGGGTTTGGATATTGGAAAGGGTTTCCTTGTAATGGGTTGCCCTTTTAGATTAAGTTTCATACATGTGCTTCTTATTAAGGCTTGTGAGTGTGTGGAAAACAACATGTATTTATACAACAACAAAATACACAGTATGGAATGCTACTCAAGGTTGCTTACATCTTAATTGTTTATCTCCAAGTTTTACTTTACAAGTAATGTCACTTATAAAGGATTTAAGTATTAACAATCTTATTATACAAGTAAAGTATAAAGTAAGGTGTTTACTATTAATTGTCATATGTTAATTGAAGTGGCAAAATGAATAACTTTTGAAGAAAAGATTCCTTTATTAAGGTTTAAACAATCTTTGTGGTTAATTAGATGTGGTTGATGTTGTTTGTGCTTGCTTGAATAGTTTGGACTTGAGATGTTTTATAACTTATTTATAACAGACCAAAGTAAACTATAAGACATGTAATAAAGTATTTAGTATCATACTTATAGATTTGTAACTATAAGTAACTTTAAGATTGTAGATAGACTTAGGGTGTATTACTTATGATACTTGTATCTTATTCACTTTATATTGTTTCCTTAGAGTTACTTAAGAATGGCATTACTTCTATTGGATTAGTGATTTCTTTTACATTATAATGGTATAAAGGAATTTATCTCCCTATAAAGATGTGGTTAAGGTTAATGAATAAGTAAACAATATTATTTACTACTTATGGATTTACTTATAGTGTTTTGATTTGTTTATAAACTTGTGGTTAATATAAAGAATGGTTTTTATCTTATTATAATTATTCTTGGAGATTTTATATTAGATAAGGATTCTTTTATAGAATAATTTATACTTATGGTTGAAGGATCATTCAATAAGATTGTATTTAAATGGTGTTGAATCATTTTGACTTCATAATGTTAGTATTTAACGTTAATACTATTTATTACATTTAATTAGTTAATTTAGGGAATCTTAATAAATTTTTATTTGTCATTTTATGAATTATTAACTAGAGAAATAGGTTTAAATTCAAGTTATGAAGGTATTTAACTTTTTATTTAACTCAAAAGTGGAATATCACATTTCTAACATATAGGTATAATTTTTGTGATCATTTTGGTAAATTATATTTATTTTTGTGATTTATAAATAATAAAATATGATTTAAATAAGGTTTATTACTTTATAAATATTTAATAAATAATAAATATTTAAATAAAAAGAATAATAATGCATGATTATAGTTTTAAACTGTAATTTTTATTTTTCTAAGATATTTGGTATTTTATTTAGATTTTTAACATTTACCATTATTAAAATATTAATTATCAAAGTATTAAAACTTTATAAAGTATTTATTAAGTAATATTAATTTAAATAATTATCATAATAGTATTTAATAATACTTTTAAGTTGTAGAGTTTATTTTTCTAAACTTTTTCATATATTATATGTATTTTTCTTATTTATAAAACAAAAGATATTAAATTTACAAGATTTAATCATCTTATTTTATTTCTGGAATATTTGAAATTTGAATTTATGTTGTTTTAATTATTTTCTAAACAGACATTAAACTTTTTACACCAGAGCTAAACTTACCCAGGGTCACTGACCCATGGGCCAGTTGCCACATGGCATACCCAAAGCAGTAAAGACATTTGTTACCGTTCGTATACCTACTACTAGTCGATGACAGGTGGGACCAGGGCCATGTCATACACCACCTGGGCAAAGACCAGTCAACGGCTGACCACGTCAACCTCGACGCATGCATGATGTCACTATGACATCAGCATGGCCTCCACCACCAGAAAGTGGTCACCGACGGCGAGCCGGAGCTCCCTAGTGACCGTGGATGGTTGGGTTAGAAACGTGAGGACAAGGCGATCCTAGGGGTGGTGTCTACGCTATGATTTAGTCGCTAGAGTTGCTCCGGTGATGATCTACGGCGGCGGCGTCCATCGGCCCGACGGCGAACTCGATCTACAGACAATACTAGGAAGCGCAGTTAGAGTTGTTCGATGCAGAAACTCACCCCGACGTGATGGTGTGGTCGGCGATGCAAATGGTGACCGGAGGCGAGCACAAGGTCGCCAATTCCGGCCGGCAGCTGCGGAGGAAATTGATAAAATTTGCTTGACTCTGCACTCCCTTTGATTCCATCTTGTTCTCAGATGATAAGCATGCGGTGGCGCTTCTCCTCGACCCCTCCACGCCTGTCAAGGTGGAATACAATGACGGCTACCGAAGCTCGCCGGCGGCGGAATTTGTTCATTGGGAAAGACAGAGGGAGTTTGAGGGGAAATTGAGGAGAGAGGAAGGTAGCCGTGGCTCGGGCGATCCTCATCTCGCCTTTATACGGTAAGAGAAGCTCGGACACGGTGGCACAGCGACGACGGCGGCCAGGATGCGGCGGCGATGTTGAAGCTTGTTGGGGGCACGAATCACTGCGCAGCTCCTACTGGCGGACTCCTAGCACCTAGGGCGAGGTTCAGAGGGGTCAATCGTGTCCATGGAAGTCCAAAATGGCGGCGGTGAGGTGGACTCGCCGTCGGCGTGTCGGTCATGCGAAGGAGAACAAGGAAGACGACCCTCTCATGAGGTGGGTCCCGTCCGTCAGTCTCATACCGAAACGGTATGCGGGCTGGCTGCGTTGGTGGGTTGATTTTATGGGCCTTAGAGACGCGCATGGGGAAACAGATAAGGAAGAGGGGAGATGGGCCGCATGCCAGATGCTGGTTCCTTTATTTTTTTCTTTATGTTTTGATTTTCTATTTTCTGTTTCATTTTTAGATTTGAATTTTGCACAATTGGTTGAAGGTTTCTTTATAGAAATTACTTCCTAAGTGTTTGCAGCAGTAATGTGGTGTATTTAGAATCATATAATGATCTTTTATTATATAATGTTATAATTTTTATTTTCTTTTAATAGATCCTTTTTCTCTTATTATTTGTGAAAGCCTTTAATATGAATTTAATTGGGCATAAATTCATAAACTTATTATAGAATGTATTACTACTAACTAATGAGTTAAAGTTTGAATTGAAAATGCTTTACCATAAGTTTTTAGAAGATTTAATATTCACAAGTTTATTTTATTGATGTGAATAAAGATTAATGGTTAATCACTTTGTCTTTATGTTTGTGATCTATAATAACATCACCATTCAAAGTAATATAATGGGTTTGTTTTCTAGGATAACTTATGGGAACATTTAATAAAGATAGTTCCATAAGCACCTAATAATAATGATGGTTGAGAATGTCCAAGGTGTGCTGAAATGATTAATGTAGGAAATTATTCCTATCAACCATTATGGAAACAAGATGATAGATCAACCATAGAAAGTGGGTATTAGGTTTGTCTTAGATTTAGGGTTGAGTGCTTAACAAGGATTCCTATATTCCATAATTCATATTTCTGGACTTTTGATTAAGGAATTCCTTTCCTAGATATATTACTTCTTTATATCCATCATCATGTGCTAACATGATGAGCTTTGCTTCACAAGAATACTCTTATCCACCTTTTATGCTTCTAAAGTCATTTATAAATCCAATGAGCTTGTCATTAAAGCCTTTTCATAAAATTCTCATTTTCTCCCTTAAGCATCCTTCACTAATATCACTTCAATAGATGTATGCATCAAATCCTACTTCACCTCAAGTGCTTAGTATTTCCAAAGTGGAAAATACTACTTCTATAATCCAATGTTACTCTAACATCATATTATTCATACTATCTTGTCTCTTCTTAACTCCAGTATCTATCATTACAACCTCACATTATCTTAATGTGACTAGTAATGACTAATCTAGGATAATAAATCTATACTATGGTCCAATCATGGTTTATCCTCCAATGTCACTTATACATGGTATAAGCATTCAATATTGGTGAGTAAGGCATGATCATGATGATCCTTTGATCCTTTATGGTTTAGGTTTCCAATTGACTAAACAAGGCTTACATCCATACAACATTACAGTTGTATTCTAATTATCTTTTGTTTAGCTCTATTGGATTAAGAGATATAATTCATTGACTATACCTACTTGATCCATTAGGACTACTCCTGGTAACTATCTTTAGACTTCATTCCTGTAATCTTCTTTGTTACCATATTGATTTGATTTCCTCCAATCACTCTCATCCTATAGATGACATCTAAAACTAGCATCACTATTTACCTCTACTTACTTCTTTATTTATAAGCCTTAAGTGAATGCTATAATAAGGATAAGGGTTGATAGATCAAGAATTGATAGATGAAGAATTGGTGAATCAATAGTTGATTACTCAATATTGATGAACAACAAATATAAGGATAGGATTCAATAGAGATGATAAAGATTGATATGGAAAGAAAGATATATGGTAAATGATCTTGACTTGGTTTCTTTCCTACTCAATCTCACTAGAGAGTTAAAGTTAGGTATTTCCATGATACTCATGGTATAAGTAGATGGGATTAAGATATAGTTGTTACATTCTTATTATTTGTGTTATATTTATAATTTGGTACTCATGAGTGATTATAATGAATACTATGATATGATCACCTAAGGATCAATTATAAATCATTAAGTAATGTATTAGGGTTAAATTTATTCCATTTGATCTACCCTTATATCAAATCATGTTTAACCAAAATAAGGTTTTAGCAAAAGTCATATTGAAACTTATCGCAGTCAACTTGATGATCTACTTCAATTCCATCAGGTTAAGAGAAGCTTCAATCACTTTGACAAGTTTTTATTTAAAAGCGCGAAAATTATTTAGATTTTCTATGCATGAATGCAATGCACACATCTGTGTGCAGCTTATTTTTAAGCTCTAATGCTGGGATGTTACACCAGGTCATGATGCCCTGGTGCCCGAGGCCCAGATCGGAGGAGTCAAAATGAGCCGCGTCTTCATGGACGGCGGCAACGACATCAATCCGATGTTCGCCAGTACACTCGTAGCGATGCGTATCTCGCTATGCAGCCTGGAGCAGTCAGACACGATGTTCCACGACATAGTCCCAGGGGAGGGCATATATCCCCTGGGCAAGATATGGCTCGACGTCATCTTCGGCCATCCCGACAACTTCAGGTGCGAGCGGATAGAATTCGAAGTGGTAGACTGGCCATCACAGTACCACGTCATCCTCGGACGCGTGGCATTCACAAGATTCCTTGTAGTACCGCACTACGCGTACCTGCTACTGAAGATGCCAGGACCTAGGAGCGTCATCACCGTCCAAGAAAGCTTCACCAGGTCTGACAGCTGCGACAGAGACTTCAACAGAATCTCTAAGTCGTTCGGCATGCAGGAGGATCTCACGAGGCTCAGAGAGGTGACAGACAATGTTGCACCCCCAGTCACTGGAACTAACCTATTAACAAGATGTCGCAGTACCAGTTGCCTGTTTTCTGCTGTTTTTGGTTCCAGAAAAGCCAGAAAAGAAATATTCTCGGAATTGGACGGGACAAAAGTCAAAGTCGATATTTTACCCGACACGACACGAAGCCCGAAGGAGAGACGGAGGAGGGCACCAGGGTGGACACACCATACGGTGGCACGGGCCCACCCCGGCCACACGTCCACATGGTGTGATCCCCTGGCCCTCCACTGACCTTGCCCTTTCGCCTATATATACGTCTCCCTGAGACATAGACCCTAACGCGGATCAGATCTCCACAAAAAGTTCTGCAGCGCCGCCGCCACCGAAGGGGAGATTCGGGGGACGGAAGTCTCTGTTCCGGCACCCTGCCGAGACGGGGAAGTGCCTCCAGAGCCATCTCCATCGATCTCCACCACCATCTCCATCATCGTTGCTGATTCCCATGATGAGGAGGGAGTAGTTCTTCCTCGAGGCTAAGGGATCTATCGGCAGCTATGTGTTCATCTCTCTCGCCATGCGTGATCTTTATGTGATCATGAGCTTTGTAATCAAGTAGATCTACTCTGCTACTCAAGCGCTTTAATAGATCTCTGCTTTTCCCCACGTGTGTGAAAGTGACAGAGT
Source organism: Avena insularis (assembly GCA_023614405.1). Classification (NCBI taxonomy): domain Eukaryota; kingdom Viridiplantae; phylum Streptophyta; class Magnoliopsida; order Poales; family Poaceae; genus Avena; species Avena insularis. Next base: position 418,625,713 of record CM042685.1, on the reverse strand, counting down.
GCACACCGTGTGGCACTTGGGCTAGAGATTACATAAATACTTGTCATGAGTTATATTTGGAGTTGGATGTCTCTATGAAATTGTGGTGTTTGAAGGAACCATCTAGCGAAGCAGGTGACAGTGTGGGGTTATCTAGATGGGGATTGCAAAATTTAAGAAGTGCTTTTGTAGCCCTATCGTGGATTAGAGTTATCCAAACAGAGAGTAGTTAAGAGTAGTATTATGAAGAGAAGATATTTATATGAGAGTGTCCACTACTGGAAGTATGATCCCTAGGCCTTGTTTCTAAGCATTGAAACACCGTTTACAACTAGATCTATTGCATGTTTGCTTGCTTCCATCTTTATTTTAGATTTCCTTTAGTTTCTTCCTCCCGTCAAGCTCTTTTCTGCCACGTCAACAACACGCCATCAAAGTCTTTTCTGGCACCGTTGTCTTATAATCATCATACTACTTGTATTTCATTATCTCTTCGCCGAACTAGTGCACCTATACACCTAACAAGTGTATTGGGTGTGTTGGGGACACAAGAGACTTCGTGTATCTTAATTGCAGGGTTACTTGAGAGGGATACCTTTGACCACTTGCTCCCTGAGTTCGATAAACCTTTGGCGATCCACTTAAGGAAAACTTCCTGCTGTTCTACAAACCTCTGCACTTGGAGGCCCAACACTGTCTACAAGAATAGAAGCATGCGTAGACATCACTCATCTATCTTGTTGCACCTATCTCGTAGATTAGATCTTGGCTTTTCCATAAATTGGATCTTGGTTTTGTTCGTTCTTGCGGTAGAATTTTTTGTTTTCCATGCAACGAACCCTACAGTGGTATCCGAGCCGAATCTATGTGTAGATTTGTTGCACAAGTAGAACACAATGGTTTTGTGGGCGTTGATGCTCTTGTTGTCATTTGCTTTTCGTGTACTTTGCATCTTGCGGGATGGTGGGATGAAGCGGCTCGGGTTAACCTTACATGTCAGCGCACATGAGAATTGCTCCACGCTTGACGTCCAACTTGTATTGCACAAGTGGATTTGCAGGTGTTTGTCTCTCCCACCATAATTAAGATCCAATTTACAATCTGCATCTGACAACACTTGTATCAGCATTGTGGTTCTTGTTCATAGGTAAGAACGGTTCTTATTCGAAAGCCCCAAGCCACGTAAAATATGTAAAGAAAATTAGAGGCGTCTAACTTGTTTTTACAGGGGCATGTGATGTGATATGGACATGATGATAAACTCTATGGAGTTGTCATATAATCTTGTAGTGTGGTGTTCAAAGAATATGATGGTCCCCAAGGGGGCGTGTTAATGTCTGTGATGTAGATGATGAAATGCCTCAAGATGCCATAAGAAGAATGGGTGCGGGATTCATCCTCCCTGTTGAGGAACCCCTTGCGGCGGATCGAGAAGAACAAGGCTCTACTCAGGTGGAGCCCTCGTCTTCACAACATCAACAAGCACCTGCTATTGAGGAAAATGATGACCCAAGCCAAAGACAAGCTGAGAACCCTCAACAAGTTGATCAGGCCGAAACTTCTATCCAGGATGAATAGGATTCTCCACTTACCGGATTGTCCAACGCTGCTCAGTCTATTGCTCACGACAGATTTATAGAATCAGCCACAAGATCATCTCAACGCCTGTCCAGGAGTTTTCCTAATCATGACCAAGGTCAATCTATGCCTCATGATGATGAGAATGATCCCAGTGAAGATCTAGGTCAAGATGATGGTCAAGACGAGGACCAAAATGATTAAGAGATCCCCACAAGAGATAACAAGGAGATCGAAAGTCGTCATAAAGCTAGAGTGGATAGGATGTTGGAAATAAGAGACCACACACTTGAGAATGTTCTTGGCGATCTAAGGAAATGAATGTCCACTCGAGCTCAATTGAAGTATTTTGGTGAGCATCAAGCACATATATCCATGGTGGATCCAAAGAAAGTATGGGGAGCTCTTTAAGATTCATATTGGCTAGAAGAAATGCATAAAGAGCTCAACAACTTTGAGATAAACAAAGTGTGGAAGTTAGTTGAAAAGCCAAAATACTGCCACAATGTTATTGGTACTAAGTGGATATTCAAGAACAAGCAAGATGAACATGGTATTGTTGTAAGGAACAAGGCAAGATTGGTAGCTCAAGGGTTCTCTCAAATTGAAGGCATTGCTTATGGAGAGACATATGCTCCCGTGGCTCGCCTTGAGTCCATACGTATCCTTCTTGCTTATGTGGCACATCATAACTTTAAATTGCAACAAATAGATGTAGAAAGTGCATTTCTAAATGGTCCATTGCATGAGTTGGTATATGTAAAGCAACCCCCCGGGATTCGAGGATCCTAACTTCCCAAACCATGTCTACAAGCTTGATAAGGCGCTCTATGGGCTTAAACAAGCCCCACACACGTGGTATGAGCACCTTAGAGATTTGTTACTAGACCGTGGGTTTGAGGTTGGGAAAGTTGATCCCACTTTTTTTACTAAGAAGGTTAATGGAGAGCTTTTTGTATGCCAAATATATGTTGATGATATTATCTTTGTGTCATCCAATAAGGATTTTAATGATGAACTTTTAAATCTTATGACTAATAGGTTCAGGATGTCTATGACGGAAGAATTGAGGATATTTCTTGGTTTTGAGATCAAGCAAGTGAGAGGAGGAACCTTCTTCAATCAAGAAAAGTATACTCGAGACATGCTCAAGAGGTTCAACATGAAAGATCTAAATGGAGATCCTACTCCCATGGCAACAAAGACTCATCTTGAACTAAATCCAAATGGTAAATATGTGGATCAAAAGGTAATACCGATCTATGATTGGTTCTTTGCTTTACCTTTGTGCATCTAGACCCGATATTGTGCTAAGTGTAGGAGTGTGTGCAAGATATCAAGCGACTCCTAAAGAAAGCCACTTGATTGCGGCCAAGAGAGTCTTTCGATATTTGGTTCATACCCCCAACTATGGTATTTGGTATCCTAGAGGTTCAATATTCTCTCTTTGTGGGTACATGGATTCAGATTGGGCTGGTGATAAGGATGATAGAAAATCAACCTCCGGGGATTGCCAATTTCTTGGTAGGTCCTTGGTGTGTTGGTCTTCTAAGAAGCAAAATTGTATATCTCTCTCCATCGCCAAAGCTAAATATGTGGTTGCTGCTAGTGCTTGCACTCAATTGCTATGGATGAGGCAAACTTTAAAGGAATACGGTGTCCATTGTGACAATGAAAGTGCCATCAAGATTGCCTACAACCCGGTGGATCATACAAGGACAAAACATATTGAGATCCGTCATCACTTTATTAGAGATCATGTTGCTCGAGGAGATATTGATCTAGCCTATGTTTCAACCAAAGACCAACTTGCCGATATATTCACGAAGACACTTGATGAAGCAAGATTTTATTATTTACGAAATGAACTAAATATCATTGATTCAAGGAGATTGACTTGATTACCTTGCATACTCACTTGTGTCTTGACCCTTATTGTGTTTAGATGCAGGCATGGAGATAGGGGGAGTGCGGTCCTAATACATTATACTATCCCTCCCCCATAATGCCAACATTAAGAAAATCAATTCTCTTAATATCATTTTGTGATATGTGAGATTTATTGATGATTAGTGGCTATGAACCCAAGGATAATTCTTCGCGGTGTCATGCCACAAACTCTTACATGGTGGCCTCGGCCATCGCCCTCTTCGTGTTGAAGAGTTGGTTCTTGATTCATTTTATTTGGAGCTTTATTGAACATCTTCTCAAAGTTTCTATGATTTTCTTGATTCTTCACAGTTTGGCATCTTAACCCAAGCCCTTATCTTACTATAAACCCTCTATCTCTCATATATGTTCCCAATACACCTATACCTGGTGTTTTGGTCGAGGAGGACCGGAGTCTCCGGTGTACCCATACCAAAGTCTATGGTCAGTCCGGAGTTTCCGGTCCAGCGGGCCGGAGTCTCCGGTCTAGACGGTTTTTGGGCCCGACTTAAGGAAGGCTAGGGTGAAGTGAAACAAACAGTTTCCTTCTTCTACCCCGGCTTCTCCTCTCTCACCCGTCGCCTCCTCCTCCAAATCGCCGCCCCGGAGGTCTTGAAGCCCCCGGGATCCGCCGTGCCGCTGGCCAACTCCAATCTCTCCACCCTTGGGACCTTCATACTGGTGGAATCTCTCCAATGGACAGATCTGGTACCTCTTTTCTCCTCATGAACTTAGGGTTCATCCCCTTCGTGTATTTTGGATTTTGTACCGATTTTGCTCACTGGAAACACTTGTATGCGTGCACACTGTCACATTAGTCTCAAATCATTGCCCAATCTATTAGATGCAATGCCACCGACAGCCTCCTAGTGCAAACCTGAATCTCCAGACCGGATCTTCAGGCCGGAGATTCTGGCCAAGAACCAAGATTCCGGTGTGCACTACGGAGACTCCGCTGTGGTTTGTATCTCCAATATCCAGCAACGGTTTGAGGGTATTGTTATCATCTCCGAGACATATATGCTTACCTCCATGCTACCCCCCTCCTTCTAGGTAGATATGATAGACACTGCTAGAGAATAACTTGGTTTAAGGGATTATGGGTGCACAAGTCTTTGCATGTTTATATTATTTGGCTAGTAAGGGGGATAGTCGACCATTCACAAACATGCAAAAGTGTCCATAGTACTAATAATTTCTTAATAGACAAGATCAACCTAAAGTTAAACATATAAGTTGTAAACAGGCCCATACCGAACACATGTGCTGAGTGTTCAACCATATAGGGCCTCCAAATTTGGAGGGCCTCCAAATTTATATGTTAATCTCCTAGTTAGTACTGCAAATCATGTTTACTATACTCCCAACCCCAAAAGAAACTAGAAACTAGAAACAAATCGATGCATTGAATAATATATGACTGTCTAGTAGTTTACAACCGAATTAACTTTAGAGGGCCCAACTCACCAATGCCTTCCTCTCTTTTTCTTCTCCTTTCTCTTCCAGCTAAGTGTTGTTCTGTTCATCTTCCATTGGCAGCTTGTATCAAGATAAATTCAATCCCAATTTCCTCATGGTAGATATGTTATTGCGATGAGCAAGTAAAAAATACATTGCAGGCTGCACCCTCAATCTATCATCTATTTATTTAATGTTTTCTCATTATTAGTTCCTCATTTCTCTTCTCAGCTTCTATCCCCTTGTTGGTTGTTGCCACCTATGCAATATGGGTGCATCCATTGGAGTTGGAGGCCGGGTGCCCGGTGACGTGTGTTGATTTCATAAAGAGGAGAAGCAACCAGACTACCAGAGCCACACACGCCTCCTCCAATAGTATGCTTCCAAAATCTAACAAAAGATGTTAAATCCCGTTTTGGTTTCATGTTCTATTTTTGATATATGACATGGAATTTTGGGGAAGGTTTCTTATGAAAATTTAATTGAAGATTTTTCTCAAGGAATGCTAGAAGGATTTCTGCTAAACAATGTAGTACTTTTGAATTCCAGATAATCGCTTTGTGACAAGATGCAATTGTTTAAAATTGTACCACCAACACGATATAATTATTACAAAAATCATGTTTCCTAATTGCTAGTGGTGGCTTCGAGGGCCTAATTTTTGGTTTCGCACAGGGCCTTTGTTTTCTCGGTACGACCCTGGTTGTAAATGAGAGCTAACACTAAATATTGACACTTGCACACTATCATTTAACAAAGTGTGACAACATGCATAATTTGTAAAGTAGCTTTCCCTTTTCTTTATTAGCATCCAACTTAATTTTATTTTATTCTAGTAGCTAGCTCATTCATCTTTATTAAATACACCTTCATATGGTGGTCTTTTATTCAAAAGTAAAATTGCAAAGAGAAACATAAAAACTAGATACGAATGCTTCAAGTTTATGCAAAAGCAGAATGATGCTCAAAAAACAAAGTTAAAAGGTTTGCAAACCTAGAGTTTAACAGGTTCAATGGAGTGCTATGGGTATCCCAAGCTTATGGTTTTTACTATTCAAGGACTCCTTGTTTATTATTTCTTCCTTCCGTGTGATTTTTTTTACCACAAAACACTTTCTCATTTATTTCCTCTAGGGTGATATTAGCGGCCATAAAGATAAAACACAAGCTGCCATAAATCTTCAGATAAAATTTGGCACAAAATGTCTAGAGAGTATATTAAGTCGCCAACGTTCACAAAATGTCAAAAGACTAAAAAAGAATGCTCTATAATTGCAATAAAACAAATGGACCAGTTATTTAACCTTTTGGCTTTGTTTTTCAGAAGATTTCCAGTGTTATTAAAATCACCACCAATTACAAACACAAAAGAATTACTCTATAATCACTGTACCTCCCGAAGTGAACAAGATCACAAAAAAAAACCCCCTTTATCTCTAGTAAACGAACGCAACACTTTCTAGTGTTGTTAAAAGAAAAGGATGAGCACAATCTTTTGAATGTTGTACTCACACACGCACACACGGAGTAAAAGTAAACACATTGAATTGGTGAAGGGATTTTGTGCACGTGGGCGCAGTGCTCTCTTTACTTTTAGATTTTAAAATTTTTTAAAACCTCAAACTTCTATGTTTGAAAAATTTATATACAGAGAAGAAGTATACGCAAAAACCCCCGTTAAAAAGTTATATTTTAAAATATATAAAAAGACAAATTTCTGACAGTAAATAGTAGTAAAAATAGTACTTATATAATTTTGCCAAAAAAAATTATATTTTCTAAAATACAACGTATTTTTAACGGAACTTTTTTTTGCGTATACTCTTTGTAATGTGAAGGAAAACTAATTGCCATGTGCGCACCATAATTTTTGAGACACAGAAGTGTGAGATTTTAAAATTCTCAAAAATTTGAAAGTGAAGGACACTGATGTCCATGTGCCAAAAACACTCTCAGCCTTGAATACCCTTTACTTGCCAAGATACTACTCCAAAAGGAAGCAAATGCAAACATTTAAAAGGCGGAGTACTGTAGTTTGTACCGCCAACCAGTCAGCCTTGTCTTGTCCACATGACCACACGTAGGGCCATGGTGCGAAGATCCTCGAAGTACCGCTATCCGATTGGCCGAAGCGTACCCAACTCCTACTTGCAGCCAGGGCCCATCGGTCTATAAGAAATATCCATGTCCCTTATAGTCAAGCTAATAGGCAGCTTATACAATAGATAAACATAAATTATAGGAATTTATTAGTAGCATGACCCACTTTACACTCTCATATGATGCCTAGAAACACGCGTTGCAGCTGACTCTTAGCCAAGAGTCCACTCATTTTCTCTCTCTTCTTCTCTCTCCTCCACCTAGACTAAGATATAATATTTAATTGCTTATAACCGGCTTACATCATCTTATTTGTACTTGCTCTAAAACCCATGGACAAAAGCCGACGCCCTCGCGATGCAGCACCGACGACCCAGCGACCTGCTACCCATGACACGGCGGCCCCGCGGTACCCAGTCCCACACGTAAGCGACGGCACCCGACGCAGCCGTTGGTTGTAACAAGTACCTGGTGGCAGCAGCAGCAGTTCGTCGCGTGCGGGCTATCCCAGGGCCGTCCGATCCGTCCACACGTACGGCCGGATTTGTTCTCACGAGGTGCCATCTGCCAGCCAGTTCACGCCGGTGTGGGTCCCAGTCCTCGATGCGGGAGCGCGGAGCTAGGCGACACACCGCGTCTCGTACGCTGCAGAGACGCCGCAGTATGACACCGCGGGCCCAGGGATGCGGGACCGACCCGTCAATGTCTCGCTGGACAGCGTGCGAGCCTAGCGGGCTGGTCTTCTTTCCATAAAAGGGCGCTGCGAGGGGTCGCGGAGGGAGGAGCGCCCCCATTCCTATTGCCGCAACCGTCTCCTCTTCTTTCTCCCTCTCCCTCTCTCAACTACCAAAAACCCCGTTCCATTCACTCTGCGTGTGGGTGGTGTGTGCGTGGAGGATCAACGGGGAATCCAATGGCGCAGGCGGCCAGGCCCTCGGAGCCGAAGCGGCCGAACCCTTGCACCGCGTTCCGGCCGCCGCCCGCTGGCCGACCCGACGCGACGGCGCCGAGGCCCGCGCGGCCCAAGGTGATCAGCCCACCCTTTTTCTTTGGATTTGGACGCATCCTCTTTTTCCCCGTTCCCCAAATCTCTCGACCATTGCCGCGGAGGCTAGTGGTTAGGGTTTGCTGCGTACGGATTTCCGCCGATAGAAATGGAAAGAAGGGGGGGCTGGGGTTTTTGCTGATGACCGACTACCATTTTCTGGTCGTTCTTGCTAGTCCTCCTGTACGCCGTCGCTTCCTCTCGTGTTACTAGCGCCGCTACCAGCAATCCCCCCCAATTTACACAAGCTTCTTGGGGTTTTCTTGCGCGTCGATCTTTGGTCGCGGGACCAAAAAAGCAAGATTTTGTTTCTTCCTTAATTCCGATGTGAAATTTACCCTGTATATGCACTTCACTGTGCCCTGTTCTGAACTAGCCATCTGTTTTGTACTGAAAATGTAACATGTATGCTTCTCTGTCTCAACTAGTCTTCTGCAAAGGTCACTAGCCCGGCCCCTTTCAAACTTGAATCATCGCCAACATTTTCAAGGAAGCTGTCGAGTTGGACGCTATATAAGATCTTCCATCTTACTTTCATTAAAATCATCAGGATATAACCGATAAAGTAGCATTCAGTTTCTGCACTAGCATTCAGTATATAGATTATCAACTTTCGCACTTGGATTAGGATTGGTATGCTTATCATGCCTTTTACCGGCTAACTTTGTACAGCCAACCTTGGAAATCGTTCATTAATCTTTTGTTTCATTTTACTGTTGCAGGATCCACCCTCTAGTGGCGATAGAGGCCATTCAGGGCAGTGCAAGAAAGCTCCAGACAATGTGTATGTTAATCCTTCCTGCTTATTATGTAACTTGCACTTGGGTTCACATGGATAGCATTATCTGTTAGATTCTTAGAGGATCATCTAGCTCAAGATTTGAGCCACACAAGATAGAATCAGGGGTATGTACCTTGATCTGGAGGTCCAGCCATGGTCTCCTCTTGATTTGCTTTACCTTATCTTTGTTGATGTAGATGTGAGGGTTCTTCCTAGTGCTTTAGGTGCTTGCTTGATCAGTGAGCTGGGAAGAGTGAGAGACAGAGAGAAGCACAGCTGAATGAGCAGCCTCTCTCAGCCCTAACCCTAGGGTCCCCTATTTATAGCACTTGCACTAGGGGAACCAACACCGTAGGATGGATGGTCAGGATGTCCCTGATCAGGGCATCCAATGGCTGTTATTAAACAACCCTTTAATCATCATTAATTTAACTTAGATTGATCACAGCAACCTTTAGATCACTGCAGATCATTTATATCCAACATTCTCCCCCTTGATCGTAAGGATAAACTTATAAACTCATTTCTCAACAAAACAGCATATGAGACAATAGAATTACAACGGCCATAGAGTACCACAGAACCCAGTCACTACAATATACCACTTTATTTCAAAACAAAGCTTCTTTAACTTAGGAGCTCCAAAAACTTATATTTATTACAAACTTATGAGCTCAGCTCTTTGTTGAAATTTACATAGAGACAATAAATTACAATGGTCCGTTAAGTACCATTGAACTAATTGACTACAGTACATCATTCCATTGAAGAGAAGAACCCTTCTTAGCTTATGGGGAGATGGTGTCATAACGGTCCTAATTCCAGGATCAAAAGCTTTCTGCCAATCCCATGTTAGCAACGTGCTCTTTAAACACACCGAGTGGCAAGCTTTTCGTAAGTGGATCCGCTAACATTGCGTTAGTCCTTATATGCTTAATACTTATTGTCTGATCCTGGACTCTATCTTTCACAACAAGATACTTGATGTCAGTGTGTTTGGCAGCACCACTTGACTTGTTGTTACTCGAATAGATCACCGCGGGTTGATTATCGCAGAAAAGAGTGAGTGGCTTAGATATACTGTCAATCACCCTTAAGCCCGGAATGAAATTCTTCAGCCATACTGCCTGCCCGGTTGCCTCATAACATGCCACAAACTCTGCCTACATTGTTGACGATGCAGTAACACTTTGCTTGGTGCTTTTCCAAGAAATAGCACCTTCTGCAAGGGTGAATATGTAACCCGATGTGGATTTCTTAGTATCAACACACCCCGCAAAATCAGCATCTGAATAACCCACCACTTCGAGGTTATCAGTTCTCTTATATGTCAGCATGAGGCCTTTAGTACCTTGCAAATAACGCAAAGCTTTCTTAGCAGCCTTCCAGTGATCCAACCCTGGATTAGACTGATATCTGCCAAGCATCCCGGTTATGAATGCTAAGTCAGGGCGAGTGCATACTTGTGGATACATCATACTTCCAATGATTGAAGCATAAGGAACTGACTTCATTTGCGCAGATTCATAATCATTACTTGGGCACTGAAAAGTCCCAAACTTATCGCCCTTGACAATAGGAGCAGGCGAGGCTGAGCACTTATGCATATTGAACTTTTGAGTACCTTCTTAATATACGTTCTTTGTGATAGCCCCAAGATTCCTCTGGATCTATCTCGGTGAATTTGAATGCCTAAGACATAAGCGGCTTCACCAAGATCTTTCATGTCAAACTTTCAAGAGAGAAACCTTTTAGTTTCCAGTAGCATATTCTTATCGCTACTGGCCAAGAGTATGCCATCAACATACAATATCAGGAAGACAAAATTGCTCCCCCTGAACTTCACATAAATGCAATTGTCCACTTCATTCTCCTTGAAACCAAAATTCTTTATGACTTGATCAAACTTGAAGTACCATTGCCTTGAGGCTTGCTTTAATCCATAAATGGATTTCTTAAGACGACATCCTAAATTTTCTTTTCCTTCCATTACAAAACCTTCCGGTTGAGCCATGTAAACATCCTCATGTAAGTCACCATTCAAAAATGCCGTTTTGACATCCATCTGATGCAAAGCTAAATCATAATGAGCCACAAGTGCCATTATAATTCTGAATGAGTCCTTAGAAGAGACAGGTGAAAAAGTCTCATTATAATCAATACCTTCTCTTTGAGTGAAGCCCTTAGCCACAAGCCTTGCTTTGAACCTTTCGATATCACCCTTGGAGTCACATTTGGTCTTATAGACCCATCTGCTGCCCACAGTTTTGGCTCCTTTAGTAATTTCTACTAAGTTCCATACATCATTAATGCTCATGGACTTCATTTCATCTTTCATAGCATCAAGCCATTCTGATGAATGATCACTTTGTATGGCTTCCTTAAATGATGCAGGATCATCATCCAACATCGACTCATTTATATCCTCACTCATATAAGTCACATAATCATCAGGAATAGCAGACTTTCTAGCCCGCTTTGACCTTCTGAGAGGTGCATTATTTGGTACCTCAATCACAACTTTAGGCTGCTGAGCATCTTCCGTAGAAGTATCATTAGATGTGGACTCTGACGGAGCCACTGGTATCTCAGTAGGAGTAGCATTAGCGGTCCTCACAACTGGAGATGAAAACTCAGCATGAACATGAAACACTGGTTCTTGGATCATAGGTACCGGGACATATTCCCGTTTCTCTGTTTCTCCTCTAAGGTTATTTCCCTGGGTGTCAAACTCCTCAACATATCACTTTCCAAGAACACAGCATGTCTTGTTTCAACAAACTTAGTGAATTGCTTTGGACAATAGAAACGATATGCCTTAGATTTGTCAGGATAACCAATGAAATGGCAGCTGACAGTCTTGGGGTCTAACTTTCCCATAATTGGATTGAAAAATCTTGCCTCAGCAGGGCAGCCCCACACATGCAAATAACTCAGGGTAGGTTTTCTCCCAGTCCATAATTCATACGGTGTTTTCGGCACCGATTTACTGGGGACCTTATTAAGAATATGTGCAGCTGTCTTTAGAGCTTCTATCCATAAACCAAGCGGCAAAGTGGAGTGACTTAACATACTCCTTACCATATCCATAAGAGTACGATTCCGCCTTTCAAATGACTTCATTTTTTGAGGTTCGCCGGTCTTGAGTATCTTGAGCAACAATACCATTTTCCTGTAGGAACTTAGCAAAAGGTCCAGGAATTTGGCCATAAGAAGTGTGTCTTCTGTAGTACTCACCACCACGGTCAGACCTTACAACTTTGATCTTTTGACCAGCTTGATTCTCAACTTCAGCTTTAAATATCTTGAACTTTTCTAATGCCTCAGATCTTTCTTTGATAGTATAGATGTATCCAAAGCGGGAGAAGTCATCAGTGAATGTTATGAAGGAATCAAAACCATCCACTGATTTCATATTGAATGGACCATAGATATCCGTATGAACAATTTCCAAAACTCCCGTGCTTCGATTTGCACCTTTCTTAATTCTTTTAGCACATTTCCCTTTGATGCAATCAATACAATGATCCAGATCCGCATCTGAGAAATTTAAAGGATGAAGAACTTGCTCCTTAATGAGACGCTCGATTCTCCCCCTTGAAATATGGCCCAGACGATAGTGACTTAGTTTCGAAGAAGTCTCATCATCATCGCACTTACACTTGGTACTAATATTTACATTAGAGGAAGCATTAACTTCACTTATGGAATCACTTAAGGAAACAAGATAAAGTTTGTCTTGTCGGAAGGCAAGACCAATATCATTATTGTCAAACATAATTATACATCTCTTGTTCCCAAAGTCACAGTGAAAACCATCATCATCTAAGCATGAGACGGACACAAGGTTTCGTCTCATAGAGGGTAAATAAAGTACATTACGTAAACAAAGCATAAAGCCACTATGGAGTGTAAGTGTAAACTCTCCAATAGCCTCAACTTCGGCTTCAACACCATTAGCAACTCTAATGGTTCTTTCCCCTCTTCTTAGGGTCCTCTTCATATCGAATCCCTGTAAGGAGTTTGCAACATGAATTGTTGCACCTGAGTCAACCCAACATGTATTGGTGGCATAATTAACATAAAGGGATTCGTCAACAAAGGTTATAACATTAGTACCTTTCTTATTGAGCCATTTCATGAACCCAATACAATCCCTCTGGACGTGTCCGCTTTTTCCACAAAAACGACATCCATTAAGATCTTTACCATCAGCATTAGGGGTTAGGGTTCTTTTGCTGAAAGAACTTAGAAGATTGCCCTTTATCTTTAAACTGAGCAGGCTTAGGCTTTATAAACTTTTTCTTCTTCTGAGAATGCTTGAACTGATTGACATGATCAACTCGTTCAGCTTTAAGCCTTTCCTCCTCTTGTACACATCTAGCCATCATTTCATCCATGCCCCATTTAGAATCCATCGCATTGTAATTGATGGTGAACGGAGAAAACTCCATGGCAAGGATGACATAATAAAATGGACAAGGAAACCTTCAGAGATTTCCATTTCCATTGTCTTAAGTTTAGTGGCCATGTTAATTTTCCTCATGATATGTTCTCTCAGACTCCCAGTTGGATCATACCTTTCATCAATAAGCCTTCTAATGAGGCTTGTTGCATAAATTTTGGATGATCCCTTAAACTGGTTCTTAATCTTTCCAAGGTAACCCTTGGCAGTCTGAGAGTCTGGAACAACTCCCCTCATACTTTGAGTAATGGAGCCCTTAATAATTATGAGGCACTTACGATTTGAATCCTCCCACTTAGTTTTCTCATCATCATAAGCCCTTTTCAGGACATCATAATTCTCATCACCTTTAGTAGGTGCTATAGGAGGATCCTTAAGGAGGGCATAATCTATATTCAGCAAAGCTAAAGTGATCTCAAGCTTCTCCTTCCAAGTACCAAAATTGCTACCAGTCAACTGTTCTATGTTATTTATAATACCGGCAATTTGAGAGGCATTAGATGCTGTAAAAGAAAACAAATGTTTTGAATAAGCATCATAATTTTATACTCCTTTCATCAATCTAGTCTACATCAGCTTTGGCTAGAAATAGACATGATCAATAAAATTTTGTGATCAAAATATCTGCTAATCAGCTTTGGCTAGAATGACAGATATAAGCCACACTTAATTAAATCCTCTAATTATATAGAATTCTTTTATCAATCTGGAACACATCAGCTTTGGCTAGAAGTGAACCAGATCAATAAAATTTCATGGTTAAAATGCCCATCAATCAGCTTTGGCCAGAATGATTGACATAAGCCATGCTCAATTTGAGGACTTACAAGCTTTATTTTGCAGCAAAACATTATTATCACAATTTATTTGGATAAAACCACAAAAGAATCAACTAAGCATGAAAAAGCACATTAAAATTACCGAAGTATGAAACACAATTGCATGACAAAAGAATAAAAGATGTCACACAATTATGTTACATAATTGGCATAAAAGATATACCAAAAAATACCCCCAAAAACCATTTATATATAAGCCCCAACTCATAAAACATTAATTCTTAATCTGGGCTCAAATAGGAAATTTGGCCCAAAACAATTCTTCCGGACTGGGCCAAAACTGGCCTAGCCCGTCTCCCCTCACCCCACTTTAGTGGCCCAGCCGGCCTGTATAAGCAGCCAGCGCTGCGAGCCGTTGGATCGCATCCAATGGCAGAGGACGCGCCGGGTCGGAGCAAAACCGACCCACGGCGACGCCCCCGCGAACCCTAGCCCCCATTCGCCCCCTCCTCCTCTGCCTCCCCCTCTGCAGCGACGAGCGAGAGAGAGCAAGACGCAGCGGCGACAAGCGCTGGCGCGAGAGAAGGAGGCCGACGACGCCAGTGAGTGCCTCTCGCCGGAATCACGTGCAGCTTTGGCCAGCACGCGGCTCCGTCGAGCGGTGCTCGCCCGTGTTCTTCGCACCACGACCGCGAGCGCGCGGGCATCCCCACGATGTCAAAAGCGGCGCGGTACTTGACCCGGCACGGCGACGAGCTTCCACAGCACAAGGACACGAGGAGGCTCGGCTACCAGCTGGTGCAGTGGATGACGAGGCGGCTCGGGTGCGAGCCCATGCAGGCCTGTCCAATTCAGGTGGTGACCCCGACGCCGCCGTGGTCAATGACGACGGCAAAGCCCTTAGGTAAGTACCACTGCCTTTAATCTCATCAGAATTAGGGTTAGGATTCCCAATTTGGGGATTTTAGGAAATTAGGGTTCATCAGTAATTGGGGAATTAGGGTTAGGGTTCATCAATCTGATGAACTAGGGTTAGGGTTCGTCGATTTGATGAACTAGGGTTAGGGTTCCTCAGAAATTTGGGGATTTTCGATTAGGGTTTGCACCAAAACCTCAATCCCCACATCAGATAGACATAATCAAAACCCTAGACCCATTGATTCATCCATTAGGGCTTAAACTTAGAAAAAACTGGGGCTAAAACATCAACCTTATCCAGTTTTGAGCAAGAACTTGATCAGGAATCAGAATTCCAGCAACAAAACTAGGTCTTGAACACAAGAACTTAGCATAATTAGCGCACAAACTTGCAGCTAGAAGCTCTGATACCACTGTTAGATCCTTAGAGGATCATCTAGCTCAAGATTTGAGCCACACAAGATAGGATCAGGGGTATGTACCTTGATCTGGAGGTCCAGCCATGGCCTCCTCTTGATTTGCTTCACCTTATCCTTGTTGATGTAGATGTGAGGGTTCTTCCTAGTGCTTTAGGTGCTTGCCTGATCAGTGAGCTGGGGAGAGTGAGAGAGAGAGAAGCACAGCTGAATGAGCAGCCTCTCTCAGCCCTAACCCTAGGTCCCCTATTTATAGCACTTGCACTAGGGGAACCAGCACCTTAGGATGGATGGTCAAGATGCCCCTGATCAGGGCATCCAATGGCTGTTATTAAACAGCCCCTTAATCATCATTAATTTAACTTAGATTGATCACAGCAACCTTTAGATCACTGCAGATCATTTATATCCAACATTATCTACAAGTGAATTTTAGTCAATGTTTTGCTTGCCCTTGATTTGGCCAATGTTGGCAAGGAAAATGAGCTAGAGTGGTCATGCCAAATTTGGCAACCATCCAAACAAGGGACCAAAAATTTGGCTATGAACAAAAAATTGTATGGTCAGTATTGGACACCAACCAAACACGCCAGTCCCACAAAGAAACAAAAGTAAAGGAAAAGATAAGAGGATATATATATTTATCATGTTTTACAGTATGTTACTTTAAATCTGATGATGCATAATTGTATTAGTATCTTACCTTCCTCATTTTGCAAGGCTTGTTTCCCATAAAAGTGGAGGTACTGGTTATTACAGAAGAACTAGGGAACGTGGCATTATTTAAGGCATTATATATCTATCTTTTTTTTTGCGAGAAGCTACATCTTTTGTTTTGGTTCTTGGAATTCTAGAAAGTTGTTCCTGCTGCCTGTATTGCACTGAAATATCATTCATGTCTTCTACACTGCAAAATCCATGTTCTTTTAAGTTAATTCTAGTTGTATTTATTGTAAATTCTAACTTCCTCTATTTTTACAGCATGCATAAGCGTTCTGGTGGCACATATTCAAAACCCGACGCAAGAGTAAAGTTAATTCCCACAGAAGACATCATCACTTATGCGCGGCATGGAAAGCCTTTTGGGAGAACAGTTGGCTCAGCTGATTTGCAGAAAAGACGCTGCAGACGAAGTGTCACACCTCCTCCGAGTTCATGCAGAGTGTCAATTGCAAGATCGACACTGCCTACTCAGAAGGCCACGGCGCCACAGCCTACTCCCAAGCCCACGACACCACCCCCGCCTGTTGTGTCATATCTTTCTGCTAAGAGATTTGAGACAGCTGGAAACAGGCAAAATGTTTCTCTCAAACTGCCATCACCACTTTGCAAGGCTTTCCAGAGAGCTGCAGTTCCTCCCCAGTCAAAATCCACAACCCAAGCCCCACGTGTTGAACTGTCCAATGATTTTGAAGCTCTTCAGTCCACTAAGATCCATATCAGGAATGAGATACAAACAAACCAGGAAGCACCAATTAGTTGTAGCATGTCTTCAGGTACAGTGAGGATTCTGGCAGTAATTTTTCCATATTTTTTATCTACGTATCTATAATAAATACCATCAATGATATCTGCACCTAGTTCACATATTTTTTATCTACGGATCTATGTTGGGTATCGATTCATTCCTCATAAGAGTTTTGTTGAGTTTTCCCCAAACATTAGATCCAAGAAAAATATAGTAGATAGGAAAACCCAACTTTTTAGCCCTTTTTGATTTGTACGTATGTTTCCAAAAAAATTATACTGTACTTGTTAGTTCGGTGCATGTGTTTGAAGGACATAATAACATAGCATAAAATAACAATGAGTTTTTTTGTCTATTGCTGAAATTTTGGGAAATTCGTTGTTGTGACATTTGATGTCTGCGAAGCAGGTGCCCAAGCAATTCTACATACAGAACTGTACAAGAAGCCATGCCAACCAGAGTTCACAACTCCAGGTCCATGTGTTGAACTGTCTAATAATTTGGATGCTTTTCCTTCCTATAAGAGCCATATGAGTAACGAGAGACAAACAAACCAGGAGGCATCAACTAGCTGTGACATGCCTTCAGGTACAGTGATGATCCTGACAGTAACATTTTCTACTCCCTCTATCCTGAATTAGATGTCGCAGATTTGTCTAGATTCACATGTATCTAGACGTGTTTTAGTGTATAGATACATGCGAATATCTAGACAAATCTACGGCATCTAATTTGGGATGGAGAAAGTATATTTTTTATCAGTGTATCTAGAATAATAATAATTGGCATGCATGATATTTGCTGCACTTGGTTCCAATACTTTGGTTTTGCGCTTTTGGACTTATTTTATTTATCATGTCAAGTATCCCTTTATTTAGTCCTCATAAAAGGTTATTATAGACAGAAATTCGAATCATTTTCTCGAGCCGTATGAGGAGAAAACCTCCTATACATTTCAGGGGTGGGGGGTGGGGGGTGGGGTTATCTACATCTATCCCAATAAGCTGTCTATCGAATCGTTGCAATTGATGTTCGATCTCGAAGAGAGGGAAGAGATCTTCGAAAAGTGGGTTTTTATGATCTGATAAAAAATCAAACTTGTTTAAATGTTCCAGCTATTCTCTATTTCCTTGAAAAGGGTGCTCAACTGACAAGAACTGTTTATGATATTTTAAGGAAGGCAGAATTATTTAAAGAAAAAGAAAGAATTTTGAGTGAATTGAAGAACTAAATAAATAAAAAAGTAGGAGAAGATCACCAGTATTCCTCGTTCTCTAATTATTTAGACACAATTTACCTCTTTTCTTAGTCCTATTTGGATTTATGTCGTGCCAATCCAACATAAGCCCCTATTTTATTTACTTTTTCTATCTAATTTGTTTTCTTATCATTCTATTTCCATTGACAAAGGTCTATTGAACAAATAGAATTTGTAGATAGAGTATTGATTGCTTTTCAGCCGCAAAACGTGAGATCCAGGAAAAGACAGGAGTCAAATAAGAGAACCCAACTTTTAGCCTATTTAGAATTGTACATCATGTTTCCCATATATCTGTAGTACTGTTTTATGGTTGAGTGAGGACAGAATCACATGACACAACTGGATGTTCTTTTCATCTCTTGCTGAAATATTTCTTTCACAAATTCGTTGTTAATGACATTTGGTATTTGTGAAACAGGCGCCCCACTAATTTTACATACAGAACTGCGCAAGAAGACACACCAAGCATATGCCTGGAAGTAAGTACTTTATTTTTACGCACGAGAATCTTCAAATCTAAATACCAGAGTTGGTGGAATTTGTTTGCTGCATGAGTATATTGATCTGAAAATTGTACCTGCCAAATTGGATAAAATTTTGGTTGGGGCACATTGCTCAACAAAAAACTCAGTAATACCAGAAGTTTACCTGACCAAGGCGAAACACAAAAGGTGGAAGACAGAACCTACGCTTGTGGCTTGAAACTTCTATACCATTTATACTGGACCTGCTATAAGCCTTGAACCTTGCTGATAGCCTTGTAGTTAATTAGCTGTATAGGCATCAATTAATTATGTCAAAATATATTGTAGAATAATATTCATGTACCAAGTGATGAATGTTTATGTTTATTGAGGTCTTCTGCAATTCCAAGGGTTTGAACTTCTAATCTGGTGCTGAATTAAGCTATACAAGAGGACCTTGTGGTCTTTTCACTTTCAGCTGAACAGTCAGGGTTTGTGTCTGCATTCTTTAGGGTCAAATTTGAAGTAACTGGAGAGCTAACCCACACTTGTGATGAGATTGAAGTTCATTTCCCTCTTGAAGTTTCTTTCAAAGTTCATCTAGCTTCAAAACAAATGCCTGAAGTCTTGAAGCTAGAGGCTCTACCTCTTTCTGATCTGTTGCCAAAAAAATTCAAGATGGAACCCCCTGATGTACAGGATATTGGACTGTTCTTCATAAGCTCTCATCAAAGGTACACTCATCACCTCAGCTTCCACTTACATTAGAGAAGCATTAGCAATGATAGACTAACTTGCAGCTATGCCAGCTACCATATAAAAAGTACACACTTCTAATCTGGACAATTAAATTTATGCAGAAACTTTTGGAGAACATCTTGCATTGTGTTCACAGATATAAGCTCATATTCTCTATATTTGTTACAGGCCAAATAGGAATTTTGATCATCTCCTGGAGAAGCTTTCTTCACATATTGGCTTGCGGACTGACATCGGCACCGCGGAGTTGCTCATATTTTCATCCAAGTTGCTTACGGAAGATGATCAAAGTATGTCCACATGACTCCTAAGTGTTTTGAAAAAGCATAAACCAGCCATACTTTTTTTGGGAAAAATTCACAGAACCGTGACTTTTGGGGAAAGTTGTTCCACATGTTGCGCAGCAATAGCTATGGTAGAATTTTTACAGGTTGCACGACATGCAGCTGATATTCATATGTTTTGTGTAGTTTTCATCTGTGATGTATGCTTGAAACTGTTTTCTTATATTTTGTTTCTGCGATGTGGATGTTTAATAAGCTACGCAATAACTTCTGTATAATCTATTGTAACAGCGAAGGATGGAAAACATTTCTTTTGTGGAGTTTTCCGGAAGCGTCTCAGAAAGAAGAGTGGCATCAAAGTGAAGTTAACAGGGGATGAAGAGGCAAATGGGATTAACAAATGTATGCCCATGGTCAAGACGCCTGATGCAAATGCTACCAGTATCGCAGCTCCTGCTGTTTCTTTCTTCACTGGGTCTTGTAGTCCTGTCTCTGCAGGTAACAACTTTTTCCCCTCTGGTACATCTTGTTATTCAAGTGATGCAGCTCCCACACTTGTTTTGTTGATTCGTGGTTTCTCGCTGTATTTTCGTTGAACTACAGGTTCTCCATGTAAAGCTGCTACGAGAGCTCCTGCTAGGGGAGAACTTATTTTAGACTCACCTCCAGGAGATGCCCCCCCTCCTGGGTTTACATCAGTTCGTACAGGAGAAAGTGCTTCTTCCCGCCTTGTTTTAGACAGTCTAGGCGATGTTCCTCCAGGATTTACGAAAGCACACCGCGGGTTACACCCCGATGGTGTTTCCACTCTTTTCTCTGAGAAGAAGTCCACAATCAAGTTCTCTCTCAACAATGTTGTCAGGCCTGTTCAAACAGATGACATCCCTCCTGGATTTTCTAAACTGATTGGAAACGTAAATCAGAAGGAAATCAAGCACGACAAGGTGCGGCACTGTTCCTGTTCACTTGTGCATTAGTTATTCAGATCAAGAATGTGCCTTATTTGCTTTGTTATTATGGCTTTCCTGTAAGCAACTGCTAGCTAAGAAGGAAGGAAGGAATTCATCTCAGTCTCGTTACATATATAGCTGATATTAGCACTGCACATGTGCAGGTGGCTGTGGAAGTGGATGACGACTCCGAGGAGCGCCGGATTCCGAGAACCAAGCGGCTCTCAGATATCCTGGGTTCCTCTCCTGCTTCGTCAAGCAACTGCTCCCAAGTTTGCACATCTGCTGCAGCTGTTGTGCCAAGAGCGAGCAAGTTTCAAGAGACGGGGCCACCTGAGGCACAGAAGCTTCGCAGGAAGAGAGGCCAGCCGGAACCATCCGACGACCCTTCTCCTGCTGAGGCGACCAAAAGGCTCAAGGTGAATGGACGCATCGCCCTGACCAGATCCATGGACCGTCCTGCTCCTGCGCTCTAACTCCAACCAAGCGCAAGGAAATGGTGGCAAAAGCTGAGCCCTCCTCCTCTTTAGGGCCTAATGTTATGTCGAAATAAAATACTGTACTACAGTAGTAGTATCGTCCATGTTCTTGTAAAATGTCAAGTTTAGGTGGTGCAAACTGCAATTAACAGGATGTTAGACCGTCTCTGGTGCATGTAAAGTGGTGCCTAACTTTAACGAGATTTGGTGGGACCGTCTAATCAATAGCTTGAGGGACCCTGCTCATTCTCCTTTCCTTCTTAACTTTTGTTTCTTAGCTAAGAAAGTAAACGAGCCAGCTATGTCCAGTGGGTGTTGGATGGGGTATTAACCCATCTGAACAGACCATTTCTAACTGCAGTTGGGTAGGAGCAGTCAATTAAAGTGCTGTCTCAGAATGGATCATGCATAGCTGATATGTCGGACTATGGTCCCAACCCCTGCTTTCTAAGATTATATCTGTTGAGGTACTTGTTGAGGGAAGCAACCTAATAATATTTACATATTTGCTCAATTGCTCCTGAAAATCGAAGAAAATTATATAGTGAAGACTCAGAGACCTTAAATACTCAAAGAGAAAACAGAGTTACGAAAGGCATACTGACACAATAAATGTCAGTATGATATTATATTCTGTGTACAAGATCATGATATTATATTACTATTATATTTCGATAAATGTCCGTTTTCATATCATATTTGTCCCGTATCCATTCAATATTTGTTTTCGATGATTTCTTCTGTGTTCGCTTTTCGGAGTTTTTCGTTTCGTTTCCGATTCCGACGACACAAGAGGAAACGAAAATGACAACGCATGTTTTCGTTCCGTTTTCGACCCTACTTACAATGATCTCAAAATCAGCAACTCTGATTGACAAGGCAAAAACCGAAGACTGAGACATTAAAATTTGAAGAAAGATGGCTTAAAGAAATACGAGAAATGGATCGAGAAGGCACAGAAATACCCAGGACTGAAGATCGAAGAAAGATGTCTACTAAGAATTTTAAACTTGGTATATAAAATTGAAATACATGTCTTGAAGCAATGTTGGTGCCTTGTTCTTCCTTGAAGAAGAAGCGAACATAACAAAACCGAGAGTAGAAAGAACAAAAGGAAAAGAAGAATGCAAATAAATATACTACACAGTGGGTGGAGGCTTGGGCACCGATGGAGTGATGGAAGGGAGGCAGATTCAGACACTTCAGCACACAAATGAAAATGAACACATAATTCGGTTTCCCTTTCGCTATGCACGATCCCCATTCCTCAGACACGGAACAAAACGCCTCACATCCCAGTGGAAGGAGGTCGAAAACCCCACCTCATCATGAACTGATCGACATTGAAAAAATAAGGAAAAATCTGCCATGACCAGCGCCTCATCTCCAAACTTCCTCCCTTCTCTCTGATTCTCACACCAGATTATGCTTAAGGACGTCAATGGCTTGCCCAGCTCGCAGCTCGCCGCTCAACCAGAACAAAATGTCACATGGCGGCGAAAATAAAAGAGACAGGAGAGTTTTGGGAACTTACCCAGCTACCCGGCGGTGACAACCACTTGCGCCCCCTTGGTCCATCACTCTCTCTGTGGATGTCTGATGGGTACGCTGCCGACCTCTCCGCTGTTCCCTCTCTGTGTATACAGTTCACCTCTTTTAACCGACGACAAAGAAAGAAAACTTACACCCCCTAGACCCAGTAACCCCACGCAGAAACAAAATACCGGTAGCCCATAAAACAGCCAGCAGGGCAAATGCGCGACGGACGAAAAGGTGACTGTTGGCCAAATCAAAAATAGCTAGCTGTAAATTAGAAGTGCTGTATATCCTCAGCAAGGTGTACGCGCTGCCTTTGGTACACAAAAGTTTGCACATATGCACGCATGTTCTTGCAAAAACTAGTGACAGATACCATGTCGAATAGATATTGTCATCAACATTTCCCCCCTCCTACTTGGTCTTCTCATCGGAGGGACCGTAAAGCCAATGTGCCTTCCAAATGATCGAGTGTGAGAGAAGCCGTTCTGTTGAGTAACCTTCCAGCTTCAGCTGTAATAATTGGGGGGAAATGGGCCATTAACACACTATAAGAGAAAAATGAACATCAAAACTAACTGCAAAAACAGTGGACCAAAGACTGACAATTTTTTTTTGTCATCTGTCCTACAGACCTGCAAAGGAATAATACCTCAAGGCTACGTCACCAGGCAAATATTAGTATGTCATGGCTAAGAAAATTTTAGAATGGCCTACGAGAATTCTCAGATTCTACATGTATCAACTTGCTCGGGAGCAGTTTTTTCCCCATATGTAAATGACAGGGGGTTGCTCCTTTTCATTAGCTAAAGCAGAGGGACTATATCACATCTCCAAAAGCCTACCACTAATGATAATATTTACAGGGAATTCACCACTTCTGATATTCAATTCTTTGATCCATGTCGTTTCTTTTCGACAGTTTAACTTTGAGGGAACTTCCACTATTTGCATGTGAATACTGGAACACTGAGTGGCTAAGCTTCAGTTCAGTACAGTATTAAATACCAACCTTAACAAGGCAATCACAAAATGGACACCTTAGGATGCAGTGTTTTACCTTTGAGATGAAGGTGCTGTATTTTTCGTCCATCCATTGGTGAGCCTCCGCGTGGCAAGATTTGCTCTTCTGCATCGTACGTGCTAAGACGAGTCCATGTATGAAGGACTTCAAAACATCAGTTGCCACTGCTTGCTTGTGGATGAAAATGTGAACACTGCCTTCCTTGTCCAGCAAAAAGTAGTTGGCTGGATAAATTTTGGGATGTAAAGAAAGTCAGTAGCAATTGATATACCGTCGCATTATTTAAATAACAAAAGAATCATACCATTTGTATAGTAGGATCTTGTTTTCGCAATTACCAACCTGTTAATGTTACAAACACTCCATTAATCTCTCTTTAATCCCCAGGCAATAACACGCACATAAAGAGCACAGTTCAGAAGTTAGAACTTACATATCAGAGTGCGTAAGAGTTGAGGCTTTAGCACCTAAGTGAACAAGCTCATGTGGAAGTTTAATTCTAAGCACTTTCCGCCAGGTTGACCAAAATGGAAGAATATGTTCTTGCTTGGAAACCTGTTGTGGTGTAAGAACTAGGAAAATTCCAACCAAAAAAGTTTGATGATTAAATAATGGAACTTGCATGGAATTTTGGCAGATTCTCACAAATGAACCAGTAAAAGTTATTTTTTAGGCAATAAATACAATGCATAGAACAGATCTACATCAATTGTGCATATGAGACATGACAAAATAAACAGCCTCAGATTTGGAGCATACACTAACAGACAACATAGTTAACTAAGATTCACACACAGCATGCAATATATTTTGTTAAGTGCTGGCATGCAGCTAGCAATGATTCACACACAGGATGTAGCTAAGAACAAACTAAACTCAGCTAAATTTCTTAGATGCTAACTGAGCCTACATGGTTACAGTAAACGCAAGGCACAAGAACATGGATTTCGTGAAACCAGGAAAAGGAAAGGGATGCACGCACCTTTACCATCATCCATAAAATACTGCAGCAAGATGGAAGTTCTCTCATAATTTAGTGTACTAAGTGAAAGTGACTGCACTGCCTTGTAATTTGCTGAATTTGCGGAAACAAAAACAAGTCAAAGTTTGTAATCAGAAGATTTCTTGAAATACTTCTCATGAAACTAATTCTAGTGGACCACAACCAAACGGAGAATGGGACTGGGGATTATACTACAACTTCAAAATTAGATAGCTAAGTTCAAGTTACTATCTTGTTTGAACCTTGCTATTTGAAATTAACAGAACCCGAGAAAATTCCATCTTGAATTCATGCACCCAACAATATACTGGATGACTTACCTCAAATATATATGGTGCATTATTTTAGTTTCCCATCGGTCATTTTCTTTTCTTTTGGTTGCATTCTTCCATGATGAACAGGTATTAATACAATTACTAAAGTTAGATTCGCAGAGTTTTCTCCCAGAAAAGATCAACACAATTTGCAGTCATATAAGGATATGCCTAATTGGAGAAGCTAAGCATAAGCTTTTCTTTTCTTCCTCTATCCCATATGCCATAATCGTTCTTGAAGGGAACAGCGGGGCACCCATAGCAATGATACAGATGTTTGAATTATAATTGGTCCCATTTCGAAAACAATGTAATAGATATATCAAAATAGAGTGATGACACACTCACCGAACATATGGAATATTGTGAGAGAAAGGAACGAAACCCATACAGCAAAATCATGCCCCCTGGTAACATGGGCCAACAGCATTCCGAGTCCCATTCCAGACACTGTTGCAAGTGTCTCCTGGCTGCCCTCCTGAAAAGTTGAGTATATTCCTTTAGCTATATTCAATAATTTGCATCTATAGACTGTTGAGATTGTTCAAATGTACCTTTGCAGATATATCTGCCGCATTATTTGCAAGTGCAAAATGTTGTGTTAATGCTGCTCTAGTTGCTCCACTAGCAACACCAGCTATACATAATGGCCAACAAATTAGCTAAGGAAATAACCATCCAATTCTTTCTTAGATGGTTCTAAATTCTTGATATGTAAACTGTCTTACTGAATGAGCGAGATAAGCTGCCTAAGCACATTATGACAATCAATGACGAAGGAAACAAAGGGCTTAAGAGATCCATCAACATTCCTGTAAGACAACAACAACAACAAACAGTGTTATCATAATTTCATATTTGTAGAATCGTGGAGAAATAGTCCTATTGGGGGAGAGAGAAAGAAATATAGCAATTAATTCAACTTGCAGCATATTAAGCATTCGAATAATGATAATGTGATTTCAATTGAACATTACCAAGGTCATTCATAAAGTCTGCAACTAAACGCCACATTTTAGCATCACTGTCAAGGTTAGAGCCCTGGTCGAAAAGAAGAAAAATAATGAACACTTAGTACAGACAAATAGTGGACTGATCAAATAAAGTATCTCATCTGCAGATAAATTATTTCCAGTAGTATGATGATAATGTTTCCTATTCTAATTAGTAAGAAAACTGGTTACCTGATAAAAGGCAAACAATATACCTCCAAGCATTCCTGTCAAATCTCTGAGAAACCACTGCCATAATAGAATATATTCAGAAAAAAAAAGAGAGGAAGTGCAACAATAAACCCAATGAAAAGAGATACCAGAGAAAGAAGGTGCAGGCCAAGCTGCCTATTTACTTTCAATCAACACACATCTCAGGCAATCAAGAATGAGCTGTCTGTTTCAATGTACCCACACAAATCATCGCTGCGTTGATATCCAATCAAAACAGCGACACTTACCTCCTTGGATTGTAGGGGCACACAGGACCAGGGGTATGTACAGCCACACCAATCTCAGTAATCTTTTCATATATGCACATATTTCAGGGGAAAAAAATAAGGAAAACCATATATGTTCATGATATAATTGCCATGTCATGTCCTAGCTTCTAGGGATCAACTAAGCTCAAGCATTTTATGCAAATATATATTACATTAAATGGAGATTGGTGGAGGAAAATTACCTGAAAAGTGGCACCTATGACTGTGGCAGATTTCTCTCCTACGCCAATCGCACCTAAAAGAGCCTGAAGGCAGTTCGGGTGGCGGTCCATTTAGACGGGCAAAACAAACGCAAGAAAATAAAAGCTATACAAAGATGAGTGAACATGGCACTGGCAAAGCTTACTTGAGTAGACAACATTGCACGGATGTACGTCGATAGCCCCTACAGCAGAGCAGCCATGGATGAGAACTAAAGACGAAGTGGTTTTTTTTGGTCCAAGAAGCTTGCAAAAACAGTTAACGCAGCAAAAGTATTTACCTGTAAGGTATCCCACATCTGGAATGGGACGTAATCCGGAGTGACGCTACCAGGAAAGCCCTGCCAGTAGAAACCCCTGCTCATCATTTACTGTCCACAAGCGAAAAACAGAGAAGACACTCCAGCAGAGAAAATTTACAACCACGAGCTTACAACATAATCCATAGTTGTAATGGTTTATTGTTGACATGAAGAGGACAGGGTACTCAGGATATGCAAAAGTAGACATCTAGTAGAGCATGGCCAGTGTTGCTTGGCATCCGCAAATGTGGGTGTTGTAGGTGAGAGCAGAGAGCATCAGAGGTTCGGGCTGACTCACCTCGGGCACGAAAGCGCCGAGCACGCGGCTGCCGATCCGCCCCCACCGGCTGCCGAACCTGGGTCGGTGCGCGCGGGCGTGAGACGAGAGCGGATCGAAAACGAAGGAACGGAACGGGATGGGGCACGGGAGAGGGGGAGGCGTCACCTGTCGGAGGTGAGGGAGGAGGCGGAGGCGGTGAGTACGGCGGTGCGGGAGAGCGCGGAGCCAGAGGAGCCGCCCCACTCCTCGACCGTCACCCACGCCGCCGCGGCCGCATCAGGCTCGCCGTGGCCCCTCAAACGGGAGGATTCGATCTCCATCCCCTCGCACGATCGACACCTCTGGCCGCCGAGGAGATGCAGCTGGTTTGCAGCAGCAGAGAGCTGGGATTCTGAGTCGTGCCGCCAGGGGTAGTGCTAGTGGAGTTGACTGGAGTGTGGCGAAGCAGCGGGGGTTTGGATCTTGCCGCGCTCAACTACGCACGTTTGATTTGTCTTGCAGGTCGCTCCAGGTCTCCGGGAGTTCAGGTTCGTGCACGAGATAACGACCTCCAAAACTGAAACCCACTGGGGAGTGGGGACTGTGTTCCTGCTGATTGTATGGATTTGGACGGTCCAGCAAAACATATATAGTATAAACGGATGAATACCACTGAAATTTGCACAAGAGCTTCAGAAAGACGAATGGATCATACTAACAGAGATAGTACATGGTAACTGCATTAGAATTTTAGACGTGACAAAAAATGGCAGGAGCTACAAATAGAATTCATACAGCAGCTAGCTCCAAGACAGGCTAACAACATCTGGCCCCAAGATACCCTCCAAAAATTCTGACTGAACCAAGGATGGTCAGTTTCTTTCTTCATTCATGTCTCCTACTTACAAATGTTCATTCTGCGGGGCTGATAATAACTTCTACTCCTAAACCGGTGAGACCAACTTAGCTGCCGGACAAACCAAAAATTCCTCTGGGTCAATTCTCTCTTGCACAATAAGAGCAGAAGTGCAAGCTGTTTCATTAGCATCTTATATCTCGTAACCATTGACAGGTCGGTCAGTTCAAAGGCACCTCTGCATCTGTACCGGTCTTCTCATTGAAATTCTCTCTCAGGAATTCAACCGCCATGAACGTGAATGCAGATGCAGGTATGTACCATATTATCCTAGGAACGCTTCCCTTGAACAAGCCACTCGCTCCCTCTGAAGCCCATGTCTTCTTAATAGCATCCAGCCACCCATCATATCTGATTGCGCAACAAAAGCATATTAGTTTCTTATTAGGACACATGAATCTTATATAATCAAGATGGAAATGTTGTCTGTGACAGTCATGGAGAGAGCAGGATCGGTTTCAGTATTTATCAGAAAGATGGGGAGGAAAATAATCTTTTGAATATCAAACTGGCTGAGCAGAAGAAAAACGGAGGACAATACCAGTGACCGTCATGAATATTAAACTGCCTAACAGAAAAGAGATGTGTGCATCAATAACAGAATCAGATTTGCCTTCTACCTAGTTGTTGATCCTTGTACTTGCAGTCTTGTCTTGATCACATCCAAGGGGGTTGTCAGGTATGCACTGAAACCTGCAAAAAAACACAACAGAGAATTGTAGAAAATCAGGAGGCTAAGCAGTTTGGATTATCGTGAAACATTATTACCAACATATGATTTATTAAAACCATACCGCCTGATAATCCTCCTAGAACAAGCCCTTCAAAGGAGTTGCTGACTTGTAAATCACTGTCTGGAAAATACTTGTTCTTCCCATACTCGGTCAGATCTTTCAATCCTTCATAGAAAGTTACCTGGAGATGCCAAAGATCATGCACACAAAGAATTGAATGAAATTGTCTGCAGCACACAAGTAAATGGTTTTTTTCTAACTGTACAGATCTGGCAATGACATAATACTGTCAGACAAAACCAATATCCACAAGAACTGGAGTTGACGGTAATGACTAAGATTGAGCCACAAATTACTACCTACTGGCTATAGGAGTTAGCCCAGATATAAAGCCACTATTTTTTTTTCCAAGTATCATACATGCTTACCAAAATTATTACAAAAATGATAAAAGCATAAGCTCAATACACACTTACCATTAGACCAGCAAAAGGGACATCCCTGGCAAGCGTAGACCCGTACCTGCGAGAAATAAATGGTTTCATTGATTGAGCAAAACTGAAATGTGTGACAACTAGACTATCATCATATGTGGAATAGTATCAGATTTTTACACAAAAACTGACCAGGTTTGTTACATGAACAACCTTACATTCATACATCCAAGAAATAGCATGCATAAAAAAAAGAGTACCAGCTGGTTCAGCTTAAGGAATAAATTCTTGGCTAAACAAGAGAAATGGCATCTTTCCTAAGCTAAGTAAGACCGCCTCCTTTTCTCAAAACTAATAGATTTTCCTGTGACAGCTTTTGAAATACATACTGTTACTTGTATAACTGCGTTCATGTGTGCTAGCATACTTCCTTGGATTTGTTTTTAGCATGGAGGGAAAGTTCGCTAACTCAACAGGCTTCTTCCTTGAAAATACTCTATATTTTCTTTTGTGGGGCCAAAGGCCTTCACTTTTTCTTCTCTAACAGAAAACACAAGAAAAAAATATTTATACAACAAGCAGTCAGCACCAGTACCCCGCATAGAGTCCCTTCAGACCATGATCTCTCACGATAGAACGACCAGCATGGACCATTCCATTATAGTACCCATACATCTGAGTCCCCGGAGATTGAGAAACATTTCCTGTAGCATTCAATGCCCAAGATTTGCTAGAGCCTTGGACTTGCATTCGTTGCTTCATGACTTCACATGGCACATAGATGAAAGATCCAAGTGTATCTCCTGAAATACACAACAAAAATGTGGTGAAAAGTTAGCAGCACAACAAATTTTCTTGAGATGCCAGGTATTCCAGTTGACAGGCAAATTGCATCGTACGTATGACATGAGTAGCAAAGGAGAAGACCACAAAACAGAAATTTGCACGTGCAGAAATAAAAACCCTATGCTTTGCATGTGTGGCACACGGAATGCCCAAGAATCACTCATTGGAAACTCCATGCAGTCATCATGTAAAAATATCCCCTTCTGCTTCTAAATCCTAGTAACATGATGATAAAGCCTAGTAATTCGAGGTAACATCGTAAGACTTTCTGTAAAGTGAAATACAACAAATATAAGGAAACAATTTCTCACCAATTCCTCCAGCAATGAAGTGAGACCAATGACCACTTAGATTAGGATTAGCATTCTCCAGCCATGTCTTAGTTGATTCAATAACACCAAAATATGTTGCACCTGTAGCAAGTGAACCAGTAACACCTGGACTGATTCCTCTGTAAAAACCTGAAATAGAACAAGAGTACTAAAGTTTATCAAGACGACTGCTAGAGCTCTGAACAAGTTCAATCATTTGGGCATCCTCAATCTCAGGGCTCAGGCATAGGGAGATTTATGCATCGATTGATGCAGAGACCGGGGCATGTCCCCCTTTTTGAAAAAAAAGGCATAGGGAGATTTATGCTGGTTTTCACAAAGCAAATACTACAGTGCTCTAGGTTTCTCTCTCTCTCATTTTCAATAAAAAGCAGAGGGGCTAACCTCTCAGGCCATCAGAAGCCCAAACTGTCCTGACCATCTGAAAAATATTCTTCTGAGCCTGTTCAGAACAAATGAAGAAAGACAGGGCACCCATGTGTCAAAGTCATGCATTATAGCAAGAAACTCTACAGTTCAGGCCCATGTAAAATGAAGAGATATTTTTAGGAAACGACGGCACACCTTAGCCCCTGTCATTATAGCCTGACTCTGAAGCCTTGTTTTGAGAGTGTCAACGGGATGCATCATGCCTTCTCCAAATGCGCCTGCAACTGCTCCCCACACAAATTCCCTCCATACTGCAGCAGAAAATTTCATCTCAGTAATAATCGAATAGACGCTTTTGGAGAAGGTGTGGCCAAATTTGGGAAAAGTGAACCATCATGAAACCCTCTGTCTTACTATAGTGAAATAGATACTACCTTGTTCTGAAAATGTCAAACTGTTTATCGGTTCCATCAGTGGGTTAAGAAAATGAAATGCATTGATTGGCAGGTCTGAATCTAAACAAAAAGGTTTGTTCGGTTCCTCACTAAAGCATGTTACTGCATAGGCACCCAATGCCAGGCACTTTTATAATAATAATAACATGGGCAAATAACCCACTATTGCACACAAATACAGTAACTCTATTGCAGGAAACAAAACAGAGAAGACGGGTCATATCATTAATCAGGTCGAAATCATAAGCCCAATAAACAACAACCTCACGCTGTGAGAGCCATCCCCCGTCTCAAGCCAATACACTAGATCCCAAGTTCGGGAGACAAGAGCGCGACCGCGGAAGCTAGCGATCGAATGTTAGCGCCCGGGGAAACGAGAGGGGGGAGGCAGAGCACCTACCGAAGAAGTTGGTGAGGTTCGGAGACGGCGACTGGTGGGCCGGGCTCCGGACGCCAACCACGGCGGCAGCCGCGGCGGGAGGGGAAGGTGGGGAGGGCGAGGACGCCGCCATGGTGCCGATGCGGTGCGATTGGTCGGGGTTAGCGCGGGGTTTAGGGTTTTGGACGGTGCGCCATGGATTTGCCTTTTTGCCTGGTCAGTTGGTTCGGTTCGGTGCGGCTGGCTGGCTGGCGCCTGGCTGGTTGGCTTGGGTCGCTCGCTGTGATGCGGCTCTGACCGACTCGCCGTGCCGGTCGTGACGGGAATGCGAGCCGCGGGACCAGATCGTGCGCGCTGCTCCGTGGGGAAACCCGAGCGGTGTGAGGGCCGTTCGATCCAGATCAACCCGCCCAGATAGTCCATGCCAGTTTGGCCCCTGGTCAATTCTCGCAACAAAAAATTTCTTTGGATAGAAAAGGCATTTTTGGCTGGCTTCAAATCAAAATTAATAAAGCTCGGCAACGTTCGCAAAGGTAAGCATAAACACACGATACCAGAAGATGGGCAGATTGTGTGAGAAGACCCACTCTTCTAACGCATTTTTCACGTCTATCTTTCATCGGAATATAAACAATGTTCAACTTGATAAGGAAAAAAACCTTGCAATGTTGAGATGCTTTAAGACAAAGGATAGTCGGAACAAACCATGTCCTTGTTTAAACAGGTTCAAAACGATGCTATGTTGATATGCTTATGCTTTTTATGGCGTGTTTTAGTGTCTAGTGTATCTAGATAAAGTTAAGTCAATTACTTTGTGACGGATGAAGCATTTTTTTTGTGATGACCTATTTGTTGTTAAAATGTTGAAAATCTAAGCCTTGATTGTATATCCATCACCCGGAAATTTCGACTCTTGTGAAAACTAGACTGACTTTATATAGCTGTTTTTTTAGATAAAAGGCATAGGTGTGTCCGAATTTGAATTTATAAAGCCAAGAAGTTCAACATAGCTAACGACATGTTGCAGCATAGACCCCTGCACCAAGGCTAATTGGAGCATTTGATGTGTAGAGTAGTTTTAGCTCTCGGCATCCACATGAGGCTTGCTCCATCGTGGGGCTTGGAGATGGACATCCACGGCTACAAAATTATCACAATTATGTAAATAACATTAGCAAGGTATGTGATAATTTTGGATACAATAGTGAGCTTGTTTCTCACAAGTTAAAGCGCTCAAGATTAAGCCATAAACAATGTCCAAAGCACTCGTCTTGGTTGCCCCAAAAACCTAAATAGCAAAGAAATGAATAAAGGTTGATGGGCAAAAACATACTTAAATAGCAAAAAATGAATAGAGGTTGATGGGCACCAGTTGGTCGTAAGATGATTATATATCTCAGAGCCTACAAATTCACACCCTTCTTCTCACTTACATGGGACCAAACATTTTTTTTAAATGCCACAATTAGACAAGCAATTGATACATAACTTATATACAATCCATATTCCATCATACAATGTACAAATTATGTTTAGTAGGAAGTAGAAACCAGCGCAGAAGTCCCAAATACTATAATATAGAAGAAGACAATGATAGAGAAAAACATAGAAAAATATGAATTATATGTAATTCTTTCTATGAGAGTGGAGTTTTACTCACCGGGTGGCTTTACCCTCCATTTCGGCCTGGAGATTTTTAAGGGGGTGTCAGGTTTCTTGCAGTTTTTACGTATTCCAAAAACCTTAGGAATTTTTAGATAAAAAATAAGAGAGTACTAAGGCTATATAAGTATGTGTCGTGCGAAATACTCCCTCCGTTTTGAAATATAAGATGTTTTAGGTTTGTGAATGAGATATATCTAGACACCTTTTAGTGTCTAGATTCGTTTGAACCTATACACTAAAACGTGTCTAGATACATCTATTTTATAAACCTAAAACATTTTATATTTCTAAACGGAGGGAGTAATTTGAAACAGGGGAGTAGTTGTTTAGAGTGTACGGCATTTGCCATTTGAGATTTAGTGTACATCGATGTGTATTAGTCAAAAGTTACAGGAGGTGGTCCAGGTTTTGTACTATTTGACGGTGACGCACGTAGCCTGCTTTGAAAAATTGCTGATCAGGCCGTACGCGCCCTACCACTAGCCACTAGGTCTGCTGCTCTGGATGGCTAGTCCAGGTGAGTGTAGTTAAGCTTCTTGCATGTACTCTCTTAGTCTATAAATATAAAATGTTTTAGTTTTATCAATTGAATATATATAGATAACTTTTATGTATATAGATTTAGAGTGAGTCTATATATTATAAGACATCTAGATATATTCGTTTCACAAATCTAAAATATCTTATATTTCTAAAGGGATGAAGTATATGTGTAGTTAAGCTACTGTTGTCTATATTTGTTCACTTGAAAAAAGCTTTAGAAAAGTTCCCTTAAATCTGGTGGCACGTCCAAAATAACTCATCCATTTACTTGTTCACGCCGACCATTTGCCTGGCTAACATATCACTGTATAAAACAATTGTAAAATCATATACTCTCTCCGTCCTAGAATAAGCGACTTGGATTTGTCCAGATTCTCACATGTATTTAAACGTGTTTTAGTATGTAGATACATGTAAATTTAAGAAAGTTCAAATCACTTATTTTTGGACGGAGAGAATACTTACCTTGACCATTACAAAATGTGTGGAATCATAGAAGAGCTGCATCTACTTTTTAGCCCCTAATGTAATTAAACAATTTACTTGCATACTTTTTTCTAGAATTACTGTAATCAAGATAGTGGACTTGGGAGCAAGATTTGTGTAAATATTCCGAAGAAACATGCATTGCCGAGGCTGCCAGCTTCGTGATGTAGATAGCGACATCTAAGACAAACATTAGAGAGCAGCCAGAGGAGCAGCCTAGACGCAATTTAATTTCTTACGTACGTACTCCCTCCGTTCGAAAATATAAGACATTCTAGCTTTGTGAAATGAATGT
Source organism: Avena insularis (assembly GCA_023614405.1). NCBI lineage: Eukaryota > Viridiplantae > Streptophyta > Magnoliopsida > Poales > Poaceae > Avena > Avena insularis. Next base: position 418,591,013 of record CM042685.1, on the reverse strand, counting down.
ATCTAGACTCCTTTTAGTGTATAGGTTCACTCCGAACCTCTACGAATCTATACACTAAAACACGTCTAGATACATTCGATTCACAAAGCTAAAACGTCTTATATTTCCGAACGGAGGGAGTACATGTCTCTTCTCTCTCTCCTCTGCTTTACTTCTCAAAACGCATGAATGCATAGTTCCTGTGATGATGGAGCAGTGTGCCAGGTAGTTTGCCGGAGCTTGCCTAAAAAAGAAGAGGGAGACGGATACTGAATCGTAATGATTGATCAGACGACAAACAGAGGAAGATGGTGGTGACGGCATATTTCCGTTCTTTACGTGAAAATTTGTGTATCGTCTGTTTTCACCGAAAATGCTACTCTATACGTTCCTGTTTGACACTTTCTTCTTCTTTTCTTTAACCGACGAGAAAGGCACATACTCTATCCATCTTATGATAGGGAAAAAAAGGAGTTGCACAAATAAATAGAACTAAGAGCAACTCTAATGGACGATGAAAATAGGGCAGGCAAAAAGAGTTATAGGGCACTACTTTTTGACATATAGGACATGACATCAGATTTTGATTTTGTGGATGATATAAAATAGGGCAGGAATGCCGCAGCGCATGCCCTAAAACAGAGCACGGCAGCCACGCGGCAGCCTCTACTTCTTCTCATTTTTGCATATATATACACATAGAACAATAACTTGCACCACAAAAATACCCTCTAGCATGGCACTTTTTGGGAGCGACGACACAAACGAAATGTACATGCAAAAATAATATAGCCGGCAATTGGGCATTTTCAGCACCATTTTCATATGGCTGAGACTTTTACATCGTGGCAGAGCCCATACGGACATATAAATATGTCATGAAATATGGTAATCAATAGCGGTTTGTTGAACTACCATCGAAGTTCAAAGAGGCACAAATTATGCGCCGTGGATTCCCACGTGGGGTGGTTGTGACGTATTTCACATTAACTATTCAAATTAGTGTCGCTGACTGGTGGGTCCAATCTCGATTCCTTCCACACCAAGTAGAAAGACTGGTCAAAAAGTTGCGCTCTTGCCCACTCGTCTACCCAGCCTTCGTGTCCTATCCGCCTCGACAGCCCCACCGGACTTCATTGCCCACCGCGTTCACCTTCCACCCTCGATACAAAATACGTGTACGCTCATCTCATCCCCCTCTCCATCATCACTTCACAACACTGGCCACATAGCATTGGCTCCTCATCTCCTTTTCGTTCTTCAACATCTTTTTTTGATCGAGCGCGTATGGCTCGAGGAGGATCAAGCCGCTGTGGCGCCCACTATGCACCATCATGCCCCGCCGCCAAAATGTCCAGGTGGCTAGCACTCTCCAATGGATGCACCTCCTCCCAAGCTACTCCACCATCGGCTCCGTCAGTGCCTTCGCCCAAACAAAATGGCTGATGTCGACGCGCAGCACCGCAGAATCCTAGCCCCTCTTCCTTCAGGGGCCTGCTCCTCCCATGGCAGCTCCTCCTCTGATCCCCTTCCCCCAAGCACGGAGCCGGCAGAGGGGGGGGGACGGGGGAGGATGATTCACGAGAAGCGCAGCTCCTTGTGGTGGTGGAGCAGTTATCGAAGATGGAAGCCAACACGAAGAAAGCTCAGGAGGATGTGCAACTCGAGATGGAGATGGAGTTGGCGATTACCCGTTTCCTGCAACACCAGTAGAGGCGCGACCGATCACCAGGGATGGCATCTCCAACGTTGGGGGCCGGCTTGCAAGAAGAAAGGGGCCGCCATCAATATAGTTCAAATACTTTGTAATGTTTATGATACCTTTTGTTATCAATGTGTATAAAATAGATGTTTATGTGCAATTATGTAATGTTTTTATGTGAAAACAACTACATTATACCTTGCATGATGGTATAATGCGCCACAATGTAGCGGACACAGGCCAAATTACACTTCTCTTAGTCGCGACACGTGTTTTGCTGACTGGTATTGCCCATCTCGGCTAGCCGTTAGAATAAGAGTAGTCGTCTTCAGCAGTGGGTGATCTCAAGTACTCTTTCATTGACTGCGAGGATCTGAGCAGTGTCTTCAGCAGTGGGTGATCTCAAGTACTCTTCACCGAACACCGCAATCACTGCCCTACAGAACCTGTAGAAGCAATCAAGGGCGGTGGACTCGGCGATGTGGAGATAGTCATCGGCACTATCAGCCGACGCTCCATATGCAAGCAACCTCATCGCCATGGTGCACTTCTAAAGCGAGGAAAACCCAACCAAGCCGGTGCAGTCCTTCTTGCAAAGGAAATATGGGTCGAACTCCCGGATGGCATGCACGATCTTGAGGAAGAGCTTCCGGCTCATCCTGAAACGGCGGCGAAACACGTCTTCTCCATGGAGTGGCTGGTCGGCGAAGTAGTCGGCGTACAACATGCAATAGCCCTCTATCCTATGTCTCGTCTTGCACTTCATGCGACCTGTCGCCGAACCACCGCGCTTCGGCTTCGCCATCTGCATGTACAGCTGGGCGAGCGATGCGAGAATCTGCAAGTGCTCTTCACTTTCGGCGACCTCGGCGCTCTCCTCCTCCAGGAGTTCGGCGAGCAACTCCTCGTCGTCGGAATCCATGGCGAGTATCTCGCCCTCGTCAGAGTCAGTGGACAGCACCTCGTCACCGTCGGAGTCCATGGCCGAATCGGGCCAAATGTCGAACACCTGGCGGGCGTGGTGGTGGGCGCACCGAGCCGAAGCACAGCTACGGCAAGGGTAGGTCGGCGAAGCGGCGGCGGAGGAGGCGTGGAGCTGGGCGGCAACGACGGCGAGTGTAGCTGGAGGCGTGGGCATGTCTCGGCGCGGGGGAGCTCCGCCGGCAAAGTCATGGCGACAGAGCTCTCGCGGCAGTCTGGGCGAGTGGAGTGGGTGGAAATGGGAATGTCTCGCCGACAAAGCTGACCCACGCCCTTTTTTGCGGCGTCCGGCGTACCCGGGAACCTGGGTTCGGTCTGGATAGGCCGGACCAAGACACGCCGAAATCCGGACGAAAACAGGTCCTTAGGTACGCGACCTGGCCGATTTTCGGCGTCCGGACCAAAATTCGACGTCCGGACAGACGTCCTGGGTAGGCGAGTGGAGATGCTCTAAGAGGGACTGCCTGATGCGATCGGTCCATTAGGTCAGCAATGATCAATACACAAATTCACCGCTCGAGGCTATGGAAATCTAGGTTACTGTTCCCATCGCGCCGGCTGGTGCCTCGAGCCATAAGTCATTCTCGAGTTTTGGGTTGCCAGCTATCGATGTCGTGTGCTCGTCCAGGACGGCAGGACGGCCGTATGCCGCCCGGCGCCTCGAGCTGTAACATTCTCAAGTTTTGGGTTGCCGACTATCGATGTCCTGTGCTCATTTAAGACTGTAGGCGTGCAGCCGATCTGCCTAATGCCTCCGACCTCATCTCACATCTCACAACTGATCTAAGCCACGGGTATGCCATATGTATATACAGTACTACATTTCATTTTAGACTATACTCTGTTAGGAATTATAAGGCTCAAGAGCTTTCTAAAAATATTAGAAATTATAAGTTTTCTCTTATTTATTAGTCTCTCTCCTTCAATGCATGTTTTTTTTTCTCTATCTTCTCTCATGCATGTATAACTATTGGTGCATGTATTAATCAAGAGGATGAGTTATTGATTTTCTTAATCCTATCAAAAAGGCCTTATAATAACATAGGGAGTACAAGCTACATACTAATTGATTTTAGATTATACAAACTACTTGTTCTTGTTTGAACATTAAATATGACATCCTTGTTTCGTACCATCGTAGAGTTTTATAGGCTGAGAAATTATTAGAAAACTAGACGTATTTATTATTTATTTTTTGCATCAATAACAACAGCTAGGAAAGACAGTGCCAGTACATACGCTGCTCTAAAAATTCAAAATTTTGAGTATGTGAAATTTGACTATAATTTGTTATGTTCCTAAAAACCTTTATCTAGGCTAGTATTGTTTCAAGTCGTATAGTGTTTACAGGGTTAATTTGATCGGTAAAAGCGGATTATCAATACTACCGGCTGACTTCCGCCCCCACCCCCCTCATGCTCAAAATCCTGGATCCCCCAATGGCTCTATGTACACTTGTTCTCTTTGCATTTCGGCAAAACCACTTTGTTCCCATTCCTCCAGAACGGAACGAAACACTCTGGTGTTCTTCAAAAAATAAAAAATTAAGAAGCACCGTGACATGGTTATACCTTATAGGTACACGACCTTAGCATATCTGGTCTAGACCAAGAAAGGCCCACAGTAAATATGCGCTAGCCCATGAAGATTTTCGGGTGGCCAAGGCCCATGACGCCTTCGGATCCTTGGAGAGCAAGACTAGAGTAGATAGAAAATTCAAAGGGGTAAACCCTAAAATCTGTAACCGACTCGATCTGTGTCTGGGACCTGTCTGCCTCTATATAAAGGCCAGGAGGGCACGACGAGGAGGGTCTCTTACAATCTCTCTCGCACACCACCGCATACACACCTCCACGCCAGATTGCATCTGCGCATCTTGTAACCTTCGGTTCCACCATAATCAAAGCAGACAAGCAGGAGTAGGGTTTTCCCTCCGGGGGCCTGAACCTGGGTAACCTTGTGTCCCCGTGTTGCTTGTTTGCTAACCGTTCCGCGATCTCCAGCATCCCCATCTTCTCCAAAACCCAAGTCCATAACAATGGGCATTGACGAGATTAAACCTCGTCAACTGGCGCCGTCTGTGGGAATTGGGGGCGCCGATTGTGCGATCGTGACGGTCCCAACCAAAGCGATCTATAACTCCGCGGTGACGGAGAGTCATCTCCTCTTCGGCGCCTTCGACTTCACCGCCCACTCGCCATCCACCCTGAAGGACTTCGAGCCCGTTGGCGACGGACTCGAGATCCTGTTCGGGAGCTTCTGCTTCCAGGTGGGGCAGATCGGCACTCTCCGCCTCCAAGAGCGGGTGCCCCTGCCATCGATCAGGCCTGCTTCGTGGGCTCCACACCCCGTGCTACGCACATCACCATCGATAGATGATTCCTATGACAGCAGCAGCAACTCAGATCTGTGCGATCCACCATCGGATGAAGGGACCTATGGTTCTGGATCCGAAAGCTCCGGCAGCAGCCTTCCGACTTACGAGCGCTACCAGTGCGTCGCAGTCATCCAGGATCAAGAACACAATCCGCCACCCAACCCGCAGGGTAGAAACGGCGAGAACAGAAGAAGCCAGTCCCCCCACCCAACGGGGACGACACTGATCGGGTCCTCCACCTCAGCAAGGAGGGATGGGCTCAAGCACGCGAAGTCGTAGCAGGCAACAAGATCCTGCCCGTGGGTGCCTCACAAGACCTGCTGATGGCATACCACATGCTCCTAATCGAAGAGCACAAGAAGCAGGTGAAGATGCAAGAGGTGCTTGACAAGCGCAAGCAAGTAGCCTCGGAGTCCTGTGCGTGGCGAGCTGCGCTCTCCGCCATGGCATTGGCTCCAGCTCGCACGGCAACCATGGCAACAAGCATCATTATCGGATGGAGAACATGGACCCCAAGGAGCGTCGCAAGGTGACTCGGGCCCTCAATGCGTCCTTCATGGAGATGGACGCCGATGGCAACGTCATCCCGTAGACACCGCAAGCCGCAATCATGGCGGCCACTGCGTACCTCACGTCCCATCCACATCCGGAAGGGGACCCGAAAAGGGCCATGCATAAGTCCGCACTTATCGGACTCAGACTCGTCGGAGCTGCGCTCCACGGAGAAGCTCCTGCGGAGCCAAAGAAGAAGGCTGCGTTCAGGTTCAACCGCAGCCCCATCCACATCCACATCCACATCCACATCCACATCCGAAGATGAAGAGCACGACCTTCCTCGAAGGCATAAGAGCTCGCACCGTCGCAGCCGCGACTACGACGCTCGAAGCGAGATAACTCAGCGCAAGATCGACAAGGCACGCGCCAAGCGCGTATGCTCGTCTGAATCCGAGGAGGATGATGACGATGGAGAACTCTGCGGAGCCCGATGCTTCAGCAGATCTGTCCGACGGACACGAATGCCGTGAAACTTCAAGCTTCCTTCGGACACTCCGAAGTTTGACGGCACACAGGACCCCAAGGTGTGGCTCAGCGACCACTTGTCGTCCTTCAAGCTACACGGCAGAAACAAGGAAACCGCCATGCAATGCCTTCAGCTGTAGCTGACAGGCGCAGCTCGGATCTGGCTTAGCCTATCCTCGGGATCCATCCGAAGCTGGGAGGAACTGGCATACAGTTTCGTCCGAAACTTCAAGGGCACCAGCAAGAGGCCTGCCTCGATAGAGGAGCTGCGGGCCTGCACCCAACGAACAGGCGAATCCATTCGCTCGTACATACTGCGCTGGTCCAACACCAAAAACTCCGCGGTGCATATCTCTGAGGAAAGAGCTATTGACGCTTTCAAGAACGGCATCAAACGTCAGGACTTCAAAGAAGAGCTTGGGCGCGTCAAGCCCAAGACACTAGACCACCTCATGGAGATCGCCAACAGGTGGGCTGATGGCGAGGACTCCATCCACCGGGCGCACTCGGAGGAGGAAGACAACTACGGCCGGCGACGTGAGCGTCGTAGCAAGAGGAGATCGCGCGTCTACGATGATCGCGATGGACTCGACATGGTCGCGGCTGGCTACGCCGACCGCCACAGCGACGGCAATCGCAGCAACGGCGGATACCGCGGAAGCAACTTCCGCGATGGAGGGCGCCCAACGCAGTCATGGCAACACCATGGCCGTGACGACGAACCCTCAGCATACGACAAACTGTCGGGTCCATGCACCATCCACTTCTACATCGACAAGCAGGATGACAAGAAGAAGGCAAGCCACATGCTCAAAGACTGTCGCGAGTTCCAGAAACTCAGCGAAAGTATGGCCCAGATGAGGCAGCAAGCCCAAAACCCCGGATACGGGAACGCACCCGCACCAGGTGAGATCGCACATGGAGCTCCTCCACCACCACCTGCGGGGTCTTCGAACCATCCAATCGCACCCGCGCAGAACAACGGTGGGCACGGGTACCCCGCGCTGAAAGGATTGCTGATGATCCAAAAAGGGCGCCCAACAAACATGGTGCAGAAGAAAATCACCCGCAGATCTGAAGGGTTTCGCAGCATAGTAAATCAAAATTTTCTACGGATGCGAACGGGGAAAGCCAAGATCTAATCCAGGAGATGCAAACAACGAGGGGGAATAGATGAGATCTTCATACCCTTGAAGATTCGCACAGCGGAATGTTCAACGGAACGTGGGTGATGTAGTCGTACTCGCTTCTCCTCCTCGCGATCCGGTCCGATCTAACACCGCAAGTGGCGATGCCTCCGAGAGATGCACACATGCGGCACCTCGACGTCTCCTTCCTCGGTCCAGCAAGTATGGTGGAGAGACGGATTGGATCTACAACGCGAAGGCGCGGTGCAAGTGGTGGAGAGTTTCTGCAGTAGGGCTTCGCCTACGCGCAGTTTGGAGGGAGAGAGAGGAGGGCAGCAGGGCGGCTCGGTCTTGAGGAGGAGGTGTGGTAGGGGTGCGCCCCCAGCCCTATTTATATAGAGGGGTGGGCGGCCAGCCCTTTCCCCTCCCCCAAGTCTTAGGGCCGGCAGCCAAGGAGGGAGGAGTGGGGGCAAGTTTCCCCCCTTCTAGAAGCTCCCCTAGGGTTTGCCCTAGGTTTGGCCGGCTGGGCCCTATGGGGCCTTGTGCCCCTGGCCCAATGCGGCCAGGGCACTCCCTCATAGGCTCATGCCCTCTCCCGGCAGGTGGGGCCACGTTGTCCCCCCTCCGGAAGGTTCTAGAAGCTTCCGGTACAATACCGATTAACCCGAAACAATTCCGAACTCCAAAAACTGCATTGCCTTATATGAATCTTATTCTCCGGACCATTCCGGAACCTCTCGTGATGTCCTGGATCCCATCCGAGACTCCGAACAAAAACTCATAAACCAATTATCCAATCTATCCTAGCGTCAAGACACGTTAAGTGTGTGACCCTTCGGGTTCGAGAATATGCAGACATGATCTTCTATCAATAATGAACAGTGGAGTTTGGAAACCCATATTGACTCCCACACATTCATGGATGATCATATCGGATGAACCACGATGCCAGGATTCAATCAATCCCATATATATATTCCCTTCGTCTCGCGATATTTTACTTGCCCGAGATTTGATCGTCTTGCATCATACCTAGTTCAATCTCGCTCACGAAGTACTTTACTCATTCCGTAATCCGATATCACTTTGTGATTAACTCCTTAACCACATGCTTGCAAGCGGTGTTGATATCGATTACCGAGTGGGCCCGAAGTATATCTCTCCGACTTGGGAGGGGCAAATCCCATCTCGATACATACAACCCAACAGGTACTTTCCGATCACCTGAGAGACACCTTTATGATCACCCTCTCATAGGATGACGTTTGATGACCTCAAAGCTTTCTTCCGATACCAGGGAGTTGTATTATCTCATGTTCTAATTAATACAATATTTGACATAAGAAAAGCTTCGCAAAGATGAACACGATGACACGATCTAATTGCTCCACTTAGTTTGGGTCTGTCCATCATATCATTCTCCCAATGATATGATCTTATTATTAATCGACAACTCATGCCTATGGTTAGGAAACCTTAACCATCATTAATCAATGAGCTAGTCCATAGAGGCATACTAGGGACATGGTGTTGTTCACAAACCACACAAGTATTAAAGTTTCCGCTTAATACAATTTCTAGCATGGAATATAAACTTTATCATGAACACGAATTATAATAATAACATCTTTATTATTGCCTCTAGGGCATAATTCCAACAGTATCCCACTTGCACTAGAGTCAATAATCTAGTTTACATCTGGCAACAATCTAACACCCATGGCACTAAGGTGCCGATCATGTTTTGCACGTGGAAGAGGTTTAGTAAATGGATTCGCGACATTCAGATCTGTATGTACTTTACTAATCTTCAGATCTCCATCTGCTATATAATCCCGGATTATATGAAACTTGCGGTTGATATGCTTGGTCTTTGGATGATATCTTGGTTCCTTAGCGAGTGCTATGGCGCCAGTGTTGTCACACAATATCTCCAGTGGGTCCAAGGCACTTGGAACCACGCCAAGCTCAGTGATGAAGTTCCTGATCCAAACTCCTTCACTTGACGCTCGCAGCCATGTATTCCGCTTTCATCAGATCCCGCGATCACGCTTTGCTTGCAGCTTCTCCAGCTCACAGCTCCTCCATTCAAAATATAAATGTATCATGTCTGAGATTTAGAATCATCCTTGTCGGTGTCGAAACTAGCGTCGACGTAACCTTTTACGATGAGCTGTTCATCACCTCATAGACTAAGAACATTTCTTTAGTCCTATTTAGGTACTTTAGGATGTTCTTCACGGCTGTCCAGTGTTCCACTCCTGGATCACTTTGGTACTTGCTCGTCAAACTAAGAGCATTGGACACATCCGGTCTAGTACACAGCATGGCATACATGATAGAACCTATGGCTGAGGCATATGGCACTTTGCTCATCGCTTCTCTATCATTTACCGTAGCTGGACACTGAGTCTTGATCAATATCTTACCTGGCAACATAGGCACTGAACCTTTCTTTGCCTTATCCATTCTGAACCTTTTCAGAACTTTGTCTAGGTATGTACTCTGGCTTAAAGCTATTAGGCGTCTTTGTCTATCTCTATAGATTTTGATGCCCAATATATAAGCAGCTTCCCCTAGGTCTTTCATTGAAAAACATTTGTTCAAATAACTCTTCACATTGTTAAGCATGTTAATGTCATTTCCAATAATCAATATGTCATCTACATATAGTACCAGAAATGTCACTGAGCTCCCACTCACTTTCTTCTAGATACAAGGTTCGTAGCAATTTGGAACAAATCCAAAGCTCTTGATCACTTGATCAAAACGAAGGTTCCAACTCCGAGATGCTTGCTTCAGTCCATAAATGGAACGCTCGAGTTTGCATACTTTATCAGCATCCTTAGGATCGACAAAACCTTCGGGTTGCATCATATACAACTCTTCATCAATGTTGCCATTGAGGAACGCAGTCTTGACATCCATCTGCCATATTTCATAATCATGAAACGCAGCAATTGCTAATAAAATCCAAATGGACTTAAACATCGCTACGGGAGAGAAAGTCTCATCGTAGTCAACACCTTGAACTTGTCGAAAACCTTTCGCGACAAGGCGTGCTTTATAGACGGTAACATTACCATTCGCATCCGTTTTCTTCTTGAAGATCCATTTGCACTCAACGCCCTTTCGGTCGCTAGGAGGGTCCACCAAAGTCCATACTTAGTTTTCGCTCATGGATCCCAATTCGGATTTCATGGCCTCTAGCCATTTCTCAGAGTCTGGGCTCATCATCGCTTCCTCATAGTTCGCAGGTTCACTGTCATCTACTAACAAGACAGTTAAGACAGGGTTGCTGCACCACTCAGAGGGGCACGCGACCTTGTCCACCGCGACGCTCAAGAGTAGCATCGTCCAAGCTTCATGATCCTTGTCATTAGCTTCCTCTATTGTTGGTGCAAAGGCCTTTGGGACAATTTCAGGTCTGCGCTACTCTCCAACTCAAGAGAAGGTTCAACAACCTCGTCTAGCTCTACTTTCCTCCCACTCACTTCTTTCGAGAGAAACTCCTTCAAGAAAGGAACCGTTCTTATGACAAACACTTTGCCTTCGGTTCTGTGATAGAAGGTATACCCAATAGTTTCCTTAGGGTATCCTATGAAGACGCATTTCTCCGCTTTGGGTTTGAGCTTGTCTGACATCAACTTCTTGACGTAAGCTTCGCATCCCCAAACTTTAAGAAACGACAACTTAGGTTTAGCACCAAACCACAGTTCATACGGTGTCGTCTCAACGGATTTAGATGGTGCCCTATTTAAAGTGAATGCAGCGGTTTCTAATGCATAACCACAAAATGATAACGGCAAATCAGTAAGAGACATCATTGATCGGACCATATCTAATAGAGTTCGATTCTGCTCGTACACACCATTGCGCTGTGGTGTTCCGGGTGGCGTGAGTTGCGAAACGATTCCGCTTGCTTTAAGATGCGTGAGAAAATCATAACTCAAATATTCACCTCCACGATCGGATCGTAGAAACTTAATTTTACTGTTACGATGGTTCTCCACTTCATTCTGAAATTCCTTGAACTTTTCAAATGTTTCAGATTTATGTTTCATCAAATAGATATACCCATATCTACTTAAGTCATCGGTAAAAGTGAGAAAGTAGCGATATCCACCGCGCGTCGAAACACTCATCGGTCCGCATACATTGGTATGTATGATTTCCAACAAGTCCGTTGCTCGCTCCATCATTCCAGAGAACGGGGTTTTGATCATCTTGTCCATGAGCCATGGTTCGCATGTGTCAAATGATTCAAAATCAAGAGACTCCAAAAGTCCATCAGAATGGAGTTTCTTCATGCGTTTTACACCAATATGACCTAGACGACAGTGCTACAAATAAGTAGTATTATCACTATCTACTTTGCATCTCTTAGCCTCAATGTTATGGATGTGTGTTTCATCCCTTTCGAGATTCAGAAGAAATAAACCATTTACACCAGGTGCATAACCATAAAAGATGTTACTCATATAAATAGAACAACCATTATTCTTAGATTTAAATGAATAACCGTCTTGCAATAAACACGATCCATATATGATGTTCATGCTCAACGCAAGCACATAATAACATTTATTAAGGTTTAAAACTAATCCCGAAGGTAAAACTAAGGAGAGCGTGCCGACGGCCATCACATCAACTCTTGATCCGTTGCCAATGCGCATCGTCACCTCATCCCTTGCAAGCCGCCATCTATTCCGTAGCTCCTGTTTCGAGTTACAAATATTAACAACTGAACTAGTATCAAATTCCCAGGCACTACAACGAGGGCTAGTAAGGAAAACATCAATAACATGTATATCAAATATAGCTTTGATGGTGCCAGCCTTCTTGTCCGCTAAGTACTTCGGACAGTTGCGCTTCCAGTAACCCTTGTCCTTGCAATAGAAGCACTTAGTGTCCAGCTTAGGTCCAGACTTGAGCTTCTTCTCAGCAGGGGCAACGCGCTTGCCGCCACCTTTCTTGAAGGGCTTCTTCGCACCCTTACCTTTCTTAAAGGTGGGGGGCTTGTTGACCATCAACACATGATTATCCTTTTTGATGTACACTTCCGCAGCTTTCAGCTTAGCGAAGAGCTCGGTGATCGTATCAGTGGAACCAATCTGATTATGAATCACTACAAAACTTTTGTAGCTGGGAGGGAGTGATTGCAGAACCCTGTCAATCTTGAGCTCCTCTAGAATCTTGCAGTCCAGTTGCTCAAGGCGTTGAGTGTAGCCCGACATGTTTATGGCATGCTCACTAACGGAACTCCCTTCCTCCATCTTGCAGTTAAAGAATTTCTCAGCGATCTCATATCTCTCAGAACGGGCCTGAGTCTAGAACATAGTTTTCAGTTCCTCGAGGATCTCATAGGGACCGGGGTAATCTTCAAAATGATTTTGAAGGTCCGATTCCATAGCAAACAACACGGTGCTCTTAATCACACCATAATCATCTTTGCGTGACTGATAAACAGCTTTCTCATCAGCCGACGCATCTACAGCAGGGGCGTCACCTAGCGCATTTTCAAGGACATAGTCCTTTTGTCTGCCAGAGAGAATGATTCTCAGATTGCGGAACCAGTTGGTGAAGTTAGACCCATTGTTCTTAAGCTTTTCTTTCTCAGCAAAAACGTTGAAGTTGAAGTTGGACTTAGCCATTTGATCTACAATGTTTGCAAGTACAAATTAGACTATGTTCATGATAACTAGTTCAACTTAATCAAATTACTAGATGAACTCCCACTAAATTCAACATCCCTCAAGTTGTTTAGTGAACATGATCCAAATTCACCACACCTAATCCGATCATATCATTCATATGACTCATGTTTAACCTTTCGGTTCATGTGTTCCGAGGCCATGTCTGTACATGCTAGGCTCGTCAAGTCAAACCCAAGTATTTCCGCGCGTGCAAAACTGGCTTGCACCCGTTGTATGTGAATGTAGAGTTTATAGCACCCGATCATCGCGTGATGCTTGAACACGACGAACTTTCGCAATGGTGCATACATGGGCAGAACACAGTTTTATCTTGATCTTTAAGTGAGGAATCATCTTATAATGCTACCGTCGCGATCTAAGTATAATAATATACATACAAAGATAAACATCACATGCATATAACTTTATGTGACATGGTATAGCCAATCTTCGCGCAATGATCTCCATCTTGTGCGTGCCGGCATGATCTCCATCACTCCACCATGATTGCCTCCACCACGAATAGCAACTACAACTATTGCTAACTACTTAGCGATAAAGTAAAGCTACTACATGGCGTATAAGAAGTTGACACACAGGTCATACACAATTATAAAGACACCATATGGCTCCTGCCGGTTGTGTACTCATCGACATGCAAGTCGTGAAACATTACAAAACATGATCATTGCATACAACATACACATCACATATTGGGCCATACCATATCACAGAAAACACTCTCTGCAAAAACAAGTTAGACGCCTCTACTTTGTTGTTGCATGTTTTACGTGGCTTATGGGAGTGACAAGCTAAGAACGATTCTTACCTACGGAAAGCCACAACGGTGATATTATGGTTGCCAAACTCCGGTGTAAATCCCATGACAACTATAGTGAGAGAAACTGGCATCCACCAGCCGCATGTGTGGAACAAGCCACACGTCAAGTGCGGAGCCGGTCTCGCGAACGAGGTCGCGTAAGGTTGGCCTGGACCGCTTCGATCTCATTATCCCGCGTCATAAGAAGTACACAAACAAGAGGCTTGCAATAGAAAACATCAACGCCCACAACAACCATGTTGCATTCTACTCGTGAAACACATCTACGCATAGATCTAGCTCTGATACCACTGAAGGGTTTCGCAGCATAGTAAATCAAAAATCTTCTACGGATGTGAACGGGGAAAGCCAAGATCTAATATAGGAGATGCAAACAGCGAGGGGGAATAGATGAGATCTTCATACCCTTGAAGATTCGCACAGCGGAACGTTCGACGGAACGTGGGTGATGTAGTCGTACTCGTTTCTCCTCCTCGCGATCCGGTCCGATCTAACACCGCAAGTGGCGATGCCTCCGAGAGATGCACACGTGCAGCACCTCGACGTCTCCTCCTTCGTCGGTCCAGAAAGTATGGTGGAGAGACGGATTGGATCTACAACGCGACGGCGTGGTGCAAGTGGTGGAGAGTTTCTGTAGCAGGGCTTCGCCTACGCGCAGTTTGGAGGGAGAGAGAGAGGAGGGCAGCAGGGCGGCTAGGGCTTGAGGAGGAGGTGTGGGAGGGGTGCACCCCTAGCCCTCTTTATATAGAGGGGTGGGCGACCAGCCCTTGCCCCTCCCCCAAGTCCTAGGGCCGGCGGCCAAGGAGGGAGGAGTGGGGGGCAAGTTTCCCCCCTTCTAGAAGCTCCCCTAGGTTTTGCCCTAGATTTGGCCGGCTGGGCCCTATGGGGCCTTGTGCCCCTGGCCTAATGTGGCCAGGGCACTCCCTCATAGGCCCATGCCCCCTCCCGGCAGGTGGGGCCATGTTGGCCCCCCTCCGGAAGGTTCTAGAAGCTTCCGGTACAATACCGATTAACCCGAAACAATTCCGAACTCCAAAAATTGCATTGCCTTATATGAATCTTATTCTCCGGACCATTCCGGAACCTCTCGTGATGTCCCGGATCCCATCCTGATCTCAACAAAACTCATAAACCAATTATCCAATCTATCCTAGCGTCGAGACACGTTAAGTGTGTGACCCTTCGGGTTCGAGAATATGCAGACATGATCTTCTATCAATAATCAATAGCGGAGTCTAGAAACCCATATTGACTCCCACACATTCATTGATGATCATATCGGATTAACCACGATGCCAGGATTCAATCAATCCCATATATATATTCCCTTCATCTCGCGATATTTTACTTGCCCGAGATTTGATCGTCGGTATCGTCATACCTAGTTCAATCTCGTTCACAGCAAGTACTTTACTCGTTCCGTAATCCGATATCACTTTGTGATTAACTCCTTAACCACATGCTTGCAAGCGGTGTTGATATCGATTACCGAGTGGGACCGAAGTATATCTCTCCGACTTGGGAGGGGCAAATCCCATCTCGATACATACAACCCAACAGGTACTTTCCGATCACCTGAGAGACACCTTTATGATCACCCTCTCATAGGATGACGTTTGATGACCTCAAAGCTTTCTTCCGATACCAGGGAGTTGTATTATCTCATGGTCTAAGGAATACAATATTTGACATAAGAAAAGCTTCGCAAAGATGAACACGATGACACGATCTAATTGCTCCACTTAGTTTGGGTCTGTCCATCATATCATTCTCCCAATGATATGATCTCATTATTAATCGACAACTCATGTCTATGGTTAGGAAACCTTAAGCATCATTAATCAATGAGCTAGTCCATAGAGGCATACGAGGGACACGGTGTTGTTCACAAACCACACAAGTATTAAAGTTTCCGCTTAATACAATTCTAGCATGGAATATAAACTTTATCATGAACAAGAATTATAACAATAACATCTTTATTATTGCCTCTAGGGCATAATTCCAACAAGATCAATCTGGCCGTGGCCGCTCCACCTGCCATCCCTGAGTACCTCAGCGTATCGGAATCCTGCATCACGTTCAGCCATTCGGATCACCCTTGCCAGGTCCCTCGCCCAGGTCATGCTGCGCTGGTGCTCGAGGTGCAGATCGGCGGGTTCGACATGAGCCGCGTCTTCATGGACGGCGGCAGCGGCATCAATCTGATCTTTGCCAGCACCTTGGCAGCAATGCGGATCCCGCTTGCAGCCTAGAACAATCTGATACAATGTTCCACGGCATCGTCCCAGAGAAGGGTGTATTCCCCTTGGGAAAGATATGGTTCGACGTCATCTTCGGCAAGCCGGATAACTTCCGATGCGAGCGACTCGACTTCGAAGTGGTGGACTGGCCATCACAATACCACGCCATCCTCGGGCGCGTGGCATTCGCACGATTCCTGGCGGTACCGCACTATGCGTACCTGCTACTCAAGATGTCAGGACCCAGGGGCGTCATTACGATCCACGGGAGCTTCACCCGATCGGACCACTGCGACAGGTACTTCAACAGAATCTCCCAGTCCTTCGGCATGCAGGAGGAGCTCGTAAGGCTCCGCGAAGTGACGGACAACGGTGCACCCCCAGTCGCAAGACAGAATGCACCAGATATGTCCTTTGACTCCACCGTCAACACAAAGAAGGTGCAGGTCCATCCGACGGATGCCTCCAAGACGGCGCTGATCGCCAACGATCTCAGCTCCGCATAGGAAAGCGCGCTCGTCGAATTCCTCCGTGAGCGCTGGGAAATCTTTGCCTGGTGTCCTGCGGACATGCGAGGAGTTCCCAGGGAATTTGCCGAGCATGCACTCAATGTATTTCCAGATGCCAAGCCTGTCAAACAGTCCATCCGGCGACTGTCCGAACCTCGGACCGAAGCAATCGGAGTCGAAGTCAACAGAATACTCGACACAGACTTCATCAGGGAGATCAAGGAGAGCGAAGGGCTCGCCAACACCGTGATGGTCCCCAAAAAGGACACGGACATCCTACGGATGTGGGTGGACTTTACATCGCTGAACAAGCACTGCCCGAAGGATCACTTCCCTCTTCCTCGGATCGATCAGATCATCGATTCCACTACAGGATGCGAAAAACTTTCCTTCCTCGACGCCTACTCAGGCTACAACCAGATTCGACTAAAGGTCGAAGATCAGGAGAAAACGGCGTTCATCACGTCGTTCGGAGTGTTTTGCTACAACACAATGCCCTTCGGGCTGAAGAACGCAGGACCCACGTACCAACGGTGCATGCAGGCCTGCCTGAAGGACCAAATCGGCCGCAACATACAAGTCTATGTCGACGACATAGTCATCAAAACAAGGGAGGCCAAGACGCTCATTGACGATCTCCGCGAGACGTTCGATAACCTTGATCGGTACAAGATCAAGTTAAACCTAGAAAAATGCGCCTTCGGCGTCCCATCTGGTCAGCTTCTAGGCCACTTCATCTCCCAGCGAGGGATCGAGGCGAACCCGAAGAAAATCCGGGCCATAATGGCCATGGAGAAGCCGAAGAACCTCAAGGGTGTCCAGCAACTTGTCGGGCGAATCGCGACATTGAGCAGGTTCATCAGCCGCATGGGCGAAAAAGCTCTGCTGTTCTATCAGCTGCTGCGCAAGGCAGACAAATTCGAGTGGACGCCCGAGGCGGACGACGCATTCGAAGACCTAAAGCGGCTGCTCTCTACCTCGCCCGTCTTGGTCACGCCAAAGGAGCACGAGCCTTTACTGCTATACATAGCAGCCACACACCAGGTGGTAAGCACCGTACTGGTGGTCAAGCGACCGAAGAATGCAAGACCCATGGGGTCCAACGCCCAATCTACTACCTCAGCGAGGTATTGACGCCGACAAAGCAGAGGTACCCTCACTACCAGAAACTCGCCTACGGCGTGTTCATGACGGCTCATCGGCTGAGCCACTACTTCTAGGAGCATCAAGTGATGGTCGTCAACGAGGCACCCCTGAAGAGCATCCTGAACAACCCGGAGGCCATAGGACGCGTGGCCCTGTGGGGCATCGAGCTGTCACCACTAGACATCGTCTACGAGAAGCGCCATGCGATCAAGTCTCAGGTCCTTTCCGGACTTCCTCGTCCACTGGATGGAACTGCAGCTGCCAGACACGCCGGACATGACACAGTCATGGACGATGCACTTCGACGGCTCCAAACGAGAAGCTGGAGCAGGAGCCGGGGTCATACTGACCTCCCCGCAAGGCGACAAGATGAAGTATGTCCTCCGGATGAAGTTTCGAGCTTCCAACAACGAAGCCGAATACGAGTCCCTCATCCACAGCATGTGGATGGCTAAGATCTGCGGCGCAACACGCCTCGTCATCTATGGTGACTCCAACCTCGTCGTTCAGCAGACGATGAACGAGTCCAACGCACACGCCGCCAACATGATCGCGTACCGCGCACTCTACAACACACTCGAAGGAGACTTCGACGGCTGCGAGCTTCAACACGGCGGGAGAGAAAGCAACGAAGAGGCCGACAGGCTCGCCAACATCGGCTCCACCTGTGCACGGGTGCCACCAGGTGTGTTCCTTGAACAGATCTGCGTGCCATCCATCAAAAGGAAGTTCCCCAAGGGATCACCCGAAGAAGCAGAACACTCGGGGGCTGCGCTACCCGAAGGATAGGAAGAACCCAAAAAGTTCGATACAGAGGTCGCAACGGTCAACCTAATGCAGGTCATGGCAGTCGAAGAAACTTGGACACGGCCATACCTCCGATATCTGATAGACGGGGAGCTACCTGACAGCCCGACAGATGCCCGACGCATATCTCTCCGGTCCAAGGCCTTCACCATCATCAATGGCAAGTTGTACAAGCGCAACATTTTGGGTGTACTCCAAAGGTGCGTCACCATCGGTGACGGCAAAACCATCCTCCAAGACATCCATGAGGGCATCTACGACCGTCATGCGGGCAGCCGCGCCCTTGTCGCCAAAGCTCTACGAGATGGATTCTACTGGCCAACGGCCATGAACGACGCCAAGGACATCGTCCGAAGATGCAACGGGTGCCAAAGGTTCGCAGATAAACCGCACACACCCGGATCAGAGCTCAGGCCCATATCTTTGGCCTGGCCCTTTGCCCAATGGGGCCTCGACATGATCGGCAAACTGCCACGGTCCTCGAAAGGAGGTCACGTATACCTCCTGGTCGCAGTCGACAAATTCACCAAGTGGATTGAAGCCATGCCCGTTACTAACCAAAAGGGCAAAACTGCCGTCAAGTTCTTTGAATCCATTGTCTACAGGTTTGGCGTGCCGCATAGCATCATCACCGACAATGCGTCGAACTTCATCTCCAAAAAATTTCAGGACTTCTGCGAAGACCTCGGAATCAACATCACATACGCCTCCGTGGCACACCCGCAAACGAACGGGCAGGTCGAGAAGGCCAACGGCCTCGTCGGCGCTGGCATCAAGAAGCGCCTAACGAGCCGGCTCGAGCGGCTCGCCAGAGCCTGGACACAAGAGCTTCCCTCTGTCCTATGGAGCCTGCGCACAACACCAAACAGCTCAACTGGCTACACGCCTTTCTTCATGGTGTACGGAGCCGAAGTCGTGCTGCCAACAGAGGTACGCCACAAGGCCCCACGGGTCGTCGCCTACAGCGAAGCCGAATCGACGGCCGCACTCGAAGATGCCGTTGACACACTCGACGAGGCGCGTGACATAGCAGCAACTCGGTCAACGGTATACCAACAGAGTCTCCGCAACTACCACAGCCGGCGGCTACGCCCAAGGTCCTTCGTCGAAGGAGACCTAGTCTTGCGACTCAAGCAAGAGCGACCGAAAAAATTCGAGTCACCATGGGAAGGACCCTACATCGTCACTGAAGTCATCCCAGGTGGCGCCTATCGCCTCAAGCACGTGGAGTCTGGAGTCGCATACTCCAACCCATGGAACGTCGCACAACTACGATGCTTCTACCCCTAGCTACCTCCCTCTTTTATTTTCAATAAGACTATTCAGCCAAGGCAACTCAGCCGAACAATGTACCTCCTCCTTACAATGTGAATAAAGCTAAGTGTCTCGCCCCAAAAAATTTCACCTATTATCTGCATTTTACTCCATATTACAACACACTCGGGGGCTCCCCCTACCTCACGACTTCGTCGACTGAGGATAGCGCGTGTACACCTGAGTAGCTGACCACGTCAGGCTAACAAAAAGGACACGTATACAAACAAAGCACCACGTGTTACACAACAATAAACCTTTAGAATATAACAAAGGGCGCAACACGCCCAGCCGAATATATACAAATTTTACATCTATCTCTTTTACAGGTCCTACCTATTCTGAAGAATATCCCGCGCACGCTGCTCAAATAGATCTACAATTTGTTCGGCATACTGCCTTACAGCCGCATAATGCGGACGCATATTCCACTCGCCGCCATCCGGCCGAAGAGGTGGCCCATCCGCTACAGCAGACATATTTACATCAGGACGTGCAACCGCACAAGGGAGAGCGCAGCCTTCACCCCCGCGACAAGCTGATGCCGAACCAGTTCCTAGACACGATGCATATTTTGAAACTTCGACAGCAGGCCACAGAGGGTTGATGGCGCCTCATCCACCGGAAACATCACATGCAGAACTGACGCCAACGAAGACTACACCTGACAAAGCACCCGCGATACCTGGTGGGCACGATCCTGCACCGTCGCAAGGACCATGGCACGATCACGGTCCATCCAGAAGAACCCGCCGGCCTCCATGTCCTACTGGGTCAGACAGTTGATCCGAACAGCAACACGCTCCTTTTCCTCCCTCGGAGCAAGGTTTGAACCTGCAATACTTGCAAAGAGTAAGATAAAAAGGCCAACAGGCGCATCCGAAACAATGAGCAGCAGCTCAAAAATCTCACATTGCAGCTGTTCGGATAATCGATGCAACTCCGTCATCAAATACTCCTCCCTGGCAGTGGACCGCTCTGCCTTCAATTTCCACACATCGGCATGGCCACGCACCCCAAGCAACTCTTTCTCCAGGCCACGGACACGGTCTCGAAGAAATACAAGCTGCGACGCACCATCCAAGGATGGCCGCAGTTGCGGTGAAGGCGAGTATCAACGGGATCATCACCCGAAGGACCCTAGAGTAACAGAAGACAAGTATATGAACAAGCAGACAAAGGAGCACAGAACTCGAAAATCCATTATATACAGCAAAAAGCCACTATGTGGCACAAGGATCGTTCATAGAGATAATTACAACAAAAGAAACAAAAGCTATCCTACAACTACAAGGCCTACGAAGCTACATCCTGAGTAGCCTCGGAGCCGGACTGCCTCCCCTTGGCCTCTCCCTGCTGACTCAACGCGTACTCAGCCAGCAGGTCGATCAACTTCGGCCCATAACTCTTACAGCGAGCAGCATAGATGGCGAAGGCTACCTCGGATCCGTCAGCAGCCGTTGGCATCCGGGAGGTGACCTGATGAAGATCTAGCTCCGCTCTAGAGGCCAGGGCCATTGCTAGCCCGACGGACGCACTGATGCCTTTCTGCTTGCGCTTGTACACCGCAGGAGCTTCGGCTGACAATGCATCCGCCAAGGCATCAACATCTTCGAGGGCGACGCCCTTGGGGATGAGCTCCTTATAGAAGCGCCCAAGAACCTCCTTGGCCTTAGCAAGCGAGCCGACCATGGTACCACAGCGGTCTTCGACCGCCGCAGTGGCATCATTCAGAGCACTTCCGTGCTCCAGGACACCACAGTCAAACTCGATGCCCGCGGCATCTAAAAGAAAAGAACGGACAACATAAATAAAAGCACAACAAGGAAAGACGAGGAAGCTGAAAAAAGGGAAGACGAAGCAACTCACCCGAAATAGCCTTGGCAGCCGCCATCAGCTTGTCGGCTGCCTCCTTCTCACGCGAAGCCGTGGTGGTGGCAAGCTGCTCCTCGCGGTCCGTAGCCTCCTGCTGCAGGCGCTCCTTGGTCGCGGCCGCGTTGGCTAGCTCCAGCTCGAGGCGCTCCTTCGCACCAATGGCGACCTCGGCCTTCTTATCCGCTTGCCCAAGGCTCTTTTTGAGAGCATCAAGCTCACGGAGGGAGGTATTGTGGTCCTATGCAGTCAGCAAAACACCCATCAGATCGCAGGGCAAAGAAATACAAGAAGAATCAAAAAGATCAAATCGTGAACATACCTTGAAGCTGTTTGAAACTGGCATCCAATGCCAGGTGCTGCTGCACTAGCTGGCTGACGCCTTGCACCAAAGGCTACAAGAAGGCACTACTCGTCAAAACAATGGCTCGGGGGCTACGCCCAAAGAACGAGCAAAGGAAGTTGAACATACGAAAAACGCTCGGGAGCTCTCCCTGAGACAAGAAACAAAAACAACATGATCAACATATCACCCGAAAACGCCCGGGGGCTCCCTCAGTGGCAAGAGCAAAGACACTTACGTGATTGGACGGCGACTCCGAAGGCGCAGCCGTAGTCTTCTGGGGGACGACCACCCGAGCCTCCTGCGGAGAAGGGTTCGGAGCAGCGCCCTCAGAGGTAGCCACCGTTTGAGGAAGAAGAGGAGCAACCTTCGACTCCCCCACCATCTCTCGAGCGCCATCGCTGGAGGAGCCGTCGGAGGAGTGGCTACAAAAGGAAAAATCAGCCAAGTAAAAAGTAAACAGACAAGAACAAGCAAACAAGGAACTGAGGAAACTTACGAGTCGAGCGATCTCAAGTCGAAGACAGGAGGGGTATTCCTGCCCTTCTTCTCTTCTTTCTTCTCTTCCTTCTTTTCTTCCTTCTTCCGCTTCGCCGGCGGGTGCGGTGCCACAGCCCGCACGGGCATGGCCGGAATAGGAGAGGAAGAGCCCCCATGGTCACCACTGTGACGTTCGAGGCCTAGTGGATTCCTAGGCGTCGGCGGAGTCGACGCATCCGACGATTCGCTGGCGCTCCGTGTCCGCTTACGAGTGTGATCCTCGCTCGACTCGTTGGCTTCCTCGGCCGGCGATCGCTCTAATGGGAGTTCAGACATGGAGTCCACCACCTCATTGTCCGGAGCATCCGGGAACACTTCGGGCATTGGAGGCGACATGCCTGACACCTTGAATTCCTGCACAAAACAACAAAATTTTCAGCACAAAAAGGTGCAAAGACAACGTAGTCGAAAATAAGCGCTACGCGCACGTCCCAGATCTACACCTGCGGAACCGGACGAGAAGCGGAGAAAGGAGGAGTCAGCGACTTCCCCGGGATATCCTCTCCAGCCTTGAACTTCAACAGCGGGCGAAGAACCCCGTCGAGACCCCCTTGGAGAAATCCTCAGCCGAAACCCTAGTCGGATCGCGACGACCCGAATAAAGAAACATCGGGTGCGCCCTAGCCTGGAGCGGCTGCACCCGACGTTTGAGAAAGGCGCGGATGATATCCACACCCTTCACCTCCTTCTCCGGAATCAACTGGAGATCCTCCACCCGATGATAGAGCCCCTCTATCTCCGCCACCTTGCCATCCAAGATCTGGTTCTTCCAGGACCTCTTCGGCTTGATATTTTGGGAGGGGTAGAAAGGAGCAAGACCAAAATCCTGCCCAGGTACCGTGGAGTCGCGGATGTAAAACCATCGCCTCCGCCAATACTGGACAGATTCGGACATAGAAAAGGAGAAGAAAAGAAGATTGGATTTGAGGGAGATGATGCAACCCCCAATGGGATAAACACCATCGAAGCCAGATTGCCTCTTCACGCAATAGAGTTTCCGGAAGAGGCCAAAGTGCGGCTCGATACCGAGCCAGCACTTGCAGAAAGTAATGAAACATGCGATATGAAGAAGAGAGTTGGGAGAAAGATGATGCAGCGAAATGCCATAAAGAAAAAGCAATCCACGAAGGAAATCATAGACTGGGAAGGAAAAGCCCCGAAGGACAAAAGCGAGGAACATAACCCGAAACCCAGCAGGGGGACTGGAAATTACCTCAGTACCGGGAAGTTTGACGGCCTCCCTATCTTGCGGGATCAAGCCCCGCTCACGGAGCTTGCGGAGATCACTCTCCCGCGTCTCAGATCGCCGCCAGCCACCATCGGTGATACGGGTGGCGGCGGAACCTTTTTTGCCGCCGACGGCCGCACTAGTACCAACCGCAGAGGAGGACTTCTTGGGCTTCCCCATTGCAGTACGGCGGTGACGACATTGAGCGCGCAGAATCAAGGAAGGAAAAGCTCGACGAAATTCCAGTGCGCAGTGAGTACGCTCAGAGAAGAGGGGAGCAGTGAAACAAGAATGGCTGCGGTGAAAACAAACTCACCTTTTCCCCAATGATTATAAGGATGAGAACGATGCACGACAGCCGTCCATCGGGAAGACCTAGAGCCAACCTCAAGATCTGGTCGTCCACGTGTCAGCACAGCAGCGAACCGTCGCTCACACGCCGTCCACTATGCACGGAAATCGAGGCGACGCCGTAATTATCTCCACGCCGCGCGTGACCAGTCAACTCAAAGTCAGAAGGTGGGACCCACGTTCGTCCAGTCAAGTCATCTCTGGCGCTGCAGACGCTTGAGGTCACCGATCGTCAGCAATGACGTCATCAAAAGATATACTAGCAACGGTTACAGTTCTTCGGCTACACAGCTAAGAGTACTCACTCGAATCTACGATTCGATTAATTACTCGGGGGCTACTCCTAACAGGAGCGCTGGCCGCGCACCCGAAGAACGTTGAAAGTACTACACCATCGAATTATTTCTTCGAGTCCTACGTCGAGTCTACGATTCCACTACGTACTCGGGGGCTACTCCCATAGGGAGGATGGATTCGAGCATCCGAAAAATTTGTGTCCTACGGACCTAAAAGTCAACAAATACCGAATTAAAGTCTGTGCTCGAGTCTGTGACTCGAACAGACACTCGGGGGCTACTCCCATAGGGAGCGCTGGTCGCGCACCCTATGAATTCTTCGACTGCGATCCTTTGGATCAGCACGTAAAAACTTTTTGGCAACTATGCCCCAGCAAACGCTAAGTGAGTAAAACCTCCTCGTTGACCACCCGAAACACCTCCGCGGTGATAAAATTTCGGATGCTGTGTCTGCGATACAAAGATAAGACCTACAGATATCATCTGATGGTCTGGCAACGCACACGACTGCGCTCTGCTAGTGAGAACCCGTGTCAGCAGGCGCGATGAAAAATCCCGACAGACGCGTTGGGTATGTCACTTAAAATTTACTGGAATTCCACTCGTGTAAGTCCTCTACGGCGTGAGTCGAATTACGCCAGCATATGTTCCGGGTTCGAGTTGAGGGACTCGAATCTAAATAAGATCTTCTTGTTTTGTCCCAAGACAGTTAACTGACCCTGATCTGTCGAGAGAGTCAGACACACGCATCAACAATCCCCACATACTCAAATCATTCTCTAGCAAACAAAGATAGCCGCACCCGAAAAAATGAGGAGTCCTCACGATTTGACTGAACACTCGGGGGCTACTGACATGGTTATACCCTATGGGTACACGACCTTACCATACCTGGTCTAGCCCAAGGAAGACCCACAACAAATATGCGCTAGCCCATGAAGATTTTCGGGTGGTCAAGGCCCATAACGCCTTCGGATCCTTGGAGAGCAAGACTAGAGTAGATAGAAAATTCAAAGAGGTAAACCCTAAAACCTGTAACCGACTCGATCTGTGCCTGGGACCTGCCTGCCTCTATGCAAAGGCCAGGAGGGCACGACGAGGAGGGTCTCTTACAATCTCTCTCGCACACCATCGCATACACACCTCCACACCAGATTGCATCTGCGCACCTTGTAACCTTTGGTTCTACCATAATCAGAGCAGACAAGCAGGAGTAGGGTTTTCCCTCCGGGGGATTGAACCTGGGTAAACCTTGTGTTCTCGTGTTGCTTGTTTGCTAACCGTTCTGTGATCTCCAGCATCCCCATCTTCTTCAAAACCCAAGTCCATAATAATGGACATTGACGAGATTAAACCTCGTCACACTGAGGTTGTCATCTCATATCGATCCTTATACATGTGGACTATCTTTTTACAAGACACAAACTCGCACACGAGCAGGTGACATCGCAAAACACAACAGGTACAACAGCAAATCTGGTTCGGATCTCAATAATATAGACATATAGCCGTTGCACGTATGCGTGTGTGGGTAGAAAAGCTACGTATCAGTTTGAATGGTGTTGTCGTTGGACGTACAATTACAAGTACTGTAGTTGTGTTATAGATACGCTTGCTCGCAAGCTAGCTAGTCAGGAACAGGAAGAAAACCCCTCGCACCCGTCCGCCCCTCTCGCCCCCCTGACGGGCGACGGGGGCGCCGCCACCCCCTCCCCGGCCGAGACCCCTCCCCTCCTCTCCTCCCGTTGCCGCCGTTGGTGGGATCCGCCGGGCCCAGCCCGTGTGGAGCCGGCGGCGGCGTTCGGCCTCTCCCCGTAGCTTGGAGGCGGGGTCGGGGACCCGTTTCTTCCGGCGGCGGTGCTCCTTGGGCGGCGGCGGTCCCTCTGCGGCGGGAAGTCTCCTGAGCGGTGGCGTGGCAGCGCCCGGCGGCAGGCAGAGAAGGGGCGACCTGCAGGCCCTGCCAGCCCAGATCGGGCCCTTCGGTCCAGATCGGGCCAGATCTGGGGCTGGGGCGGGTCGGTTCGCCCCTTCTTCGGCCCGTTCTGCAGGTTTTGGCGAGGGCAGCTCGAGCTGGGAACGGCGGTGACCATGTCCGCCTTGTTGCAGCGCAGATGCGGGCTTTACGGGCCCATTTGGGCCTGGCCGGACCCTCTTGAACTGGTGTGCCCCGTTGGGGCTTTACGGGCCTGTTGGGCCCGGCCGGTTCTGACGGGGACTGGTATGCCTGCAATTGCGTCCGGTCGACTACTGCCATTTGCAGTGGAGGTAGTTCCCTCCCGCCGGTCGTGGTTCTGCTAGTCCCGATCCGAGGTACCTTCTGTCTCTGCCACACAGACCTCGCAATGGTGTTCTTGGTGAGACGATGATGATGACTTCGTGACCGGAATGGCGCATGCTCGTGGACGGCAAGATTGGTGGTGGCGAGGCTTCGTCCTCGCGGTGCTTCTACGCAAAGGATCGCCCGAGGTGACAGATAGGGTTCTCGGGAGAAATCCTTGTTGACTCGATCAACACCGACGCGGTGTCGCCCTCGGGTGGCATCATTCCTTCCTGGAGGGCGTCGTGGCTACCCTATCATTACCCTCTGTGTGCCGGGGAAACCCTAGGACCAGCTATGGTCCGGGCAGCAGCGTTTGCTTTCCTTCTTGAAGGTGCTGCTTGGTGCTTGACGAGCCATTGCTAGGAGTGTGGTGATACTTCTCCGGGGGGCGCAACGGTTGCGGGTCATCGTCATTTAGTTGAACCGCCTTTGTCTCCATTTTGTTTTCCTTTTTGTAGTTCGGACGTGTGTGTGCTGCTGTCCTAGCATCTTGTATCGAGTGGTGTCTCTCTTTGGAAGTTGTGCTGTCTGGCCCAGCAGCTGTCTCACTTGTGTGTTTTATTTATAAAGCGGGGCGAAAGACTGATTCGAGGATAGGCATAACCTGAAGTGATTGCTCGTAGGAGTACTAGGCATAACCTGAAGTGATTGCTCGTAGACGGTATCATGCATGTACATTGTGCTCTAAATACAGAGATATTACCACTATTTAGATGTGCAAAATACAGTATGATGTACAGTGAAAGATCGAGGGCCACACCGAAAAGACGAAGCGGAAGCGCCTACAAATAGAGAGGGAGCTGAAAATTCTCAAAGCCCACTGTTGTTCAAAGCAGAAGCCACGACACCACCGGTCCACCCCCACCTTCTTGCTGCGCACACCAACCAGCATCTCAGCTAGCGACCATGTCGGTCTGGACGGGAAAATCGCCGGTGGTTCTGGCGGACGGCGGACAAGAAAACGGCGACGTGGCGGCCGGAAGGTCGTCGTCGTCGTGCCCTTGGAGACTCGACCGCGTCGCAGTGGAGATGATGACGGAGGAGGCGCGCGCTAGGAGGGAGGCGGAGAAAGCGGAGCTGGAGAAGAAGATCGCGAGCATCAAGGAGGAGATCGTCGTGCTGGAGGCGGCGTTGGCCGAGATGGACGCCGCCGCCGCCGCCGCCGCCTGCCCGGAGCCCACCAAGCCGTAGCTAGCTTATCGTCGCTTGATCTCCATGCATGCGCTTCGCCAGCTCCGGCCGTTTTCAAGTAGCCTTCATTAGAACTGTACGTACTACGTACCTTGTTTAGCAGTGGCTTTAATTTGCTTAGTTAATTCGATCTGGTGTGACGAATCAACGTCGAGAGCTCAGTTAGTTCTTGGTGTGTCTGTTGGCACAGCTGCAGCGGCCAAGTGGCACACCCTGAGGGAGATGACTTCATCCACGTGGTGTCATGAAAAATTTGTCATGCATTGTCTGCAGTTTCTCTATGCTGCTGCTACAGACTCTGTTACGATCTTCAATCTCAATCGTTGTACTCGTAGTTTTAGTGCTGGATGCTTTCATCCACGCTGTAATAACTGTGCTATTTCGAGTTGGCCAGACTTGGTGTAGCGACACTCAGAAAGGCCGAAGTAGTACTCTCTCCGTGTCAAAATATAAGATATTTTAGGTTTGTAAATTTAATGTATCTAGACATCTTTTAGTGTGTAGATTTATAGTGAACCTACACACTAAAAGACGTCTAGATACACTATCTTCACAAAGCTAAAATATCTTATATTATAAAACAGAGGGAGTAGTAGCTTCTCTGTTTTTAAGAAGTTTAGTTTTCGCTTTCAATCTTTTTCTGATTTTTTTTTTCAGGAAACCGGCAGACGTTCTGCCATCCATTAAGATAGAAAAAGTCCAGAGCGGGAGGCCAAAAGGCTCCAAACAAAGGTCCCTTCATTTGCATAAACAGATCTGGGAGGAAAATCCCTTCTTTTTTCTTTTTCTTCTTTTTGACCCAATGAGCGGCTCTCGACAATTTCATTTAAAGAAACCACCACAATGTCTTACAAGCAAAAAAGGAAAAAAAAAGAAAGAGAAAAACAGTTCCAGTTGGTAGGAGAAGGCTCTAACCAGCAAACATCCAACCAAAAGACCAGCAAAACTTATTACAGTGGCCTTTTCAACTTTCCAGAACATTTTGGGGACCAGCGGACATAAGAGGGAGAAAGTAGCAAAAGCAAGCTATCATGTGAATCTAGAAACTATAGGAGCCCAGCCATGTGAACGAGAGAAAACTTCGCGGATCAGTCCAGAATCATCTCCATTCCGTCCTCAAGTCTTCCTCTTTCTTGGATTGTCTGCAAGATCGACCAGGAGTTAAACATATTGCAGAATCTGTATATCATGTTAGCTGGATCCTCGGAGACATTTTCCCCGAAGCAAGTGCCATTTCTGGTCCTCTAGATAGTCCAGCAAACAGCTGCCCCTCCACATAAGACCAACTTCCTTTGCTCTGCTGGAAAGGAGTTATACCAATCTCCAGCAAGGTCATTGGCACAACCAACCACCTGCCAAACAAATTTAGCTACTCTACAATTAAGCAGCAGATGATCTACAGTTTCATCCATCGGCATTGTTTGTTTCCTGTCCAACCTCTCTTCAGCATCAACCAAAGGAAAAACTTGCCTTTGAGAGAATTTTGATTTTCCATATGTTTTTAAAGGGAGAGACCCCTTATGATCTCAGTTGAAGATACAATTTCTGCACTTTAAACTCACCAGTCTGGCCAATTTTCCACGTCACTCTGTCTTTCTCACCATTCATATGCACTCCCTCCACCATCATTTTCATCTATGTCCACTGATCAGCAATTTCACCCCAGAGAACTCTGTTGGAATTTTTGTCTAAATAGGCCCAGCCCATTTATTATATGCCAATAAATTTCTGAAATCATGCAAGGCAAGAGCTGGGACAAATGTTTAGTCTCATATTGCTAGTTGAGTGGAAGTTGGCCCAGCTTATAAGGTGAGCTCTCCTACCACTTGGTAAAAATGATGAGAAGAAGAAGGAGAGAGTTTCACACGCGCGCTTCTCCTCCACGCCTCGCCTCGCCTCGTCACGTCACGTGAATGGTATATGAACAGTTATACATAAGTTGAAATGTTTTGCTCGAGTGGACTTTTAATACGAGCTAAATAAATACGAACTGAGTGGAGGCTGTCTGGTGGGCTGCCGCCTGTTCGCTTCAACTTATATCCGTTCGTTTCATCTTCTGCGCAGCCTGTCTGCCTACCCCTTTGTGCCTATATAACAGAGAGGTCGTGTTTCCTCTCAGACACACGGCCACACATCCTTTGAGCCTCCAGTTCGAACCTGCGCTTAGATCTTCCCATCCTGCCTTCTGGCGTGCATGAGCAGCAAGCGAGGGCCTCCGAGACCCGGGCGCCCGAGTCACATGCAGGAGAAGGCGATAAGGTTTTTGGGGAGCGCTATCAGCGCGACTACTGGCTTCGTCACGGACTCCCTCACGGATAGCGACTGCAGCGACGTCTTTCCCGACGAGGACTTCTTCCCCGACATCAGCACCCTTTTCCTCATGACATGGCCAACGACGGTTCCAACGCTGGCGGTTCCTCTTATGCTACTGCCGTGTATATTTCTTTCTCAATCTTGTTCTGATCGCATCTAAAGTTTTACGCCTTGCAGTTTGTTTGGTTATATGCCTTAATATGTATTCGCTATTTCACATGATTAGTATATTGTCTATTATTCTAATCATGTTTTATCTAGCGTTTATTATGGATAATTCGCTTGGTAAATTGCTCTTTTATTCAACAATCCAAAAACCTTATTTCAGGCAATCTGCCCCAAGTGGCTTTGTTGCTTCTATGAAGCCACCTGTGTTTGAAGGTGTCAATTACAAACGATGGCGTGCGAGAGCAGTGCTCTGGTTTCAGACCATGAGCTCCTATAACGCCATCTATGGCACACCTGAGGGAGAACTTAATCCCGCTCAGAAAGAGGCGTTCCAAAAACTTGATACGAATTTCAAGGGTGCCTTGATCAGCATCCTTGGCGACAATATTGTCGATTCATATCTGTCATTTAGCAATGGCAAGGATATGTGGGATGCGCTCGAGATAAAATTTGGAGTCTCCGATGCTGACAGTGAACTGTATGTCATGGAACAATTCTATGACTATAAGATGGTTGTTGACCGTCCCATTGTGGAGCAGGCTCATGAGATACAGTCACTTGCCAGGGAGCTTGAGCACTTCACTTGTGTGTTACGGGACAAGTTTGTTGCCGGAGGCATTATTGCCAAACTTCCTCAGTCATGGAGGAATTTTGCTACTTCTCTGAAGCACAAGAGATAAGAGTTCTCCGTGACAGATCTCATTGCGACTCTTGTTGGTAAAGGCTATGAGTGCGGACGCTTGTTCCGCTTATCTTTGTCAGATATTTGTAATAAAGTTGTTAATCATATTTACACGAATTTTGAATCAAATGTCTGGCACTCTCGTCTTTGTCATATTAATTTTGGTTGTATGACCCGACTAGCCAAAATGAATTTAATCCCTGATTTCACAACTGTTAAGGTATCTAAGTGCCAAGTCTGCGTGCAAGCTAAACAACCTCGCAAGTCACATACGACTGCAGAAGTGAGAAATTTAACACCACTAGAGCTCATACATTCTGATATTTGTGAGATGAATGGTGTGTTGATAAAAGGTGGAAAGAAATATTTCATGACTTTGATCGATGACTCTACGAGATATTGTCATGTGTATCTTCTAAAATCAAAATATGAGGCTTTGAGTTTCTTCAAAATCTATAAAGTTGAGGCAGAAAATCAACTTGATCAAAAGATTAAGAGGCTTAGGTCTGATCGTGGTGGAGAGTATTTTTCCAACGAGTTTGATTCCTTTTGTGTAGAACATGGCATAATTTATGAGAGGACGCCTCCCTACTCACCCTAGTCAAATGGAGTAGCCAAAAGAAAGAACCGTACTCTAACAGATTTGGTTAACATGTTAGACACATCGGGTCTTTCTAAGGAATGGTGGGGGGACGCACTATTGACTGCGTGTCATGTCCTAAACCGAGTTACCACAAAGAACAAAGAAATTACTCCATTCGAAGAATGGGATAAGAAAATATTAAAACTCTCTTACTTACGTACTTGGGGTTGTTTGGCAAAGGTTAATGTATCAATCCCCAAGAAGCGCAAGCTTAGACCAAAAACCATTGATTGTGTTTTTCTGGGCTATGCTTTTCATAGCATTGGTTATAGATTCTTGATAGTAAAATCTGAAGTGCCTGACATTCATGTCGGTACATCATGGAGTCGACTGATGCAACTTTCTTTAAGGATATCTTTCCAATGAAAGATAAACCTAACTCATAAAATCCAGAGATACCTAGTTCATCTAATCAGGAATTTGCTATATTCTCTGAACCTACCATTCCAATTGAACACTCTGAAAGTCCTAAGGAGGATGGTAATGAAATTCCTAAAAGGAGCAAGAGATAGAGGACTGCAAAGTCCTTTGGTGATGATTTCATTGTGTACCTTGTGGATGACACTCCCACTTCTATTTCAGAAGCATATGCATCTACTGATGCTGACTACTGGAAGGAAGCCGTCCATAATGAGATGAATTCCATCTTAGCTAATGGAACATGGGAGATCACTGATCTCCCTTATGGGTGCAAACCTATAGGGTGCAAGTGGGTGTTTAAGAAAAAGCTTCGACCTGATGGTACTATTAAGAAGTACAAGGCACGACTTGTGGCCAAGGGATATACTCAAAAGGAAGGTGGAGACTTCTTTGACACTTACTCACTTGTTGCCAGATTGACCACCATTCGAGTATTACTCTCATTGGCTGCCTCTCATGGTCTTCTCATTCATCAAATGGACGTTAAGACAACTTTCCTTAATGGAGAGTTGGATGAGGAAATTTACATGGATCAGCCAGATGGCTTTGTGGTAAATGGTCAAGAAGGAAAGGTGTGCAAGTTTTTGAAGTCTTTATATGGTCTAAAACAAGCCCCTAAGCAGTGGCATGAGA
This sequence comes from Avena insularis, assembly GCA_023614405.1. Classification (NCBI taxonomy): domain Eukaryota; kingdom Viridiplantae; phylum Streptophyta; class Magnoliopsida; order Poales; family Poaceae; genus Avena; species Avena insularis. Next base: position 418,558,271 of record CM042685.1, on the reverse strand, counting down.
AGTTCGAAAGAACTTTAACTGCTGCAGGCTTTGTTGTAAATGAAGCTGATAAATGTGTGTACCATCGCCATGGTGGGGGTGAGGGAGTCATCCTTTGTTTGTGTGTTGATGACATACTGATTTTCGGAACCAGCCTTAATGCAATTAAGGAGGTCAAAGATTTATTATCTCGTTCCTTTGAGATGAAGGATCTGGGAGTAGCTGATGTCATCCTGAACATCAAGCTATTGAGAGATGATGATGGTGGGATTACATTGCTTCAGTCCCACTATGTGGAAAAGATCTTGAGTCATTTCGGGTGTAGCGACTTCAAGTTTTCTCCTACACCGTATGATCCCAGTGTGTTGCTTCGAAAGAATCGAGGAAATGCTATAGACCAACTAAGATACTCTCAAATTATTGGCTCACTTATGTATTTAGCTAGTGCCACAAGGCCTGACATCGCCTTTGCTGTAAGCAAACTCAGTCGATTTGTTTCAAATCCAGGAGATGATCACTGGCATGCTCTTGAGAGAGTTATGCGATATCTAAAAGGCACTGCGAGCTATGGCATACACTATACCGAGTATCCGAGGGTACTAGAGGGTTATGGTGATTCAAATTGGATATCTGATGCTGACGAGATAAATGCCACAAGTGGATATGTATTCAAACTTGCTGGTAGCGCTGTTTCTTGGAAGTCTTGCAAGCAGACCATCTTAATGAGGTCAACTATGGAAGCGGAACTCACAAGATAGACATGAATCAAGAGTGGCTTCATGAACTCTTGATGAACTTACCTGTGATTGAAAAACCAATACCCGCAATCCTTATGAACTGCGATAATCAAACTGTGATTTTCAAGGTAAATAGTTCTAAGGATAATATGAAGTTATCAAGACATGTGAAGAGGAGACTGAAATATGTCAGGAAAATGAGAAACTCCGGAGTTATTGCATTGGATTATATTCAAACATCTAAAAACTTGGCAGATCCCTTTATAAAGGGTCTATCACGCAATGTGATAGAAAATGCATCTAAGGAGATGGGTATGAGACCCACAAATTGAGCTTTCCATAGTGATAAACCACTCTATGTGATCGGAGATCCCATGAATTAGAATTGGGAGACAAGCTGCTGGTTAGCTGAGAGGAAAGTATCCCTACTTTAATGAACAACACTCCTTAAAGATGCAATACTTTTCTATTCTGCACGGCAGGTTGATTTATTATCTTAATATGTTCTAAGTGGCTTATCCTAAGCAAAGATGTTGTCGCCACCTATATGAGTCTGACTGCTAAAACGTCGCAGTCTATGAGAGTAGGGTGCTCTCTAATAAACTCATCAAAGGTCATGGAGTATGACGTATAAGCTCCATCCGCGGGGAAGTCCCGCGGTAGCCTAGTATCGGTCAAGACTTTTTGTGAAGCTAGGTTCGCAGCAAACTTGCAGTTCAAGGCATAGTCCACTGTACAAGTTGCAGCCTAGTATAACATAAAACTCTAGGTAGAAGTTCAACTTAACAGTCTCCACTACAGCACCGGTATATAAACAATGTTTTGGAACCAAAGGAAAACTTCATGTGCCTCTGGGATCTGGTGGGGGATTGTTGGAATTTTTGCCTAAATAGGCCCAGCCGATTTATTATATGCCAACAAATTCCTAAAATACTAGAGGCTCATTTGACCCATTCATGCAAGGCAAGAGCTGGGACAAATGTTTAGTCCCACATTGCTAGTTGAGTGAAAGTTGGACCAGCTTATAAGGTGAGATCTAATACCACTTGGTAAAAAGGATGAGAAGGAGAAGGAGAGAGTTCCACACGCACGCTCCTCCTCCTCGCTCGCCTCGCCTCGTCACGTCATGACGCGCGCGCGTCGCGGGTTACGAGAATCTCGCCGAGCCGAGTTTTATTTTGCCACGCATGAATAGTATATGAATAGTCGTACAGAAGTTGAAACGTTTTGCTCGAGTGGACTTTTAATACGTGCTAAATAAATACGAACTGGATGGAGGCTGTCGCTGGGCTGCCGCTGGGCTGCCGCTTGTTCGCTTCAACTTATGTCCGTTCCTTTCATATTCTGCGCAGCCTGTCTGCCTACCCCTCTGTGACTATATAAGAGAGAGGTCGCGCCTCCTCTCAGACACACTGCCACACATCCTTTGAACCTTCAGTTCCAGAGCACTGCGCTACTTAGATCTTTCCCATCCCGTCTTACGGCGTGCACTGCGAGCCGGGACAGTAGGCCTCCGAGACCCCGCTGCTTCGAGTCTTGTACGGGAGAAGGGCGATAAGGTTTTTGGGGAGCGCTATCAGCGCGACTACTGGCTTCGTCACAGACTCCCTCACGGATAGCGAATGCGGCGACGTCTTTCCCAACGAGAACTTCTACCCCGACATCAGCACCCTTTTCCTTGACGGCATGGCCAACGACGGTTCCAACGCTGGCGGTTCCTCTTCTGCTACTGCCGTGTATATTTCTTTCTCAATCTTATTCTGATCGCATCTAAAGTTTTACGCCTTGCAGTTTGTTTGGTTATATGTCTTAATATGTATTCGTTATTTCACATGATTAGTATATTGCCTATTATTCTAATCATGTTTTATCTAGCGTTTATTATGGATAATTTGTTTGGTAAATTGCTCTTTTATTCAACAAACTCTCCTGGATCTCGGACAACAATAATGCTAAACGTACAGAAAGTTTCTTACGGAAATAAACCTACGGAATTACGTGTGAGCAGTCCGTTGGTGCTAGTCCTTCCACCTCCCGTGATTTGAGGGTTGTTATCCAACTGAATCAAGACACGTCTCTCCGTATGAAAATTCCGTAGCATTTTGTTCGTAGGTGTAGCATTGTTGCTCAGACAACCCCAACCATTGCCCAGGACCTTTTTCACTGGGAAAATCCCTTCTAGTATAAAAAAAGTTCACACCCTTCTTCTCACTTACCTTGGAGGAAACAAATTTGTTTGTAAAAGTGCCTTGGACAAGCAATTGACACATAACTTCTGTACGATCCACATTCCTTAGTAGCAATGTACACATTGTGTTTTATAGGAAGTGGGAACCAGTGCAAAAGTCTTAGAGACTAATATAGAAGAAGATAGTGATAGAGAAAACGAGAAAAATATAAAAAGATACGAAGCAATATATAATTCTTTTTATTTGTACCTGCTAACAAAGAAATTTGTTTCTCATGTTCAGTTTGTTCCTGTTTGACACTTTGTCCTTCCTTTTTTCTTTGATTGACGAGAAAAGCAAAAGACAGGAGCGTTTTAGTCTTATATCTTATAAAGTGAGCAAAGTTAGTCCTATAACTTGCAACTCGGAAGCATTTTAGTCTAATTCAAACGAATTTCTACGATTTTGACCAAATTTGTCCACGTATAGGTCCAAACTCATTTGGCATCGAATTTTTGCAAAACTACCTTGAATATATATTTCTCTAAAGTCGGCCCATCTGTATATATAGCAATATTAAAATCTAAATGTAGAGGCGGGACTCGAACTCAAAAACGTACTTCCCACTACAGACATTGTTGCTACGTGATAATATGCAGAACGATGTTTTATTATATACAATATTAATGTTTAGATGTTGGCTTACACGGGGATATAAAATACACAAAGGAGAGTGAAGTGAATCTTCGATTGGTTGAGTGTATACGTGTATACTCCCGGGTCTTTATTTTGGACATTCAAAATTACATGTTCTAAGAAAAATCTAAAAAAAGTAAATTTTCAATCAGAAATAATTTGTATTCTGGACAATATAGAAAAGAGGAAAAACATCCCTCTTGTGTCGCCCCAGAGGGCAACCAGGGGGAAACCCTAATCCCGCCCTAATCCCGCCACCGTCAGCCACCCCTCTCGTCCCTTCTCTCTCCTCGCCATCGCCAAGGTGCGCTGACGGGCAAAGCCCGGTTGGCGTCGACGGCGGCGGGGCGTTATCCCCTCTCCGCGTGGTGGTGGACACCGTGGGTCGTCAACGACGAGCAGACACGCGACGCTGGCGTGGGGCGTGGTGGCGCGGCGACGAGCACTGGTGGCAAAGATTCGGGCGCTGGTTGGCGGCGTGGAGGGTTGCGCGGTGGGGGTTGTTGCTGGCGGCAGCAGCTGCGCCCTAGATTTTGTTGGAGATATGCCCAAGAGGCAATAATAAAGAGGTTATTATCATATCTTCATGCTTATGATAAATGTTTACATACCATGCTATAATTGTATTAACCGGAAACATTAATACTTGTGTGATTTATAAACATAAAAGAGTCCCTAGTAAAGCCTCTTGTTAAACTAGTTTGTTGGTTAATATATGATCATGGTTTCCTGATCATAAACATAGAGATGTTATTAACAATAGGGTCATATCATTAGGAGAATGATGTGATGGACATACTCCTATAGTTAAGCGGAGCATAAGATCAATTTATTTTAATATAGTTCATTTGCTATAAGCTTTCTAATACATAGTAACCTAATTCCTTCGACCATGAGATCATGCTAATCACCATTATCGGAAGGATGCTTTGACAACATAAAACACCACACCGTAACTGGGTGGTTATAAAGGTGGCATTGAGTGTTCCGAAAGTATGTGTTGAGGCACATGGATCGAGAGTGGGATTTGTCCATCCATATGATGGATAGATATACTCTGGGCCCTCTCGATGGAATGTCATCCAATTAGCTTGCAAGCATGTGACTGGCTCATAAGGGATCACATATCACGGGAACAAGAAAAGAGTATTTATCGGTAACGAGGTTGAACTAGGTATACAGAGATACCGACGATCAAACCTCGGATAAGTAAACTATTGCGAGACAAAGGGAAATTGGTATTGTATGTAAGTGGTTCATTCGATCACAAAGTAACCATAGAAATATGTGGGAGCCATATGAATTTCCAGATTCCTCTATTGGTTATTGATCGGAGAAGTGTCTCGGTCATTTCCATATAATTCACGAACCGTAGGGAGACACACTTAAGGATTCAATGTTGTTTAGTAGATATGGAATGTAAGTAGGGAAACCGAATGTTGTTCGGAATCTCAGATGGGATCCGGGATATCACGAGGAGATCCGAAATGGTCTATAGAATAAGGTTCATATAAGGAAAGTCCGATTCCGGAGTTCAGGAATGATTCCGATGTTTTCATCGGAGAGGTTCTAGAATGGTCTAGAAGGTTCACCAGACCGGAAGGGGAATGATCCATGAATGTGTCATGGTTAAGTGGGATGATTGGATCATGTCCTAGGTCACCTTGGTTGGGCATTTGCGAGAGAGAAATAAAGCTCTAAATTGAAAGTCAAAAGGGAGGTTTGAAAAGTCAAACTGGAACAATAGTTTCCTGGTGGAAGAAGGAAAGAGTCATTCCTTCTATCCAACTTGGGTTTGGGTATGGATTCAAACTCCCCTTTCCCAAGCTGCTCTCCCTCTCATAAATAGAGGGGGAGGGCTGCCCCAAAGCACACAACACCGGCCCTCCCCACCCGTGCACCGTCGCCTCCGCCGCCACGTGCCGCCGCCGGCCCGTCGCCGTCGCCCTAGCCTTCCCCACCCGTGCACCGCCGCCGCCGCCACCAGCCTTCGCCGCCGGCCCGTCGCCGTCTCCCGAGCCGCCGTCGACACCTCCTCCTCCCCTCCGACCTTCTAAACCTAGATCATCGGAAACCCTAGATCCACCATAACTCGCACCGACTTAGGCGAAGCCCTCCGGGATCTTCCCCCTACTTCCGACACCATGTCGTCGTGCTGCCGGAATCGCGAGGGGAGAACTACAACCTCCGCTGCCTACTGGAACAAGGGAGAGGAAGGTCTTCATCGAAAATCAACGTGTGACCGATCGCGAAGCGCCGGAACGAAGCGCCAGAAGGATCGTCTACGCGATCTTGAGATCGGCAAGTGTACGACTACATCACCCACGAGAATCTGCTCTTGTTAACCGCTTTGAAATCTTTGAGGGTGAGTACTCTAATCGACTCGTTGCTTCAATCTAGTAGATAGATCTTGGCTTGTTTTTATGTATGCGGTAGAATTTTTTTGTTTTCCATGCTACAAACCCCTACAGTGGTATCAGAGCCGTATCTATATGTAGATCTGTTGCACGAGTAGAACACAATGATCATTGTGGGCGTTGATGCTTTTGTTGTCGATTGCTTCTTATGTACTTTGCATCTTGCGAGATGGTGGGATGAAGCAGCCCGGGCTAACCTTACATGACATCGTTCATGAGACTTGCTCCACGCTTGACATGCAACTTGTATTGCATAAGTGGCTTTGCGGGTGCCTGTTTCTCCCAAGTCCCAACATAGTGAAGATTCAATTTACAACGAGTAATTGACAATACTAGTATCAACATTGTTGTTCTTGTTCGTAAGTTAGTATGACACTTATTGAAAGCCCCAAACCACGTAAAACATGCAAAGAAAATTAGAGGCGTCTAACTTTATTTTACAGGGGTGTGTTGTGATGTGATATGGCCATGATTATGATTATATATGATGTATGCAATGTTCCTTATTATAAGTCGACAACCGACAGGAGCCTTATGGTTGTCTTTTAATTTTGTTAAGACCTGCGTGTCTATTACTCAAAGTAGTTGTAATAGTTGATGTTGCTGGACGACAACCATGGAGCAGTGCCATTGACCTTGACGCCATACTGGTAATGATGGAGATCGGAAGCACAAGAAGAAAGGCCATATCAATCACATATTATGAATTGCATGTGATGTTAATCCTTTTATGCATCTTGTATTGCTTAGTTCGCGACAGTAGCATTATAAGATGATCCCTCTCACAAAATATCAAGTTATAGAGTGTTCGTCCTTAGTAGGCACCATTGCCAAAGCTCGTTGTTTTGAAGCACCACGTGATGATCGGGTGTGTTAGATTCTGCGAGTGTATACAACAGGAGCAAGCCAGATTTGCTCATGCTGAAGCTAAGGTTTGATCTTGACGAGCCTAGCATGTACATACATGGTATCGAAACACAGAATACCGAAAGGTAAAGCATGAGTCATATAGATGATATGATGAACATGATGATTGTTCGCCTTTGAAACTACATCAAGCCACGTGATGATTGGACTTGGTATAGTGGATTTGGTTCATGTAATCACTAAAACAACATGAGGGATATTGTTTTGAGTGGGAGTTCAACAAAAATATGATTAAAAGTTGAACACTATTTATCATAAATTAAATCAAAGTGAATTTGCATAGTTGTTGTAGTCATTGGCATTCTTTTACCACCTTGCGCTTAGTTATAATTGAGATAATAGAACTATAAAATTCTGGTTAATTACTTTATGAACTGGTATCGTATTGTTTTGAAGTATTAATCTAAAGTTTAAAAGTCCTATTGCAAACTTTCAGTAAGTTTCGGTTACTCCATGAAGTTTAATAGTTGGTATTAAATCAAGAGTAACAATTCCAGTATTAGTATATAAATATCATGTTTGTCTCCATGATTCTTGATATTCAAAAGATTGTTTTAATATCAAGGTTATCTGGGAGCTGAAAGAATTGTTTCAGAAACCATCATGTGTGAAAGATATTGTGATATCTGAAACAAAGTTTTGGTTGCAACATGATAGAGAATAATATGGCAAAAGTCATGTTCTCATATTTGATGAGAATTTGCAAAAGGTTGGAGACGCTGGTCGTCTTAATCCTCCAAAAGGTTTTGAAGAGCAACATTATACTCGCAATTCACCCTTATAAGCTGAATTAGCTTGATCATGAATAGTTTCATGATAAGGATGAATATTTCATGTAGGTAAAATCTTTACTACGGTAAAAGATTACTAAAGAATGGAATTTGAAAGGATAGCAAACATTTGATGATGGTGATCTACTTCAAAGTGCAAGTCCAAAGACATTGGTATTTAACTATACATGTTTTGGACTATGTGTCATAAGTATGGCGCCACTGTTGATGTTGATAGATTATTTTGAAAGGATAAAGAAATACTGAAAGAGAAATATAAGAAATATTTGGCGGAAAAGAAAAGACTAGAATTGTTCAGCTTAGGATATACATGTTATGGATGTATTCTTTGCTTGTTAAAACAATGTAGTTCTTAAGTATTGGATACTGGATTTGTTGGTGTGAATCGTCAGACGAAACAACACAATTCATGAATTGCAATGGCCTAGGTAACTAGCAAGAGAATATGTGATTATGTTCATCGAGAACAAATAAAGTATTGATATGTTTCTCATTGATATAAAAGTTTTCCTTCAAGATTTGTTTTATCAGGTATTATAAGAACAAAAGCGTTGTTCAAATAATTGCCGTAATCCATAAAAGATGGATGATTTAAAAATGTCGTTGGATAAATCACATCCATAAAACTAGTGCTAAAAATGTCGAAAGACAAATTGATTGAAATATCACTTAGGAAGTGACATCGCCGTTTAAATTATATTGGAAAGAAATCATGAAGAAACTCCATGTGGATAGAATTTTGGAGTCTTTTGATTTTTGATCAAATAACGCTTGTGAAACTTTCCTAGAGATAATTAAAACTCCGTGCATAGGCCAAAGGGAACAGATGACTAGCTTATTAGACCTTGTACATATTGATGTACGAAGTCCATTACGTGTGGTCATGAGCGATGGATTTCAACTTCATATGCTTTCTCCAAAAATTTGAGTAAATATATGAATATTTACTTAATAAGGATGAAGTGTGAAACATTTGAAAATGTTCGAATACTTTCAAGATGAAGTGGAAAATCATTGTAACAAGAATATAAGTAGTTTATGATAAGGTCATAAAGGAAGATATTTGAGTTACAAGTTTAGCATAACACCTAAAGATTTGAGGAATCGTTCCATGAATTTGCGTTTCACGAAACACCATATGAGTATGGAATAATCGTGAAATGCAATAAAACATTGGTAAGATCAAAGGTGTAATTCATAAAAACTGCCATTATATTTTAAAGATTAAAAGCTTTAGAGACTACCGTTTTTTTTTCACTGAAAAGAGCTCCATCATAATCCGTTGAAATGACACCATATAAAGTTATGGTTTGGGATAAAACCCAAGTTGTCCTTTCTTAAACATTGGTATGCTATGCATAAGAAAGATGTTTGCAACCAAAATCGGATGAACATATCTTTGTATGTTATTTCGAATAATCGTTGAGTATTTCTCCATAACACCAAAGACAAATATGTTTGTCGCTTAGAACGTCAAGTTTCTTTGAGAAAGGAATTTTCCATGAAAAGTTAAGTGGGAGGACAATAGAACTCTGATAAGGTTAAGAGAACCTTAGCTATATGTGCAAAGTTGCACAGCGCCAAAAAGTGTTTCGGAGGCAGCAACAATGCTCATGGCTCACGTGCCTCAAAGGTTATGGTCACAGAGGTCTAAGTTCCTATTGAACCTGGTAGGTCGGGTAAATAATCAAACACTAGGATTTGAAAGTAAATCTTGTTGTTTGACAATGATAGACCGACTACATGCAAAGAAGCGATGATGCGCCCTGACTCTGTCAAATGGCTTGAAGCCATAAAATCCGTGATAGGTCCATACACGAGAAATCAAGCTTTGAACTTGAAAGACCCTTTGGAAAGGTGTAAGGCCTTACAGTCGTGTTTGGATCTATAAAGAAATAGACATGGATGTTTCACATCTATGAAATAGTCGACATGTTGGGAAAGAGTTCACAACAGTGTTCAAAGGTTGACTATGACAAGGTTTGATCTTTCATAGCGATATTTAGTCTAAAACGTATTAATGTAGCAACCACCACATATAATTTTGTTATGTGGTAGTTGAATAAACAAAACAAGTTCTTCTAATGGAATGGTTACCTAAGACGTGTGCATGACACGGTCCAAAGGGTTCTGTTAATTCAAAGGATGCTAAAAGCATATGCAAACTTCAATGGTTGAAGTAAGCATCACGGAGTTGGAATCTTCACTATGATGAAACTATTAAAAGAGTTTAATTTCATTGGAGACGATGAAGATGCTTGCATTTGCAAGAAATTAAGTGGGAGCGCTAAAACATGTTTCTAATACATTATGTGGAAGACATATTGTTGATTGGAAATGATGTATGTTTTTATTAACACGTGTTAAGAATTTCATCTCGATGAAAGGCTTAGGCAAAACCAGAATATTTGGCATCAATATCTATATAGATAGATTGAGACGCTAATATGGTTGTGCCAAATGTACATAAATGAGATATTGAATGAGTTCAATAAGGAAATGACAAGAAAGGTTCTTGCCACACAGAAAGGATTGAATCGAAATTCAAGTGTATTGACACTTGGTAAGTGAAACAAAGATTCAAGTATAGATTGATACTTGATGTATGAAATCACAAAGAGTATTTATATCAATCATACTGTGATATGTACAAATCCAGATATGTCCTATGCTCTAAATGTGATGAGCATGTACCAGAATAATTCATAAGATGATCATTGGACGATAGTAAGGATATTCTTATGATCTCCTGGAAGAACTAAGAATATATTATTTTGTAGAAGTGACAAATAGATGGTTAGTTCATTGTAAAAGGTACTACATTGATACTAGTTTTGTCACAAAGTACAAATTAAGTTTATCTCAATCTAAACTAAGGGTGGCACAATATAATGGAAAGTAAGTTCCATAATGGATTTGGATGAGTTTCAAAGTCAAGACATTGTGACAGATACTACAACAAGAGGCTAAGTATATGACTGCTATTATAGCAGCAAAAGAGGGCTTTTGTGTCAAATAGTTTGTTATCAAACTAGGTGTAGTTCATAGCAGGATAGTACTATGAAGATATATTGTACGACAATATTGTAAACATGTTTTAATCCCAAGGAACTAAAGGTCTCACCAAAGGACCAAAATTATACAAAGCCATCTCATTAGAGAATGGGTGATGCGTAGAGACGCAAAGACATGCAATTACACACGGACCTGAAAGAGTCGGATCCGAAGATCAGTTGATCACTAGCAATCGTGTAAATACAACACCGGAAAACCATAGGTGTTAAATACACAAAGATTTGAAACTAGATTATTGTCTCTAGTGCAAGTGGGAGACTGTTGGAGATATGCCCAAGAGGCAATAATAAAGAGGTTATTATCATATCTTCATGCTTATGATAAATGTTTACATACCATGGTATAATTGTATTAACCGGAAACATTAATACTTGTGTGATTTGTAAACATAAAAGAGTCCCGAGTAAAGCCTCTTGTTAAACTAGCTTGTTCGTTAATATATGATCATGCTTTCCTGATCATGAACATAGAGATGTTATTAACAACATGGTCATATCATTAGGAGAATGATGTGATAGACATACTCCTATAGTTAAGCGTAGCATAAGATCACGTCATTTTAATATAGTTCATTTGCTATAAGCTTTCTGATACATAGTAACCTAATTTCTTCGACCGTGAGATCATGCTAATCACCATCACCGGAAGGATGCTTTGATGACATCAAACACCACACCGTAACTGGGTGGTTATAAAGGTGACATTGAGTGTTCGGAAAGTATGTGTTGAGGCACATGGATCAAGAGTGGGATTTGTCCATCCATATGACGGATAGATATACTCTGGGCCCTCTCGGTGGAATGTCATCCAATTAGCTTGCAAACATGTGACTGGCTCACAAGGGATCACATATCACGGGAACGAGAAAATAGTACTTATCGGTAACGAGGTTGAACTAGGTATGCAGAGATACCGACGATCAAACCTCGGATAAGTAAACTATCGCGAGACAAGGGGAAATTGGTATCGTATGTAAGTGGTTCATTCGATCGCAAAGCAATCGTAGAAATATGTGGGAGCCATATGAATTTCTAGATTCCTCTATTGGTTATTAATCGGAGAAGTGTCTCGGTCATGTCCGCATAATTCACGAACCGTAGGGAGACACACTTAAGGATTCGATGTTGTTTAGTAGATATGGAATATAAGTAGGGAAACCGAATGTTGTTCGAAATCTTGGATGGGATTCGAGATAACACGAGGAGATCCGGAATGGTCTGGAGAATAAGATTCATATAAGGAAAGTCCAATTCCGTAGTTCGGGAATGATTCCGATGTTTTCATTGGAGAGGTTATAGAAGGGTCTAGAAGGTTCACCGGACCGGAAGGGGAATGGTCCATGGATGTGTCATGGTTAAGTGGAATGATTGGATCATGTCCTAGGTCATTTTTGTTGGGCATTTGCGAGAGAGAAATAAAGCTCTAAATTGAAAGTCAAAAGGGAGGTTTGAAAAATCAAACTGGAACAATAGTTTCCTGGTGGAAGAAGGAAAGAGTCATTCCTTCTATCCAACTTGGGTTTGGGTATGGATTCAAACTCCCCTTTCCCAAGCTGCTCTCCCTCTCATAAAAAGAGGGGGAGGGCTGCCCCAAAGCACACAACACCGGACCTCCCCACCCGTGCACCGTCGCCTCCGCCGCCACGTGCCGCCGCCGGCCCGTCGCCGTCGCCCTAGCCGCCATCGATACCTCCTCCTCGTCTCCGGCCTTATAAAACTAGATCACCGAAAACCCTAGATCCACCATAACTCGCACCGACTTAGGCGAAGCCCTGCGGGATCTTCCCTCTGCTTCCGACACCATGCCGTTGTGCTGCCAGAATCACGAGGGGAGAACTACAACCTCCGCTGCCTGCTAGAACAAGGGAGAGGAAGGTCTTCATCGAGTACCGAACGTGTGACCGACTGCGGAAGCGCTGCCGGAACGCAGCGCCAGAAGGATCGTCTATGCGATCTTGAGATCGGCAAGTGTACGACTACATCACCCACGAGAATCTGCTCTCGTTAACCACTTTGGAATCTTCGAGGGTGAGTACTCTAATCGACTCGTTGCTTCAATCTAATAGATAGATCTTGGCTTGTTTGTATGCATGCGGTAGAATTTTTTTGTTTTCCATGCTACGAACCCCTACAGATATAGCTGCTGATGACCGACGTGGACCTCCTCTGGCTAGGGCAGGGCCCTAAGCGGCGCGGTGGTCCACAGCCGGCGCGCCTTCTACTGTCTCGGCACGGCGGATCGCGAGGGCGGGTGAGCTCAGGACAAGCAGCGCAACACACGACGGGTTACACGATAGTGGCGAAGGTAGGGTGACGCCGTGACGCGGCTACTAACGACGGTGGTGGTAGGTGGGCAACACAACGCCCTGGTGCAGCAATGCGGCGGTGGAAACTTTACGGGCCTCGTCTGGACTGTCCAGGACCAAACAAGGCCTGGTGTGTTTCTGATGTTGCGTCCGGTCAGCAACCACCTCCGGCGATGGAGGGTGGGCCCCCTCGATGGGCGGCCATGCGGTCTTGTGTGACGGATGTTCCGTCGTTGACCTACCCCGCCTGCGCTGACATCTCTACCACGTGGCATGTTGTTCTTGGGCCTGAGCTCTCGGACACCAGGGCGGTGGCCCCGTAAGGTGGTCTTCAAGGGAGTCCCTTCGGCAGTGTCGCTGTCGCCCCTCCCCTTCTTGGAGGTGCTGCTTGGTACGTGGCACTTTGGAATGCTAGATGTGCGGCGGTACTTTTTCGGTGGGCACAACGGTGGCGAGTTGTTGGAGATATGCTCTAGAGGCAATAATAAATGAAGTTATTATTATATATTTGTGTTTTATATAAATGTTTACATTCATGCTATAACAGTATTAACCGGAAACATTAATACTTGTGTGATTTGTAAACTAAATTTGAGTCCCTAGTAAAGCCTCTTTATAGTACTAGCTTGTTGGTTAATAGATGATCATGGTTTCCTGATCATGAACATTGAGATGTTGTTAACAACAAGATCATATCATTAGGAGAATGGTATGATGGACATACTCCTATAGATAAGCGTCGCATAAAGATCAAGTAATTTTAATAGTTCAATTGCTATAAGATTTCTGATACATAGTAACCTAATTCCTTCGACCATGAGATCATGCTAATCACCATACCAGAAGGATGCTTTGATGACGTCAAACACCACACCGTAATTGGGTGGCTATAAAGATGGCATTGAATGTTCGGAAAGTATGGGTTGAGGCACATGGATCAAGAGTGGGATTTGTCCATCCATATGACAGATAGATATACTATGGGCCCTCTCGGTGGAATGTCATCCAATTAGCTTGCAAGCATGTGACTGGCTCACAAGGGATCACATACCACGGGAACGAGAAAAGAGTACTTATCGATAACGAGGTTGAACTAGGTATGCAGAGATACCGACGATCAAAACCTTGGATAAGTAAAACATCGTGAGACAAAGGGAAATTGGTATCGTATGTAAGTGGTTTATTCGATCGCAAAGTAATCATAGAAATATGTGGGAGCCATATGAATTTCTAGATTCCTCTATTGGTTATTGATCGGAGAAGTGTCTCGGTCATGTCCGCATAATTCACGATTCATAGGGAGACACACTTAAGGATTCGATGTTGTTGTGTAGTTATGGAATGATGAGTAAGAGACCAAATGTTGTTCGGAGTCTCGGTTGGGATCCGGGATATACGAGGAGATCTGGAATGGTCCGGAGAATAAGATTCATATAAGGAAAGTCCTGTTTCAGAGTTCGGAAATGATTTCGGTGTTTTCACTAGGATTGTTCTAGAAGGATCCGGAAGATCCGACACTCCGGAGGGGAAGGGTACATGGATGTGTCATGACAATATGGAATGGTTGCATCATGTACTAGGTCACTTGGCTGGGCAAAATAAAGAGAGAAATCAAATCGAAGTTTGAAAGTCAAACGCCAATTTGAAAAGTCAAATCTCAAGTTTGTTTGGTCGAGGGAGAGTAGGAAACCTACTTGGGGAGGAAGTCCCCTCCCTCCAGCCCGCCGTCCAAGGAGGAAGAGTTGGAGGAGGACTCCCTCCTCCCAACCGGCCACCCTCCACCTATATAAGGAGGGGTAGGGCTGCCCCCTACCCACACACCTCCTCACCAAGGCCTCTCTCATACTCCACCATACTCGCTCCGTCTTAAGGCGAAGCCCTGCGAGATCTCCTCTCTACTTCCGACACCACGCCGTCGTGCTGCCGGAATCGCGAGGAGCGTGCTACAACCTCTGCTGCCTGCTGGAACAAGGGAGAGGAAGGTCTTCATCGAAAATCGAACGTGACCGACGCGGAAGCGCCGCGTTAGCGCGGAAGGATCGCTCACGCGATCTTGAGATCGGCAAGAGTACGACTACATCACCCACGAGAATCTGCTCTCGTTAACCGCTTTGGAATCTTCGAGGGTGAGTTCCTCTATCGACTCGTTGCTACAATCTAGTAGATAGATCTTGGCTTGTTTGTTTGCATGCGGTAGAATTTTTTTGTTTTCCATGCTACGAACCCTTACAGTGGTATCAGAGCCAGGTTTATATGTAGATCTGTTGCACGAGTAGAACACCATGGTCATTATGGGCGGTGGTGCTTTTATTATCAATTGCTTTTGTGTACTTTGCATCTTGCGGTATGATTGGATGAAACGGCCCGGGCTAACCTTACATGACATCGTTCATGAGACTTGCTCCACGGTCAACATGCAACTTGTATTGCATAAGTGGCTTTGCGGGTGCCTGTCTCTCCCATCATAGTATAGATCCAATTTACAACGGGCACTTGATAGTTCAAGCATCAACGTTGTGGTTCTTGTTCGTAAGTTAGAACGACACTTATTGAAAGCCCCAAACCACATAAAATATGCAAAGAAAATTAGAGGCGTCTAACTTTGTTTTGCAGGGGTGTACTGTGATGTGATATGGCCATGATTGTGATTATATTTGATGTATGCAATGTTCCTTATTGTAAGTTGGCAACCGGCAGGAGCCATATGGTTGTTTTTAAATTCCGTTAAGACCCCCATGTCTATTCAAAGTAGTTGTAATAGTTGAAGCTGGTGGACGACAACCATGAAACGGCGCCATTGACCTTGACGCCATACCGGTGATGATGGAGATCATGTTCGTGCTTGAAGATGGAGATCGGAAGCACAAGAAGAAAGGCCATATCATATCACATATTATGAATTGCATGTGATGTCAATCCTTTATGCATCTTGTATTGCTTAGTTAACGACTGTAGCATTATAAGATGATCCCTCAAGCACACAAATTTCAAGTTTTAAAGTGTTCATTTTTAGTAAGCACCGTTGCTAAAGCTCGTTGTTTCGAAGCACCACGTGATGATCGGGTGTGTTAGATTCTGCGAGTGTATACAACGTGAGCAAGCCAGATTTGCTCATGCGGAAGCTAAGGTTTGATCTTGACGAGCCTAGCATGTACAGACATGGTCTCGGAACACGGATCACCGAAAGGTAAAGCATGAGTCATATAGTAGATATGATGAACATATTGATTGTTCGCCATTGAAGCTACATCAACTCTCATGATGATCAGTTTTGATGTGGTGGATTTGGTTTGTGTGATCACTAAAACAATTTGAGGGATATTGTTTTGAGTGGGAGTTCACCTAGATTAATTTAACTATTAATTAGAACTCAATTTGTCATAAACTTAGTCTAAATTATTGCAAATATGTTGTAGATCAATGGCGACCCCTACCATCAATTTTAATGCGTTATAGAGAAAGAAAAGTTGAAAAACAATGGAAGCAACTTTGCGGATTGGTTTCGCAATTTGAGGATTGTCCTCAATGCTGGTATTTTGACCTATGTGCTGGATGCACCGCTGGGTGACCCGCCCGCAGCTACTGCTACCGATGAAGTAAAGAATGTTTACCTCACTCGGAAGAATCAGTACTCCATAGTTCAGTGTGCTATCTTGTATGGTTTGGAATCGGAGCTTCAGAAAAGGTTTGAGAACCATGACCCACATGATATTGTCCGTGAACTCAAAATGATATTTGAGGCTCACGCGGCAGTTGAGAGGTATGAGGCTTCTGAAAAGTTCTTTAACTGCAAGATGGAAGAGGGCAGCTCCGTCAGTGAGCATATGCTTAAGATGTCCGGGCACGCAAACAAACTCCAAAGTTTGGGTATAGTGATTCCTAATTCTTTGGGAATTCACCGTGTCCTCCAATCACTACCGCCAAGTTACAAGAACTTTGTGATGAACTACAATATGCAAAACATGGACAAGACGTTGCCAGAACTCTTCTCCATGTTGAAATCTGCAGAAGTGGAGATCAAGAAAGAGCACCAAGTGTTGTTGGTCAATAAGACCACCAAATTCAAGAAAGGCAAGTCTAAGCAAAAGGGAAACTTCAAGAAGGGCGGTAAGAAAGTTGCCGCGCCGGCGAAGAAGACCAAGGCTGGGCCCAAGCGATCTCGAGTGCTTTTGCAAGGGAGAGGGTCCGAAGCGGAATTGCCCAAAGTACTTGGCGGATTTGAAGAACGGCAACATCAAGAAGAAAGGTATATCCGATATACATGTTATTGATGTGTATCTCACTAGTACTCGTAGTAGTGCCTGGGTATTTGATACTGGTTTGGTTGCTCATATTTGTAACTCGAAATAGGTGCTGCAGAATAAACAGAAGCTAGCGAAGAACGAGGTCATGATGCGCGTTGGAAATGGATCAAAGGTTGATGTGATCGCGGTCGGCACGCTACCTCTTCATCTACCATCGGGATTAGTTTTATACTTAAATAATTGTTATTTGGTGCCTGTGTTGAGCATGAACATTATATCTGGATCATGTTTATTGCGAGACGGTTACTTGTTTAAGTCCGAGAATACTGGTTGTTCGATTTATATGAGTAATATGTTTTATGCACATGCACCTTTGATAGATGTTCTATTCTTATTGAATCTCGATTGTGGTAATACACACATTAATAATATTGAAGCTAAACATTTGAAATTGAGCGATAACTCGACCTATATGTGGCACTATCGTCTTGGTCACATTGGAGTGAAGCGTATGAAGAAACTCCATTCCGATGGACTTCTTGAATCACTTGATTTAGAATGACTTGAAAGATGCGAAGCATGTCTGATGGGTAAAATGACTAAGACTCCATTTTCTGGTATGATGGAGCGAGCTACGGACTTATAGGAAATCATACATACTGATGTGTGTGGCCCAATGAGTGTAGCATCGCGTGGTGGTTATCGTTATGTTCTTACCTTCACGGATGACTTGAGTAGATATGGGTATATCTATTTCATGAAACATAAGTCTGAAACTTTCGAGAAGTTTAAGGAATTTCAAAGTGAGGTAGAGAATCAACATAACAAGAAGATTAAATTTCTACGATCTGATTGTGGAGGTGAATATCTAAGTTACGAGTTTGGCGAGCATTTGAAGACATGCGGAATACTTTCACAATTGACACCGCCGGCAACACCACAGCGTAATGGTGTGTCCGAACATCGTAATCGAACTCTCTTAGATATGGTTCGTTCTATGATGTCACTTACAGATTTACCGCTATCGTTTTGGGGTTATGCATTAGAAACAACCGCATTCACTTTAAATAGGGCACCATCTAAATCCGTTGAAACGACACCGTATGAATTATGGTTTGGGAAGAAACCTAAATTGTCGTTCCTTAATGTTTGGGGTTGCGAAGCCTATGTCAAGAAGTTACAGCCGGACAAGCTTGAACCCAAAGCGGAAAAATGCGTCTTCATAGGATACCCGAAGGAAACTATTGGGTATACCTTCTATCATAGATCCGAGGGCAAAATCTTCGTTGCTAAGAATGGATCCTTTCTAGAGAAGGAGTTTCTCTCAAAAGAAGTGACTAGAAGGAAAGTAGAACTCGACGAGGTTGTTGAACCTTCTCTCGAACTTGCGAGTAGCGCAGCACCGGAAGTAGTTTCTGTGGTGCCTACACCAATAAGAGAGGAAGCTAATGATGATGATCATCAAACTTCGGTTGAAGTTGCTACAGAACCTCGCAGGTCAACGAGAACTCGTACCAGTCCTGATTGGTATGATCCCGTTATGAGTGTCATGTTGGTGGACAACACCGATGACCCTGCGACCTATGAGGAAGCGATGATGAGCCCAGATTCCAATAAATGGCAAGAAGCCATGAAATCCGAGATTGGATCCATGTACGAAAATCAAGTATGGACTTTGGTGGACTTACCGGATGGCCGGAAGGCTGTCAAGAACAAATGGATTTTCAAGAAGAAAACAGATGCTGATGGTAATGTTACTGCCTATAAACCTCGACTTGTCAAAAAAGGGTTTCGAAAAATTCAAGGAGTTGACTAGGATGAGACTTTCTCACCAATAGCGAAGCTAAAGTCTGTGAGTATTATGTTAGCAATCGCTGCATATTATGATTATGAGATATGGCAGATGGATGTCAAAACGATGTTCCTCAATGGATACATTGATGAAGAGTTGTATATGATGCAACCCAAAGGTTTTATCGATCCTAACGATGCTAACAAGGTATGCAAACTTCAACGGTTCATATATGGATTAAAGCAAGCATCCCGAAGTTGGAATCAACGTTTTGATAAGGTAATCAAAAGTTTTGGTTTTATACAAACTTATGGAGAAGCTTGTATTTACAAGAAAGTGAGTGGGAGCTCTGTAGCATTCTTAATACTATATGTAGATGACATGTTGTTGATTGGGAATGATGTAGACCTTCTTAATAGTGTCAAAGATTATTTGAATAATAGTTTTTCAATGAAAGATATTGGCGAAGCAGCTTACATATTAGGCATAAAGATTTATAGAGATAGATCGAGACGCCTAATATCATTGTCACAAAGTACATATTTGGACAAAGTTCTAAAGAGGTTTGGAATGGAAGATAGCAAGAAAGGGTTCTTGCCCATGTTGTCTAATCGACCTTGAGTAAAACTCAAAGTCCAGCAACGGCAGAAGATAGAGAAAGGATGAGTAAGACTCCCTATGCCTCAGCCATAGGATCTCTAATGTATGCCATGCTATGTACTAGACCCGACATTGCATATGTTGTTAGTTTGACTAGTAGATATCGAAGTGATCCAGGAGTGGATCATTGGACAGTGGTCAAAAACATTCTTAAGTACTTGAGAAGAACTAAGGATATGGTTCTTTCTTATGGAGGTGATGAACAGCTCGTTGTTAATAGTTACACCGATGCTAGTTGGAACACCGATCCGGATGATTCTAAATCTCAATCTGGATACGTATTTACTTTGAATGATGCAGCAGTTAGCTGGAGGAGTGCAAAGCAAAGCATTGTGGCGAGATCTTCAACTGAATCGGAATACATAGCTGCTTCGGAGGCTTCACAAGAAGCGATATGGATGAAGGAGTTCATTACATAGCTCAATGTGGTTCCAAGTGCGCTGGACCCAATGTCTATCTACTGTGATAACATGGGCGCCATAGCCAATGCGCAAGAACCAAGGTCACACAAGAAGCTGAAGCACATCAAGCTACGTTTTCACGCTATTCGAGAACATGTCCAAGATGGTGACATAAAGATTTGCAAAGTACACACAGATCTGAATGTGGCGGATCCGTTGACTAAACCTCTCTCGAGGGTAAAACATGACCAACACCAAACTGCCATGGGTGTTCGGTATATTACCATGTAATCTAGATTAGTTGACTCTAGTGCAAGTGGGAGACTGTTGGAGATATGCCCTAGAGGCAATAATAAATGAAGTTATTATTATATATTTGTGTTTATGATAAATGTTTACATTCATGCTATAACAGTATTAACCGGAAACATTAATACTTGTGTGATTTGTAAACTAAATTTGAGTCCCTAGTAAAGCCTCTTTATAGTACTAGCTTGTTGATTAATAGATGATCATGATTTCCTGATCATGAACATTGAGATGTTGTTAACAACAAGATCATATCATTAGGAGAATGGTATGATGGACATAGTCCTATAGATAAGTGTAGCATAAAGATCAAGTCATTTTAATAGTTCAACTGCTATAAGCTTTCTCATACATAGTAACCTAATTCCTTCGACCATGAGATCATGCTAATCACCATCACCAGAAGGATGCTTTGATGACGTCAAACACCACACCGTAACTGGGTGGCTATAAAGATGGCATTGAGTGTTCGGAAAGTATGGGTTGAGGCACATGGATCAAGAGTGGGATTTGTCCATCCATATGACGGATAGATATACTCTGGGCCCTCTCGGTGGAATGTCATCCAATTAGCTTGCAAGCATGTGACTGGCTCACAAGGGATCACATATCACGGGAACGAGAAAAGAGTACTTATCGGTAATGAGGTTGAACTAGGTATGCAGAGATACCGACGATCAAAACCTCGAATAAGTAAAACATCGTGAGACAAAGGGAAATTGGTATCGTATGTAAGTGGTTCATTCGATCGCAAAGTAATCGTAGAAATATGTGGGAGCCATATGAATTTCCAGATTCCTCTATTGGTTATTGATCGGAGAAGTGTCTAGGTCATGTCCGCATAATTCACGAATCGTAGGGAGACACACTTAAGGATTCGATGTTGTTGTGTAGTTATGGAATGATGAGTAAGAGGCCGAATGTTGTTCGGAGTCTCGGTTGGGATCCGGGATATCACGAGGAGATCCGGAATGGTCCGGAGAATAAGATTCATATAAGGAAAGTCCTGTTTCGGAGTTCGGAAATGATTCCGGTGTTTTCACCAGGAATGTTCTAGAAGGATCCGGAAGATCAGGCACTCCGGAGGGGAAGGGTACATGGATGTTTCATGACAATATGGAATGGTTGCATCATGTACTAGGTCACTTGGCTGGGCAAAATAAAGAGAGAAATCGAATCGAAGTTTGAAAGTCAAACGCCAATTTGAAAAGTCAAATCTCAAGTTTGCTTGGTGGAGGGAGAGTAGGAAACCTACTTGGGGAGGAAGTCCCCTCCCTCCACCCCGCCGTCGAAGGAGGAGGAGTTGGAGGAGGACTCCCTCCTCCCAAACGGCCATCCTCCACCTATATAAGGAGGGGTAGGGCTGCCCCCTACCCACACACCTCAAACCCTAGCTCTGGCGCCTCCACCTCCAAGTGCAGCCGCCGCCTAGGGTTTCCCCTCCAACTCGGCGACTTGGGGCTTCCCCAAGCCCGAGCCGCCGGCCACACCCTCCCCTTGGTGCCCTCTAAACCCTAGATCACCGAGGCCTCTCTCATACTCCACCATACTCGCTCCGGCTTAAGGCGAAGCCCTGCGAGATCTCCCCTCTACTTCCGACACCACGCCGTCGTGCTGCCGGAATCGCGAGGAGAGTGCTACAACCTCCGCTGCCTGCTGGAACAAGGGAGAGGAAGGTCTTCATCGAGTACCAAACGTGTGACCGACTGCGGAAGCGCTGCCGGAACGCAGCGCCGGAAGGATCGTCTACGCGATCTTGAGATCGGCAAGAGTACGACTACATCACCCACGAGAATCTGCTCTCCTTAACCGCTTTGGAATCTTCGAGGGTGAGTTCCTCTATCGACTCGTTGCTACAATCTAGTAGATAGATCTTGGCTTGTTTGTTTGCATGCGGTAGAATTTTTTTGTTTTCCATGCTACGAACCCCTACACGAGTTACCTTCATTCTCATCGCACCGCCGATATCGGTTTTATTTACTTTTCATTCTTCTTGTTTTTGTTGTTTGGGCTTGGCTTGTATGTTGTGCCCCAACATTGTTCGGAATGTTGTATTAGTTGGTTGCTATATTAATATAGCTGGGCATAAAACCTGTTTCGAGAGACTACATAGAAAAGACAAAATTAGAGATCTAGGTTTATAAATGGCGCATCTTCAAATTTTGTCTGACTATATTAGAAAAATATTTTTGACAGTACAGCTAGCTACTAGCTTAACGACTAAGCTATACGATAGATATTGTGGACCGTGTTGATATGTACATAGTGAGATGATTTGGTATTGGCGACACAGTATTTTTACGTGTTGTATGCACTTATATAGTATAAAAAATTTACATCGCTCAGAAAAACAAAACTATTATTTGACGTAATGGCTAGTGCGGATGGTTAGCGCGATGAAAAGGTATTGAGTTCAAGCCCTTTGCCTAACCAGTTTATTTAATTTTTTGTATGTCCACTGACAGGTGGGTTCACATATCGGTCCACATTAAGGATACAAGTGCCAAAGAAAAATACACCTGGTTATTTAAAAAAAACATTGACGCCATGTGTGTACAATTTAATTAAAATTGGTCAAACTCACTGAAATTCGATTAAAGTAGACTAAAATGCTCCTAGGATGCAAGTTATGGGACTAGCGTTACCCACTTTGCAAGATGTGAAATTAAAACGCTTTCACGATACAAGATGTGAGACTAAAATTGTACATGCCTCTAAAAAATTTAAAAAAGAAACACTTGTACATGAGACTGTCATTATATGTGAGCAGGTAACGTCGCAAAACATAACAGGTACAGTAGCAAATCTGGTTCGGATGTCAATATAGACATATAGCCGTTGCACGTATGGGTGTGTGGGGAGAAAAGACACGTATCATTTTTTCTCTCGAAATTGCACCTATCTAATAGTAATCATCAACATCGGTATGAAGGAGTTAAAAAGAAAAAAATTATAAATAGGTTATTGGACTACCTAGCGACGAATACATAACTAGCACGAGTCGAAGGTGTGCCGACGTCCTCGTCACTCCATCATCAGAGTTATGCAAAACTTATCATATTAGAGCTTGTTATAATATACAGATGGAAAGTCGTCATGCTAAGGCCCCTAAGGACCAGTGCACCAGAGCAATAACCATCGCCGAAGATGATAATCGTAGATTAGAAAAGACTGATCTCAAACCGCACCAAAGAATACGAAAAATGACCGGATCGCAGAAGATCTGTTAGACACACGGCTCCACGCGCCCTCCACCGGTGCTAGGCGCACCACCAGAGAAAGGATAGAACGAGAAGATCTTATTCCGACTTTAGAATATAATCATCGCCTCAACATTTAAAAAGACACCGAAAACAATCTAAACAACGGACGTAAGCCTTACCACCCGTGGTCCCCATACGTCTAAAACATCAAAACCACCTGAAGCGAAACGGACCGATGATGTCACCGACGAGAGAGAGACGAACATTAGATGGGTTCTACAAGTCCGCCGCCTCTCTCCTGCCTAAGACGAGCATTAAGATACGTATCAGTTTGAATGGTGTTGGCATTGAAAAAGTAGTGTTATGGATACACTTGCTCGTAGGAGTGCTAAGGCATCAGAAGGTGAACTGATTGGTTGTAGAGGGTATCATATACATTGTGCTCTTCATACAAAGATACTAGGGCAGTGATACCTCCAACCCACCAGAGTTCAAACCCCAGGTTTGACGCTTTGGTGTCTCGTAAAGGCGGAATATTCTTTCAGTGGGGGCGACGTTCCCATCGATAGCGAGGCGCCTGCGGTGACTTCGTCAATCTCAAGACCCGCCGGTTCAGTCTCTCGAAGGTGCTCATAGGGGTAGGGTGTGCGTGCGTGTGTTCATAGGGGTGAGTGTATGTACGCATTGTGAGTACCTACGTTTGTACTGTGTTTTTTTAAAAAATTAAAAAAAATAAGTTACTTAGTTTTATTTAGATTTATATGTATCTATATAAAAAATACGTCTAGATTCATCTAAATCTAGTTAAATTCAAGTCATTTCTTCTTGGACGGAGGGAGGACTACGTTACTATTTAGATATGCAAAAGTACGTTCCCTCAAAAAAAAAAGTGCAAAGTACGTAATGATGCAGTACTACTTTGATTAAAAACTGAAAGATCGAGGACCACACCGCTTAAAACTGAAAGGCGAAGCGGAAGCGCCTACAAATAGAGTGGGAGCAGAAAATTCTCAAGCCCACCGTTCAAAGTAAAGCCACAGCACCACCGGTCCACCACCACCACCTTCTCGCTCCACACACTCACCACATCCCAGCTAGCAACCATGTCGGTCTCGGCGGGAAAAAACCCGGCGGTTCCAGCGGACAGCGGACAGAAAAACGGCGATGTGGCGGCCGGAAGGTCGTCATTGTGCACTCGGAGACTCGACCGCGTCGCAGTGGAGATGACGACGGAGGCGGCGCGCGCTAGGAGGGAGGCGGAGAAGGCGGAGCTAGAGAAGAAGATCGCGAGCATCAAGGAGGAGATCGTCGCGCTGGAGGCGGCGCTGGCCGAGATGGACGCCGCCGGCGCCGAGCCCACCAAGCCGTAGCTTACCGACTTACTGCCGGTCCGGCGCGCGCTCGTCGCTTGATCCCCGTGCGCCTTCGCCGGCGGCGTCCCTTGTTTTGCATGTCATTGTCATGGGGAAAAAATGTCCGGCGGTGTCCTGGTTGGCCCGCATGTCATTGTCATGGGGAAAAAATGTCGGCTCCCTTTTGTGTGCCCGTATCACTACCGTGCCTCGAAGTTGCACATAGTCGATGTGGTCACATCTATGCATGTATCATTGATTCTTTAAATTTTTTGTATGATTGTTCTATGTTTTTTTGTATCATTGTTTTTTTGTTCTTTCCTTGATTTTCCTTGAAAGCCGTTCATTTTCTTGTTTCCATGTATGATTTATTATCATTTCTTTTGTTTTCATCCTATGCTTCATCATGACTTTCTTGTCTTTATGTCATGTATCATTGATTTTTTAAATTTTTGTATGATTATTTTTTGTTTTTTTGTATCATTGCTTTTTTTTTCTTATTTTTCCTTGACAATTGACACATGTGCATGCAAATCAATAGCCACCGGGCCACGTGTTGCTTCGCATGTTTCCTTCATTTTGCCTCTATACACATATCATCTCCCTCGATGTTTAAAGAGACACCCGGTGTCCTCTTTGGCTTCCTATTTATCCTGCTCTCCCAATTCAGAGACAACTTGTGAGAGGTAGGAGGCTGCTGGTGCCGTTTCTTGTAGCGACAAGGTAGAGGCACAGCCGCGCGAGGCCGCCCGAAGCTTGGCTGGGACAAGCTACTCACGAGGTGTGGCATGCGTGGTCAAGATGCTCTGGTGTGCCACGAGCTCGTGATGCCACCAACACCAAAATCACGATCCATTTTTTGGCTTCCTTTTCTTGAGTTGCAGATCCGTGTCTTTCCCTGGCCTCTACTCACGACTAAGGCGCTCTGAATTCATTTTTGTGTATGTGCCCCAGCATTTTGTATTCACGCCCATGTTACACAGATTTGATTCCAAACGATTTTGTTTGATCAGATTTTATTTGCTTTCATATTTTTTTCTTGTGGCTCATGTACATGGTTTCCTAGATTTGGTTCCATATTTTCAGTCATCAAAAGTACAGTATTAATTTGGCCACTGCTCCAAATTTTCAGTCAACAATCATGGTGTCAGGATTAATTTGGCCACCGTTCCAAATTTCTATGCCACATATTGTACTAATGTGTATGATGGAATGGTGACTCGGTGGAGTTTGATTGAATAGAGTCTCAAATGATTAGAACTAATTTAGTACTCATGCAACACAAGTCGTACGGGAACGAGTTGAAGGATCCACGTCGTACTAATTTTTAGACAAGGATCATCAACTTTCCTGCGGTCCTAGCATCTAAATCCTTTTAATCTTGCACTTGCAGGTCCAAGACTCGAACGCGTTGTTATACATCAGGCAGAAGGCGGCGGAGGCGGCGCCGTACGAGGAGACCAAGGCGGCGGAGGTGCAGGCAGACGCGCGCTGCTTCGAGCAGAGGATTGCCAAAGACGCCTGGCTGTACGCTAAGCAGAGGGAGGCGGAGTCGGTGACGCTGCTGGGCAAGGCCAAGGCGGGTACACGGCGTCGATGCTAGCGGCAGTGGGAGGTGACTACAACGCGTTCATGGACTACCTCATGATCGACAACAGTTTGTACGTGGAGATGGCGCGCATCAACGTCGGCGCCATGAGCGACATGCAGCCTAAGATTAGCATCTGGAGCAATGACGACGGAGCCGGTGGGGGCGGCGAGCAGGGCAGACCCTGAGCCGGTGCAGCCGCACAGGGCCCGAAGCTGGTAGGCCCTCCGCCAAGGTAAGTACAAGCATGCACATTATTAGCTTATGGAGTACGGAGTAAACTGAATCAGAGCAATATGCATATTAGGTTACCTACGTATCGTCTTTTCCTCTCGCGTCCTTGTTCTGCTTGACTTACCAATCACCGTCGGTAATGGGCGCCACTCTTCCATAAGTTTATTAGCCATTTTGAGGTAATTAATGGAGGAGGAGACCTGCTTTGCTGATTTCCTCCTCGATCTGCAATAGCTAGTAGATTACCTGCTTTTTGTTTGTTATATTACGAGATGCACAATAATGAAGAACGATAAGTAAACACAACAGAGGGACACGAGATTTAACGCGAAAAACCCCTCCAACACGAAGGGGGGAAAACCACGGACGCTAGCCAGCAAACTCCTCACTATTTTCGGTGGGTGTTTACAAACGCCGTGGGTTGTCAAAGATGCCATAAACCCTAGCCGGCGGCTTACAAGATGTATATATAGACAGTGGCAACGATCCATACCGGCTTGGGTCAAAGCGGAGCGGAGGCCGAAATTAGCCTTTCTTCAGTGCACCAATACTTGAATTTGGATCATAACATAACAAACTCCACCTTGAGACAAATTCCTTGTAGCATGAACTTCAACAATCACCTGAATCAACAAAGAAACACTTGCTGGCACCAAAAAGCCTCTTGGAATAAACAGTTATACCAACTAAGCTTGAGCAAAGCTCAAACTTAGCAACAGAAACAGGCTTTGTCATCATATCAGCAGGATTATCTTGAGTACTAATCTTGCATACCTGGAGTTTACCTCGTGCAACCACGTCGTGAATATAGTTTTACTTAATATCAATGTGCTTTGTACTCTCATGGAACATCTGATCTTTAGTAAGATAAATTGCACTTTGACTGTCACAAAATAACTTAATGCAAGAATCATCTCCACAAAGCTTAGCAAACAGACCTTTCAGCCAAACAACCTCTTTACATGCTTCATGGATAGCCATGTACTCAGCCTCAGTTGTAGATTGTGCTGGAACATCCTAGAAAGTAGCCTTCCATCTAACAACACATACACCAACAGTAAACACATAACCTGTGAGGGACCTTCTCTTATCCAAGTCAGAAGCATAATCTGAATCCACATAGCCTACGAGTCTCCCACCAGTCATGCCAAACTTCAAGCAAGCTTTAGATGTGCCGCGAAGGTACCTGAAAATCCACTGAACAACATTCCAATGTTCTTTACCAAACTCATAGCATGTGACAGATCAGGCTGGGAACAAACCATGGCATACATCAAGGAACCAACAGTACTAGAATATGGAACTCGTGACATGTACTCAATATCATCATCAGAAGAGGACATTGCAAAGCTGACAACTTGAAGTGAGAAGCAATGGGTATACTAACAAACTTTGCACCATGCATATTAAAACGATGAAGAACTTTCTCAATGTATTTTTCTTGACTAAGAAAAAGCAAACTAGACTTCCTGTCCCTCTTAATTTCCATGCCTAGTATTTTCTTAGCAGGACCAAGATCCTTCATTTTAAACTCACTACTTAACTGAGCATTTAAAGTAGTGATCTCTTTCATGTCTTGGCAGCAATTAACATATCATCAACATATAGCAGCAAATAAATATGTGATCCATTAACAAACTTCATGTACACACAACTATCATACTGAGATCTCTTAAAACCATGTGCTAGCATAAATGAATCAAACATTTTATACCATTGTCCTGGCGACTGTTTTAGTCCATAAAGGGATCTCTTCAACTTGCAAAAAAGATCCTCCTTACCAGGCACAATGAAGCCTTCAGGCTGGTCCATGTATATTTCCTCCAACTCGCCATGTAGAAAAGCAGTCTTAACATCTAGCTGCTCAAGCTCAAGATCATGCACAGCAACAATACCAAAGAAAACACGAATATAAGTATGCTTCACAACTGGGGAGAATACATCAGTATAATCAACACCTGGAATCTGACTGAAACATTTTGCTACTAACCTTGCCTTAAACCTTGGAGGCTCATTAGGAGACAAACCTTCTTTTATTTTAAATATCCACTTGCAGCGGACAACCTTCTTTTGTTTAGGCAAGCGCACAATATTCCATGTGCCATTTTTCTCAAGCGATTGCATCTCTTCTTGCATCGCACCTAGCCACTTTTCTTTATCAACTGAAGCAATGACTTCAGTGTATGTAGCTGGTTCAACATCATGCTCCACATGTTCAACACAACTCAAAGCATAATGAACAATATCACACTCTTCAATTAAACGATTAGGAGGTGCAATATTTCTCCTAGGACGGCCATCTGCAATAGACCGTGATGGCTGCTGAACATTAGGCGGTGAGGGTGAAACATAAACATCATCATTATTGGTTTCAGGAACCACATTTTCTTTCTCCTTTGCGTGCTCCACCTGCACGCTAATTCTCTGTTGCTCATCATCAGAAACATTAGGAGAATCAATAGCATCAGAAATATCAGTAGACGAAATATCATAAAACATAATCACCTCATTAAAAATGACATTTCTGCTCAACAAAACTTTCTTGGTTTCAGGATTCCATAATTTATAAGCTTTAACTCCTGAACCATAACCAAGTAAGATGCACTTAACAGCCCTTGGATCTAACTTTCCATTATCAACATGAGCATAAGAAGTGCAACCAAAAACTCTCAACTCAGAATAATCAGCTGGTGAACCAGACCATACCTCAATGGGAGTTTTCTTATCAAGTGGAACGGAAGGTGACCTGTTGATGAGATTGCATGCGGTCGAGGCTGCTTCAGCCCAAAAACGCCTATGCATCTTTGCATTAGACAACATGCAGCGAGTCCTCGAAATAATGGTCATGTTCATGCGTTCAGCCACGCCATTCTACTGAGGGGTGTGTGGGATGGTGTGATGTCTTACCATGCCATCGTTGCTGCAAAACTCATCAAATTCATTTGAATAAAATTCCATACCATTATCATACAAAGTATCTTAACCTTACTTTCAGTTTGTGTTTCTACCATAACTTTCCACTTCTTAAAAGCAGCAAAAACATCAAATTTATTTTTCAAAAAATATGGCCACACTTTCCTTGAGTAATCATCAATAATAGTAAGCATGTAATTAGCACCACCATTGGAAGTTCTACGGGACGGACCCCAAACATCAGCATGCACATAATCTAAAATCCCTTTGGTGGTATGAACGAAAACATTGAATTTAACTTTTTATGCTTAACTAAAATGCAGTGCTCACATAACTGAAACTTACTCAAGTCGCAACCATCAATCAGCTCTCCCTTTGCCAATTCTGCCATGCCAAGCTCACTCATATGTCCAAGACGCTTATGCCAAAGGTTAGTCTTGCTAGCATCAGAACTAACAGCAGCAGCAATACCAGGCAAAGTGCTACCTCTAAGGACATATAATTTTGCAGAATTCATATCACCAATCATAACAATGAGAGAACCTGATGATACCTTCAGACGTCTGTCCCCACCTTTGTACTTGTACCCGTCACAATCCAGGGTACTAAGAGAGATCAAATTCCTCGCCGTGGAGGGTATGTGTTTCACTCCAGTCAACATGCGTGTCATCCCATCATGGGCCTTGAGCTGAATAGAACCAACACCAACAATGGTGCACCTGGTTGTCATTTCCCACACGCACAAAATCTCCAGTCTGCACAGACTCATAAAAACTAAACCAATCCTTGTTAAAACAAATATGAAACGAACATGCAGTATTAAGAATCCATTCATCATCACGTGAAACACTTGCAGCAAGAACAGCTAAGCATTCACCATCAGAATTATCAGAACCAGCAGCAGCAACAATAACAACCTCACCTTTACCCGAGGCAACCTTACCATTACCTTCATTATTTTTCGGTTGGTAAGTTCCGTTTCTTTTCTCCTTGTTCTGCAACTTCCAACAATCATCAATTATGTGGTTGGATTTCTTACAATATCTACAGAACTTGTCACGTCCCTTGGACTTTGAGCGACCTCTGTCGGTCCTACTCTTATATCTGTTGTTGTGGTGGTGGTAGTTATCTCGCTGCTCAGGTCTGCCTCGGACCTCTAACGCCTCCGCCTTGGAGGATGAACTTTCTGCCTGCACCATTAATTTCATCTTCTACCTTTGCTGGAGAGCCTCATAGACTTCCGCAAGAGTTAGTTTGTCACGGCTCAATAATATGGTGTCATGGAAATTACTGAAAGAATTAGGCAGCAAGCATAAAAGAAGAAGATCGAAATCATCATCCTCATACTTAACTTCTATAGACTGCAAATCAGAAATGATCTCTTTTCAGGAGGATAGGTGATTCAGTACCGAACCTCCCTCTTGCAGCTTGTGTGAGAACAGCTTCATCTTCACGTGCAACCTGCCCGTGAGATCCTTGGACAAACAGATCTCCTCTAGTTTGTCCCATAACTCGGCGGTGGTTTTCTCCTGCAGCACTTCCTGTAAAATATTATTGGACAGTTGGAGTTGAACCAACGATAAAGCCTTACGGTCTTTCCGCTTCTCCACGTCAGTCCAAGTTTCCTTCGGTTTCTCGCCGAACGCGTCGATCGCTTCATCCAGATTTGAAGTTTGGGCGAGAATCTCCCTCATCTTCACTTGCCACAGAGAGAATCTCGTGGTGTAGTCCAACTGCGGTAGATCGAACTTCAATGACGACATCTCTCAAACCCTAGATCAAAACACGGGCTCTGATACCACTTGTTATATTACAAGATGCACAATAACGAAGAACGATAAGTAAACACGACAAAGGGACACGGGATTTAACGTGGAAAACCCCTCCAACACGAAGGGGGAAAAACCACGGGCGCCAGCCAGCAAACTCTTCACTATTTTCGGTGGGTGTTTACAAATGCCGTGGGTTGTCAAAGATGCGATAAACCCTAGCCAGCGGCTTACAATATGTATATATAGACGGTGGCAACGATCCCGGCGACGGGCCTCGCTCTGCTCCGTCCGAAGTTAGCCTTTCTTCAGTGCACCAATACTTGAATTTGGATCACAGTATAACATTG
This sequence comes from Avena insularis, assembly GCA_023614405.1. Classification (NCBI taxonomy): domain Eukaryota; kingdom Viridiplantae; phylum Streptophyta; class Magnoliopsida; order Poales; family Poaceae; genus Avena; species Avena insularis. The sequence goes on along the minus strand of CM042685.1, from coordinate 418,526,361 downwards.
TTAATCTGATTTAGTTAGTTTTGTTACGATTTGTTCTCCCTCTTCATTCCCCACATGCTTGATAGTATGAGAGACGCAAGGTGGAAAAAAGGGCAAACTACAAGGGGAAGAAAGGGCACCCAAGAGGGCAGGGGATGACGTCGGGCATGCGACGGCAAGCGAGCAACCAGTCAAGTTTCCTCCTTCTCATGTTGCTTTGTTTGTGCTATGAAAACTGAAAATACTCTATTGTTTTTTGTTTATAGGGCCTTATTTTTTTTCTCTTGCACCGGGCCCTAACATCTCAGGGTTGGCCTAGAGCCAGGCGCAGGCAGAGCCATGCGGCATGTGGCCGGGTGTACAAGATGTTGTAGCAGCTACTGTCCACCATGCATGAGCAGACCAGGATGCTATCGCCGACGTGGATGGGCGCTCTATCCAAGGACAGCACAGGCGCCAACGGATGACGATCTTCGTGGTCCAGCATAAGTTTCAGTTTAATTATTCCTAGCTCATGTTGTTTCGGTGATTGCTACTGGTAGTAGATGGTTTTGGACTTCGTGTGTTGCTCGGCATTTGCGTGATCGGGTTATCGTCTGTGTTAACTGAACGTATGTTAAGAACTAAGTGGTGTGAAATGTCCTTATATTTTCAAATCAAATCTTACATTGGTATCGTGTTCTGGCCTTTGCCTCATGTGTTATTAAGGTTTCCACCGACCTGGTGCCCAACTCCTCAGACTCCTCATCCATCTGCACGCCGCAATTCTACCACCATCGCCGTCGCCTGAGGAGGTACTCTTGCAGCTCGCTGCTTCGCACTGGGAGCCCGCCATGCATTGGCTCGCAACCAAGATCACAAGTGTTCTTTGTTTTTCAAGTTTTGGGTTAGTAGGTGTATAGCAGAACTATAACAAACCTCATCTGCATAATATATTGTTAGGTTGTTCTACCTATACTTAAGGTACATATCTTCCTCAAAGAATTCATGTGTTTTTGTAGATTTTCGGTTATAGCATACTGAGGTCATTGGGTATTGTAGAGGTAAGGCAAAATATTACGGATTCAATTTGTATACTCTTTATCGAGACAAAATTTACTCATAGCTTGCTTTTAGTCATAGTGTTAATTTATAGTATATGCAGTCACCACAAACTCAGCGTTGGTAACATGGCCAAATAAATACAAGTATTCATAACAAGATACTTGGATTTAGGAACAGAGGAAAGACGATTAGCACTTGGGTTGATCTTGCCGTGATCCAAGAAGAGCACCTACATAACGCTTGGCATTGGCACCTTCATAGCATGTACTTACAGAGTTGGCTACAGAGTTGCAAACTAAGATCTACTCCCTCTGTTTCAAAATATAAGACATTTTAGGTTTGTGAAGGGAGTGTATCTAGACCCTTTTTAGGTATAGGTTCGAACCTATACCTAAAAAGGGTCTAGATACACTTCCTTCACAAACCTAAAACATCTTATATTTTAAAACGGAGGAAGTATTGTGCAACTGAAAGTAAAAGGTTTACCTTGCAACCTAAAGGCACCACAGTGATTGGGCATATACTAAGCCCTTTTGCTTATTGAGCATACATTAGCAACAAATATTAGCAGCTCAAACCTTGGTACCACACGGGCTGGCTACGGGTAACAGTCACTGTGTAGAAATACTCTGCATAGTGCACTCTTTAGAGATCAACGATCATGTAAGAGGGTTAGCGGGTGCGGCGTGCGCCGCGCTGATCCTAGCTAGTATAGACATATAGCCATTGCACCTATGGGTGTGTGTGTGGGGGGAGAAAAGATGAGTATCATTTTTTTACGAAATTGCATCGATCTAATAATAATTATCAACATCGGTACAAAGGAGTCTAAAAGTAATAAAATTATAAATACGTCATTGAACCACCTAGCGACGAATACATACACTAGCACGAACCAAAGGTGTGATACGTCGGAATCGTATCTATAATTTTTGATGCCCCATGCTTGTTTGGTTTCTACTTTGCTTTGCTTTGTGTACACTTTGAGATATTTTTATATCTTTTCTGAAACTAACCTATTAACAAGTTGTCACAGTGCTAGTGATGACCCACAAGTATAGGGGATCGCAACAGTCTTCACGGGTAGTATTACCCAATTTATTGATTCGACACAAGGGGAGCCAAAGAATACTTGCAAGCCTTAACAACTGAGTTGTCAGTTCAGCTGCACCTGGAAATAGTTCTTGCTCACAGAAGTTTATCAGTAGCAACAGTTTGGTAGTAGCAACAGCAAAGCAACAACAACAGTGAAACAAGAGCAATAGTAACAGTAACGGTAACAGTAGGATTCGAGTGCGGTAGGCATAGGGATGGATGGACGGGCGTTGCATGGACAAGTCTAAACATGTAACTTCAAGATCTAGGGCATTGCAGATAAATAATAACAAGCATCCAAGTACTAAACAATCCTAGGCATGTGTTCCAAATATAGTCATTCGTGCTCGCAATGATAACTTGCACAACATCTTCTGTCCAGCCAGCCCGTGGCAGCGGGGCCTCTAGGGAACTACTGGCAATTAAGGTGTCCTTTTAATAGAGCACCGAAGCAAAGCATTAACACTCCGTGAACACATGTGATCCTCACATCAAAGCCATCCCCTCCGGTTGTCCCAATTATTGTCACTTTGGGGCCTTTGGATCCGGACAATGATATGTGTACACAACTTGCAGATAAGATCACAAACAATACTATCATAATGATTCAATAATAAGTTCAGATCTGAGATCATGGCACTCGGGCCCTAGTGACAAGCATTATGCACAACAAGTTGCAACAAAGTCAAATAGCACAAGAGAAACTAGGCACTATGCCCTAACAATCTTATTCGATTACATGATAGAACTCATCCAATCCCTACCATCCCCAAGCCTACAGCGGGGGATTACTCACTCATGGATGAGGGAAACATCGGTGGTTGATGGAGATGCGTTGGTGATGACGATGACGATGATCCTCTTCAAATTCTCCGTCCCGGCAGGGTGCCAGAATGGAGTTTCTGGATCTGAATCTTGGTTTCTGGTGGCGGCGGTGGAGCAGAACTCTTTCTGGAAAACTATCGACCCTCCCTCGGTTTTTAGGTCGAAGGGCAACTTATAGGCGCAGAGGGAGGCCGAGGAGCTGCCTGGGGTGGCCAGACCCCCTCTAGGCGCGGGGTTAGGTGCGCCCGCGCCTGGGTGGTTCTGGACCCCCCCCCCCCCCAGGCCTCCCCTCCGTCTCTTCTTCTGGCTCTGTGGATCTTCTGGTGAAATATAATTTTTGGCATATTTTTTGGGATTTTTCCTGATAGTTCATTTTCTGCACAAAAACAAGACACCAAGGTAATTCTGTTGAAAACAACGTCAGTCCGTGTTAGTTGTACCCAAATCACACAAGTTTAGAGAAGAAACAATAGCAAAGTGTTCGAGAAAGTAGATACGTTTTGGATGTATCAACTCCCCCCAAGCTTAGCTTATTGCTTGTCCTCAAGCAATTCAGTTGAAAACTGAGTGCGATAAAAGAACTTTCACGAACACTTTGCTTCATATGATGTAAATATTATCAGCACATGAGTAGATGCTTAGACAATTCATAATAAGGAGTATGCAACTAAGTCTACTCAATAGTCATTGCAAGCTATGAAGAGAAACCAACTCAATAATAATAAGTAGCATGAAACATAAACATAAGCAACATTTCAATGCTCATAATAAGGTATGATAGAGTGGTATCTCGCTTGCCTTTGTTTGAAGAGCACAAAATAAATGCCAAGGCACCTCTGAAGTTCACATGAAGACTAGAGATAAAGATATCAGAGATACAAGCATCAAAGTCATGACATAGTTAACCAAGTTTTGGAATAAACACAAGAATGACAACTATGCTCTCAAGAAGGTGCTCATAGAATAAGTGGTGACTCAACAAGGTTGTGAAAACGGTTATGTGAAGGTTTGAAAGGCTTCCAAATGCTGAAAGGAAGGTACTCATTAGCTTTGAGCTCTCATTGCCCCTATCATAGGCATCTTCATGTGGTTAAGGTGAAAGTGAGGTCCACTCCGAATCATATGCTTGACAGACCATAGACTGGAAATCCCAAGTCCCTTGAGTATGAGGGTCGCTCCGCATGCTACTCAACTTTGGTCACCTGAAAGTTCTTGTCATTGTAAATACATGCATATCATCGAGAACCGCCAACGAGGTACCCCTTGCACATGGTACATGAGCTTTCCCATAACCAAAATGACAAGGCAAGCAGACAATGAGCATCTCAGCAATCTTTTTATTTACCATATGCATAGCTTTTTATTGAGGACGCTTCATAGATGCTCATTATAGTGATGCTGCAAGTTTCCACCATGATTAGGCATGGTTTAGGCTAGCGGCCCAGGCGTTTCTCTAACACATGTATGAACTCCATGAACTAACAACTTCCCCTTTTATTTCACATCGTCGACATCCATAAACAAAAGAGCAAGGAATCAACTGGATGAGATATCCAAAAAGTATTGAAAGCGTTCCCCGTGACAACACGGTTCTGCTGACTCCCAGTATATAATTAGCCAGCATATAACTTTCATGGACTAGTCACAATGGTTCAGGATTATTAAGCGCAAGGAATAAAGTGTGCCATCAAGTTCGTGAGAGCTTTACTAACTAACTTTCTCAAAACAGACAACCATTTTATTTTGGAAGAAAACACGACATATATAAAATATGCACTGAAGTAGCAAATGATGCTAATAGGTAGGTATAGTGGACACAACTGGCAATATTGGTTTGGGGAGTTGGAAGCACAGGTAGAGCACATACTCAGTGCAAGTGAAGGCTAGCAATAGAGAGGGAGCAACAAACAAGAGAGCAATAACTGTCATAATCATGCTTGTAACAAAATATGATTAATTATGGCATGAAAGTGATACAAGAACTCTGAGGCAAAATAAATTATCGAGGCTTACTGATTATAGATTAGTCATATGCATGCGTGAGCATGTGCCAAGTCGATTCACATGAACAGTCAGAGGAGGATACCACAATATCATACCAAAGTATGAATAAAACAATGCAAGCAAACATTCATATGACATGCTACAAACTATTAGCAAGCTAGAGCTAATCATAGACAAGCAAGAACTACTAAGCATCCATAATGACATACACCTTACACAAACAGGCTAAGCATGCTCACAATGATGAGTATATGTACAAAAATGAAACAAATAGAGTTCGTTACCAGCTTCTTACCACTCCTCGAGTTGTCTTAATCTTCATTATTGCCCTTCACTTGTGTGACTTGAATAATAACATGAAACCAAAATCCACTAAGGACAGCTGAACCCTGCAAAGAACTCACAAAACCAAAGAAGAACAACAAATATTTTTGGTGTTTTCGATTTTTTTAAAGCAACCACACAAAGCAAAAACAAACGAAGCAAAAGAAAACAAAAAACAAAAACTAAGACGCTCCAAGAACAACACAGTTGTGCATGAAACAATAAAAACGAAGTGTCTAGAAAGACCTGATATTTTTATTGATAAAGAAGGGATGCCTTGGGCACCCCCAAACTTTGACGCTTGTACCTCTTAAATATTTCTTGGGGTGACACGGGGTGACCCCCCCAAGCTTGAGCTTTTGTCCATTCTTCATCTTATTAAATCATTATCTCTCTACATCTGAAATTTTTCCTTCATACAAAACTTTACACAATCTTAATTAGCAACATTAGTGTATTCAAAAGATAATAGACCTTTAGGCAAAGCTTTGGAACAGCAAGACTTTTCACTAAAACACAAGATACTATAGGACCTGCTTCAAAAAGCTCAATTCCCCAAAAGATAACTCAAAAAAGAATCAATAAGAAGCAAATGCAAATAATGGCAGAAATCTGTCAAAACAGACCAGCAGGTAGAAACCGATTTTTTTTCGAAAATCTTCTATTTCTCAAACTAAAAAGTGTTGAACTAACAAATGTTATCTAACATACTGTGGGATTTATTCGTAAATTTTGAGCTCAATATGACTTACAGAGACTCCTCACGATTTTTTATGGTGGAGGACAGAAATCTGTTTCGGGACAACAACTCCCCAAATCTTACTTCCCCCTCATTAGAGGTCACTCTTGGCACAAAAAGCAAACAAAAAGGATAAGGAGAAGTCATTACTGAAGTAATAACTTCCAAGACTCAAGGAAACTCTTGGGTTATCTCCCAACAAGTACTTTTCTTTAACGCCTTTAAGTTAGGAACGATGAAGAGCAAAGATTGGAAAGGAGAAAAATAAAAGTGAGCAAGTATAACCACGGTGAAAACATTATTTTGTTCATTAAAAGTCCTTTTCTTAACAAGGTTGATCAAGTCTTGTTACCAAAACAATCTTATATGAAACAAAACTTTGCAATCCACAAGGTGATTATGTTACCTCATACTTGATAGCAATGGTCCCAATCATAATAGTTTCAAAGTTTTCTTGTGGAATGGGACAATATATTTCTCCAACCTTGATGCCCTCAGTATTTTCAATAAAATTCAGGCAATAGCTCTTAACAACCTTCTTGGGGAAATAGACAGTGTGCTCTTTGTCATTTATATTGAGTGTTACTTTTCCTTGATTGCAATTTATGACAACACCTGCAGTATTAAGAAAAGGTCTCCCAAGAATAATAGACATATTATCATCTTCAAGCGTTTGAAGCACAACAAAATCAGTTAGAACCATGCAATTATGAGCAACTTGAACATGAACATCCTCACATATACCAACAGGAATAATAGTTGAATTATCAGCCATTTGCAAAGAAATATCAGTTGGTATCAACTTTTCTAGCTGGAGTCTCTTATAGAGAGAAAAAGGCATAACACTAACTTCAGTTCCCAAGTCATATAAAGCAGTTCTAACATAATTATTCTTAATGGAGCAAGGAATAGTTGGTATACCTGGATCACCAAGTTTCTTTGGAACCTTACCATTGAAGGAATAATTAGCATGTAGAGTAGAAATCTCCTCATTAGGAATATTCCTTTTATTAGAGACAATATCCTTCATATACTTTGAATAAGGAGGCAACTTAATAGCATCAGTCAAAGGAATTTTCAAGAATAAAGGCTTCATCCACTCACAAAACTTGTTGTAGTGTTCTTCCTCCTTTGACTTGTGTTTCTTACATGGAAAAGGCATAGGTTTCTGCACCCAAGGTTCTCTCTCTTTACCATGTTTATTAGCAATAAAATCTTTCTTTGTGTACCTAGTGTTCTTAGTGTGCTTCTCAGGTTCTTCCTCACCTTCCTCCTTATTAGGAGACTCATTTTTATCATTACCACTCTCAGTTTCAGCATCAGAGACAAATATACTATTAGGATCTACAACAGGTTCAAGTGGTTCCTCAACTACTTTATGTTTCTTTTTCTTCCTCTTACGAGGACTACCACTATCCTCACCTTGTTGAGAATCCTGCTCAATTCTTTTGGGATGTCCTTCAGGATATAAAGGATCTTGAGTGACCATACCACTCCTAGTTCTAATTCCATAAGCATGTTTATCTCTCGAATCATTAACTAGCATATCCTTTTGTACCTTAGCAAGTTGATCAAGTTGGGTTTGAACCATTTGAAAGTGTTTGCAAAGCATTTTAATATCATTAGAAGTTCTTTCCACAATATCTTTCAACTCATGGATAGCTCTAGAGTTTTCCAATAAATGATTCTGAACTTGTTTATTAAAATGACCTTGTTTAACAATAAAAATGTTAAGTTCCTCTAAACATTGATCAGGAGGCTTACCATAAGGAATATCACCTTCATCAAAGTGTTAGAGAGAGTGTACCTCAATAGTAGATGAGTGGGGTATTGGTTTACATAATTCTTCTATAGGAGGTAGATTCTTCACATCTTCAGCTCTAATACCTTTCGCCTTTAGACACTTCTTAGATTTCTTCATCACTTCATCATTTAATGCAATAACTCCCCTCTTCTTCGTTGTTGGTATTGGAACTGGTTCAGGAACAACTGGTTCAGGAGTAATAGGCTCAAGTGCATTTAGCTCAGTTGAAGTCCAATCATCATAATTCTTGCTTATCTTGGTCATTAATTCTTCAACATCTCTAGGAGTCCTTTTCCTGAAAACACAATCAGCAAAGCTATCTAGGTAGGTCCTATAATCATCAGTTAGTCCATTATAATAAAGATCAAGAATCTCATTCTTAGGTAATGGACATCCAGGATGTGCATGAATTAAGGCACAGAACCTTGTCCATGACTCAGGCAATTTCTCTTCTTCTCCCTATTTAAAATCAAAAAGTTTCTGCAAAGCAGCATGTCTAGCACTGGGAGGAAAATATTTCTGAAAGAAAGAAGCAATCAAGCAATCAGGGCTATCAATGGAACCAGGAGATAATCTATTAAACCAAGTCCTAGCTTCTCCTTTTAGTGAAAAAGGGAAGATCTTAGCAACAAAGTATTTGCGCATCTTAAAATCATCAGAGAATAAAGCACTCATAGTAGAAAGCTCATTCATATGAGCCACAACACTCTCATTTTCAGTCCCACAAAAAGGTTCTTTCTCAACAATATCTAAATAAGATAAATCAAGAGAGAAATCATAATCTTCCTCTTTAATATCTATGGGAGAAGTGGAAAACTTAGGATCAGAGACAACTTAGGCATGATAGTACGTCTAGCAAGGAGTCTCTTCATAGCACTAGTACCATGTGTGTTTCGACACTCTTCAACAAAATCATCAGTGAACTCAATGTAACCATCATTAATATCATAACTCTCACTAGGCTCAGGTGAGCTAACAGGTGTAACAGTGTCTTCACTAGGAGTTTCGGTACTTCCTAGACTAGCCATAGTAGCATCTAGAAAAGGACCTAATGAACCACTCACATCAAGCACAGTAGAAGTAACATCATGAGCATCAAAAGCAGTTTCAGACTCAGCAGTAGTAGCAGTGTGTGTAGCATGAGTATATGGTGGTGGTGTGACAAGCTTACTTATAACAGACGGTGAATCAAGAGCGACAGAGGTGTTTAGGATTGTACCTCTTCTTGTAGTGGATGGTAAAATAGGGAACTTTCCATCACGAGACTTCCCTATGACTAAAAGGAGTAGCAGTGAACAATAACAGATCCAAGTGAACTTACAAATAAAGCTATGCTCCCCGGCAACGGTGCCAGAAAATAGTCTTGATGACCCACAAGTATAGGGGGGCGCAACAGTCTTTGCGAGTAGTATTACCCAATTTATTGATTCGACACAAGGGGAGCCAAAGAATACTTGGAAGCCTTAACAACTGAGTTGTCAGTTCAGCTGCACCTGGAAATAGTTCTTGCTCACAGAAGTTATCAGTAGCAATAGTTTGGTAGTAGCAACAACAAAGCAACAACAATAGTGAAACAACATCAATAGTAACAGTAACGGTAACAATAGGATTCGAGTGCGGTAGGCATAGGGATGGATGAACGGGCGTTGCATGGATGAGTCTAAACATGTAACTTCAAGATCTAGGGCATTGCAGATAAATAATAACAAGCATCCAAGTACTAAACAATCCTAGGCATGTGCTCCAAATATAGTCATTCGTGCTCGCAATGAGAACTTGCACAACATCTTCTGTCTAGCCAGCCCGTGGCAGCGGGGCCTCTAGGGAACTAGTGGCAATTAAGGTGCTCCTTTTAATAGAGCATCGAAGCAAAGCATTAACACTCCGTGAACATATGTGATCCTCACACCACAGCCATCCCCTTCGGTTGTCCCAATTATTGTCACTTTGGGGCCTTTGGATCTGGACAATGATATGTGTACACAACTTGCAGATAAGATCACAAACAATACTATCATAATGATTCAATAATAAGTTCAGATCTGAGATCATGGCACTCGGGCCCTAGTGACAAGCATTAAGGACAACAAGTTGCAACAAAGTCAAATAGCACAAGAGAAACTAGGCACTATGCCCTAACAATCTTATTCGATTACATGATATAACTCATCCAATCCCTACCATCCCCAAGCCTACAGCGGGGGATTACTCACTCATGGATGAGGGAAACATCGGTGGTTGATGGAGATGCGTTGGTGATGACGATGGCGATGATCCTCTCCAAATTCTCCGTCCCGGCAGGGTGCCAGAACGGAGTTTCTGGATCTGAATCTTGGTTTGTGGTGGCGGCGGCAGAGCGGAACTCTTTCTAGAAAACTATCGACCCTCCCCTCGGTTTTTAGGTTGAAGGGCAGCTTATAGGCGCAGAGGGAGGCCGAGGAGCTGCCTGGGGTGGCCAGACCCCCTCCAGGCGCGGGGTCAGGTGGGCCCGCGCCTGGGGTGGGTCTGGGCCCCCCCAGGCCTCCCCTCCGTCTCTTCTTCTGGCTCCGTGGATCTTCTGGTGAAATATAATTTTTGGCATATTTTCCGGGATTTTTCCTGATAGTTCATTTTCTGCACAAAAACAAGACACCAAGGTAATTCTACTTAAAACATCGTCAGTCTGTGTTAGTTGTATCCAAATCACACAAGTTTAGAGAAGAAACAATAGCAAAGTGTTCGAGAAAGTAGATACATTTTGGACGTATCAGCCAGTTGCCTGTTTTCTTTTGTTTTTGGTTCCAGAAAGGCTGAAAATCAATATTCTCGGAATTGGACGAGACAAAAGCTAAAGTTAATATTTTACCGTGAGGGACACGAATCCAGAAGACGAGACGGAGACGTGAACCAGGGCGGCCAAACCCCCCTAGGCGCGGTCAGGGGTGGGTCGTGCCTGGGCAGGGTGTGGCCCCCCTGGTCGCCTCCCGGCCTCGCCTCTTTGCCTATAAGAGTCTCTCGATGCAGAAACCCTAAGGACCTGATCAATATTCCACGAAACCTTCTGTAGTTGCCGCCATCGTCATACCTAAATCGGGGGGATCTGAAGTTCTTCCTGGCACCCTGCCGGAGGGGAGATCATCCGGAGGCCTTCTCTCCGGTATGATGCGTGAGTAGTTCCACCTTAGACTATGGGTCCATGTAGTAGCTAGATGGTTGTATCTCCTCCTTGTGCTTTCATGTATAGATCTTATGAGCTCCGTTCATGATCAAGATCTAATCTATTTGTAATCATGCATGTTTTGTTTGCGGGGATCCGATGGATATTGAGATTATTATGTCAGTTTGGTTAATGGTTTTGTCTTTATGATTTTATGATGTCTGTGTTGTTTGTGATCTTGCATGCTCTCCGTTGTTAGTAGCTATCTTGGTCGAGTAGTTGCTAGTGACTACAAGAGGGGGTATTTATGCTTAATAGTGGGTTCATGCCTCTAGTTTCCAAGGGAAGTGACAGAAATCTCTTCGGTTGTAGGTGTGCTATTGCTACTAGGGAGAAAACAACGGTCTCTTGTTCATGGAGCAAGTGGATTGTTTACCTTACACAATTTGCTTAAAGCAGTTGTCTGTTGCTTGCAACTTAATATTGAAGGGGGTTCGGATGATAACCTGAAGGTGGACTTCTAGTCATAGATGCAGTTGGATGGCGGTCTATGTATCTTTTTGTATTGCCCAATCGAATCTCATAGGATCTTTTTGACTAGTATTACATTGTTATGCCTTGCTCAGTTCCTGTCAATTGCCTCGCTGTAATTTGTTTACCCTTCATGCCATGTTGTTTATCTAAGGAGAGGACCTCTAGTGAACTATGGACCCCGGTCCAATCTTTACCATTGATACGTCTTCCACTGTTACTGTTTACTTGCTGCAAACCACCATTACCTTCCACACCATACAGTTAATCCTTTGTTACAGCAAACCGGTGATCTTGACAACCTCACTGATTCGTTGGGACAAAGTCTTGTGTTTGTGTTGTGCAGGTCTCCACGTTGTTTGTAACACCTGTGTGACGTTTCCTTCCTCCTTATGGTTCAATAACCTCGGTCTCTACTGAGGGAAACTTGCTGCTGTGCTCATCACACCTTGCTCTTGGGGTTCCAACGAAGTGTCCCACTGCAACACTGGGTGCATGCATCAGTGTGCCGCTGTCCTCGCCACTCCATCATCGGAGTCAGGCAAAGATTGTCGTTGTAGAGTTTGTTATAATAGACGGATGGAAAATCTTCACGCTAAGCCTCGATGGACCAGTGCACCATAACAACAACCATCGCCAAAGATGATAATCGTATATCGGAAGAGACTAACCTCAAACCATACCAAAGAATACGAAAAATGACAAGAACCTAGGAGACCCGTCGGATACACGACTCTGCACGCCCTCAACCGGCGATAGGCGCACCACCGAAACGAGGATAGAACGGGGAGTACCCTTATTCTGACTTTAAAACGTAACCATCGCCTCAACATTCTGAAAAATACACTGAAAACAATCTAAACAATGAACGTGAACCTTATCCCTGGCGAGAGGCCGTGGTCCGCCACACTTCTAAAACACCAAGGTCATCTGAAATGAAATGGATCGGCGACGTCACTGGCAGAGAGACGAAACCCTAGATGGGTTCTACAAAGCCACCGCTCTCTCCTGTCTAGGAGGAGCATGTAAGATACCTATCAGTTTGAATGGTGTTTCCATTGGGCAAGTAGTTATGTTATAGATACACTTGCTCGTAGGAGTACTAAGGCATCAGAACGTGAATTGATTTGTCATAGACGGTATCATGTACATTGCGGTATCATGTACATTCCCTAAAAAAGGTGTGCAGACCCCTCGCACCCGTCCGCCCCTCTCGTCCCCCGATCGGCGACGGGGGCGCCGCCACCCCCTTCACCGGCTGCGACCCCTCCCCTCCTCTCCTCCCGTCGCCGCCGTTGGCGGGATCCGCCGGGCCCAGCCCGTGTGGAGCCGGCGGTGGCGGTTGGCCTCTTCCCGTAGCTTGGAGGCAGGGTCGGGGACCCGTTTCCTCCGGCGGCGGTGCTCCTTGGGCGACGGCGGTCCCGCTTCGATGGGGAGACTCATGAGCGGCGACGTGGCTGCGTCGGCGGGGCAGGGCCCTGCGGCTGGTGACAGGCAGAGGAGGGGCGACCTGCAGGTCCTGCCAGCCCAGATCGGGCCCTTCGGGTCCAGATCGGGCCAGATCTTGGGCTGGGGCGGGTCGGTTTGCCCCTTCGTCGGCCCGTTCTGCAGGTTTTGGCGAAGGCACCTTGAGCAGGGAACAGTGGCGACCATGTTCGCCTTGTTGCAGTGCTGATGCGGGCTTTACGAGCCCATTTGGGCATGGCCGAACCCTCTTGAAGTGGTGTGCCCTGCTAGGGCTTTACGGGCCTGTTGGGCCCGGACGGTTCTGACGAGGACTGGTATGCTTGCAATTGTCTTCGGTCAACTACTGCCATTGGCAGTGGAGGTAGTTCCCTCCCGCCGGTCGCGGTCTGCTAGTCCTGATCCGAGCTACCATCTGCCTCTGCCGCGCAGACCTCGCAATGGTGTTCTTGGTGAGACGATGATGACGACTTCGTGACCGGAGTGGCGCATGCTCGTGGACGGCAAGATTGGTGGTGGTGAGGCTTCGTCCTCGCGGTGCTTCTACGCAAAGGATCACCCGGGGGTGACGGATAAGGTTCTCGGGAGAAATCCGTGTTGGCTCGATCGACACTGACGCGGTGCCGCCCTCGGGTGGCACCATTCCTTCATGGAGGGTGTCGTGGCTACCCTATCATTGCCCTCTGTGTGCCGGGGGAAACCCTAGGACCAGCTATGGTTCGGGCAGTAGCGTTTGCTTTTCTTCTTGAAGGTGTTGTTTGGTGCTTGACGAGCCGATGCTAGGAGTGTGGTGGTACTTCTCCGGCGAGCGTAACGGTTGCGGGTCATCTTCATTTAGTTGATCCGTCTATCCATTTTGTTTTCCTTTTTCAGTTCGGGCGTGTGTGTGCTACTGTCCCAGCATCTTGTATCGAGTGGTGTCTCTCTTTGGCCGTTGTGCTGTCTGGTCCAGCAGCTGTCTCACTTGTGTTCTTTATTTATAAAGCGGGACGAAAGCCTGATTCAAAGAAAAAAAAGGTGTGCTACTTTGATAAAAAGCTGAAAGATCGAGGGCCACACTGCTTAAAACCGAAAGGCGAAGCGGAAGCGCCTACAAATAGTGGGAGCTGAAAATTCTCAAGCCCACTGTTCAAAGCAGAAGCCAGACACAACACCACTGGTCCACCACCACCTCCTCGCTCCACAAGCCCACCACATCTCAGCTAGCAACCATGTCGGTCTCGACGGGAAAACCCCCGGCGGTTCCGGCGGACGGTGGACAGGAAAACGGCGACGTGGCGGCCGGAGGGTCGTCGGCGTGCCCTCGGAGACTCGACCGCGTCGCAGTGGAGATGATGACGGAGGCGGAGAAAGCGGAGCTGGAGAAGAAGATCGCGAGCACCAAGGAGGAGATCGTCGCGCTCGAGGTAGCACTGGCCGAGATGGACGCCGCCGCTGCCGCAGGCCCCGAGCCGTAGCTTGCCGGTCCGGCGCGCGTGTGCTCGTCGCTTAATTGATCCCCGTGCACCTTCGCCGGCCCCGGCCGTTTTCAAGTACCTAGCCTCCATTAGAAGTGTAATTCGACCTTGTTTGGCAGTGGCTTTAATTTGCTTAGTTAATTCGACCGCCTAATTGCTTCTACTACTATCTTGTGTGATTAATCAACGTCGAGCTCAGTTAGTTCTTGGTGTGTTTGTGAACCTGTTGGCACAGCTGCAGCGGCCAAGTGCCATGCCTTCTTGCCATTCTGTGCTAGTACTATCAACTAGCACTCGTCCTTTTCGTCGTTTTTTTTTTCTAAGTGGCTTTTCCGTGAATAGAGATTTGACCGGTCACAGGAGCAGCACCAAAAGGTTGCCCGGCCATTTCGGGCAAGTAGTAAGTGCGGCATTGCTGTAGCCCAATAATGCTACACATACGGATACTTCCGGATGTTTTACGCGCTGACGAGGACACAATCCGACGTGGACGTGGGCGGTGGGTTACGAACGAAAGAACGAAAAAAAATGTTCCGCTAACAATTAGGCAACCGCTGAACAGAAACAAAAAAACAAAAGAAGATCCCGCTAATTTTGCAAACAAAAGGTGAAGCTTCCCGCATGTTATGCCCTGGAATCAGATCGACCACGCCAAGCTTCCTGCATCGCGCCGTCGTGAATGCCCAGGACGCGCAGGTAGCTCCGTCTTCCTCAACCTGCAGATAGGCCTCGCCCTTGTGGCGACGGATGCCGAACATCCTGCTAACTTTGCAGCGAACTGTACTGCAGGTTTTGCCATTAGTTCAGATTGACAACACCAGGCTGTTGAGCGATCTTTCTAGGGCAGAAAAACAAGTTCAGATCAATTGATCAAACCTAGATTAGATTGCCTGATCATCTGTCCATATGCATTATCAGGTAATTTAATATTCCTCTTTTATTCTTTCCGTCTGTTGCCAAGCTTTTCCTGATGACAGGTCGACGTGTTAACATTCTTCTCTTGATCGGCGGTTATTTTTTCATCTATTTGCTGCAAAAATCTGTAGAGTAACCCTTAATCATGGCATAGATTGCTTGTTTGTATGCAGTACGTAATTTGACCACTTTAGCTAATTAGCACGAGGTACTCAATGATCAGATATCTCATTATCATAGTTATCAGTACAAGCCGCCATCATTCGCTTCTATTCCATTCGATTTCAATGCACCATGTACTGCTTGCAAATATCTAAAGCATGGATGATAGGATGATTTAGTTTAGTAAGTACTTATACCTGTTTTAGGGGTAGCATTGATCATGGCACACCATACATTTTTAGTTATCTTACTTTTCACATTATAATTTCTCATATTATCATGATTTACAGAAATGGGTGATGGGGCTGGTTGTGCTCAAGAATCAAATGACATGTCTATTTCAAGTGATGATGATGGCATTGAGCAACAGAAGAAAAGCAACGTGGAACTTGAAGAAGACCATGGTGAAGCTCGAGAAGATGCGTTACTTGAAGATCCTGAAATTGGGATGATATTTGATACCGAGAATGATGTGCAAGAGTACTATAAAAATTACGCTAAAGCAAAAGGGTTTGGTGTGACAAAGAGAAGCTCAAACAGAAATGATAATGGAGAACTAAAGTACCTTACACTTTGTTGCGCTCGTCATGGTAAGACCAAGTCCAACTCAAGTAATATGTTGAAGCCAAATCCAACAGCTGGGTTGGGATGCAAAGCTAAAGTTAATATTGTTCGTGCTCCGGATGGAAAGTTTCATCTTTCGACAGTCATTTTGGATCATAATCACACATTAAGTCCACATAAATCTCGATTATTCAGATGCAACAAAAGGTTGGACTTCCATGTTAAGCGAAAGCTTGAGTTGAATGATAGGGCTGGAATACGAGTAAACAAGAACTTCAATTCTCTTGTTGTGGCAGCGGATGATCATGATAATCTGACATTTGGTGAGAAAGAATGTCGCAATTATCTAGAGAAGACAAGAAGATTGAAACTCGGAAATGGTGATGCTGAGGCCGTTCGTGACTATTTTATGAAAATGCAATCAGAAAATCTAAACTTTTTTAGTGCCGTGGATGTTGATGATGAATCCAGACTTAAGAATGTCTTTTGGGCTGATGCAAGAAGTAGAGCAGTGTATGAATCCTTCAATGACGTCATTACTTTTGACACCACATACTTGGTGAACAAATACGATATGCCTTTTGCTTCATTTGTTGGAGTGAATCATCATGGACAATCCGTGTTGTTAGGATGTGCTTTATTATCAAATGAAGACACCCCAACATTTGTTTGGTTATTTAAAGCATGGTTGGCATGTATGTTAAATCTTCAACCAAGAGCTATTGTCACCGATCAAGCAAAAGCAATTCAGAATGTTGTTGACTTGATTTTTCCAGATGCTCGATATAGGTGGTGCTTGTGGCATATAATGAAGAAGCTTCCTGAGAAGTTAGGTGGATATGAGGAATATGAGTACATCAAGACTGCAATTGGCAAAGCAGTTTATGATTCGTTAACAATTACAGATTTTGAAGGTTCGTGGATGCGTATGCTTGATAGGTATAATATTGCTAATAATGAATGGCTTAAAGGGCTCTATGAAAATCGACATCGTTGGGTTCCAGCCTTTGTGAAAGATGTTTTTTGGGCAGGCATGTCCACTACACAACGTAGTGAGAGTATGCATGCCTTCTTTGATGGGTATGTTCATGCCAAGACAACATTGAAGCATTTTTGTGGCCAATATGAGAATGCTCTTCGTGATAAAGTTGAGAAGGAGATACTTGCTGATTTTAATTCTTTCCATTCAACCATACCTTGTGTCACACACTTCGACATCGAGAAGCAGTTTCAATCAGTATATACAAATTCGAAGTTCAAAGAGTTTCAAGAGGAGCTAACAAACATGCTTTACTGTGACCGGAACTTCATACAAAAAGAAGGGGATACAGAAACGTACAAAATAATTGAGGATGTGCTAATTGACAAAGATGAAGGATGGAGAAAAGATTATGTGTACAATGTATATTTTAATGCGGAAGATTTCGAAGTTAAGTGTTCGTGTCGTTGTTTTGAGTTCAGAGGTATAATCTGTAGGCATATGTTATGTGTGCTGACTCACAGGAAAATTAAGCATGTTCCTTCACAGTACATCCTTGATCGGTGGAGAAAAGATGTGAAAAGAAAACATAACTTTATCCGGTGCACATATGGTGGCATGGAAGACACTCCCGTTGCAAAACGCTTTGACAAGTTGTGCAATATTTTCTTTCCAGTTGCAGAGTTAGGTGCCATGTCTGAGGATTCCTACAATTTCTTTGATTGAGCAGCTTCGCACTCTGAAAATTCAACCTTCTAGTAAAACATGTTCTGAAAATAATAACGGTCAGCTAGAAACACAGGAAGGTGCACCTTCTAATGGGGAGACAACAAGTAAAGCCATATTAAGTCCTATAGCTGTTCGATGTGCTGGGCGTCCTCCTTCATTGAGAAAGGAATCTAAGGTTGATAAGCTTATTCGTATTGCAAGAGAAAAGAAGAAAAAATCTGAACAAAGGGAGAAGAAGAAAGCTGCACAAAAGAAGAAGAAGAAATCTGAACAAGAGGTATTTCTACCAATATTTTAGTTTGTTGAAAATCTCTACATTTTTTAAAGTTCACTAATTAAGTATTTATTTCAGGCTCGCTCCATGAAATTGAAAAATAAAAGGTCTAGCACAAAGAGGAAATCATCAGAGAATGATATTGTACAACAAAATGGGATGGAACATTTAATACCATATGGAACTATTCAGGTTTGTTTGTTTCTCATATATCTCTTTCGAATAAATAGTTTGAGATCTCTGTAACTTTATGAATTTTTGGGCAGGAATCATTTAACTCGGGCATTGGTACCGGATTGAATCCAACCATGACAACTGCAGTGCCATATGGAGCAATTCAGGTATCTTCTTTTTCATCTCCTTATTTCTAACAAGTACTTCGATTTCCAAGTCACTTCATGAATTTGTTTGCTGCAGGAATCGTTTGACTTTGGCATTAATCCAACTATGACAGCTACCTTACCATCTGGAGGTTCATCGGCAGTGAATATGCCCCCTATTCTAGGGACGTATACAAGTATGTTGTTTGAAGTTCAGCGAAGCTCGGCGGCACTGTCAAGTTCTACAGATTTACACTTTCATGGATTTGGAGGGCTCAATGATACGATGGATCAAAGTTAGACATATTTTTTGTAATTTAAAGATGTTGGATGGAGGTTTTTCTTATGCACTTGGCTTTTTCAGTGTAATAGTTTATAGGCACCAGGATAGTTGAAAGTAGAGAAATCTGTGATTTAGCATTTTGATATTTTCTCGGGATACTTGAACAATTGTAATGGATATGCTTGCTTGCACATAATGTTGCCTTTGTATTCTCTTCTTAGCTCAAACATAAGCAACACAGCCTTAATATCTCTCATCTTGATAGTCTTAATTTGACACTCTCAAAAAATGATGACAAAATAACAAAACACACAGGAAGTTTCCAGTGAACATATTTCTTATTCACCATTCTAGATCACAATATACAAGTTGGAAGGACAAGCTTTACAATCCTTCAAAATTTCAAGAAGTTAACAACCTTGTATATTAACTTCTTGTTTTACAAGATCAGAGTCTACAACCAGAGAGTTACAACCAGTTCGGTATGTTCCTGTGATACTGGCCAAACCGAACATAGTACTAGTTCATAGTCTTCCTAGAACTACTAAGCTATGGACTGTTGTTGTTCTGTTGTCTTCAGACTTTGATCTTTTGTGCATGTCCCAAATTCTTCTGAAGTTCCAACTGATGATATTTACAACTACGGCTCGGTTGTGCTATCCAGCTTTGTTTTTTGGTGCTTCACGGCAAGATTCAGGCTTGAATGGCATGCTCTTGCTCTGACTTTGGCTTATTCAGTGTATCTGCACATCTGAGATAGCAAAATTGATCTTAGCCAAAAGCCTACTAGTAGCCAAAGAGGGCAAAGAGATCGCTTTTTCTCTTTCGTAATTCCATCCACCAAGCTCCACACTTCATTCATAATGCACAGCTACACACCAGATGCAGCACCAAGACTACACGATCCAACGAGGGCCTCACCTACAATGTCAGTGATGGAACCATGATGTGCTTGCTGCCGCTCTAGACGAAGAGCTCGCCGAGGTCATTGTCTGCCTTCCAGCAGCTCGCCGCTGCCACAGCCTGCGACCACCAGCTCGCCGTGGTCGCCTCCTGCAACCAACAGCCCGCCGTCGCCGCCTACGACCAACAGCTTGCCGCGACGTTGCTTGAGTCCAATATCTAGCCGTGCCACCGCCTGCATCCAAGATCTCCGCACCGCCGCCTGCATCCGAGATCTCGCGCCGCCACCTGCATCCGAGAGTTGTCACGCTGCGCCGTCGCCGATAAGTATCGTCCCCTCCGTCGCCAGGAGATGGGATTGGGGATTTTACTTTTCGTAGCAATTTTTTTTATTTCTCTTTTCCTCTCGCGGAGCGGTCTTCATTCCAAACTGGCGCCACGTCTCGAAACAACTCAGCGCGTACAGTTTCCGTAGCCCTTTTCGTCCGTAGGTGTAGCATTACTGGCTGTAGCCCATAACCCTACCAATCTCCATTCACATTCATGCTCCTACCACGCAAGCTCGAATGGTTTGCCCGACCATTTTTGGGTAAATAATAAGTGCAGCATTGCTTTTGGAAATGAAATGAATATGGTTTGTGGTAAGATTCTACTGCATATGGGCGGTCAACAAGGCTGCAACTTTGCGTGCTGTTGTGCAGGCGGTGGTTGAGCTCGATCGTGCCCCACGACCCACGCATCACGCTTCACGCCTGGTGCCCGCGTCACGAACGTTTGACCGAAAAGCAGCAGAGAGCGCTCAGACTAGCCTGTGGTGCCATCGATGAGCGCACCTCAATTTGGAGCCTGGCTTCTTGAATTTTTGAATTTCGTCCATACATCTTTACCACTAAAAGGACTCGGTAGTTTCGCGGTACGGCCAGATTTTCATCTTTAGGCAGTTTTGTGTTTTAACCCCTCAAAAAATGTTAAATCAATCTGCAGTCCTAGGTAGTGGTGGATCTAGGCATCGAAAATTTTGACGGCTACTTTGGGAAAATATATTAAACAATTTAGTCAATGTGAATCTAGAACTTAAATAGTCCGGTGTCCGTTATTGTGGTCTCATGTCCGTAACTCTCGGTAGGCCACGTAGGCTCGTGGCGGATGGTGAAGGGTGAATCGGTGTTTAAACACACATCAATGTGGCGAGGCGACGTCAAAACCCGATGCATGGCGTGATGGGTGTCCGGGTCCACATACCACAGTTCCGATCGAGGCGATCCGCTCCTCCTGACCTAGCGATCGTGATGTGATGTAGTGGAGTGGTAGGCGTTAGGCGTGGCGCGATGACGGAGACGCGACGTAGTCAGTGGGCGTTGGCCTTTTGGGTCCGTAGAAAACCAAGTGCTTTTGACAGATGGATTAGTTATTAGATATTTTCTTTTCTTAGGTACTCTCTCTTTCCTCAATTAGACATCGTAAATTTATCAAGATTCGTATGTATGTACGTGTCTAGGTAAGTATGGATCTAGAAAAATACGTGACATCTAAATTAGGATGGAGATAGTATTCTTCTTGGGAATATAGAATATTTTGGCACGCTATTTTAGCCTATCAACACATCTTATATTCCCTCCGTGCGGAAAACATGCATGTATACAAATCCTAGACAAAACCAACTCACTTATGTTGTAGGTTCCTTTGGGACTGACCCTTAGGGTGGCCCGATATTCACAGATTTGGGTTGAGGAAGTGATGGGAAAGGAGATGAACACAATAAACTCAACACAAAAGGCAAGGTAAAGATACAAACACACACGATTTAGGTTGTCCTCGTTGGCCCGAACCACCAAACCGATGGAATACTTGTGAAAGGGGCCACTAGGTAAAGATCCATGAAAGAAAGATCGATTTGGAGCCGCTAGAATCTACTCGTGAAGAGATTGCAGTCGATAGAGACACAAAGGGAGAGATCAACACAATAGAGATCACGAGATAGAAAGAGTGCTCAAACGGCGAGGGTCTTGTACAACCTTGGTCTTGATGTAGATCTGAGAGGATTTCCCCTATGGGAAGATGGAGGCTTAGCTAATTCTACTCAGTATTCATTTTAGGGTTTCTAGGAGGAGGTGGTGGCATGTTTATATGCCATCCACTTAAATAGGGATATTCTAGGCATAAACATGAAGTTCTAGGTGAGTTGTGGCCGTTACATGGGACAGTCCCATCTCTTAGCACGCATGCCCACTGCTTAGGCCGGAGACTCCGGGGTCGGAAGGCCGGAGACTCCAAGGCAGTCTATGGGGTAGACTCTAGGGTGGCTCTAGAAGCTCCCAGAAGTGTGACCAGAGACTGGGCCGGAGTCCTCGAGGCGGAGAGTCCGAACGGGGCGGAGACTCTAGATCTAAAGGGCTGAGACTCCGGAATCCAGGGCGGATACTCTAGTTGGAAGGTGCGGAGACTCAGGTCCTGGAGATGCTTCTTCTTGCATCTTCTCTCTAGTGTTTCTTGTTTGAGGGTCTTGCTCTTGGAGCATCTTTGGCATCTCCTCTTGGCGTTATGATTATGGGTTTTGAACTAGTCTAGGCATTAGACTCAAATAGGATCCGATTCAAGTGAAGACTAATGGAAGATAAGGGATGGAAGGAGTTCACTCTATGATGATCTGCATCAACTTTTTTTTGAAGTAAGATCACATAAATATATTAGAAGCAGGCTGTCTCATTAAAAACCTTCCAGTCCCCTCAGGTACCCTGGTAAGGAAAAGAGTGCGTAAAAAACCTGCAGCTATAAGAATTACAAAGTGTTCTTACAATCGGAAGCAATCAACTCCATAATACAGTCTGGAGTTGAGTTTCTAACGGACCCATTAAACCCTGTTTTACCTAGCTGAGCAAGAACATGCGCAAGGCTATTACAGACATGATCAATTTTGGACACGCCTATGTCAGTATAAATCCTTAGCAACTCGCGTCCCTCCAGTATAAGTGGCCAACTCCGTGAAAAGTCTGACTGCATCGATGAAAGAGCTTGTACGACGCGCAGACAATCTGACTCGACAGTTGCCGGCCAGCAATTGAGGCCAATTAGAAGTTTGATCCCTTCTACACAGGCTAGGACTTCTGCTTCCTCGGCACTTCCACAATTAGGGACAAATTTCCATTCTCATAGCAACACAGACCCCGTGGAATCACGCACAACAATTCCCAAACCAACATTCTTTGAGTGAGCGTCCCATCCTGCATCGACGTTGGCCTTGAACATCCCCACATCTGGTGCAATCCACACTGGAATCAGGCAACCGCCCGAGGCACTAGTCGCTGTTGTGAAAGATGATAAATAGTTTGCAAGGAAGCTAACAGAAGCTGTAATGGACGCCTTCCTATCACCATGCACGATATTATTGCGATGATGCCAAACTCGCCATAGGAGGAAAAGAACCCGTGATCGCATGTCAGGTTTCGCTTGCTGAAGAAGATAGAGCAGCCATTCCTTTCTAGATGCCATGAAGGCCACCTCATTGGGTAAAGACCAAACCGAGCGAAGCTCATTGCGGAGCGCAACAGCTAACATGCAGCGAATCAGAGCGTGATGATCAGTTTCATCCTCCATGCCACAAATGGTGCAAACCGGGTCAATTTTATGGATGCGTCGATGTAAGATGTCCATAACAGCAAGCGAGTTAGAAGCAGCTCTCCAAGCAAATATGCGTACCTTCCGTGGAACTTCGGTTTTCCAAATGACGTCCCAAATGCGTCGGTCACCAGACGGTTCTGAACTTGACTGGCCTCCATCCAAAGCTTGAATATTTTGCTGTGTACCAAGCATGTACGCAGACCGTACAATAAAGATACCGTTGCTCTCACCACTCCAAGCAATAACATCCTCTATTGCACGTGCATGGAGTTTAATACTTAGGATAGTCTCAGCATCTCGCGGATGGCAACAGCCGCGTACTGCAACCTCATCCCATGATCGGGTGTTATGCAATATCAGCTCCGAGACCCAACGTTTACGTGAATTTTCTCTCTACCCTTCAACTTTGGGAGCATCTATTCTCGGCAGCCAGTTATCCCTAAAAATCTTCACTTTGGAACCATCTCCAATGCGCCAGACTATGCCTTTTTATCAATTTCAAACCATGGAGCACCCCTTGCCAAGTATTAGACTGATTTTGTATGAAAGCTTAATCTAAAAGATCAGCCGAGGGGTAGTAGCGAGCCTTTAGCAGTCAAGCACAAAGACTATCTGGAAATTTGATCAATCGCCAAGCTTGACGTGCAAGAAGGGCTTGGTTAAAAATACGGAGATCCCACCATGTGCTTTCGGTCTGACCAATTTGTCCCAGGATAACCGGTGCATACGCCGACGATTTTCTTCATCTCCCCACCAAAAATTCCTTATGATCTGATGTAAATCATCAATAATCCCCAAGGGGAATTTGAAGACACCCATAGCGTAGGTAGAAATCGATTGCAAAACTGATTTAATAAGAGTCTCCTTGGCTCCTGAAGACATATATTTCTCACACCAATCACTAGCATGTTTAGAGAATTTTCCCTTTGTAGTTTTGAATTTACCCTTCTTCAACCGACCCTCCGGCACTAGAAGCCCGAGATATTTCTCTTCAAAACAGTGCGTCTCATACCGAAGGATATCTTTAATTGCAACTTGTGTTGCTATGTCACATTGATCACCATACATTATAGAGCACTTCCCCAAACTAACAAGTTGGCCTGTGCTCACCTATTATGGTCAAGAATAGACTTAATGACCGTAGCTTGGTCCAAAGAAGCTTCAAAGAACAGAAGACTATCATCCGCGAATAATAGATGAGGTATACCAGGGGCACGCCGACAAATGTGGAACTCCCGAAGAGAGCTGGATTCAATTTCCTGTCTAATGAGACTAGACAAACCATTAGCTACAAATACAAAGAGGTACGGTGAAAGAGGATCACCTTGGCGGATACCACGGGTAGGGGTGAAGGAGTCCAACATTTGACCGTTAAAGCGAATCGAGTAGCGTACGGTGGTGACACACGCCATCACCCACCGCACCCATTGACTATGAAAGCCCAACTTCGCTAAAACTCCCTCGAGAAACCGCCAATCCACGCGATCATACACTTTGGCCATATCCAATTTGTATGCACAAAACTTCCTGCGAGCAGCCGAGCCAGTTTGTATTGCATGAATACATTTAAACGCGATCAAAGCATTATCCGTAATTAACCGTCCCGGAATAAAAGCACTTTGCATAGGGGCAATGATGTCCTGGAGGAGAGGCCGGAGCCGGTTGACCAGGCATTTGGACACCACTTTAAAGATGACATTGCACAAACTAATCGGTCGGAAGTCCTTCAGCTCATACAGATCATTTTTCTTTGGAATCAAAACAATTTTTATATCATTAACATCGTCAGGCATTACACCACCAGCAAAGAACCGTTGTACAGCAAGGGCCACCTCTGATTTTATTAAGTCCCAGTTCTGCTGGAGGAAGCGTGCTGGGAATCCGTCGGGTCCAGATGCCTTCAGTGGACCAATCTGAAACAAGGCGTCACTGATTTCTTTTTTAGAAAAAGAAGCACATAAACTATCGTTCATTGTCTCGTCCACACACGGTTGAAGCATATCAGTGATGATCCGGGGATTAATGGTCTCCTCCCTGGTGTAAATGTTCTGAAAGAAGTCCAGTGTGAGGGCCTCCATCTCCTGTAGGTCGCACGTCCACGTGTCGTCATGGCGTTTCAACTTTCGGATGCGATTATTTTTTTTACGCTAGGAAGCGCGGCGATGAAAAAACTTTGTATTCCGGTCCCCTTCACGTAACCAAGCAATGCGAGACCGTTGCATCCAAATAATCTCTTCTCTATATAAAAGTTCATCCATCTCTCTTTCCAGACCAGCATGCACTGCCATACTATCCTCATCACTTGCATCACGTAAGAGCTCCAGCTGGGCACGTTTTTTATCAATTTATTTTGGTACCGATTTAAAGTGCTCTTTCTTCCACGCGTACAGATTATTCATAACTGATCGTAGAGAGGAGGCAACATCCCCAAGGTCCGATCCAGGGATGCGCCGGGACCATGCCTCCTCCACACCAGCCGGTAATGTAGGTTCCATCTCCCAAGCAATTTCATAACGATGGATCGGCTAGCCATGGCGGTTGTTGGACTTGAGGTCCACCGAGAGCAAAATTGGACAGTGATCAGACCGTGAGGACGCAATATGAGTAAGGCGGTGATCAGGGAACATGGAAGACCAGGCCGGCGACGCGATGGCACAATCAAGCCTAACCTTAACATTGTGATCACCCTTCTGCTTGTTATCAAAGGTCCAGGGTGTCCCGGTCAAACCTATGGCATGCAAGTCACAATGAGAAAGCACTTCACGGAAGTCTAGCATCAGTCTCTCTGACCGTCGAGTATTGGAAAAATGTTCCTCTTGCCACATAGCTTCATTGAAATCCTCGAGCATCAGCCAAGGCAAATCCGAGCGACGTTTAATACCGCGAAGCTTAGTCCACATCAGCTGACGATCACAAGGCTTCGATTCACCATAAACAAATGTTCCTCTCCACATATGCTCGAACGGTCCTCCGCTGACATGAACGTCAATATGCCTATTACTGAAGGAAAGTAGATCAACAGTGATCTCCTCGGTCCAATAGAGTGCAATGCCTCCTCCTTTTCCCTCACCTTTCACGTGATAGCACTCCTTCATACCCGGTCTATATCTCAAATTCTCTACTCTTTCTTTGCTTTGCCTAGTTTCGCAAATAAAAACCAGACAAGACTTATAGGTCTGAACTAAGCAGACCAACTCTTGAACGGTCACGGGATGCCCCAATCCCCGACCGTTCCAGCCTAATGTCGTCATTGGGCCCGGCGGCCGCCGATGTTGCCAAGTCATTATGGTAGAACCAGTCTTCCTAAGCTTTGCACGGTCGCGTGGGTCGATGTACGATGGAGGTGGTGGTGGAACTTATCCAATTTTTGCCGCTGTGTCAGATGTACTCTGTCCAGAGTCATACTCAGTATTCTCCCCATCAAGATTAAGTGTCTTCCTAGCACCCGTGTGCTCATCATCATCATTAACTATGTCCATTGGAGCAGTTTTAATCGGGCTTGTGGCTGAGTCCTTCAGATCATCATCATTGTCGAGCAGAGCATCCTGGGACAAACACTTGCGAGGGCCACTTGGTTTGCCCCTGCCAAAACCTCCACGGTCACGATCAGAAGCAAAGCGAGGCTCCATGGCAGGGGGATAACACAACGGTTAGCAAGCATAAAATCACCAAACTGAAGCTCCCTGGCTGTCCAAACACCGTCACCACATTCTTCATGATTACGACCCATCAACCCACAGTGTTTGCAGAAAAACGGAACCTTTTCATATTTGACCAGAAGCATCTTCTTCCCCTCACTTTCAACGTTGAGAGAGACAACACGAGTCAGGGGGCTGTGCACATCAACAAGAACACGAATTCTAACATAATTTCCTTCAAAGAACAATTTTGGAGCCATCTGAACCTCCCTGGCTTTGCCAATACGCCTGGCCAGATCATCTACAATATGGACCTTGCGGTATAGCTCTGGTATACCATGAATTTGAGCCCACACATACAGTCCCCCGAAGGAGACTCTCTCTGGATCATCTTTACCATCATAGTCCTGAATAAGAATGGCCCATCCTCTGAACGTCCAGGGTCCTGATGAACGACTTTTTTCCAGTCACCTAAACAATGCATCTGAAAGATGAACAAATTCTCGCCAGCCTCCCTGCAGATCGGTTCACGTGAGAGGTTCCACACGACCTTCATCTTCCCGAACAGAGCCTCCACGCTGAAGGTCCTCGAGGTGTAGACCTTGCAGATCACCAACCAGCGAGCTTCCTTCTGAAACTCTTTTACCTTATCCGCCTTGACCACGGTATCGTCAAGTTCATCATCCCGAAGGTTCAAGTGTTGCAGTAGTTCGTCGATCGCCGCCTGCGAGCTGGCAGCGCCCGATCCTCCAGCCCACGAGGACAACGCCATCGTAGAGAAAACAAAACCCTAGAAACATCCAGGGAGAGTCACGAGTCCACGAGAAGCACCTGAAAACCAGGGAACGCGAGGGTGGGGGTGTGGAGATCGGAACTCAGCGAGGGGGAGAAAGGATCGGTGGAGAAAAGGGGTTGAAATTGGAGAGGAATCTCACGGCGGCGGAGTCGCCCCCGGAGCACAGGAAACCCTAACTAGGAGGGTACAGCCAGGGTACTCAAACATTTATGTGTCAACTAGTATGATCTGCATCAACTTATCTAGAGGGAGTTCTTAAAAACATTGGTAGTAGTAGGTACAGGCTGCATGCTTGGAGCTGCAATCTTTTAGGGCTTGTTTGATTTGTAGGATTTTCATAGGATTCTTGTAGGATTGAGTTCCTATGGATTTTTTTCCTACCACCACCATCGTTTGATTCATAGGAATAGAATCCATGGGATTATTTCCTATGGAACTTTGCCTAGTCTATTTCATAGGAAATTTTTCATTAGGTCTAAGCTCTTGGAAAAATTCCTATGGCTAGCTTTGTGAGTAAGGCTACTTATTTGACCACTCAAACTTCAACCAAATTCCTGTGGCTTTCCTACATTGCCATCAAACACCCTCTTATGCCAATTCCCATGGTTCTCATTTTCATAGGGTTCAATGGGACATGCCACACCAATCCTTCATTTTTCCTATCCTCCATTTTTCCTACCCTGTGAATCAAACAAGCCCTTAGGCTTTTTTCAACTGCAAGCAGAGTAGTTTTACAACTCAGTGAGTCCATTCGTCGTTCCTTATTTTTTATTACTAGAAGGTGAAAAGTTTTGCAATCCACGAGGGAGACAACAAACATTTTTTTCTACAAGTATAGTATACTAAGTAGCACCGCTTGACTCTAGGGTATGCCACGGAGCATACCCTGTAGATCCGACGATGGTCCTAGGCGTAGGTCAGCCGCTTTTTTGGTTCTAACCACTAGGTTATTATGAAAACAACCCCTCAACTTTCCTTGCATTATTATGGACTAGGGAATATGGCGAGGGCGTGACGCCGCGCCCTCGAGAGACAATATCGTGAATTAATCGATTAAAATTATTGCTAGAGATTATTATTGTCTGAAGTTACGGCAGAAGACAATGGTAGCACTATTTGTAGATAAAAGAGACGGCGGATGGTGCAATTAGTGTGGACGATTAGTGTCGACGAATAAAAAGTATAACACAATTGAATTCCTAATTGTAAATTACAGCCAAAAAATTACTCAGCTCTAGAAAATTACCGAAGGGTAACTATCGTGTGAAAATCACATATGGAAAAGTGTTAGGGAATAAAATAACCCTAAAAGAAATACTGCTGACGAAGTAAGATTAGACAATCAAGCACCATTGTAAAGTTAATGTGAGTTAATTATCTCGGAAAATTATTTCCAGAAAATTTTGTCGGGAAATTATCTTCGAATAATCAAGAAATGGAGCCAAGAAATATCATCGTAGACTTAGGATTATCGCTGCAAAAATGAATCCGAGACGTTGTGTCAAAAATTAAGTAGAAAAATTCTGGCCAAAAAAGGTGAGCCAGAAAATCTAAGCCGACTAGTTAAAGAAATAAACATAAAAAAATATAGGATAGGAAAAGAAAATTTTAACCAAAAAATTATGTTGCGTTAACAGGATGGGGTACATGGTTGCCCAAAATTGATTATAAATAGTACATGTCTGGACGTGGGCCGCCGGATCGAACGGACAGAAAAGGTAGGCTTAAAAATTGAAACCAGATAGTTAGAAAAAATGAATTTAAAAAAATATCATTTGTGGTATGACACACGATTAGAAAAAATTAGACGATAAATAGTACATGCGCGGATAGAAACCACCGCAACGAACGGACGAAAATGTGTGCTAAAAAAATTAAGCAAAATAGTTATAAAAGATGGTCAGGGTAAGAAAATTTTAGCCAAAAAATTATGTTCCGTTTACTTGATGTGGCATGTGATTGGATAAAATTATGTGATGAATAGTACATGCGTGGACTTGAACAGACGAAAAAGTTAGACCGAAAAATTTAAGCCGAATAGTTAAAAAATGAACGTAAAGAAATATCAGTTATGGCAAAAAAATGAACCGAAAAATTATGTTACATCTATGTGACGTGGCACACGATTGGACAAAATTAAGTGATAAATAGTACACACGCAGACACGGACCGTCGAATTAAAAATCGATGGCTAGAAATAACCCACGCACTGTTTATTCATGCGCAATGAACAGTGGCCAGAGCGGTGAACGGCCGCCATCCCCACGGGCCTTAATATATAGTATGATTTCTTTATTTACTTATGTTTGGTTAAATTTAAACTCAAGTTTGACCAAATGTTGTTATTTGAAACATAGGTTACTTAGAATATGTTCTTATGTGTGTATGTATAAGAGTATTTAATTTTCAATTTTTTAATTGACTCAATTTATCATGTTTGAAATTTGAATTTCAAATCCTAGTGTTGACTTGAGTCAACTCAACACTAGAGTCAAATCTCAATCACTTGTCACTCAAACAACAATTTTTTTAAGTTCCCCCTCATTTTCAAATGCTTGAAATTTAGATGCACTAATCACACATCTACCATTTTCCCTTCCTATTATTCGGAATGTTACAATCTGGATCGATGGAGAGAGGGTGTTGGAGCGGTGTCATGTCCGTCGCTTCGGGAGATAGAGGAGTGAAACCGCCGTGTGCTAGTCACGACGTGGGGCGAGGGCAATTTTGGAAACCGGGAATTTCATGAACGTGACAAAATTTATTCGTTGATTCCTTTGACGACAAGTGAATGGAGGGAGTAGTAACTTGAAATAGTGCTCAATTTTCACACAACAAATACAAATTTAATTTCGTTTACATATTTGACATCCTCACGACGAACTCTTTGAAATGAGTCTAATATTTAATATATTAAAATTCATTTCAAACTTTTTCAGACTAGAAAGTTTTTTGTTATGTGAGATATGGATCTATAATGTTCGGACACCTTGCGCGTACAGTTCGTACTGAATCAATAATGACGAACACCTTACAATAAATGGTGATGTAGATTTTTTTTTTGCATGAGACATACATGACACCCATTGACTTGAATCTCAACCAACATGGACGGCCATGATATGTGCGCGGAAAGCATTTGTAATCCTCCGCGTCGAAGAAAAAAATAAGGTTAACCAAACACACCCTTAAAAATGGCCAATATCCATGGAGATAACTGGTACGTGTGTCTGTCCACGAGTCGAGAGGCGGCAGCTGCTCAAGACCCTTCTAGGGTTCCCTTCCCTCCGTCGGCGATATTGTCGGCCCATTTCCCCTCCGGTGGCCTTATGGCCTTGGAGGTGTGGCGGACCATGGCTCTCGCCGACAGGAGGTTTTCATTCTTCGTTTAGGCTGCTTTTTTGTGTCTTCTTTGGGATGTGAGACGATGGCTACATATTAAAATCAGAATAAGGTCCTTCTCGCCCTATCCGTGTTCCGGTGGAGCGTCTAGCGCTGACAGAGGACGCGTGGAGTCGTGTGTCTGGCCAATCTTCTCAAATCTCATTGGTTTTAGTGTTAGTTGCTATAATTCCAGGTCAGTATCTTCCAATCTACGGATGTCATCATTAACGACGGTTGCTGCTATAGTGTGCTGGTTTTTTTTTGGGCCTTAGCACAACGAATTCCCATATGTCTACTACAACAATCTCTACTATGACAAGTTTTGCCCGGCTCCGGTGATGGAGGGACGAGGACGGCAGCGTGCCTTCAGCTCGTGCTACTATTTGTAGTCGTTGGTAGGTGGTCCATTGAGCTATTTGTAATTTTTATTACTTTTACACTACGGGAGAAAACTTCTTTGCCGTGTGTGCAAAAGGATGGGGTTCGTTGCAAAGAAAACAAAAAAATCTACGGTTGCAACTACCAAGATCATATCTAGGAGATACTTGTAATAGTTACAGATGAACTCCCGAACCATCGCTCCAGCCGGGCGGCAAAAGCAGCGGATCCCCGAGAACTCCAACAGCACTATGCCATGGTAGTGGTGGTGGAGGGGAATGTTTAGATCAGGGTTTCACCGAGCACCTTTTCTAGTGGCAATGGGCAAGACAAGCAAGGGGAAGAAAATGCCAACCAAATGGCATATGAGAAGAGCTTATGGGAGAGTGTGTGGAGAGGAGGAGGATGCCACCTCCTTTTATAGAGGGAGGGGCAACTGATGACTGGGTTCATGCACCAATAACAATGTTATTGCGGTACTTGTAGCAGCAAATATTTAAAGAGTTTGTCCCGATCAGAGCTCGGCGAACGGAAACAACACGACCCCGCAATCACATTGCCAATATGGCCACGTTCGCACCCAAACTGTAGTTTGGAAATAGCTTATTATATAAGTTACTAGGATAAATAAATTTAAGATGATTTGTAACAACAACTACTAGGACTGGAAGAAAACTAGAACAAAAGTAAAACTAGAAAGAGGTGAATGCAATGAGATGAAATATTAATGTTATGATTCCTTAAGTAATGTTGTGTATACCGGTGTGCATGATAAGTGCTTATGGAATAGCTATTAACTATAATTGTGGCGGTCCCTCATATACCATTGTCTCCCACCGTTGGTAAGTGGCAACCAGACAACTCAACTGTCCACACCCTCTTCGGACATGGTTCATGTCGCAAGAGAATAGTGTATTAAGGTAACAAGACTAATTAAGGTAACCAAAGCAAAGGCATTAAGTTCTATGGACAACCGTACTCCTAAGCAAGTGTGCTAGTCACAAGATCCCGTGTGTCACTTTGGGTCAAGCAATTCGCAACACTATACCTATCTATATCATGAGTGATCTTGGGGGAACTCTGGGCGGCGCATCGTTAAGATGCTATTGCCTCCGCAAATCACTTATAGCAAATAGCCTATTAGTTCTACCCACGGAAGAGCATAGACTGATGATAAGTTTTGTGACACTGCGTGATCCCTAGTAAATTCCTCAACAATGGATTGGACGTCTCCAATCACTAGAATAATATCATGAATAGAACAATGTAAAAAGAAAGCACAAACATATTAATTAACAAGAACACACCACACTTAAATTACTCAAATCATCATAACATTAATAAAATGGGGTTCAAGCCATATTACAACCCATCACAGAGACCATGATGGGGAAGGATGAAGGAGTATCGGTGATGGAGATGGTTATGACGGTGTGGTGATGTTGGCGTCGGCGTGGTCATGGCGGCATCCTCCTTCTCCTCCTCTTCGTGCTTGGATGGCTTGATGGTGTTGGTGAAGATCTGGATCTTGGTGGAGCTGTAGAGGCTATGGAGGTGGCACGGCGACAGGGCGCCGCCATGGAGGCGGTAGATGGGATCTAGATCTTGTATATGGTGTCTTGGTGGGTTGACTTCTCTCCCTTGACTCCTCCCTCCTTTATATAGGCCTTGGGGGTGCCCTAGGGTTCCCCTAATACCGTCATATGACCTAAGGAAGGTTCTAGAGGTTCCTAGGGGCGAAATCCCATCGTTTGCGACATTTTTACCAACTATACGGCCGAACTATACGGCGGGAATTTTTCGCTCTGGTCGTATAATTGGTCGTTGAACCTTCGGATTCCGAAGTGTTTTGGCCACCATTTCTTCATACGAACTCCGTTTTGGGTGTTCTTGGGCTCGTTGGATTCGTCTTGATGAGGGATACAACCCCGTGGCCTTGGATCTTTATTTTGATAAGTTGGAAAATTTCACTTTTTCAACCTCTCAAATGGCTAAGTCTGGTCCATGTAGCTCCTCCATACTAGCTCTCTTTGTTCCTTTTGTATTTGTTTTATACATAATCATCATCAACACCTACACACATGTCAAAGACAAGGAAGAGGGATAAAATTCTACCTAAACTACTAAATGTGCAAAGCTTATATGAGAATGAATGAATAACAGAAACCATGCATATTTGGCATAATTGCAGCTAGATAAAGCATGATATGGGTGGTTGATATACATAAAATACTTCTATAAAAGTGTACATAAATTCCACTCATCAACCTCCCCAAGCTTAGACTCTGCTTGTCTCGAGCAGTAACTGTCGATAAATAATGTGAGGGGAATTTTGCTTGTCATTGAAACTTTAGTATGCCTTGCATCCTTATTTTTCTTGCAAGCTCAGAGTGAGTAAACATGTACTCATACAAGGCAATACAAGCTTATTTATAAAGAACACCAAAGATTCATCAAAACTTATATGCTCCATGTCAACAGTGAATCTAACTTGCAAGCAAACTTGTGATCCTCTTATTGCACCTTTTGTATAACTTTTCATATAATTAATTTTATGGGGAAAAACTTAGTCATAAATAGATGTCAAGCATAAATAGGAATAAAATTCATTGATTCAACCCTATCATGTCATCAAGTAAAGGCTCTCAAGTGCAAACATCAGTTATTGAGCTTTCAGAAAATTTATCTCTTAATAACGAGATTTATGCCAAAAGGAAATGCGAGAACATGTCAAAAGAATCATAGCATTAGAGTGTCTCATTTGGTCATCACATCAATGAATCGTGGCTATAAAACACTCTTTTCTATTCTTTGTCTTTCTAAAACTTTAGTTCATCAGTAAGAAGATCATGCCAAAACTTAGTGTGTTTAATCAGATTGTGCAGGCTAAGAATGGATACTCGTGACCATTACCAAAGTTTACCTTTTTGGTATAATGATTTCTCATAACGGTCAGAGGAGTATTCCCTATTTTGCTTTGAACGCAGGCCCATGAGGATGCCATAACTCTTACCCATCGTAACATTGCTGTTATAGATGTTTTAATCAACTCATAGCCAAAATCTGAGATTTCTCTCTTGGTAGATCATTTATAGGCCAGCGGAGTTGTTGTCCTTCCATGGAGTGCGACAGTGGTGCAGACACGCATAAAGTAATATCATACTTTAATCAATAGGTCAAGATTTGTCATGCATCTCAATTATCGCTAAACATTAGTTTCTTCAAACAAATCCTTTCAAAGAGTATTATCAAGTCGATCATCACATATATGGTGTTGAGTATCTTTATGGCTAAGCTCTTAAGACAATTAAACAACACTTTATTTGGCATATAACTCAAAACTTTGAAATATAATTTCCAATTGACAACTCCTTCCGTAAGCAAACTATCAAGTCTATTGTTTTGACACTACAGGGTCGAGCATAACTATTTATTTAAGACAAAAATATTACGTGACAACTAGCAAATTTCAAAATATCTTGATCAAATATTCATTCTTTCTAAGTGTAGAGATTGTGGCAATGTTTTCTAGAGGATCACAAATATTGACACAAGCTTGATAAACAATTTGGCAAGATGCATAGAAGCTCTAAGTCAACTCCTATGGTGCCTATCATGAGCAAGTGTATCCCCATATAAATACAAAACTAGACTCATTTAAGCAAGCATTCAAAAATAGCGGGATACATGATTGCATTAAACCTTCATCGAATATGAACATTGCACAAGACTCTACACATGCACAAGTAACCTCCCCAAGCTTAGAACTTTGCAAGAACTGAGAAGATCATGAAAACAAAAGAGAAAATGCAGTTATCAAAAGAGAGTGTGATAAGTGTTTACCTTCCCAAGCTTAGTCGAAAGCAAGGGTGACACATTTAACGTTGAGGTACTAGTAACCTCTCTTTCGATGGACAAAGAACCTTTGCTTCAACAAGTATGGCCCGGTGTGACTTCCTTCAGAACCTGCTTAAAAAATGAAAAATAAAAAGAAATATTTTCGTGTTTCTGAAGACACGAGTTTAGCTTACAAGTGATAAATATACAAGTACCACTGAGTCGGTTTATCAACCTAAACACCACGCTTAAGTCAACAAACTAGTTCTAGAAGATGCCTCTCCTAGATTGTGATGAGGTGCAAGTGAAACAGGATACGAGACACGAGTGTGCAACCCCTATGTGCTTATTAAAAGAGGTTCGAGTTGGAAAGTTTTACCAGACATTAATAGGTGGGCATGTTGAATTAAAGCAACCAAGTGGATCATGTGAGTGTTTGCACGGTTGGCACTACCGTACACGTCGTCACACAAGGTTCAAGTCCCTACAAAAATAACACACAAAATAAAATACATCGGTTTGGTATACGACCATAGTTCGTTTACCCCACCGATAAAAGGAAAGTAAAAAAGAAAACATGAACTTCTATAGAGAATTACATTCTAAAAAGTTTTTGAGGTAGAACTTTTATTGCTTACAGATATTCGGCTTCCCCTCGATCAAGGGAGAAGATCCCGTGTGGAGCTTCGAGGTTTTAGAGGAAGTAGGAAGAAAGTATATCATAATTTTTTATACTTGGGTTACCTTCCCATAGTGATTTTATGGTCGCACCGACTATACATGCGCAACTATACGGCCGGACCAAAAGGGTCCCGCTGTATAGTTGGTCGTTAAACTTACTGTACATTGAAATAAGAATTCGAAACAGGTGTCGATATCTATACGATCGCAACTATATGGCTGAAATTTTTATTCCCGCCGTATAGTTGGTCGTTAAACCTTCTGTACCCTTTGAAAGTGACATCAAAAAAACTATACGACCAGAACTATACGGCCGGAATTTTATTCCCACCGTATAGTTGGTCGTTAAACCTTCTGGAGTCGCCACAATTTACCTATTTGTTCGAAAATTCTTTCTTATCCTGAAACTTAGCGAAACACCATGTTTTGATAGAAAAATAACAACTTTAATTTTCGACCAAAAAATACATATAATTGAAGGATTCACCTAAAACTGATTTTCTCTTCCTTTTTACCGAGTTTATGCAACACATAATACAGTGATAATAAATTCTACCTTTTGAAAACTATCACACGATTACTCTAATAGCAGGACATGCGAAGAATAAAAGTGCCCATGTAACATGAATGCAACTAGACTCAAGACACAAAACTAAGAAAGACACCTAGTAACTTTCGGGTTGCCTCCTGGGAAGCGCTCTCTTTAAAGCCATAAAGCTAGGCTAGGATGCTCCATATATTACCCACCTGGATCCCAAGGGATATCGACTCGAGGTAACGTTGTACACACCAGCTTGGAGCATCTTAGAGTAGAGTTTGGTCGGAGTCATACCCACTTATGGTGCATCGACATCATGTAGATGAACAAGTTCTCACTTTCAAGCGAGTGTTGATGCACCAAGCTTGGTGAAAATGCCTCTGTATATAGCTGCAATGAGAGAACTGAAAATTCATCTGTAATTCTTAAATCTTTACCTTAGTTACCTTTATAGGGGAACACTTCATAGTACTCCTCCTTCATAGCAGGAAATTTAGGACCCTGCATGTTAGTATAGCAAGGTTCTATCTCTAGTTTATTATTATTAATGTTCTCCATATGAGTGACTAGGCACAAGGCCTCCGCAGAACAATTATCAACAGTTTTAGCATCATAAAAATCATTACTAGAGTGAGAGGCATCACAAACAAAAGTTGTAGTATGACTCTCTTTGTCAACCTCACCTTTTTGTTCCTCCTTTTCATCGACTAGTGTTTTAATAAAAATGATAGAATCAAAAGTAGGAGTTGATGGTGTGAGCATGTGATCAATCCGTTCTTCCTCCTCTTCCTTGTGCTCCTTTTCCTCTCCGCTCTTTAGTGAGTCCTGCAAAAGGTTATCTTTCTCCATGACGGTTTTAGACAGTTTCCAATAATATAATACCAATGCATTATTAATTAAATTATTTTCGCAAAAGAGGAATATGAGGTATACTAAATTAAAAACTCCATTAAGTGCTTCCCATTAAACATCAATACTTCCTAGTCTATATAGATGCACGATTTGAAAATAACATATTCTAATACTTCCAAACTAGCATAGGATTTATCTCTATTATTTGGATTGTTGGAATACTTACATTGAAAATTAAGGTGGTCATCTGTTTTACAATTTATGCAATAAGATCCATCATTAACACACAACCATAATGAATGCCCTTCCAATAGGTTCAGCATTTTCTCTATCAGATCATATCTAGCAACCAGGTTTGATAAATCTGAATATTTTATGTCCTCCAATTCTTGTATTATGAGTTTAACATAATTTATCTCGGAAGACATGATTAGTAGCAACAATTTTTATAAATTTTTGATATTGTAATTTTTTATTGTTTTCAATATAAAAGAAAGTAGTAAGATAATAGCAACAAACGGAAATAAACTATGTGTGAGTAGATAGGTAATAACCTGAACGCTTTGCTCCGCGACAACGGCGCCAATTTGATGACTGGGTTCCTGCGCCAATAACAGGGTTATTGCAGTACTTATAGCAGCAAATATTCAAAGAGTTTGTCCCGATGAGAGCTCGGCGAACGGAAACAACACGACCCCACAACCACGTTGTCAATGCGGCCACGTTCGCACCCAAACCGTGATTTAGAAATAGCCTATTCTATAAGTTACTAGGATAAATGAATTTAAGATGATTTGTAACAACTACTACTAGGACTGGAAGAAAACTAGAACAAAAGTAAAACTAGAAAGAGATGAATGCAATGAGATGAAATATTAATGCTATGATTCTTCAAGTAATGTTGTGTATATCAGTTTGCATGATAAGTGCTTATAGAATAGCTATTAACTATAATTGTGGTGGTTCCTCATATACCGTTGTCTCCCACCATTAGTAAGTGGCAACCAGACAACTCAACTGTCCACACCCTCTTTGGACATGGGTTATCTCACAATAGAATAGTGTATTAAGATAACAGGACCAATTAAGATAACCAAAGCAAAGGAATTAAGTTATATAGACAACTGTACTCCTAAGCAAGTGTGCTAGTCACAAGATATCCCGTCTGTCATTTTGGGGTCAAGCAATTCGCAACACTATACCTATCTATATCATGAGTGATCTTGGGGGAACTCTGGGCGGCGCATCGTTAAGATGCTATTGCCTCCGCAAATCACTTATAGCAAATAGCCTATTAGTTCTACCCATGGAAGAGCAGAGACTAATGATAAGTTTTGTGACACTCCGTGAATCCCTAGTAAATTCCTCAACAATGGATTGGATGTCTCCAATCACT
This sequence comes from Avena insularis, assembly GCA_023614405.1. Classification (NCBI taxonomy): domain Eukaryota; kingdom Viridiplantae; phylum Streptophyta; class Magnoliopsida; order Poales; family Poaceae; genus Avena; species Avena insularis. The sequence goes on along the minus strand of CM042685.1, from coordinate 418,487,712 downwards.
AGAATAATATCATGAATAGAACAATGTAAAGAGAAAGCACAAACATATTAATTAACAAGAACACACCACACTTCAATTACTCAAATAATCATAACATTAATAAAAGGGGGTTCAAGCCATATTACAACCCATCACGGAGACCATGATGGGGAAGGATGAAAGAGTGGCGGCGATGGAGATGGTGATGACGCTGCGGTGATGCTGGCGTCGGCGTGGTGATGGCGGAGTCCTCCTTATCCTACTCTTCTTTCTTGGATGGCTTGATGGTGTTGGTGGAGATATGGATCTTGGTGGAGCTGTAGAGGCTATGGAGGTGGCACGACGGCAGAGCGCCGCCGTGGAGGCGGTAGATGGGATCTAGATCTTGTATATGGTGTCTTGGTGGGTTGGCTCCTCTCCCTTGACTCCTCCCTCCTTTATATAGGCCTTGGGGGTGCCCTAGGATTCCCCCAATACCGTTATATGACCTAGGGAAGGTTCTGTACGACCAAACTATACGGCAGGAATTTTTCGCTCCGGTCGTATAGTTGGTCGTTGAACCTTCGGGTTTCTTAGTGTTTTGGCCGTCATTTCTTCATACGAACTCCGTTTTGAGTGTTTTTGGGCTTGTTGGATTCGTATCAACGAGGGATACAACCCAGCCGCCTTGGATCATTATTTTGAGAAGTTGGAAAAAATCACTTTTTCAACCTCTCAAATGGCTAAACCTGGTCCCTACAGCTCCTCCATACTATGCTCTCTTTGTTCCTTTTGCCTTTTTTATCCATAATCATCATTAACACCTACACACATGTCAAAGACAAGGAAGAGGGATAAAATTCTACCTAAACTACTAAATATGCAAAGCTCATATGAGAATAAATGAATAACAGAAACCATGCATATTTGGCATAACTGCGGCTAGATAAAGCATGAGATTGGTGGTTGATATGCATAAAATATTTATATAAAAGTGTACATAAATTCCACTCATCAGCAACACTCCCAAGGCCGTCGGCCAAGAGGTGCATCCTCCCCTCCTATTATTCATGTGAGTGATCCTTCCACTCACATAATTCTCCACTCCACTTTCTCCTATTTATTCTCCACTCAAAAATCAAAGGTCTTTCCATTAAAGAACTTCAATTCCCTTATTTTAATGCAACTCAATTTAATGGATACTTCATTTAATGAGTTCTTAATTTACGAACACATTAACATTTTGATCCCTTGCTTTATTTCGATACCCTGAAACTATTTTGGCAGATTCGGCAGAACAGTTTTCTGGGATATCCATTGATTTACCTGTGTTCCCTATCCGCTCAAATGCATTGACTAACCTTAAGTGTGTCTACCTATGGGTTTGAGAACTATGTAGACATGATCGAGACTTTCTACGATCAATAATCATTAGCGGGACCTGGGATCCATAATGACTTCCACTAGTTCCACGAAAATCAGATGATCGTCTGAACCTCTTTTGCTGTAATCAAATTCTTTTGTCTCGCGATGTTTTACTTGTCCGAGATCCGATCACTTGGTATCAACCATACCTTGTTTAATCTTATTCCTGACAAGTACTCTTTTTCTTGTTCCTGTGATATGACATTCTAGTGATCAAATCACTTGCTTGCAAGCTATGTCAATGTGATATCACTAAGAGGGACCTGAGTATATCTCTCCGTCATCCGGATGGAAAAATCTCACTCTTGATCCACGAGTCTCAACTAACACTTTCCAAATACCCGACGACACCTTTATAATCACCCTGTTACGGTGTGACGTTTGATGTAATCAAAGTACTCTTTCGGTGAAACTGATTAACGTAATCATGGTCTAAGGATATTGAGTTACTACGAATGTGATAACAATTTAAACTTCATGACATGATCGTATTGCTACATCTACTACGGGTGAATGTTCATTATATCATTCTCCAATGATATGACCCTATTATTAACTGAAGGGTTTCGCAGCATAGTAAATCAAAATTTTCTACGGAAGCAAATAGAGGGAAAACCAAGATCTAATCTAGGAGATGCAAACAACGAGAGAGATTGGATTAGATCTTCATACCCTTGAAGATTACGCATTGAGCGTTAAATCGGAACGTGGGTGATGTAGTCGTACTCGCTTCTCCTCCTCGCGGTCCGATCCGATCTAGCACCACAAGTGGCGGTGCCTCCGTGAGATGCACACGTGCGGCACCTCGATGTCTCCTCCTTCCTCGGACCAGCAAGTATGGTGGAGAGATGGATTGGATCTACAGCACGGCGGCGTGGTGTATATGGTGGAGAATTTCTGCTGCAGGGCTTCGCCTACAAACAGTCGGGAGGGAGAGAGGAAGGCAGCAGGGCTACTAGGGCTTGGAGGGAGATGTGTATATGGGGGGAGGGGGCGCACCAGCCCTCTATATATAGAGGGGGTGGCGGCAGCCAGCCCTAGCCCCTCCTCCAAGCCTATCTCTAGTTTAAACGATTTAAACTCTCCCCTTATCTAGAAATTCTATCCCTAGATTTAAACGAGTTAAATCTATCTAGAATCGGCTGGGCCCTATGGGGCCTTGTGCCCTGGCCCACGCGCCAGGACACTCCCTCATAGGCCCATGCCCCCTCCCGGAAGGTGGGACCACGTTGGCCCCCATCCGGAAGGTTCTAGAAGCTTCCGGTACAATACCGATTAACCCGGAACAATTCCGAACTCCAAAAACTGCACTGCCTTATATGAATCTTATTCTCCGGACCATTCCGGAACCTCTCGTGATGTCCCGGATCCCATCCGAGACTCCGAACAAAAAATTCACAAACCAATTGTCCAATCTATCCTAGCGTCGAGACACGTTAAGTGTGTGACCCTGCGGGTTCGAGAATATGCAGACATGATCTTCTATCAATAATCAACAGCGGGGTCTGGGTGTAGGGGTTCGTAGCATGGAAAACAAAAATTTTCTATCGCATACAAACAAACAAGCCAAGATCTATCTACTAGATTGTAGCAACGAGTCGATGGAATAATTCACCCTCGAAGATTCCAAAGTGTTTAACGAGAGCAGATTCTCGTGGGTGATGTAGTCGTACTCTTTCCGATCTCAAGATCGCGTGAGCGATCCTTCCGCGCCATGCCATAGCGCTCCTTGATCGGTCACACGTTCGATACTGACGAAGACCTTCCTCTCCTTGTTCCAGCGGCGGAGGTTGTAGCACTCTCCTCGCGATTCAAAGACAACGGCGTGGTACTGGGAGGTAGAGGGAGATCCTGCAGGCTTCGTCTTAAGCCGGTGCGAGTATGGTGGAGCTTATGAGAGAGGCTATTAGTGGTCTAGTAATTAGACACACCAATTAGAGGGCTCTAAACCAATTAGAAGGCTCTAAACCGAAACAGCTCTAAACCGGGGTCTAGGTCTAGTTTCTAGTTTAGAGGATAGGAACTTGTGTGTGTCTAGAGGGGAGGCCCTGCCCCTCCCTTTATAGGGGAGGAGGCGCGCCAGGAGGAGGAGTCCCTCCCCAACTCGGCCTAGGGCTGGCCGCCCGGCTTGGGAGGAGGACTCCTCCCCAAGTCGATTTCAACTTCTCCTCTTTCCGAAAACTGGCAGTTTGACTGAAAACTGGCAGTTTGACTTTTCCAATTTAGGAATTAAATAAACCCTTTATTTTGGACAGCGAGAACACTTAGTACATGATGCAATCATTCCATCTTGCAATGACACATTCATGTACCCTTCCCCCCCGGAGTGCCGGACATTCCGGGACCTTCTAGAATGTTCCCGATGAAAACACCGGAACCATTCCCCAACTCCGAAATGGGACTTTCCTTATATGAATCTTATTCTCCGGACCATTCCGGATCACCTCGTGATATCCGGATCCCATCCGAGACTCAACAACATTCGGTCTCTTTCTCATAATACCATAACTACTCAAACAACGCCGAATCCTTAAGTGTGTCTCCCTACGGTTCGTGAATTATGCGACATGATCGAGACACTTCTCGAACAATAACCAATAGAGGAATCTGGAAATTCATATGGCTCCCACATATTTCTACGATTACTTTGCAATCGAATGAACCACTTACATACGATACCAATTTCCCTTTGTCTCACGATATGTTACTTATCCGAGGTCATGATCGTCGGTATCTCTGCATACCAAGTTCAACCTCACATCGATAAGTACTCTTTCTCGTTCCCGTGATATGTGATCCCTTGTGACCAAGTCACATGCTTGCAAGCTAATTGGATGACATTTCACCGAGAGGGCCCAGAGAATATCTATCCGTCATGTGGATGGACAAATCCCACTCTTGATCCATGTGTTTCAACCAATACTTTCCGAACACCCAATGCCACTTTTATAGCCACCACATTACGGTGTGGTGTTTGATGACATCAAAGCATCCATCCAGAAAGGCAATATGCATGATCTCATGGTCGAAGGAATTAGGTTACTATGTATCGTAAAGCATATAGCAATTGAACTATTGAAATGACTTGATCTTTATGCTACGCTTGTCTATAGGAGTATGTCCACCATATCATTCTCCTAACGATATGATCTTGTTGTTGATAACATCTCAATGTTCATGACAAAGAAACCACATCATCAATCAACCAACAAGCTAGTGAAGTATAGAGGCCATACTAGGGACTTCAAATTAAGTTTACAAATCACACAAGTATTAATGGTTTCCTTGTTAATACTATTATAGCATGAATGTAAACATTTATCATAAACACAAAGATATATAATAATAACTACATTTATTATTACCTCTAGGGCATATCTCCAACAGTCTCCCACTTGCACTAGAGTCATCTAATCTAGATTACATGGTAATATACCGAACACCCATGGCAGTTTGGTGTTGGTCATGTTTTGCCCTTGGGAGAGGTTTAGTCAATGGATCCGCCACATTCAGATCTGTGTGTACTTTGCAAATCTTTATATCCCCATCCTGGATATGTTCTCGAATAGCGTGAAAACGCAGCTTGATATGCTTGAGCTTCTTGTGTGACCTTGGTTCTTGCGCATTGGCTATGGCGCCCATGTTATCACAGTAGATAGACATTGGGTCCAGACTAGGAACCACACCCAGCTCTGTAATGAACTCTTTCATCCATATCGCTTCTTGTGAAGCCTCCGAAGCAACCATGTATTCGATTCAGTTGAAGATCTCGCCACAACGCTTTGCTTTGCACTCCTCCAGCTAAGCTGCACCATTCAAAATAAATACGTATCCAGTTGTGATTTAGAATCATCCGGATCGGTGTTCCAACTAGCATCGGTGTAACCATTAACAACGAGCTGTTCATCACCTCCATAAGAAAGAACCATATCCTTAGTTCTTCTCAAGTACTTAAGGATGTTTTTGATCATTGTCAATGATCCACTCTGGATCACTTTGATATCTGCTAGTTAGACTAACAAAGATATGCGATGTCGGGTCTAGTACATAGCATGGCATACATTAGAGATCCTATGGCTGAGGCATAGGAGTCTTACTCATCTTTTCTCTATCTTACGCGATGTCGGACTTTGAGTTTTACTCAAGGTCATATTGAAGCAACATGGGCAAGAACCCTTTCTTGCTATCTTCCATTCCAAACCTCTTTAGAACTTTGTCCAAATATGTACTTTGTGACAATGATATTTGGCGTTCGATCTATCTCTATAAATCTTTATGCCTAATATGTAAGCTGCTTCGCCAAGATCCTTCATTGAAAAACTATTATTCAAATACTCTTTGACACTATTAAGAAGGTCTACATCATTCCCAATCAACAATATGTCATCCACATACAGTATTAAGAATGCTACTGAGCTCCCACTCACTTTCTTGTAAATACAAGCTTCTCCATAAGTTTGTATAAACCAAAACTTTTGATTACCTTATCAAACGTTGATTCCAACTGGATGCTTGCTTCAATCCATAGATGGACCGTTGAAGTTTGCATACCTTGTTAGCATCTTTAGGATCGACAAAACCTTTGGGTTGCATCATATACAACTCTTCATCAATGTCTCCATTGAGGAATGCTGTTTTGACATCCATCGCCATATCTCATAATCATAATATGCAGCGATTGCTAACATAATCCTCACAGACTTTAGCTTCGCTACCGTGAGAAAGTCTCATCGTAGTCAACTCCTTGAATTTGTCGAAACCCTTTTGCGACAAGTCGAGCTTTATAGATAACATTACCATCAACATCTGCTTTCTTCTTGAAAATCCATTTGTTCTCGACAGCCTTCCGCCATCCGTAAGTCCACCAAAGTCCATACTTGGTTTTCGTACATGGATCCAATCTCGGATTTCATGGCTTCTTGCCATTTATTGGAATCTGGCTCATCATTGCTTCCTCATATGTCTCGGGGTCATCGGTGTTGTCCACCAACATGACATTCATAACGGAATCATACCAACTGGAGTGGTACGATTTCTCGTTGACCTCCGAGGCTCAGAGCAACTTCAACCAAGTTTCATGATCACCATCACTAGCTTCCTCTCTTATTGGTGCACCACAGAACTTCTTCCGTGCTGCGCTACTCGCAATTCGAGAGAAGGTTCGACAACCTCGTCGAGTTCTACTTTCCTTCCAGTCACTTCTTTCGAGAGAAATTCCTTCTCTAGAAAGGATCCATTCTGGCAACAAAGATTTTGCCTTCGGATCTATGATAGAAGGTATACCCAATAGTTTCCTTTGGGTATCCTATGAAGACGCATTTTTCCGCTTTGGGTTCAAGCTTGTCCGGCTGTAACTTCTTTACATAGGCTTCACATCCCCAAACTTTAAGGAACAACAATTTAGGTTTCTTCCCAAACCATAATTCATACGGTGTCGTTTCAGCGGATTTAGACGGTGCCCTATTTAAAGTGAATGCGGCTGTTTCTAATGCATAACCCCAAAATGATAGTGGCAAATCTGTAAGTGACATCATAGAACGAACCATATCTAAGAGAGTTCGACACGACGTTCAGACACACCATTACTGTGGTGTTCCGGGTGTCAATCTGAAAGTATTCCACATTTCTTCAAATGCTCGCCAAACTTCGTAACTTAGATATTCACCTCCACGATCGAACGTAGAAATTTAATCTTCTTGTTACGTTGATTCTCTACCTCACTTTGAAACTCCTTAAACTTCTCGAAAGTTTCGGACTTATGTTTCATGAAATAGATATACCCATATCTACTCAAGTCATCCGTGAAGGTAAGAACATAACGATAACCATCACATGATCGACACTCATTGGACCACACACATCGGTATGTATGATTTCCAATAAGTCTGTAGCTCCATCATACCGTAAAATGGAGTCTTAGTCATTTTACCCATCGACATGCTTCGCATCTTTCAAGTGATTCAAAATCAAGTGATTCAAGAAGTCCATCGGAATGGAGTTTCTTCATCGCTTCACTCCAATGTGACCAAGACGACGATGCCACATATAGGTCAAATTATCGCTGATTTCAAGCGTTTAGCCTCAATGTTATTAATATGTGTATATCCACTATCGAGATTCAATATGAATAGACCATCTATCAAAGGTGCATGTGCATAAAACATATTACTCATATAAATCGAACAACCATTATTCTCGGATTTAAACAAGTAACCGCCTCGCAATAAACAATATCCCGATATAATGTTCATGCTCAACGCAGCACCAAATAACAATTATTTAAGTATAAAACTAATCCCGATGGTAGATGAAGAGGTAGTGTGCCGACCGCGATCACATCAACCTTTGATCCGCTTCCCACGCCGCATCGTCACCTCGTTCTTCACTAGCTTCCGTTTATTCGTAGCTCCTGTTTGAGTTACAAATATGAGCAACCGAACCAAGATCAAATACCCAGCACTACTACGAATACTAGTGAGATACACATCAATAACATGTATATCAGATATACCTTTCTTCTTGATGTTGCCGTTCTTCAAATCGCCAAGTACTTTGGGCAATTCCGCTCAAATGACCTTCTCCCTTGCGGTAAAAGCACTCGCCAGGTTTGGGTCCAGCCTTGGTCCTCTTCGTCGGTATGGTAACTTTCTTACCACCCTTCTTGAAGTGTCCCTTCGCTTAGACTTGCCTTTCTTGAATTTGGTGGTCTTATTGACCATCAACACTTGGTGCTCTTTCTTGATCTCCACTTCGCAGATTTTAACATAGCAAATAGTTACGCAACTCTTTGTTCATGTTACGCATGTTGTAGTTCATCACAAAGTTCTTGTAACTTGGTGGTAGTGATTGGAGGATGCGGTAAACCCCAAAGTATTAGGAATCACTATACCCAAACTTTGAAGTTTATTTATGCGTCCATACATCTTAAGCACATGCTCACCGACGAGCTACCCTCTTCCATCTTGCGCTTAAAGAACTTTTGGAAGCTTCATAACTTTCAATTGCCGCATGAGTCTCAAAGATTAATTTGAGATCCTCGACAATATCATATGGGTCGACTCTTCAAACCTTTTCTCAAGTCCGATTCTAAACCATACAAGATAGCACACTGAACTATGGAGTACTGATTCTTCCGAGCGAGGTAAACATTCTTTACTTCATCGGTAGCATCGATCAGTGTGGGTCACCTAGCGGTGCATCCAGACATAGGTCAAATTACCAAATTGTGAGGACAATCCTCAAATTGCGGAACCAATCCGAAGTTGCTTCCATTGTTTTTCAACTTTTCTTTCTCTAGGAACGCATTAAAATTGATGGTAGGGCTGCCATTGATCTACAACATATTTGCAATAGTTTAGACTAAGTTTATGACAAATTGAGTTCAAATTAATTAATGAAATTAAACTAGGTGAACTCCCACCAAAACAACATCCCTCACATTGTTTTAGTGATCACACGAACCAAATACACTACATCAACACCGATCATCACGAGAGTTGATATAGTTTCAATGGCGAACAATCATCATGTTCATCATATCTACTATATGATTCATGCTTTGCCTTTCGCGATCCGTGTTCCCGAGGCCATGTACATACATGCTAGGCTCGTCAAGACAAACCTTAGCTTCCGTGATAAGCAAATCTGGCTTGCTTACGTTGTAGTCACCCGGAATCAAAGACACCCGATCATCACGTGGTGCTTCGAAGCAGCAAGCTTTGGCAACGGTGCATACTAAGGGTGAACACTTTAGAACTTGAAATTTATGTGTATGAGGGATCATCTTATAATGCTACCGACGTCTACTAAGCAATACAAGATGCATAAAGGATTAACATCACATGCAATTCATAATATGTGATATGATATGGCCTTTCTTCTTGGTGCTTCCGATCTCCATCTTCAAGCACGAACATGATCTCCATCATCTCGGCATAGCATCAAGGTCAATGGCGCTTCTTCATGGTTGTCGCCCACCAGCTTCAACTATTACAACTCTTGTGAATAGACACGCAGGTCTTAACAGAAATTTAAGACAACCATATGGCTCCTGCCGTTTGCCAACTTACAATAAGGAACATTGCATACATCAAATATAATCACAATCATGGCCATATCACATCACTGCACACCCCTGCAAAACAAAGTTAGACGCTTCTACTTTCTTTGCATATTTTACGTGGTTTGGGGCTTTCCATAAGTGTCGTTCTAACTAACGAACAAGAACCACAACATTGATACTAGAATTGTTTAAAAACCGTATTAAATAGGATCTTTACTAAGCTAGGAGAAACAGGCACCCGCAAAGCCACATATGCAATACAACTTTCATGTTAAGCGTTGAGCAAGTCTCATGAGCGATGTCATGTAAGGTTAGCCCGGCGCTTCATCCCAACATACCGCAAGATGCAAAGTACACAAAAAGCAATCTACAATAAAAGCATCAACGCCCACAATGACCATTGTGTTCTACTCGTGCAACAGATCTACATATAGACACGGCTCTGATACCACTGTAGGGGTTCGTAGCATGGAAAACAAAAATTTTCTATCGCATACAAACAAACAAGCCAAGATCTATCTACTAGATTGTAGCAACGAGTCGATGGAATAACTCACCCTCGAAGATTCCAAAGTGTTTAACGAGAGCAGATTCTCGTGGGTGATGTAGTCGTACTCTTTCCGATCTCAAGATCGCGTAGACGATCCTTCCGCCGCGTTCAAGCAGCGCCTCCCGCAATCGGTCACACGTTCGGTACTCGACGAAGACCTTCCTCTCCCTTGTTCCAAAGGCAGTGGAGGTTGTAGCACTCTCTCGCGATTCCAAAGACAACGGGCGTGGTACCGGGAGGTAGAGGGAGATCCCGCAGGGCTTCGCATTAAGCCGGTGCGAGTATGGTGGAGCTTATGAGAGAGGCTATTAGTTGTCTAGTAATTAGACACACCAATTAGAGGGCTCTAAACCAATTAGAAGGCTCTAAACCGAAACAGCTCTAAACCGGGGTCTAGGTCTAGTTTCTAGTTTAGAGGATAGGAACTTGTGTGTGTCTAGAGGGGAGGCCCTGCCCCTCCCTTTATAGGTGGGAGGGCTGGCGCGCCAGGGGAGGGAGGGAGTCCCTCCCCAACTCGGCCTAGGGCTGGCCTGCTTGGGAGGAGGACTCCTCCCCAAGTCGGTTTCCAACTTCTCCTCTTCCTAAAATCGGCGGTTTGACCGAAAACTGGCAGTTTGACTTTTCCAATTTAGGAATTAAATAAACCCTTTATTTTGGACAGCGAGAACACTTAGTACATGATGCAATCATTCCATCTTGCAATGACACATTCATGTACCCCTTCCCCCCCGGAGTGCCGGACATTCCGGGACCTTCTAGAATGTTCGATGAAAACACGGAACCATTCCCCAACTCCGAAATGGGACTTTCCTTATATGAATCTTATTCTCCGGACCATTCCGGATCACCTCGTGATATCCCGGATCCCATCCGAGACTCCGAACAACATTCGGTCTCTTTCTCATAATACCATAACTACTCAAACAACGTCGAATCCTTAAGTGTGTCTCCCTCCGGTTCGTGAATTATGCGGACATGATCGAGACACTTCTCAACAATAACCAATAGAGGAATCTGGAAATTCATATGGCTCTACATATTTCTACGATTACTTTGCAATCGACTGAACCACTTACATACGATACCAATTTCCCTTTGTCTCACGATATGTTACTTATCCGAGGTCATGATCGTCGGTATCTCTGCATACCTAGTTCAACCTCACATCGATAAGTACTCTTTTCGTTCCGTGATATGTGATCCCTTGTGACCAAGTCACATGCTTGCAAGCTAATTGGATGACATTTCACCGAGAGGGCCCAGAGAATATCTATCCGTCATGTGGATGGACAAATCCCACTCTTGATCCATGTGTTTCAACCAATACTTTCCGAACACCCAATGCCACTTCTATAGCCACCCTGTTACGGTGTGGTGTTTGATGACATCAAAGCATCCATCCAGTAAAGGCAATATGCATGATCTCATGGTCGAAGGAATTAGGTTACTATGTATCAGAAAGCATATAGCAATTGAACTATTGAAATGACTTGATCTTTATGCTACGCTTGTCTATAGGAGTATGTCCACCATATCATTCTCCTAACGATATGATCTTGTTGTTGATAACATCTCAATGTTCATGACAAAGAAACCACATCATCAATCAACCAACAAGCTAGTGAAGTATAGAGGCCATACTAGGGACTTCAAATTAAGTTTACAAATCACACAAGTATTAATGGTTTCCTTGTTAATACTATTATAGCATGAATGTAAACATTTATCATAAACACAAAGATATATAATAATAACTACATTTATTATTACCTCTAGGGCATATCTCCAACACTGGGCACCCATATTGACTCCCACACATTCATCGATGATCATATCGGATGAACCACGATGCCAGGATTCAATCAATCCCATATATATATTCCCTTCGTCTCGCGATATGTTACTTGCCCGAGATTCGATCGTCGGTATCGTCATACCTAGTTCAATCTCGTTCACAGCAAGTACTTTACTCGTTCCGTAATCCGATATCACTTTGTGATTAACTCCTTAACCACATGCTTGCAAGCGGTGTTGATATCGATTACCGAGTGGGCCCGAAGTATATCTCTCCGACTTGGGAGGGACAAATCCCATCTCGATACATACAACCCAACAGATACTTTCCGATCACCTGAGAGACACCTTTATGATCACCCTCTCATAGGATGACGTTTGATGACCTCAAAGCTTTCTTCCGATACTAGGGAGTTGCATTATCTCATGGTCTAAGGAATACAATATTTGACATAAGAAAAGCTTCGCAAAGAAAACCTTAACCATCATTAATCAATGAGCTAGTCCATAGAGGCGTACTAGGGACACGGTGTTGTTCACAAACCACACAAGTATTAATGTTTCCGCTTAATACAATTCTAGCATGGAATATAAACTTTATCATGAACAAGAATTATAATAATAACATCTTTATTATTGCCTCTAGGGCATAATTCCAACAGTCTCCCACTTGCACTAGAGCCAATAATCTAGTTTACATTTGGCAACAATCTCACACCCATGGCACTGAGGTGCTGATCATGTTTTACACGTGGAAGAGGTTTAGTCAATGGATCTGCGACATTCAGATCTGTATGTACTTTGCTGATCTTCAGATCTCCATCTGCTATATAATCTTGGATTATATGAAACTTGCGGTTGATATGCTTGGTCTTTGGATGATATCTTGGTTCCTTAGCGAGTGCTATGGCGCCAGTGTTGTCACACAATATCTCCAGTGGGTCCAATGCACTTGGAACCACGCCAAGCTCAGTGATGAAGTTTCTGATCCAAACTCCTTCACTTGACACTTCTGCAGCCATGTATTCCGCTTCTACTATAGATCCGCGATCACGCTTTGCTTGCAGACTTCTCCAGCTCATAGCTCCTCCATTCAAAATATACACGTATCACATGCGAGATTTACAATCATCCTTGTCGGTATCGAAACTAGCATCGGCGTAACCTTTTACGAGCTGTTCATCACCCCCATAGACTAAGAACATTTCTTTAGTCCTATTTAGGTACTTTAGGATGTTCTTCACGGCTGTCCAGTGTTCCACTCCTGGATCACTTTGATATCCGCTCGTCAAACTAAGAGCATTGGACACATCCGGTCTAGTACACATCATGGCATACATGATGGAACATATGGCCGAGGCATAAGGCACTTTGCTCATAGCTTCACTATCATTTACCGTAGTGGACACCGAGCCTTGCTCAATATCTTACGACAACATAGGCAATTTGAACCTTTCAATGCCTTATCCATTCTGAACCTTTTCGAACTTTGTCTAGGTATGTACCGCTTAAAGCTATCAGGCGTCTTTGTCTATCTCTATAGATTTTGATGCCCAATATATAAGCAGCTTCACCTAGGTCTTTCATTGAAAAACACTTGTTCAAATAACTCTTTACATCGTTAAGCATGTTGATGTCATTTCCAATAATCAATATGTCATCCACATATAGTACCAGAAACGTCACCGAGCTCCCACTCACTTTCTTGTAGATGCAAGCTTCGTAGCAATTTGGAACAAATCCAAAGCTCTTGATCACTTGATCAAACGAAGGTTCCAACTCCGAGATGCTTGCTTGATCCATAAATGGAACGCTGAAGTTTGCATACTTTATTAGCATCCTTAGGATCGACAAAACCTTCGGGTTGCATCATATACAACTCTTCATCAATGTTGCCATTGAGGAAAGCAGTCTTGACATCCATTTGCCATATTTCATAATCATGAAACGCAGCAATTGCTAATAAAATCCGAATGGACTTAAACATTGCTACGGGAGAGAAAGTCTCATCGTAGTCAACACCTTGAACTTGTCGAAAACCTTTCGCAACAAGCCGTGCTTTATAGACGGTAACATTACCATCCGCGTCCGTTTTCCTTTTGAAGATCCATTTGCACTCAACGGCCTTTCGGTCGCTAGGAGGGTCCACCAAAGTCCATACTTGGTTTTCGCTCATGGATCCCAATTCGGATTTCATGGCTTCTAGCCATTTCTCAGAGTCTGGGCTCATCATCGCTTCCTCATAGTTCATAGGTTCACTGTCTTCTACTAACAAGACAGTCAAGACAGGTTGCTGTACCACTCAGAGGGGCACGCGACCTTGTCGACTGCGACGTTCAAGAGCAGATCATCCAAGCTTCATGATCCTTGTCATTAGCTTCCTCTATTGTTGGTGCAGTGACTTGGAACAATTTCAGTTGCTGCGCTACTCTCCAATTCAAGAGAAGGTTCAATAACCTCGTCTAGCTCTACTTTCCTCCCACTCACTTCTTTCGAGAGAAACTCCTTCTCAAGAAAGGAACCGTTCTTTGCGACAAACACTTTGCCTTCGGTTCTGTGATAGAAGGTATACCCAATAGTTTCCTTAGGGTATCCTATGAAGACGCATTTCTCCGCTTTGGGTTCGAGCTTGTCTGGCATCAACTTCTTGACGTAAGCTTCGCATCCCCAAACTTTAAGAAACGACAACTTAGGTTTAGCACTAAACCACAGTTCATACGGTGTCGTCTCAACGGATTTAGATGGAGCCCTATTTAAAGTGAATGCAGCGGTTTCTAATGCATAACCCCAAAATTATAACGGCAAATCAAGAGACATCATCGATCGACCATATCTAATAGGGTTCAATTAGGCGTTCGACACACCATTGCTTATTTGTGGTGTTCCGGTGGCGTGAGTTGTGAAACGATTCCACTTGCTTTGAGATGCGTGAGAAAATCATAACTCAAATATTCGCCTCACGATCGGATCGTAGAAACTTAATCTTTCATTACGATGGTTCTCCACTTCATTCTGAAATTCTTTGAACTTTTCAAACGTTTCAGATTTATGTTTCATTAAATAGATATACCCATATCTACTTAAGTCATCGGTAAAAGTGAGAAAATAGCGATATCCACCGCGCGTCGAAACACTCATCGGTCCGCATACCTCGGTATGTATGATTTCCATCAAGTCCGTTGCTCGCTCCATCATACCAGAGAATGGGGTTTTGATCATCTTGCCCATGAGGCATGGTTCGCATGTGTCAAATGATTCAAAATCAAGAGACTCCAAAAGTCCATCAGAATGGAGTTTCTTCATGCGCTTTACTCCAATATGACCTAGACGACAGTGCCACAAATAAGTAGTATTATCACTATCTACTTTGCATCTCTTAGCCTTAATGTTATGGATGTGTGTTTCATCCCTTTCGAGATTTAGAAGAAATAAACCACTCACAAGAGGTGCATGACCATAAAAGATGTTACTCATATAAATAGAACAACCATTATTCTCCGATTTAAATGAATAACCGTCTTGCAATAAACACGATCCAGAAATAATGTTCATGCTCAACGCAGGCACATAATAACATTTATTAAGGTTTAAAACTAATCCCGAAGGTAAAACTAAGGAGAGCGTGCCGACGGCCATCACATCAACTCTTGATCCGTTGCCAACGCGCGCATCGTCACCTCATCCTCGCAAGCCGTCTATTCCGCAGCTCCTGTTTCGAGTTACAAATATTAGCAACTGAACCGGTATCAAATACCCAGGCACTACAACGAGGGCTAGTAAGGAAAACATCAATAACATGTATATCAAATATACCTTTGATGGTGCCAGCCTTCTTGTCCGCTAAGTACTTCGGACGATGCGCTTGCAAAGGACCCTTGTCCTTGCAATAGAAGCACTCGATGTCGGCTTGGGACCAGACTTGAGCTTCTTCTCGGCAGGGCAACGCGCTTGTCGCCGCCTTTCTTGAAGGGCTTCTTTGCACCTTTACCTTTCTTAAAGGAGGGCTTGTTGACCATCAACACATGATTATCCTTCTTGATGTCCACCTCGCGGCCTTCAGACTTTGCGAAGAGCTCGGTGATCGTATCATGGAACCAATCTGATTATGAGTCACTACAAAACTTTTGTAGCTGGGAGGAGTGATTGCAGAACCTGTCAATCTTGAGCTCCTCTGGAATCTTGATCCGTTGCTCAAGGCGTTGAGTGTAGCCCGACATCTTAATGGCGTGCTCACTAACGGAACTCCCTTCCTCCATCTTGCGGTTAAAGAACTTCTCGAGATCTCATATCTCTCGGAACGGGCCCGAGTGCAAACATGGTTTTCAGCTCCTCGAGAATCTCAAAGGGCCCGGGATAGTTTTCAAAACGATTTTGAAGTTCTGGTTCCATAGCAAACAACATGGTGCTCTTAATCACACCATAATCATCTTTGCGCGACTGATAGACAGCTTTCTCATCAGCCGGCGCAGTTGCAGCAGGGGGGTTACCTAACGCTTTCTCAAGGACATAGTCCTTTTGTCCTCGAGATGTAATGATTCTTAGATTGTGGAACCAGATGGTGAAGTTAGACCCATTGTTTCTAAGCTTTTCTTTCTCAGCAAAACGTTGAAGTTGAAGTTGGACTTGGCCATGTGATCTACAGTATTTGCAAGTACAATTTAGACTATGTTCATGATAAATAGTTCAACTTAATCAAATTACTAGATGAACTCCCACTAAATTCAACATCCCTCAAGTTGTTTAGTGAACACGATCCAAATTCACCACACCTAATCCGATCTTCACGAGAAGAGATGTGGCTTCAATGGTGGACAACAAAGTGTCGATCATATCATTCATATGACTCATGCTTAACCTTTCGGTTCATGTGTTCCGAGGCCATGTCTGTACATGCTAGGCTCGTCAAGTCAAACCCAAGTATTTCCGCGTGTGCAAAACTGGCTTGCACCCGTTGTATGTGAGCGTAGAGTCTATAGCACCCGATCATCACGTGATGCTTGGACACGACGAACTTTCGCAACGGTGCATACATGGGGAGAACATAGTTTTATCTTGATCTTTAAGTGAGGAATCATCTTATAATGCTACCGTCGCGATCTAAGCATAATAAGATACATAAAAGGATAAACATCACATGCATATAACTTTATGTGACATGGTATAGCCAATCTTCGCGCAATGATCTCCATCTTGTGCGTTCCGGCATGATCTCCATCACTCCACCATGATTGCCTCCACCACGAATAGCAACTACAACTATTGCTAACTACTTAGCGATAAAGTAAAGCTATTACATGGCGTATAAGAAGTTGACTCGCAGGTCATACACAATTATAAAGACAACCATATGGCTCCTGCCGGTTGTGTACTCATCGACATGCAAGTCGTGAAACATTACAAAACATGATCATCGCATACATTATACACATCACATCTTGGGCCATACCATATCACAGAAAACACTCCCTGATAAAACAAGTTAGACGCCTATAATTTGTTTTTGCATTTTTTACGTGGCTTTTGGTATTATATTATAAGAACTATTATTACATACGGAAAGCCACAACGTTGATATTATGGTTGCCAAACTCCGGTGTGACAACTATAGTGAGAGAAACTGACATCCACCACCGCATGTGTGGTACAAGCCACACGTCAAGTGCGGAGCCGGTCTACATGACGGCGTCGCGTAAGGTTGGCCTGACCGCTTCAATCTCACTATCCCGCCATAAGAAGAACACAAACAAGAGGCTTGCAACAGAAAACATCAACGCCCATAACAACCATGTTATGCGTTCTACGCGTGAAACACATCTACGCATAGATCTAGCTCGATACCCTTCAAGGGTTTCAGCATAGTAAATCAAAATTTTCTACGGAAGCAAACAGAGGGAAAGCCAAGATCTAATCTAGGAGATGCAAACAACGAGAGAGATTGGATTAGATCTTCATACCCTTGAAGATTCAGACGGAACGCTCGTTTAACGTGGGTGATGTAGTCGATCGCTTCTCCTCCTCGCGATCCGATCCGATCTAGCACCACAAGTGGTGGTGCCTCCGTGAGATGCACACGCGCACCTCGACGTCTCCTCCTTCCCGACCAGCAAGTATGGTGGAGAGATGGATTGGATCTACAAAGACGCGGCGTGGTGTATATGGTGGAGAATTTCTGCTGCAGGGCTTCGCCTACAAACAGTCGGGAGGGAGAGAGGAAGGCAGCAGGGCTACTAGGGCTTGGAGGGAGATGTGTATATGGGGGGGAGGGGGCGTACCAGCCCTCTATATATAGAGGGGGTGGCGGCGGCCAGCCCTAGCCCCTCCTCCAAGCCTATCTCTAGTTTAAACGATTTAAACTCTCCCCTTATCTAGAAATTCTATCCCTAGATTTAAACGAGTTAAATCTATCTAGAATCGGCTGGGCCCTATGGGGCCTTGTGCCCTGGCCCAATGCGCCAGGACACTCCCTCATAGGCCCATGCCCCTCCCGGAAGGTGGGACCACGTTGGCCCCCTTCCGGAAGGTTCTAGAAGCTTCCGGTACAATACCGATTAACCCGGAACAATTCCGAACTCCAAAAACTGCACTGCCTTATATGAATCTTATTCTACGGACCATTCTGGAACCTCTCGTGATGTCCCGGATCCCATCCGAGACTCCGAACAAAAATTCACAAACCAATTGTCCAATCTATCCTAGCGTCGAGACACGTTAAGTGTGACCTCGGGTTCGAGAATATGCGACATGATCTTCTATCAATAATCAACAATGGGTCTGGGCACCCATATTGACTCCCACACATTCATAGATGATCATATCGGATGAACCACGATGCCAGGATTCAATCAATCCCATATATATATTCCCTTTGTCTCGCGATATGTTACTTGCCCGAGATTCGATCGTCGGTATCGTCATACCTAGTTCAATCTCGTTCACAGCAAGTACTTTACTTGTTCCGTAATCCGATATCACTTTGTGATTAACTCCTTAACCACATGCTTGCAAGCGGTGTTGATATCGATTACCGAGTGGGCCCGAAGTATATCTCTCCGACTTGGGAGGGACAAATCCCATCTCGATACATACAACCCAACAGATACTTTCCGATCACCTGAGAGACACCTTTATGATCACCCTCTCATAGGATGACGTTTGATGACCTCAAAGCTTTCTTCCGATACCAGGGAGTTGCATTATCTCATGGTCTAAGGAATACAATATTTGACATAAGAAAATCTTCGCAAAGACGAACACGATGACACGATCTAATTGCTTCGCTTAGTTTGGTCACATCCACCATATCATTCTCCCAATGATATGATCTCATTATCAATTGACAACTCATGTCTATGGTTAGGAAACCTTAACCATCATTGATCAATGAGCTAGTCCATAGAGGCGTACTAGGGACACGGTGTTGTTCACAAACCACACAAGTATTAATGTTTCCGCTTAATACAATTCTAGCATGGAATATAAACTTTATCATGAACAAGAATTATAATAATAACATCTTTATTATTGCCTCTAGGGCATAATTCCAACATTAACAACATCCAATGTTCATGATCAGGAAACCTATGATCGTCTGTTAATCAACATGCTAGTATAAGGAGAGGCTTTACTAGGAACTTTTATGTTTACAAATCACATATGTATTAATGTTTCCTATTAATACAATTCTAGCATAAAAAATAAACATCTATTATAAACCTAGAGTAGCATAATAACCATTTTATTATTGTCTCTCGGGCATATTCCTTTCACGAAATACACGACAAAGGGTTCCCGGAACACGGCAAAAAAATTTCCATGTATAAGCACACGACAAAAACTACACAAAACATTGGCGATGGCAAAGGCCCTTTGCCGTGTGTCTTACGCGTAGACACGACAAAGTAAAGTGAGATGTTGGTTTGCATGAAGATGATGATGTTTATTCTTTACATGTGTCTCGTCGAAAAGTACACGACAAAGAGACCGCCTTTTCAGAAAAAATGAAAAAAATTCAAATTTGTTTCAAACTTTTTTGAATATTTTTGACTCGTTAGTCTCATATAGGATATTTTTAACCCTAAGTATACTTAATATTAGGTCAAATTGCATTCATGGTCAAACTTCCCCTTCGGTCACCCATTCTAACACTACTCAAACCCCAGTATGCTTTACTTCTTCATTGTTTCCGAATGAGCTTCCGTGAAAGAAAGCATACCTTGTCGATAATACTTTCATATCAATCCTATTAACTCTTGGACGGTGGTCACACATCTCAGTTTGAGATTCCAAACAATTATTTAAGTAGACAACAATGAATACATAATAATAATCTTGAATCCAAATAAAACATATAATGATTTTATTTTTTTGCCTTTTTCTAGTTAATATGGAATAATTCATATATTTAAATCCGTAAATCTGAATTTGACAAATAAAATGTCTAACTCTATCAAAAAATGGGAGGAATCCAAATATGACATCCATATAATCTTGTGAACCTAAAAATGATTAATGAACCTTGTCACATTGTTTTGATCGTTTTTGAATTTTTTACGCCTGTTTCAAACTATGGTCAAAATGGCGGGCATAAAGATTCTTAGCTCGGGGCCGAGCCTCACTATAATTGGATTGTATTTTGATGAAATAGCATATTGTGAACCTAAAATGATTTTTTTTAATAAATCATGTACATATAGTTCATATATGACCCACTTCCTATCGATTTGGTAGGAATTTGTCTTTTTCACTAGGGGTGGATGGAAAGGTTTGAGATTCCCCTATTGGGACATTGTCCATGTAAGGTGGTATAGTATTTTTTTAAATGGGGTGATAGCATTTTGAATTTTCCATTTCGTGGTTGCTTCAGAACCCCCCCCCCCATTTTTTGCGTTCGGAAAATAGAAAATGGCTTTTTGGTGCGACGAAAAGGAAAACTTCCTCCTAAAACATTGTTCGCCATCCCATGATGCACAATATGGGCATATTATCACAAACTATGCCTTGATTCTAGTCATAACATTGGTCATTTGACCCGAAAGCCTGGACACCTCGAATGAGATAGGTCATTGATACGTCAGAAATGTATCTATAATTTTTGATGCTCCATGCTTGTTTAGTATCTACTTTGCTTTGCTTTGTCTATACTTTGAGGTGTTTTTATATATTTTCTGAAACTAACCTATTAACAAGTTGCCATAGTGCCAGTTGCCTATTTTCTTCTGTTTTTGGTTCCAGAAAGGCAGAAAATCAATATTCTCGGAATTGGACGGGACAAAAGCCAAAGTCAATATTCTACCGTGGGCGACACAAAGTCCATAGGAGAGACGGAGAAGCGTACCAGGGCGGCCAGACCCCCCTAGGCACGTGTGGGCCCACCCCGCGCCTGGGTAGGGTGTGGGGCCCCTGGCCGCCTCCTAGAATCGTCTCTTTGCCTATAAGAAGCCCCCGATGTAGAAACCCTAGGCACCCGATCAAAACTCCACGAAACCTTCTGTAGCCGTCGCCATCGTCGTACCTAGATCAGGGGGATCTGAAGTTCTTCCCGGCACCCTGCCGGAGGAGAGATCATCCCGGAGGACTTCTCTCCGGTATGATGCGTGAGTAGTTCCACCTTGGACTATGGGTCCATGTAGTAGCTAGATGGTTGTATCTCCTCCTTTGTGCTTTCATGTATAGATCTTGTGAGCTCCATTCATGATCAAGATATAATCTATTTGTAATCATGCATGTTGTGTTTGCGGGGATCCGATGGATATTGAGATTATTATGTTGGTTTGATTAATGGTTTTGTCTTTATGATTCTATCATGTATGTGTTGTTTGTGATCTTGCATGATCTCCGTTGTTAGTAGTTATCTTGGCCAAGTAGTTGCTAGTGACTCCAAGAGAGGGTATTTATGCTCGATAGTGGGTTTATGCCTCTAGTTTCGAAGGGAAGTGACATAAATCTCTTCGGTTGTAGATGTGCTGTTGCCACTAGGGAGAAAACAACGGTCTCTTGTGCATGGAACATGTGGACTATTTACCTTATACACTTTGCTTAAAGCAGTTGTCTGTTGCTTGCAACTTAATACTGGAGGGGGTTCGGATGATAACCTAAAGGTGGACTTCTAGTCATAGATGCAGTTGGATGGCGGTCTATGTATATTGTTGTTTTTCCCAATCAAATCTCATAGGATCTTTTTGTCTGGTATTGCATTGTTATGCCTTGCTCAGTTCTTGTTAATTTCTCTGCTGTAATTTGTTTACCCTTCATGCCATGTTGTTTATCTAAGGAGAGCACCTCTAGTGAACTATGGACCCTGGTCCAATCTTTACCATTGATACATCTTCCCCTGTTACTTGTTTACTTGCTGCAAACCATTACCTTCCACACCATACGTTTAATCATTTGTTACAACAAACCGGTGAGCTTGACAACCTCACTGATTCGTTGGGGAAAAGTCTTGAGTCTGTGTTGTACAGGTTTCCGCGTTGCTTGCAACACCTGTGTGACGTTTCCTTCTGATGACCCACAAGTGTAGGGGATCGCAACAGTCTTCGCGGGTAGTATTACCCAATTTATTGATTCGACACAAAGGAAGCCAAAGAATACTTGCAAGCCTTAACAACTGAGTTGTCAATTCAGCTGCACCTGGAGATAATTCTTGCTCACATAAGTTTATCAGTAGCAACAGTTTATAGTAGCAACAGCAAAGCAACAACAGTAGTAAAACAGGAGCAATAGTATCAGTAACAGTAAATAGTGGGATTCGAGTGCGGTAGGCATAGGGATGGATGGACGGGCGTTGCATGGACGAGTCTAAACATGTAACTTCTAGATCTAGAGCATTGCAGATAAATAATAACAAGCATCTAAGTACTAAACAATCCTAGGCATGTGCTCCAAATATAGTCATACGTGCTCGCAATGAGAACTTGCACAACATCTTCTGTCCAGCCAGCCCGTGGCAGCGGGGCCTCTAGGGAACTACTGGCAATTAAGGTGCTCATTTTAATAGAGCACCGGAGCAAAGTATTAACACTCCGTGAACACATGTGATCCTCACACCACAGCCATCCCCTCCGGTTGTCCCAATTATTGTCACTTCGGGGCCTAGTGATATGTGTACACAACTTGCAGATAAGATCACAGACAATACTATCATAATGATTCATTAATATGTTCAGATCTGATATCATGGCACTCGGGCCCTAGTGACAAGCATTAAGCACAACAAGTTACAACAAAGTCAAATAGCACTAATAGAGATACTAGGCACTATGCCCTAACAATCTTATTCAATTATATGATAGAACTCATCCAATCCCCTACCAACCCCAAGCCTACAGCAGGAGATTACTCACTCATGGATGAGGGAAACATTGATGGTTGATGGAGAGGTGTTGGTGATGACGATGGCGATGATCCTCTCCAAATTCCCCGTCCCGGCAGGGTGCCTGCGGTGACCCAGCATACCACTGCATGATGTAGTATAATATAGTCGTGGACATAACACCAATGAAGCACCGTTCACTAGTATTACATCCCTCAGAATGGCACAACAGAAACGCAGCGGGTCCAATACATGGTTAAAGGTTACAACTCACTTTTTACATAAAATCCAGAGAATACTCTAGGTTTAAGATAGAGAAAGAACTTCTGATGAAGAATCAAGGATAAACAACGCAAAAACAATTATATTACTAGAACTAATATTTTAACTACGGTTTTGGTGTTGCGGCTTTTGCAACGCACTATAGAGATAGGTTCTTTGGCTAGAGATTATATTACTATCTAATTAGTAACTTCGTCTTCACTTGAGTTGAGGTATATGTTGTCTTCTCTGTCTTTATTGAAAAAAAAATCTTTAGCTGAGCAAGATAAGTCCTGGAGCATAACTTGATGTGGTTGTTGTCTACTCCGGCTTCAGAATCTAGCAAGGGTTAAGAAGATACTTTGAGTACGAGCGTACTCAGAAAATTCACTAGAAAAGGAGTGTTTGATGCACTATAACTACAGCCATAGACCGTAGGTCGTAGGTGATGCAAGTTTTCATAAACATTTCTTCAAAGGTTGCTTTTATTCTAAAAACTATGTTCGTCAGCCTTCACGGGTTTACTAGAACCTTCATGGGGTTCCTTTCCCGCCACGTTCGTAGCTCCTTCCCGGAACAGGGAGTAACAAGTTACAGTCTTACACTCAGCAGAGGTGCGTTTACTTTACCCATGAGAGATCAACTCTTTGTTGCACAACCGGGCAGCTTATTCCCGTCCACAATTCCATGATGTGGGGCCCAGAAGATGATCCAAGCCAATCACTGCCCCCTTCGCGACCCCGCATGCCTCCTTGGTGTACACCATGCCCACATAATGAATTACGGCAATGGTTTGTACAAACCATTAGATGCTAGAACTATCGTGGGACGTTGAGGTTTCCCACCCATATGCTGCATATCCTCTACGAATTACCAATTATTATGCATGCTACAAGGATAACAGCCACGACCTGCACATCCGGCTTCATGCGAAAGGAAGAAGATACAGCTGACTTCTCCGTCCCATTCCAAATCTCATGGTTAACGCGTGATATACGACGCAAGAATCACTAGCGACATTGGTTGTTAAGTCCTAGGTAATATGTTCCTTTACCACCGGAACTTTTATAGTAGGTTATTACCTCATGGTAATAAACCTATAATCATATTATTATGAAAATAGTGTTTTCGGACCTTTTTCAAATACAGGTGATGACAACACTGTATTTGTAAAATACTTTACAGAAAATAATCAAAGGACATGAGCAAGTGTGAACTTGCCTTTTGTGATTGCAAGATTATGCACTCACGGTCTTCGGGTCAGTATAAGATCCAAAATCTGAAATCAGCATCATTGGTCCGATAAGGACTAATGTTTAAAGAAGCAATATGCTTTTATGCATAAGTAATGTGATGCACGTTCTAAACGCAATTCTCGGGGATAACGTGGTTCTAGGGTTTGGATTCCGGAAATGGTTACTTTAAAATGTGTGGTTCTTTTAGATAAGTTTCACAATTGTGCTTCTATTAAGGTTTATGAGTGGTTGTGAACAACTCATATGTAGAAGTAAAATAGATATACTTTGTACATACTAGTCAAGATTGCTTATATTAGAGTGCTTGTTTGAGAGCGTGGTTCGATGGCGAGGAGTGGCTCCGGCGAGCTAGGTTTCGGTCTCGCTCGTATCTGAGAGGATAAGGAGGGATTGGGGATAGGGATTGAGACGATGCGTCGCGGTGGCCTTCTTATCCCCTCCTAGCAACGGCGGCGAGTATCTTGGTGCAACGATGACGATGACGGCATCGGCGTGACGAGCTCGCCATGAAGTCGCACTGTAATGCGTGTGATGATGACGACATGTTGTTTTGCGCATAACCCCCTGGCGTTTCTTTCTTCTCAACCCGTGGTCCTTCCGTGACCCCACTCGTCAGTCACAGATGGAAACGAGCTGGGCTCGGTGCTGGGCTTTTGTGGGCTGCATATGGCGTCAGATAGGTATAGGGGTGTTGGGCCACGGCCAGGTAATGTTTTTATTTGTTTTACCTTTTTCTATTTTCTGTTTTCCTATTTGAATTTGATTTATATTTTGAACTTTTCTTTGTAGGATTTATTTGCTGGATAATTGAAATAATACTAGAATATATTTAGTATCATTTGTGAACTTTTATTATATAATATTTTTATATTTCTTTTATTTTCTCAATTTGAACCCCTTTAATAATTTGTAGAAGCTTTTCTTATTATTTCCCTTTCCTCTTATAATCATGGATTTATTAGATGATATATTCTTATTTGTTTATAAATTTAACTCCACTTGGCTCATAGTTTGAATAGAAACCTTTATATGTATGATGATTCTATACCATTATTTGATGTATGAAATATAAAAGACATTGATATGGTTATTACTACTCCCATTAATTTGGAAGATGACATGTATATCTTCTAACATGATAAAGAAGTTTAAGGTTTTGAATTATAAATATTTACCCTAGGTTTAGGGTTTTTAGTATACTTAGATTCCTTGATGGATATGAGTCAAGATTTAATGACTAAACATATTGTCTTATGTTTATGATATTTGATGACATCACCTTTTATAATAGAAAGTTATAATTAGAATGTTTCATAGAAAGGAATTGATAAAGATACTCCTAAGCACATATAATTATGATAATTGAATGAACAGATATGTGCTTATGTGATTTGCTATAGGAAAATGTTCCTATAAAGTGATATGGACATAAGATGGAGAATTCTTAATATAAAATGGATATTATACTTGATTTTAAGATTTAGGGTTGATTGTTTACCAAGAATTATTATCTTCCATAATTCATAACTCTAGACTTCTTATTAAGGATTTCCTTTCCTAGAAATACTATCTTTTTCCTTTCTATCAATATAATTAATATGATGAGTTTTTAGTTCATAGAAATATTCTCATTCACTAATTAACCTTCTACACTCATGGATGATTCAAATGAGTTTGATAGAAAAATATTTCATAACTTCCTCATATCCTTGCTTGGTTGTATTTACTACTCTACTGTTGATAACTTTCCATCCAACAAATAGTTCCTTAAAAATCTACTCAAAATCTTCCTTAATCATTCATTACTATTTATCTCTAATAGTTATATGCATCCAACTACCTTTCTCTAAAGTTGGATATACTTTAGGATGAATAACACCACTTCTATAACTCTATGCTATACTAGCTTTAATTGGATAATATCATCCTCTATTCACTTAACTCTTATGACTTACACTTCAATCCCTCAATTATATTTATGTGGGTTGCAAAGGCTTCTCTAGAATCACTTAGCTTTTCTAAGGTTCCACTCATGTTCTACCTACCAGTATTACCTTACTAAATATAAGCATTTCATGTTGGTGGCCAAAACATTACCATTATAATACTTTTAATCATTTATTATTGAAGTTCTTAGTTGGCTAAGCAGGGTCTTATCAATCCTACCTTTGATTGTCTGGAAATTATCTTCTTAGTATATTATATTGGATTAGGTTATTAATGGACTATGCCCTCATTAGAAGATTTGAATAGATGTTCTGATAAGATCAAATAATAGGCCAAAGATTAATCATTAAAGAAGTTGTGAACCAACGGGGAATTATCCAACATTAATGAACAACAGATATTGAGATAAGTTCCATAAAGATTCTGTAGAAAGAAGAATATCTATACATATAGTGGATGACCTTAACTTAATCTCCTTCCAACTCCAACTCATCAAAAGTGTTTTAGGATTAAGTGTTACTATGATTCTCAAAATGTATGCAGATGGAATTTAAGATACAATGGTTACATTCTTATTATTGGTTTTATATCTTTAACTAGGTATTTATGAGTGGTTATAATGAGTACTATAATATGATCACCAATGATCAAATATAATTCACCTTATATTAAGGTTTAACTTATGATATATTTTGATATACCCTTAGATCAAATCTCTCCTTAAATGAGACTTTAACAAAGGTCTTATTGAAACTTATCACGGTCAACTTGATGATCTACTTTAATTCCATCAAGCTAAAATAAGCTTCAATCACTTTGACAAGTTTTGTTTAAAAGCGCGAAAATTACTCGGATTTTCTATGCATGAATGCAATGCACACATCTGGGTTCAACTTATTTCTAGGCTCTAATGCTGGGATGTTACCCCCTTAAAATAAACTTCGTCCTTGAAGTTCGCAGTAAGAATTTTTTTGTAGGGGTTGCTACATTCTCCAGTCCATGATGACCTTAAATGGAATTAGTTGGAGTATTCCATAACCGAATTAGATATCCTCATTCAATTCTTATTCTTGAACCATCAAACTTCACTACTACATTAAGTAAAGTTTGGAGGTTCTCACTACCATAAGTTTTTAAGTTTCTATAAACACGTTTTAATAGTCAATTGACTATCTTACTATTCCGATCATTATATAGTTGATACTGGTATTCCTTCCAAGATTGGATTTGAACTCAATTTGACCATACCCATTGGGATTGTTTATTCTCTACACTTGTTTAATTAGAATTCTATATTACTTCTTAAGGTTACTTCAAACTTATTTTCTTCTCAATTTGATTGTTGAGTGTATCCTTTATCACCCTCAAGTTTATACTTTCTTTAGAATTTGAACTAACTTTTCTTTATTACCTAGAGTATTTTCTACAATTTTCATTCCTAATGTTTACTCTCCCCCTTAAGTTTTACTAATTATTCTAAAACTCCATACATAAAAGTCATGGATTTTTGAATTAAAATGTTGGTTCCTGTCCAGTTTATAGTTTATGGGTTTAAGGTCCAATGAAAGATTCTACGGTGCATCCATATAGTTGTGGATCTCCGAAGCAATTCTTTCAGCACTAAATGTCGTACTTACTATTGGGACATTCTTGCTAAATAAACTGGACTTTGCAAAGCATTTTGCCAAGCGATTGTCTTCAAATCTATTAACTTTCTTACGTCTTACTTAACTTAGGCCAAATTTAATGCTCTTTATGCAACTTTTAATAATATTTGATTAACTATTTTAATCAAATACCAGTTGCGGACAAAATATCAACTATGGATCAGTTACTAGTTATGGATCAAATACCAGTTGCGAACCGTTCTAGGGTGTGTGTATTACCCTATGGTTTCTTACATACCTCTCATATTTTCTCAGGATTGCCAGAGTTTGAATACCATTTTGGTTCCAAAGATAACTATTTGTACATGTTCATGATACTCCCATGAACTTGGCACAATTATTCCATTACTTTTTAGTATTATTACCCACTTTGATTGATCTTTAAATTCAATATTTCTTGTGGCTCCCTACATCTTCTATACTCAGTGTCTTTCTTGGATCTGGCTAGGAATAATTTATGCTTTACCTATTCTCCAAATGGTGTTAACACTCCTTATATCTCGCTTCTTCCTTTCAGTTAGTCTTCCTTCTTGATCTTTAAAATCGTCACTCCCTTACTCGAATTCCCATTCCTATCCAGGTCTATATCATCAAGTAATAACTGGGTGTTACATCATGCATTTGCACACCTAATTAAACTTCATGTATAGATCTGGTCAATCAAGAAAATCCAATAAGATCCAAAAGTTGATGAACATCAAAAGACATACCCTGTACCATACATAGGTTCTAGATAATTTACAAATGTACTGGATGTTCCCACGGTTTACTTCATACCAATTTACACAACTATCTTACAAGAACTTCTTGTTCTTGTCGATATATCCTCACTTATTCAGGCAAACCTTTCAACTACAATACGCATTACCCCCTATATACATCATTCAAGCCCGCATCCCTTGGGATGTTGTTTCTCTCTCACTTTCATCTTCCTCTAGTGCTTCTTAGAGTTCCGTCCATGATGACGTGAAGTCCCATCGCCTATACGGAGCATAGGAGCATCCAGGAGGTGCGTAATCTTGATTAGAAGTACCGAGACTAAGATTAGTCATTGAAAAATGACTGGAGTTGGCGTAATCTTCTAAAGGGTTTTGCAGCATAGTAAATCAAAATTTTCTACGGATGCGAACGGGGAAAGCCAAGATCTAATCCAGGAGATGCAAACAACGAGGGGGAATAGATGAGATTTTTATACCCTTGAAGATTCGCATAGCGGAATGTTCGACGGAACGTGGGTGATGTAGTCGTACTCGCTTCTCCTCCTCGCGATCCGATCCGATCTAACACCGCAAGTGGCGATGCCTTCGAGATATGCACACGTGCAGCACCTCGACGTCTCCTCCTTCCTCAGTCCAGCAAGTATGGTGGAGAGATGGATTGGATCTACAACGCGACGGCGCGGTACAATTGGTGGAGAGTTTCTGCAGCAGGGCTTCGCCTACGCGCAGTTTGGAGGGAGAGATAGAGGAGGGGCAGCAGGGCGGCTAGGGTTGAGGAGGAGGTGTGGGAGGGTGCGCCCCAGCCTCTTTATATAGAGGGGGGGCGGCCAGCCCTTGCCCCTCCCCCAAGCCCTAGGCCGGCGGCCAAAGGAGGGAGGAGTGGGGGGCAAGTTTCCCCCCCTTCTAGAAGCTCCCCTAGGGTTTCCCTAGGGTTTGGCTGGCTGGGCCCTATGGGGCCTTGTGCCCCTGGACCAATGTGGCCAGGGCACTCCCTCATAGGCCCATGACCCCTCCCGGCAGGTGGGGCCATGTTGGCCCCCCTCCGGAAGGTTCTAGAAGCTTCCGGTACAATACCGATTAACCCGAAACAATTCCGAACTCCAAAAACTGCATTGCCTTATATGAATCTTATTCTCCGGACCATTCTGGAACCTCTCGTGATGTCCCGGATCCCATCCGAGACTCCGAACAAAAACTCATAAACCAATTATCCAATCTATCCTAGCGTCAAGACACGTTAAGTGTGTGACCCTTTGGGTTCGAGAATATGCAGACATGATCTTCTATCAACAATCAACAGCGGGGTCTGGAAACCCATATTGACTCCCACACATTCATCGATGATCATATCGGATGAACCACGATGCCAGGATTCAATCAATCCCATATATATATTCCCTTCGTCTCACGATATTTTTACTTGCCCGAGATTTGATCGCTTGCGATGTCATACCTAGTTCAATCTCGTTCACAGCAAGTACTTTACTCATTCCGTAATCCGATATCACTTTGTGATTAACTCATTAACCACATGCTTGCAAGCGGTGTTGATATCGATTACCGAGTGGGCCCGAAGTATATCTCTCCAACTTGGGAGGGACAAATCCCATCTCGATACATACAACCCAACAGGTACTTTCCGATCACCTGAGAGACACCTTTATGATCATCCTCTCATAGGATGACGTTTGATGACCTCAAAACTTTCTTCCGATACCAGGGAGTTGTATTATCTCATGGTCTAAGGAATACAATATTTGACATAAGAAAAGCTTCGCAAAGATGAACACGATGACACGATCTAATTGCTCCGCTTAGTTTGGGTCTGTCCATCACATCATTCTCCCAATGATATGATCTCATTATTAATCGACAACTCATGTCTATGGTTAGGAAACCTTAACCATCATTAATCAATGAGCTATTCCATAGAGGCGTAATAGGGACACGGTGTTGTTCACAAACCACACAAGTATTAAAAGTTTCCGCTTAATACAATTCTAGCATGGAATATAAACTTTATCATGAACAAGAATTATAATAATAACATATTTATTATTGCCTCTAGGGCATAATTCTAACAGTCTCCCACTTGCACTAGAGTCAATAATCTAGTTTACATCTGGCAACAATCTAACACCCATGGCACTAAGGTGCTGATCATGTTTTGCACGTGGAAGAGGTTTAGTCAATGGATCTGCGACATTCAGATCTGTATGTACTTTGCTAATCTTCAGATCTCCATCTGCTATATAATCTCGGATTATATGAAACTTGCGATTGATATGCTTGGTCTTTGGATGATATCTTGGTTCCTTAGCTAGTGCTATGGCGCCAGTGTTGTCACATAATATCTCCAGTGGGTCCAAGGCGCTTGGAACCACACCAAGCTCAGTGATGAAGTTCCTGATCCAAACTCCTTCACTTGACGCTTCTGCAGCAGCCATGTATTCTGCTTCTACTGTAGATCCCGCGATCATGCTTTGCTCGCAGCTTCTCCAGCTCACAGCCCCTCCATTCAAAATATAAATGTATCCTGTCTGAGATTTAGAATCATCCTTGTCGGTGTCGAAACTAGCATCGACGTAACCCTTTACGACGAGCTGTTCATCACCTCCATAGCTAAGAACATTTCTTTAGTCCTGTTTAGGTACTTTAGGATGTTCTTCACGGCTGTCCAGTGTTCCACTCCTAGATCACTTTGATATCTGCTCGTCAAACTAAGAGCATTGGACACATCCGGTCTAGTACACAGCATGGCATACATGATAGAACCTATGGCCGAGGCATATGGAACTTTGCTCATAGCTTCTCTATCATTTACCATAGCTGGACACTGAGCCTTGCTCAATATCTTACCTGACAACATAGGCACTGAACCTTTCTTTGCCTTATCCATTCTGAACCTTTTCAGAACTTTGTCTAGGTATGTACTCTGGCTTAAAGCTATTAGGCGTCTTTGTCTATCTCTATAAATTTTGATGCCCAATATATAAGCAGCTTCCCCTAGGTCTTTCATTGAAAAACATTTGTTCAAATAACTCTTCACATCGTTAAGCATGTTAATGTCATTTCCAATAATCAATATGTCATCTACATATAGTACCAGAAATGTCACTGAGCTCCCACTCACTTTCTTGTAGATACAAGCTTCGTAGCAATTTGGAACAAATCCAAAGCTCTTGATCACTTGATCAAAACGAAGGTTCCAACTCCGAGATGCTTGCTCCAGTCCATAAATGGAACACTCAAGTTTGCATACTTTATCAGCATCCTTAGGATCGACAAAACCTTCGGGTTGCATCATATACAACTCTTCATCAATGTTGCCATTGAGGAACGCAGTCTTGACATCCATCTGCCATTCATGAAACGCAGTAATTGCTAATAAAATCCGAATGGACTTAAACATCGCTACGGGAGAGAAAGTCTCATCGTAGTCAACACCTTGAACTTGTCGAAAACCTTTCGTGACAAGTCGTGCTTTATAGACGGTAACATTACCATCCGCGTCTGTTTTCTTCTTGAAGATCCATTTGCACTCAACGGCCTTTCGGTCGCTAGGAGGGTCCACCAAAGTCCATACTTGGTTTTCGCTCATGGATCCCAATTCGGATTTCATGGCCTCTAGCCATTTCTCAGAGTCTGGGCTCATCATCGCTTCCTCATAGTTCGCAGGTTCACTGTCATCTACTAACAAGACAGTTAAGACAGGGTTGCCGTACCACTCAGGAGGGGCACACGACCTTGTCGACCTGCGATGTTCAGTAGTAGCATCGTCCGAAGCTTCATGATCCTTGTCATTAGCTTCCTCTATTGTTGGTGCAGGCGGCACTGGGACAATTTCAGGTGCTGCGCTACTCTCCAACTCAAGAGAAGGTTCAACAACCTCGTCTAGCTCTACTTTCCTACCACACACTTCTTTTGAGAGAAACTCCTTCTCAAGAAAGGAACCGTTCTTTGTGACAAACACTTTGGCTTCGGTTCTGTGATAGAAGGTATACCCAATAGTTTCCTTAGGGTATCCTATGAAGACGCATTTCTCTGCTTTGGGTTCGAGCTTGTCCGGCATCAACTTCTTGACGTAAGCTTCGCATTCCCAAACTTTAAGAAACGACAACTTAGGTTTAGCACCAAACCACAGTTCATACGGTGTCGTCTCAACGGATTTAGATGGTGCCCTATTTAAAGTGAATGCAGCGGTTTCTAATGCATAACCCCAAAATGATAACGGCAAATCAGTAAGAGACATCATTGATCAGACCATATCTAATAGAGTTCGATTCCGGCGTTCAGACACACCATTGCGTTGTGGTGTTCCGGGTGGCGTGAGTTGCGAAACGATTCCGCTTGCTTTAAGATGCGTGAGAAAATCATAACTCAAATATTCACCTCCACGATCGGTTCGTAGAAACTTAATTTTTCTGTTACGATGGTTCTCCACTTCATTCTGAAATTCCTTGAACTTTTCAAATGTTTCAGATTTATGTTTCATCAAATAGATATACCCATATCTACTTAAGTCATCGGTAAAAGTGAGAAAGTAGCGATATCCACCGCGCGTCGAAACACTCATCGGTCTGCATACATCGGTATGTATGATTTCCAACAAGTCCGTTGCTCGCCCCATCATTCCGGAGAACGGGGTTTTGATCATCTTGCCCATGAGGCATGGTTCGCATGTGTCAAATGATTCAAAATCAAGAGACTCTAAAAGTCCATCAAAATGGAGTTTCTTCATGCGTTTTACACCAATATGACCTATACGACAGTGCCACAAATAAGTAGTATTATCACTATCTACTTTGCATCTCTTACCCTCAATGTTATGGATGTGTGTTTCATCCCTTTCGAGATTCAGAAGAAATAAACCATTTACAGCAGGTGCATGACCATAAAAGATGTTACTCATATAAATAGAACAACCATTATTCTCAGATTTAAATGAATAACCGTCTTGCAATAAACACGATCGATGGATCTGATGTTCATGCTCAACGCAGGCACATAATAACATTTATTAAGGTTTAAAACTAATCCCGAAGGTAAAACTAAGGAGAGCGTGCCGACGGCCATCACATCAACTCTTGATCCGTTGCCAATGCGCATCGTCACCTCATCCCTCGCAATCCGCCGTCTATTCCATAGCTCCTGTTTTGAGTTATAAATATTAGCAACTGAACCAGTATCAAATACCCAGGCACTAAAACGAGGGCTAGTAAGGAAAACATCAATAACATGTATATCAAATATAGCTTTGATGGTGCCAGCCTTCTTGTCCGCTAAGTACTTCGGACAGTTGCGCTTCCAGTGACCCTTGTCCTTGCAATAGAAGCACTCAGTGTCCAGCTTAGGTCCCGACTTGAGCTTCTTCTCAGCAGGGACAACGCGCTTGCCGCCGCCTTTCTTAAAGGGCTTCTTCGCACCCTTACCTTTCTTAAAGGTGGGGGGCTTGTTGACCATCAACACATGATTATCCTTTTTGATGTCCACCTCCGCAGCTTTCATCTTAGCGAAGAGCTCGGTGATCGTATCAGTGGAACCAATCTGATTATGAGTCACTACAAAACTTTTGTAGCCGGGAGGGAGTGATTGCAGAACCCTGTCAATCTTGAGCTCCTCTAGAATCTTGCAGTCCAGTTGCTCAAGGCGTTGAGTGTAGCCCGACATCTTTATGGCGTGCTCACTAACGGAACTCCCTTCCTCCCTCTTGCAGTTAAAGAATTTCTCAGAGATCTCATATCTCTCAGAACGGGCCTGAGTCTGGAACATAGTTTTCAGTTCCTCGAGGATCTCATAGGGACCGGGGTAATCTTCAAAACGATTTTGAAGGTCCGATACCATAGCAAACAACATGGTGCTCTTAATCACACAATAATCATCTTTGCGCGACTGATAGACAGCTTTCTCATCAGCCGGCGCATCTATAGCAGGGGCGTCACCTAGCGCATTTTCAAGGACATAGTCCTTTTGTCCGACAGAGAGAATGATTCTCAGATTGCGGAACCAGTTGGTGAAGTTGGACCCATTGTTCTTAAGCTTTTTTTTCTCAGCAAAAACGTTGAAGTTGGACTTAGCCATTTGATCTACAATATTTGCAAGTACAAATTAGACTATGTTCATGATAACTAGTTCAACTTAATCAAATTACTAGATGAACTCCCACTAAATTCAACATCCCTCAAGTTGTTTAGTGAACATGATCCAAATTCACCACACCTAATCCGATCTTCACGAGAAGAGATGTGGTTTCAATGGTGGACAACGAAGTGTCGATCATATCATTCATATGACTCATGTTTAACCTTTCGGTTCATGTGTTCCGAGGCCATGTCTGTACATGCTAGGCTCGTCAAGTCAAACCCAAGTATTTCCGCGCGTGCAAAACTGGCTTGCACCCATTGTATGTGAACGTAGAGTTTATAGCACCCGATCATCACGTGATGCTTGAACACGACAAACTTTCGCAATGGTGCATACATGGGGAGAACACAGTTTTATCTTGATCTTTAAGTGAGGAATCATCTTATAATGCTACCGTCGCGATCTAAGCATAATAAGATACATAAAAAGATAAACATCACATGCATATAACTTTATGTGACATGGTATAGCCAATCTTCGCGCAATGATCTCCATCTTGTGCGTGCCGGCATGATCTCCATCATTCCACCATGATTGCCTCCACCACGAATAGCAACTACAACTATTGCTAACTACTTAGCGATGAAGTAAGGCTATTACATGGCGCATAAGAAGTTGACACACAGGTCATACACAATTATAAAGACAACCATATGGCTCCTGCCGGTTGTGTACTCATCGACATGCAAGTCGTGAAACATTACAAAACATGATCATTGCATACAACATACACATCACATCTTGGGCCATACCATATCACAGAAAACACTCCCTGCAAAAACAAGTTAGACGCCTCTACTTTATTGTTGCATGTTTTACGTGGCTTATGGGAGTAGCATGCTAAGAACGATTCTTACCTACGAAAAGCCACAACGGTGATATTATGGTTGCCAAACTCCGGTGTAAATCCCATGACAACTATAGTGAGAGAAACTGACATCCACCAGCCGCATGCGTGGAACAAGCCACACGTCAAGTGCGGGCGTCTCCATGAACGACGTCGCGTAAAGTTGGCCTGGACCGCTTCGATCTCACTATCCTGCGTCATAAGAAGAACACAAACAAGAGGCTTGCAACAGAGAACATCAACGCCCGCAACAACCATGTTGCGTTCTACTCGTGAAACACATCTACGCATAGATCTAGCTCTGATACCACTGAAGGGTTTCGCAGCATAGTAAATCAAAAAAATTCTAAGGAGGCGAACAGGAAAGCCAAGATCTAATCTAGGAGATGCAAACAACAAGAGGTATTAGATGAGATCTTCATACCATTGAAGATTCGCACAGCGGAACGTTCGTCCGAACGTGGGTGATGTAGTCGTACTCACTTCTCCTCCTCGCGATCCGATCCGATCTAACACCGCAAGTGGTGATGCCTCCGAAAGATGCACACGTGCGGCACCTCGACGTCTCCTCCTTCGTCGGTCCAGCAAGTATGGTGGAGAGACGGATTGGATCTACAACGCGACGGCGCGGTGCAATTGGTGGAGAGTTTCTGCAGCAGGGCTTCGCCTACGCGCAGTTTGGAGGGAGAGAGAGAGGAGGGGCAGCAGGGCGGCTAGGGTTGAGGAGGAGGTGTGGGAGGGTGCTCCCCCAGCCCTCTTTATATAGAGGGGTGGGCGGCCAGCCCTTGCCCCTCCCCCAAGCCCTAGGCGCTGACAAGGAGGAGGAGTGGGGCAAGTTCCCCCTTCTAGAAGCTCCCCTAGGGTTTCCCTAGGGTTTGGCCGGCTGGGCCCTATGGGGCCTTGTGCCCCTGGACCAATGCGGCCAGGGCACTCCCTCATAGGCCCATGCCCCCTCCCCGCAGGTGGGGCCACGGTGGCCCCCCTCCGGAAGGTTCTAGAAGCTTCCGGTATAATACCGATTAACCCGAAACAATTCCGAACTCCAAAAATTGCATTGCCTTATATGAATCTTATTCTCCGGACCATTCCGGAACCTCTCGTGATGTTCCGGATCCCATCCGAGACTCCGAACAAAAACTCATAAACCAATTATCCAATCTATCCTAGCGTCAAGACACGTTAAGTGTGTGACCCTTCGAGTTCGAGAATATGCAGACATGATCTTCTATCAACAATCAACAGCGGGGTCTAGAAACCCATATTGACTCCCACACATTCATCGATGATCATATCGGATGAACCACGATGCCAGGATTTAATCAATCCCATATATATATTCCCTTCGTCTCGCGATATTTTACTTGCCCGAGATTTGATCGTCGGTACCGTCATACCTAGTTCAATCTCGTTCACAGCAAGTACTTTACTCGTTCCGTAATCCGATATCACTTTGTGATTAACTCCTTAACCACATGCTTGCAAGCGGTTTTGATATCGATTACCGAGTGGGCCCGAAGTATATCTCTCCAACTTGGGAGGGACAAATCCCATCTCGATACATACAACCCAACAGGTACTTTCTGATCACCTGAGAGACACCTTTATGATCATCCTCTCATAGGATGACGTTTGATGACTTCAAAGCTTTCTTCCGATACCAGGGAGTTGTATTATATCATGGTCTAAGGAATACAATAATTGACATAAGAAAAGCTTCGCAAAGATGAACACAATGACACGATCTAATTGCTCCGCTTAGTTTGGGTCTGTCCATCACATCATTCTCCCAATGATATGATCTCATTATTAATCGACAACTCATGTCTATGGTTAGGAAACCTTAACCATCATTAATCAATGAGCTAGTCCATAGAGGCGTACTAGGGACACAGTGTTGTTCACAAACCACACAAGTATTAAAAGTTTCCGGTTAATACAATTCTAGCATGGAATATAAACTTTATCATGAACAAGAATTATAATAATAACATCTTTATTATTGCCTCTAGGGCATAATTCTAACATCTTCCACCGAATAGTTCGGGTTTTCGGGCAACGCTTCCTCATAGTAAGTTGGTTCCTTAACTTGTTCTTGGATCCAGTCATACAGATTGGTATAGTAGCTATTAGGATACTCTTCTAAGTTGATTGGATTAGTATCACCCCCATATGGTCCACAAGGCTCTCTATGGTTATAATTGGTCTCATCTTCAATACCTGTATCACAAGGTATAGGATTCCCTATGGTTTTACCTTGAGATTCTATTTCCCATCCATATTTGTTAGGCTCAGGTTTATTTGGAATAACTTTATTCCATTCTTGTTGTTCGGAATTGTACTTGGTCCCTAAGTCTTCAGGTGGCTTGAAGTCATTCTGGTAATAGGCATAATTTTCTGAGTTTGGGTCATCGAACTCAGTTTCCTCAAACACCTCTCCTGAAGGTATGTATTTGGGATGCATAGCTTCTTTATCTAACTTCTTCCTACGAGCCATTGCTTTATCAGGGTCGGTAAAATCCTCAATAACCGTATCTAGCTCCTGAACTAAGACTTGGTGAGTATTATGATAAGTGTTTAGCAAAGACCGATAACGATCCATATACTCTACAACTAGAGTAGGTTCAGTTTGGACTAAAGTAGAGTGATCTAACTCATGCTCTAAGTTTGCGGTTTCATGTGGTATAATGGTGTGAGTACTACCTTCTAAAGCTTGGGATTTATGCTGTCGGATCATGGTTATGGCTGCTGCTACGGCAATCTGATATGAAGATGCCATGCACCTTGCGTCTCCTGCTGGCATTTCTCCCTTCAGTCCTAACTTCTTGGGTAACATGAGCATGACACGATATTTAGCTAATACCTGCCCATCATAATAACTGTAAATCTTGACCAGGAGTCTTGATTCACACTCCAAACTCCATAGAAGTTGTCGGAGATTATCTGTACAATCCCCTCCGTAGTCATCCAACGTCCTGTTCATCACTTGAACATTCCGAGGTGGATATCGAGGTGCCATGTGAAACTGTGGATAAGAAATTATCATCAGTCACATAGAGTTAAAACTCTTGGGTAATGATTGGAATTGCAATCATATTAAAGAGTTATCACACCAGTAACATAACAGGATTATTCTCTAGTGAATATCCCTCATATCACTAAAGAACTCTTCATTATTGCTAGGATGTGTCCTACAGGTTCTACCGACTTACTAGGTTTCCAACCTAAGGTCAAAGCATATGCTCTGATACCAACTGCGGTGACCCAGCATACCACTGCATGATGTAGTATAATATAGTCGTGGACATAACACCAATGAAACACCGTTCACTAGTATTACATCCCTCAGATTGGCACAACAGAAACGCAGCGGGTCCAATACATGGTTAAAGGTTACAACTCACTTTTTACATAAAATCTAGAGAATACTCTAGGTTTAAGATAGAGAAAGAACTTCTGATGAAGAATCAAGGATAAACAACGCAAAAACAATTATATTACTAGAACTAATATTTTAACTACGGTTTTGGTGTTGCGGCTTTTGCAACGCACTATAGAGATAGGTTCTTTGGCTAGAGATTATATTACTATCTAATTAGTAACTTCGTCTTCACTTGAGTTGAGGTATATGTTGTCTTCTCTGTCTTTATTGAAAAAAAATCTTTAGCTGAGCAAGATAAGTCCTAGAGCATAACTTGATGTGGTTGTTGTCTACTCCGGCTTCAGAATCTAGCAAGGGTTAAGAAGATACTTTGAGTACGAGCGTACTCAGCAAATTCACTAGAAAAGGAGTGTTTGATGCACTATAACTACAGCCACAGACCGTAGATCGTAGGCGATGCAAGTTTTCATAAACATTTCTTCAAATGTTGCTTTTATTCTAAAAACTATGTTCGTCAGCCTTCACGGGTTTACTAGAACCTTCATCGGGTTCCTTTCCCGCCACGTTCGTAGCTCCTTCCCGGAACAGGGAGTAACAAGTTACAGTCTTACACTCAGCAGAGGTGCGTTTACTTTACCCATGAGAGATCAACTCTTTGTTGCACAACCGGGCAGCTTATTCCCGTCCACAATTCCATGATGTGGGGCCCAGAAGATGATCCAAGCCAATCACTGCCCCCTTCGCGACCCCGCATGCCTCCTTGGTGTACACCATGCCCACATAATGAATTACGGCAATGGTTTGTACAAACCGTTAGATGCCAGAACTATCGTGGGACGTTGAGGTTTCCCACCCATATGCTGCATATCCACTACGAATTACCAATTATTATGCACACTACGAGGATAACTACTTCAGACCAAAGTTAACTATAAACATATAATAATGCTTATAGTGTTATATTAAGATTCTGTAGACTGAAGTTAACTTTAAAATATAGATAGTTTTGAAAGTATCGTACTTATACATTGGTATTTTGTATATTTGAAATATGTCCTTTAAGTTACTTAAGAATGTTTATTCTCTTACTTGAGCAATGGTTTCTTGGTTTGGGTATGGGGTAATATCATTTATCTTTTATAGATAAGTGAGTATAGTTTATAAACCCAACATAATGTTACTTGACTCACTTATGGATTTGTATAGTGTTGTAGTAGTTTTTGTAATTTGGTGATTAATATGGTTTAGAAAATATTTGATTGTTTACAAGTTGTTCTTGAGGGATTTATTATTAGTGGAATTTTTTTAGATATAGTCTTCATTTAAGGTTGAGGATTCTTCTAAAATAAGAGTATTTATAATGTTTTAAACCATTATGGCGTTAGATTATTAATATTTGAGACTAATACTATTTATTAGACTTATTTAACTCATTATAGGAATATTAATAAGTTTTATTGATTTTTATTTGAATTATAAATGAAGTAATTAGGTTTAAATTTGAGTTATTAAAATATTTGAATTTTTATTTAATTCAAAAGTATAATATTAGATTTTTATCATGTAGACATTATTTTTGTGATCAATTTGGTATATCACATTTATTTTTGTGATTAATAAATAATAGGATATGAATTTTTTTATACATTTCTTATTACTTAATA
The DNA here is from genome assembly GCA_023614405.1 of Avena insularis. Lineage (NCBI taxonomy): Eukaryota > Viridiplantae > Streptophyta > Magnoliopsida > Poales > Poaceae > Avena > Avena insularis. The sequence continues at coordinate 418,446,728 of CM042685.1, read as the reverse complement.
AATAATAAATATTTAATTAAGTGAACTAATAATACATGATTATAGTTTAAATTAGAATTCTTATTTTTCTAAGATTTTTAGTATTTTATTTATATTGCTAACATTTATCATTTTAAAAATATGAATTATCAAAGTTTTATTACTTATGAAACCTTTATTAAATAACATTTATTTAAATAATCATCCTAATAATATTTTATAATAGTTTTGAGTTGTAGATTTTATTTTTCTAAAAAAATTCATATATTATACATATTTTTCTGAATTGTAAATCAAAAGTTATTAATTAAACAAGATTTAATTATTTATTTGCTTTCTGGAATATTATTAATTGGATTATAACATTTTATTTCTTTCTTAATAGAAAAATACTTTTTATACCACGACCAGAGCTAGCCCCAGTCACTGATCTGTGGGCCATTGTCCACCTCAGCGCTCAGGTTAAAAGAATTACATTTGTTACCGATTGGTTATCTACCCCAGTCAATGATATATGGGCCCTGGGCCACGTCACTGGCCACGTTAGCAAAGACCAGTCAAACTAGCTGACGTGGTGCAATCATGACGCAAGGATGGCGTCACCACCACCACCTCCGCCGGAGGTTGGTCGCCGGCGACGATCTACTGCACCCCCGCAAGCTAACTAGGTCTAGTTCGAATCAGCGCAACCTACTGAACCAAATAGTGGCAGCGCCGCTCGGAAATGGTCATCGGAGCTTCAGCTCCGACGGTGGCCGACGGTGGCATGTGATGAAACAACGATTAACAACGAGATACAACGATTAAACGTTACTAGGAAGTTCAGGAACTCACCCTGATGATGATTGAGTGGTCGGCGAGGACAGGCGCAGTCGGGTTCGAGCTCCCAAACGAGGATTCCGACAAACTGCAGCGAAGGGGAATCACCAAATTCACCCGCTCCAGTGCTCCCCTTGATGCAAGCTTCTATCCAGAGGATCTACGGAGGCTGGCGCTTCTCCATGACGGCTCAGAATGGTGTGGGGAGGCGTGGTTCGATGGCGAGGAGTGGCTCCGGCGAGCTAGGTTTCGGTCTCGCTCGTATCTGAGAGGATAAGGAGGGATTGGGGATAGGGATTGAGACGATGCGTCGCGATGGCCTTCTTATCCCCTCCTGGCAACGGCGACGAGTATCTTGGTGCAACGACGACGATGACGGCATCGGGCGGCGACGAGCTCCGCCAACAAGCTGCCTGTGTGCGTGACGATGATGACGGCATGTTGTTTTGCGCATAACCCCCTGGCGTTTCTTTCTTCTCAACCCATGGTCCTTCCGTGACCCCACTCGTCAGTCACAAATGGAAACGAGCTGGGCTCGGTGCTGGGCTTTTGTGGGCTGCATATGGCGTCAGATAGGTATAGGGGTGTTGGGCCACGGCCAGGTAATGTTTTTATTTGTTTTACCTTTTTCTATTTTCTGTTTTCCTATTTGAATTTGATTTATATTTTGAACTTTTCTTTGTAGGATTTATTTGCTGGATAATTGAAATAATACTAGAATATATTTAGTATCATTTGTGAACTTTTATTATATAATATTTTTATATTTCTTTTATTTTCTCAATTTGAACCCCTTTAATAATTTGTAGAAGCTTTTCTTATTCCCTTTCCTCTTTTAATCATGGATTTATTAGATGATATATTCTTATTTGTTTATAAATTTAACTCCACTTGGCTCATAGTTTGAATAGAAACCTTTATATGTATGATGATTCTATACCATTATTTGATGTATGAAATATAAAAGACATTGATATGGTTATTACTACTCCCATTAATTTGGAAGATGACATGTATATCTTCTAACATGATAAACAAGTTTAAGGTTTTGAATTATAAATATTTACCCTAGGTTTAGGGTTTTTAGTATACTTAGATTCCTTGATGGATATGAGTCAAGATTTAATGACTAAACATATTGTCTTATGTTTATGATATTTGATGACATCACCTTTTATAATAGAAAGTTATAATTAGAATGTTTCATAGAAAGGAATTGATAAATATACTCCTAAGCACATATAATTATGATAATTGAATGAACAGATATGTGCTTATGTGATTTGCTATAGGAAAATGTTCCTATAAAGTGATATGGACATAAGATGGAGAATTCTTAATATAAAATGGATATTATACTTGATTTTAAGATTTAGGGTTGATTGTTTACCAAGAATTATTATCTTCCATAATTCATAACTCTAGACTTCATATTAAGGATTTCCTTTCCTAGATATACTACCTTTTTCCTGTCTATCATTATAATTAATATGATGAGTTTTTAGTTCATAGAAATATTCTCATTCACTAATTAACCTTCTACACTCATGGATGATTCAAATGAGTTTGATACAAAAATATTTCATAACTTCCTCATATCCTTGCTTGGTTGTATTTACTACTCTACTGTTGATAACTTTCCATCCAACAAATAGTTCCTTAAAAATCTACTCAAAATCTTCCTTAATCATTCATTACTATTGTATCTCTAATAGTTATATGCATCCAACTACCTTTCTCTAAAGTTGGCTATACTTTAGCATGAATAACACCACTTCTATAACTCTATGCTATACTAGCTTTAATTGGATAATATCATCCTCTATTCACTTAACTCTTATGACTTACACTTCAATCCCTGAATTATATTTATGTGGGTTGCAAAGGCTTCTATAGAATCACTTAGCTTTTCTAAGGTTCCACTCGTGTTCTACCTACCAGTATTACCTTACTAAATATAAGCATTTCATGTTGGTGGCCAAAACATTACCATTATAATACTTTAATCATTTATTATTGAAGTTCTTAGTTGGCTAAGCAGGGTCTTATCAATCCTACCTTTGATTGTCTGGAAATTATCTTCTTAGTATATTATATTGGATTAGGTTATTAATGGACTATGCCCTCATTAGAAGATTTGAATAGATGTTCTGATAAGATCAAATAATAGGCCAAAGATTAATCGTTAAAGAAGTTGTGAACCAACGGGGAATTATCCAACATTAATGAACAACAGATATTGAGATAAGTTCCATAAAGATTCTGTATAAATAAGAATATCTATACATATAGTGGATGACCTTGACTTAATCTCCTTCCAACTCCAACTCATCAAAAGTGTTTTAGGATTAAGTGTTACTGTGATTCTCAAAATGTATGCAGATGGAATTTAAGATACAATGGTTACATTCTTATTATTGGTTTTATATCTTTAACTAGGTATTTATGAGTGGTTATAATGAGTACTATAAGATGATCACCAATGATCAAATATAATTCGCCTTATATTAAGGTTTAACTTATGATATATTTTGATATACCCTTAGATCAAATCTCTCCTTAAATGAGACTTTAACAAAGGTCTTATTGAAACTTATCGCGCTCAACTTGATGATCTACTTTAATTCTATCGAGCTAAAAGAAGCTTCAATCACTTTCTATGCATGAATTACTCGGATTACTCGGATTTTCTATGCATGAATGCAATACACACATCTGGGTTCAACTTATTTCTAGGCTCTAATGCTGGGATGTTACAGTGCCAGAACGGAGTTTCTAGATCCGAATCTTGGTTTCTGATGGTGGCGGCAGAGCGGAACTCTTCTCTGGAAAACTTCGAACCCCCTTGGGGTTTTAGGTCAAGGGGCAACTTATAGGCGCCGAGGGACCCCGAGGGGGTGTCTGGGGTGGCCGCACACCCTTAGGCGCAGGGCAGGGCCCACCCATGCCTGGCAGGGGTGTGGCCCCCCAGGCCTCCACTCCGTTTTGTCTTTTGGATCCGTTGGTCTTCTAGTGATTTTTTTTTTGCATATTTCCCAGGATTTTTCCTAATAGTTGATTTTCTGCATAAAAACTAGACACCAAGGTAATTCTGCTGAAAACATCGTCAGTCCGTGTTAGTTGTATCCAAATCACACAAGTTTAGAGGAAAAACAATAGCAAAAGTGTTCGAGAAGGTAGATACGTTTTGGATGTATCACCTTCCTCCTGCTGGTTCGATAACCTCGGTTTCTTACTGAGGGAAAACTTGCTGCTGTGCTGTTTCACACCCTACTCTTGGGGTTCCCAACAGGCTCCACGTCAGCCATTTTCTGAAGGGTTTTTTAAACATAATCAACATACCAAGTTTGATATATTTCCTTCCAAATATGTCACATAATATGACACCACGCAAAGTTTTTGCATTGTTTGGATCGTTTTTAAATTTCTTATATCCGGTTTAAACTATCGTCAAACTTTGTCAAAACGGCGGCCATGAAGGTTCTTAGCTCGGGGCTAACCGTCGCTAAACTTGCATTGGATATCTGATGAAATAGCATATCGTGAACCTAAAATGATTATCAGATCATGTATGTGTAGTTCATATCTGACCCATTTCCTACCGATTCGACATGAATTTGTCTTTTTCACCAGGGTGGACGGAAAGGTTTGAGATCCCTCTGTTAGGACATTGTCTATGTAAGATGGTCTAGTATTTTTTAAAAATGGGGTGGTAGCATTTTGAATTAGCCATTTGGTGGTTGCGTCACAAAACCCTCCGTTTTAAGCTCGAAAAATGAAAAATGCCTTTTTGGTGCGATAAAAAAGGAAAACTTCCTCCTGCAACATTGTTCGCCATCCCATAATACACATACATGCACAATATGGTTTATCACAAACTATCCCTTGATTATAGCCATAACATTGGTCATTTGGCCCGAAAGCCAAGAAACCACGAATGATACATTTTGTGAAAAGGTTTTTCTAAGGCATAATCAATATACCAAGTTTGATATTTTTTCTTCCAACTATGTCACATAATATGACACCACGTGAAGGTTTCGCATTGTCTGGACCGTTTTTAAATTTCTTATGCCTGTTTTAAACTATCGTCAAACTTTGTCGAACGGCGGGAATGAAAATTCTTAGCTCAAGGCTCAGCCTCGCTAAACTTGCATTGCAACTATGATGAAATAGCATATTTTTAACCTAAAAATGATTATCAGATCATGTACATGTAGTTCATATCTGACTCACTTCCTACCAATTCAGCAGGATTTGTTTTTTTCACCTGGGGTGGATAGAAATGTTTGAGATCCTCCTGTTGGGAAACTGTCCATTTAAGGTGGTCTAATATTTTTCTAAAATTGATAATGGTTTTTTAGTGCGACGAAAATAAAAATTTCATCCTGCAATATTGTTCGCCATCTCATGACGCATGCATAATATGAGCATATTATCACAAACTACGCCTTGATTCTATCCATAGCGTTGGTCATTTGACCCGATAGCCCGGAAACGTCGAATGAGGTAGGTCATTTTATAAAGGTTTTTTGAGACATAATCAATATATCAGGTTTGATATTTTTCCTTCCAACTATGTCACATAATATGACACCACGTGAAGGTTTCACATTGTTTCGATCATTTTAAAAAATTTATGCCTGTTTTAAACTATGGTCAAAACGACGAGCATGAAGATTCTTATTCAACATAAATATCTAATATTTGAGTGTAGATAAATAGATCTTATTTTTTATGCAAACTTTAATATATTATATGTATTTTTTGAATTAGAATGATTTTTTTATGATTTTCCTAAGATTAATGTGATAAAAGAGAAAAAAAAAGAAAAAAGGACTTTGCCGTGTATATTACGGAATACACACAGCAAAGCCATCGTTGACGTGTGGCTGCCGGCGAGGGCACACGGCAAAGATGTCACCGTCTGTAGCCGTTTAGCTTCTCTCCGTCAAGTGGACCTATGGAGTCATGGGTCCCACCTCGTTGCCATGACGACACTGATGTCGTGTACCGTTGTCGACTTTGCTGAGTGTGTTTTCTTTGCCGTGTTCCTTTGTGCATCTCTGTCGTGTATATTTCTTTGCCCTGTTTCTTTTCAAAAAAATTGCGTCTTCACACACTTTGCCATGTGGTTACTGAAGCTCAAACGACATCGTTTGCCTTTGCCGTGTTCCAAGATAGTAGGCTCACGGTAAAGCCATGGGTACACGGCAAAGAAGTTTTTTCCCCGTAGCGTTAGACATCTTTGTACTAATGTTGATAATTATTAATAGATCAGTGAAATTTCACAAAAAGTCCAATATCCAGCTAGGGTCCTAATCGTATGTAAATAGAAAGGAAAATGATACCCCCAATCTAGGGGATACTTGACTTTCTATCCCTCGGGTCGCACGCATCAGACTGCTCTCGTGGGTGGGGCAATGTTCGACTGACGTATTGCGATCCGCCAAACTCTTCCTCGCATATCCCAGTGTACGCGGTCTCCGCTTCCTCCGCCATCGGTGTTCACCGCAGGCTCCGCCGCCTACCGCCGCCGGTGCTCTCTACACGCTCCGTCGCCTCTGCTCGCCGCACGCTCTGCCGCCGGAGCTCACAGTGTGCCGTCCCCAGCTGGTCCAGGTTTCCCTTTCCCTGCATCGCCACGCGCCATCGAAGCTCGCCGCCTTCCCATCTTGCGTCTAGAGCTCGCTGCCCTACAGGTGGAGCACTGGTGCAGCGAGATGGCGGGCATCGGTCTAGGAAGGGAAACAATGACACCCTTGCACAGGCTCGTCTCTGGCAGGGGAGTCGCCGGACGGCAGCCGGCTGCTCCGACCTTCGGCGAGGAACACTGGTTCGATGTGGCGCATGTGCATTACCTACACTGGAAGATTTTGCTACATACAGTTACCGTTTTAGCTATCGACGATCATCGTCGTTGCTACCCGACGGCCGACAAATTTGCTACGGATAGAACGATAGATTTTCATGTTGGCGATTTTTTGGTACGACCATGGGATTTGCTACATACATATATATTTTTTGCTCCAACTCATGTATGTTTTTGCTATAATATTGGAAAGCTCTTGCTACAAGATGACCGACGATAGTCTCCGGATAAATCTTTCGCTAGGTAGTAACTTTTTGCTACAAGGTCTCTGACGATGCCTCCGGCTAAATCTATTTTTTGCTAAATTCGCATAGTTTGTTTGCTACCACCGTTTAGTGGTTTTGCTACAATAGCGTAATTTTTTTGCTACGATGTCTCCGACAAGGTTTTTTGGGCAAGTCTCCGGTAATATTTTCCGGCGAAATCAGTTTTGCTACATTAGTATTTTTTTTTTGCTACAAAGTCTCCGACGAGTTCTCCGACGAGGTATTCAGTGAGAGTTGTTTTTTCTGTTTTGTTTTTACCCGAAACTTTTTTTGCTACGATGTAGCAAAAGCGGTATTATGTAGAAAAAACAGGATTTAATGTAGAAAAAACAGGATTGATAAACACATGTCAGCAGTAGTACCCCGGGATCGAACGCCTAGCACCCCAAACAGAAATACTACGGTACTGTACAAGCAGGTCGATAAATTGTGGCCACAACCGACAGCGGGAATTCCTATTGTCGGACCATGTACGGAGAGAACGTTCGTTGAGTACTTTAGTACGTAGACATCAGGACAAAGAATCCTTGCCGTGCTGGAGTACGTAGAAGTGTAGAAACCGATTTTGACATGTTTGTCGGGTCCAACTCGAAGCGTTGGTGACAAACCGACATATACGCCAACAAATATCGGCCCCCTTCCTTTCAGCTTCTTGGCCAGCTTCTTTCAAAAACTACCCTCGATCAGCTTCTTCTAGAATCTCATCTTAAAAATTCGTTCAAACTTCTTAACTAGTAATTTCGATGTCAATTTAAAAGTATAAACGATTTTGGCAGATAAGATTCTGGGAGAAGCTGGTCGAGGGTAGCTTCTTGGAGAAGCTGGCCAAAAAGCTGAAAAGAAGGGGGCCATCATGTCTCGCAGACCACCCAGAACGTAGGATATCGATCGTCGATGGACGCCAAAACACTAGGTCCTGGGCCTCCCGGCGACGCCGCGGATGAAGACGACGACGACGTCATCAGCAGCCTTCCTGACGACATGCTCCTGCGCATCCTCAGCTTCGTGCCAAAACACGAGGATGCCATCAACACGAGAGCCCTCTCTATCGTCAAACCAAACTTTCTAAATCGAGGGGCATGAAGATTCTTAGCTCGGGGCTGAGCCTTACTAAACTTGGATTAGATCTCTGATGAAATAGCATATTGTGAAACTAAAAATAATTTTTGTAAAAAATTATAGGCATCATATCATGTGTAGTTCAAATCTAACTCATTTCCTACCGATTCGGCGGGATTTTGTCTTTTTTACGAGGGATGGACGAAAATGCACTAATAGAAAAAAGGTCTTCGGTTCAATCTAGAGTCTAACACTAGTCCCGATTTGTTCCGGACCGGGACTAGAATGAGCACTAGTCCCGGTTCGTACCGTTTTCGGTGGCTAGGAGCCCGAGGAAACTCTAGTCCCGGGTCGTTTTGGACCTTTAGTCCCGGGTTGTGATACGGCCCGGGACTAAAGGGGTTCGGGCATGGAAAACACCCTTTAGTCCCGGGTCGTGATACGGCCCGGGACTAAAGGGGTGCGGGCCCCGGCAGGAAAAATTAAATTGGCTATAACTTTTGCGTACGATATCGGAAAAAAATGTACAACCTATCAAAATGTGTGGAAAAAAATTGTGAGTTTGATTTCAATAGCCTTAGACCGTTTTAGATTATTTTAGATTTTTAAAATTCGAAAAGAAAAAAAGTTATTTAAAAAAATAAGTTTTTTGCAATTTTATTTATTCCATATTTGGATTCCTCATATTTTTCTGATAATTATGGATATATTATTTGTCGAATTTCGATTTACAGATTTAAAGATATTATTTATGCCATATTAAATGAATAAATGGCAAAAAAAAAAATTATTGTATTTGGTTTTTTACTTTCATTGGATTAAAATATTATTATTACTTATTTATTGTTGTTTACTAAAATAGTTGTTTGTAATTTCAAAAAATAAAGATGTATGACATATTGATATGGGCTAATAGGATAGATATGGTAGTGTTGACAACAAGGTACAAATGGGATTCGCGCGAGGACATCCTGATGGAACAGAGAAGTTAAGCGTGCTGAGGGTGGAGTAGTGCTAGGATGGGTGACCGACTGAAAAGTTTACCGTAAGTGTAATTTGACCTAAGATTAGATATACTTAGTACTAAAAATTTCCAAGTGAGAGGATTACGAGCCAAACAATTCAAAAGTTCAAGAAAAATTTTTGAAAAAAAAATAAAAAAGAAATATTTGAAAAAGGATCTTTAGTCCAGGGCCGTATTACGACCCGGGACTAAAGGTCCTTCGTCCCCCTGCTATAAAAATGGCCAGCGGTGGCCCATGCGGTGACTTTCGGGACTAGAGATAGGGACCTTTAGTCCCGATTTCGCAGTCCCGGGTGCAAAATCGGGACTAAAGGCCCTTACAAACCGGGACTATAGGCCCTTTTTCTACTAGTGAGGTTGAGAAATCCAGGTTGGGAAATTGTCCATTCAAGATGGTCTACTATTTTTGAAAAATTGGGTAGTATCATTTTGAAAATTTCATTTTGTGGTTGCTTCACAAAACATCCCTTTTATACACCCAAAAATAAAAAATATCGGTGGCCCATGCGGTGACCTCTAGTCCCGGGTTGTAACAAACCGGGACTAGAGATAGGGACCTTTAGTCCCGATTTCGCAGTCCCGGGTGCAAAATCGGGACTAAAGGCCCTTACAAACCGGGACTATAGGCCCTTTTTCTACTAGTGAGGTTTGAGAAATCTAGGTTGGGAAATTGTCCATTCAAGATGGTCTACTATTTTTGAAAAATTGGATAGTATCATTTTGAAAATTTCATTTTGTGGTTGCTTCACAAAACATCCCTTTTATACACCCAAAAATAAAAAATATGTTATACGAAAGTATTTGTATTTTTTATATATATTTTTTGAAAACAAGTATGTAATATTTGAGTTTTTATATATAGATCTTATTTTTCTGCAAATTTTGATATATTATATGTATTTTTCTAAATTTAGATGATTTAGTTATGATTTTTTTAAGATTAATATGACAAAAAAGAAAAATGGCTACGCCGATGGATTTGCCGTCGGCGGAGACTTGACGCCGTCGCTCTGCCGTTAGCCTAATGTGCTACGCTGACGGTTCCGTTCACGCTGACAGCGGCCGTCGGCCTATTTACCCTACGCCGACGGCAAAACTGGACCGACGGCCCCGACATTTTGCCGCCGGCGTATAAAAAAGCCGTCGGCCTATCTTGTTATTCCCGTAGTGTGACAGCTAGGGTCCTCCGTAGTGTGACAGCTAGGGTCCTCGTCGTATATAAACAGAAATACTAAGGTACTATACAAGGAAGTCGATAAATTGTGCCACAACCAACACTGGGAATTCCTATTGTCGGAACATGTACTTCGGAGAGAACGTTGGTTGAGTACTCGAGTACGTAGACACCAGGCAAGGAGTCCTTGCCGTGCTGGAGTACGTAGAAGTGTAGAACCCGATTTTGACATGTTTGTCGGGTCCAACTCTAAGCGTTGGTGACAAACCGACATATACGCCAACAAATATCATGTCTCGCAAACCACCCAGGACGTAGCTAGGATATCGATCGTCGATGGACGCCAAAACACTACTAGGTCCTGGCGGCGCCGCGGGTGAGGACAACGACGACGACATCATAAGCAGCCTTCCCGACGACGTGCTCCTGCGCATCCTCAGCTTCGTACCAAAACCCGAGGATGCCATCAACACGAGAGCCCTCTCGCGGCGGTGGCGGCACGTCTGGCTCTGCCGCCCGGACTTGTCCTTCTCCGACATCGGCAAGACGCCAACGACGCCGGGTCTCGTCGAGCTGGTCGACGCGGCGCTCGCTCACAGCCACGATGTTGCTTAATTTAAGTTGCTTAGCTAAAATAACACCACTGCATGCATGCGCTTGAACATGAGACTTGGTGCATGGAGTGTGAACATGAGAACTCACACCACTTGCAAACCAAATATTCCATAGTGTCTGGATAATGTTCAGAAGTCAGGATAACTACAATGGTTGTCAGGATAGAATGTCAGGATAGATTTCAGGAGATAAGGCGGCTTGGAATTCTTGGCCTCCAAGGGTCAATGGTTCACACCTTTACTTGGCAACTAAGGGTCAAGTGCTCACACTTAGAGAGTAGTACGTGAGCTGTTTTGTTCAGCTCACTAGTAGTATAAATAAGCCTCCATCGTATCAGCTCACAATACCAAGTAGTGAAGAAAGAAACGCAGCAAGCTTCCGCTGCACAAAACTACTTGTGTCCGTTCTCTCGTTCATTCTCAGTTGAGTGTGTGTGTGTGTGTTGAGAGTGTGTAGCTACTGTAGGGGCTAACAATTGGTATCAGAGCCAAGTTAGTAGCCATGTCGCAAGGCAATGGGAGAGACAATAACGGCACACCACCGCCACGCCAATCCGCGACACCTCCGCCCGAGCAGCGACGACGATCGCCGAGCCGTGGGCGCAATAGGGTGCGGCGCAATGGCGGTGAGATTGTCGTGCAACAAGTGGTGCGTGAGACCGGAGGCGGTAGAGGCACCAACCTCTCCTTCCCGATGTTGACGCGCTCCAACTACACCAACTGGGCGATGGTGCTGGAGGTGAACCTCCAGGCGGCATCGCTTTGGGAAGCGATCGAGGACGAGACCGTACCTCGCAGGGAGGACAAGCAGGCGTTGGCGGCGTTGCTCCGCTCTACCCCATCGGAGATGCACTGCATACTCGTGGGGAAGGGGAGCGCCAAGGCGGCCTGGGAGGCAATCCGCCTCCGCAGTGGGAACGATCGTGCGCGATTACAGCGCGGCCCGGCTTCAACTGAGTTCGAAACCGTCACGTTCAAGGCCAACGAGCGGATCGACGAGTTCGCGATGCGCATCTCCAACATCGCGTCCGCTCTGCGCTCTCTCAGCGACTCGGTCGACGAAGAGAAGGTTGTGAGAAAATTCCTCTCTGTTGTCCCTACGCGCTTCGTTCAAATTGCCTTCTCCATCGAGACACTCCTCGACCCAGCAACGCTCACTGTCGAGGAGGTTGTTGGCCATCTCCAAGTCGTTGAGGAACGACTGGACGATGATCAAGGAGGCAGCTCCAGCGGCCAGCTCCTACTCACTGAGGAACAGTGGGAGGCGCGAAAGAGACAGCCGCGGGGAGGCGGAACAAGCGGCAAAGGAGGTGGCTCCAACAATGGCCGTCTTGGAAATGGGCGAAAGTGCGGTCAGCCTCAGCAGCAGACCACGCCGACACAAGGTTCCGGCAACAACATCGGCAGGAACAACTGCCGGTACTGTGGGAAAAAGGGTCACTGGGCCCATGAATGCCGCAAGAAGCAGCGAGATGAAGCGGCGGCGGCAGCACCTTCGGCCGCTGCCAATCTTGTCCAGGCCGAGGAAGACAAAGGCCCTGGACTGATGATGGCATGCGTCGAGGAGGTGTTCGAACGCCCCGAGAACACCATGGCATGCACCGGTGGTCAAGTGTTCCTCAACGAGGAAAGGGCCATCGCCACCCCTGCCCACGGCGATGACCAAGGTGGCGAGATATGGTTCCTCGACACTGGCGCAACAAACCACATGACAGGCTCCGTCAATGCCTTTGCTGAGTTGGACCGTTCGGTCACCGGTAAGGTGCGTTTCGCGGACAGCTCAGTGGTGGATATCCACGGGCGTGGCACCCTCGTGTTTGCCATCGACGGGGGACATCACCACGCTTTCACCAAGGTCTTCTTCATCCCGGCGCTCAAGAGCAGCGTCGTGAGCCTCGGCCAGCTCGACGAGAGCTGGTATGACATCCACATACGTCGTGGAATCCTCAGCGTGCGAGACCAGCGAAATCGCCTACTGATGAAGGTACAACGCTCGCCCAACCGCTTGTACAAACTTCGGTTTACACCTGTACGTCTAGTGTGCCTCGCCATGGGTCACGTGTCTGATGCCTGGCGATGGCATGCGCGGCTTGGGCACCTACACTTTGATGGCCTGCAGAAGATGGCTCGTGGAGGCTTGGTGTGTGGTCTTCCGCACATCGAGCATGCCGACGAGCTGTGTGAGGCGTGCCTTGCCGGGAAGCAGCGACGCCTACCTTTCCCGCAGAAGGCACACTACAGGGCCCCGAAGCCTCTTGAGCTCGCACACGGGGACTTGTGCGGCCCTATCACGCTGCCGACGCCAGGAGGCCGACGCTACATTTTGCTGCTGATTGACGATCGCAGCAGGTACATGTGGGTGGAGCTTTTGGCATCCAAAGACGAGGCTGCACGCGCCATCGTCAAGTTCCAGGCGACAGCTGAGGTGGAGTGCGGGCACAAGCTGCGTGTGCTGCGCACTGATCGTGGCGGTGAGTTCACGTCGGCCACTTTCTACGAGCACTGCACCGAGAGTGGCGTGCAACGTCACCTCACCACGCCATACACGCCGCAACAGAATGGTATCGTCGAGCGGCGGAACCAGACAGTGTTGGGCATGGCAAGCAGCATGCTTAAGGCTAAACGGGTGCCGAACCTATTTTGGGGAGAGGCGGTACTCACAGCAGTGTTCATCCTCAACCGGTGCTTCACGAGGAGCGTCGACGGCATGACACCCTATGAAGCATGGCACGGCAAGAAGCCGGACGTGCGCTTCCTCCGCGTCTTTGGCTGTGTTGGACACGTCAAGGTGGCGCGCCCGCACCTGCTGAAGCTCGATGACAGGAGCACCCCCATGGTCTTCATCGGCTATGAGACAGGTTCTAAGGCGTACAGGATGTACGATCCTGTCTCCAAGCGCCTACATGTGTCACGCGACATCATCTTTGACGAAGAGGCATGGTGGAACTAGGAGGCGTCCGGGGAGGCCCCGGCAAGCAGCTCCTTCACGATGGAATACCCCGTCTACGTCACGCATGCGGCCACATCGACCACGACTCCTTCCCGGGACACAACTCCCGCAAGCAGTCGTGTCGCCGTCACGCCTTCAGGCACACCGTCTCCAGCCCGGCAAAAGCTCCCGACAACGACGCCTAGCAAGGATGCTGAGATTCCCCCATATGGATCCACTCAGGTGCGGTTCGTGACGCCCCCATCAGCGCAATCGGCTCTCTTCGACGCCCAAGACAGCGCCACCGCACCACACCGGTTTCGGCTCGTCGATGACCTGCTTGGATCTCCTGTCGGTACACCGCAACTAGCGGAGCAGTTCTTCGACGACGAGGTGTTGCATCTCGTGGCCGGAGAAGAACCGACATTGTTTGGTGAGACAGAACGCGAGGACTGCTGGCGCCGCGCGATGTTAGACGAGCTTCAGTCCATCAACGACAACAACACCTGGACTCTCACCTCTCTCCCTCCAGGCCACCGTGCGATCGGCCTCAAATGGGTGTTTAAGGTGAAGAAAAATGAGCATGGGCACATCGTCAAGCACAAGGCCTGGCTTGTCGCAAAGGGATATGTGCAGCGTCAAGGTGTGGACTTCGAGGAGGTATTCGCGCCAGTGGCAAGGCTCGAGTCTGTGCGGCTCATCCTTGCTCTGGCGGCACACCGTGGATGGAAGGTTCATCACATGGATGTTAAATCCGCGTTTCTAAACGGAGATCTCGAGGAGGAGGTCTACGTGTCCCAGCCACCAGGGTTCGTCACCGATGGACACGAACACGGCGTCTACAAGCTCCACAAGGCCCTGTATGGGTTACGCCAAGCACCAAGGGCGTGGAACGCCAAAATGGATGCAAGCTTAGCTTCGCTCGGCTTCACGCGTAGTGTCACGGAACACGGCGTGTACGCACGAGGAACCGGGAACACACTGTTGATTGTTGGGGTCTATGTCGATGACCTGGTGATCACCGGTGCTGAGCAGCGAGAAGTGCACTGTTTCAAGGAGGAGATGAAACGGTTATTCTCCATGAGTGACCTCGGCTTGCTCCGATACTATCTCGGCCTAGAGGTGAAGCAGGAGTGTGGGCGCACCTCGATCACACAGGCTGCGTACGCGAGCAAACTGCTCGACAAGGCGGTCATGGCGGGCTGCAACGCCGTACACACGCCCATGGAAGCACGATGCCAACTGAGCAAGGAGACGCTGGTGGACGCAACGTTCTACCGCAGCGTCATCGGCAGCCTCAGGTACCTGGTTCATACCCGCCCGAACATTGCGTTCGCCGTGGGCTTCCTGAGCAGGTTCATGGAGGCACCAGCGGGCGATCACCTTGTGGCGGTGAAGCATCTTCTTCGATACATCGCCGGTACACTAAACCACGGGTGTGTGTACCGCCGCGGTGACAACGAGACACTGATTGGTTTCAGCGACTCCGATCACGCCGGCGACGTGGACTCTAGAGAGAGCACATCTGGCGTGTTGTTCTTCCTCGGGGACAGTCCAGTAAGCTGGCAATCTCAGAAGCAGAAGGTTGTCGCCACTTCTTCGTGCGAGGCGGAGTACATAGCGGCAGCGACGGCAGCGTGCCAAGGAATTTGGCTTGCCCGTCTGTTCGGCGAGCTACTAAACCAAGAAGCTGCACCGGTAAAATTGTTCATCGACAACAAATATGCGATCTCGCTGTGCAAGAACCCTGTTCTCCATGATCGCAGCAAGCACATTGATCTGCGCTACCACTTCATCCACGATTGCGTGGAAAATGGCTCCATTGTCGTGGAATTCATCAGGACTAGTGAGCAGAAGGCAGACATCCTGACTAAGTCTCTCAGCCGCACTCAGTTCCAGAGTCTAAGAGAGAGAACCGGCATCATCGCTTGTCCTGAAACATGAGAATTGTCTATGTGAAAGGAGAACTCGCCCTGGCTACTGCAATATTGGGGTGGGAATCGAAGGGTATTGTCACAAGTCCATGTATCTGTTTTATTTATCGCTTGTGAGGCTATTGGATTTTTACGATAAGAGGCACATTTAAGGCACCAGCGGCATTTCACATGTCTCGGTCGATCAAAACTTTTTTATGGTCGCTACTTTGGTTTATTTGACCAAATTTTGGACCGTTGCTTATGGTCCTTTCTATGGTTTTGATTTCACAAATATAATTTTCCCGTAAGTCAAGGGATAATATTAACCCATGTTCGTCTTGATACTGAGTGTGTGGATTTATGAGCGTGATGCATATCACTAGTAGAAAATAGGCCTTTGGTCCGGACCATTAGTCTCGGTTCTGCCCCAACGGATAGAAACGTCCACAGGGCACGACTGCCACTAGTTCCGGTTTGAATGGGACATTTAGTCCTGGTTCATGTAACAAACCGGGACTAATGTCCATACTGATGTGTAACTCAGATCACTGTAGAGCTTCGTTGGGATACCCCAAGAGGAAGATATGATGAGCACAACAGCAAGTTTTTCCTCAGTAAGAAACCAAGGTTATCGAACCAGTAGGAGAAAGGAAACAACTCAAAGGTGTTGCTAGCAACTTGGAAATCTGCATAACACAAACTCAAGACTTTCCCCAATGAATAGTGAGGTTGTCAATCTCACCGGTTTAATAAAAACAAAGGATTAACTGTATGGTGTGGAAGGTAATGGTGTTTTGTAGAAAGTAAACAGTAACAATGGAAGATGTATCAATGGTAAAAATTGGACCGGGGTCCATAGTTCACTAGAGGTGTTCTCCTTAAGATAAACAACATAACATGCTGAGTAAACAAACTATAGCAGGGCAATTGACAGGACAGAGCAAGGCATAATAATGCAATACTAGACATTCATGATCCTATAAGATTTGATTGGGCATTACAACAATATACATAGACCGCCATCCAACTGCATCTATGACTAGTAATCCACCTTCAGGTTATCATCCGAACCCCCACCAGTATTAAGTTGCAAGCAACGGATAACTGCTTTAAGCAAGGTGTGTAAAGTAAACAATCCACTTGTTCTATGAACAAGAGATCATTGCTTTCTCCCTAGTAGCAATAACACATCTACAACCTTAGATATTTCTTTCACTTCCTCAGATTAAATAGAGGCATGAACCCACTATCGAGCATAAATACTCCCTCTTGGAGTCACTAGCATCTACTTAGCTAAGATAACTACTAGAAACGGAGAGCATGCAAGATCTCAAACAACACAGACATGATAGAATCAATAAGATAGAATCATTAATCAATCTGACATAGTAATCTCAATATCCATCGGATCCTCGCAAACACAACATGCATGATTACAAATAGATGATCTTGATCATGAATAGAGCTCACAAAATCTAAACATGGTAGCACAAAGGAGGAGAAACAACCATATAGCTACTACATGGACCCGTAGTCAGGGGTGGAACTACTCACACATCATACCGGAGGCTGACATGGTGATGAAGAAGGCCTCCGGGATGATCTCTCCCCTCCAACAAGGTGCCAGGAAGAGCTTCAGATCCCCCCGATCTAGGGACGATGGTGGCGGCGGCTACAGACTATTTCGTGGAAGCTTGATCGGGTCCTTAGGGTTTAGGTATCGGGGGCTTCTTATAGGCAAAGAGGGAGGCCGAGGGGGTGCCCGAGGCGGCTGCACCCTCCCAGGCGCGGGCCAGGACTAGCCGCGCGGCCAGGGGCGTGGCCCCCTCGAGGCCCTTCTACGTCTTGTCTTCTGGCTCCGTGTTCCCCACGGTAAAATATTGACTTTGAATTTTGTCCCATCCAATTCCGAGAATATTCATTTTCTGAATTTTCTGGAACCAAAAACAACAGAAAATAGGCAACTGGCACTGTGGCATCTTGTTAATAGGTTAGTCCCAGAAAACATATAAAAATACCTCAAAGTGTAGACAAAGCAAAGCAAAGTAGATACTAAACAAGCATGGAACATCTAAAATTATATATACGTTTACGACATATCAAGCATCCCCCAGCTTAACTCCTACTCGTCCTCAAGTAGGTAAGTGATAAAAAGAATAATTTTTAGGTGACATGCACCATCAAAATCAAGATCAAACCATTTGCAGACATTGAAAGATGGGATCAAAGAACTCTAAACATGAGCATGAAAGAAGAAGTTCTAACAATAAGACAAAGTAACTAAGCATGCAACATGAAAGGATACAAACAAAGATCATGAATAACAGCATTGAAATACGTTTGTTTGTTTCACATATAGAAAACATAGCATAGTGGCATGCATCTTGTCCCTCATGGCGTAGCAAATAAATGCATAGGACACCTTCAAAGTTCATAAGAGTGACTAGATACAAATAGTTCAAGAGCAAGCAATATCAACAATATGCATCAATCAATAAGTTTTGGGACAATGCACATAGAACTAAGAATGACAACTATGCTCTCTTAATTGGTGCCTAAGGATAGAAACTGGAGACTCAATATAATAGTGGAAGAAATCCCCTTCATAAAGGGAAGCAGGGATTTCAAGTCTCATAAAGAGCTTCCAAAAATTATGGTTCTTGTTAGCTTTTAGCTCTCATTGCCCCTATCATAAGCATCTTGAAGTGATTAAGGTTAAAGTGAACAAACTATGGAGTATATGCTTAACAAAGTATCAGTTGGCAATCTCATGTCCCTTGAGTACGAGGGGGGCCCTCCTCATGCTACTCAACTTTAGTCACCGGTAAGTTCTTGTCATAGTAAGTACATGTGTATAATAGAGAACCGCCAACGGGGTACCCCTTGCACATGATACAGGAGCTATCCCATAATCAAAATGACAAGGCAAGCAGACAATGAGCATCTCAGCAATCTTCTTATTTACCATGGGAAATGGTGTGTTTTCTCTCTTTCCTCTTTTCAATATGATTAGCTGTTGTCATGCAAGAAGTTGTGAGTGGTTCGAATGGTTCTCGACATGAACCCTAAGGCGTAAGCCCGCTGTTTTGATAGGATAGGATGGTGCTTGAACTGGATTCTTGCAGTGTCAGTAGGCTCAAAGGGAAGAATTCAAATAAATAGAGATAGAGGTCTCGGAAGTAGGGCCTATGAAAAGTTCAGTGCCTTTGTCTCTTTTTTATAAGAAGAAAGCTTCAGAGATTGCTCACTATGGTGATGCTTCAAGTTTCCACCATGATTAGGCATGGGTTAGGCTAGCGGCCCAGGCGTTTCTCTAACACGCATACATAACTCCATGGACTTACAAGCTTCCCTTTTATTCACACCGACGACATCCGCAAACAAAAGAGCATGATTTCAACTGGGTACAATGTACAAGTGCAATGTTGAAAGCGTTCCCCATGACAGCATGATTATGCTAATTCGAATGTATAAGTGCAAGCATCTACAACATAGATGACACAACGGTTCAAGTTTATTAGGGGCAAGAAAAATAAAGTGTGCCATCAAGTTTGTGAGAGCTTTAATCATTAAGTTTCACATAATAAGTTTAATTTGGAAGATAGATAAAACAAGAATATACTTGGAATGGTGTAACACACCATGCATAGGAATTTATAGTGGACACTTTGGAATAACTTGGTTTATTGAGAGTTGGATGCATGAGTATAGCTTACTCATACAAGTGGAGGCTAGCAAAAGACTGGGAGCGACCAACTAAGAGAGCAATAATGACCATAATCATGCAGAGCGACAAAACATTACTAATCAAAGCATAAAGTGGTACCACAAGTCAAAAAAAATGATCATAGAGGCTATGGTGACTGGTTCATAGTCATAACATGGTGTGAGCATGTGCCAAGTCAACCCAAACAAAGCGTCATAGGAGAATACCACAATAATATGCTTTTGTATGCTAAAACAACGCATGATTATTTCAAGGCACATTAAGCAATCCTAATTGTTTGGAACAAGTCATGATACATCAATAATCACTAAGCATAAGGTCAAAACAACATCTATCATGACATGACAAAGTCTAAGTCACAATCAAAGCAAGCTCCTCTTGTACTACTAAAGCAAGAACTTTCTACTCCTGTCCAACACCAATCAACTTATTTGAAACAACATGGCGAAAACGGGGGTCCAAACTACTTTATTCAAGCAAACTAAGTAAACAAAAACCAAAAACAAAAACTAAGATGCTCCAAGAACAACACAACTTGTGCATGAAATAATAAAAACGAAGTGTCTAGAAAGACCTGAGATTTTTATTAATGAAGAAGGGGATGCCTTGGGCATCCCCAAGCTTTGATGCTTGTACCTCTTGAATATTACTTGGGGTGAAACGGGGTGGCATTCCCAAGATTGAGCTTTTGTCCATTCTTCATCTCATTATATCATTCTTCCTTTACACCTGAAAATCTTCCTTCATACAAAACTTCACAAAATCTTCATTAGCAACATTAGTGCATTCAAAAGATAATAGACCTTTGGGGTTTATTTTTAAAACAGCAAAACCTTCACCAAAGACACAAGCTACTATAGCAATTCCCTCAAAAATCTCAATTTCCCAAAAAGAACCCAAAAAGGAATCAATAAGAAGCAAATGCAAATAATGACAGAAATTTGTCAAAACAGACCAGCAGGTGAAAACCGATTTTTTCGAAGACCTTCTGTTGCTCAAATCAAAAAGTGTTGAACTAAAGAAAGTTAGCTAACAACCTAAGGATTTATTTAGAAAATTACAGCTCAATCCGACTTATAGAGATTTTACACGAATTTTTACAGTGGAGCACAAAAATCTGTTTCGGGACAACAACTCCCCAAATCTTACTTCCCTCTCATTAGAGGTTATTCTTAGCACAAAAATCAAATAAAAAGGATAAGGAGCGGTTATTACAGAAGTAATAACTTCCAAGACTCAAGAAAACTATTGGGTTATCTCCCAAGAAGTACTTTTCTTTAACGCCTTTAAGTTAGGCACAAGAAGCAAGAATCAAGTATTTTCAAATGAAGAAGCATTAACATCAACTTTCTTTCTCCTACCTTTCTTAACTTTCTTCTTATCTTTAGGGAATGTATGATTGCTTATTGGAGAAGCAAAATGCATAATGCCTTTTCCCACATCTATTATTGCTCCAAGGTGTTTCGGCAGGGATCTTCCAAGTGTAATTTGTCCTTTTCCTACACATTCAATAACAAGATAATCAGTAGACACCACTTTTCCTGAGATCTTTGTAAAGACACCTTCAGCTATTCCAATGGGTAATAAAGTTGCATTATTAGTAAGAGATATTTCTTCTCCTCCTTCGGAAAGTCTCCAAAGATTCAAAGACTCATAGATATCTTTAGGCATAAGACAAAATTCAGACATGATATCACAACGAGCATCAAAAGTTTCACTATTTATAGCAACTTTTATTGTAGGAAACCACTTTGAAGGCTCAGAATTTATTGGAACATAATCATGGTGCTATCTAAGCATGTTATAGCAATCTTTCAAAGCAACTGTACGGGTCTCAAGAGTGTTCAACCTAGCATAGATGTTTATAAAGGAAGAATCAGACTTGCTAGGCATATTATAGATTGTAATCAACTTCTTTATGGCATCCAAAGCTTCATTCTCATTACATCGAAAAACATATTTCCCAGCTACATCATCCAAGGCATATCTATAACAAAGAGCAAGACCATGGTAGAAAGTGCTAATAACTAGGCCTAGACACATCTTAGGCTCAGCTTTTCCTTGTAAATCAGAGATTCTAGACCAAGCTTCTTTGAAACTCTCTTCACTTACTTGTTTGAAAGTAAAGATCCTTTCCATAGGTGACACAGTGATTGGAACAACACCAGACATGGTAGCAACTAGAGTAGGAACCAAAAAAATTTGTGTTTTTGATAAAAGAAAGCAAACCAAACGAAACTAATTTTTTTGGAGTTTTTGATAAAAATAGGCAAACAAAACAAGGCAAAAGAAACTAAGCAAAACAAAAACAAAGTAAAGAGAAAGGTTGTGAAGGACTCCCCTTGTGAAGCCATCCTTAGCCTCCCCGGCAACGGCGCAAGAAATAGCTTGATGATGTGTAGCTGAGATCACTGTAGAGCTTTGTTGGGAGACCCCAAGAGGAAGGTATGATGAGCACAACAGCAAGTATTCCCTCAGTAAGAAACCAAGGTATCGAACCAGTAGGAGGAAGGAAACGAGTCAAAGTTGTTGCTAGCAACTTGGAAACCTGCACAACACAAACTCAAGACTTTGCCCCAACGAACAGTAAGGTTGTCAATCTCACTGGTTTGCTGAAAACAAAGGATTAACTATATGGTGTGGAAGGTAATGGTGGTTTGCAGAAAATAAACAGTAACAGTGGAAGATGTATCAATGGTAAAGATTGGACCGGGGTCCATAGTTCACTAGAGGTGTTCTCCTTAAGATAAACAACATAACATGCTGGGTAAACAAACTACAACAAGGCAATTTACAGGACAGAGCAAGGCATAATAATGCAATACTAGACATTCATGATCCTATGAGATTCGATTGGGCAATACAACAAGATACATAGACCGCCATCCAACTTCATCTATGAATAGTAATCCACCTTCAGGTTATCATCCGAACCCCCTCCAGTATTAAGTTGCAAGCAATAGATAACTGCTTTAAGCAAGGTGTGTAAAGTAAACAATCCACTTGTTCCATGAACAAGAGATCGTTGTTTTCTCCGTAGTAGCAATAGCACATCTACAACCTTAGAGATTTCTGGCACTTCCTCAAATTAAATAGAGGCATGAACCCACTATCGAGCATAAATACTCCCTCTTGGAGTCACTGGCATCTACTTGGCCAAGATAGCTACTAAAAACAGAGAGCATGCAAGATCTCAAACAACACAGACATGATAGAATCAATAATATAGAATCATTAATCAGTCTGACATAGTAATCTCAATATCCATTGGATCCCCGCAAACACAACATGCATGATTACAAATATATGATCTTAATCATGAACGAAGCTCACAAGATCTAAACATGGTAGCACAAAGGAGGAGAAACAACCATCTAGCTTCTACATGGACCCGTAGTCCAAGGTGGAACTACTCACGTATCATACCGGAGGCTGGCATGGTGATGAAGAAGGCCTCCGGGATGATCTCTCCCCTCCGGCAGGGTGCCGGGAAGAGCTTCAGATCCTCCCGATCTAGGGACGATGGTGGCGGTGGCTATGGACTATTTCGTGGAAGCTTGATCGGGTCCTTAGGGTTTAGGTATCGGGGCTTCTTATAGGCAAAGAGGGAGGCCGAGGGGGTGCCCGAGGCGGCTGCACCCCCCTAGGCGCGGGCCAGGACTGGCTGTGCAGCTAGGGGGTGTGGCCCCCTCGAGGCCCTTCTCCATCTCGTCTTCTGGCTCCGTGTTCCACACGGTAAAATATTGACTTTGGCTTTTGTCAGGGCGGTCTTCTGCATCAGGGGGTCTTTATAGGCGAAGAGGCGGGACAGGCAGTATGGCCAAGACTTCCTGTGCGCAGTTAGGTTAGCTGTGCCAAGGGGTGTGGCCCTCTGGTGGATCCCTTTCGTCTCGTATTCAGGCTTCATGTTCCCCATGGTAAAATTTTGACTTTGGGTTTTGTCCAGTCCAATTCTGAGAATATTGATTTTCTGCCTTTCTGGAACCAAAAACAGAAGAAAACAGGCAACTGGCACTATGGCATATTGTTAATAGGTTAGTACCATAAAACATATAAAAACACCTCAAAGTGTAGACAAAGCAAAGCAAAGTAGATACTAAACAAGCATGGAATATCAAAATTTATAGATACGATTTCGACGTATCAGCCCACCTCTGGCTCCGCCCTCTCGCCTATATCTTCTCCTCAAAACCCTAAAGTCAAGGGAGGGACCACAGATAGATTTCGCTGCCTCTGTGGGGCGGAAAACACCGAGAGAGAAAGATCTCTCTGGCAGACAGATTTCTGTCGGGGAAATTCCTTCCTGGAGAGGGGAGATCATCGCCATCAACACCATCATCAAGCTAGACTTCATCGGGGTCATAATCATCATCCACACCATCATCTCCACCAGCATCATCGTCACCACTCCATCCCACTGTAACAATTGTGTTGAATCTTGCATAGTTCTTAGGGGAAACTTCCCCGATATTGATTACTATTATAGTTGATGCTTGTGAGTAGAACCATTGAATTATTGTTTATGTTCAGATTGTTATCCATCATTATATCACCTATGATCTTGATCCATATGATGTGTCGTGAGTAGTTCGTTTAGTTCTTGAGGACATGGAAGAAGTCATGTTGTTAGTAGTGGAATTGTGTTGAGGTATTATTCATTGGTTTAATATTTAAGTTGTGGTGCTATTATTCTAATGGTGTCATGTGAACGTCGACTACATGATACTTCACCATTCATGGGACTAGGGGAATGCATTGTGTATTTGGCTACTAATTATGGGGTTGCCGGAGTGACAGAAATCTGAACCCCCGTTAGGAAACCTTTGCACAAGAGAGTGTAGGATCTTAGAGTTTAAGGGTATGGTTAGGTTTTTATCTTAATTGATTTCTTATAGTTGCGGATGCTTGCAAGGGATTTAATCACAAGTATGTATTAGTCCAAGTAAGTTCGGTACATTAGCACAGGTTCACCCACACAACACTTATAAAACCAAAGAAGATTAATCAGCTATATGAAACGAAAGCACTTGATGGTATTCCCATATATCCTCGAGAACGTTTGGTCCTCATTAGTATTTCCACCGGCTTGTCCTTTGCTAAGAAAGGATTTGGCCACTTGCTGTAATTATTTGCTGTCTTTATTTACTTGCACTTTATTTCCTTGCTTTATCAAAAAAAACTAAAAATCCGTTTGCTAAGTATTTATAGAGATTTCCTGCTCCACAACACTAGTCAACACCTTCTGCTCCTCGTTGGGATCGACACATTTATTTATCGAAAGTACTACGATACACCCTCTATACTTGTGGGTCGTCACCGATCTAGTTTCCTTTACAAGAAATGACCATTTAGTCTACTCTATATTCGCTTTTCTTCGTTTTTTCATTAAATACAAAAATATAAAAAAGAATTTTTATTATCTTAAATCATTACGTTGTTATCTGATATTCTAGATGTAGTGACAACAACTTTGGTATTTTTGTAGACAACAATAGACTTTTAGTTTTATTCTAGATTGTTCTACGGAGTAGAGATTCATTACCACTCAATGAAAAAGTTGATGCATATCACATCTATCCCTACTGGGAGGCCCAACTTGTATAACCACCATGTTTATTTTTTTTGGAAAGGAGCATATATTAATATCGCGTTGATACCAATTACATCTAGTCTCACAACAACGCATTACCCTATTGGCATTACGGATGCACATAGCCAAAAAAAGAAGAAGAATTACAAAAAAAGAAAAGTCCCGCTGCCGCGATAAGATCCTTTGTAGCAGGGACACTAACCCCACCAGAACAACACCAGAAGTCCAACATCTCCAATAGCGATGCCTTCAAGAAGGAAACAGAGCACAAACATCGTCGTCGCCCGATCAAAGATCATAGGTTTTCACCCTGGAGAAAGTCCCCGCTCACAAAACTATGCTTCAACAAGGCCATTGCTAGGCACAACCAATTAAGGCCAGATCTTGGATTTTCACCCTGCAAGATAAGACCGTGAACTCCTCTTGTGCTGCCAGCCCCACCTTCTGATGCTGCTGCTACAATTTACGAATCACCAAGCCAATTACTCATTGCCACCAGGACTCGATCCACCATAGCTAGTCCACAAACCTTGGCTTCCATGACATTCTCCGCACACTGACTTCACCATGGAACTAAAGACATGTTCCACGATGGCAACAAACTGTAGAGCTTCGCCTCGCTCCCTCTAAAACCAAACGGTCAGAAAAACACCGGTTACACGCGACCGGATCACATCCGTTCCAGCAATCTCCAGGCATGAATCGTCTATGGGAGTTCGCCGGCGGAGCCTTCCGAAACACGACACTGCCACCAGATCAATGAAAACAGGCTGAAGGTAGATCTTCGTCTTGGCATGAGAAAAACCCTAGAACTGCGCCCCTGGCAACAGATGCGACCCGCACCACCATACGCCGAGGGAGAACCTCCAACAAAGCCCGAGGCCACCGCCTCGACTTCCATACCCCGCCGCCATCAGATTGCCGTCGGGGCAACAATCTTCGAGCGCCCAAGGGGCTCCCTAGGGGGTGAGGCCACCACGCGAGGAAGCAGCCCCGCTGCCACCGTCGGTCGGCCGGGCTTTTCCTGTTGGTGTCCTCCGGTGGCAGCGAGGGAGAGGTGGGAGGAGGAGTCGGGGCGACGGCTAAGGGTTCCGTCCGTGTCGCCTCCCCCGAGAGGCAGCGCGTGCGTACCTGTTCTCGTGAGATTGATTCTTCCATGTTTGCTAATAATGCTCGGCGTCACCTTGTTTGATATGTACTCTTTGCACATTCCTACTAGAATTCTAGAGCATGCGGAGAAAATTAGGAGACAGTCTTTGGAACAAGAAAACATAGGAAGGTGAGATATGTAATTCACTCATATGCTTAGGATAAGGTATGCGGACCGATACCTTCACTGCAAATTACGGATGTACTATAACTTGTCTTTCCCTGATATACCTAGAGTTTAAGCAACAAGCGAACGGAGGCCGTGCACGTCTTTTGTGCTCAGGGACGTATCCTCTTCTAATGAGGGAGAAGGTGGCGGCGGCTTAGCGGAGGAGATCGTTGAGGAACACGGTGATTATCTATGAGGAGGTTGAGGGAGCGGTGAGTTCAGGTGGTGGCTACACCGTGGAGTTCCTACGATGAGCTCTGCACGGACCAGCTCTGAAAGTGGCCTACACGTGCGCCCACAACTTATGTTCAGCACCGAGGCGCACCACGCCTAGTGCCCTATGTTTTTTAACTTTTTATGCGAGGAATTGATGGGTGAGTTTTGTGGTGAAGAAAAACAAGATTTAGGGTTTTCTTCTGCAAAATGAAACACAAATGAAATGGCGTGTCTCCCCACATCATCAAATACACCATGCCATGAGCACCAGTGACCATATGTGATCCCCTAAGTCATATCCAATGAACACAAAATGGTACTACCGAAGTACGATGACCAAAGCGATTCTCCTCCGACAAGTTAGTGGATCAACCATGTATTTTACTCTTGGCTCAGCTTTTTGTTGCGCTCGAAGCATGTTACGACTATGTTGTCGATGGCTTCCCCAAATGGAAATCACCGGAATAGACACACGCACAACCAGTGTTCGGGTGTGCACCCAACGACGCAACCCGATTTGGCCATGGACATTTTTTCACCACTCATGCATTATCTCTCCTCCCCCTCTGTCGCTCCCGACTACATGCAACTCCTCTTGCCAGGGCGGAGTCTAGATGAGGGGCATGCACGAGGATGTCTATGCTGATGCCGACAGATGTAGGGAAGAGGCGAGTTACGAAGGTCACCATCGAGGACATGCGCGATAGGAATGGGTCGAAGGCGAGTAGGAAGTTGGGGACACGCTGCTCTGCTGCCCGTTGCAGCTCCTCGAGGTCTTCATGTCAACGCATACTTGGGAGTATGTGGTATACAGATACGTGCCATCTCTTTCTCCATGGTCGTGCTCGTAGCAGGCACATGTAGTGGAGGCCAAAGACCCTAACAACAACACGCCTCTCCATGGACATCACCAAGAGCACACGTGGGCAAGTGGACGGAGCACGGGCGAAATCCATGAGCTCCACCTCGACTCCTCGAGTATGCGCCCGGGCTAGTGATGTCGCCCCTTCTGAGAGCATCTTCACCCGTTGGCCGAACCCAGGACGAAATTTGATCCTTTTTCAGCCAGACTAATCTTGTTTTCGGCATGGGTACGTCCATTCTCCCACCCGCATATCCAGGCCGAGTCCCCAAGTTTGGCTAAAATTTATCAAATTTAGGCGATTCTCATTAAGTTGGGCGAAATATAGGAGGATTACATCAAATTTAAACGAAACTAGTACATAAACAAACTTAAAAAAGGCCGCCGCCAGTGCCTTTGCCGTCCTACATGCCGAGGTTGTCGTAGAACGACGTGTAGCGGGGGTCGGCTCGGCCGTCATCCTCGCCGCCATCGTCGTCGTCGTCGCTCGGCGGCTGGTTCTGGCAGGAGTTGTCCTGGCCAGGGTCGCCGTACCTCCATGGCTGGTAGGACGGGTTGCGTCCTCCTCCTCGTCGTCGTCCAGGACGTAGAGCGGGGCGCCTTGGTAGGCGAGCTCACGCCCAGACAGCGCCCGACGCCGTGCGGCATGCTCCTCGGCCTGCGCAGTGTGCCGAGATGCGCCGATGTTCGCTTTCTTCGATCCCCCGGACCATTCCAGGATGTCCGGCGAGGAGGGCTCGACCAGCGGCATCGTCGGCGTCAGCGGCAGCGTCGGCGTAAGCGGCGGCGCTTCGCGGAGCGACTGCTCCAGCGCCATCTTCAAGGCGGCGTCCTCGGCCGGCGCCGAGCCTTCTGTCTTGGGGCGGCGTAGGCGCAGGTGGCCTCTTGGCGGCGTGGGTGCAGACGGCTCGCCGATGACGATACCGCGCGCGCGTGTGCGCGGCGGTGAGCGCGCCGGCGAGACAGCTTCACGGCCGTCGGCGTGCGAAGCGGCGCGCTGCCGGACGTGTGGGACGCCGAAGCAGAGGAGGACGAGCTCATGCTCGCCATCCTCCTCGGCGCCCAGTTCGCCGGAGCACGCCGACCCGTCCTGGCCGCCGGCGTCGGGTTGCGCGGGAAGCCGAGCCACGGAGTGTTCCCGCGGTTGATGTACTCCAGCACGGCGGCGAGCGTCCGCCCTGGTGCGCTCCACCAACGTCGGCGCCCCGCCGAGTTTTTGCGCGCTGGCGGGGACTCGTTCGACGGCCCCTCGTGGCGGGCGAGCTCCTGTTGGCGCCGCTCCTCGAAGAAGTTCGCCCAGTAGACGAGGTCGTCGGCGCTCACCGCTTCGGCGGGGTTGTCCATGCCGGCGATGTACTCTTGTACATCGTATGGCAGCTCCTCCGGCGTCGGCCCCGGCGGGATTGGGATGCCGCCAGCGCTCAGCATCCACCCCGGAGGCATCCGCGTGTCCGGCGGCGCCATGTACCCCGGCCAGACAAAGATCGCGCCTCCAGTTTGAGGGTGCGCCTAAGTCGTTCGTCGCAGCGCCGTCGCCGGGGTAGCGTTCGCCCATGGTGAGAGAAGGGGGAAAGGTGAGAGCTCGCCAGAGTTGGGCTTGTGGGTGGGGGGAGCTATGAGAGAGTGTGAAGATCTCCGGCGAGGGGTACGGCTTATAAAGACCGAGGTGGGCGTCGAGGGCGGGAGGGGTGTAGCGGCAAGGGCGGGAAAAGTGGAAACGGCGGGAACTTAGTGACCGTCGGTCTGTCGCGGGAGCCGAGGCGGCGACGGTGGCGCCGTAAATCGGAAACGCGTGGCCGACGCGATGGGCAGTTATTGCCCGGCGGTCGCCGCGTGGTTCCGAGGATGACGACGACTCGGCTTCCGTCACTGACTCGGCGGGTCCACGCGCCACTTTGTTTTTTTCGCCGATATCGCTGAGTCCGGCGTTTCCAGGGCGTACCCAAAAACTTGGGTTCGGCCTGGGTAGTCCGGACCAAAAATGGCCGAAATCCGGCCGAAAACAGGTCATTGGGTACGCGACTGGGCCAGTTTTCAGCGCCCGGACTGAAATTCGGCGTCCGAATCGGCCTCCTGGGTATGCGAGTGGAGATGCTCTCATGCCCAGGAGACGACTATTAACTATGCGCCCGGGCTAGCGATGTCGCCCCTTCTCATGCCCAGGAGACGACTATTAAGTACTCCGTCGTAATATAAGATGTTTTAGCTTTATGAAGCAAATGTATCTAAACTAGTTTTAGTATATAGGTTTACTCATGTTTAAAATGAATCTACACACTAAATCAAGTCTAGATATTTTTTTTCACAAATCTAAAAATCTTATATTATATTTTGAAACGGAGAGAGCAGTAGTCTAGTACTAGTACTTGAACAGCAACATTGGAGACCAACACGAGCTGCGGCAAAGACACCAAAGCGGCCTGCAGCAACAGCGTGCGCTGTAGGACGATAGCTTCGATGGGACAACCCGTCTTCCAGGCGCTTCTCGTTCCCGGCGGCAACCATCGGTCTACATGACGCTGCTCGACCCTCGGGGCGGTGGTGTCCAAGAGCAACGGCTCGAGGCGAGGCCTGTACGATGTCGACGCCCCACCATAGTGGTCGACGAGACGCATGGCGCGACAACCTCTAACACAAAATCCTACAAGTCACCGTTGAGATCGTTGTGCGTGAAGAAGAAAGATAAAAAGAAAGGAGGGAGGGAGAAAAGAGGAGAGAGAAGTAGTGAAGGTTGGGATTTGTTTGACCGGCAACTGCCCAGTTAGGATGTGGGAACCGAGACACTGCTCGATCTCGCCCCATTCTAGACCCAAATTTGCTCTAGAAATGGAGGTGCCTGCGCAAAAAATCTAGAAAAAACAAAATAAAGATACCTGTTGGGTGCTAGATTTTGTCCGCGGGACAAAAACGGAGATGAAAAACAAAATGGGGATGTCCATTATAGTTTCCCTACGATAAAGACTTGTTGCCCTAGGATGGATGAAGACTTTTTGCCCTAAGAGCAAATACAATAAGAAACTTATAGTTTGCATACGTGGCACTTTGGCCTATGCGGAGGAGAGAAACAAACAAATATAAGGGGATCGGACTATAATGCTAGAGCCCTCCTCTACACGTGCTCCTAGACAAATGCAATAAATGTGAAAAGGAGATAGAGAGAAAGTTGAAGGAACAAAAATCTACTAATAGCCAACACTATTATGTGAGTTGTTGGATCGCGTAGAGATAAACAAAAAAAATTCTATGTGGAACTCCCAAGATATAGCCGACGTAGAAAGTCATGAGGATTACCACTATACGCGTATATGCGGATTATCGATGAAGCATGTCGAAGCAGTGCAGTCTCACGATCCGATCTGATCCAACAATCGTCGAAGTGTTGAACATACAACACCTCTGCTGGTATCCACACGTACAAAAAAAAGCACCGACGATGAAATGCTAGGTCCGGTGTGCCGACTAGACTGAATGGATCTCCAACGCATGGAAGTATCTAACCGTGATCCTTAGGAATCCCGCGCCTCACTCTATATAGAGAGTGACAGTGGGCTACACAACACTTTGTGGTCCATTCATTATAACCCTATTCTTATCACTGCGAGTCCAACTTACTGACTCAGGCTGTGTCCGGTTCGGGTCCAGCCGGAATGACATACTTCTCAGTCGAATCTATATCTGACTTGCTCTCGCTTTTAAGTGTGAGACTCACAGGCTCATGACGACTTGGACACAATTATATTCCGACTCACAATCGATCAATTGGTAGCGGCTCCTAACAGAATGTGCCGAATCCCAAGTGCCATAGAGCCATGACGACATTCCTTTCAATGCGACTTACGTGCGAGTCCCTTTTGAC
Source organism: Avena insularis (assembly GCA_023614405.1). Taxonomy (NCBI): domain Eukaryota; kingdom Viridiplantae; phylum Streptophyta; class Magnoliopsida; order Poales; family Poaceae; genus Avena; species Avena insularis. The sequence continues at coordinate 418,415,507 of CM042685.1, read as the reverse complement.
TCACGATATACTTGTCGAGCTATAGTAGATGAATCATCGTCATCCCTTTAGTAGCTCAACTATCTTCTCGATTTGTGATATGTGATTCATCCGACTAACTCTTAGTCGATCTACTAGGTTAATACTTAACCGAGTCGCACATGACCATGTTTTTCGAAATATATCACCCGAGAGGGCCTAGAGAATATCTCTCTGGTCGAATGAGAAAATCTCATCTCGGTTATCCACATCACAAAACCTGATTCTCAACTGACCGAAATATGCCTTCACAACTGCCATGTGACAAAACAACGTTTGACAGAACCTTAGTCGGTTGATCCACAACTCGGATTGTGTGACAAGCTCAAGTATAAGGATTTCATTGATTAAGACATACAAACGACGACTTACTCGTTGCATCTCAGTATTGGTCCGTCTGACTCGCTAAACTCTACGGTTGAATCCGTGTAAAGCATCATCATACCCATAACAATTGAAATTGAGTCATCAACTAACTTTCACATTAGTGTAAGTAGTGTACCCAGCACAACCTTGACGACTAAAGACAATCGAGTATAAACAACATGAATATATAGTTCCATAACTGAACACATATTAAATGATATATATCAGATATTTATACAAAAACAACTTAATAATTTTATAAATAAATTAAAAATTATGATCCGACAGCTTCTTGTAGCCATCAATAGGCTATACTATTGAACATCCTCTAAGATGAAGACTTGTATCTTAAGATGATACATTACATCATACCATTACACCAAAACTAGGTTTCAACTGGAGGGTAATGTAAACTTGGTTTGAGTTAAGGTTGCTACCTAATCGGTTTGAAATTTGGAGTTGTAAATCAAATTAGGACATAAGTTTAGTCTTGAAATGTGCATCTGACTCTTTTCAAAAGAAAGCTAAAATTCAAAGCCTCTAGACAACTTGAAGAGCGAAGATCAGGTTTTGCTGTCCGGCCTGGGCTAGTCCCGCGGGCACAGATCCAGCCGAAAGAATCCACCTACCCTACGGCCCTACCCAGCCCAAGTCGGTTTTCCCAATCCATCGTATCGCCGCCGGCCGCATACCATCCCGCCGCCGCCGGCCCCACGCCCGTCCTCCTCCGGTTCGTCCCAATTCCGAGGCCACCCGCCATGACGGAGGACCGCACTCCCAGGGCCTCGGATGAACCCACCACCGCGACCAAGCAGAGGTCTGAACCTCCTTTCTCCAATTCCCCCGTAGCTCTCGAATCGTGGAGTTTCGTGCTCTTGGCCGATACGGTTGTTCAATCTCTTGTAGCGGAAATTTTTGTCTCGCGCGCCTAGTTTTCCCTGTAAGAGGTCATAGTTGCGCGACGTTGGCGGGTGGGAGCGCTGAAACGTGTGTGATTGTTTGATAGGAAGAAGAGGAAGTGGGATCAACCCGCAGAGGACGTTGTATCGGCGGCAGCAGCAGCTGCTGCTGTGGCGGGGTTGCCCGTGTTGAACATCGGGGCTCTGTGCGGCGTTCAGTTCACCGGCACTACCGCATATCCTGCAGCCCCGTTGCTGAATGCAGTCCCTGCGCCATATGCATTGCCGCCGCAGCTTGCGCCGTCAGTGCTTCAGATTGCTGCCACTACGATTCAGAAATTGAGTCAGGTATGTGTTGCATGATATAGTTCACTCCTCTCCAACCCCCATTCTAGTCTATGTATTATCTGGTCTAGTATTCATTGTTACTACATGTGTTTCTTGTTGCCTCAGGCTAAAATACCGGATGAGCTTATAGCACGGGAAGTTGTCATTAATGACGCCGATCCATCTGTGCGGTATAAGCTCACGAAACGACAAACACAGGACGAGGTAAAATTTTGCTTGTTCCTAGATATCAGTTTTGCACAGATTGTGTTGTAATAAAGGTAATGACAGTTGTTTGATACTTGACAGATTCAGCGATGCACAAGCACTGTCATCATTACAAGGTATGTCTGATATGCACAATTGGTGGTGACTCTTTACTAACTTGTGATGATTCCTTCCTGATATTTACCCAATTTGACCTGCCTAGGGGAAAATACCATCCTCCCAACGGACAGCCTGATGGTGAGAAGCCACTCTATCTACATATCTCTGCGGGATCTCAGGTAAAAATTGCTCATACAGTCATATCATAAAGTCTGGCTTCCTTTTTCTATGGGATACCTATATCCAGTAACTCTTGCTGCAAGTCCTCCTTGAAAATTTTCACTGTGCTGTTACTCGCTTGTGTTTTTTCTGTTATGGCTGTGTAAAACTGGATCTCAGTAACACTATCAAGACATGTGCAGTTGTGCACGAATTACCTCTATTTCGAAATTTGGAATTGTGAAGTCCAGATTGGCTGTTGTTTTTTAAGTGTAACTGCTTCCAAAGCCGCAAGGGTCAGAAGTTAGGTCCACAAGTTTCCGAAATCTGCTTAATTAGTATGATCAAAGGTAGTATGTGTCTTTGTGTAAATTGGCATGAAGTGGTAGTGTGACCAATTGTGTTTTGAAGATCAGATACTAGTTTTGTTAACATTGGTGATGTGGGATGCAACATGCCTGTGATTTTGGCACAGTGCACTCTAGCTGTGTTGAATTCTGCTATTCTTTCAGTGGCAGCGCTATCCTTTCCTATTACTGTTAGAATGAAGAACTATATGATTCCAGTGCCTTTACTTACACATCAGCAGTTTTTAATGATTGCTTCTAGTCATAGTTCGATAATGGAAACTAACATTTCCCCTGCTTCAGCTGAAAGATACTGCTGAGCGAATTAAAGCTGTTGATCATGCGGCATCAATGATCGAGGAAATCTTGAAACAAGGCCAAATTCCAGAAGCCATCCAGAGCAACAGACAGGTCTCTCCTTCATATCTCAGTTTGTTTAACCTGATAATCTAATGGAGGAAAACACGTAATGGAAAAGTATTAAATGTTCACCATTATTTGCTATATTTGTTAGTACATAATATGATTAGTTTTTAATTTGTCAGTTTCCTGCAGTTATGCTGATTTATATTGATAGAACAAAAGTTTTGATACAAAATTAGATAATATAAATATATGTGTGATGCTATGTTTCCTGAGTACACATGTATCCATTCCCAGTATAGATTTTGTGGGTGTGTACTCTCAAAAGATCTTCAGATCAGTGAAGTAGTAAAACACGCTTAGGAAGTTATGCAGTTAAATACCACCAAAAGTCGCATCGTTTTGGGAAACAGTACTCAATGGCCTTTCCATGACACCTTTTCCCCTTCAGGCAACTGACATGGAAAAGGATGCCTCTTGGCAAAAATACCCCAGGAAAAATCGGTTAAGCCAACCCTGTATGCTCTGTATACTCGCACCCCTCTTGTGTAAAGGAGCTGCTGCTCTCGTTTCTCCCCAGTTTAGCCGCTCAACTACCATAACGTCATTCACAAGAAAATTGCCAGCGGAAGATCCACACCATCGTTGTTCCTCGCTCAGACTGTTGTCTTCATTTTCCATATCCAATTCCGCATGCTCAGTTATTTTTTGTCCATACTGATCTGATAAATCTCGTGCACATATTTAGTGGTGAGTATGCATGAGACGCTAGTACACATCGCTAGGCATGTGGAAATAGTTGGGACTTGACTTGGTAATGTTCTCAGGTCTCTGTTATTTTGATTATTTTTTCCTTACATTGAGAGCAGTACTGGTTCATCAAAAAATTAACAGCTCTGTTTGCACTTAGTACCCCTTCATTACAAATGTGCAATGATAGAAGATATAAATAGCGATAGGTACGTAACGTACATCCGTGTTCACATCATATAGCATTAATAATTATTTAGTCACCAAACTTTGCGACTATGATCCCCACCAACAGAAGCAGGAAAGCAACATCAATCATGATAATTTTCTCCAAGAGCAACTGATTGACTGGTCCCTGCTTCAGTGCTGATAGTTCCTGTGTCATCTATGCCGATGCTTAGTTGACTAGGGATAAATGTTTTCTCACTTGTGCTGATCCTTTCCTCCTGGGGGACAGTTACCGCTGAATTAGTAGGACCAGTGTTTTGCTCTGCAGGGTGGGGGTGGGGGGGTCGGGGTTCTGGGCTAGATGGAGATTGAGCAGGTGGAGGGATATAAGGATAACCTTTTAGGTTGTCATTGCATCTAAATGCGATGAAGTGGTGTTTTTGTAGATGGTACAGCCTTTCCGTGGTATTTAGTTGAAGTGCTGAGCCAGAACCTTTTGCATTTTTTTTTTGAAATTTAGGATCTTTTGATGGTACAATTCCACTTTCCCCTTCTTTTTTGAGGAATCAGTGTAATGTAAACTACTTACTATTGTATTACTCTGCAGGATTTGTTTCTTGAGAAGATTAACATCTTCCTTCCCATTTCACAGGGTATTCATCCTTTTAGTGCGTCGATTTTTTTGGGTTTTGCTGCAGATCCATCGTTGAATGTCGCGGCTCGCATCCGTGGTCCAAATGTATGTTCTTGGAAACAATAAGTGATGCTGGTTAAATTTAATCTTGATATCTGTATCAGTTGTGTTTTCTGTCAATTAGTCTTGTTTTATTTTCCTTTCTGTTAAAAGAAAAACTAATCGCTGGAGCTTTCTCTGACATCCCAATCTGGATGGGAGAAACTGTTTTTGTGCTGCTGGTGCTTTTGATTTGTTTATGCAGGATCAGTATATAAATCACATTATGAATGAAACAGGAGTCACTGTTGTACTAAGAGGGAAAGATTCAGGGAATCTTGGCAATTGTCATGATGAAGGTTGGTTTGTTTTGGCAGCTTTTAGAAATTTGTATGTGGACTTGTATTTATCTCATAATGTGTATTGCAGCATCACAACAACCTCTGCACATGTACCTATCAAGTGTGCATTTGAAGGGCCTAGAAGCTGCAAAGGTTTTAGCAGAAAACCTTCTAGATACGATAGCAGCCGAATTTGGTGCTTCCAGGTCTGTAAATCTGGGTCAGGATTAATTTTTTTAATTGTTTTCTTTGTCACTCTGTCTACATCATAAGTACAATTATGCATTATATTTCCACCAGATCAATGGGATGTTGATTAGCACAATGCAGTAATGTGACACTACAGTCCTACATACCAATGTACCAATGGGATTGCCATGTTTGATGTTTAACTCACTTGTGATGTTATCAGTTTGTCCCTTGAACACTTGCTTTAAGAATACGATTTTAGTACCCCCTCATCCAAATTGGTTGTCGCAGGTTTCATTGAACCAAACAGATTTAGGCAACATTTTGCCTAAATCTGCGACAATTAATTTGGGTCGGAGGGAATAATATAATTGCACCTGTTAATGTAGTATCTAGTTTGCTGAATACTGGATGCTGTTACTAAAATTTTTCCAACCGTTGACTATTCTTCTCATCAGCGAAGCAAGATTTTTTTGGCATATTCTCATTATATATTTTATATGACAGAATTTCATCTTCAAAAGTATATGGTGCTGTTCCACCTCCGCAGCAGTTGTTGGCTGGTGTGCACACGTCTGGAACAACATCAGAAATACATTGTATTTCAGGGCCTTATGTGTCACCAGGAGCATCACATTCATTTGCACCTAATGGAATTACTTCCCCAATGGCTGCTCCTTCAGTGACACTTCAATCTCGGACACCAACTTATTCTGGGACTCCACCACCTAGTAACCTGATCTGCCCTAGTCAAACTGCAAGTGGTGGGGCACTTTACAATGGCTATGGAAACATTTATCCCCAGGCAACTCCATTGCAGCAGGTGGCATTAGCGCTCAAGCATGCTTCATTGTCGACAACTCAGGTTGTCCCCGTTGCATCCACGTCGACAAGCTTGACGAGAAATGTGGATGCAAGTGCAAAGCTGGAGTCAGATAAACGCTCACAAAGGAGGAAGTTCCAGGAACTGCCAATGACAGACCTTCAGGTTCGGATTGCTTGAACTGATTTAACCGCTGCATCCTGGACTTGTATTTGATTACAGCTACATTTCTTCGTAAGCCTGTCTCTTACAGCTCTCTGTCTCCACCCTCTTCCTCTCTCCCCTGCTGCAACTGTTCTCTTGTCTCCCTTTTCCAGCTTCCCTTGTGCCATCTTTGATAACCTGATATTTTATCTAACTTTGTTTGATGTATATTCCTGATATGTAAGTGACATCTTTAGTGAACGCTTACATTATCCTATTTGCATATGTGATTTTAGTATGTTATATGAAGGAAAATATTTTAACACCATAACGCCTACAAAGTTCAAAGAATGGGCATACTTTTGATTAGCATGGAGCTTCTGTTGCAAAATAGCAATGCTCTGGAGTCCACAAATGTATGTTGTATATCTGATAATGCCAATTGCACATACTTGAATAGTTTGATTATTTACTAGTTCACAACTTTGAAAATAACACTACCATTTAACATTTTATTTGGCTTGCTTTAAACTAGGAAGAGATGATAGAAATAGATTTGTAAAGTAATGTTTTTCCTGAAGCAATTTCAGTTCCTACAATGGAGGGGAACTCTAGATTTCATATAGCTAAAAACTGTAGTTGTAACTTGTTGACTGCTAGATTGGCATGCTCATTTTTTTAAAACTGTTTTATCTGCTTCTAACATTTGATTTCGTTCCAGGTATTTTCTCTGACCATGTCTGAAGCTCGCAGGGTGGTAATAGATATATGTGTATGGTGTTTTTTCACAGGGTTTATTGCAAGTTGGAGTTTGCAATTGCAATGGGGTTTACCTGATAAGATGCAGGGTTATTCTGCGTGAAATCTGGATGATTGCTTCCATTGTCTTGTTGCTAATGCACAGTACTATTTTAACCCTCGTTTTCATCACGTCGCTACCTGCATATAGACTTCATTAAATGACAATTAACATTGCTACCATACACTTGGAATTGTTGACTTATATAGTTTTCTTAAGAGGTGTCGGCGTAGTTGGGTTTAGCTTCACTTTCTTCCTCTGAAAAAATGGCCTAAGTTCTGCATTTACTCGCAATGTAGTACTCCCTCCATCCCAAAATAAGTGACTTGGGTTTGTCTAGATTCGCATGTATGACTTGAGTTTGTGTAGGACGATCCCAAAATAAGTGACTTAACAAACTCATCCTCTGACGTGTTATCCTACACAAACTCATCGCATGTATGACTTGAGTTTGAACTCAAGTCATACTCCCTCCGTCCCAAAATAGATGTCTTAGATTTGTTAAAATTTAGATGAACCTATATACTAAATAGTGTCTAGATTCATCCAAATTTTAACAAATCTAAGACATCTATTTTCGGACGGAGGGAGTACATGCGAATCTAGACAAACCCAAGTCACTTATTTTGGGACGGAGGGAGTACAAATTTTCCAAAATGTTAGTATTTTGTCTAGAAACCGGAGCAGAGTTTAGGTGGTGTTTTTTTGGCTTTATTGTTTTCTTGGCTTTATTAGGCACTTTTAAGGAAAGCTTTGTTTATTTTATTAGTTGTACAAACATTGCAAAGATGAAAGTCATCAATAATTCTCTATATCTTAGGAAGTTGCAGTCTCAAACTTGCTAGGTCTGCATGTTTAATGGGTTTCGATGTATCTTGCTTACTACTACTGTTTCATATTACAAGACGTTTTGGCAAACTGTATAATATATGGGACAGAGGAGTAGTATTTAAAATTTGCAAATCCGTATAATACATGAATTTGTGCAGCAATTCCTGATTTCATCATTTTTGTACATTTTATCATTATATACTTCATGCGAAGGAATTTGATGGGAAAGTGTTCTGTTTCATCTTTTCCAGAACTCACAACTGGGGTCCAAATTTGTTAAGACAGGTTTAGATGATCTAGGTAAAATGAGCAGTTCATTGGTTGCACCTAAAATGAAAGTCCAGCCTGGATCAAATGGGATACTTCCACAAGGCCCACAGCATAGGCCATCGCATATGTACGTATCCACTAGCATGCCGCCACCACCGCCGCCACCACCCAAGAACTTGTCACCACCATATTCCATGAACATGCCACCACCACCACCTAGGAGCATGCCTCCACCACCTCCTAAGTTCCCATCAAATGCAGTGTTACGAAATGAGGATAGGTATTCAGCTTTAAAGGAGCTGATGGCGCCTCCAAGGTCGTTGGACGCGAGTTCTGTCTCACCACCAAAGGTTTTGTCAGCTCGATTACCTTCTTCAAAGGAGACTAATGAAGAAAAACCAAGTAGTGCATCAGTTTCTGGTAAATGGAGGAGCCAATTAATATACTACTACTCCCTCCGTTTCAAAATATAAGATGTTAGTGAAGCAAATGTATCTAGACTTCTTTTTATACGTAGGTTCACTTAACTTTGGGATGAACCTACACACTAAAAGAAGTCTAGGTTCATTTTTTTCATAAATCTAAAACATCTTATATTTTGAAACAGAGGGAGTAGCTCCCTCTGTTTCAAAATATAAGATGTTTTAGCTTTGTGAAGCAAATGTAGCTCCCTCTGTTTCAAAATATAAGATGTTTTAGCTTTGTGAAGCAAATGTATCTAGACTATTTGTAGTATATAGGTTCACTCATGTTTGGAGTGAATCTACGCACTAAAACAAGTCTAGATACATTCTCTTCACAAACCTAAAACATTTTATATTTTGAAACGGAGGGAGTATATACATAGTGTTTGACCTAATAATAATCTAACTTTGGTAAGCTGAAAATTACCTCTATATTAATGTTCAGATACTCTGCTGAAGCTTATGGACTATGGGGATGATGATGATGACGATGACGACAATGGCATTATTGAGACGGATATCATGCCTCGAGGGAATCAAAGTCCCAGTTCAGGGCAGAAACCGTTTTGGTCTGTATGAACATGAGTTTGTTGTGTACTCTAGTGTGAATTGGGATGCAGGTAGAGAGCCTTTACATGGGCTGATGCATCTTCGCAGTACTACAGTCATTGAGCTTGTTGTTGTTTTACTGTACCAAATGTCAAAAGTTTAACAGATTTTCTTTCGGTATGATGTCTTGTATTTAAATGGTTTTAGTGTGGTCACTTTGTATTCTGTAGAACCTACTGTAGTGCTTACACAGCGCAACGGCCATTGAGCTTCATAAAGGTGGCTAGTTGCAACTTGCTCAGCATGGGCAGCAACATGCAAGGGCTACCCATAAGTCCATAACTGAATTGCGGATCTGAGCGGGATGCAACCCCAAATTTTTAGCAACCAAGACTCAAATTTTTGGCCATGACCAAGAACTACCAGTATTGGTTTCTGTCATCAATCAACCATAGTAGCATACCTTTGCTTCCCTGCCCAAAGCCTGGTTTTGCTCAAGTTTTCATGCTAGTTTTTTTCTTCTGTGAAGCTGACTGACTAGTCCTTTTCAGTCTAGTTTTCCTTGTAAACCGAATTAGTCTTCTTATAATTAATTAATAGCAAGAGCTCTCTGCTCTCAATTTTTCACACGACAGACAGGAAACAGTTCAATTCCTGGACGGATAAATAATGCTTTCCGTCTGTGACTTTCTTTCTTTAAGATTCTCTGTTCGTAGCTTAGCTTAGACGTCACTCGTTCCCCCCGGGACATGCTCTCCATAAACTACTTCCACGCTTCGCTTATTTGTACTGTAACATCCCGAATATAGCGAGCGAGCACGATGAAGTCGCGGCCCGGAACGACGATGGTGGCGGCGCTGGTGCACGTGCTGGTCGCCTTCAGCGCCGCCTCCTCAGCGGCGGCGGCGGCCACCGCCGGCGAACAGCCGCTGTCGAAGATCGGCATCCACCGGACCACCTTCGAGATCCACCCGGGCGCCTCCGTCGACGTGTCGCCGCTCCTCCTCGGCCTGCAGGTCAGCTTCCCGAAACAAAACACCCGTATCTGGCTCTGGCTCTGCCATCACTCGAGCGAGTTCTCCCGTTTCGCGCCGCGGCTCTGTGAGGCACGATAGGCTCCCCCGAGTACCAGAGCTCGAGCTAATTTGGCCAGTCACTACCATCGTGGATGGATATACATACTGATGTCAAATGAAACCTAGATTGGCAGCATGGCCGGGATGACATTTCGATTGAATCATTTGAAATGTAACCGGTTCTAATCCTGTTATTATAGGGGCAGGACCAAGAATGGGTGACCATCGGATACAGCAACCCCAAACCATCCAAGGATGACTGGATTGGGGTCTTCTCTCCTGCTAATTTCAGGTCGATGCCACATCTTAATTGCTTCAACTTGGTATGAATTAAAAGGCTTCATCGAGAGAGATGATTTAGAAGCTTATTTGGAATCCTTTTTGTTGAATTTACCAGTGATTCCATCTGCCCAGCAGAGAACCAGTGGGTCGCGCCCCCTCTTTTATGCACAGCTCCTATTAAGGTTGGCGTTATTTTATTTCCTTCATGTTACCCCAGGACATTTGAAACTTAACATATGCTGAATAAAGTAGTGTCGTTTTTGGCAGTTCCAGTATGCAAACTACACCAGTACTGACTACGTGAAGACGGGACAGGGGTCCTTGAGGCTTCAGCTAATTAACCAGAGGAGTGATTTCTCATTTGCGTTATTTTCTGGAGGCCTCTCAAATGTATGTGCAAACGCTCTTCATTTGTTCGTATAGGAGCTCAGTATACCCAACTACAGGGTGTTGAAAGTTGAAGCTGAACTTCTGTCATATTTCCAGTGCTAATATTTATTTTTAACATTTCTCGTTCTCTTGTGACTGCTGTGATTGATAAATACTCTTTGCTCTAACATAGCTATGTACATCTTTTGTATGTAATATAACAGCCAAAACTTATCGCACGTTCCGGTAGCACAACTTTCGTAAACCCGAAGGCCCCTGTGTACCCACGTCTAGCACAAGGAAAATCCTGGAATGAAGTAAGTGCCATTTTCTTAATATTCCATACATGAATGGCTATGAACTGAACATTGTACTATTTGTACCTATGGAGGGGAAAAAAAGTAGACGAAAAATGTAGCTTATGTGCTTCAGCCATTTTTCTGTAGTCTCACAGCTAGAGCAAAAGTTATCGTCTGACTAACCTTAGTTTGTAAATGGGCTGGACTTTCGGAGTGACATAAATAGGAATTCTATGTCTTTCAGATAGTTCTCATTAGGGAAGTAAGTGTAAGTTTATCTTCAGAACTGTTCTTACTTGTCAGAGTTTCTTAAGGAAATGTGTGCCTAGATCTTCTGTGTTGTACCATATTTTCAGGACGTTGATTGATGTTAAATGATTTGATGCTAGATGACAGTGACATGGACAAGTGGATATAGTACGAAGGAGGCTACAGCATTCGTGGAATGGGGCGTACAAGGGCAAATCCAAATCCTTTCTCCTGCAGTCACCCTAACTTTCAGTCGCAACACTATGTGTGGTTAGTAATTCTTATCATATATACTGGAACCCATGTCTTAATCAGGTCTGAAACAGAACGCGGAACATAGAAGAAAGTTATAATGGCAGAAAAAATCTTATTTATATAGTGTAGTATACGATATGGATAGCAACTTTTGATGAACCCCATGGGCAATATAACGTTGCTATGGTTTATTGTTTTACAACAGGCCCTCCTGCTAGGACAGTTGGATGGCGCGATCCTGGTTTCATACATACAGGTTTCCTCAAGGACTTGTGGCCTAACCTCAAGTAAATGAGTTTTCACAACTTTGTCCTGTTTGTACCTGCACTCCTATTATTACCTATCCATTGTACAAATGCAAGCGCCCAAGGAAATTTACAGGTGTGTATAAATTTCAGGTACACATACAGAATTGGCCATCGGCTATTTAATGGTCAGATTGTTTGGGGGCATCAGTATAGCTTCAAAGCTTCTCCTTATCCCGGGGAAGACAATATGCAGCGTGTTGTCATTTTTGGAGATTTGGGCAAGGTGTGCATTCGGTGTCACTTCACCAGTATGATTTCTGAGTTTTTTTTAATCTACAGAGCATGCAATAGAACTACTACCTCCGTTTCAAATATAAGATGTTTTGGTAGGCTAAAATATACTCCCTCCATCCCAAGGCTTAAAGGCATATAACTTTTTTGAAAAGTCAAGCCATGTAAAGTTTGACCAAACTTTTAGAAAAAACTATCAAGAACTATTATATTATATACATATCATGTGAAAATATGTTTCATGATGTATGAAAGGGTATGGATTACGTATTGTAAATATTAATATTTTTTTCTAAAAACTTGGTCAAACTTTAGGTAGTTTGACTTTTGAAAAAAGTTATATGCCTTAAGCCTTGGGACGGAGGTAGTAGCATAGTTTTATTTCTGGCCCATCTTATCTGCATTGTAGCCAAGCTACGAGTTTATAATGAAATGAGACACTGTTAATTTTATTGATGTTGAAAGTATCAGTCCTTTTCTACTGGTCATGGCAATATCAATGCTGTATTTTCAATCTGGCTCAACAAAAGCAAGTTTCATTAGTAAGTTTTACCATCTTGAGTCTATGTAACAAGCAATAAGAAAGATGAACATTTGTTGTCTTCTACTTGTATATACAAAAGAAATCATGAACAAAGGAAATTGGTGAGATCCATTTTTCTCCGTGGCCTTTAAAATTGGCACTTGAACCCTTTGCTCAGGCTGAGATTGATGGCTCAAGTGAGTACAATGACTTCGAGCGTGGTTCAATCAACACAACTTACCAGCTGGTTAAGGACTTGAAGAATATCGACATGGTGATGCATATCGGAGACATCTGCTATGCCAACGGTTATCTGTCACAGTGGGATCAGTTCACCGCACAGGTTGAACCCATTGCTTCTACTGTACCTTACATGGTTGCAAGGTACTCCCAACTTGGTGACAGTAGAAAATGCACTAAAAACAAGAAGGAAACCAATTTTGTGCTTTTCTCTGACGATATTGGTTTGTATTTGCAGCGGTAACCACGAAAGAGATTGGCCTGGATCAGGATCCTTCTACGGGAATATAGACTCGGGTGGTGAATGCGGCGTACCAGCTCAGAACATGTTCTATGTTCCAGCAGAGAACCGTGAGCAGTTCTGGTACGGCATTTTTCTCCTTACCTGAACTTGGTCAAGACATGGGTCATGAAACCTGAACATCGGAACATGTCGCTTCACCAACATATATGAAGCTCTTCTTGAGCTCATGATTGTCGATCCTCGTAGGTACTCGACCGACTACGGGATGTTCCGTTTCTGCGTGGCCAACACAGAGCTGGACTGGCGGCCGGGCACGGAGCAGTACAAGTTCATCGAGCACTGCTTCTCCTCGGTGGACAGGCAGAAGCAGCCATGGCTCATCTTCCTCGCGCACCGTGTCCTGGGCTACTCTTCTGCCACCTTCTACGGCGAGGAAGGGACGACGGAGGAGCCCATGGGCAGAGAGAGCCTCCAGTCCCTGTGGCAGAAGTACAGGGTGGACATCGCCATGTACGGCCACGTCCACGGCTACGAGCGGACTTGCCCGGCATACGAGGTACGTGAGGCGTCCATGTCTGTAGCAGTGCTGGTCACTGGCCGTGTGCTGTGTGTCCTGACGTACGGTTGGCTCTGTAAAAAATGCAGAACGTGTGCGTGGCGAAGGCGTCGGACAAGTACAGCGGCGCATTCACGGCGACGACGCACGTGGTGGTGGGCGGCGGCGGGGCGAGCCTGGCGGAGTACACGGCGGGGCCGAGGGCGCGGTGGAGCCACGCGCAGGACCTGGACTACGGGTTCGCGAAGCTCACGGCGTTCAACCACACGACGCTGCTCATGGAGTACAAGAGGAGCAGGGACGGCAGCGTGCACGACAGCTTCACCATCTCGCGCGACTACCGCGACATCCTCGCGTGCGGCGTCGACAACTGCCCCAGCACCACCATGGCGTCTTGACTCTTTTTGGATACAAAAAAAGAATCTCGACTTCGGATAGATATGTTGTTCATTGAGGCCGAGGAATTCTCGCTGAGTATTTTTAAATTTTTTGGTAGCGTGGCGCCTTGCTCTTGTGGCGATGGAAGGACATAAACAAAATTGTTGCTGGAGAGAAGGGCAACCTTGAAGCAAATCTAGTCCAGGCTGATTAGTGAGACCGTCAGTGATTTTGACCAGTTATGCACAAACGACCGAGTTAAGCAACCTTAAAGCCTTGTCAAACCTGGACAGCTCCTTCGGGGGTGACCTTAAGCTGAATATTGATGGCAGTTTTAGAAGTACTACCATAGTCTGCCTCCAAGAAACCAAGCTCGAGGAGGTTGATGAGGCCATCATCTCCTCCACGCTTCGACCAAATTTCACGGCAAACTAGGCACGAGGAGTGGCACTATTTTGGCCGCCTCTGACGCCTTCTTCTCCCTCTCGGACGTCCATGCCACTGCGAGCACGCTTTTGGCCACGATCACCATGCTAAGCGAGGGTACACAGTGAACCCTAATGTGTGTTTACAGGCCGCGAGGAGACTAAGAGAAATTAGTGTTCATTGAGGAACTGTGGGGGCTTAAGACGATGGTTTGGGAGGCCTGGCTCCTTGCGGGAGACTTCAACCTCATTACCAAAGCCTCTGACAAGAATAACCTAAACATTAACCGTTGTCTCATTCGCAAGTTTAGAGAGACCCGAGACTTCCTTCAACTAAGAGACATGGGCATGATTGGAAGACGCTTCACCTGGTCAAATGCGCAAGACGACCCAGTGTTAACCAAGATCGACCATATGTTTTTCTCCTATGATTGGGACGCGCTTTTCCCAGATTCTCATCTTCAGGCCATCACTTCAGCTTGCTCAGACCATGCCCCCCTCCTTCTCCAAGGAAGCGCTATCTCAAGTAGGAAGCCATCTTTTAAGTTTGAAGAGTTCTGGCTTCGCATGCAAGGCTTCAAAGAAACTGTCACTGAAGCGTGGAATAAAAACATTCAGACCGCTGACCATATTCGTCGAATTCACATCAAACTCTCCCGCACCGCTAAGGAGCTTAATAAGTGGCAACGTCAAAGCATCGGAGACTTACGACACCAGATATCCATGGACAAAGAGATCATCTAGCGCCTAGATCAAGCAAAGGAGTCTTGGCCGCTTACCGAAGAGGAAAGAGACCTCCGACGGCAGTTAAAATCTTCCTACCTAGGTCTCCTCTCCATCCAAAAAATCAAACCGCGACAAAGATCGGGGTTGACTTGGGTTCGTTTGGGTGATGCAAACTCCAAGCTCTTCCACGCTAGGGCCAATGGGCGTAGAAGAAAGGTCTTCATTCAATCGCTCTCCACTAGCGTGGGCACGGCAATCACGAACAAGGACGAGGAGGAAGCCATATTGATGGGAATATGCCTGAGAGGCAATCATAAAATGGTTATTATCTTATTCTTTGTTTATGATAAATGTTTATTTCTCATGCTATAATTGTATTAATTTGGAAACGTTAATACATGTGTGTTTAATAAACAAATAGATGGTTCCTGCTTATGCCTCTCATATAAACTAGCTCATTGATTAAGATGATGATCAAGGTTTCTTGATCATGGACATTGGATGTTGTTAATAACGAGGTCACAACATTGTTGGAATGATGTGATGAACATTCATCCGAAGTATAGCATTACGATCAAAGTCATTGTGTTTACATTGCTATAACATCATACGAAGTAATCCTAGTCCTTAAACCATGAGATCATGTCAATCACTAACACTGGAAGAGTATCTTGATAACAGCAAATGTCACACCGTAACAGGGTGACTATAAAGGTGGGTTCAATGCTACGAAGGTGTTATGTAGAGGCTCATGGATCAATAGTGGAATTTGTCCATCCCGATGACAGATAGATATACTCTGGGCCCTCTCGGTGATATCATATTAGTTAGCTTGCAAGCAAGTGATGTGATCACGGAATGTTATATCACAGGAACGAGAAAAGAGTGCATATCGGTAACAAGATTAAACTAGGTATAAAGATACCGATGATCGAATCTCGGACATGTAATATATCGTGAGACAAAGGGATTAAGTTACATGCATAAAAGGTTCACACGATCACATAAGTCATCATTGAATGTGTGGGAGTCAGTACATATCTCCAGGTCTCGCTGCTGATTATTGATCGGAGAGGGGTCTAGATCATGTCTGCATTATTCTCGAACCGTAGGGTGACACACTTAAGGGATACCGTCACCATTTGGAGCAAATAATATGCTAGAGAAAGAAAAAGAAAGCGCTGGAATTGTTTCAATGGAAACCGGAATTATTTTGGGTGAAATTGCTAAAATTGGTTTTGCATGTGATATTGAAATATTGCAAGGGCTTTTTTGTGAATGTTTGATAATTAATGTAATTAACAAAATTCTAAATAAATAAATAAAAGGAGTTTTATTTAATGATAGATTACATTAAATTTGGTGGAAATTTAATGGATTTTGAGTGGGATTTTGAGTGGAGGAAATGGAGAGTCATTTTGTGAGTGGGAGCTCCACTCACACGAATGGAGGAAGGGGCGGGGGCAGCCACCATGGCACCGGCCATGGTCCTTGGGGTGTCCCCCTCCTCCTATAAAAGGACTCCCTCTCCCTCCCTCTCACTCACACCTCCATGTAAAGAATCTCTCTCCCCCTTTAGTATTTTCCCCATGGTCTCAGACTAGCGAGATACATGTTCCCGGTGGATTTTTCTGGAGCGAGGATTTTCTACTTCCGCTGCATTGCTGGAGCGAGGTCGCGGAGGTGTTCGGAGTTTCGAACATGTGTGCGATCACGGATGCACCACTGCTTTATGCTGGACTTGATGGTGTTGGACCTACTGGACCAGATGGACTTCATCACGATCTTGAGATCGGCAAGAGATCGACTACGTCACCAACTAGTTCATACTCGTCAAGCTTTTCGGTCTTCAAGGGTATGTATTCTATGGATGTATATCCACTTGTTGCTTGTATCTAGATAGATGGATCTTGGTGCTTATAGTTCCCATTGTAGGAATTTTTTGTTTTCTATGCTACAAACCCAACACATATTTCAACATTTTACGAGCCAACTTGGCACCACTGCTCCCAGGCAGCTCAGCCTCGATTACACTCCGCATGAACTTTCAGACCTCAATGACCCCTTTAAAGACCAAGAAATAAAGGAGGCGATGTTTTCCCTCCCTTCAGTTAAAGCCCCGGGCCCTGATGGCTTCATTGGTGCGGTGACCGAGCATACCACTACATGATGTAGCACACTATAGTCGTTTACATAACATGAATGAAACATTGTTCACTAGTATTTCATCCCTGAGAGTGGTACAACAGAAACATAGCAGGTCCAATACATGACTACAGGTTACAACTTGACTCTTTACAAAAGATTCAGAGAACTGCGGTGACCCAGTATACCACTGCATGATGTAGTATACTGTAGTCGTAGACATAACACCAATGAAACACCGTTCACTAGTATTACATCCCTCAGAATGGCACAATAGAAACACAGCGGGTCCAATACATGGCTAAAGGTTACAGCTCACTCTTTACACAAGATCCAGAAAACACTCTAGGTTAAGGAGAGAGAAAGAACTTCTTACGGAGAAGAATCAAAGATAAACAACGCAAAAACTATTATACTATTAAGACTAGTATTTTAACTAAGGGATTGGCATTGCTGCTATTGCAATACACTACAGAATTGGGTTCTTTGGCTAGAGATTATATTCCTATCTAACCGGTAACTTCGTCTTCACTTGAATTGATGTATATGTTGACTTCCTTGACTTCATTGAAGAGCTTTATCTTTGGATGATGAGTCCTAGAGCATAACTTGATGTGGATGTTGTCTATCCTGGCTTCAGAATCTAGCAAGGGTTAAGAAGATACTTTGAGTACGAGCGTACTCAGCAAATTCACTAGAAAAGGAGTGTTTGATGCACTATAACTACAGCCACGGACCATAGGTCGTAGGCAATGCAAGTTTTAATAAACATTTCTTCAAAGGTTGTTTTTATTCTGAAAAGCTATGTCCGTCATCCTTCACGGGTTTACCAGAACTTTCATGGAGTTCCTTTCCCGCAGCGTTCGCAGCTCCTTCCCGGAACAGGGAGTAACAAGTTACAGTTCTTACACTCTGCAGAGGTGCGTTACTTTTCCCATGAGAGATCAACTCCTTGTTGCACAACCGGGCAGCTAATCCGTCCACAATTCCATGTTGTGGGGCCCAGTAGTTGGTCCAAGACAATCACTGCCCTCTCCGCGACCCCATATGTCTGCACGATCCTTCAGGCTGGCTCATCTTTGTTAAGCCCACTTTCGGGCAGGCTAAAACCCTGATGAGTTCCCGAAGACTCTATGACCTAGTGATGCCCGGAATAGTATCATTTACATGGACTATATCCCTAAACACCATTCATAGATAATCTAGACACCAAAAGTGTGGGGCGTAAGGGTGCCCACCCATATGTTGGATTCACACAAGGAATCACAACGTCACGTTAAGGTCGTCTTGCCTCCATACAAGAGGAAAAGGATACAATTGACTTCTCTCTCCCATTCCAAACCTCATGGTTAACGTGTAATATACGGCGCAAGAATCACTGGCGACATTGGTTGTTAAGTCCTAGATATTATGTTCCTTTACCACCCGAACTTTTATCGTAAGTTATTACCTCATGGTAATAACCTATAATCACATTATTATGAAAATGGTGTTTTGGGACCTTTTTCAAATGCAGGTGATTTCCACATTGGGTTTGTAAAATACTTTATAGAAAATAACCAAAGGACATGAGCAAGTGTGAACTTGCCTTTTGTGATTGCAAGATTATGCACTCACGGTCTTCAAGATAAAATAAGATCCAATATCTGAAATCATCATCATTGGTCCGGTAAGGACTAATGTTTAAAGAACCAATATGCTTTATGCATAAGTAATGTGATGCACTTTTATGAACGTGAATCTCGGAGATAACATTGTTCTAGGGTTTGGATTCTGGAAATGGTTACTTTATCTTTTAGATAAGTTTCATACTTGTGCTTCTTATTAAGGCTTGTGAGTGTGTGTGAAACAATCATATAATTGCAATATCATAAAACAATAGGACACACAAATGTGAAATGTTATTCAAGATTGCTTATATAAGAGTTCTGGTTTGAAGTGGCAAAACGAATAACTTTTAAAGAAAAGATTCATTTTCTAAGGTTTAAACAATCTTTGTGGTTAGTTAGTGGTGGTCGATGTTATTTGTTCTTGCTTGAATAGTTTGGGCTTAAGATGCTTTATACTTAACTAGTTCAGACCAAAGTTAACTATAAAACATATAAATGTTTATAGTGTTATATTTAGATTATTGTAGACTAAAGTTAACTTTAAAACAAAGATAGTTTGAATGTATAACGCTTATAACATTTGTACTTTGTGGACTTGGTAATGTTGCTTTAAGGTTACTTAAGAATGGTTATATTTTTCTTTGATGTGGTGTTTTCTTGATTTTATAATGAAATAGTATCAGTTACCCCCTTTTATGGATGAGTGATTATAGTATGTAAATCATGGAGTAATGCTACTTAATTGCTAATGAGTTCACTATAGTGTTTTAGTATGTTGATAAACTTGTGATTAAAGTAAAGGAAATAAGTTTTTATTTAACTACCAATTATTCTTGATGATTTTATAGTTGATAAGTATTCTCTTTAGAAAATATTACACACCTATGGTGGAGAAGAATTTAATAAAATTGTAATTAAAATGTGTTAAACTATTTTGACTTCATAATATTAATGTTGAAGACTAATACTATTTATTAGACTCAATTAGTTAATTTTAGACATATTAGCAATTTTTTATTTACCCTTATATGAATTATAAATTAAGTAAGTAGGTTTAAATTTGAGTTATTAAAGTATTTGAATTTTTTATTTAACTCAAAAATGGAATATTATATTTTTAACATGTATATCTTATTTTTGTGTTCATTTTGATATGTTATATTTATTTTCTGATTTATAAATAATAAGATAGGATTTTTATAATACTTATTACTTTGTAAAGACTTAATAAATAATAAATATTTAAGTAAGTGAAACAATAATGCATGTTATAATTTTTAAAATATTGTTTTTATTTTTCCAATATTTTTGGTATTTATTTATATTCTTAACATTTACCATTATTAAAATTTGAATTATCAGAGTTTCATTACTTATAAAACCTTTATTAAATAATATTTATTTAAATAATCCTCTTAATAATATTTGATAATAATCTTAAGTTGTAGATTTTATTTTTCTACAAATTTTCATATATTACACACGTTTTTCTGAATTATAAATCAAAAGTTATTAATTAAACAAGATTTAATTATTTATTTGATTTCTGGAATATCAATAATTGAGCTTATAACATTTGATTTATTTCTTAAATAGGAATTAACTTTTTACACCGCACCAACAACTAGCCTAAGTCACTGACAAGTGGGCCAGTGGCCACCTTAGCTCTCAGATGAATAAATATGTTTATTACCGACCCTAGTTCTACTCCTAGACAATGACATATGGGCCCAAGGCCATGTCATCAGCCACGCGAGACAAAGACTGGTCAAACATGTTGACGTGGCTAGGGTGACATAAGCATGATGTCATGCTCACATCAGCTCAGTCTTCACCACCAGAGAATGGTCGCCGGCGGCGAACCATCGTGCTCCGGTGAACAAGGTCGATGCTATTGGACAGAGGAAAGCAAGGTGGACCTATTGGTGGTAACGCCGCTACCTAGTGGTCACAGGAAATACACCAGCGACGAGCTTCTGCGGCGGCCAACGGCGGTGCTCGATGAAACTAGTTCTACGGTGCGAATCAGCAAACGAAATAGGTCTAGAGATGCGTAAGCTTACCCTAATGACGATAGAGAGGTCGAGGAGACTTGGGAAGGCGTGACGACGGTGAATCGACGATAGTGGCCACGTCGGCCGGTGAAAAGGAATGCTCGATTTCACATGATTCTCGGCGTGCGGGCTTCTGTGCTTGGTCCTAGGTGAGTCAGTCCACGATGGCGCGTCCAACGGTGGCTACCTCGAGGCGAGGGGTGGTCGGACCTGACTTGAAGGACGAATTCCGACGAACTAGGGTTTCAGGTGAGGAAGGAAAGTGGTTCTGGAGAGCGAGATTGAAGATGAGATTGGTATGAGAGGATAGAGGAGGACACGCGATCTTATCTACTCCTCCGAGGGACGGCGGCACGCATTGTAAGCCTTGACGGTCGATCGATGAACTCCGGCCAGAAATGCTTCCGAGGGAGGTAGATGACAAAGTCGATTTTGCAGAAAACCCCCTGGCGTTTCTTTCTTCTCAACCCGCAGTCCCTCTTCGGTCCCACCTGTCAGCCAAAGACGAGAATGAGCTGGGTTGGTTTATTGGGCCGTTGTGGGCTGCACAGGGGCGACAGGTAAGCAGAGAGAAGTTGGGCCACGGCGAGGTAATGTTTTTTCCTTTGTTTTCCTTTTTCTATTTTCTGTTTTACTTTCATATTTGAATCTTTACTTATTTGATTTGAATTCTCTTTATAGAATTGGTTTGCTGAGTGATTGCAGCATTAATAAAGTATGTTAAGGTTCTTTTATGAGTTTGTCATAGAGTGATATTATTTCTTTATTTATTTTCTATTAGAACCCCTTTTATATTATGTAGAAGCCCTTATTGTTAATTTTTATTTCTACATTTAACCATGGCTTTATTATATGATATTTTCTTATTTCTTTATAAAACTTAACTCTAGTTGGCTCATAGTTTGAATAGAAATTTTTATATGTATAATGATCCTATATCATTATTGGATGCATGAAATACAAAAGAAATTAATATGGTTATTATTACTTCTATTAACTTATAAAATGGCAATGTATA
The DNA here is from genome assembly GCA_023614405.1 of Avena insularis. Classification (NCBI taxonomy): domain Eukaryota; kingdom Viridiplantae; phylum Streptophyta; class Magnoliopsida; order Poales; family Poaceae; genus Avena; species Avena insularis. The sequence goes on along the minus strand of CM042685.1, from coordinate 418,393,712 downwards.
TATTCTATTGTGATAAACATAGGAGTTTAGGGTTCTTAATTGTAAATATTTACTTATCTTTCTTTGTTGATGTGAGAAAAGATTTAGTAACTAAGCATATTGTCTTCTCTTTGTGATATTTGATGACATCACCTTTTATATTAGAAAGTTATATCTAGAATGTTTTATAGAAAGGAATTGATAAAGATACTCCTAAGAACATATTATGATAATTGGAATTAACAGAGATGTGCTTATTTGATTTGCTATAGGAGAATATTCCTATAGAGTGATATGGATATAAGATGATAGATCAATAACATGAAATGGATATTATGTTTGGTTTGAGATTTAGAGTGGGTTGATGAAATGGATCGTATGGGCACCTAGAGGAGGGGTGAATAGGTGCTAACCAATTTTTAATAATTTTTCAATTTTAGGCTTGACACAAAGTAAATTCTCTAGATATGCAACTACGAGAATTTCCCTATATGCAACCCTAGCTACTAAGCACGTAAAGAGAGGAGCGAGGAAACCGTAGTGGAGCACGCGGAGACAGAGGGATTTGTTTTACCGCAGTTCCTTCCTTGTTAAGGGAAGTACATCTGCGTTGGAGGGGTGGGCGGTTCTAAGACCACCACGCCACAATAGGCCTCACCCTATTCTCCGATGGATCTCGCCACGAGAGGCCTGATCCACCTTCTCCACTATTGGATCCCTTCGAGGCGGGAACCGGTGCCTTTTACAACACTCTCGGGGCACACACCCACAACCGAATTGGGGGCTCCCGAGATGACAACAAGCTGCCACAAGAACAAGGTTTATCAATATAATCAAAAACAAGGATCTAGGTATTTGCACGAAAGACTAGATCGGTGGTTTTCCAAATGAATGGAGAGGAGATGAAGCGCTTGATTGCTGATGATGAAGATCGAGTTCTCCTCCTTCGATTCCCCAAGGGACGGGGCCTTTGGGTGGATCTAGGTGGAGCTCTCTTGGATGAAGATTTCAGATCTAATCTTGTCTTTTTCGAATGAATCAAGAGGTCTGGCAGGAGGGGGAAGGCTGGCTTAAATACCCCCTCCTCAGATCTGGCCGTTGCTCAAATTTGGGGGCGGATTATCCGCCGCCCACTTGGGGAGGATTATCCGCCCCCTAGGAAAACTCAGCCCCCTCTCTGGGGCTGGCGCCTGCGAAACTTGGTGAAGATCTTGGGAGGGGATAATCCGGCCCCCTCCAGGGGTGGACTATCCGGCCAAGCCGAAAAGTCCGGCCAACACTCTGCCCCCTCTCTAAGGCTTGCGCCTTGGCGATGAGCAAGGGGGCGGACTATCCGGCCCCCCTGAGGGGCGGATTATCTGGCGGAGCCGGAAAATCCGGCCAAAACTCCGCCCTCCTCCGGGGCTTGCGCCTGCTTGGGAAGAGGGAGGGGTGGATTATCCGCCCCTGGTGGGGGCGGATTATCTGCGCCCCCAAAGGCAGAATCCTTTTCTCTTTTTCTCAAAGAGAGCTGCAACACTTCAACACACATTAAATAATCCTTGATATTGTTATCTAACACACAAAACACTAGGGATTATAAAATGTTCTTTCAATCTCCCCCTTTTTGGTGTTAGATGACAATATTAGGATTTGCAATGAAGCCGGCAAATGCCACCTTAAAAAAGAAATACTCTCCCCCTAGATGTGTGCATATTTTAGAATTTGCATTTGAATACAAATGCACACACTAAAGGGAACATAACTTACGTAGCAACGATAATTGAAACAAGGTGGGTTGGGAAACAAGGTCATACCACCGGGATGTTATTATAGCCAAAGAATATAATTAGCTTGATAGCCTCCAAGCACATCCCAACAATACCAACAAAATTGATGCATACATTAGATAGGCCCATGATTCCGTATGCCATCAAACATGCTCCATAGATGAATCCAGAATTCCATGAGATCCACAAAAGATAAATCCAGAATTCCATGAACACCACACATAGTACCAAACAAAGTGGAGCACGACATAGTCTTACAAAATCAACACAAATAGCAAATAAGTTCACGCGAAAAAGGCACAAGCAAGCAAATAAGACGACTGAAAGATAGATGCTTGCGCCCGACCCTTGCAAATCCATGAGACCTAATAGAACTACTTCTCCCCCTTTGGCATCGAAACGCCAAAAAGGAAGAAGAGCGATGCTAACGCCCCTGAAGATCACTCCTCCTCATCCTCGTCGTAGTCATTCCGTCCCCTTCCTCTTCATCATACTCATCATCATCGTCATCAGCTGTAGGAGTGGGTGCCCTTGGTGGAGGAGGAAAGAGGCAACTCTCGAGCTCTCCATAGTTGATCCCTGAGGTGTTCCACTGAGCATACGGATCCGGAGCAGTGGGAGGAGGTGGATGGCCAGTGGCACCTGAGATATGGTGGAGAATGAGCTGCTATGTGTGATCCCTCGCATGATCCCTACGGTAAGCCTCATATTGGCCCTTGTGAGTGTCAATGCCCATGCAAAGAATGTGGCGCTGGAACCAAGTGAGCGGCTTAACCTCGCGTGCCATTGGGGACACCGTGGAACGACGACCACTAGCCCGAGCATCACGCATGAAGGACTCCGGGGCAGTGGAAGGGTGATGGGTTTTCTGAGCCTTGTTGTAGATTTTCTTGGGCTTGTGAATTCCATCCAGAGCAGTGCCAAAATCCTCATGTGGCAACATATGCTTGACGAGCATCATAATGAAAGTAGAATAAGGAATAGAGAGCCTGTTGATCATAACATCTGTCATCTCATGATAAATATAGTCCATGACGTCCAGTTTGTAACCTGTGGCTAATCCAGAGTTAGTGGCACACTCGTGAGCAAAAGCAAGGAGAGGAACCAGGTGGCCACGGATCTTGTCATTGTTGCCACCACTAGGAGCGATGCAGTCCCTAAATATGCCAACAAGGGAGGCATACAAGGGAGAGAGACCAGCGAAAGTACCAGCAACACCATCAGAAGAAAGGCAAGGAGCAAGTGCAGTATCCTTGGATGGCTTCAGAGGAGAAATGATACGGTGGCCCGAAGGAGTGTCACGGCCATGGAATGCATAGCCAAGAACCTGCCCAAAGATGCGAAAATCTGACTGAAGCATGGTGGTCCCTGTCATCCACTTCATAGTACGGCGCTCATCACTGCAAATCACCAGAGTCGAGAAGAACTGCCGCACCATAGAGGAATCATAGTTGCATTGGATAGTCATGAGGTGGTGCAGCCCCATCTTGTTGGTCACATCTAATGCCTCAATGAGCCTTGTCTTGGATTGAGCCTCAGTCAAATTGATGGGACGCATGGGGCGAAGCTTGAGGGTAGCATAGACATCATCATGAATAGCCCGAAAGTGGGCATTCCAAAACATCGAGTCCTTGGGGGGACCATCACTGTCAGCCTCATCATAGTAATCAGTCTGGAGAATGGTGGCATACTGAAGACTGTCCATGGCCTTGTAATTGGGCCGAGACTGTTTGCCCTTGCGAGATGCGGTCCTTTTAGTTTTCTTACTTGCCTCTGCCATCCGTTCAGCCTCTCTTGCTGCTCTGCTGACCTCGGTCTCATTAATGAACTTCCCTTCTGCAGTAGGCTTGAGATAACGGGCACGAGAACGACGGATGAAGGTCTTGGTCGGCTTGGAACCACCTGTGAAAAGCATTAGGGGGGTAGCATGGGGATAAGCATACACACAAGTCCAGGAGAAAGCAAGAGGAAAGAGTAGCAAAGCAACCCAGAACCAATGATGTGTATTGCAGGAGCAGGACCAAAACAGACCAGAGTTTAGTCTCCAGGCCGGATTATCCTACAGCGATGTGATAATCCGCCTGCAGAAATTTTCTGGATTGGCCTAGATCTACCATGGCAAAACAGATCGGGCACAAAGGTTGCAATTCTACTGATTCTAGCATGTAGGAACAACACCAAGGATCTTCTATAACGAGATTTCCACCAAATAAAATGCATCCCATACAAAAGGAGAGAGATGAGGGAGTTACCCTCACTCATTGGAGGAAAATCGCGAAGGAGAAGATACCCGGAGGCGAGGTGAAGAAGATCCGGGGGGAGCCCGGAGAATCCGGTGGTCAAATCGACTCTGGGAGAGGCGAATGCTCCGGCGGCGGCTGGGGGCAGAGGTAGGGTTGGGGGAGGACTGGCTGCTCTGTTTGAGCCTGCCCTCCCCGACCCAGCCTATAAGGGGCCGATTTCGCCCGGGGCGGATAATCCGCCCCCCACTTAAGGCGGATAGTCCGCCCCCTCTGAAATTCTGTAAATTACAGATTCAGGCCGGAGCAACCTAGCAAAACCCCTCGATGGTGTTTTAGAGAACTTGTGTGCAAGAATAGATGGTTCAAGGAGGGAGACAAAGTCTTGGGTTGAGAGCATCAAACTGAGATGGTACTACACACCCAAAGTTGCAAGAATCAAATCAACCAAAAGCCAAATTTGAGTGTGTTTTCCATAAGAACAAGAGATATGAAGGAAAAACCAAAGATACCCATGAGAAACCAACTCTTCTGTAGGAAGAGGGCGGTGGCCGAAGCCACCATGTTGGAGTGCATGGCATGACACCGCGAAGATGTATCTTGAGTTCAAAACCAATGCTCATCGATGACCCACATATCACAAAATGATATTAAGGGAAATGATTTTACTTGTTGTCGGCATTAAGGGGGGAGGGTTGGCCCAATCAATTAGGACCACACTCCCCCTATGTCTATGCCCGCATCTAAACCAAATACATGAATAAGAGTAAGTGAGTGTGCAAGAGTAGTCAAGCCAAGCTCCTTGAATCTATGATGTTTAGCTCATTCCTCAAATAACAAAATCTTGCTTCGTCAAGGGGCTTCGTGAAAATATCAGCGAGTTGGTTCTTCGTGCTCACAAAGGATAGGGCAATATCACCACGAGAAACATGATCCCGTATGAAGTGGTTGCGAATATCTATATGTTTTGTTCTTGTATGCTGCACGAGGTTGTAGGCAATCTTGATAGCACTTTCATTGTCACATAATAGAGGCACTTTGTCACAATTGTCACCATATTCCTTTAAAGTTTGCCTCATCCATAACAATTGAGTACAAGCACTTGCAGCAGCAACATATTTAGCTTCGGTTGTTGAGAGTGAAATACAATTTTGTTTCTTTGAAGACCAACACACTAGAGACCTGCCCAAGAATTGACACGCACCAGAGGTTGATTTCCTATCATGTTTGTCACCAGCCCAATCTGAATCAGTGTAACCACATAGAGAGAAACTTGAACCCTTGGGATACCATAACCCAAAATTCGGGGAATGAACCAAATATCTGAAGATTCGTTTGACCGCCACTAAGTGGCTTTCTTTAGGAGCGGCTTGGTACCTTGCACACACTCCTACACTTAACACGATATCGGGCCTAGATGCGCAAAGGTAAAGGAGAGAGCCGATCATGGATCGGTATACCTTTTGATCCACGTCTTTACCCTTGGGATTGAGCTCAAGATGACACTTTGTTTGCATAGGAGTAGCAACACCATTGAGATCCGTCATCTTGAATCTTTTGAGCATATCTTGGATGTACTTAGCTTGATTAATAAAGGTTCCCTCTCTAAGTTGTTTGATCTCAAATCCAAGAAAGAACCTCAGCTCACGCATCATGGACATCTCAAACCTGTCAGTCATAAGCTTTGAAAATTCATCGTTAAAAGCTTGGTTAGTAGAGCCAAAAATAATGTCATCTACATAAAGTTGGCATACAAAAAGCTCCCCATTAACCTTCTTAGTAAAAAGAGTGGGGTCGATTTGCCCAACTTCGAATCCACGGTCTAGCAAAAGCTATTTAAGGTGCTCATACCACGCACGTGGGGCTTGTTTAAGGCCATAGAGCGCCTTATCGAGTTTGTAGACATGGTTCGGAAATTTGGGGTCCTCAAACCCCGGGGGCTGCTTGACGTATACTAACTCATGTAGAGGACCATTAAGGAAAGCGCTCTTAACATCCATTTGTTGTAATTTAAAATTATGATGGGCTGCATATGCAAGAAGGATACGGATGGACTCAAGACGAGCCACGGGAGCATAAGTCTCACCAAAATCATTTCCTTCTACTTGAGAGAATCCTTGAGCCACGAGACGTGCTTTATTCCTCACAACAATGCCATTTTCATCTTGTTTGTTCTTGAAGATCCACTTGGTACCGATAACATTGTGGCAGTCCTTGGGTTTCTCTACGAGTTTCCAAACTTTGTTGCGTTCGAAGTTATTTAATTCTTCATGCATTGCAACAACCCAATCGGGGTCTTCAAGAGCATCAAAGACCTTCTTCGGTTCAACCATGGAAATGTGAGCTTGATGATCACAGAAGCTAGCAAGTTCTCTTCTAGTAGATACCCTTCTTCGTAAATCACCAACAACCTTGTCAAGAGTGTGACCCCTTAGTTCAAGGTTCCGATCAGCACGAGCCTTGCGACGAGCCTCAATGTCCGTATTGTTTCTAGAAGGAGTTGATTCAGTATTTGTATCCTTGTCTTGATCACTGCCTTGCCCTTGATCTTGATCTGCGTTAACACCAGAAGATTGCTGCTGAATTTGTTCTTCAGGGCCGGATAATCTGCCCCTCTAAGGGGCCGGACTATCCGGCCTGGGAGGTGAAGCACGAGAGACTTCTTCATGAGAGTGCCTGACAGGAGTTGGAGACCCAGGGCTGGATAATCTGCCATCGGGGGCCGGAGAATCCGGCCTGGGAGCTTCAGAGTTGTTGACTTCTCCTCCGGATCCTCTGGAACGAGTTGGAGTGCCAGGGGCGGATTGTCCGCCCCTTGGAGGGGGCGGATAGTCCGGCCTGGGACTACCAACTTGTCTAGGGGACAAATGATCTTCAGCAGATTGCGGTGTTGGTGCAGGATTTTCTCCAACAGTAGGAGCTTGTTGATCTTGTGTAGATGAGGGCTCCACATGAGTGGAGCATTGTCCTTCCCGATCCGACACAAGGGGTTCCTCAATGGGGTGGAAAAATCCCACGCCCATTCTTCTTATGGCATCTTGGGGTATTTCAACATCTGCATCACAAACATCAACTTGCCCTACAAAGGAGCCGTTATTTTCATCGAACTCCACACTACAAGATTCTACAACAATCCCAGTGAGCTTGTTGTAGACTCTATAAGTGTGGGATTCGGCACCGTAACCAACAAAAATACCTTCTAAAGCCTTTGACTCAAATTTTGACAAACGGACACCTTTAATAAGAAAGAAACACTTACACCCTGTAGAGTTCCCAACCTTTAATAAGGTAGAGATCCCTGTGTTTACAATGCTAGTCCCTGGATCAATAGCTAGCATCCACAGTTAAGATGTAATATCAAGAAACAAAGGTCATAATACAACTTTATAACCAGGAATAAAATAATTCATTACATCTTACACAACTCATTTGGCTATCACATTACATTGCAGCAGAATATCTATATAGCATGGAGTCCTTCATCTTCAAAGTGCCACAGGCAAACATGTTGGTTGTAGACTTGTAATCCTAATCAACACACTTAACATCAAACAAACCTGCAACATAATAAGTTGCAGCCACAAGGGTCAATACATTTGAATTGTATTGGCAAGTTTCACTACTATGTAGAAATAAGTGGATCCTATCATTACATGCATATTTGGCTAAGTAGGGTTTAGGCTCTTTTGCAGAAAGCAATATAGTTTTATCCTATCTTTTCAAAATAGTTTTTGATCTTTGTCAAAACTTTCTTGGAAAACTCCAAGTCCTTCAAAATCCCTTGTTGTCACCATCAAGTTTTACTTTAAGAAATTGGAATGTCGAGATCTTCCATAGCTTCAGGCCTTAGTTGCTCAGTATTGTCCATAACCGGGGACACGGCTAAGTACTTAGAATTTTTGATCTTCTGCAAAAGTTGTACACTTTACCCACATGACACAATCTCATCTTGATGCCACCAGTGGCCGCTGGATAAGTACTCACCAAGATGGAGTACTGGCAGATTGAGAATGTGACAAAGTCTTTCCATAGGAGTCCTTCCAATACACAATGCTAGCTTGTCATCCAGGCACCAATGTAGGGGTCCAAGTTCCCTAGCACAAATCTAGTTAACCTGAAGATGCCAATGCATGGGTCTTCCACTATGTAGTTGACTAAGCCAGAGCCCATTTAGCATGTGGCTGTACACGGAAGCCTTGTCTGAGAAACATGTTCAATCTCTAAGTCCCTGGGTGGTTTTCTTCTAGTGCACAACAAAAGAGATAGCCATATAATCATGGTTCCTTTTGTTGCCACCTTGTCCAACCTTGAGTATCCTTGTCCACCTAGGTGGTTCATTGAGTACTTGTTTTATTATATAAAAACATAAGTCTTTTCAATACTTCATATAATCACAATATGTATCCCATCCCAATATATAGCAGGGCTAAGCATACTACAACTACATTGTTTCCACTAAGGATTATATAAGGGTATCCTATTAGGATTTAGCATAGCATAAAATATAGAAGTCATCATCATGCATGTTTCAAAAATCCACTAAGTGTAATGAAAATAATAGGACTTGGATGATAGTGTCACTTGCCTTTTTGGTAGAGAATGTTGGTTCACTTCTTGATCTTGCTAATATCACACTCTTCTAATTCCACTACAATTCAATCAAGCAAACAATATTTCAATCTACCATTCAAGCAATTCATCACATAAAATGATAAAAACAAAGCAATACATGCAAGCATGCAAAATATTGTTTTATTTGTAAAAGTGGTTTCTATTGGGTCATAGACATTTTAAAACACCTAATGGTCATTTTATAAAGTGTCAAAGTCATTTGCAAAAGGTTTTACTTCATAAACCATTTTTAAAACAAATCAATATTTTATGTGGTTGAAAATGTCTTTAACAAAGCAATGATTTTATATGGTTCACAAAATACATTTTCAAATCATAAAACTTGGTGTTTGGGGTCAGAGAGTTTATTCCAAAACATTTTCCAAAGGTTTTCCTCCAAAACCATTTTTAATAACTAAACCATATTTTTATTTGACTAGAAATGGTTTAAATCCAAAGTTTATTCTTTTGTTTCACCAAATACATTTTTGAAACCAAAATTGTTTCCTAGTGTCAGTAGGTTCAAAACAAACCATTTGCCAAAGATTTTATTCCCCAAAATCATTTTGGAATAAATTTTATAACCTAAACATGCATACACAAGTTTCTGCAAAAACAAACAATTTAACAGAAGCTTTTTACTAAACAAAGTGCATGGTTGGCTAGGGCTTGTCTTGCTGAATCCATTGATATAAAATTTGCAAAATTTGGACGTGTGGATCTAAAGTTATAGATTTTACAAAATTGAACATCAATTAGATCAATTCTGTTTTAAATCAAACCAGCAGAGACACGTGTCATGTTTTTATTCGCTGGTACCGTTTCGGTTGGATCAGGCTCTGGGAGGCGTTGGATCTAAGTTGGATCGTGTGGCACAGATTGATCAAAAACGGTTCGTTAAGTCATCTATCGTATCCCTATGATCTGCATCCAACGGCTAGCGATGATCTGACTAAACTCTGGCGGCGCTCAGCGGCAGCACGCGGCGGCGACGCTCGGCTAGCGGCGGAGCTGGCGATAGAGGAAGCAAGGAAGGTAAAGGGGATGCTCACCGTGCTCGCAGTGACGTGCTGATGCTCAACCTGTTCACGAGGAGGCAGGGGGCGCACTGGAACGATTGGAATCGCTCACCGGAGTTGCTGCACAGGCGGTGCTCTTGGGTTGTCGTCAGAGGTGAAGCTGCAGGTCGCGCCGAGGCAAAATAAAGATGTGGTCAGATGCGTACTGATCTGGGGAAGATGGGAGCATCATCGAGAGAGCTTAGGGCGGTCGAGGTTTACCGGAGGAGCTCGATGGAGACGAGACAGACGGCGGCGACGCTCTGTGTCGTGCTTGTCGATGCTAGGGGACGCGCGCGGGCGAGTGGATCACACGGGCAGATGCGCCAGGGCCTGGGGAGTATGTGAGTGTGGTCGAGGGGGCGAGGGGCGACGTGGGGCTGCCGGAATCGTCATCGGAGCGTCGTCGGACAGTGGGTGGTACAGAGAGCAATTGGGTAGCCTGGGGGCTCGCTAGGGTGAGGTGACAGAGGGGAAAGAGAGAGGAGGGAGAGGCGCTTTAACTAGCGTGGTCACGGCGAGGGATTAACGCGGCGTTAAGGCGAATTCAAGCGCGAGAAATTAGCGGCAGAAACAGGGAAAGGGAGGAAGAAGGAGTCATCGCGGGGTAGGAGGGAGTACTGACAGGTGGGGCATGTCTGTCTGCGTGAGAGAGAGAGGGGGAGTGGGGTCTACGCGTCAGCGTCTGTGTGGGTGTGTGTTCGAGTGAAAAACGTTTCGCTCGGGTGAGGGAGAGGTGGGTTGGACTAGGCCTTGTTGGGCTGGCCGGCTGGGCTGGCTTGTTCTCTTTTTTTGTATAGAAGCTTTTTTCCTTTTTCCATTTGGAATTTCTGTTTTGATTTTATTCAAACAATTCAAACACCCAAATGAATTCAAACCTTTGCCAAAATTTGGGTAGGTTTAAATACTGATTAGTAGTATATTCTGAAATTAATTTTTGAATAAAACTTTATTCTTTTGGGGGTCTTTTAAATTATTCAAAAAGGCCCTAGTTTTAAATCAAATAAGTTTTAATAATATTTTCAAACACCAATTCAAATCAAAACACCACTAACTTTATATTTATTTTAGTTCTGTTTAATAACACAAAACTAAGTCCAAAACAAAAAAAAAATTATTCTTTTAAGATCTATTAATAATTAAATAAATAGACCTTAGTTATTAATTCAAATAGGTTTTAATTTATTCAAAAACTCTATTTGAAATCTAAAATATACCAAAATCTTTTCAGTAGGTTTTATTTGAATAATTCAAACACTTGGAAAACTTATTTAAAATAAATTAACAAGTTTTAGTGTTTATTTAAAATGGAAAAGCCTTTACTTAATAAAATTGGATATTAATAAATCCTCATTATTTTATTTAAATACCTTTACTCTTTTTATCAAAACAAAATATTTTATTTCAAAAGATTGGCCAAGATTTAATTTGGCTCTATAAAATAATCCTTATTTATAATTCTACTTTTGCTTTTGGAAAACCAAATCTTTTTATTTTAAAGATCCAAAATAGTAATTCCAACTATTAAAACTTTCTTTATTAATTTTTTATCTTTTTAAATACCTTTAGGATTTATTTGATCAAAATAGTTTTGGATGTTTCCAATTTGAATCAAAAAGTTTCTTCTCACCCTAAAAATCAACAAAATTTTATTTTGTTTATTTATTTTTCACATAACAAGATTTGGAAAATCTTGGGATGTGACACACCCGAATACCCTGAAGTATGAGATGTTGGGCTTGTTACCGGTAAGTATTTCATATGGAGTCTTGTCCAAAATCTTTCGGAGGTAGAGCCGGTTTGATGAGTGACAAGCAGTGGATATGGCTTCAGCCCAAAAATTATAGGGAGACTTGAATTCAGCCAACATTGATCTTGCCATATCCATCAAAGTCCGGTTCTTCCTCTGGGCTACACCATTTTGTTGAGGGGTGTACGCAGCGGAATATTGATGTCTAATCCCCTCTTCGCTAAGAAACTCATTCAAAGTGTAGTTCTTGAATTCGGAGCCGTTATCACTTCTTATTGCCAGGATAGGAACATTGTGTTGACGTTGAACTTCATTTGCAAAATCAATGACAGTTTGTTGAGTCTCACTTTTTAGCTTGAAGAAATAGACCCATGTATATCTTGAGTAATCATCGACAATGACCAAGCAATATTTCTTCCCACCAAGACTTGCATGAGAGGGAGGACCAAACAAATCCACATGAAGTAATTCCAAGATCCTCTTTGATGACACAATAGTCTTCCTCTTGTGGGGAGAGTCATGCATTTTTCCTTCAACACAAGCCCTGCAAACACGATCTTTGGCAAAGGAGACATTGTCTTTTAGTCCAAGGATGTGGCCACCCTTCTGGAGACTTTGCAAAGTTCTCATGTTGACATGGGATAAACGGCGATGCCAAAGCCATCCCACGTCGGCCTTTCCGAATAGACACATCGGACCCGAAGTGGTTTTCCCCGAGAAGTCTACCACATATAGGTCATTTTAGACGTATCCAACGAAAGCGACCTTTAGAGACTTGCTCCACAAGAGTACCACCAAATCATCATCGATAAAAACAGCAAAACCCATCTTGCCAAGGGCACGAACAGAGAGAAGGTTGTAACCGAGGGTCTCAACAAGCATGACGTCCACGAGAGAGATATCGTGGGCAACCACAACCTTGCCAAGACCCAATACCTGAGATTTAGACTTATCACCATAGGAGACTGTGATATTATCATGATTTGGACGCATCTCCGTGATGATCTCCTTGCTTCTGGTCATATGACTAGTGCATCCACTATCCAGCACCCATTTCGACCCACCGGAAGCATAGTCCTGCAAGAGAATTACTTCTTGGTTTTAGGTACCCATTTTTCAATGGGTCCTTTCATGTTAGTAACAAGGGTCTTTGGGACCCAAATAGACCAAGGAATATATTCATCAAAGGGACCGACATAATAAGCATAAACATCACCATAAACATCACAAAAGAGTTCATAATTTGGATTGTGAGACCCTGCAAAACCAATATTGTTAGTCTTGTCTTTTGTGACATTCTTCTCAGCGGTGCTTGTTTTTGATTGAACATTCTTGGACTTGTTCTTCTTGGTTTTCTTTTTCTTGGACTTGGTGACATACCCAAGTCCCTCTTTACCATGGTTTGACCTTTGCTTGCCAAGGACTTCATCAAGCACACCTTTGTCCTTGGGAGTGATGTCCTTGATCACTTCTTTTTCCACACTAGCATTTTCCTTGTGACTATATGTTAAGTTGGATGAGCTAGGGGCATCATATTTGGCCAATCGACTTTGAAGTTGATCATGTGACTCATTGAGAATGGAGAAATCGTTTTTCAACGCCTTGTGAGCATTGTCAAGTTTCTCCAATTCCTCAGAGAGTCTATCATGAGCAGCCCCAAAGTCAATCTTTTCCTTCTTTAACTTCTTTGCTTTGGTGACTGCATTGTCACGTTCCTTAACAAGTTTAGTCACAATTTCTTCATGTTACTCTTCAATAGACTCAAGCCTCTCTTCAAGAGAGACCCGAGCCTCTTCTTCTTCTTCAAGAGCATTTTTTAAGGATGCAATTTCCATTGCATCCTTCCTTTCAATTCTGCCCTTTTCTTCGAGGAGTGCTTCGTTTTGGGCCAGCTGATCCATAAGAGCTTCAAAACGAACTTTGTGCTCACCTTGCAAGTTAGTGTAGAAGTAATCCAAAGCAATAATCTCTTCTTTAACCTTAAGACTAGTAGGATCATCCATGTCACTCATAGCCTTAGGAAAAGAAGAGTTAGAAGTCGTTACCTCAGAGCTTCTTTCCATGAGACAAGTAGCATTCTTGTTGATGATGTTTTCATTCGGGGAGTCGAAGAGAGATGTTGCTGTAGATGTGGTGGCTATAGCAGCCACCTCTTGAGAGTTATCGTCCTCGTCCTCATCTTCACTTCCCGATGAATATTCTTCTTGAGCCACTAGAACAATCTTCGGTTGCTTCTTGAAGGGAGCATTCTTCTTTACAAACTGTTTCTTGCGTGGAGCCTTTGACTTGTCCTTGAAAATAAGTCTTCCTCCATTATCTTCCCTACTTTGATATGGACACTCAGCTACAAAGTGCAGCCGGTCACCACAATTGAAGCATGTTCTCAGCTTGGGACCATTTTCTTTTCTTCCATAGGCTCCACTCTTGCGTTCTAGTTCAATTTTAGCCTTGGCTGGATCTTTCCAAAAGTTTCTTGCATAAAGAGCCAAGTATTGTCCGTGGATCCTTTTTATATCCTTGGGACAGTCCAGACCTTCTACCGCATATTCATCATGATCAATCACACTAGTTGTAAAGGCCATGTTGACCTCCTTTTGCATCCCCATAGCTCGAGCACGAGCATCTTCGGCATTCTTGGCAGCCACTTTGAAAGCGGCCATTTCTTGCATTACCTCATTGGATGACATGAGGTGATAGTTATGCCTACCTTGGAGACTTTTCAAATCTGTGGGCTCAAATGGCATAAGAGCACTGACATACTTGCGCTTGATCCAAGCATCATCAACATGAGCTGCACCGTGGTTTCTGAAGGTTGTGGCTATAGCCTTGAGCCTCCTATACATGTCCTCGTGGTCTTCTCCATCCAGCATATAGAATCCTTCAGCTTCGTTGCTCAAAGCATCATATCTATTCCTTCTCATACTTTCATTTCCGATGAAGATCTCGGTGAGGGCATCCCAAGCTTCTTTAGCTGTGCTAAGATGCTGAATGTGTGGCATGTATTTGTCACCCACACCAAGCTGTATCATGTGTAGAGATGTAGCGTTGAGTTGGCTATCAACAATTTCTCTTCTTGTGAGATTGTTGGGGTTTCCAACATGAAGACCATTTTCTATGATTTTCCACAACTCAATGGAGGAACTGCACACATGAGACTTCATCAAAAATTGCCATTGAGAAAAAGTAGATGCAGAAAGTTTGGGTGGATCACCCCTATTATGTATATGTGGGTGAGGGATAGGTGGATCAGGGGAATACACATGAGAAACCTCATTGTATCCACCCTTACCGCTATCCTTTTTCGAGGAGGAGCTCTTGCTAGTATCATCACCAACCACTTCGTTATCTTTGGAAACAGTTTTACCCGTTTCCTTGGATTGCGGAGTGGTATCCTTAGAGTTAGATGGAGGTGATGCTGCGGATGTGGAGAGACGCATTATCAATTGACGCATCTCTTCCATCTTAGCCTCCATTGAACTCGCCAAGGTTGTTTCCAACGTCTTGAGATCGTTCATGGTGACTACCTTCGGAGCATCACTCCCATCTACCTTGGAACCCATACTTCTCTTAGGCGGTTAAGCCCGAAATAAGAGTCGGGGCTCTGATACCAATTGAAATGGATCATATGGGAACCTAGAGGGGGGTGAATAGGTGCTAACCAATTTTTAATACTTTTTCAATTTTAGGCTTGACACAAAGTAAATTCTCTAGATATGCAACTACGAGAATTTCCCTATATGCAACCCTAGCTAGTAAGCACATAAAGAGAGGAGCGAGGAAACCGTAGTGGAGCACGCGGAGACACAGGGATTTGTTTTACCACAGTTCCTTCCTTGTTAAGGGAAGTACATCTGCGTTGTAGGGGTGGGCGGTTATAAGACCACCACGCCACAATAGGCCTCACCCTATTCTCCGATGGATCTCGCCACGAGAGGCCTGATCCACCTTCTCCACTATTGGATCCCTTCGAGGCGGGAACCGGTGCATTTTACCACACTATCGGGGCACACACCCACAACCGAATTGGGGGCTCCCGAGATGACAACAAGCTGCCACAAGAACAAGGTTTATCAATATAAACAAAAACAAGGATCTAGGTATTTGCACGAAATACTAGATCGGTGGTTCTCCAAATGAATGGAGAGGATATGAAGCGCTTGATTGCTGATGATGAAGATCGAGTTCTCCTCCTTCGATTCCCCAAGGGACGGGGCCTTTGGGTGGATCTAGGTGGAGCTCTCTTGGATGAAGATTTCAGATCTAATCTTGTCTTTTTCGAATGAATCAAGAGGTCTGGCAGGAGGGGGAAGGCTGTCTTAAATACCCCCTCCCTAGATCTGGCCGTTTCTCAACTTTGGGGGCGGATTATCCGCCCCCCACTTGGGGCGGATTATCCGACCCCTGGGAAAACTCCGCCCCAAGGGCAGATTCTCCGGGGGAAAACTCCGCCCCCTCTCTGGGGCTGGCGCCTGCGAAACTTGGTGAAGATCTTGGGGGGGGGCGGATAATCCGGCCCCCTCCAGGGGCGGATTATCCGGCCAAGCCGGAAAGTCCGGCTAACACTCCGCCCCCTCTCTAGGGCTTGTGCCTTGGCGATGAGCAAGGAGGGCGGACTATCCGGCCCTCCTGAGGGGCGGATTATCCGGCAGAGCCGGAAAATCCGGCCAAAACTCCGCCCCCCTTCTGGGGCTTGCGCCTGCTTAGGAAGAGGGAGGGGCGGATTATCCGCCCCCCAAAGGCAGAATCCTTTTCCCTTTTTCTCAAAGAGAGCTGCAACACTTCAACACACATTAAATAATCCTTGATATTGTTATCTAACACACAAAACACTAGGGATTATAAAATGTTCTTTCAGTTGTCTACCAAGAATGTCTATTTTCCATAATTCACAATCCTAGACTTCTAAATAAGGAATTCCTTTCCTAGATATACTGTTTCTTCCTATCTATCATCGTGGTTAACATGATGAGCTTTACTTCACAAAAATATTCTTATTCACCTATTATTCTTCCAAACTAATTGATAGATCTAGTGAGCTTGACATTGAAGCTTTTATAACTTCCTCATATCCATTCTGGGTTATATCCACTACTCTACTATTGATAACCTTCCATCCAACAAGTAGTTCCTTCAAACTCCACTCATAAACTTCCTTAATCATCCATCACTAATATTCCTCCATCTGATGTATGTATCCAACTACCTTTCTCTAAGGCTTACTATCCTTTAGGATGAATAACACTACTTCCATAACTCGATGCTATACTAGCTTTGATTTAATCATAACACCTACATTTACTTTACTCTAACAACTCACACTCCAACCTCGCATTATATTAATGTGGCCTGTAATGACTACTCTAGGATAACTTACCTATACTAGGGTTTCAATCATGTTCTACCCACCAATATCACTTATAATTGATATAAGTATTCAATCTTGGTGAGCAAGATATGATCATTTTGATCCTTCAATCATTTATAACTTTAGATTTTTAGTTGGCTAAGCAAGACTTTATCAATACATGCTTGCAATTGTATTGGAATTATCTTCTTAGTATCTTTAATTGGATTAAGGATTATTCATGGACTATGCCCACTTGATCCAATAGAATTATTACTGGTAACTATCTTCGTGATTCACCCTTGTAATCTTCTTTCCTACCATATTATTATAGATATAAATAACTCTTCACTTTATTTAGGAGTGATTTAACTCCATCAATACTCCTATTGATTTGATCCTGTTCAATCATTCCCATCCTATAGATGATATCTAAAACTAGCATCACTATTTACCTCTTCTTAGTTGTTTCTTTGTAGACCCTTATTTGTAAGCTGTGTTATGATCAAGAGTTTGATAAGTTGAGAATGGGTGAATCAATAGTTGATTTCTCAACATTGATGAACAACAGAGATGGGAATATAACTCAACAGGGATGATAAGGTTTGATATGGAAAGAAAGATATATGGTGAATGATCTAAGCTTAGTTTCTTTCCTACTCTATCTTACTTAGAAAAATAGGGTTAGGTATTACCATGGTACTCATGGTATATGCAGATGAGATTAAGATATAATTGTTACATTCTTATTATTTGTGTTATATCCTTAACTTGGTACTCATGAGTGATTATAATGAATACTATGATATGATCACCTAAGGATCAAATATAAATCATAATGTATTAGGGTTTAACTTTTATTACATTTGATCTACCCTTAGATCAAATCTCCCTTACCCAAAATAAGGTTTTATCAAAGGTCATATTGAAACTTATCGCAGTCAACTTGATGATCTACTTCTTATTTCATCAAGTTAAGAGAAGTTTCAATCACTTTGACAAGTGTTGTTCAAAAGCGCAAAAATTATTCAGATTTTCTATGCATGAATACGATGCACACATCTGTGTTCAGCTTATTTCTAGGATCTAATGCTAGGATGTTACAAGAACACTCTAAGGTTGAGAGAAAACAAATCTTACAAATAAGAACCAGAGATAACAACTCATAGCTCTCATGCTAATAACATTAGCTTCTAATTATTTGGATTGCATTGTTGCTATTGCAATACTCTACAGAAATAGGTTCTATGGCTAGAGATTATACTCCTATCTAATCAGCAAGTTCGTCTTCACTTTAGTCACCTCCGTCTCGAGGATTTGGGGTCCCGGTGTGACTTCTAAAATAGGGTCCTAATTTTTTCGAACTCAATAACTAGTAAAATAAAATTATACATATATTTATAACTATGTAACTTTAAAATGTTCTACTCAGTACAATGTTTAGAAATATAGCAAACATTCATTGTAAAAGAGTAAATATAGCACTAAAGTAATATACAAACCTCATCTTTTACAAAAAAAGCAGCCGTCTGATATTTCTTGTTATAAAATCTTCCATCGTATATTTTTAGTTTTATTCATGTTCTATTCTGTTTCATAGATGCATAAAATAACAAAATAGTTTAGTTCAGACAACCACATTTGAGAGAGAGAGAGCAGGTCACGTACAAGCAGGACCGTCAATGTCGATCGCCGATCGATTTGATGCGGTGGTCAGTTTAATTTAGGAGGAGGTCGAAATTCTTAAAGATATAGCAAATTCTTGTCAATTCCTTTCAATTGAATAAAAACGTTAAGCTGAGAAGATGTGACCACGTTAATTATCCCCTTCTTGATGCTTGGAGGAGGAAGAGGAAACACGCCTATGCTGGCTGCCGAAGGAAGGGCCTTGCCACCTTGCGTCGATGTCGATCACGATTTCGGAACGTCTGCACGAACGGAGACCGCACATCCACTGCCGGTGAGCAATGAGGCGATCGATCGATCGCTAGATCCGAGATCCGAGAGACGAGAGAGGAGATTCTCAAATGCTAATTGGGCCGCACATACCGACGACCGAGTCGATCGATCGCGAGAACCGGTCGATATATGCAGAACCGGCACGCACACGCACTCAGTCAGGCACTCACGCACAAACAAAGCCGACGAATCTCACTAGCTGGGCTTGCTGGACCGAGTGTTGCACACACGTACGGTTCAGATGACGAGAAAATACAGAGTATAGGAAATTGGGGGCCCTGTTCGAGCGATCACCTCGAACACGTTCATCGACGGGCCTGACTTTAGTTGATGTATATATTGATTTTCTTGACTTTATTGAGAACTTGAGTTTTTGGTGATGATTCCCTTGAGCATAAGTTGATGTAGACGTCGTTTGTATTGTCTTTAGAATCTATCAAGGGTAAGAAGATACGTCAAGTACGAGCGTACTCAGCAAATTCACTAAAAAGGAGTGTTAGATGTACTAGCTACATCCATAGACCGTAGGTCATAGACTATGCAGGTTTTCGGAAATATTTCTTCAAAGATTGCTTTTATTATGAAAAGCTATGTTGGTCGGCCTTCACAGGTTTACCAGAACTTTCATGGAATTTCTTTCCTGCAGTGTTCGCAGTTTCTTACCGGAACAGGGAGTAAGAAGATACAGTTCTTACACTCTACGGGGATGTGTTGCTTTATCCATAAGATATGAAATCCTTGTTGCACAACTGGTCAGCTTATTCTTGTCCACAATTTTGTGATGTGGGGCCCAATAGATGTTCCAAGCCAATCATTGCCCTTCTTCGCGACCCCGCATGTCTCCTTGGTGTACGTCATGCCCACCTATTGAATTACGACAATGGACAGTACACACGGTTCAGATGCCAGAACTACCGTGGGACATTGAGGGATCCCACCCATATGTTGCATATCCTCTACGAATTACATAATCACACTACAAGGATAACAACCACGACACGCGCATTTGGATACATGCGAAAGGAAGAAGATCCAGCTGATTTCTTCGTCCCATTCTAAATCTCATGATTAACACGTATTATACGAGACAAGAATCACTGACGATATTGGTTGTTAAGTCCTAGATATTATGTTCTTTTACCACCGAAACTTTCATAGTAGGTTATTACCTCTGGTAAATAACCTATAATCATATGTCGGAACTATCGTGGGACGTTGAGGGCTCCCACCCATATGCTGCATATCCTCTACGAATTACCATAAATAATATGCACGCTACGAGTGATAACAGCCACGAACCGCACATCCAGCTCCATGCGAGAGGGAAAAGATACAGCTGACTTCTCCGTCTCATTCCAAATCTCATGGTCAACGCATAATATACGGCGCAAGAATCACTGGCGACATTGGTTGTTAAGTCCTAGATAATATGTTCCTTTACCACCGGAACTCTTATAGTAGGTTATTACCTCATGGTAAATAACCTATAATCACATTATTATGAAAATAGTGTTTTCTGACATTTTTGAAATGCAGGTGATGACAACACTAGATTTACAAAATACTTCATAGAAATAACCAAAGGACATGAGCAAGTGTGAAATTGCCTTTTGTGATTACAAGATTATGCACTCACGGTCTTCAAGACAATAGAAGATCCAATATCTGAAATTAGCATCATTGGTCTGGTAAGGACTGATGACCCACAAGTATAGGGGGTGTATCGTAGTACTTTCGATAAATAGGAGTGTCGATCCCAACGAGGAGCAGAAGGTGTTGACTAGTGGTACGAAGCAGGAAATATCTGTAAATACTTAGCAAACGGATTTTTAGGGGGTTTCTGATAAAGCAAAGAAATAAAGTGCGAAAAATAAAGACAACAAACAATTGTAGCAAGTGACCCAATCCTTTCTTGGCAAAGGACAAGTCGGTGGAAATACTTATGAGGACCAAACGTTCTCGAGGACACATGGGAATTCTGTCAAGTGCTTTCGCTTCATATAGCTGAGTAGTCTTCTTTGGTTTGTAAGTGTTGTATGGGTGAACCTGTGCTAACGTACCGACCTTACTTGGAGTAATACATACTTGTGATTAAACCCCTTGCAAGCATCCGCAATTACAAGAAAGCAATTAAGGTATAAACCTAACCACAGCCTTAAACTCTGAGATCCTACGCTCTCTTGTGTAATGGTTTCCTAACGGGGGTTCAGGTTTCTGTCACTCCGGCAACCCCATAATTAGTAGCCAAATACACAATGCGTTCCCCTAGGCCCATAAATGGTGAAGTGTCATGTAGTCTATGTTCACATGACACCACTAGAAGAATAGCACCACAACTTAAATACTAAACCATTGAATAATATCTCAACACAAATCCACTACTAACAACATGACTTCTCCCATGTCCTCAAGAACTAAACGAACTACTGACGAGACATCATATGGATCAAGATCAAAGATGATATGGCGATGAATAAAAATCTGAACATAAACAATAATCCAATGGTTCCACTCACAAGCATCAACTACAATAGTAATCAAAACCGGGAAAGTTTCCCCTAAGAACTATGCAAGATTCAACACAATTGTTCTAGCGGGATGGAGTGTCGTGGTATTTCCGACGAGTACTCCATGGAGGGGTCCTTACAGTGCGTGTTTAGAGACTTGGGGGAAGGCGGACGGTTGACGGGTACGAGGTAACACAGCTTACCCAGGTTCAGATCCCATGACGGTGGTGGAATCCTACTCCTGCTATAAATCACTACAAGGGCAATACGTCGAGTTACAGAGATAGGTTCGCTGTGCCAGGTTGTATGAATCGATACTTGATCGTCTGAGATTGTGCCCTAAAGGCTCCCATAGGCCCGACTTATATAGTCGCCAGGTCCTAGGGTTACAGGGAAAAGTCCTAGCCAGACAGGTTACAGAGTCCTACACCGTCTATTACTAGTCTTGTGTATCTTGCACTCCAAGGCTCCGGATACGTAGGTGACTCCAACCGTAGCCTCCCTTTATTCGGCATGGGCCTCCCTTCGGGATCCATCTAACTGGGCCGCCCAACAGGCCATGGGCCACGCTACCAACTGTGGGCCACCCGGGTTATCCGGATAGGAGACATGCTATGAGGATACCCATATAGCATATCCCCAACAGTAGCCCCCGGAGAACTCCGAGATCTTGCGCCGTCTCGCCTCTTCACGTGGAATGCTCCGTCTAGATGGATGTCGGCAAATCGTCAAGCAATATCTTGTAGTCCTCCCAAAGAACCCTGCAAGGTTTTATCCGTCTTCCACTTGTAAGTCAGAGAAATGCTGAATCTTCCATCGTACTCTTCCGTAGCCGGACTGGATCCGTCCATGCCGGAATCTTTCGATGTGACGACTCATCTGCCTATGTCAGCTAGGGCGACGTAGGCGTAGGTAAGCGACGCCTCGTAACTCACACATGTAGAGAACGCAATCATGTCCGATTTTCCTGCACAAGCGATACGAACCATTGGCGGCGACGGTTGGGACGTAGCAAAATTTCCGGGCACGTTCGCGCACACGTCGTCTACGCGGCAACCGTCCGATCAAGCTGCACGAATCTTGATGCTGGAGATCATAAATAGTAACTGCGGTGGAATTTTTTACCTTTCACCTCATTCTCTCCTCGCATCGTCTTCTTCCTCTAGCGTGTGCCCCCGCGAGCTCTCCACACAATCTTCGCGAAAAAACCCTAGATCCAATCCTCGCCAGTCACCTCCAAACTCACTCAATGGCCAGCAGCAGCACTACTCCTTCCATGGTGGCGTCGAGCAAAGCCGCGGCGAAGCCGGCGAGCTCCATCGTCGTGCGCCCAGAGGGTTTGGTCATCCCCGTCTCGGCGGTGGTGGAATCCACCGGTGGCGACCATAACCCAGCGGCGCTGGAGCTGTTGGAGGAGGAGCTCGACTCCCACAAGGGCGATTGGCGCGGTTCGGATATCACGGACCGCGATATCAAGGAGCTGATCGCCGAGGGCTACCTCCCTGCGACGGAGGGGCTCGCCTGGCCGGCGGCGCCGGCCGGCGAGGTGACACCTTCTCCCCAAGCCGGATAAAAGGTGTATCTCAAAGCCCAATTGGTATGCGGTGTCTCCCTGCCCATCTCTAACTTCTTCCTTTTCGTCTTAAACCACTATAGAATCCAGCCCCAAAACCTCTCTCCCAATAGCATCCTAGCGCTTAGCAATTACGTGACGCTCTGCGAGGGTTATCTAGGGATTAAGCCTAGGCTAGACCTCTTCGTGTATTTCTTCACCGTCAAGCGTGAAGCCGGAGACAGTAAGGAGGAACTTAGAAATTGCGGCACCATAAGCTTCAAGATCCGTCCTGGACGGCGGTTCCCCGACATCGTCGGCCATGAGTCCTGCAAGAACTGGCAGCACACTTACTTCTATGGCCCATATATCTCTCTGGCTGGCCGAGAAGTAACGTATCCGGACTTCGTCGATGGAGCCGCCGCTGAAGCCTCGTCATGGAGATCCTAGGCCTCCCTTCCCTCCGACCTCGATGCTTCCCGCGCCATAAGGCGGATAGAGTGGTTCGTAGAGACGGGTTTGATCGGATTGGACCTAGCCATTTGCTGGTTCATTAGGATAATCCAACCTCTATAGCACCACGCGAAGCTCATGCATGAGTATACCAGCGATAGAAGGGATAGCCTCCGTATCTCCATGGACAATTTATCAAGCGACTCCGTCAAGCTCCGCCTCAAGGACATCGTCAAGGTGAAGGACAAGAAGCGTGGCTTCACCATCACCTACGACATGTTCGTAGACGGCATTACCCAAAGGTAATTGTTTATCTTCCTGTATGACATATACTTCAGTTCTTCCGTCTAGCCATTTTCATCTCATCTAACACGGTAACTTCTCACTTAACAGCTTAGCGATCTAGAGGAGGACAGCATGGCTGCCCAAATCTATGATCCAAAGATGAAGGAAGTCACGGTCGTGTCCAACGACGATGCTCCATTGGCGCGAAAGCGGAAGAGCTCCACCTCTGACACTATCGACGGAGGCAAGAAGAAGAAGACGGAGGGTGGAGCCTCCAAAAAGACTACCGCTGCCCCGGAGGCGGAGAAAAGAAAGACTACTGGGATCCCTTTTGCCAAAGCACCCCCACTTGTGTAAGCTTCTTTTCCTCCGACATTGTCTATTCATCTGTCTTGCTCCTATACTTATGCACTTTGCACGTTTCAGGAAGAAAGCCATGACCAACCTGAAGAATACCTCCAAAACATTAGGGGCTTCTAGAACCATTAAGGACATGCTGCATCGCGACGCATCTCCCGTCATCGCCCCTGTCACTCCCTCCGTCAAGCCCTCGTCTGCCTCGACAAGCTCACAAGCTAAGGAGACATCTGGCCCTTCCGCCATGGAAGTGGACGCACGTGCCTCTACCGAGGTCGCTGTTGTCGGCGACCAGGCGACTTAGGAGGGTGCCGCCCACCAAATGGCTGAAGCTCCGGCTAAGGATGCCATCAGTAGCGGTAAGGCGGTGGTGGAAGGAGGTACTTCTGCCATAGGCGGTGCCCCTGCACCAAAGAAAACCATAGCTTATCCAAAGATAGTCTATCCGGTACTTACACCGGGTAGCACTGCTCTAGTCCCTGGTGCAGCGCCAACATCTCCAAAGTGCGGTCTAGAGGAGCTCCTCCGACAAGCAGAGATCTTGCAAGGAAATAGCTCATCCTTTGGCAAGCTGCTGGCCGAGAGTGCCACCAACCTCAAGATCATTGCACTTGTAAGTTTTATTTGCCTTTTGCATTTCATATGAGTATCCCACTGTAGCCCCCGAGGATGTAGATGGAAAACCATAGGTCTTTGCGTCTAGATGCTCTAAGAGTGACTAAGCTAGAAAACTTCTCACTGTAGCCCCCAAGCATATAGGTGGAATGAATTATTCCGACTAGATGCTTTAAGAGTAGCATATGCAGTGTTTATAAATTTCAATACCGTAGCCCCCAAGCTTCTAGTTGTAACTGAATTAGTTCCGACTAGATGCTTAAAGAAAAGCTAAGCATATATCCTAGTTAAAAACTTTACTGTAGCCCCCAAGCTTCTAATCGAAAACTGAATTAGTTCTGACTAGATGCTTAAAGAAAAGCTAAGCATATTGCCAAGTTAAAGACTCTCGCTGTAGCCCCCCGAGCGTCTAGGTGGAAAATTTCCGGCTAGATGCTCCAAGTAGACCAAACAACATTTTAATTTGTTCCTTTTTCCACAGAACGAGAAAGCTCGGAGGGGCATGGCCAACGACAAGTATCAGAAGATGCGTGCAGACTTGGAAGCTGAAAAGGTAAAACTGCCTTCTTTAAGGAACAGATCACCAAGAGCAAACGTCTGTTTTCTTTTTCGCATTCCGACTTGGTTTTGTGCCCACATTCTTCAAGTACTCACTGTGTACTTTGCTTTTTCCGAGTTTGCAGCAACCATTGCCAAGGCCAAGGACATTGTCGAGCAATCCAAGCACATTTAAGAGCTGGATAGCAAGAACAAGATCCTTAAGCAGGAGAGGAAGGACATGCTGAAGATGCACGAGGAATCCATGAAAGCCCTGCAGGACTCCGCCACCGAGGAGATCAACCGCTTGAAGGAGGAGATCTCGATCTTGAGATATCAAAAGAAAGCTGCCGACGAGCAGAATCAACGCCATTATGAGTCGTATAAACTCCTCCAACAAGAACGGGACTCCTTGGCGGATACCCTCTGGCGGGATGAGGCCAGCATCTTCAGTAAGTGATTCTCCATCTTGGAATTATGTAGTCTAGATACTCTGAATTTTTTGAACTCATGTGTCACTTGTCGGAATGTGCAGCTCCTATGGGTTTAACCCGTTCGCCTCCTCCAGCCAAGGAATGCATGGTTCTTGCCAGCAATTCCATCAACACCGCCATCACGCAAGCCAAAGAGATCGCCAAGCCCCTCCAAATTAATATCAAGGCGTCAGATTCTATGGCAAAGTACTCGGAGATTCTGCGCCGAGCCCCCGAGCGTATCACAAGCTGGAAAGCTTCATGTGCACGGGCTGGTGCAAGAATGGCACTGTCCATGGTCAAGGCACACTATGAAGATGCCGACATCGACACGGAGACCTCTGGCATTCCCGAGGTAGATGACGATGGCAAAGAGATTAATCATGAATCCATCTTGTCGTCACTCGCGGGCTATGACACCAGAGTCGCCGAGTTAGTCGACGTCAACGTCTTTGTGCCGATGAACACCAGTGATAGCGGCAACCAAAGTTCCTCTGATTCCCTTCACACTGCCGACTTCGAGGGTGGCTCTCCTGCTGGTGATGACGCTGCTTCCAAGTCGCCTGCGCCAAAGGAATGAAAAACAATCTTGTAATATTTGTTTCACCTTTGATGCGTATGCGGAAAAAACTATGTATTTAATCTTAAGGCGGAAAACAGTGTCGTATGTCCTGCTACTTAAGAACCAGTTTCCAGCATGTATATATTTTTTAAGCAAGTGCTGGCTTATCCATTACTTTGGTTCTTATGCTTGACCTTTCGTGAGTCGGAAGACTCGTCGAAACCATGCGCTCAGGTGATGATACCCAATGGCACCGTCAATAACCTAAGCACAAAATCGCCGACAATAAGTGCTGAAAGTCACTACTCCAGAATCCATATAAAAACGACAAAGAATGTGTAGACCAGAAAACTTAAGCTAACGCCCGTAGGCGGAATTTTCACAAGTACAATCGCAAAACTTGTGCATAAAGGTTTTACATGATCCAAAAATGAACACTAAAGGAGGTAAAAGACTCGGAAATATGAGTGAACCAGTGAGCTTTATTTCATTGATCATATAAGAGGTACACAATTAGATAAAAAATGCTAAGTGTAAAAAGGACGTAGTTGTGCTATGTTTCATGGTCGATCAAGCTCCGGGTAGTCATCATCCGGGTCATGTCGCTTACGCTTATGATCCTCGTTGGGTCTATCCTTTAGTTCACGATTGTCAACAAGGTAGTAAGACCCATTGAGCAGTGCCTTGCTTATGATGAACGGTCCTTCCCATGGCGGGGATAATTTGTGTGACTTCTTCTGCTTAAGTCGGAGCACCAAATCCCCCTCTTTAAACGAGCGATGCCGAACGCGGCGACTATGGTAGCCGTAGCTTCTGGTAGATGGTGGATCTTTGGCATGCCAAAACGCTCCTCCTCGAGAAGGTCCACATCTAGGTGTCCGGATTCTTCAGCCATCTTCGTCGTGGCGGCAACTCTTGGTGCATCGTGAAGGATGTCGGAAGGGGATGGCTTCGCCCATATACCATTAAGTAAGGGTGTAGGTGGATCTGGGTGTAGTTCAGAACTCCACAAAGACAGATGGCAATTCTTCCGCCTAGGCTCCAGCTGCTCTATGTAGCGGTGCCTCAAGACGTGGCTTGATTCCCTGCAGAATTAATCCATTGGCTCGCTCAACCTAACTGTTGGATTGTGGGTGTGCCACAGATGCAAGGTCTAGTCGGATGCCCTTCTCCCAACAATAAGCATCCACTTCTCTGAGTGACAAGTTGCTGCCGTTGTCGGTGATAATGCTATGTGGGAGACCAAATCTCACCACTAGATCCCGGACAAACCTGAGGGCAGTTGCCCCATCAAGCTTTCTAATTGGTTTAGCTTCAATCCATTTAGTGAATTTATCAACTGCTACAAGCAGATGTGTAAACCCACAGGGTGTCGTCTGTAATGGTCCCACCATGTCTAGCCCCCAGACTGCAAACGGCCAAGTTATTGGTATTGTTCACAATTCTTCAGCAGGAACATGTGGTTGTCGGGCATAATACTGACATCCCATGCATGTTTCAACAACCTTGTCACGTTCGCCATGTCACCAAGAGAATCCTTGCCGGAAGGCTTTCGCGACCAACGATCGAGGAGCGGCGTGATGCCCGCAATCTCCGAGATGGATTTCGCATAGGATTTCCATACCTTCTAGCTGGAAAACACACTTTAGGTATACACGAGTAGTGCTCCTTTTGTAGAGTTGCCCATTGATTATGGTATAACCCTTTGATCGTCGTACTCTTTGTCGTCTTTCGACCTCGTCGTCGGGCAAAGTTCCGTGTTCGAGATATTCCATGAACAGTTTTGTCCAAGCCGGAGGGACCTTTGTGACCATGTTGACGAAAGAGTCGGCTCTATCCGGGTTGTCAATGTCGGCTCCCTTCACGGATGGTGTGCGCAGATGCTCTAGGAAAACTCCTGGCGGAATTTGTTTGTGCCCTGATCAAAGCTTAATAGTAGATCATCCGCCTCGTTTTGCGCCCTAGGTACATACTTGACTTCGTAGCCTGAGAAGCTCTTGGCTATCTCGTCCACTTCGTCTCGATATGCCGTCGTCATAGGGTTCCGCGCATTCCAGGTGCCAGCCACCTGCTGGGCAACCAAGTCGGAATCTCCACAACAAACTATGCGCTTGATGCCAATATCCTTGGCTACACGTAGTCCGTGAAAGAGTGCTTCATACTCCGCCATGTTGTTTGTAGCCTTGAAGTGGATCTGCAGAACGTAGTGTAGCTTCTCTCCTGTTAGTGACTGTAGCAATACACCAACCCCCGAGCCATTGAGTAGCTTTGATCCATCAAAGTGCATCACTCAGTACTCTGGTTCTGGCAATGGAGTAGCATCTGGCATCTCCGTCCAATCTGCAACAAAATCCGCCAAGGCTTGTGACTTGATAGCATCGCGCCTCTTGTAGGTGATCTCGAAGGCGACAAGTTCAATGCCCCACTTCGCGACCCTTCCCGTAGCGTCTCTATTGTTGATTATGTCGAACAGTGGAGTCTTGCTCACCACTGTGATTGGGTGCTCCTGAAAGTAGTGCCTTAACTTCCGTGAAGAAAGGAATACTCCATAATCTATCTTTTGGTAGTGCGGGTAACGTTGCTTGGACTCCGTCAAGACCTCGCTCACATAGTAAACTGGTCTTTGAACTCTGTGCTCATAGCCTGGTTCCTTCCGCTCTACCACGACGACGATGCTGATTACCCGGTTGGTTGCCGCCATGTAGATTAACAGGGGCTCGCCGGGCTCGGGTGCTGCAAGGATAGGCGCTGAGGAAAGATTCTCCTTGAGCTACTTCAATGTTGCATCTGCTTCGTCCTTCCACGTGAATTTGTCTGCCTTCTTCAGCAACTTGTACAGCGGCAGAGCCTTCTCTCCAAGTCGGCTGACGAACCGACTAACTGCTACAACACAACCTGTTAGTCGTTGAATGTCCTTTAGGCATGTCGGATGGTTTATGTTTAAGATGGCCTTGATTTTCTCCGGGATGACCTCGATTCCACGCTGGGAAACGATGAAACCCAACAACTTGCCGGCTGGAACCCCGAAGACGCACTTCTTAGGGTTAAGCATCATGTTGTATTTCCGGAGATTATCAAAGGTTTCTTTTAAGTCGGAGATTAAGTCATTTGACTTTTTAGACATCACCGCGATATCGTCCACATAGGCGTGAACGTTCCAACCAATTTGGTCGTGTAGGCAACGTTGCATTGTTCGCTGGTACGTAGCACCTGTGTTTTTTAGCCCAAAGGGCATCGTGACATAGCAAAATGTGTCGTATGTGGTAGTGAACGAAGTGGCCAGTTGGTCCGACTTCCTCATCTTGATCTGGTGGTATCCTGAGTATGCATCGAGAAAACACAAAAGTTCCGAGCCAGCCGTCAAGTCAATGACTTGGTCAATGCGAGGCAAAGCAAACGGATCTTTGGGACATGCTTTGTTCAAGCCGGTGTAATCAAAGCACATTCTTAATTCATTGGTTCCCTTTTCGGGGACAAGTACAAGATTTGCCACCCATTGGGTGTGAAGGACTTCTCGGATAAATCTAGCCTTAAGTAACCTGGCTATCTCTTTGTCGATGGCGCGTCTCTTCTCGTCTCCAAAGCGTCGTAGAGGTTGTTTCACTAGTTTGCATTTTGGATCAATGTTTAAGCTGTGCTCGGCAGTTCCCTAGGTACACCTTTCATGTCGGCAGGTTGCCAGGCAAAGATGTCCCTATTCTCACGGAGGAACTTGACGAGCACGCTTTCCTATTTGGGATCCAGGTTCGTACCAATGGCGGTGACCTTGGAGGCATCGCCTACCACAAGTTCCACCATCTTGGTCTCAATGGCGGCCTTGAACGCAGGAGCGGAGTCAGAGATCTGCTTCTTCGACGCGGGCATCTCTGAGTCATCGACCTTGCTCTAGATCTCTTTGAATTCTTTGCTGTAGAGGACAGCTTCCGTGAAGGCTGCTTCATTAATCTTGTGGTCCCTTGCCTTGGTAAAGCTTCTGGATACGGTGATGACACCGTTTGGTCCGGGTATCTTGAGTTTGTTGTAGATGAAGCATGGTTTGGCCATGAACGTGTGGAATATGTCGCGGCCGAATATGACGTGGTACACGCTCTTGAAGGGGACCACCTCAAAGGTCATGCGCTCTTGGCGGTAATTATTAACATCGCCAAAGGCAACCTGAAGTGTAATGCACCCAAGGGACCGAGCCTCCCGACCAGGAACTACGCCGTGGAAGATGGTGTTGGTCCGCCTTAGGTTTGCCTCCATCAAGTTCATCTTCTGCAATGTATCCAGGTACATGATGTTGATGCTGCTTCCACTATCCACCATACACTTGGTGAACTCCACGCCGTCAATCAAGGGATTGATGACCATGGCGTATTGGTTCTCCGTAGGAATAAGGTCTGGGTGGTATGTCCTGTCCCAAGTAATTGGAACCTCCAACCAGCGCAGGTACTGGGGAACTGGGGGCAGAGTAGCCATCAGGATCCTCAGAGAGGTCTTCTGTTGTCGGACGGTGGGGGTGCCAAGGAAAGTGTGGTAGACTGGTGCCTTCTTCACGAAGGGCTTCTTGCCCTTGTCGTCGCTCTTGGCGGTGTGCTTGGGGTCAACGTCCTCGTCCATGTCACTAGAATCCTTGGACTCCTCCTCCTTCTTCTTCCCCTTGCCCTTGCCTCGCGGTTTGTTCTTCCGACTTTGCTTGTAGCCGGACTCCGGGTCTTCCTTGAGGTTGTTGACGAACTTGCAGAGTCGATTGGTATGGGTGGCCTTGCCATTGACATCGAGGTGTATGAGGCATGGCATATTGCGGTACTCCTCGTACGTTTGGGGAACGCGGAGTGGCGCCGAGGTAGTTTCGCTTCCTCGTTGCTGCCCACGACCAGCTCCCCTTCCTCGGCCACGATGTCCGCCATCACCTCGTCCTGCAAAAGTCATAGCGACCATGTCGGTAGATTGCTTTTGTTCTGGAGCGGTTTTCCACTTTGTACTGCTGTTCCTCCGAGCTTGAGTTGGAACGGCCGTTGCCGGCAAGGAGCCGCGAGCATCATCGTCGGCAGCTGCGAACTCACTAGCCAACTGAATCATCTGTTTGAAGTCAAGCTGGTGATTGTCCTGCAAGAGCTTCAACTTATGTCAGAGCAACGTGCCCCTTTCCAACCCATCGATGAAGGCGGTCATGGCGGTCTGAGCGTGCACTCCTGCGCATGAATTCTTCATGTCCAGCCAGCGGGAGAGGTAGGTGCGAGATGTCTCGTCTTTCTGTTGCATGCACCGTTGTAGATCGCCGACAGTGCATGGACGCTTGTACGTACCATCAAAGTTCTTGGTGAACGCTTCTTGCATCTCCAACCAATTGCAGATTGATTTCTCCGGTAAGTCGTCGATCTATTGACGGGTCGTGCCCGCCAACATTAACGGGAGGTACTTGACAGCGACATTGGGGTTGCCTCCGGCAATCTCCACCGCGTTGCCGTAGTCCTGCAACCATGTGGCTGGCTTGGCGGTGCCGTCATAGGGCTTGATGGTCTTGTCAATCCGAAAACCTTTGGGGTAAGTTGCGGACCGTATTGCAGGTCCAAAGCAACGTGGTCCCAAGTATGGTCCTTCTCGGGCGTCGTGGATCTTATCGATCCACGAGCGTGCGTCGTATGGATCTGGGTTCTTCTTCTTCTTGTCAACAGGGGATGGGCTGCGTGAACGATGCGGGCCTCCTCCGCCATGCTGACTGCTAGGTGGTGACGGAGGCGGAGGTGGCGGTGGGTTAGCCTTCTTGCTGTTACCCTCCTGTGACGCCTCACGCCTGCCATGGTTGCTTGTCGGACGCGGAGGGTCATGGCATGACTTGCTCTTGTGTCCTTGGTTGCGCTCTCCGTCATGACGGGTCTCCTCCATGTTGTCGCGGATGACGATGCCGCACTGCCTTGGCGGGGGCATATCCGTATGATGGTGAGCCTTGGGGTCTTCTTGATGTCGGGGGGATCAGGGCGGTGGCGATGGGCGATGAGGTCGGGCCTTTTCTCCATGGTCGGAGGATATGTGAATAGCATCCTTCCTGTTGCGCGCATCCCTCCGTCTTCGTTCTGATGAACCCGTCTGGGACCCGACATCAAGAGGAGATCTTTCCCTTGGCGGCTTATGCTGGCTAGACTGGCAAAGCGCTGGGTCGGACTCAAGCCTCTGAGAGGTGGACTTTTTCTGCTGCTTCACCGCCTTGGCCACTAGGTCATAGACCTGTTCCACTGCCTCAGGCGATCTATCCTGCTCCAGAAGGGTCTTGGCGACGGCGAGGTTAAGGAGTGGGGTGGGCATCACCTGTTTGCCTTCACTGTCAATGTATGGCTTAGCCTGTGCCGGCTTCAAGGGAGCCCATCCTAGGTTGCGCCGTACACCAGGATCATTGATGATGCGAGCCGGAGCTTTCTTGGCCTTCTGCTGCTGTAGTAGAGTCTTGTACTCGACCTCCATTGCTCTAGCTTTCTCTATGGACTTCTGCGCGTTGACCAGATCTCGATCTAGCTTAGCGCCTTGCTCCGCGATGGCATGCGCTTCCTCCAGCAACTGCTGGCGCTTCTCGTCAGGATGAGTCACGTTCCGGATATGAGCTACGGTTAGTGGCTCAACGAGGAAATTGCCGTACATCACTCTATCAGCTGGAGTAACTTGGGCAGCAGCAGACGTAGATGCTGGAGGCGGCAAGTTTGCGGTGTTGTTGTTGCTCGGGCCGGTGCCAAGTTCCTGCGTCTGTTGCACTGGGTTAGGCGGAGGAGGCATGACCTTTGCGCGATCATCATTAGCAGCAATAAGTGGCCCCTTCCCCTTTTCCAGCGCTGTAGGCGGAGCTCGTCCGGGTTGATCTTCATCCATCGCCATCCCAATGGTGACGAACACCTCTCGAGACGTGACGACATTGTTGGCTTGCTCGTCGCGCATGTACTCCTCCTCCATCTCCTGCATGGCAGAGTCTAGTTCCTCTGGACTGAAATCTATCTCCTCTGAATCTGCACTAAAGTCAGCATAAAGCGAGTGAATAACAGAATAAGAGGGTGCCAGGACTTCCTCGATGACGGGCGATGGAGGTGCAACAACAACGACGATGACTGGAGGTGGCAGCGTAGCTGGGACGCTGGCGGCCGGAGGCGGTGGTGGTGGTGGCTGAATCGGAGGGGCTCCATCAATGAGCGCAAGCGCTGTCTGAGCTGCCGCTTCGGCCTCCGCGTAGTTGTTGACGGTGTTCACCATGCCTTCGAAGGTAAGGCACCCTGACGCCTGCTGCCGTCTTAGAGAATGTCGGAGAAGCGTGCCATGATCCAGTCCTTCCACAAAGTGATACATAGCATCATCATTGGGGTAGTGGGCCAGATCGGCTCGTATACGGAGCCACCTGGCCAGGTAATCGTGGGGGTTTTTGCCCTCTCTCTGAACGCAACGCGCCAGATCAAAGATGGGAACCATGACGACGAACTTGGATCTCTGCTATCCGGACGCACGGGCGAAGCCGGCGGACTTGCAGCGATCTTCCACCTTTATATCCTGCACGGGGGCGGTTTGGGTGGGCCTTGAATTTTTCCGATCTTTGCCGGCAAACTCTGAAGAGAGATCTGACATCGATCCTTCCGCGAACGTATCCTGCCCGTAGGCGGTCCGTGCGGGCCTTGAATTTTTCCGATCTTTGCCGGCAATCTCCAAAGAGAGATCTGACATCGATCCTTCCGCGAACGTATCCTGCCCGTAGGCGGTCCGTGTGGGCCTTGATGCTCCTCCGACTCCCAGGGAGCTAGTGCCCGAGTCGGTTTCGACAATGAAGAGGTGGATGTCTCCGATAGGAACGATCGAACACCACGTATGGTTCGTCTTCGCCGGGATCCAGAACTCGTCGGGAGGGACGATCAGAATGTTGCCGGAGAAGAGAATGCGACCGATGGCTACGGTTTCGCCGATTCCCGCGAAGATCTTGGTCCTTGCCCGCTGGAGAGCCTGAAGCGCCTCTCGCCCCACAGTGGGCGCCAACTGTCGTGGTATTGCCGACGAGTACGCCATGGAGGGGTCCTCACAGTGCGTGTTTAGAGACGTGGGGGAAGGCAGACGATTGATGGGTACGAGGTAACACAACTTACCCAGGTTCAGATCCCACGACGGTGGCGGAATCCTACTCCTTCTATAAATCACTATAAGGGCAATACACCGAGTTATAGAGATAGGTTCGCTGTCCGAGGTTGTATGAATCAATACTTGATCGTCTTGTGCCCTAAAGGCTCCCATAGGCCCGACTTATATAGTCGTCAGGTCCTAGGGTTACAGGGAAAAGTCCTAGCCGGACAGGTTACAGAGTCCTACACCGTCTATTACTAGTCTTGTGTATATTGCACTCCAAGGCTCCGGGTACGTCGGTGACGCCAACCGTAGCCTCCCTTTATTCGGCATGGGCCTCCCTTCGGGATCCATCTAACTGGGTCGCCCAGCAGGCCATGGGCCACGCTACCAACTGTGGGCCACCCGGGTTATCCGGATAGGAGACATGCTATGAGGATACCCATATAGCATATCCCCAACATGGAGTGATGATGATGTTGTGGCTGATGATCCCGATGAAGTCTAGCTTGATGATGGTGTTGATGGCGATGATCTCCCCTCCCCGGGAAGGAATTTCCCCCAGCAGAAATCTGTCTGCCGGAGAGCTCTTTCTCTCTTGGTGTTTTCCGTCCCGCAGAGGCAGCGGAATCTTTCTGTGGTCGTGCCCCATGTATTAGGGTTTCGAGGATAAGATATAGGCAAGAGGGCGGAGCCAGAGGTGGGACAGGTGGGCCACACCCCTGTAGGCGCGGCCTAGGGGTGGCCCGCGCCTGGGGGTGTGGGCCCCCTGTGGCCCATCTCCGCCTCCCCTTCGGGCATTCTTCGTCTTCTAGGAAAATAGGATTTTCCATAGTTTTTTGGTATTTTTCTGAGCTTCGCGAAATTGCATCAAAACACCGCCTTTTCAATCAGAATCCTGACTCCGGCAGTTCATCCTCCAAGAATCATCCAACATGCAAAAACAGATGAAAAGACATAAGTAACACCTCTTAATATGAAATATATCAATGAATAGAGGCAAATTATGATATAGATTGGTGATGCAAATTGGACGTATCAACTCCCCCAAGCTTAGACCTTCGCTTGTCCCCAAGCAAAAACCAAGCTCAGTAAACATGTCCACAGGTTTATAGAGTGAAGTGTCGATAAAAGAATACGGACAAGAAGCATCACACTTACCATTACACAACTCATAGAATAAAGCAACTCACCATTATATAACTTATCTTGTAACAAGTATAGGAGTCACAATAGAGATGCATAAAGATAAATCATAATTGGGATTGGCAAACTTTGTTCTTTGTCAGAGAACAGCTGGCAAACAGTTTCACAAATAAAGCTTTTGTAGAAGTTTCACAACAAGAGTACTCTTTGCTCAAACATAAAAGGTTTTTCACAATGATGGCTTTCAAAGTAATACTCAATAGATAAGAGTCTTGTGCAAACAAGGAAGATAAAGAACATGATTAAATAAATCGTCATATGAATGCTTGGAACCCAATAACTCAAATTCTTGCTAGAGATAGAGAGGAAGTAGGTTTACTGACTCAACTTAGAAGTAGAAGAAAGGCCCTTCATAGAGGGAAGCAGGGATTTCAAGTTCATAAAGAGCTTCCAAAAGATTATGGTACTTACTAGCTTTGAGCTCTCATTTCCCCTATCATAAGCATCTTGAGGTGATTAAGGTTAAAGTGAACAAATATGGAGTATATGCTTGACAAAATATAAGTTGGCAATCTCATGTCCCTTGAGTACGAGGTCCGCTCCTCATGCTACTCAACTTTAGTTACCGGTAAGTTCTTGTCATTGTAAGTACATGTGTATCGTAAAGAACCGCCAACGGGGTACCCCTTGCACATGGTACAGGAGCTGTCCCATAACCAAAATGACAAGGTAAGCAGACAATGAGCATCTCAGCGATCTTTTTTTTTGCTATTTGCATAGGTTTTTATTGAGGATGCTTCACAGATTGCTCACTATGGTTATGCTGCAAGTTTCCACCATGATTAGGCATGGATTAGGCCAGCGGCCTATGCGTTTCTCTAACACACATACATAACTCTATGGACTTACAAGCTCCCCTTTTATTTCACACCGACGACATTCGCAAACAAAAGAGCATGATATCAACTGGATATGTATCCATAAGTGTTGAAAGCGTTCCCCGTGACAACACCGTTCTGCTAATCCCAACGTATAGATGCAAGCATATACAACTTCGATGACACAATGGTTCAAGTTTATTAGGGGCAAGAAAATAAGGTGTGCCATCAAGTTCGTGAGAGCTTTACTAACTAGTTTTCACATAACAAAATAACTTTTAATTTGAAAGATAGATGAAGCTTGAGAATTTTCTTGGAATAACAATAATGCCAATAGGTAGATATGGTGGACACAAATGGCACAGGCTTTGGTTCAAATGGGTTGGATGCATGAGAAGTATGCCTTCTAAAAACAGGTTTTTGGCTAGCAAGGCTGGGTAGCAAGCAGAAGAGTTGAAAGAAAATAAATCCAAACATGCAAGTAATAAATCCAAACATGCAATCTTCCTTGAAGACACAAAAGATCTTAAATAAAGAATACTAAGCTTATGAGACAATCAAGAAAGAAAATAAATGATACAAAATACCTGTAGGCTTTTTCTCTTTTCCTTTCAAACCTCAGAAAGTGTTGCTACTGACCAGAGCTCGGTTTGCCAAAACCAATTTAGATCTACTTGATGCTCCCAAAGTGATGCCAATAATGATCAACAAGATCCACCATATAATAGAGATTGCAAACTAAAATAAGAAGTGCAAAAAGTAAAAGATGAAACTTCTCTTTAATATTCCATAAAGGCACTCACACCAAGGGATACATATATAATAAACTATAGGAGAGATACTTCCACAATGCAAACCAACCTATAAGATAACTTCTCTACCAAAGATATAGCTCTACTAAAAAGGTAAAAGATAATGATGTGATACCGCGACACTCCCCCAAGCTTGGAACAAGCCAAGGGGATGCCAAACCTGATGACAAATTACTCCTTCGGTGGTGGTGGTGTTCTCTTGATAAGCTCTTGATACGTCCAATTTGCATCACCATTCTATATCATAATTTGCCTCTATTCATTGATGTGTGTCTTATTATAAGGTGTTACTTATGTCTTTTCCTATGTTTTTGCATGTTGGATGATTCTTGGAGGATGGACTGCTGGAGTCAGGTTTCTTATGGAAAAAGAGGTGTTTTGATGCAATTTCGTGAAGATCAGAAAAATACCAGAAAAATATTGGAAAATTATATTTTCCCAGAATACGAAGGAAGCTAGA
Source organism: Avena insularis (assembly GCA_023614405.1). Taxonomy (NCBI): domain Eukaryota; kingdom Viridiplantae; phylum Streptophyta; class Magnoliopsida; order Poales; family Poaceae; genus Avena; species Avena insularis. The sequence continues at coordinate 418,356,298 of CM042685.1, read as the reverse complement.
AGGGGAGGCGTAGCTAGGCCATAGAGGGCCCACACCCCCTAGGCGCGGGCCCACCCTGGGCCACGCCTAGGGCAGGTGTGGCCCACCTGGACGGCCTCCGACTCCGCCCTCTCGCCTATATCTTACTCTCGGAACCCTAAAACATGGGGAATAACCATAGAAAGATTTCCGCCGCCTCTGCGGGAAGGAAAACACCGAGAGAGAAAGAGCTCTCCGGCAGACAGATTTTTGTCGAGGAAATTCCTTCCCTGAGAGAGGAGATTGTCGCCATCAACACCGTCATCAAGCTAGGATTCATCGGGATCATCATCATCCACACCATCATCTCTACTAGCACCATCATCACCACTCTGTCCCGCTATAACAATCGTGTTGATAACTTGCATAGTTCTTAGGAGAAACTTTCCAGGCGTTGATTACTATTGTAGTTGATGCTTGTGAGTGGAACCATTGGATTATTGTTTATGTTCAGATTGTTATCCATCACCATATCGTCATTGATCTTGATCCATATGATGTCTTGTGAGTAGTTCGTTTAGTTCTTGAGGACATGGGAGAAGTCATGTTGTTAGTAGTGGATTTGTGTTGAGTTATTATTCAATGGTTTAGTGTTTAAGTTGTGGTGCTATTCTTCTAGTGGTGTCATGTGAACGTCGACTACATGATACTTCACCATTTATGGGCCTAAGAGAGTGCATTGTGTATTTGGATACTAATTGTGGGGTTGCCGGAGTGACAGAAACATGAACCCCCGTTAGGACACCTTTGCACAAGGGAGTGTAGGATCTCAGAGTTTAAGGCTATGGTTAGGTTTATATCTTAATTGCTTTCCTATAGTTGCGGATGCTTGTAGGGGTTTTAATCACAAGTATGTATTAGTCCAAGTAAGGTCGGTACATTAGCACAGCTTCACCCACACAACACTTACAACACCAAAGAAGAGTACTCAGGTATTTGAAGCGAAAGCACTTGACAGAATTCCCATGTGTCCTCGAGAATGTTTGGTCCTTATAAGTATTTCCACCGGCTTGTCCTTTGCTAAGAAAGGATTGGGCCACTTGCTGCAGTTGTTCGTTGTCTTTATTACTTGCACTTTGTTTTATTGCTTTATCATAAAACCCCTAAAAATCCGTTTGCTAGTATTTACAGATATTTCCAGCTCCATACCACTAGTCAACACCTTCTGCTCCTTGTTGGGATCGACACTCCTATTTATCGAAAGTACTATGATACACCCCCTATACTTGTGGGTCATCAAGACTATTTTCTGGCGCCGTTGCCGAGGAGTGAAGCACTATTAAAGAGTGGAACTGGTAAAGGATACTTCTACTGTGAGTATTGCTTTTTATTTCTGTTTGTTACTTTGTTTCCAATATGGATAACCCACTTGGTTTTTTGTTTGGGAAAACTACTATTAGGGTAGTATATGAACCACCGCCTGTTGAGATAGATCCTTTTAAGATACCTACAAGTATTGTTGATCGTGTTATGGATAATTATTATTTAGGGGATGGAACTGTCCATCCTAGTGATCATTTGCTTTTTATCCATGAATTATGCGGGTTGTTTAAGTGTGCAGGTATCACAACTGAACAGGTGAAGAAGAAGTTACTCTCTATATCCTTGAAAGGAAGAGCTGAAGAATGGTATAAGATGCTGAAGAATGGGCAATCCATGGAATGGGAGGAAATAGTGCCTCTCTTTTATTCTAAATTCTATCCTCCTAGCGAAATCCATAAGGATAGGAACCTGATATATAAATTTTGGCTTCGTGATGGAGAGAATACAACTCAATCTTGGGGGAGATTGAAGTTACTAATGCTTAAATGTCCTATTCATGAACTCCCTAACAATATTATTATCAATAACTTTTATGCTAGGTTTCTCTTCATGATAAAGATTTACTAGATGCTTCATGTGCTGGATCATTCACACGTATGAAGGAAGAAGCTAAATTGGATCTCCTATACCGTATTCAAGAGAACATTGAAGCATGGGAGAATGACAAAGGAAGAAAGTCAGGTATAAACTATGATTATGAATGCATTAAATCTTTTATGGGAACTGATGACTTCCATGATATTAGTACTGAGTATGGTCTTAATTATCAAAGTATTGCCAATTGTTTTAAGGCATTTGCCTCTTACATACAAATTCCCAAAAAGAAGTGGAATAAGTACCATGCTCCTTATAAAGATGTTGTTAGTCATGTTCCTGTTAGAAATACTGAAGTTTGTACTATTGATCGTATTGTGCCTGAACCTTATGTTAGAAAACACCTTTACCGGATAAGGTAAAGGAGTAATCTATGATAATTAGTGTGAATAACAAAGGTACAAAGAAAGTTGTGGAACCTGACGAGCAGATGAATACTAAACCTGTGGTAGCTATTGTGAAAGATCTTGACGCTAGAAATATAGAGGATGAGCATATTGTCTTCTGTGAAGACGCTTCTAATATTATTTATCATCCTAGTAAGGCTAGAAAAGCTAGTGTCCATGTGCTTTCTGTTAAAATTGGTGATCATTGCTATTATGGTTTATGTGATATTGGTGCTAGTTCTAGTGTTATTCCTTATGAGCTTTACAGGGAAACTATGCATGAAACTGGTCCTTGTGAGCTTGAGGACATTTATGTGGTTATTCACCTTGCTAATAAGGAAACCATTTGCCCTATTGGTATTGTAAGAGATGTGGAGGTTCTTTGTGGTAATATTAAGTATCCTGCTGATTTTCTAGTGCTTAATTCAGCAACTAGCAAAACTTGTCCTATCATTTTTGGTAGACCTTTCTTGAACAATTATGGAGATATTATAGATTGTAAGAAGGAGAAAGTTTTAAATAAGTTTGATGGATATTCTTATGAGTTTAACTTTTCCAAATTTGCTAAATCTCCTTGTGAAAACAGCTTGCCTAATAAAGATTTCAGGATGGAACAACTTGCTTCTATTGATCAAGTTTATGACCTTGGACCTCTTTTTGGTGATTGTAAGTATGCTCATTCTGGTGATAAAGTTGTTGACACTGACAGTTATATTGTCAACTTTATTCGAAGTGCTACTGAAAGTTATTATGAGAGAGGGAAACATGGTTTTATGCATCTCAATAATGTTAAGTTTCCCCGTTTTATGTTGAAAGTTGCATTTGTCTTGCCTATGCTGGTGCCTTTTGTTTCAACAATTTGTTTTATCATGATACCCCATGCATAGGAAGTGGGTTAGACTCAAATGTGTTGGTTATTTGCTTCTTGATGCTCTCTTTCACTCAGATATATATCTCCTTTGAGCATCTTTGAAATTTTCAAGCCTAACTTAAAGGCATTAAAGAAAAGTATTTGTTGGGAGATAAATAGGTTTTGGTTGGAGTGTTATTACCTCAGTGATAACTGCTCCTTATCCTTTTTGTTTTGGTTTTGTCAAGTTCAACTACTTTTGTGAAGTAGAGGAGTTGTGAAAAGTGGGCTGTCCTGGGACAGATTTTTGCCAACATAAAAATTCGTGAGGAGCTCAGTATGTCAGATGGAGCTGTATTTTCTGATCTTGTTCTCAAGTTGTTACCCAACTTTCATTAGTTTTGAACTTGTTGATTTGAGCAGCAGAAGGGTTTCCAAAAATCAATCTTTACTGCTGGTCTATTTTGACAGATTTACTATCATTTTGCATTTGCCTCTTTTTGTTGATGGATTTCAGTTGAAGTGTGAACCTAAAGGTTTTTTGTTTTGCTTACTAATGTTGCCATTGAAGTTTGTGTATTGCCTTGTGAGTTAAGAATTTCGGAGAAGGAGAAAAGGAATCAGAGTTCGTCTTTGAATAGGTAAAAGTGGTGAAAAAAGGTTCATTGAAACCCCAATCTTTTTATATTTTGATGTTTAATACATAAGGAAGATACGAGGCGGAAAAAGGAGGAACCGGATGCGGGGTGGCAAACCCCGGCGTGAAGTTGACCTACGTGATTTTGGAGGTGTAATGCACCCGATCTCCGTCAATAGTTTCGTGAGAAAACCTTCCTTATGCTTTGAAAATTCATATATAACCCGGATCCCGAGTTTTTGCATCATGTTCTCGTCGTGTTTTCGTTTGATGTTTTTGTCGGAAAAACTTCTCAAGTTTAGAGCACCATGGTCTCCATGTGACAAGGCAAGAAGCAGGAAAGAATCCTCGCAAACCCAAGGAGGAGGAGACTTTGATAGGTTATGAAGGAGACATGGAGGAGGACAGCAGGACACCCTGTTAGTTCACATCAATTGGTGGTGGCAAAACCTACCAAGCTTAAGTGGATACGGATGTCTAGGAGAAACCTCCGTCATACCCTCTCTCCGATCACCTTCTCCAAGTACCAAGAAACCCTTCCACACTCTTATACATGGCGTCAATATCAACATGTAGCCCCAAGAACTTACCCTTGATGTGGGATATGCCGTTCTAACCATGCAGGGAAGAACACACTAAGAAGAAAAGTAGGAAGAATAATAAGGACTGGAACTCTCGGTTGATATGATCATGAACCACATTGAGCATAACTTCGGAGTTTGATTCATACTCTAACTTTTGAGATTGAGGAGTTGAGGAAACTTATGGAACTTATCAAGAGAACACCACCACCACCAAAGGGTAATTAGTCATCAGGTTTGGCATCCCTTGGCTTGTTCAAGCTTGGGGAGCTCATGATATCAATCATTATCTTTTATCTTTTACCTTTTAGTGGATTCATATCTTTGGTAGAAGTTATCTTATAGGTTGGTTTGCATGTGGAAGTATCTCTCCTTTAGTTGATTATCTAATGGTATCCCTTGGTGTGAGTGCCTTTATTGGAATATGAGAAGCTTCATCTTTTACTTTTACTTCTTATGTTTTGCAATCTCTATTATATGATGGATCTTGTTGATCAGTATTGGCATCATTTGAGATCATCAAGTGGATCTAAATTGGTTTTAGCCAATATATTTACGATCTTACTTTTTGAGGTTTGAAAGAAAAAGAAAAAAGCTTACATGTATTTTATATCATTTATTTTCTTTCTTGTTGGCTCATAAGCTTAGTATTCTTTATTTAAGATCTTTTGTGTCTTCAAGAAATTGCATGTTTGGCTTTATTACTTGTATGTTTGCTTGTTTCTTTCAACTCTCTTGCTTGCTACCCTAAATTTCTAGCCAAAACCTATTTTGAGAAGGCATACTTCTCATGTTTCCAATCCTTTGAACAAAACCTTTGCCATTTGTGTCCACCATATCTACCTATTAGCAATTTTGCTATTCAGCAAATTCTCAAGCTTCATCTATCTTTTGAATTAAAAAGTATTTTGTTATGTGAAACTAGTTAGTAAAGCTCTCACGAACTTGATGGCACACCTTATTTTCTTGCCTCTAATTGGACTTGAACCATTGTGTCATCGAAGTTGTATATGCTTGCATCTATACGTTGGAATTAGCAGAACCGTCTTTGTCATGGGGGCAGCTTTCAACATTGCACTTGTACTTTGTACATAGTTGATATCATGCTCTTTGCTCACATTGTCGGTGTGTGAAATAAGAGAACTTGTAAGTCCATGGAGTCTTTATTTTGTGTTAGAAAGCACCTAGGCCTAGCCTAAGCCATGCCTAATCATGGTGGAAACTTGCAGCATCACCATAGTGAGCTATCTATGAAACATCCTCAATAAAATCTATGCATATAGTAAATAAAAAACTGAGATGCTCATTGTCGCTTGCCTTGTCATTTTGGTTATGGGATAGCTCCTGTACCATGTGCAAGGGTACCCGTTAGCGGTTCTCTATGATACACATGTACTCAAGAACTTACAAAGTTGAGTGAGCATGAGGCCCTCATATTCAAGGGACATGAGATTGCCAACTTATATTTAAAATATACTCACCTTTGTACTTTAACCTTAATCATATCAAGATGCCTATGATAGGGGCAATGAGGGCTCAAAGCTAGTAAGTCATAATGTTTTGGAAGCTCTTTATGACTTGTAATCCCTGCCTCTAAGAAGGGACCTTTCTCCTTTATTCAAGATCTTAAATTTTTTTTATTTATTTTTAAGTATTATTTTCATTTTTTATAAAATTCCACAAAGTATTAAATGTCTTCGAATATTTGTTTCAAGTTTTATTTGAAAAAATAAGATAGTATATTTATAAAGTAGTAGTTTTATTTTCTATACAAGAATGATTTATTTATTTATTTTGAGGACCTATCCTTGTTTTATTAAATTTCATTCAGGATTCAATGGTGTTAATATTTATTTGCATTTTATTTAACTTAAATAAGTAATGTTATATTTCCTATGTATATAATATTTTTGCGATCATTTTCATATATTGTATATATTTTTAGGATTTTTTCTATATTTTTTAAAGTTTAAAATATTTATGGGGTCATTTTGGTAATTTTACTTTTTTCTTTTCTATTTAGTTAGATCTTGGGACTGTCCTGCTGGGCTGGCCCGACCGAACCCAATGGGTCTGGTTCAAACCCACCCAGTCACCACTAGACCGACCCACCGGCCTAGTGCGCGCTCTCTCTCTCTCGAGCTCGTTCAACCTCCCTCGCTCGTTTCTCTCTCTAGCGACCGGGAGTTGCCTTGCCGCCTTCGCTCGATTCCAGCTATCTTTGACCTTCCCGGTCGCCGCCGTGGTGCAGGGTGATGAAGTCGATGATGTTGTGTCGTTCCGTCCTCTTCAATTCATCGCTTCGCCGTTTCCTTTGTATCGCCCTCGCCCTTACTCAGGGGGTTTCGCCTTTCCCAGAGACGGGATGTGACGGACGCACTGTCAGATTTGCCGGTGCCTTGGTGACAAGATGGTGTCGTGTTCCTTGCTATAGCGGCCTGATGGCGCCTGAGAGCGCTTTGTCGGGAAATCCCAAGAGCAAGGTGTGAGGCAGCACAACAGCAAGTCTTCCCTCAGTAAGAAACCAAGGTTATCGAACCAGTAGGAGGAAGGAAACGTCTCAAAGGTGTTGCAAGCAATGTGGAAACCTGCACAACACAAACTCAAGACTTTGCCCCAACGAATAGTGAGTTGTCAATCTCACCGGTTGCTGTAACAAAGGATTAACTATATGGTGTGGAAGGTGATGATGGTTTGTAGCAAGTAAACAGTAACAGTGGAAGATGTATCAATGGTAAAGATTGGACCCGGGTCCATAGTTCACTAGAGGCGTTATCCTTAGATAAACAAACATGGCATGCAGGGTAAAGAAATTACAGCAGGGCAATTGACAAGACTGAGCAAGGCATAACAATGCAATACTAGAGATCCTATGAGATTCGATTGGGCAATACAACAATATACATAGACCGCCATCCAACTACATCTATGACTAGAAGTCCACCTTCAGGTTATCATCTGAACCCCCTCCAGTATTAAGTTGCAAGCAACAGACAACTGCTTTAAGCAAAGTGTGTAAGGTAAACAATCCACTTGTTCCATGAACAAGAGACCGTTGTTTTCTCCCTAGTGGCAACATACATCTACAACCGAAGAGATTTATGTCACTTCCCTTGGAAGCTAGAGGCATGAACCCACTATCGAGCATAAATACCACCTCTTGGAGTCACTAGCAACTACTTGGCCAAGATAGCTACTAACAACGCAGAGTGCCGGGAAGAGCTTCAGATCCTCCCGATCTAGGGACGATGGTGCGGCGGCTACAGACGGTTTCGTGGAGTTTTGATCGGGTGCCTAGGGTTTTAGCATCGGGGGGACTTTATAGGCGAAGAGGCGAGGCAGGGGCCACCAGGGCGGCTCCATTCCCTATGTGTGGGGTGGGCCCACCCGCGCGGCCAGGGGTGTGCCCCCTGGTGAGCCTCCTCCGTCTCGTATTCTGGCTTCGTGTTGCCCACGGTAAAATATTGACTTTGGATTTTGTCCCGTCCAATTCCAAGAATATTAATTTTCTGCCTTTCTGTAACCAAAAACAGAAAAAAAACAGGCAACTGGAACTATGGCAACTTGTTAATAGGCTAGTTCTAGAAAACATATAAAAACACCTCAAAGTGTAGACAAAGCAAAACAAAGTAGATACTAAACAAGCATGGAACATACAAAATTATAGATACGTTTCCGACATATCAAGCATCCCCAAGCTTAACTCCTGCTCGTCCTCGAGTAGGTAAGTGATAAAATAATAATTTTTGAGGTGACATGCACCATCAAAACCAAGATCAAACCATTTGCAAGCATTGAAAGCTGGGATCAAAGAACTCTAAACATGTGCATTAAAGATGGAGTTTTAACAATATGACAAAGTAACTATGCATGCAACATGAAAGGCTACAAACAAAGTTCATGAATAACATGCATTGAAAAACGTTTGTTTGTTTCACATACAGAAAACATGGCATAGTGGCATTCATATTATCCCTCATGGAGTAGCAAATAGATGCATATGACACCTTCAAAGTTCATAAGAGTGACTAGATACAAATAGCACAAGAACAAGCAATATCAACAATATGCATCAATCAATAAGTTTTTGGACACTGCACATAGAACTAAGAATGACACCTATGCTCTCTTAATAGTGCCTAAAGGATATAAGTTGGAGACTCAATATAATAGTGGAAGAAAGGCCCTTCATAAAGGGAAGCAGGGATTTCAAGTTTCAAAAAGAGCTTCCAAAAATTATGGTACTTGTTAGCTTTTAGCCCTCATTGCCCCTATCATAAGCATCTTGAAGTGATTAAGGTTAAAGTGAACAAACTATGGAGTATATGCTTGACAAAGTATAAGTTGGCAATCGCATGCCCCTTGAATACGAGGGACACACCTCATGCTACTCAACTTCAGTAACCTGTAAGTTCTTGTCATAGTAAGTACATGTGTATCATAGAGAACCACCAACGGGGTACCCTTGCACATGGTACATGAGCTATCCCATAACTAAAATGATAAGGCAAGCAGACAATGAGCATCTCAGCGATCTTTTTATTTACTATGTACATAGCTTTTTATTGAGGATGCTTCACAGAATGCTCATTATGGTGATGCTGCAAGTTTCCACCATGATTAGGCATGGCTTAGGCTAGCGGCCCAGGCATTTCTCTAACACAAAATAAATAACTCTATGGACTTACAAACTCCCTCTTTATTTCACACCGGTGACATCCATAGACAAAAGAGCATGATATTAACTGTGTACAAAGTACAAGTGTAATGTTGAAAACATTCCCCATGACAACATGGTTCTGCTAATTCCAACGTATAAGTGCAAGCATATGCAGCATAGATGACACAATGGTTCAAGTTTATTAGGGGCAAGGAATATAAAGTGTGCCATCAAGTTTGTGAGGGCTTTAATCATTAAGTTTTCACATAACAAAATACTTTTTAATTGGAAGATAGGTGAAAACAAGAATATACTTGGAATGGTGTAACACACCATGCATAGGAATTTATAGTGGACACTTTGGAATAACTTGGTTTCTTGGGAGTTGGAAGCATGAGTAGAGCTTACTCATACAAGTGGAGGCTAGCAAAAGACTGGGAGCAACTAACTAAGAGAGCAATAATAGCCATAATCATGAAGAGCGACAAAACATTACTAACCAAAGCATAGAGTGGTACTACAAGTCAAGGACTAAATGCTCATAGAGGCTATGGTGACTTGTTCATAGTAATAACATGGTGTGAGCATGTGCCAAGTCAACCCAAACAAAACATCAAACGAGAATACCACAATACTATGATTTTGTATGCTAAAAGAACGCATGATTCTTTCAAGGCACACTAAGCAATCCCAATTTTTTGGAACAAGACATGCTACAACAATAATCACTAAGCATAAGGTCAAAACAACACCTATCATGTCATGCTAAAGTCTAAGTCACAGTCAATGCAAGCTCCTCTTGCACTTTCAAGCAAGAACTTTCTACTCCTTTCCAACACCAATCAACTTATTTGAACCAACACAACAAGAACGGGGGTCCAAACTAATTTATTCAAGTAAACTAAACAACTAATCAAAGAAAACGAAAACTAAGACGCTCCACAAACAACACAACAGTGCATGAAATAATAAAAACGAAGTGTTTAGAAAGACCTGAGCTTTTTATTGATGAAGAAGGGGATGCCTTGGGTATCCCCAAGCTTTGACGCTTGTATCTCTTGGATATTTCTTGGGGTGACACCGGGGTGCCATCCCCAAGATTAAGCTTCTGCCCATTCGTCAACTCATTACATCATTCTCTCTCTACACCTGAAATTCTTCCTTCGTACAAAACTTCACACAATCTTCATTAGCAACATTAGTGTATTCAAAAGATAATAGACCCTTGGGTTTAGCTTTGGAACAGCAAAAAATTTCACTAAAAACACCAGCTACTGTAGCAACTCCTTCAAAAATCTCAATTTCCCCAAAATAACCCAAAAATGAATCAATAAGAAGGAGATGCAATTAATGGCAGAAATCTGTCAAAACAGACCAGCAAGTAGAAACCAATTTTTTCAAAAATCTTATGTTGCTCAAATCAAAAAGTGTTTAACTTACGAAAGTTAGCTAACATACTGGGGGATTTATTCGTACATTTTCAGGTCAATTCGACTTACATAGACTCCTCACAAATATTTATGGTGGAAGACATAAATCTGTTTTGGGACAGCAACTCCCCAAATCTTATTTCCCTCTCATTTGAGGTCATTCTTGGCACAAAAAGCAAACAAAAGGGATAAGAAGAGGTTATTACTGAAGTAATAACTTCCAAAACTCAAGAAAACTCTTGGGTTATCTCCCAACAAGTACTTTTTTTAACGCCTTGAAGTTAGGCTTGATAGTTTGAGAAGATGCTCACATAAGAAATATGAATTGAAGTAAAAGAGAGCATCAAGAAGCAAATTCAAAACAAATTAAAGTCTAACCCACTTCCTATGCATAGGAATTTTGTAAGAAAATAAATTCACAAAGAACAAAGTGACATCATAGGAAGATAAAACAAGAGTAACTTCAAAACTTTCAGCACATAGAGAGGTGTTTTAGTACCATGAAAACTTATATAACCATATTTTCCTCTCTCATAATAATTTTCAGTAGCCTCATGAATAAACTCAACAATATAACTATCACATAAAGCAGGCTTTTCATGATCTACAGACACATAATTTCTATCAAGCTCAAAAATAGTGGGATTAAAACCTTCACACGTTTTACCCAAAGTAGATATTTCAAAAGGATCCACAGGAACATAACATTCATCCTCCTTTGGTAAGCATGGGGGACAATCAAATAATATAAGGGATAAATAGTTACTCTCATTAGATGGTAGGCATGGGTAGATAATCCATTCTTCCTACTTCTGTTCATCACTCTCCTCCTCTTTTTCATCTAATGAGCTTCCAGTTTTAACAATTTCTTCTTCCATAGGCTCCTGCAAGGCATTAGTCTCTTCCATTTGTGGAAAACATCTATTAAAATATTCAAGAATATAGCCATTTTCTTCCTTGTAATTATCATAGCAAAATTTAAGTATCTCATAAACCTCATATTTATAAGGTGCATCATCAGTATTTTCAAGCAAACTGGCAAGTTCAAATGCACCCTTGGAGGCAATAAATTCTTCAATTTGTTCCACGTCATAAAAGTCATAATTTCCTTTAACATAAGAGGATATGGTAACATTATCATTATACTCACATTGAAAAGGGAGGTGTTTATACCTCCTATAGCAACAAGCTTTACCAAAGCAATAAGTAACATTATAAGTAGAGAACACCTCTCTAGCAATAGTATTCAATTTATCAATTTGTTCCCATAGGTGTTTACCTTTTTTTGACAAATGGTGTTCCTTATAATAATTCTTTTGTTCTCCCGTGAACCCACCTTGCCAATAAGAACTAGTTTCAAAGAAACCATCCATTGATAGAAAGCATGACCAAGCAAGGCAATAACAGACCAGCAACTAGAGAAGGAACTAAGTTTTTTGTGTTTTTTATAAGAGAGAGCAAACCAAACTAAACTATTTTTTTGAGTTTTTGATAAAAAGAGACAAACAAAACCAAGAAAATGAAACTAAGCAAACTAAAAACAAAGTAAAGAGAAAGGTTGAGGATGACTCCCCTTGTGAAGACGTCCTTAGCCTCCCTGGTAATGGCGCCAGAAAACTTGTTGATGGCGCCTGAGAGCGCTTTGTCGGGAAACCGCAAGAGCAAGGTGTGAAGCAGCACATTAGCAAGTCTTCCCTCAGTAAGAAACCAAGGTTATCGAACCAGTAGGAGGAAGTAAACGTCTCAAAGGTGTTGCAAGCAACGTGGAAACCTGCACAACACAAACTCAAGACTTTACCCCAACGAACAGTGAGGTTGTCAATCTCACCGGTTGCTTTAACAAAGGATTAACTGTATGGTGTGGAAGGTGATGATGGTTTGCAAATGTGATAAAGATGGAAGATGTATCAATGGTAAAGATTGGACCGGGGTCCATAGTTCACTAGAGGTGTTCTACTTAGATAAACAAACATGGCATGCAGGGTAAACAAATTACAGCGGGGCAATTGACAAGACTGAGCAAGGCATAACAATGCAATACTAGACAAAAAGATCCTATGAGATTCGATTGGGAAACACAACAATATACATAGACCTCCATCCAACTGCATTTATGACTAGAAGTCTACGTTCAGGTTATCATCTGAACCCCCTCTAGTATTAAGTTGCAAGCAACAGAAAACTGCTTTAAGCAAAGTGTATAAGGTAAACAATCCACTTGTTCCATGAACAAGAGACCATTGTTTTCTCCCTAGTGGCAACAACACATCTACAACCGAAGAGATTTCTATCACTTTCCTTGGAAACTAGAGGCATGAACCCACTATCGAGCATAAATACCCCCTCTTGGAGTCACTAGCAACTATTTGGCCAAGATAGCTACTAACAACAAAGAGCATGCAAGATCACAAACAACACAGACATGATAGAATCAAATAGACAAAACCATTAATCAATCTGACATAGTAATCTCAATATCCATCGGATCCCCGCAAACACAACATGCATGATTACAAATAGATTAGATCTTGATCATGAACAGAGCTCACAAGATCTATACATGAAATCACAAGGAGGAGATACAACCATCTAGCTACTATATGGACCCGTAGTCCAAGGTGGAATTACTCACGCTTCATACCGGAGGCTGGCATGATGAAGAAGAAGGCCTCCGGGATGATCTCCCCTCCGGCAGAGTGCCGGGAAGAGCTTCAGATCCCCCCGATCTAGGGACGATGGTGGCGGCGGCTATAGATGGTTTCGTGGAGTTTTGATCGGGTGCCTAGGGTTTTGGCATTAGGGGACTTTATAGGCGAAGAGGCGAGGCAGGGGGGCCACCAGGGCGGCTGCACCCCCTAGGCGCGGGGTGGGCCCACCCGTGCGGCCAGGGGTGTGGTCCCCTGGTGAGCCACCTCGTCTCGTATTCTGGCTTCGTGTTGCCCACGGTAAAATATTGACTTTGGCTTTTGTCCCGTCCAATTCCAAGAATATTGATTTTCTGCCTTTCTGAAACCAAAAACAGAAGAAAACAGGCAACTGGCACTGTGGCAACCTGCTAATAGGTTAGTTCCAGAAAATATATAAAAACACCTCAAAGTGTAGACAAATCAAAGCAAAGTAGATACTAAACAAGCATGGAACATCAAAAAATATAGATACGTTTCCGACGTATCACGACCATAAACGCGGCTTGGTGCGGGTGCAGCGCCCTCTATGTGCTTCCCGTGCCACCGTGTTCTTTCTCGACGTTGGCCACTGCTTCCTCTTCACACCTTAGCGAGTATCTCGGGTAAGTGGTGGTCTTCCTCTTCCTCTCTTTATTCCTCCTGGAGTTCATCTCTATGGACATCGATTTCTTCTAGAGAGTACTATGGCTTGTTCTAGGGTTCCCCTTACTACTGAAATTATCTATGGCTAGTGGTTAAATTGAATTGGGTTAAATAATTTTCTGGTTTTCCATTTATGTGTTGGCCTCTGGCTTGCTAATGGCTGATGATGCTCAGTAGTATTGCTAGTTATGTGGTAGTTGATTAACTTGTTGTGGTTGATATGATGGCTCATATATTGTATTTAACCTATGACTTATGTGATGTTGGTGGTAATTTACTTCCTGGAGTTATGCTTAAGATATGTGATTTAGTACGTAAGGACTTGATATCCTTCGTGTTAGTGGTGAAAAGGTGGTGTGGTTATTAGGAGTGATGCCTAATATACATGGTGGCTTTATGGTTTTATATGTTGTTTAAATACTAATGAATCTCGTATATGATTTCTAGTCCTAGGACTAGATAGATGACATGGACCTCATACTTGTGAACCAGAGCTTAAAACAGTGATTCATTCTTTGTGGTTAGCTATTTTGTTGTAGCTAACCTGTGATAAATAACTTGTATAAATGATTCCTAAAACTATTAGGAAGATGATTTAAATATTCCTTTCATGGAAGCTTATATTTATAGAGAAATGTCTCTCATTTATTGGTATTACTGAGGTGTTACCCATAACTGGGATGTGCCAAGTAATAACCACACAATGAACTTGTTCTAGTTCATGTGATGTGGCTAGTTGGCTCCAGATTAGGTCTGTAGTGCAAAAGTTGAGACCTAATCTGTGTATTTAAAATAAGAACATATTCTTCTAGTGGCTAATAAGAATATCCTACGATGAGATATTCACCCCATCTGGGTGTTCCTCTGAGGAAATATTGAATGAAAAGTTATTTATATAACTCACCAACCAAATGATTACCTTAATTATTATGAGACTATCTCGTGGTTCTGAATCACATGGTACAATTGATTTGTCTAGACATGGAATATGGATTAAGTTCATGACAACAAAAGTAAAAATTAAATGATCTCTGTTTCTTTAACTAGAGAAATGATTTATAGGAACTTTAAATATTAGGAAGAACCAAGCTACTATTGCTAGTTTATTTTGGTGGCTTACCAGTGGTATTGTGTTACGGATATTCTACACTGATGTTGCCACTACAATGGAAAGCTTTTACTGTTGTTAATTAAGTAGTGCCTCATGTTTGATGTATAACCTTACTATGGTGCCTCCAAGGAGTGTGCACAATAGAGGTTCTTGGTGGCATGATATGTTACTGCAATAATTGACAAACCATTAACCTTTGGCTGCCAATGATGCAAAAGTTGAGGCTTAACTTTATATAAGAACATATTTTTGTACTTGATTTCTTGACCTAGCCTATGATGCAAAGTCTAAGGCATATTTTGGATAAGGACAAATATTCATGTTGGCTTTAAACCTCTATGATGAACCTTGCATGGCACTTCCATGTAAGTCTAAGAGAATCTCTCCATCCAATCCTCCTAGATAAAAATCTAGTGGAAGGGTAGATGGAGCTGGTTGGTGTGTATTATTTTCCTTATATTCCCATGTCTGTATGCAAGATATAAGAACAAATGTTGCATGATCTAATGGGCATTTCTAGTGATTTTTACCTGATGTTGGTGAGTGATCTATGGTCTGCTGGAGATCTTGGCCTATTACTATTGCTTCTTTATCATATAGCTTCTCACATGAGGATGTTTGATCTTTTCCACCCCTTCTTGTGCTCCTGGTGTTGCTCCTTCTGCCTACTAGATGCTTCTTGCTATATGATCATGTTGGCTGAAATTTCTAGCTGCCTTGTTGAGAAATCTGGTGTGTGGATGGACCAGAGACAAGATAGTGATGTTTCTTGGTTATGTGAAAGAAGTGGAGCTAAGGATATGGTTTGAGAAGTGTTGTGAAAAAAATATGGAAGTGGGTGTGTGTTATACTGTGTTGTGGATGTGCTCTCTATTTGCTCTTCCTGGAGCTGTCTTGCCGTGTCGACAGCACAACTGATGTATGCGGTGTGTGAGCTGCTTACTGGTGGGACCCTCCTAGGGTTCAAGTTTCACTGTAAAGATCTTTTGAGGTGGAGAGCAACTCGGCTGGTTTGGTATTAAACTATTCTGATTATTTCTTTGTACTACAAATGGTGAAACTTGCCCCAGGCCAGTGATGCATGAGTCTGAGGCCAAATCTTGGATAAGAACATATTCGTAAATGGCCCATTTTCCTTTAATATTGAGTGATGATATATAGCTTAGCATTACTAAGCTGATTCTGAGAGTATCACTAACCCCCGAAACTAACCCTTTATTTTATCTTTATTCTTTTTGTTTTGCAGGAACAAAGATACTGATAGAAGATCAAATAAGACTAGATTACGAAGTATCCAGTAATTAGTTTAGATTTTCTTTTTATTACTTTTTGTAATTTCATTTCTTTTCTTTTCTTTGTAGAGAATAATGCAATATCTACATCTTATTCAATAAAGTTTATTTTTCTTTTACAATTATTTCTATAATATAATCTTTTATTTATTACATTCTATTTGTTCATCTGTTATATGATTAAATGTTTTTGTGTTAAAATTTTACTTTATTGTTATTCTTTACAACACTGTTATCACATATGTTTATACTTTTAAGACATAAGGACTATTCTTTAAGTATTTTGATTATTTTCGTTCTCTTGTATTATTCCTTTCTCTTTGTATAAGTGTAGGAACATTGTAATATATGTTTTAATGTAAATAACTATTCATTTATCCTTTTATTTATATTAATTAATTTATTATTTATTTATTGCAATTTCATATCTCTTTATCCAATAATTTCCATTACATTACCCTTAAGTATTTAAATCTTCCATAATTTACTTTTTAAATTTTCTAAATTCATTTAAATTCAATTTTGAAATTCAAATACATGTTTCAATAACTTCTCTCCTTAAGCAAAGAATTCTACAAAGGTCATGTCGAAATCTATCGCAATTGCGCTGACGTTTCCATCATAGCAAGAGAGACCTCAATCACTCTGTAGCCCTTTAGCTTTGCGTGAAAATTTCCGGATTTTCTTATGCATGAATGCAATGCACACACATGTATCCCCTCTATTTATAGATGCTAATGTTGGGATGCTACAATTGGCGCCTTCTTCAAGTCCTATTGGGAAATTATCAAGGAAGATGTCATCCAAGCAATTACTCATATGTCAAAGCTCCACGGAGGGTGTGTAAATCTCATAAACTCTGCCAACATAATCCTTATCCCAAAGAAAACGGACGCGGTGTCTGTAGGTGATTACAAGCCCATCAGCCTCACCCATAGCTTGTCGAAGATCTTCTCCAAGGTCCTCGCAAATCGTCTTGCGCCTATTCTCCCTGACATTGTCTCCAACTGCAAGAGTGCCTTCATGAAAAACAGAAGCATACATGAAAACTTCTTGCACGTGCAAAATCTCATCAAAGAGCTCCACTCCTCTAAGATCCCGAGCCTTTTTATCAAACTGGATATCTCCAAAGCTTTTGATTCTGTGGGATGGGCATATTTAATCAAGGTGATGACAACCATTGGCTTCGGACAACTCTGGCACGACTAGGTGTGTCTCTCGATTGCTACAGGTTCTTCGAGAGTCCTCCTTAATGGTGACCCTGGCCCTTCCTTCTGGCATGCTCGTGGTCCGAGGTAAGGTGAGCGTGATCCCCAATGTTGTTCATCCTCGCCATCGACCCCTTACAATGAATTATCGCCAAGGCTACTAAGAGTGGGATTCTAAGCCCTATAAGATCTTGGTCGATTACCCGCAGGATCTCCCTCTATGCCGATGATGCTGGAATCTTCGTGAACCCAATAAAAGAGGAACTCCAGGCCATGTCTACCATTCTGGACTGTTTTGGGAAAACCGTTGGCCTCATTATAAACATGTCCAAGACGGAGGTCTTCCCGATGAGATGCGACTAAATCAACCTTGAATACATTCTCTACAGTTTCCCTGCCAAGATCGCATCATTTCCCGGTAATTATTTGGGCCTCCCTCTCCATTTCCGACGCCTCCGTAAATTAGACTTGCAACCTCTCATCGACAAGATTGTCAGAAAGCTCCCAGGATGGATGGGCAAAAACCTCGCACGCCCCGAAAGAATCACTATTGCAAAGACGGTGCTCATGGCCACTCTAGTCTTCCATTCCACTGCTACTACTCTATCCAAGTGGGCTTATAAGAAGATAATAATGATTGTTAGGAACTTTGTTTGGGCTGGAGAGGAAGGGGAGCACGCTGGGTCAACTGGAAGACTATTTGTAGACCCAAGAATTTGGGAAGCTTTGGAATGCCTGATTTGGAACGCACTAGAAAAGCCCTCGGGCTTAGATGGCCATGGCTTCAATGGAAAGTCCCGCATCGCAGCTGGACTGGATCAAAGCTACCTTGCGACAACGCTTATATGGCCCTCTTCCGAGCTTCCATGAAGATCACAATCGTTGATAGGGAGACCGCTTCCTTCTGGCACAACAACTGGTGTCGTCTTGTCCCTCTCAAGCTTTGGGCACCCGACCTATACAAATATCGCTTCTAGGAAAAATCAAAACTATCGCAAAAGAATTTAGACATAACAACTGGATTTGCTCCATTATTAGGCTTAACACTCCTATCCGACTCGCCCAATACCTTCAGGTTTCGCTCAAGAAACCATTCTGAATCCTCAACATCCGGACTCCATCATATGGACTCTCACTGCGGACGGATCATACAGTGCTCGCTCGGCTTATCAAGTGCAACATTCTGGCTGTTTCCCTAAATTCAAGGCCCAAAAGATCTGGAGCGCACTTGCTAAACCTAAGTGCAAACTTTTCTCCTGGTTGTGCCTGCATGAGAAATTACTTACTGCGGATAACTTAGCCATCAAGGGGTGGCCCCATGACCCTACATGCATGCTTTGTCGAAATGCCCCTTAAACGGCCGCCCACCTCTTCAAAGATTGCCCTTTCACTATGGCAGTCTGGAACACCATTCAAAGCTGGGAAAATGATGCTACTAGAAATTACGGGCATGGCTTCCCTTCCACTTCGGAATGGTGTGATGACCTAATTGATGGAAAACCCCAAAAATAGCAACGTCGCCTAAGTGGCCGCCTTCTCTACATTCAGTGGAATGTCTGGAAAGAAAGGAACTGCAGAATCTTCATAGGACGACGACTAACTTAGGTTGAGGTAGCCGTGTTTGCTAGAGAGGACATCCTTCAAAGAGAATGCGCCTTTGTGAAGGAAATATGCCCGAGAGGCAATAATAAAGTGTTTATTATCGTATTCCTTATTTATGATAAATGTTTATTTTACATGCTATAATTGTATTAATACGGAATCGTTAATACATGTGTGTTTAATAAACAAAAAGGAAGTTCCTAGTTATGCCTCTCTTATAAACTAGCTCGTTGATTAACATGATGATCAAAGGTTTCCTGATCATGGACATTGGATGTTGTTAATAACGAGGTCACAACATTAATGTAATGGTGTGATGAACATTCATCCGAAGTATAGCATTACGATCAAAGTCATTGAGTTTATATTGCTATAAAAACTTACGAAGTGATCCTAATCCTTAGACCATGAGATCATGTCAATCACTAACACTGAAAGAGTTTCTTGATAACATCAAACGTCACACCGTAACAGGGTGATTATAAAGATGGGTTCAGAACTACTAAAGTGTTATGTTGAGGCCCATGGATCGAGAGTGCAATTTGTTCATCCCGATGACGGATAGATATGCTCTGGGCCCTCTCGGTGATATCACATTGATTAGCTTGCAAGCAAGTGATTTGATCACTAGAATGTTATATCACGGGAACGAGAAAAGAGTGCATGTCAGTAACGAGATCAAACTAGGTATGGAGATACCGATGATCGAATCTTGGACATGTAATATATCGCGAATCAAAAGGATTAAGATACTAGCGTAAAAGGTTCTCGCGATCACAAGAAAGTCATCGCTGAATGTGTGGGAGTCAGTATGGGTCTCCAGATCCCGCTTCTGATTATTGATCCGAGAGGGGTCTTGATCATGTCCGCATTATTCGCGAACCGTAGGGTGACACACTTAAGAGACACCGACATCCATTTGGAGCAAAAGTTTCATGCCGGAAAGAATAACAAGCGCATGAATTTATTTCACTAGATACCGAAACGGGTTTTCGGGTGAAATTGCAGAAAGTGTTTCTGCATGTGAAATGAAATACTATAAAGGGGTTATATGTGAATGTTTGTCATTAAATTAATTGACAAAATTCTGAATAAATAAAAGGAGTTTTATTTAATGAGAGTTTGCATTAAATTTGGTGGAAATTTAATGGGAATTTGAGTGGGTTTTTGAGTGGAGGAAATTGAAAGCCATTTGAGTGAGTGGAGTGTCCACCCACATGAATGAGGAAGAGGTGGGGGCATCCCCATGGCTGGGCGCCATGCCCCTTGGGTGCCCCTCTCTCATCCTCTCAAAGCACACCTCCTCGTGAAGGATCTCTCTCCCCCTCTAGTATTTATCCCCATGGTCTCGGACTAGCGAGATACATGTTCTCGGTGGCTTTTCAGCAAGAAAAGAGTTGTGCTTCCGCTGCATTGCTGGAGCGAGGAGGCGGAGGTTGCTCGGTGCCAGACGAGGGTGCGTGTGTGCGCCAGCTGATTTCTTGGCGCTAGGACTTCCTCTCGATCTTGAGGTCGACAAGAGATCGTCTACATCAACCACGAGTTTGGACTCGTTAAGCTTTGTCGGTCTTCAAGGGTATTTTCTCTACGGATGTATATCTGCCCGTTGCTTGTATCTAGTAGATAGATCTTGGTACATAGTTGTTCCCATCGTAGGAATTTTTTTGTTTTCTATGTTGCGAACCCTACAGTGGTATCAGAGCCGGATCTATGCGTAGATGCTTTGTACGGGTAGTACACATATGAGTATGTGGGCGATTATGATCATTTTATTACTTCTTAGTTGTACTTTGGATATTGGTGGCATAGTGGGATGAAGCGGCCCGGACAAACTTTACATGTCCTCGCACATGAGACATGTTCCACACTTGACATGCAACTAGTTTTGCATAAGTGGCTAGCGGGTGTCTGTCTCTCCTACCGTAGTCAATATCTAATTTGAAACGAGTTGTCAACAATTTGGTTATCCTCATTGTGGTTCATGTTCGTAGGTATGAATGGTTCTATCTTCGAAAGCCCTAAGCCACGTAAAACTTGCAATGGATAAATTAGAGGCGTCTAGTTTAGATTGTTGCTGGGCTAGTGTTATGATATGGTGATGTTGTAAGTAGAAGTATGAGATGATACTCTTACAACACACATAGCATGTAAGTTCCATAGACCTTGGCCTTACACATAAAGGTATGATAGCGATCATACCACGATGCACATGATGGAGATCATATGCGGGAACCATATCATTTCACTTATAAACATGTGATGTTTAATTGCATATTATATTGCTTGTTTGGCGTTTTATTAGCATAATAAGATGATCCCTCATTTAGATATCAAGATAAGAATGTGTTCTTCCTTAAGTATGCACCGACAATGTTTCGTCGCTTCAAGACATCACGTGATGATCGGGTGTACTTGAATCCACGAGCATATCTCGGGTGTAAGACAGTTACACACGTGAATACTAAGGTTCTTACTTGGCGAGCCTAGCATGTACATACATGGCCTCGGAACACGAACCGAAAGGTTAAGCATGAGTCATATGTTTTGATATGATGACCATATGGATGCTCATCTTTGAAGCTACACCGACTCACGTGATGATCGGACTTGGTGAAGTGGATTTGGTTCATGTAATCACCAAAAAGACACGAGGGATGTCGTTTTTGAGTGGGAGTTCATTTCTAATTTGGATTAGTATAACTCAATTTATTATAAATTAAATCAAAGTGAATTTGCATAATTTTTTGTAGTCATTGGCATTCGTTCACCACTTTATGCTTAGTTGTAATTGAGATAATAGAACTATAGAATTCTGGATATTTACTTTACGAACTGGTATCGTATTGTGTTGAGTGTCAATCTAAAAGTTTAAAGTCCTATTGCAAACTTTCAGCAAACTCTGTTTACTCCGTGAAATTTAACAATTGGTATTAAATCAAGAGTAACAATTCCAGTGTTAGTATCTTAAGTATCATGTTTGCCTCCATGATTCTTGATTTAAATATCATGTTTATCTATGAGCTGAAAGAATTGTTTCAGAAACCATCATGTGTGACAGATATAACGATATCTGAAACAATGTTTTGGTTGCAATATGATAGAGTATAATGTATGTTCTCATATTGGATGAGAATTTGCAAAGGCTGGAGATGCTAGACATCCTAATCATCCAAAAGGGTTTTGGAAAGTGACATTATACTCATGATTCGCCTTTATAAGCTATAGTAGCTTGAACATGAAAGTCGTCATGATAAGGATGAATAGAAGATGTATGTAAAGTGTTTACTACACTAAAAGATTACTAAAGAATGGATTTTGAAAGAACGTCGATCATTTGATGATGGTGATCTACTTCAAAGTGCTAGTCCAAAGGTATTATTATTTGAATATACACGCTTTGGACTATGTGTCATGTAGATGGCGCCGCTATTGATGTTGATAGATTCTTTTAAAAAGGAAAAAGGAAATGCTGAAAGTGAATCTATAAAATATATTTGGCAAAAAATAAAAGATTGGAAATATCCAATTTAGGTATATAGATGATATACATGTTATGGTTGTATTATTTGCTTGTTAAACAATGTGGTTCTTAGGTATTGGATATCGAATTGGTTGGTATGAAATTTCATACAGAACGACGCAATTCATGAACCATAATGGCCTAAGTAACTAGCAAGCAAATATGTGATGATGTTCATCGAAAACAAACAAACCGTTGTTTGTATTTCTCGTTGACATCAAAGCTTGACTTCAAGATTTGTTTTAATAATTGTTATTTAAATCAGGTATTATGAGAACAAAGGTTGTTCAAATAATTACCGTATTCCATTTAATATGGATGATTTACAAATCTAGTTGGAGAAATCACATCCATAAAGCTAATGCTAAAATGTCGCAAGACAAATGATTGAAAAATCACTTACGAAGTGACATCGCCGTTTAAATTATATTGGAAAGAAAACATGAAGAAACTCCATATGCATGGATTTTTGGAGTCTTTGATTTGATCAAGTGACGCTTGTAAGATTTTCCTCGGGATAATTAAAACTTTGTTCAAAGGCCAAAGAAGAACGATCGACTAAAATATTGGAATTTATACATATCGATGTATGTAGTCCATTATGTGTAGTCATAAGCGATGAATTTCAACTTCATATGCTTTCTCCGGAAATTTGAGTGACTGTTCACTTAATGAGAAAGAAGTGTGAAATATTTGAAAACATTCAAAGACTTTCAAGATGAAGTGAAGTGAAAATCATTGTGACAAGAAAATAAATGGTTTATGATTTTATCATAAGGGATTTATTTGAGTTACAAGTGTAACAAGAAAACAAATGAATTATGATTTTATCATAAAGGGATTTATTTGAGTTGCAAGTTTAGCAAAACACCTAGCTTTACATCTCCCGAAACATCATAGGAGTATGGAGTGTTTGAGATTTGTAATGAAACCTTGTTTGACATGGTTGGATCAAAGGTGTTATTTATAAAACTGCCATTATATTTTAAAAGATTAAAAGCTTTAGAGACTACCGCTTTTACACTGAAAAGAGCTCCATCTAGATCCGTTGAAATGACACCATGGAAGTTATGGTTTGGGGTAAAACCCAAATTGTCATTTCTTAAATTTTGGTATGCTAAACATAAGTAAGATGTTTACAACCAAAGTCAGATGAGCATGTCTTTATAGGTTATTTCAAACAACAATTGGTTATTCCTCCATAACACCGAGGACAAAAGGGTTTGTCACTTGAAATGTGAAGTTTCTTGAAAAAGGAATTTTTTACAAAAGTTAAGTGGGAGGACAATAGAACTTTGATAAGGTTAACGAACCTTAGCTAAATGTGCTGAGTTGCACAGCACCGGAAATCGTTTCGGAGGCTGCCATTATGCTCATAGCTTATGTGCCTCAAAGGTTGCGGTCACGGAGATCTAAGTTCTTATTGAACCAAGTCGGTCGGATAAACAATCAAATGCTAAGATTTGAGAGTAAATCATTATTGTTTGACAATTATGAACTGACTACATGCAAAGAAGCAATGATGGGCCCTGACTCCGTCAAATGGCTTAAAGCCATAAAATCCGTGATAGTTCCATACACGAGAAATCAAGTTTTGAACTTGGAAGACCCTCCGGAAAGGTGTAAAACCCTATCGGTCGTATTTGGATCTATAAATAAACAGACATGGATGTTTCACATCTATGAAATAGTTGACATGTCGGTAAAGTTTTTACGACAATGTTCAAGGAGTTGACTATGACAATATTTAACCTTTCATAGCGATATTTAGTCTGGACGGATTAAAGTAGCAACCACTACATATAATTTGGTATATGGTAGATGACTAAACAAAACAAAGTTCTTCTAATAGAATGGTTACCTAGGACGTGTACATGACACGATCCAAAGGGTTTTGTTAATTCAAAGGATGCTAAAAGGGCATGCAAACTTCAATGGTTGAAGTAAGAATCGCGGAGTTAGAATCTTCACCGTGATGAACAAGGAGTTTTCATCAGGAGACGATGAAGATGCTTGAATTTGCAAAAAATTAAGTGGAAGCGCTAAGACATATTTCTAATATATTATGTGGAGGACATCTTGTTGATTGGAAACGATATCTTTTATTGACAAAAGGTTAAGAATTTCATTTCAATGAAAGATTTACGCAAAACCCGAATATTTATCATGAATGTCTATAGTGGATAGACCATGACGCTAATATGGTTATGCCAAATGTACATATATGAGATATTGAAAGAGTTCAATATAAAAACGACAAGAAACGGTTCTTGTCGCATGGAAAAGAATTGAATCGGATTCAAGTGTATCGACACTTGATAAGTGAAACAAGATTCAAGTTCTTTGACACTTGATGGGTAAAGTCACAAGGATGTTTTGATCAATCATACCATGATATGTACACATCCAGATATGTCCTATGCTCTAAGTGTTATGAGCATATATCAGAATAAATCATAAAATGATCATTGGACGATAGTGAGGATATTCTTATGATCTTTTGGAAGAACTAAGAATATATTTGTGTGGAATAACCGAATGCAAATATCAGTCCATAGAGATTGTCATTAATTACCAAAATCACACATGGCGCATACATGCACTTTCAGATGGCCAAGCCAATCTTCTAGTTGGTTTATGGTCGACGGGACAAACAATGCACATGTCTTTGAAAATTATCCAGCGTTCTTCTTTGATGACTGTCCGAAAGAGCCGGAGGATCCCCTTTCTTCCTCTAGTAGATGCTTTGTATGAGTAGATATTCTTTAGTGGGCGTTGATTTTCTTGTTGCTACCCTCCCATGTGCACTTCTGGTTTTGTGGGATAGTCATATGCAGCGATCCCGACCAACTTTATAGTCTTCGTATCGAGACCAGTTATGTGCTTGACATGTAACTTGTATTGCATATGCAACCGACGTGTCAGTCGCTCTGACTATAGTTAAAACCATCTTTGCAACGAAAGGCTTGCAAGAGTTAATAAGCAACTTGCACTATCAACGTTGTGGCTTTGCGTAGATAAGACGGTTCTTATGCAATCCATAGAAGCCACGTAAAACATGCAAACAATAAGATCCATGAGCACACGATAACCTCTCCAATAAACTTAAACCAGATCTGATATTTTTTGCAACTGCCAAACATAGTGATGTTTTGGGGGAGAGAGGCAAACCCCACTGTCATTGATGCAAACGCCAAGGGCTGTAGCGTTTGCCCTACAACCTAAACGCCACGATGTATGGTGTTTGCAAAAAGTTCCTGTGAGAGGCTAGTTTGTATCGAAGTTTTCGAAAATAAATCAGGTTTATCCATTTTGCCCCCAGCCGGGTGTAAAAATCGAAGTTCCTGTGATGGGCCTCAAAATCTTCAACCAAGGTCTCAGTTGGGCCGAGATAGCGGGCAGGATTTATTCGGCTTCTCTGAGCCCATCCACCCACTCCCTCACTCTCTCTCTCGCTTCACTCCGGCGCGAAAACTCCGCCCAAATTTGTCCCGCCAGAGTCACCGAAACGGAACCAAAAAACAATCCGCGCGCCGTCCCGGCCTCCCGCCGTTCACAGAAACCCGCGGCAATTCACACACAAAACCAAACCCCGCCCCCGCCCGCCATTTCCCTCCCAAAAGCACCATATAACCAGCGCGCAGATCTCATCCCCACTCACAATCTCCAAAACATTTCCGCCGCCGCCGCCACCACCACCACCGCTCCCAACCCCGCAAGCGAAATCTTCTTCCGGAAGACAGCGGAATCCCATCGGACGGGAGACACATGGCCGCCGCCGCCGCCGCCATGTCGGTGACACCGGGCGCCGTGGCCTACGTCATGGCCAATCCGTCGCCGGCCTCGGCTGACGACGTGAAGGAGACCGTCGTGCAGGTCGTCGACCTCAAGCCCATCGGCTCCCGCTTCACGTGAGTACCCCATCCCTCTCGGTCCTTATCTCAGTATAATTCCTCGGAGTAGCAGACTGTTTGTGCACCTCGATTAGTTCCTTTAGCCTCACCACCCGTCCGGATCTCCGCGATTTCGCTCCTGTAACCGGCAGATCTGTTCTTCCCTGAGCCGATTCCTCTGTTTTGCCCTGCAGTTTCATGGCTAGCGACGGGAAGGCCAAGATCAAGGCGATTCTCTCCACCCACTTCGCCTCGGAGGTCCACTCCGGCAAACTCCAGAACCTCGGCCTCCTCCGCATCCTCAACTATGCCTGCAACGACATCCCAAACAAGCAGGACAAGTAAGTAAATCATCCACTTGGTTTCCGCCATTACTGCAGATCTGTATCATCCTTTGCTGAATATTGTGCTGCGCACGGTGCGCCGTAGGGTCTTGATCATCACCAAGTGCGAGGTCGTGTCCCCGGCGCTAGACGCCGAGATCAAGAGCGAGGTCAAGGTAGAAGAGGAACCTGCGGCTCTGTCCAAGCCTGCCTCGATTGTCCTGAAGCCGAGGCAGGATGTGAAGTCAGCGTCCCAGATTGTTAGCGAGCAGCGTGGAAAGTAAGTTCTTGGCTTCTTGCACATCCAGGTCCCTTTTTTTGAGAAATAATACGCGAGGAATTACTGCTGACTGTTATATTGTTTCTATGTCTGCAGTGCCGCTCCTGCTGCACGTTTGGCTATGACGAGACGTGTGCATCCTTTGATCTCTCTGAACCCCTACCAGGGTAACTGGGTCATCAAGGTTCGGGTCACCAGCAAAGGCAACCTGAGATCGTACAGAAATGCCCGTGGAGAAGGCCATGTCTTCAACGTAGAGCTCACTGATGAGGATGTAAGTTCCTCCTTAGTGATGTCAAATGCTCTGACGTGTGTACTTGTTGATTATGTGAGCTGACATTGTTGGACTTGTGTGTACAGGGCACCCAGATCCAGGCTACCATGTTCAATGAGGCTGCGAAGAAGTTCTACCCGGTGTTTGAGCTGGGGAAAGTTTACTACATCTCCAAGGGGTCCCTTAGAGTTGCCAACAAGCAGTTCAAGACTGTTCAGAATGACTATGAGATGACCCTGAATGAGAGTGCTGTTGTTGAAGAGGCTGAGGGTGAAACTTTCATTCCACCAGTGCAATACAACTTTGTCAAGATTGATATGCTAGGTCCATATGTTGGTGGCAGGGAGCTAGTAGGTGAGGCAGAATTTCTTTTAAGTTCAGTGAGCTATTTTAGTACCTTGTTGCATGCAGTCTGACTAATTTTACCCTCTGTTCCATATTTATCTGTAGATATCGTTGGTGTTGTTCAGAGCGTGTCACCTACTCTGAGTATCAGAAGAAAGATTGACAATGAGACAATCCCAAAGCGTGACATTGTTGTTGCAGATGACTCGTAAGCAGCAACTTGACTTACTTATGACTTAAAATGTGTGTTGATGGATTAAAATGTGGCATGTGCTGATTCACAGTTAATTTGATTGTAGGAACAAAACTGTTACTGTTACTCTTTGGAATGATCTTGCCACCACTGTTGGCGAAGAGCTCTTGGCCATTGTTGACTCTGCACCTATCATTGCAGTGAAGAGCCTGAAAGTATCTGACTTTCAAGGTATGTGCTTGTGATGCCTTTCCTATCTGTATTTTTCTGGATAGCAATGTGATCTAATTTGTACTAACAGCATGTTGATACATTTGTTTACCAGGTGTATCTGTCTCTACCGTGGGCAAAAGTACTCTTGTAATTAACCCTGAGTTGCCTGAGGCAGAAAAGCTCAAAGCCTGGTAATGCCCTGATGCCAAACACTGCTGGATTTTCATTAGCTCCAGACTTTTTTTTAATGCTAGGTCATGACCATATTTTTTAATACAGGTATGAGTCTGAAGGCAAGGGCACTTCCATGGCATCAGTTGGTGCAGGTATGGGTGCATCCAGTCCTGGTGGTGCGAGATCAATGTACTCTGACAGAGTTTTCCTGTCTCACATCACAAGTGACTCTGATTTGGGTCAGGACAAGGTAATATCTCAAAACAGTTCAAACTTCATGTGAATCTGAATAATGCAGTGTCTCGAACTTGCAGTCGTCCTAAGTAGACTGAACTGGTTTCTTTTGCAGCCTGTTTTCTTCAGCCTGCATGCCCACATCAGCCACATCAAGCCTGACCAGACCATGTGGTACCGTGCTTGCAACACCTGCAACAAGAAGGTGACTGAAGGAGTTGGATCAGGATACTGGTGCGAAGGGTGCCAGAAGAACTATGAGGAGTGCTCGTTGAGGTAGTTATATTTTGCAGCAGCGCACCATGTCTGCTACTGTTTATTGACTTGCGCACAGCCAAATCTAAGTGTCTGTTCATTGCTGCTCTTCAGGTACATCATGGTCATCAAGGTTTCTGACCCCACTGGTGAGGCCTGGCTTTCTCTCTTCAATGACCAAGCAGAGAGGATCGTTGGCTGCAGTGCAGATGATCTTGATCGGATCAGGAAAGAGGTAACACTTCAGCATAACAGAATTCTGTTAACAATGCAACATGGTTCTCTTTTGTAACCCCGTGTCTAACACTGGCAAATTCTGTTTGCAGGAGGGAGATGACAGGTTCCAGCTCAAGCTGAAAGAAGCTACCTGGGTTCCCCACCTGTTCCGTGTGAGTGTGGCGCAGAACGAGTACATGGGTGAGAAGAGGCAGAGGATCACCGTGAGGAGCGAGTCACCTGTTGACTTTGCTGCTGAAGCAAGGTACCAGCTTGAGGAGATCGCCAAGCTCTCTGCCTGCTAGAAGATGCAAGAGTATACGCCTGATCTCCTGAACGTGATTGCCGAGTCCACCCTCTGCTAGATGACGCCATGTTTTGCCCCAAGTTCCTCGAGCTGTACTGCTTCAGAAATGTCTTCCTGCCATACTGTTCCTGAGATGCAGTAGTAGCAACTTGTCCGTCTCTCCCCATCTTGGGTTATATGTGTAGATGTTTTATTCTGAAACTGGTTGATCTGCAAGTTGCTTGTGCAAATGATATGAACAGAAATCAGTGTTGCATCCTACTGGCTGATTTCAGTTTGCATTTGCTCCATTTGAAATCAGTGTACCTATTATGCTTTTGAAGCAAGTGCACCTCATGGCTTAACATGAAAGAACTATTAATACTTGTATCTATATGCTTGTGCCCATATGGTCTGCACCATTATCTGTTTCAGTAACAAAGATAATTTTACATTGTACTAGTAGGATCCATTATGGAACTAACAATTCCTTGTGCCCATGGTCTGCACCATCTGTTCCGGCAACCAAGAAAAGTTTACACTGTAGTAGGATCTACAATATGGACAAACAATGTACCCTATGGTAATCTCAACCATGATGTTCACTAACTTGTGACTGCTTCACTCCCTCTGTTTGGAAATATAAGATAAATATAAGATGTTATTTCCAAACAGAGGGAGTATATGGCAAGCTACTGGACTGAAGATTAAACAGGTTCCAACTTCCATCACTTGTGACTAGTAGGTAGTCTGGAAGCTGTGAAAATCCACCAACAACTAACACCAGTAGCTGTAATGTCTGGCTCATCATAGAATTTGCTAGGGCAGTCTGGTAAGATTCACCCTTATCTGCAAATATAATCAAATTTGCAGACACTTGGTCTCACACAATGAAAAAGGTACTCCCTCCGACCCATATTAGTTGACTTGGATTTGTCTAGATTTGAATGAATCTAGACACTATTTAGTATATAGGTTCATCCAAATTTTGACAAATTCAAGTCAAGTAATATGGGTCGGAGGGAGTAGCAAGAACAAGTACTGACCAGAACATTCTGACAATGATCAATCTGTTATGTTACTATTTAGTTGTTCATAGGAGCTATCTCCCACCATGTCTTATGTCTTTATGATAACAAGCACTGTAATTGCAGGGGTTCGTAGCATGGAAAACAAAAATTTTCTATCGCATACAAACAAACAAGCCAAGATCTATCTACTAGATTGTAGCAACGAGTCGATAGTGGAACTCACCCTCGAAGATTCCAAAGCGGTTAACGAGAGCAGATTCTCGTGGGTGATGTAGTCGTACTCTTTCCGATCTCAAGATCGCGTAGACGATCCTTCCAATTGCGCCATCGCGTTCGGCAATGGTCACACGCTCGGATTGACGTAAGACCTTCCTCTCCTTGTTCCAAAGAAATGGAGGTTGTAGCACTCTCCTCGCGATTCGGCAAAGACAACTGGCGTGGTAGGAAGTAGAGGGGAGATCACGCAGGCTTCGCTTAAGCCAGTAGTATGGTGGAGCTTATGAGAGAGGCTATTAGTGGTCTAGTAATTAGACACACCAATTAGAAGGCTCTAAACCAATGGCTAAAGCAATTAGAAGCTCTAAATCAATAGCTCTAAACCGGGTTTAGATCTAGGGTTTAGTTTAGAGGATAGGAACTTGTGTGTGTCATAGGAGAGCCCCGCCTCCTTATAGGTGGGAGGGCTGCGGCCAAGGGGAGGAGTGGAGTCCTCCCCAACTCGGCCTTGGGTGGGGCGCGGCTTGGAGAGACTCCTCCTCAAGTCGGTTTCCAACTCCTCCTCTTGTCCCACTTCCCAACATTGCCGTTGGACTTTCAAACTGGCCGTTTGACTTTTTCAATTTAGGATTTAAATAAACCCTTTATTTTGGACAGCAAGAACACCTAGTACATGATGCAATCATTCCAATATGTAATGACACATTCATGTACCCTTCCTCCGAGTGCCGGACATTCCGGACCTTCTAGAATGTTCGATGAAAACACCTAACCATTCCCCAACTCAAACGGACTTTCCTTATATGAATCTTATTCTCGGACCATTCCGGATCTCCTCGTGATATCCCAGATCCCATCCGAGACCAACAACATTCGGTCTCTTTCTCATAATACCATAACTACTCAAACAACGTCAATCCTTAAGTGTGTCTCCCTACGGTTCGTGAATTATGCGACATGATCGAGACACTTCTCCTAACAATAACCAATAGAGGAATCTGAAATTCATATGGCTCCCACATATTTCTACGATTACTTTGCGATCGAATGAACCACTTACATATGATACCAATTTCCCTTTGTCTCACGATATGTTACTTATCCGAGGTTATGATCGTCGGTATCTCTGCATACCTAGTTCAACCTCGTCGATAAGTACTCTTTTCTCGCTCCGTGATATGTGATCCCTTGTGACCAAGTCACATGCTTGCAAGCTAATTGGATGACATTTCACCGAGAGGGCCCAGAATATCTATCCGTCATGTGGATGGACAAATCCCACTCTTGATCCATGTGTTTCAACCAATACTTTCCTAACACTCAATGCCACCTTTATAGCCACCACATTACGGTGTGGTGTTTGATGACATCAAAGCATCCATCCAAAGAAAGGCAATATGCATGATCTCATGGTCAAGGAATTAGGTTACTATGTATCGTAAAGCATATAGCACTTGAACTATTGAAATGACTTGATCTTTATGCTACGCTTATCTATAGGAGTATGTCCACCATATCATTCTCCTAACGATATGATCTTGTTGTTGATAACATCTCAATGTTCATGATATGGAAACCTCAATCATCAATCAACCAACAAGCTAGTGAAGTATAGAGGCTATACTAAGGACTTCAAATTAAGTTTACAAATCACACAAGTATTAATGGTTTCCTTGTTAATACTATTATAGCATGAATGTAAACATTTATCATAAGTGTGAAGATATGATAATAACCTACTTTATTATTGCCTCTTGGGCATATCTCCAACAGTCTCCCACTTGCACTAGAGTCAATAATCTAGTTTCAAACCTTTGTGTATTCAACACCTATGGCTTTCCTATTGTATGTACACGATTGCTAGTGGTTAATCGATTCCTGGATCCGACACTTCCAGGTCCGTGTGTAATTGCATGTCTTTGCGTCTCTACGCATCACTCGTTCTCTAATGAGATGGCTTTGTATAAATTTGGTCTTTCGGTGTGACCTTTAGTTCTTTGGGGTTAAAACATGTTGATAATATTGTCGCACAATATATCTTCATAGTATTATCCCGCTGTGAACTACACCTAGTTTGATAACAAACTACTTGACACAAATGCCCTCTTTTGCTGCTATAATAGCAGTCATATACTTAGCCTTTTGTTGTAGTATCTCACAATGTCTTAACTTTGGAACTCATCCAAATCCATTATGGAACTCACCTTCCATTATATTGTGCCACCCTTAATTTAGATTGAGATAAACTAAATTTGTACTTTGTGACAAAGCTAGTATCAATGTAGTACTTTTACAATGAACTAACCATCTATTCGTCACTTCTACAAATAATATACTCTTAGTTCTTCCAAAAGATCATAAGAATATCCTTACTATTGTCCAATGATCATCTTACGAATCATTACGTATATGCTCATAACATTTAGAGCATAGGACATATCTGGATTTGTACATACCACAGTATGATTGATATAAACACTCTTTGTGATTTCATACATCAAGTATCAATCTATACTTGAATCTTTGTTTCACTTTACCAAGTGTCAATACACTTGAATATATCATCAACATTGAACTCTTTCAATCCTTTCTGTGCGACAAGAACCTTTCTTGTAGTTTCTATATTGAACTCATTCAATATCTCGTCTATGTACTTCTGGCACAACCATATTAGCATCTATTGATGCCAAATATTTGGGTTTTGCCTAAGTCTTTCATCGGGATGAAATTCTTAATATGTGTTAATAAAAGATACATTATTTCCAATCAACAATATGTCTTCCACATAATGTATTAGAAACATGTCTTAGCGCTCCCACTTAATTTCTTGCAAATGCAAGCATCTTCATTGTCTCCGATGAAATTAAACTCTTTTAACAGTTTCATCATAGTGAAGATTCCAACTCCCCTATGCTTACTTTAACCATTGAAGTTTGCATATGCTCTTAGCATCCTTTGAATTAACAAAACCCTATGGACCGTGTTATGCACATGTCCTAGGTAACGATTCTATTAGAAGAACTTGTTTTGTTTATTCAACTACCATATAACAAAATTATATGTAGTGGTTGCTACATTAATCCATCTAGACTAAATATCACTATGACAGATCAAATCTTGTCACAGTCAACCTTTGAACATTGTTGAGAACTTTTTCCCAACATGTCGACTATTTCATAGATGTGAAACATCCATGTCTATTTCTTTATAGATCCAAACACAACTGCAAGGTCTTACACCTTTTCCGAGGGTCCTTCAAGTTCAAAACTTGATTTCTCGTGTATGGAACTATCACGGATTATATGGCTTCAAGCCATTTGACGGAGTCAGGGCCCATCATCGCTTCTTTGCATGTAGTAGGTTCATTATTCTCAAATAATGATTCAACCCTCAAATCTTGGTATTTGATTGTTCATCCGACCTACTTGTTTCAATAGAAACTTAGACCTCCGTGACCACAACCTTTGAGGCACGTGAGCCATGAGCATTGTTGCTGCCTCCGGAACACTTTTCGGTGCTGCTAACCGCACTTATATAGCTAAGGTTCTTTTAACCTTATCAAAGTTCTATTGTCCTCCCACTTAACTTTTCACGAAAAATTCCTCCTCAAAGAAACTTGACGTTCTAAGCGACAAACACTTTTGTCTCCGGTGTTTATGGAGGAACACTTAACAGTAATACAAAGACAGGTTTATCCGACTTTGGTTGCAAACATCTTTCTTATGCATAGCATACCAATGTTTAAGAAAGGACTACTTGGGTTTTATCCCAAACCATAACCTTATATGGTGTCATTTCAACGGATTATGATGGAGCTCTTTTAGTGGAAAACGGTAGTCTCTAAAGCTTTTAATCTTTAAAATATAATAGCAGTTTTATGAATTATACCTTCGATCTTACCATGTCAAACAAGGTTCAATTACATATCTCGAACGCTCCATACTCTTATGGTGTTTCGGGAAATGTAAGTTCACAGAACGATTCCTTAAATCTTAGGTATTATGCTAAACTTGTAACTCAAATATCTTCCTTTATGATCTTATCATAAACTATTTATATTCTTGTTACAATGATTTTGCACTTCATCTTGAAAATCTTTCGAACTTTTCAAATATTTCACACTTCATCCTTATTAAGTAAATATTCACATATTCACTCAAATTTTCGGAGAAAGCATATGAAGTTGAAATCCATCGCTCTTGACTACACATAATGGAGTTCGTACAACAATATGCACAAGTTCCAATAAGCTAGTCTTTCGTTCCCTTTTGGCCTATGAACGAAGTTTTAATTATCTCTAGGAAAGTTTCACAAACCGTCATTTGATCAAAAATCAAAAGACTCCAAAATTCCATCCACATGGAGTTTCTTCATGTTTTCTTTCCAATATAATTTTAAACGGCGATGTCACTTCCTAAGTGATCTTTCAATCAATTTGTCTTTCGACAATTTTAGCACTAGTTTTATGGATGTGATTTCTCCAACGAGATTTGTGAATCATCCATCTTTTATGGATTACGGAAATTATTTGAACAACCTTTTGTTCTCATAATACCGATAAAACAAATCGAAGGCAAGCTTTGATGTTTAACGAGCAACACAATAACCCTTTATTTGTTTTCGATGAACATCATCACATATTCTTTTGCTAGTTACTTAGGCCATTGTAGTTCATGAATTGTGTTGTTTCGTATGACGATTCACACTAACAAATTCAGTATCAAATACTTTAGAACCACATTGTTTAATAAGCAAAGAATATAGCCATAACACGTATATCATTTATATACTTAAACTGAACACTTCTAGTCTTTTCTTTTCTGCCATATACTTATGAGATTCTCTTTCAAGATTTCCTTTTGCTTGAAAGAATCTATCAACATCAATAGTGGAGTCATACTTATGACACATAGTCCAAAGCGTGTATAGTTAAATACCAATGTCTTTTGAACTTGCACTTTGAAGTAGATCACCATTATCAAATATTTGGTGTTCTTTCAAATTCCTTTCTTTAGTAATCTCTTGGTGTAGTAAACATTTTACCTACATCAAATATTCACCCTCATCATGGATTTATCCATGATCTAGCTACTTTTAGCTTGTAACGGTGAATCATGAGTATAATGTTGCTCTCCAAAACCTTTTGGAAGATTAGGACAACTAGTGTCTCCAACCTTTTGCAAATTCTCATCAAACATGAGAACATGACTTTGCCATATTATACTCTATCATGTTGTAACCAAAACTTCGTTTCAGATATCACAATATCTTCCACACATCATGGTTTCTGAAACAACTCTTTCAGATCCTAGATAACCTTGATATTAAGACAATCTTTGAATATCAAGAATCATGGAGACAAACATGATACTTATATACTAACATTTGGAATTGTTACTCTTGATTTAATACCAATTATTAAACTTCATGGAGTAACCGGAACTTACTGAAAGTTTGCAATAGGACTTTAAACTTTAGATTAACACTTCAAAACAATACGATACCATCAGAAAGTAACTAACCAGAATTCTATAGTTCTATCATCTCAATTATAACTAAGCGCAAGGTGGTAAACGGATGCCAATGACTACAACAACTATGCAAATTCACTTTGATTTAGTTTATGATAAATTGAGTTCTAATTAATAATTAAATTAATCTAGGTGAACTCCCACTCAAAACAATATCCCTCACATTGTTTTAGTGATCACACGAACCAAATCCACCACATCAAAACCGATCATCACGAGAGTTGATGTAGCTT
This sequence comes from Avena insularis, assembly GCA_023614405.1. Classification (NCBI taxonomy): domain Eukaryota; kingdom Viridiplantae; phylum Streptophyta; class Magnoliopsida; order Poales; family Poaceae; genus Avena; species Avena insularis. The sequence continues at coordinate 418,320,060 of CM042685.1, read as the reverse complement.
TAATGGCGAACAATCAACATGTTCATCATATCTACTATATGACTCATGCTCTACCTTTCGGCAATCCGTGTTCCTGAGGCCATGTCTGTACATGCTAGGCTCGTCAAGATCAACCTTAGCTTCCGCATAAGCAAATCTGGCTTGCTTACGTTGTATTCACCGGAATCAAAGACACCCGATCATCACGTGGTGCTTCGAAGCGCAAGCTTTGGCAACGGTGCATACTAAGGGTGAACACTTTAGAACTTGAAATTTATGTGCATGAGGGATCATCTTATAATGCTACCGTCGTCTACTAAGCAATACAAGATGCATAAAGGATTAACATCACATGCAATTCATAATATGTGATATGATATGGCCTTTCTTCTTTGTGCTTTCGATCTCCATCTTCAAGCACGAACATGATCTCCATCATCACCGGCATAGCATCAAGGTCAATGACGCTTCTTCATGGTTGTCCACCAGCTTCAACTATTACAACTAATTTGAATAGACACGCAGGTCTTAACAGAAATTAAAGACAACCATATATTCGCCGTTGCCAACTTACAATAAGGAACATTGCATACATCAAATATAATCACAATCATGGCCATATCACATCATCAAGACACCCCGCAAAACAAAGTTAGACGCCTCTACTTTCTTTTGCATATTTTACGTGGTTTGGGGCTTTCAATAAGTGTCGTTCTAACTTACGAACAAGAACCACAACATTGATACTAGCATTGTTGATTACCCGTTGTAAATTGGATCTTTACTATGCTAGGAGAAACAGGCACCCGCAAAGCCACTTATGCAATACAAGTTGCATGTCAAACGTGGAGCAAGTCTCATGAACGATGTCATGTAAGGTTAGCCCGGGCCGCTTCATCCCAACATACCGCAAGATGCAAAGTACACAAAAAGCAATCTACAATAAAAGCATCAACGCCCACAATGACCATTGTGTTCTACTCGTGCAACAGATCTACATATAGACACGGCTCTGATACCACTGTAGGGGTTCGTAGCATGGAAAACAAAAATTTTCTATCGCATACAAACAAACAAGCCAAGATCTATCTACTAGATTGTAGCAACGAGTCGATAGTGGAACTCACCCTCGAAGATTCCAAAGCGGTTAACGAGAGCAGATTCTCGTGGGTGATGTAGTCGTACTCTTCCCGATCTCAAGATCGTAGACGATCCTTCGGTATGCGTTCCGCAGCCATGGTCACATCGCTCGTACTTGACGAAGACCTTCCTCTCCTTGTTCCAAAGAAAATGGAGGTTGTAGCACTCTCTCGCGATTCCAAGCAGACAACGGCGTGGTACCTAAGTAGAGGGAGATCACGCAGGCACTTAAGCCGGCAAGTAGTATGGTGGAGCTTATGAGAGAGGCTATTAGTGGTCTAGTAATTAGACACACCAATTAGAAGGCTCTAAACCAATGGCTAAAGCAATTAGAAGCTCTAAACCGAAATAGCTCTAAACCGGGGTTTAGATCTAGGGTTTAGTTTAGAGGATAGGAACTTGTGTGTCATAGGAGGGGAGCCCTGCCTCCTTATATAGGTGGGAGGGCTGCGCCAAGGGGAGGGAGTGGAGTCCTCCCCAACTCGGCCTTGGGTGGGCGCGGCTTGGAGGAGACTCCTCCTCAAGTCGGTTTCCAACTCCTCCTCTTTCCCACTTCCCAAAATTGCCGTTTGACTTTCAAACCGCCGTTTGACTTTTCAATTTAGGATTTAAATAAACCCTTTATTTTGGACAGCAAGAACACCTAGTACATGATGCAATCATTCCAATATGTAATGACACATTCATGTACCCTTCCCTCCGAGTGCCGGACATTCCGGACCTTCTAGAATGTTCGATGAAAACACCTAACCATTCCCCAACTCCAAACGGACTTTCCTTATATGAATCTTATTCCTGGACCATTCCGGATCTCCTCGTGATATCCCAGATCCCATCCGAGACTCAACAACATTCGGTCTCTTTCATAATACCATAACTACTCAAACAACGTCAATCCTTAAGTGTGTCTCCCTACGGTTCGTGAATTATGCGACATGATCGAGACACTTCTAACAATAACCAATAGAGGAATCTGGAAATTCATATGGCTCTACATATTTCTACGATTACTTACATCGAATGAACCACTTACATACGATACCAATTTCCCTTTGTCTCACGATATGTTACTTATCCGAGGTTATGATCGTCGGTATCTCGCATACCTAGTTCAACCTCATCGATAAGTACTCTTTTCTCGTTCCGTGATATGTGATCCCTTGTGACCAAGTCACATGCTTGCAAGCTAATTGGATGACATTTCACCGAGAGGGCCCAGAATATCTATCCGTCATGTGGATGGACAAATCCCACTCTTGATCCATGTGTTTCAACCAATACTTTCCGAACACTCAATGCCACCTTTATAGCCACCCTGTTACGGTGTGGTGTTTGATGACATCAAAGCATCCATCCAGTAAAGGCAATATGCATGATCTCATGGTCGAAGGAATTAGGTTACTATGTATCAGAAAGCATATAGCAATTGAACTATTGAAATGACTTGATCTTTATGCTACGCTTATCTATAGGAGTATGTCCACCATATCATTCTCCTAACGATATGATCTTGTTGTTGATAACATCTCAATGTTCATGATATGGAAACCTCAATCATCAATCAACCAACAAGCTAGTGAAGTATAGAGGCTATACTAGGGACTTCAAATTAAGTTTACAAATCACACAAGTATTAATGGTTTCCTTGTTAATACTATTATAGCATGAATGTAAACATTTATCATAAGTGTGAAGATATGATAATAACCTACTTTATTATTGCCTCTTGGGCATATCTCCAACAGTAATGTAACTCTGTAACATAAACGATGAGATTCTAGTTTGAAGCTAAGCTTATGGCTGAAGCTACACACAGAACACTTGCGCGGTCCGCATGCGGTGGTCTAAGATAACGAATGGGCAACAGGGTTGACGACGATGTGCCTCAGCGGGTTGGCGACTTCGCCGCCTCCAGCATGCTTCACAAACTCCGCAGGAGTTAGGAAGCTACCATGGCACACGCACACGATCCTCACCTCTTCAGCCCTCCTGTACTTGTACAGGAAGCCTTCAATATTCCTACCGTTGGGGAGCCCCTTGGTGCACACGCATGGCATCTCCTGCATCATCCTCTCCACGTCTCCCGTGCTCCTGGCTCTTGCTGCGAGTCTTCCAGAAACAGGTTGCTGCTCTCCTCTAGATCCAAGTGCTGCCGCTCTCACTGCCAATGCTGAAGATGAAGGGGTTACTATGGCGGTGCTGTTTGCACTCTTGGCCGGGAGCATGCCATTTGTACCCTCAGACGAGGGCGGAACAGCTGATGGCAGGCCCCGCTCTTCAGCCCTAGGAGTTCCTGCAAGATCAGATGTCAACATACCTTAGACAGCAACAGAAGCAAACCTGATTATTATAGGTAGGGATAATGGGGTGAGAACAAACTGGCTCTGAACAATAGCATGTAAAGAACAATTCAGATCTACCGGTAGCAGTTTTACAAGGCAAATGGGTTAGCATAGTCAATTCATGGTATTTTTGCAGTTCCAACTCAAGGACATCTTCAATAGGACAGATACCAAAAATACAAGGTTTTAGTTCAAAGGGTCAGATAAATCCAGGTCACAACTTAATTTGTTTGGTGTATGGTGGTTGACTTGGTAGTTGAGACGACGAAGCCAAATACCCTGAAGATCCCCAAACAACTACGCAACTAAACTAGCATAATGTTTGAAGCAGTAACATAGAAAAACTGAACATGAAAGTAGGAATGTTGCATTATCAGATTAAACCATCATGCTTGCAAGCTGCTACAGGATTTTTTTTTACGTGGTCTAACATGACATTCAACATAGCAGCATAATACTTTACCTTCCACAGCTGAATTATGCCTTTTCAGCTTCCCTGGCAAGCAGCTACCTTGTGATGATGCAACCGTAGCCTGATATGTGGGAGGAAGCCCACTCAAGTGACGCCTGACATTGCTACGGTTCACATTTTCTCCTGCCTGCTTATTCCTCATAGAAAGTTCATCAGCACTTTCTACTCTCTCAGTGCTTGCAGTTGCATTCATCTCTTCTAGTATCTGTCCAACTGCCTCTGCAGAAACGTTGGAAGAGTTCAACCTCTGGATCCTCTTCCTCTTCACCTCAAGCCTTTTCAGAGTTTGAGCTTCCTTCCTCTTCCTCCATTCATCCTCGATGCCTGCAGGGAGTGAACTTGTCCTCGCGAGGACGTCTGCAGAATTTCCTGCACAATGAAAAGATTTCAACAGGCCATTCTCGAATTAAGACATACTGCTTAAACATAATACTGTATACATGACAAGATGATGGGTCAAACAAAGATTTGTTTGGTAAAGTTTCACAATCTCATGTTCTCTTCCTTGTAAAAATATGAATGTAATAATAATGGTGGTCATTTTGGTTCAATACTTATGGAAGTTCCTGGCCAAACCTACATGTAGTTGACATCTGTTGATGAATAGATGGGGAGATGGACCTACTGCTCTAGCAGGGAGTACACGATATTGGCATGCTTCCATCAGTAACTATGAGGAACAACAAGAAACCAGGATATACAACTAATAAAGGTACTCCAAACTTTTTTCTACCACCAAATAACTTAACATATATGATCATGATAAGTTGGGTGCATCTCAATGCTTACCTTGTATTACAAGGAAAACAAATTTCTGAGAAATAACCACATGCTTGATGAAATTCAAAGAGACTCAGCACCAATTGCCCTTTTAAAAATCGTTAACTGATCTTAAGGAAAAATGATGAGTTCAAATTTCTGAGAAATAACCACATGCTTGATGAAATTCAAAGAGACTCAGCACCAATTGCCCTTTTAAAAATCGTTAACTGATCTTAAGGAAAAATGATGAGTTCAAATTTCTGAGAAATAACCACATGCTTGATGAAATTCAAAGAGACTCAGCACCAATTGCCCTTTTAAAAACCGTTAACTGATCTTAAGGAAAAATGATGAGTTTAGGTAGGTCTTGAGATTGCCTAGGCATTTCCAGCTTTGGTTGCATTGGCTGGTACATGAAGTTTGATATCCAAAACACGCGCCATGCACATTTTCCCCTTTTGTTTCATGGCCATTAATACTTACGTCAAAACGATTCATCTTTAACCTTTATATTTGAGAAATTGGAAGCTTTCTTTACCCCCAGCCCCTGCATCAATATGCATATAGCCCAATATTTATTACAAGCCAATAACCATGATAAAAGAAGGCCCCTTCAACAAAACTGTGACAGGCCACACAGAGATCAAACAGTATCCTAATCAGAAGTGTGATAGACCACACATTACATAAATATTTAGCCTACTTACTAAAAGTAAAATAAAATAAACAGGCCACACAACACATCATGCATTCATCTTTAACCTAAACTCATCATTTTGCCTTAAGATCAATTAACGATTTTTAAACGGGCTATTGGGCTATTGGTGCCGAATCTCTTAGAATTTCACCAAGCATGTGGTTATTCCCAAAACTTTGTTCCCTTGTGATACAAGGTAAGCATTGAGATAGTGAGGGCAGTGCCGACAGTTCATAGAGGACAACTCACCTCTATGAACGCACAGAGACACACATCCTACCCCTATGAGCACCTCCGAGAGACCGAGCCGGTAGGTCTTGAGATTCACGAAGTCACCACAGACGACTCATTATCGAAACAAACATCGCCTCCCACTGAAAGAAAATTCCGCCTTTTATGAGACACCAAAGCGTCAAACCTAGGGTTTGATCCCTGGTGGGCTCGTGGTACCATTGCCCTCCTAACCACATGTTGGTTAACACAACCAAAAGTCCGAACTCATGGACATGGCTAGGCAATTCACATACACTATAAAAGATCTGGTTGCCGGAAAAGGAGGAAGGTTGCTACTTGTTTGCTGTGGTTCGACATCTCTTGCCTAAAGTAGTGATGGGGCTGATAAAACCCATGCTCAAAATGGATTTCATGGTGCGCAAAGAATGACGACACCATTGCACAATGGGCTTTTATAGTGTTGTTAGGCCATCTGTGTCAAAATCCGCTCCATGAATCCGACTTTGACACCCGAGCGTGTGCAAGTTCCCGGGATCCATCGTTATTTGCAATATCAAGAAATATCACCCAGATTAGGATCCATCATTATTTGCAATATCAAGAGATGTCACACCGGATTGGGAACAAGAACCCGATACAGAATCTAGGTAAACGATAGACTAGGTAAGCAAGCACATGGACGTCACAAAGATTAAGCGTGATGTATATGGATCCCTTGTTCAAGACAAAGACGATACAATACGACCGTACCACTCGCACTCATCTCCATTGCTCAACAACCTTCCCACCTTCGCTTGCCGAGTATAATACCCCTAAATCCATGTGAGATTGGGGTGTTTGGGGTGTCATTGCAGCCTCTGAAGATATCTTTAGAATAAATTATGCCATGGAAAATCATTATTGACATCCAAGGACAATAGTTATCAACGAGGTTCACCCGAAGCCAACATCCTTGGGGCATGACCACTTGGTAACAACATGCACGCATGGGGAGCCGGCGACATGTGTCGGTGTTGTCCATAACCTAGGTGCTCGGACACCAATCTCGATGGACTCACATGTGACATGTGGACGTGTGGATGTTCATGGCTCATGGTCTCTAACACTGGAGTTAGTGGGCCCATGTTGACTAATGGGGGAGGGAAAGATTTGTTGGGTTTATTCCCATATCGGGTTGTGTGGGGAAAGCACAACACAACTTACAAGGGCATGGGTGTTCCTATCAAGCTAGTCTTTTGTGGGGAGAGGGCTCGAGCGTAAGTTGCTCTCTGGTTGGGCTTATCGTGGCGCATGTGGCTCGAAGATACGGGATTAGCGAACCCAGGTGTGTATCAGGGTGTCAAACAGAGGTTAATTGGAGGTGGTGGGTATCGTTGATTTAGAGGCACATGTCATCGTCCCGCCATTGTCACCAGGATCCCTAGCCGAACCATGGACACATGATTAACATCGAAAGCAAAAACGAAGGAGAAAGATGGCGATCAGAATTCGTTGTGAGAAAATTGGAACGGGAAGGGTTCAAGTCCGATGTGCATAATTGAGTTTGCCGATCCTCGTGACGAATCTTGATGTCGTGATGTGATTGCTTGTCCTTGTGAGATCGATTGCGCGATAAATTTTTCGACAAATATCATGCCAAATCAAGCATGATGCAATTTTATACTAATTGTTACACTGGGTGAGGGAAAGTAGACCAAAATGGCGAGCGTCGGACGGACTAGCAAGGCTGATGGCCGACTTGTTCCACGGTGGTAGATCTACAGTGTCCAAAACATCATGCCAAATCAAGCACAAATCTTAATATCATATCTAATTTTTTTTATATCAGGTCCGAGTAAATGTTTCCTTTGTTAAGCGAACACATGGGTATCACAAGGTAGACCGATGGTCTTTGCCTTGTTCCTCCAGATAGACATCGAGATTGCCGAACTTCGGTTGGTACATATGACACCATGAATCTTTAGTTAAGCAAACACATGAGTGTCACAAGGTAGACCGATGGTCTTCGCCTTGTTCTTCCAGAGAGGCCTCGCGATTGCCGAACTTCGGTTGTACATATGACACCTTGAATTCGCGACGGATTCAGGTATTATTTGGCATGTCAACAATATCATGCCTAAATAGGCACCCCATCTTGTACCGCGTCGTCAAGGTAGACCGATGGTCTTCGTCTTGTTCCTCCAGATAGGCCTCGAGTTTGCCGATCCTCGTAACAAATCTCGATGTCGTGATGTGATTGCTTGCACAAAATCTCGATGACGTGATGTGATTGCTTGTCCTTGTGAGATCGATTACGCGATAAATGTTTCGACAAATATCATGCCAAATCAAGCATGATGCAATTTTATACTAATTGTTACACTAGGTGAGGGAAAGTAGACCAAAATGGCGAGCGTCGGACGGACTAGCAAGGCTGACGACCGACTTGTTCCACGGTGGTAGATCTATAGTCTCCAAAACATCATGCCAAATCAAGCACAAATCTTAATATCATATCTAAATTTTTTGATATCAGGTCCGAGTAAATGTTTCCTTTGTTAAGCGAACACATGGGCATCACAAGGTAGACCGATGGTCTTTTCCTTGTTCCTCCAGATAGACATCGAGATTGCCGAACTTTGGTTGGTACATATGACACCATGAATCTTTAGTTAAGCGAACACATGAGTGTCACAAGGTAGACCAATGGTCTTCGCCTTGTTCCTCCAGATAGGCCTCGAGATTGCCGAACTTCGGTTGGTACATATGACACCTTGAATTCGCGACGGATTTAGGTATTATTTGGCATGCCAACAATATCATGCCTAAATAGGCACCCCATCTTGTACCGCGTCGTCAAGGTAGATGGGCACATGGGCTTCGTAAGGTACATCGAAATACCAAGCTAGCCTGTCAAACAATGTTCAACTTGTTCTTTCATGATATAGATCTCGACGAGTCCAAGCTTCGATTGCCAATTCCAATACCACCTCTGAGTAAATTTAAAACTAGCTAAGCAAGCACATCAACAGTCACAAGAGTAAGGGGGGGGGGGGAGGGGGCGAGCGTAGAGACTACAATGGACAATGGCGTTAGAATTGTTCCTCGACGGCAACTTTGACATTTTTCATACTCCGTTGGCGAGCATGATACTCCGAATCCATGGCGTGTGTCCAACTTCAATGTCGAACTGGACACTTAATCCATGTTGGATTCGAGTGTTATTTTCATGTCGAGAAGTCTGACCATTAAATTCGATAGTGCACAAAACTCGGTAAGCAAGAACATAGGCATCACATGGTACACCAAAATATTTGAGTGTCAGGGCTAGACCAGATGACTTGTTCCTCAACGTTAAAATGATTGAGTGTCAGGGCTAGACCAGATGACTTGTTCCTCAACATTCCTCGACCGGCCGGTGTCCAACTTCAGTTGTAGAGTCTAGCAATGTTACTTGCCATATACAAAACATTGATGCCGAATGGCCCAAAGCTGATACCGTGCCCAATTAAAACATCGAACAAGGTAAGCTAGAGCCTAGGCTTCACACTAAAATGACTGAGTTTTGGGGATAGACCACCGGATGATGTTCAACTTGTTCCCCCTTGACAATATAGACATGTTTTCTTTGTTGAAGTAATGCCATGTGAATCATTCGTGTTTATGGGAGGGACTAAGCATACTTTTTCTGAAGTTGGAATCCAAAGGACCACACAACATGTTCCTGACTTCCAGCAATGGTGTGCGAATGATCGCGTGTCGCCGGTGCTCCAACCTCATGTGCGTTGTTGCGGAGTACCCGTCTCAAGGGCAATGAAGCCAAGAAGTCGTAGATGACTGCAACCGCCATGGTGTGTGCTCACGATGCAGACAGTTCAGTCAGCACTACGTTGTCCCCCCTATTCGAGCAACCGCTCTTCAATATTCACAAACTTCTTGGAAATGTAACATTGATTTTATTTTTCAGAAAAGGACTAACACAGCTTGTTCCTTTCATCTTGTAATTTCTGGTGGTACCATATGGAGTAGGAACTAGGAAGTAAGCTCCATTCTTAGATCACATAGATGTGCTATATAATTCACAAAGGTAAGGTAATCAGTGAGCTAAACAGCCTTGGTAATCTCTATCCTTGTAGCTAGGCTGGCCGCCTGGGCAGCTGATCCCACCTTTGCTTTCCTATCTTAATGCCTAAACTTGTACACAAATCATGGCAGAGTTCTAGTAGACCCTGGTACGCAAACAGTTGGAAACAGGCCAACTCCTTTGTCTAGAAGTTGTAAAATAAAAGCAAGCTGTATGACAGTCATCCGTTGCTAACTAGGAAACACCGATGATGACTCATGCCATTAGCTTGCCAAAACCACCTACAACTACTCCAGAACAGGGGAGCCCTGCTCCATGGAGTAGTACTACTTTATTCACCGGCCAGGTGCGATTGGCAAATGGCAAGCCCCAATTCCACTTTCCAAATGTGCATCGCACCTCAATACTCACAGATCTCAAACCAGTCTTACAAGCAATGAAATTATTCATGTCCGTTACACCTAACTACTGTAGCACAATATTACTATCAAGTATGCAGCTTAACAATTTGACATTAATTGCTGCCTGATTATGAAGAATAATTGAGCTAAATAATATACTAGTAGCACTACCACATTTGTTTGGCAAAAATAAGCCGGACGCACCTTCATGTCTTTTCCCTTCGCCGTTGGCCGAGCCCGGGGACGGGCTCCCGGTCGCCGGCAGCTTTGCCACCGGCCCCACCGCGACGCCGCTCCCCTGCAGGGTCGCCGGGTGCTCCACCGCGACGCCGCTCCCCTGCAGGGCCGCGGGGCGGTCCACCTCGGCGGCGTTCGTGCGGGCAGCGTTGGAGCCACCCAAGCTCAGCTTATCCCCCGCGTCCGCATCCGCCATGGTCGGCAGCGAGCTTGTCCTGGCTAGCGCGGGCGGCGCCAGCGCCACCTCCTCCGGCGCCATGATGCACGCGACCGACGACGACCTCGGGAGCCTGCTCCTGTCCGGCCCGAATCGGCCGCCGAGCGACAGCCCGAGGCTCAGCTCCACCTCCTCCGTCTTCAAATCCAAGCGCTGCGGCGGCCTCTGTTGCTCGTCTCCCCCGCCGATGCCGCGCAGCAAGTCCCTCGAATAGCCCTCCATCGCCGACTCGTCGTCAGAGGAAATTGAGCTCCCGCGTCCACTGCCCGCGTCAGAGAAGAGCCTGGCGCGGGAGGAACCAAGGCCAGGGGGCCACGGTAAGCCAAACAACTCACGACGAGGCAGGCAACGAGAGAGAACGCAGACAGAGGAGAGGCAACCAAACACTCATGCCGTATAGAAGCGAACCGAGGAGAAGGGGGGACGCGACTTACGAGGGGAAGCCAGCCGAGGAGGGAGGAAGGGGACGCCATTGACGCGCGCTTCTGTGCTGTGCTGTGCTCTGCTCGCCGCGGCCCTGCGCTGGTGGACGGACACGCCTCGCACGGAGAGGGAGAGGAGAGAGAGATGCTTGCTTCCGTTCCCTGCAACAAAAATAATTTGCTCCTTTTCGGACCTCGCCGCTCTGCCTTTTTGCTTTCGGGGCGTGAGGGGTATCTTCGGAATCGCGGGGGGCTGCAGCGGCCGCCGGCACGACACGTTTCGGGACAGCGGGGACGCGTGGCGTGGCGCGCGGCGGAGCCCGAACCGGAGCCGGAGCGCGTGGCCCGCGGGGGCGTACGTGGAGTATCGGCCGCGCGAGGCTGCAGCGGCGCGGCGCGGCGCGGCACCGTCTGTCGTTGGTTGACTTGTGCTGACCGACCAAAGGCTTTCGCCCAACTCCGGGGCAACCGTACCCGCCTACTCGGGCTAGATCCCGTTTGGAAGGATGACTGTTTCTGTCTCGCGTTTGGGCTACTTTTTTAATTTAATTCTAAAAATTATCGCACATCTTCAAATTAGGGGTGCTAGTATTAGCCAGAAATAAATAAGTTAGATTTGTATAGATTTATATGTATTTAGATAAGTTTTTAAATATAAAAAAACACAAGTCAGTTATTTCTAAACGGAAGAAGTACTCCCTCCGACCCATATTAGTTGACTTGGATTTGGCTAGATTTGAATGAATCTAGACACTATTAGTATATAGGTTCATCCAAATTTTGACACATCCAAGTCATCTAATATGGGTAGGAGGAAATATATTTTTCACAGAACATGATTCTGATTCACTTTAAATTTTTCTTTTGAAACATGTATTTATCCACATTTTGCAAGCCATGCGAGATGTCTCCGTCACAAACATCACGACTACCGCCCATCTTCACCGCCGCACATTAGATATCGATGTTGACCCCAATGGTGAACATGAAAGTGGCGAAGTATCTTCGCAGCAATTTTTTTTTAAAGTACTCCATGTGGTAGGCAGTGGCGTCACTCCAGCAGTAGAAACTGAACCCCGATCGCGGAAACGGAATCGCCTTAGCCAGCCAGATCTCGGCAGAAAAGTGCATGGAACCAAACGGGCGCGAGGCATGAACCACGGGAAGGAAGGAAGAACAGCCAGCGCGAACCCCACCTGTCCTGCCACGCGGGGCCCGCAGAAAACAACTTGCCCAGAGCCCTTTCCACGTACGCCGCCCATCCCTCCACCACCCGAACGAGCCTCACCTCGCCCACAGACGTCCCGGCGCGCCCGCAGCATCACCAAAAAGCCACCGCCCGGGCGCCCACCGAGTCCTCGTCCTCGTCCTCCCTCCCTCCAAGTTGCCTCGCGCGAGGACGCCAGCGCGCGCCACGTGTGTGTTGCCGCCGGCGCCGACCGCCGCACGTTTCCCCAACAGTTAAAGGCGCCCACCGGAACAAGTGGCAGGACAAGTTGCCCCACTTGGCGCCACCGCCGACGTGTCGAGCCGCCACAGGTCGCGACGTCAGCGAGCGGACGTGGTGGGCTCGGGCGGTGGGACTGCAGGATCTGGAGGGCCCGTGGCGTGGCGTGTCGCTGTCTAGCGAAAGCGGTGCTGGGCTGGCTTTGCGACGGAAAGGAATCTCTCGCGCTGGGTCGCGGGCTCCCGGCCTGATTGGATGGACGGTCATCAGGGTCGTGGACGAAATGGCCCAGAAAGCTTGGCGTGTCGCCGTCTCCACATCGTCTGACGGCGATGCTGGATGATCAGGTGACCTAGGACAGTGATTGCCCATGCCAAAAGGATCAGGGTGGACTTGCTAACCAGTTCTAGTGTCATGTATGGTTGGTCTTATTTTAACTCTGTTATTACGAGCCAGCAGGATTAATCTGCAGGCTCAGAGACGTTTCCTTTTTGGTACTGTTGATTGAGCAAAATGATCAATACTGTATGTGCTGGGACGTGCACATGCACTTGCATGATGATAAATTCCCCCAAGAGTGGTAGGCACTGCTCTAATCCTTTACTAGATAGCTGGTGTTGACAGTATGGTTTGGATGAAATCTGCACCGGCCAGTAGTGTTGTGTTCAGAGCGGTCTGCGGCCTAAATTTTCTGCTCCGCTGCACTGGGAAAGAAGTATCACAGTATATCCCTTCTTGACAGAGTTCTTCTTCGGGCCGTTTACTTAGCAGGATTAGGATAGCGGTCAGTACGTTTTCTTAACGTGGCCGGCCGGTTTCTCACCTCACCTCAGGAATTGGAGTTCTTGTTCACGTCCAATCGGATCATGGCCGACCTCACCTCGCCGAGAAAATGACGCAAAACTACCATATTTAAGACGATCTTGTTAAAAATCTATCACCTTTGGGTTTTTGACACATAAAAACCACTTTTGAGGTATAGGTGTGACAGAAAGCTCTAACTGGCCGTGTTTAGGCATCTAACATCATTTCTGGCAGGTGGGGCCCGTTGTCAGTGCTGGAGTGGCACGCACTTGACGGAGGGAGGCAACGGTCGTGAAGCGCGCGTCGAAGGGGATCGTTAGGGCAGCCATCGCCCTCGCTCGGCCAAATTTCGATTAGTTTGCCTTCGAACAGCAATGGCGAGTGGCGGCGGATGAGGACGGAGGGTCGAAGTGGAGGCGGCGGTTTACATGTTCGTGCAGTGCTCTTGAACTGATTCAATATGGGGTCCATCGATTTGGACTCGATGAAGACCGCGAGTCGATGGATCTCGGCAGGGGACCAGACGCCGGCCGGAGCTGAGCGAAGCTTCTTCACTCACGAATCTTCTTCGTCATTGCGGTAGCTTCTGGCGAGCCAGTTAAGCGAGGACCCGCTCAGCCACTATGTCTCCGACGGCGGGTAAGGTTCATTTTTCTCTTTTTTGAATTTGGGGATTGAACAATTATGATTTGTGTGTGATTTAGCAGTAGAAAATAATTTGATGGTTGCACATTCTCTTATCTTTGTTTTAGGCCACATTCAGAGATTTGGGATCTTTACATTCAATTTGATGGTGCTAAATTTGTGCAAACAAAAATACTAAGATCAGATATTAGGTTTTTGAATTTGTTGTCACTGATGGAGAAGGAAGGTTATGGTCTTTCTGATTCAATGTACTATGTAAAATCAGAAGGGGAGGGACTGAATGGGCTAGAAATTGTGGATAGCAACTATAAGGTGGAAGAGATAGTCAGGAAGTATGAAAGGTCTAAAAAACTGGTTTTAACTGTGATGAGAGACAAGAGTAAACAAGCAATTATTGTGTCTCCTGTGAAGTCCAAGGAGGCAGAAAAATTATATGCAAAATCTTATCCAAGTCACATGTCATGTGATTTAGAGGAGGAAGAGCATGGTCATAACCTCATTGAGACCCAGAACAATGTGTACTTTCAGCCTTTGTGCACACATAATGATGACAATTGGATGTCAGAAGATGAAGATGAGGGAGATGAAGAAGAAGATGAGGGAGAAGCATATGATGGCAGTGACAGTTGGATGTATCCATGCCAGGTTGACCTAGTTCAGTTAGAGGAGATAAGGAGGAAGGAAATAGAGGAGAGTAACAAAAGAATAGCAGCTAAGATAAAGAGGAAGGCTGATGAGCAACTGTATGAGGATGAGACAGAGCCAGAGGATATTTTTATAGAGCAACAAGTGAAGAAAAGAGTGAGGAGGAAGGGCCTTATTACAAGGTCACATTGTGAAGATGAATTACCAGGAAAGGAAGACTGGGCTCCTTGAAAGGATACGGATGTCGCCTAGAGGGGGGGGGTGAATAGGCGATTAAAACTTTTCCTAGAGTGGCTCAACAAAGGCGGAATAAAACTAGTGTTTACTTTGTTAAGCACAACCTAGAACAACTAAGGTTCACCTATGTGCACCAACAACTTATGCTAAGCAATACAAGCAACAAAGTGATAGCAAGATATATATTACTTCAAGCACGAAGACTATCACAATGTAAAGTGCATAAGTAAAGAGCTCGAGTATAGAGATAACCGAGGCACGCGGGAACACCGATATTTTACCGAGTTCCTCCCAACATGGAGTACGTCTCGTTTGGAGAGGAGGTGGTATCAAACCACCAACGCCACAAAAGGCCTCCCTTATTCTCTGGTGAATCTCACCCCAACGGGATCGATCCATGCTTCCACTATCGGTGCACTTGTCGGTGGCAACCAAAACCTCTCACAAGGTTGGGGCACTTCTCCACAACTTAATTGTAGGCTCCCAACAAATGTCACAAAAGGCCACAACGCCACCAAGCCCACAAAATCGTCTAGGGTTCCAATAACCCAAGAGGGACAAGCTCCAATGAGTAACTCAAACCAAATCCTCCGAGGAGAACACAAACCGATGCACCAAATGCAAATGGCAAGACCACCACAAAGGTGTTCAAATCCTTCTCTCTCAAATTCCACCAAAGCTACAAAAGCTTATGGGGGAATAAGAGAGGAAGAACAATGGAGGAAATCCACAAAAGACTCCAAGATCTAGATCCCAATATGTTCCCCTCACTTAGAGGAGAGATTGATTGGTGGGACTGTAGATCTAGATCTCCTCTTTCAAATCCCTCAAGAATATGCAAGAATCATCAGAGGGATTGAGAGAAAGCAAGCTCAAGAAGGTCAACAATGGAGGGGAAAACTTGCAAGAATGGTTAAGGAACCATTGGGGAAGAAGGCCCCTTATATAGGTCCCTCCAAAATCCAACCGTTGCAGCCCAAAAACGCGATTCCCGGTACTACCGAACTTTCTTGGTACTACCGGACATTCCCTGGGATTCCTGGGGCGCCAGGCGCATATTTCTCTGTGCTCCCCGGTACCAAAATGCGGTAGTACCGGGGTCTGGTCCGGTACTACCGGTCATCACAGAACGAAACCAGCCATAACTTTTTCATCCGGACTTCGATTTTGATGATCTTGGGCTCGTTTCGAAGAGTAAAACAACCTCTATAATATTAGGCAAATAAACATCATAGTCCAGCAAAGGGAGGATAGATCCAAATGACAAAGTCAAAAACCTTCTGCCGTGCTAGGTACTAAAATGCGGTACTACCGCTTTTTGGTACCTAGCCAGCGATAACTGGCAACTTGTCAAAACCTACTGCCGCGCTAGGTACTAAAATGCGGTACTACCGCATTTTTGTACCTAGGAAAATTCAAACCGCTATAACTTTTGATTGGTAACTCCGATCGACCCGATTCCAATTGCGTTGGAAAGAGGACGACATGAGCTACCCTATAAGAGGTGAAAGTATTGGTTATCACCAAGTGAGAATGTATCATGTATAATAATGTGAGATATCTCACTTTGTGAGAAACCAAAAATCCGCCAAGATCAAAATCGCAACAAGATACAAACGGAAGATCCGATTTTGATGAACAAGAGCTTGTTATGGAGATTACCACAAGCTCTATATCCTCACATGGATAAGACCAAATAACAACCAAATATGATGATGCAAATATGCAAAGGATTGAGCTCTCTCCGAATGATGTGACTGAGTTACTCATTCGAGAGCCCCTCTTGATAGTACGGTTATATATCCTAAACCCGGTCTCCCACACACAACATGAGACCGACAAAAGGGAAAACCTATCAAGACTATACCTTTGCCTTGAGCGTTCCACTTGAGCTTGATGTAGACGAACTTGACCTTCTCAAGATGGGACACCTTTCTTGATTTCTCATCATCGATCCATGATCACCGGGGATGACAAGCATCAAACATGAGATCTTCTATAGATGGCGCATTTTGAGCTTGCACATCACATCTTCTCATTTCATCGACCTTGAAGCCAACACATGCTCCAAGCGATGTCAATGGACAAATCCTACAAGTATAACTTAATACACACATTAGTCCATAAAGATTGTCATTAATTACCAAAACCACACATGGGGGCCCACATGTTCTTTCAATCTCCCCCATTTTGCTAATTGATGACAATCCCTTTAAGAGGGTTTATATAAGGAATTTTAATGAACAAACTGGTAATACCAATATCAAATACTACATAAGTATGTGATATTGGTACCACCATATATAGAGCAAACTCCCCCACAATCTATGCATGTGTGATGAACTTGAATTTCATTGCATATATTACCAATCATTATCATTGGTGGAGTTTCCACTATATATACCACATGCTAAGCAACGACAAAGATGCAAGAGCATGAGAGACAAATTCACAAGAACAAACTCAATGCATAAACCAACTTCCCTTAAACCCTCTAAAACTTCTCCCCCATTGGCATCGATTGCCGAAATGGGTGACAAGTTCTAGAAGGCAAATATAATAATAATTCCTCCAAAGGTGTGCCTTCGCACATATCCAATGATGAATACTTGGGAGGGAGTAGAACTATATCGAGGACCCGAAGATTGCCAAAATAAATAAAGTCAAATGATGCAAGCAATTACAAGGTCCCACAAACCAATTGAAAACAACAAATGAGTTCAAATGGAACCTACAAGATATTATGATATGAGCAAGAGAGTGCTTTAAATAACAAATAGAGAAGCTCACCAAGATTTGTGCACTATTCAACATAAATGCATTAGAATACATATTGCACAAATATGAAATCCTTGCTCCCCCATAAGCATTTCAAGCACAACAAATGAGAGATCAAATAAATGCTTAAATAAAATAGAGAAGCTCGCAAAGATTTGTGTGAACTTTAGAATCGTTGTATTTCAATACAAAAATGCACAAATATGCAATCCTCACTTCCCCATAAACATTTAAGACGCAATAAATGAGAAATAAGACAAATGAGCATTATTAAATGAATTAGATGAGCTCCCCAAAGATAATGCACCAATTATGATAATTTTATTTGGGAACAAGGTGCATAATCATGGAATCGTCACTCATCCAAGTTTATTTAACAATGCAAGGCATGAGAGAACAAATATGAGTGCCCAAATATGCAAACAAGAGGAACTAACACTCATAGGAAATTAAATTTGGAAGCCACTGAAGAATCAAAAGGAATAGAAAGGTGGTCTCCAAGGATTAAAAATCAACTAAAATTATCTTCTCATATGTGTATATGTCTATAAGTGTAAAACATCACAGAGACATATGCCAACAAAGAAATATGCACACATAAAGAAGATATACAAGAAGGCATATGAAAAGCAAAAATGAAGTCATAATATATACCAATAAGATTTTTGCTTCAAAGCATGGCCAAAGGCTCAAATCTATCTTATTGTACATTAATGAACTTCAAACACCAACACACTACATATATTTCAACTATCACCAAGGTAAAAAGGAGAAAGTTGGAATATATGGAGAAAGGCAACACGTATCACTAAAACTAGCAAAATCTCACTATTGCACATCAGAGAAGTTGAGGAAAGGATGGGCAATAAAATTGATAGATTGACATATTTGGGATTGGTGGATCATATGCATGATTTTGTATAGTCCCAAATAAATGCACTCATCTCAACTTATACACATTTACAATAGAGAGTTCTCTTAAAACCAAGGCTAGAACCACACAAATACAACTACAACAATTCATGCCAAGATGCAACCTACAAAAGGTTGGAAGCAAGATAAATATGCATGAGAAAGAGATACTTGTTACCAAGATATAATTGGTAGGATGTAGAGGATATGAATTCATTGATCATCCTATAGCTTGCCTCCAATTTTCATTATCGCACCACTTCTTTAAGATTGAGAGACAAGCATCCAATATATCTCTAATGTACCTATAACATATTTAAGTACAAAAATGGTCCCCAAACTTATTGGGTCCAAAGTAGTTAGTGCAACTACAATACATAGGTGAGACTCCACATAATTATGTGCATATTGATATGAATTTGAATTTCATGCACAACTTAGCCGATCGGATTTGGTGGAGTTTCCCCTATATATTGGATCAAAAGCAAGCATGCCATGATATAAACATATAGTAAATATGCATGCATAAAGATTTCAAGAACCAAAAAGAAGATACAATTTGAACAAAAACACCAAGTAAATCGAGATTGCACACACAAGAGTGTGACACGAAAAACGATGTCCAAATTATATCAAAGAACCAATTCAACACATGAAAGATCACAAATTCAACAAATGAACTCGGCAAAAGCCAAAGAGCAAAAGATATATAAAAACACAAATACTCAAGGATTTATCTCATTCTAAAATTGGACAAAACATGACACAAGGAATGAGACAAAACCAACTCCCCAAAAGAGCAAGGTTCCAACAAGAAACCAAACTCCCCAAATTTTTCATGATGGCACAAAATACCAAAACGAAAAGATTGAGCATCCAAGCACATAAAACTCGATATGGATCAAACAAAGAAGCATAAAAGGATTGTTCTAGATAATATAGGAGAGCTCACCCATAAGTAGTACATTATATAGAATTTTTGCTTTTGAATGCAAAATGCACACAAATGAGATCATCACTACTACCTACATTAAATAAAACACAAGAGGATACCAATAAAAATAAAAGGATCAAAAAGTAGCAAGGAATACATGGGAGCACACAAAAAATTTACTTGGCCAAAGATAGGACAATATTAAGCAAAGGACAAAGTGAATATGATCAATAAAGTCTACCATAAATTTGGTATTAATTGTCCAAGGACAATAAGAATTGAGAACAATCTTCCCTAGGTAGTTCATACGGATGTCCAAGATCATATTCACACAAAGAAGCATGTAACAAAGTATACAAATTAAGTTTGATGCTTCGAAAGAGATTCTTGGTAGCTTCCAATAGTCACACAATCATAGTGATTAGAGTGACTTGAAGCAAATGGTTTCCATGAGAATATAGAGATCTAAATATGAGGAAACACATACCAAGAAACACTCTCATATACAAGATCCAAAATATGATCAACAACAACATTCAAGCAAATTGGAACCTGTATTAGCAAATGTGTCACATAGGTGCTAGATAATTATCAATATCAATTCTAAGTGACACAACCTCGAATATTCACATTTTCTAGGATTGTAATATGCACTAAGCATATGACTCCCCCATAATGGGATACTACCATAAAACCAACACGAGGCAAAATGATACAAATAGAGATAATTAACGGACATTATAAAATTAAATTTCTCATGAGAATTATACCACACAGAGACTAGACAACAATCCAATATAAATACTAGGTGGTATTCCTCATGTACACACAATTTTTAGGATTGTGGAATGCCCAAGCATAACACTCCCCAAAAGTGGGATAATCCATTAATCTCTCAAAAGAGCCAAATAATATACCAAATATAACCAAGTAAGGCTCAAACACAAGAAACACACATACATGGTGTGCCACCTAATCATACACAAATATGATTGATACCTCAAGATAGTTAAGTGGAAAGCACAACATGTACAAAAGCATGGAAGATACAAAACCAACATGTGCACAAGGGGGCGTGTAACTTTTAATGTAACCAAGTCTCCAATGCCCTCCAACACACACCTATTGATCAAGTTTTGGCTTGTTGGTACCCAAACAAGTTGGGTCCTAAGAAGTTAGTCACAATAGGCTTGACAACCCAAATGGTTGTTTTGTTGAACCCACATTGAGCACCAACAAATTTGGCAAACACATTACCAACCTCATCCTTACAAAGAGAATAAGAATCATCAATCAAGATAGGATGGGATGAGGAGTTACCAATAGTGCATGCGGAAGAAATGTGCCCCTTCTCATGGCATATGTAGCAAGTTCTACTCTTGCCATCTTTCTTCTTAGGTGAAGCCACAACTCGAGGAAGAGCTTGAGTAGTCCTCTTAGGAAGAGGCCCATTAATGACTTGAGGTGGAGCTTGAGGCCGCTTCCCTTGTTGCTTCACACTAAGAGGCTTTTTCTTCAATGGGCAAGATCTAACATGGTGCCCTTCTTCCTTGCACTTGAAGCAAACAATGTTGGCCGGATTCTCGACTTGATCTTGGCCATTATTCTTGTTGTCCTTGTGCTTCAACTTGATAGTGGACTTGTTCTTGATATTGGAGTTGAATCCAAGCCCACTCTTGTCATTGGGGGATTTTTGCACACTCAAGATTTTGTTGAGTGCGACCTTCCCTTGATGACCCTTTTTCAATTCATTCTTCAAAGAAGTGACTTGAGCCTTGAGCTCTTTGATTTCCTCTACATGGTTAGTTTCAACAAAAGTACTAGAGGAAGTAGATGCTACATTGTTAGAGCAACAAGGCAAGGAATGTAATTCATCACGAGATATAGCATGGTTATGAGGGGATGAATTACAAGGACTAGCACATGGCAATATAACATTTGGATTAGATATAGTGCTAATGTCCACATGAGGCCCACCAGATGTTACCTTTGACATGATGGCCTCATGAGCCAACTTTAGCCTACCATGGGAGACTAGGAGATCCTCATGCGAGCTTGAGAGCTTAACATGGCTTTCTTCTTATTTCCCATAGTTGCTAGTTAGCAAAGCAAGTTGAGCCTTTAGCTCAACATTCTCCTTTAAAATATATGCTTCACAAGAAATGGAGTTAGTAGCACAAGCATCATCATTCTTAGCAAGAGGTGAGGGCAACTTGGCAAGCTCTTTTGAATATGAAGCTTTAAGTTGCTCATGTGACTCGGTGAGTTTTATGATCTCACCCTTTATGACCCTAGAGCCATTTTTGAGGTGCTCAAAATCCTCAAGGAGTTTAGCATAAGCAATTTGAGTCTCATCATTTTTACTTTTGAGATCACTTGCCACCTCAAGATCTCTATCATGAGATTCCTTTACTCTAGATAGCTCTAAAGCAAAGGTCTCCTCAAGAGATTCCTTAGTGGTTTGTTCCTCTTCAAGAGCTTTATTTAGGTTTGCAATTATATTAGCATACTCACGCTCAAGACTACACATTTTATCAACGTTGTTATCATGCACCTCAATTTGTGTTTCTAACTTATCAATATGTTCTTTGCTCTTAATAGAAAGTCCAAGACTTCAACAAAGTTAGAACAAGCAATATCCTTTTTAACAAGGGCACGATAAACAATGTCACCATTTTCATATAAATCATCAATATCAAGCTCTTCTTCCACATTATCCACATCCTCCTCATCACAAGAGGTAATGGGTTCCAAAGTAGGGGTTACCTTAGAATCCCTAGCCATAAGGCATAGGTGGGTACCGGAAGAAGGTGAAGATGAGATTACATTTTTGGCTTCATTCAAAACCATGTCTTGGCCCATAGAATCTTCGGTTTCCTCTACATGGTTAGCAACACAAGCACTAGAGGAAATGGAAGCAATTTTATCATGGCAACAAGACAACACAAGCATATCACCATGAGATTTATTCAAGTCATTTGTACATGATATGCAAGGACTATTAACACAAGCATGTAAGAAGTTGGTAGTGCTAGAAGTGTTAAAGTCCAAAGATAGATCATTACAACTAGATAGAGATGAGGGATTACAAATAGTAAGCACAAGCTCACTATCCAAATTGCAATTTCTATTACCACTCACCATATCATTACCTTGTGAAAAGTCACATGTTGGTGAAGTGGTAGAGGATGAGGACTCATCTCGACCGGAAGTGGAAGCAACACAATCATCCTCAATAATGTTGGACACAACATATTTAAATTGAAGTTTTGTCCATAACTCATGAGCGCTCCAAAAAGGAATGATTGAAGAGGTAACTACATAGCTCAAAGCATTAACAAGAACATTATAAGCTTGAGCATCGAGATATAAGTTTTTCTCATCCTCACAAGATAGATTTTTGAAATCCATAGGAGGAGAAAAACCCATATCTACAATACGCTCCAAATTTGGGTCCATGTCCCGAAAATGAATGAGCATACAATTTTTCCATATATCATAATTTGTGCCATCGAATATGAACATATCATTGTGCACTAATCCTCTAGCCTACATCTTTACTCTCAAGGCGGTGAAGCCTAAAATGAGAGAACGGGCTCTGATACCAATTGAAAGGATATGGATGTCGCCTAGAGGGGGGGTGAATAGGCGATTAAAACTTTTCCTAGAGTGGCTCAACAAAGGCGGAATAAAACTAGTGTTTACTTTGTTAAGCACAACCTAGAACAACTAAGGTTCACCTATGTGCACCAACAACTTATGCTAAGAAATACAAGCAACAAAGTGATAGCAATATATATATTACTTCAAGCACGAAGGTTATCACAATGTAAAGTGCATAAGTAAAGAGCTCGGGTATAGAGATAACCGAGGCACGCAGGGACACCGATATTTTACCGAGTTCCTCCCAACATGGAGTACGTCTCGTTTGGAGAGGGGGTGGTATCAAACCACCAACGCCACAAAAGGCCTCCCTTATTCTCTGGTGAATCTCACCCCAACGGGATCGATCCACGCTTCCACTATCGGTGCACTTCTCGGTGGCAACCGAAACCTCTCACAAGGTTGGGGCACTTCTCCACAACTTAATTGGAGGCTCCCAACAAATTCCACAAAAGGCCACAACGCCACCAAGGCCACAAAACCATCTAGGGTTCCAAGAACCCAAGAGGGACAGGCTCCAATGAGTAACTGAAACCAAATCCTCCGAGGAGAACACAAACCGATGCACCAAATGCAAATGGCAAGACCACCACAAAGGTGTTCCAATCCTTCTCTCCCAAATTCCACCAAAGCTACAAAAGCTTATGGGGGAATAAGAGAGGAAGAACAATGGAGGAAATCCACAAAAGGCTCCAAGATCTAGATCCCAATATGTTCCCCTCACTTAGAGGAGAGATTTATTGGTGGGATTGTAGATCTAGATATCCTATTTCAAATCCCTCAAAAATATGCAAGAATCATCGGAGGGATTGAGAGAAAGCAAGCTCAAGAAGGTCAACAATGGAGGGGAAAACTTGCAAGAATGGTTAAGGAACCATTGGGGAAGAAGGCCCCTTATATAGGTCCCTCCAAAATCCAACCCTGCTGCGATTCAGCCCGATTCCCGGACTTTTTCCCAGTACTACCGGACTTTACCGGCACTACCGGACATTCCCTCCGGAGTGCCGGACCTTTCGGACCCTTCTAGAACATTCTCGGTGAAAACACTGGAATCATTCCCCAACTCCGAAACAGGACTTTCCTTATATGAATCTTATTCTCCGGACCATTCCAGATCTCCTCGTGATATCCTGGATACCATACGAGACTCTGAACAACATTCGGTCTCTTACTCATCATTCCATAACTACTCAACAACATCGGATCCTTAAGTGTGTCTCCCTACGGTTCGTGAATTATGCGGACATGACCGAGACACTTCTCCGATCAATAACCAATAGAGGAATCTAGAAATTCATATGTCTCCCACATATTTCTACGATTACTTTGCGATCGAATGAACCACTTACATACGATACCAATTTCCCTTTGTCTCACGATAGTTTACTTATCCGAGGTTTTGATCGTCGGTATCTCTGCATACCTAGTTCAACCTCGTTACTGATAAGTACTCTTTTCTTGTTCCTGTGGTATGTGATTCCTTGTGATCCAGTCACATGCTTGCAAGCCAACTGGATGACATTCCACCGAGAGGGCCCAGAGTATATCTATCTGTCATATGGATGGACAAATCCCACTCTTGATCCATGTGCCTCAACCCATACTTTCCGAACACTCAATGCCACCTTTATAGCCACCCAGTTACGGTGTGGTGTTTGATGTCATCAAAGCATCCTTCCGGTGATGGTGATTAGCATGATCTCATGGTCGAAGGAATTAGGTTACTATGTATCAGAAAGCTTATATCAATTGAACTATTAAAATGACTTGATCTTTATGCTACGCTTATCTATAGGAGTATGTCCATCATACCATTCTCCTAATGATATGACCTTGTTATTAACAACATCTCAAATGCTCATGATCAAGAAACTATGATCATTTATTAATCAACAAGCTAGTATTATAAAGAGGCTTTACCAGGGACTCTAATTTAGTTTACAAATCACACAAGTATTAATGTTTATGGTTAATACTGTTATAGCATGAATGTAAACATTTATCATAAACACAAAGATATAATAATAACTACATTTATTATTGCCTCTAGGGCATATCTCCAACAGTCTCCCACTTGCACTAGAGTCAACTAATCTAGATTACATGGTAATATACCGAACACCCATGGCAGTTTGGTGTTGGTCATGTTTTGTCCTCGGGAGAGGTTTAGTCAACGGATCCGCCACATTCAGATCTGTGTGTACTTTGCAAATCTTTATGTCACCATCCTGGACATGTTCTCGAATAGCGTGAAAACGTAGCTTGATGTGCTTCAGCTTCTTTGTGACCTTGGTTCTTGCGCATTGGCTATGGCGCCCATGTTATCACAGTAGATAGACATTGGGTCCAGCGCACTTGGAACCACACCGAGCTCTGTAATGAACTCCTTCATCCATATCGCTTCTTGTGAAGCCTCCGAAGCAGCTATGTATTCCGATTCAGTTGAAGATCTCGCCACAACGCTTTGCTTTGCACTCCTCCAGCTAACTGCTGCACCATTCAAAGTAAATACGTATCCAGATTGAGATTTAGAATCATCCGGATCAGTGTTCCAACTAGCATCGGTGTAACCATTAACAACGAGCTGTTCATCACCTCCATAAGAAAGAACCATATCCTTAGTTCTTCTCAAGTACTTAAGGATGTTTTTGACCGCTGTCCAATGATCCACTCCTGGATCACTTTGATATCTGCTAGTCAAACTAACAACATATGCAATGTCGGGTCTTGTACATAGCATGGCATACATTAGAGATCCTATGGCTGAGGCATAGGGAGTCTTACTCATCCTTTCTCTATCTTCCGATTCTTGGACTTTGAGTTTTACTCAAGGTCGATTAGCAACATGGGCAAGAACCCTTTCTTGCTATCTTCCATTCCAAACCTCTTTAGAACTTTGTCCAAATATGTACTTTATGACAATGATATTAGGCGTCTCGATCTATCTCTATAAATCTTTATGCCTAATATGTAAGCTGCTTCGCCAAGATCTTTCATTAAAAAACTATTATTCAAATATCTTTGACACTATTAAGAAGGTCTACATCATTCCCCATCAACAATATGTCATCTACATATAGTATTAAGAATGCTACAGAGCTCCCACTCACTTTCTTGTAAATACAAGCTTCTCCATAAGTTTGTATAAAACCAAAACTTTTGATTACCTTATCAAAACGTTGATTCTAACTTCGGGATGCTTGCTTCAATCCATATATGGACCGTTGAAGTTTGCATACCTTTTTAGCATCTTTAGGATCGACAAAACCTTTGGGTTGCATCATATACAACTCTTCATCAATGTCTCCATTGAGGAACGCTGTTTTGACATTCATCAGCCATATCTCATAATCGTAATATGCAGTGATTGCTAACATAATCCTCACAGACTTTAGCTTCGGTACTGGTGAGAAAGTCTCATCGTAGTCAACTCCTTGAATTTGTCGAAACCCTTTTGCGACAAGTCGAGCTTTATAAACAGTAACATTACCATCAGCATCTGTTTTCTTCTTGAAAATCCATCTGTTCTCGACAGCCTTCCGGCCATCCGGTAAGTCCACCAAAGTCCATACTTGGTTTTCGTACATGGATCCAATCTCGGATTTCATGGCATCTTGCCATTTATTGGAATCTGGGCTCATCATCGCTTCCTCATATGTCGCAGGGTCATCGGTGTTATCCACCAACATGACACTCATAACGGGATCATACCAATCAGGAGTGGTACGAGTTCTCGTTGACCTGCGAGGTTCTGTAGCAACTTCAACCGAAGTTTCATGATCATCATCATTAGCTTCCTCTCTTATTGGTGTAGGCGCCACAAGAACTACTTCCGGTGTTGCGCTACTCACAAGTTCGAGAGAAGGTTCAACAACCTCGTCGAGTTCTACTTTCCTTCCAGTCACTTCTTTCGAGATAAATTCTTTCTCTAGAAAGGATCCATTCTTAGCAACGAAGATTTTGCCTTCGGATCTATGATAGAAGGTATACCCAATAGTTTCCTTCGGGTATCCTATGAAGACGCATTTTTCTGCTTTGGGTTCAAGCTTGTCCGACTGTAACTTCTTTACATAAGCTTGGCAACCCCAAACTTTAAGGAACGACAATTTAGGTTTCTTCCCAAACCATAATTCATACGGTGTCGTTTCAACGGATTTAGATGGTGCTCTATTTAAAGTGAATGCGGCTGTTTCTAATGCATAACCCCAAAACGATAGCGGTAAATCTGTAAGTGACACCATAGAACGAACCATATCTAAGAGAGTTTGATTACGACGTTCGGACACACCATTACGCTGTGGTGTTCCCGGCGGTGTCAATTGTGAAAGTATTCCGCATTTCTTTAAATGATCTCCAAACTCGTAACTTAGATATTCACCTCCACGATCAGAACGTAGAAATTTAATCTTCTTGTTACGTTGATTCTCTACCTCACTTTGAAATTCCTTAAACTTCTCGAAAGTTTCAGACTTATGTTTCATGAAATAGATATACCCATATCTACTCAAGTCATCCATGAAGGTAAGAACATAACGATAACCACCGCGCGATGCTACACTCATTGGGCCACACACATCGGTATGTATGATTTCCAATAAGTTCGTAGCTCGCTCCATCATCCCAGAAAATGGAGTCTTAGTCATTTTACCCATCAGACATGCTTCGCATATTTCAAGTGATTCGAAATCAAGTGATTCAAGAAGTTCATCGGAATGGAGTTTCTTCATACGCTTCACTCCAATATGACCAAGACGACAGTGCCACATATAGGTCGAGTTATCTCTCAATTTCAAACGTTTAGCTTCAATGTTATTAATATGTGTATTTCCACGATCGAGATTCAATAAGAATAGACCATCTATCAAAGGTGCATGTGCATAAAACATATTACTCATATAAATCGAACAACCATTATTCTTGGACTTAAACAAGTAACCGTCTCGCAATAAACATGATCCAGATATAATGTTCATGCTCAACGCAGGCACCAAATAACAATTATTTAAGTATAAAACTAATCCCGATGGTAGATGAAGAGGTAGTGTGCCGACCGCGATCACATAAACCTTTGATCCATTTCCAACGCGCATCGTCACCTTGTTCTTTGCTAGCTTCCGTTTAGTCTGTAGCACCTGTTTCGAGTTACAAATATGAGAAACCGAACCAGTATCAAATACCCAGGCACTACTACGAGTACTAGTGAGATACATATCAATAACATGTATATCGGATATACCTTTCTTCTTGATGTTGCCGTTCTTCAAATCCGCCAAGTACTTTGGGCAATTCCGCTTCCAGTGACATTCTCCCGTGTAGTAAAAGCACTCAGTATTAGGCTTAGGCCCAGCCTTGGTCTTCTTCGTCGGTGCGGCAACTTTCTTACCACCCTTCTTGAAGTTTCCCTTTTGCTTAGACTTGCCTTTCTTGAATTTGGTGGTCTTATTGACCAACAACACTTGATGATCTTTCTTGATGTCCACTTCTGCAGATTTCAACATGGAGAAGAGTTCTGGCAACGTCTTGTTCATGTTTTGCATATTGTAGTTCATCACAAAGTTCTTGTAACTTGGTGGTAGTGATTGGAGGACGCGGTAAATCCCCAAAGCATTAGGAATCACTATACCCAAACTTTTGAGTTTGTTTGCGTCTGCACATCTTAAGCACATGCTCACCGCGGAGTGCCCTCTTCCATCTTGCAGTTAAAGAACTTTTCAGAAGCCTCATAACTCTCAACTGCCGCGTGAGCCTCAAATATCATTTTGAGTTCACGAACAATATCATGTGGGTCTTGGTTCTCAAACCTTTTCTGAAGCTCCGATTCCAAACCATACAAGATAGCACACTGAACTGTGGAGTACTGATTCTTCCGAGTGAGGTAAACATTCTTTACTTCATCGGTAGCAGTAGCTGCAGGTGGTTCACCCAGCGGTGCATCCAGCACATAGGTCAAATTACCAGCATTGAGGACAATCCTCAAATTGCGGAACCAATCCGCAAAGTTGTTTCCATTGTTTTTCAACTTTTCTTTCTCTAGGAACGCATTAAAATTGAATGTAGGGGCCGCCATTGATCTATAACATATTTGCAATAGTTTAGACTAAGTTTATGACAAATTGAGTTCTAATTAATAGTTAAATTAATCTAGGTGAACTCCCACTCAAAACAATATCCCTCACATTGTTTTAGTGATCACACAAACCAAATTCACCACATCAAAACCGATCATCACGAGAGTTGATGTAGCTTCAATGGCGGACAATCAACATGTTCATCATATCTACTATATGACTCATGCTTTACTTTTCGGTGATCCGTGTTCCGAGACCATGTCTGTACATTCTAGGCTCGTCAAGATCAAACCTTAGCTTCCGCATGAGCAAATCTGGCTTGCTTACGTTGTATACACCCGTAGAATCTAACACACCTGATCATCACGTGGTGCTTCGAAACAACGAGCTTTAGCAACGGTGCTTACTAAGGATGAACACTTCAAAACTTGAAATTTGTGTGCTTGAGGGATCATCTTATAATGCTACCGTCGTTAACTAAGCAATACAAGATGCAGAAAGGATTAACATCACATGCAATTCATAATATGTGATATGATATGCCTTTCTTCTTGTGCTTCCCATCTACATCTTCAAGCATGAACATGATCTCTATCATCACCGGTATAGCGTCAAGGTCAATGGCGCCGTTTCATGGTTTTCGTCCACCAGCTTCAACTATTACAACTACTTTGAATAGACACGCGGGTCTTAACTGAATTTAAAGACAACCATATGGCTCCTGCCGATTGCCAACTTACAATAAGGAACATTGCATACATCAAATATAATCACAATCATGGCCATATCACATCACAGCACACCCTTGCAAAACAAAGTTAAACGCCTCTAATTTTCTTTGCATATTTTACGTGGTTTGGGGATTTCAATAAGTGTCGCTCTAACTTACGAACAAGAACCACAACGTTGATGCTTGAACTATCAAGTGCCCGTTGTAAATTGGATCTATACTATGATGGGAGAGACAGGCACCCGCAAAGCCACTTATGCAATACAAGTTGCATGTTGAGCGTGGATCAAGTATCATGAACGATGTCATGTAACGTTAGTCGGGGCCGCTTCATCCCATCATACCGCAAGATGCAAAGTACACAAAAAGAAATTGATAATAAAAGCACCACCGCCCACAATGACCATTGTGTTCTACTCGTGCAATAGATCTACTTATAGACACGGCTCTGATACCACTGTAGGGGTTCGTAGCATGGAAAACAAAAAAATTCTACCGCATGCAAACAAACAAGCCAAGATCTCTCTACTAGATTGTAGCAACGAGTCGATAGAGGAACTCACCCTCGAAGATTCTAAAGCAGTTAACGAGAGCAGATTCTCGTGGGTGATGTAGTCGTACTCTTGCCGATCTCAAGATCGTGTAGACGATCCTTCCAAGGCCATGTAGTGGCGCTTCCGTGAAGGTCTGCGTTAACATCGCTCGATGAAGACCTTCCTCTCCTTGTTCCAAAGCAAATGGAGGTTTTAGTGCTCTCCTCGCGATTCCGGCAGCACGACGGCGTGGTGTCGGAAGTAGAGGGGAGATCCCGTAGGGCTTCGCCTTAAGCCGGTGCGAGTATGGTGGAGCAAGAGAGGTGCCTTGGCGATATAGAGTTTAGAAGCACCAAGGGGAAGCTTGGCCGGCGGCTAGGGTTTGGGAAAACCCCCAAATCGCCGAATTTGTGGTTCCCTAGGCGGCGGCTCAAGGAGGTGGTGGCGCCGACGGCTTGGGGTTAGGGTTTTGGGTGTGTGATGGGTAGGGGGCGCCCTACCCTTCCTTATATAGGTGGAGGGTGGCCGGTTGGGAGGAGGGAGTCCTCCCCCAAATCGGCCTCCTTGGCCGGCGGGTGGAGAGAGGGGAACTCGTCCCCAAGTAGGTTTCCTACTCTCCCTCCACCAAGCAAACTTGCCGTTTGACTTTTTCAAATTGGCATTTGACTATCAAACTAGGATTTGATTTCTCCATTTATTTTGCCCAGCCAACTGACCTAGCACATGATGCAACCATTCCATATTGTTATGACACATTCATGTACCCTTCCCCTCCGGAGTGCCGGACCTTCCGGACCCTTCTAGAACATTCCTGGTGAAAACACTGGAATCATTCCCCAACTCCGAAACATGACTTTCCTTATATGAATCTTATTCTCCGGACCATTCCGGATCTCCTCTTGATATCCCGGATCCCATCTGAGACTCCAAACAACATTTGGTCTCTTACTCATCATTCCATAACTACTCAACAACATCGAATCCTTAAGTGTGTCTCCCTACGGTTCGTGAATTATGCGGACATGACCGAGACACTTCTCCGATCAATAACCAATAGAGGAATCTGGAAATTCATATGGCTCCCACATATTTCTACGATTACTTTGCGATCGAATGAACCACTTACATACGATACCAATTTCCCTTTGTCTCACGATAGTTTACTTATCCGAGGTTTTGATCATCGGTATCTCTACATACCTAGTTCAACCTCGTTACTGATAAGTACTCTTTTCTTGTTACCGTGGTATGTGATCCCTTGTGATCCAGTCATATGCTTGTAAGCCAATTGGATGACATTCCACCGAGAGGGCCCAGAGTATATCTATCCGTCATATGGATGGACAAATCCCACTCTTGATCCATGTGCCTCAACCCATACTTTCCGAACACTCAATGCCACCTTTATAGCCACCCAGTTACGGTGTGGTGTTTGATGTCATCAAAGCATCCTTCTGGTGATGGTGATTAGCATGATCTCATGGTCGAAGGAATTAGGTTACTATGTATCAGAAAGCTTATATCAATTGAACTATTAAAATGACTTGATCTTTATGCTACGCTTATCTATAGGAGTATGTCCATCATACCATTCTCCTAATGATATGACCTTGTTATTAACAACATCTCAAATGCTCATGATCAAGAAACTATGATCATCTATTAATCAACAAGCTAGTATTATAAAGAGGCTTTACCAGGGACTCTAATTTAGTTTACAAATCACACAAGTATTAATGTTTCTGGTTAATACTGTTATAGCATGAATGTAAACATTTATCATAAACACAAAGATATAATAATAACTACATTTATTATTGCCTCTAGGGCATATCTCCAACAGATCTTGGGCTCGTTTTGAAGAGGACAACAACCTCTACAATATTAGGCAAAGAAACATCATAGTCCAGCAAGGGAGGATAGATCCAAATGACGAAGTCAAAAACCTTCTGTCGCGCTCGGTACTAAAATGCGGTACTATCGCTCTTTGGTACCTAGCCCGGCAGTGGCTTTTGGCAACTTGTCAAAACCTACTACCGCATTTTGGTACCTAGGAAAATTCAAACCGCTATAACTTTTGATTGGTAACTCCGATCGACCCGATTCCAATTGCGTTGGAAAGAGGACGACATGAGCTACCCTATAAGAGGTGAAAGTATTGGTTATCACCAAGTGAGAATGTATCATGTATAATAATGTGAGATACCTCACTTGGTGAGAAACCGAAAAGCCGCCAAGATCAAAATCGCAACAAGATACAAACGGAAGATCCGATTTTGATGAACAAGATCTTGTTATGGAGATTACCACAAGCTCTATATCCTCACATGGATAAGGCCAAATAACAACCAAATATGATGATGCAAATATGCAAAGGATTGAGCTCTCTCTGAACGATGTGACTGAGTTACTCATTCGAGAGCCCCTCTTGATAGTACGGTTATCTATCCTAAACCCGGTCTCCCACACACAACATGAGACTAGCAAAAGGGAAAACCTATCAAGACTATAAATTTGCCTTGAGCGTTCCACTTGAGCTCGATGGAGACGAACTTGACCTTCTCAAGATGGGACGCCTTTCTTGATTTGTCATCATCGATCCATGATCACCGGGGATGGCAAGCATCAAACATGAGATCTTCTATAGATGGCGCATTTTGAGCTTGCACATCACATCTTCTTCTCATTTCATCGAACTTGAAGCCAACACATGATCCAAGCGATGTCAATGGACAAATCCTACAAGTATAACTTAATACACACATTAGTCCATAAAGATTGTCATTAATTACCAAAACCACACAGGGGGCCCACATGTTCTTTCAATCTCCCCCATTTTGGTAATTGATGACAATCCCTTTAAGAGGGTTTATATAAGGAATTTTAATGAACAAACTGGTAACACCAATATCAAATACTACATAAGTATGTGATATTGGTACCACCATATATAGAGCAAACTCCCCCACAATCTATGCATGTGTGATGAACTTGAATTTCATTGCATATATTGCCAATCATTATCATTGGTGGAGTTTCCACTATATATACCACATGCTAAGCAACGACAAAGATGCAAGAGCATGAGATGCAAATGCACAAGAACAAACTCAATGCATAAACCAACTTCCCTTAAACACTCTAAAACTTCTCCCCCATTGGCATCGATTGCCGAAATGGGTGATAAGTTCTAGAAGGCAAATATAATAATAATTCCTCCAAAGGTGTGCCTTCGCACATATCCAATGATGAATACTTTGGAGGGAGTAGAACTATATCGAGGACCCGAAGATTGCCAAAATAAATAAAGTCAAATGATGCAAGCAATTACAAGGTCCCACAAACTAATTGAAAACAAAAAATGAGTTCAAATGGAACCTACAAGATATTATGATATGAGCAAGAGAGTGCTTTAAATAACAAATAGAGAAGCTCCCCAAGATTTGTGCACTATTCAACATAAATGCATTAGAATACATATTGCACAAATATGGAATCCTTGCTCCCCCATAAGCATTTCAAGCACAACAAATGAGAGATCAAATAAAAGCTTAAATAAAATAGAGAAGCTCCCAAAGATTTGTGTGCACTTTAGAATCATTGTATTTCAATACAAAAATGCACAAATATGGAATCCTCACTTCCCCATAAACATTTAGGACGCAATAAATGAGAAATAAGACAAATGAGCATTATTAAATGAATTAGATGAGCTCCCCAAAGATAATGCACCAATTATGATAATTGTATTTGGGAACAAGGTGCATAATCATGGAATCCTCACTCATCCAAGTTTATTTAACAATGCAAGGCATGAGAGAACAAATATGAGTGCCCAAATATGCAAACAAGAGGAACTAACACTCATAGGAAATTAAATTTGGAAGCCATTGAAGAATCAAAAGGAATAGAAAGGTGGTCTCCAAGGATTAAAAATCAACTAAAATATGCAAAGGATTGAGCTCTCTCCGAACGATGTGACTGAGTTACTCATTCGAGAGCCCCTCTTGATAGTACGGTTATCTATCCTAAACCCGGTCTCCCATACACAACATGAGATTGGCAAAAGGGAAAACCTATCAAGACTATACCTTTGCCTTGAGCGTTCCACTTGAGCTCGATGTAGACGAACTTGACCTTCTCAAGATGGGATGCCTTTCTTGATTTCTCATCATCGATCCATGATCACCGGGGATGGCAAGTATCAAACATGATATCTTCTATAAATGGCGCATTTTGAGCTTGCACATCACATCTTCTTCTCATTTCATCGACCTTGAAGCCAACACATGCTCCAAGCGATGTCAATGGACAAATCCTACAAGTTTAACTTAATACACACATTAGTCCATAAAGATTGTCATTAATTACCAAAACCACACATGGGGGCCCACATGTTCTTTCACTCCTTCTGATCCAGAAGATGATGAGCGGTTAGGTTTCCTGGGAGAAGAAGAGGATGATGTATTTGAGCCTCTACCATTTGTGCTGCCAAATGGGAGAAAAAGCAGAGCAAAGAAGCAACAAAAGAGGGTGTGGTATGATGAAACTAGGGAAAATCCTGAGCAACAGTTTAGGCTGAAGCTATGTTTCAAGGATGTTTTTCAATTTAGGCAGGCATTATGTCAGCTTCACATAGCTCAAGTTAGGAATTTCCATTACCACAGAAATGGGGCAGATAGAATTATTGTTTGCTGTAAGCCAGCAAAGAAGGAGAAGTACAACAACCAGTTCTTTATGTCAGCTTCAAAAATCAAGCATGAGAGCACTTTCTGTGTAAAGAAAATGCATTTGGAGCACTGTTGTCCAACTGAACCATCAAGCAATAGAGTTACCAGCAAGTTTCTGAGTATTGTGTATGTTGAGAACTTTAGGTCTGATCCAAACACAGGCATCAGAACCATAGTTGACAAAGCAAAGGATTTTGGTGTTGAAGTGCCAAAGAGAATGGCCTATAGGGCAAAGACTAAAGCAAGGGAAAAGGTGATGGGGGATCACAAGAGGCAGTACCACAGAATTAGAGACTACTTGCAAACTGTTATAGATAAAAATCCAGGTTCAAGGTGTATTGTCACCACTGTTACTGGCCCAACAGAGGAAGAGCAGGAAGCAATTAAAAAAAGGGCAGAAAGTGTTTATCAGTGACAAGCCTAGATTTCATGGCCTTTTCTTTTGTGTCAATGCTGCAAGGCTTGGATTTCTTGAAGGATGCAGGCCATTCATTGGCTTAGATGGCTGCTTCATCAAACTCCTGCAGCAAGATCATCTTTTGTTGCACCTAGTAAAGAAAGAGGCTTCATGTACTATTTAAATGCTGGGGCAAATGCATCTGCTGGGAGAGATGCACATGTTGGACCTCTAGATGGGGGAAATGTCTGATTGCTGGGGCAAATGCATACATTGTCATTACGCTGCACAGGGAACCTCTAATTTTAAGTGTTTGTTGTGCAAACTGTTGGACCTCTAGATGTATGTTGAATATTCCTCTTTGTTTAAGTGAATGAGACTATGTACTGGTATTTTGGAGAAAATGAGCAAGTGAGTGTTGTTTTGCTGCCAGTAATTTTATCTGCCCTTCTAAATGAATGATACTACCTACACAATTTTCATTGTTCACATATAATTTCAATAACAAAGATAATTTCCATTGTTCACAGATAATTTCAACAACAAAGATAATTTCCATTATTCACAGATAATTTCAACAACAAAGATAATTTCCATTGTTCACAGATAATTTCAACAACAAAGATTGTTCACAACAAGCTCATAATTCAGATAATTTCCATTGTTCACTACATATTACAACTCACATCATAATAAAACCATTGTTCAAAGCATAATTAAACCATTGCTCACATCATAATAAAACTACATCTCAACAATCTCCTTTATCTTCTTGAACTTGACCCTGTAGCCCTCTTTCTCCTTCAACAAATCTGATACAATGCACAGCAGCTTCCTCTTCTCCTCCATGTACTTGTCCCTATCTTTCTCTGCCTTCACCAACAAATATTTGTGCATGTTGACAGTTGTTGCTTCAGTGGTCATTTTCTCCTGAATTTCAGCCCTTGCAGCCATGAGAGCTTGTTCAGCTTTAGCCTTGAGGGATAAAGTCACCTGCTTCTCTTTCACTTCTTTTTCAACTTCATCCTGAGCTTTCTTCAAATCTTGGTTCAACTTCTTAATTTGGTCTTCAAAATCAAACTTCTTCTCAACATTGTCCAGTGCATCATTCACCTTGCCTTGTTTAGCTTCTTCAAACATCTCCCATAGCTTGCCCATTGCTTTCATCAGAGAATCTGGCCACACTGGATCAACCCAATGCACATATGAACACTTCTGTCCTTCCTACATCATTTAAGGAAGACTATAAATTAACACATACTGAGATTACCGGCACTGACTATCTATACTAATTAGGAAATGCTCACATACCTGCCCTTCACAAGCTAGGTACCTCCTTCCAGTGTTACAGCCCCCCAAGCTACAAACTTGGCAGCCACAAATCCACACTTGTAGAGCACAGGCTCCTCCCCATCGTCGGCTAAACCACAAAAATCTGAATCGTAGGTGTTGTTCATACTCTAACATGTTGAAATGTGGCAGAAATTAGAGAAGGAACCACCTGAATCCAAATCTAATTCAACTATAAATTGAAAAACGCAGGTGCAGGAGATCTACAGGTGTAGAGTACTCACATCGTCAGACGAGGTCGGGTAGTGCGTCGACTCTTCTCCATCGCTCCACGAAACCATGGCGACAATGGTCGGTGACGGGGAGAAGACGCGTGCTGATACACAAATAAGCGACGGGTCGGGAAGAGTGGGGAAACAGAGCTGGAGGTAGCTGTTGAAATCGACAAGGAGCGGGCTGCCCTAACGACCCCCTTCGACGCGTGCTTCACGGCCGTTGCCTCCCTCCGTCAAGTGCGTGCCACGCCAGCACTGACAACGAGCCCCACCTTCCAGAAATGATGTTAGATGCCTAAACACGGCCAGTTAGAGCTTTCTGTCACACCCATACCCCAAAAGTGGTTTTTATGTGTCAAAAAACCCAAATGTGGTAGATTTTTAACAATATCGTCTCAAATGTGATAGTTCTGCGTCATTTTCTCCACCTCACCTCACCTCACCTCAGAGGGATATAAAATCGCTCCGAGGGCCTAGGCTGGGTCACGATAAAGCACAAAGCTCTTTCTGTTCTTCGATTCCATCCAGGCACATGCATCTCAAGATCGAGTCGAAACATATGACACCTCGACCAATGGCACTGTCCGCGTTGACGGCTCTCCTAGGCTTACGGTTGGGGAGGAGGGGTTGCGCCTCCGGGATCGCCAGTACTGGCAGCAACTTGTCAGATCATGGCGACGACGGCCTTGACCCACGCCAAATGGCCGCCGGGATTCGGCAAGACCCGGGGCGTCTCTTCCAGCGCCAAGACCTCCTCATCCGGATCAGGGGCGGGTGGATTGGGTTGGTCTATCCTCTCTTTTGTTGGTATGTTTTACATCGTAGAACACTTCAATACGATGGGGAAGAATATCGCAAAAATCCAAGTAGCGGTTGACCAGCTCGTGGAACACCAGACCAAGCCTCCCGTCCCATCATCATCATCAGATCCACGTAAGGAATCTGGAGTCGATGCTGTGGCCGCCGAGCCGACATCGTAGTCTTCAAATCCTGCAAGTACGGAGGAGAAAATCCCAAATAGTTTTAGGACTTGTAGTATAATTCTACTCTACTTTATTCGTGTTCCCAGCTACGTATATTTATCAAGAGAGGCTTGCTTCGGTATCCCCCTGAGGGCAATTGAAGAGAAAAACCGGGTCTTGGTGGTTCGACGGTATGTCCCGGGTTAGTTTAGGAGCCGGTTTAGCGCTGTATATTTTTTATATCGGTGTACGTATCCGTTTTGTATAGGACGTGTTTAGGGGAAAAAGTTTAGATCCCACTTTCTAGTCGTGCGGTTAGTTAGAACCTCTACGTAGAGTAGCGCCCTTGGGAGATTCAGGGCGATCGACCGGCGGCGTAACCTCATTGCCGATCCTCTCTCCTCTAGAAACGGCGGCACCCTAAGACGCGGGACAGACCTCATCAACTTCTTCTCTTCTAGACAAATTCGAGATCGGATCACCTCTAGATCGGACGAGTCTAGATCACAGCACTTCCAGATCGGAGACAATATGGACCTAGTACACGTCAGAGGTGAGATCTCGTCGGGTGCTAGGGTTCGGTGACGACTCCTCCTCCTACTCCCCCGTGTTGTCGTAAGGGAATTCCGACTCTCATGGTTTCTAGTGGTTGCAGATAATGGTGGATAGCAGTGGTTCAAGCATGATGGAAGTAGATGACGAGTACTTGGACAATGAGGCCGAGTCCTCTCACCACCATGGATCAGATTCTCATGTAGATGGGCACGTCCATCCTGATGATGCATCAGACGAAAATGTGAGTGGCCTTGATTTTATGTGGTGTACTAGTAATTGCAACGAAGTCAACAAAATAAATTTATGTACATTTTAATTTGTGTTATGTAGATTGAGTTAGAAGTTGCTAATGAGGAGAACGATTCTGAGGTATTGGACAGTGAGTACGTGAATAAGGTATGTGCATTATTGTAGGTATATATGTGGATGAAATTAGTTGCATGAAAATATAACTTACTATTATTTTTGTATTGAATTGTTCAGTTAATAGTTGGGAGTGATAAAAGTTTTGACTACTATGGTGATTCAGACTTCGAGACATGTGATAATGTTGAGGTATGTGTTTTATATTTTATGTGATATATATACCCAAGCTGTACCATTGTACTAATAACTTATGTGTTATATGTTATGGATTTATAGGTGGTTGGGAATGTTTTTAAAGAGAAAGAATATAAGGGGGAATATGACAGGGATATTGGTCATCCAGGTGAAGAGCGGGAGAAGTATTGGAAAATAATGGATATGACTTTTGTTTCTGAACCTGCGGCATAGTATTTTTACAACAGCTATGCTAAAGACCATGGATTTAGCATAAGAAAGGGCAGGTATAAGGAAAAGAAAAAGGCATCGCATGAAATACGTAAGAGGCAGTTCGTATGCTCCAGGGAAGGAAAACGTAGTAGCAAATAGTTGCCTTTGGAAGGCAGAAAATACAAGCCAAGAGCAGAGTCTCGTTGTGGATGCACATCGCAGCTGGTCGTGAAGCTAGATAAATCTAAAGGTGTTTGGTGTGTTGAGAAGTTTGATGACAAACACAATCATATTTTAGCTAGACCTGATGAGGTGCCCTTTCTTTGGTCTCATAGGAAGATCAAAGATTTCCAAAGAGCAGAGATATTAGCAATGGCAGCTAGTGGGATTAGAAAGCATATGATCATGAGTTCTTTCATCATCAAGTAAGGTAGATACAAACAAGTTGGATTCACGAGGAAGGATTTGTATAACATGTGTGCCAGAGAGAAAAGGAAGCTACTTTCAAGCGGCGATGCGGCCACGACCATCGGCATTATGCAAAGCAGGAAGGAAAAGGACCTTGACTTTTTTTATGATCATCAGCTGGACGATAAGGGACATTTGAAATGTCTCTTCTGGTGCGATTCTCAGTCACGTCAGGACTACCAAGATTATGGTGACGTTTTGGTGTTTGACAACACCTACAAGATGAATCGATACAGTATGCCTTTTGTTCCGTTTATCGGTCTGAACAATCACCGGACGACTACCATATTCGGGTGTGCCATCATATCAAACGAGACCGAGGATACTTATGCTTCGCTCCTGAAAATATTTTTGAAAGCAATGTGTCAGAAGAGGCCACGATCTATAATCACGGATGCAGATGCTGCGATGATCAGAGCGATACGAAGTGTATTACCTGATCTGTGGCACCGTATTTGTACATGGTACATTGAAAAGAACATGTGCAAGCACCTAAGTTCCAAATCATTGCCAGAGTTTCGGTCTCTATTATATTAATCCACCACGAAGGCCAAGTTTGAGGAAAGATGGCACGCATATGTGAGAAAATGGCGAAGGGTTTTCGCAGCATAGTAAATCAAAAAAATTCTATGGATGCGAAC
Organism: Avena insularis; assembly: GCA_023614405.1. NCBI lineage: Eukaryota > Viridiplantae > Streptophyta > Magnoliopsida > Poales > Poaceae > Avena > Avena insularis. The sequence continues at coordinate 418,279,627 of CM042685.1, read as the reverse complement.
AAAAAAGCCAAGATCTAATCTAGGAGATGTAATCAACGAGAGAGATTGATGAGATCTTCATACCCTTGAAGAAATCACACAGCGGAAACGTTCAACAGAACGTGGTTGATGTAGTCGTACTCGCCGTCTCCTCCTCGCGATCCGATTTGATCCTACGCCGCAAGTGGCGGCGCCTCCGAGAGATGCACACGTACGGTGCAGCGGCGTCTCCTCCTTCCTTGGTCCAGCAAGTATGGTGGAGAGATAGATTGGATCTGCAGTACGAGGGCGTGGTGCTTATGGTGGAGAGTTTCTGCGGCAGGGCTTCACCTACGCCCAGTCGGGAGAGAGAGAGAGGAGGGGCAGCAGTTGGTGGCTAGGGTTGGAGAGTGAGGGGGGAGGCTGCGCCCCTACCCTCCTTATATAGGGGCTGGCCGGCCCCCCCTTGGCCCCTCCTCCAAGCCCTAGGGTGGTGGCCCCAAGGGTGGAGTGGGGGCCAAGTCTTCCCCCCCTTCTAGAAGGCTCCCCTAGGGCTGGCCGGCTGGGCCTTGGGGGCCTTGTGCCCCTGGCCCAAAGTGGCCAGGGCACTTCCCCTTAGGCCCACACAGGCCTCCAACAAGTGGGCCCAAGTTGGTCCCACTCCGGAACCTTCTAGAACCTTCCGGTAATTCCGAAACGATTCCGATATCCAAAAATTGCTTTCCTTTATATGAATCTTATTCTGCGGACCATTCCGGAACCTCTCGTGATGTCTTGGATCTCATCCGAGACTCCGAACAAAAAATCATAAACCAATCATCCATTCTATCCTAGCGTCGATGCACGTTAAGTGTGTGACCCTACGGGTTCGAGAATATGCAGACATGATCTTCTATCAATAATCAACAGCGGGATCTGGAAACCCATATTGACTCCCACACATTCATCGATGATCATATCGGATGAATCACGATGCCAGGATTCAATTAATCCCATATATGTATTCCCTTCGTCACGCGATATTTTACTTGCCCGAGATTCGATCGTTGGTATCGACATACCTCGTTCACAGCAAGTACTTTACTCGTTCCGTAATCCGATATCACTTTGTGATTAACTCCTTAACCACGTGCTTGCAAGCGGTGTTGATATAGATTACTGAGTAGGCCCGAAGTATATCTCTCCGACTCGGGAGGGACAAATTCCATCTCGATACATACAACCCAACAAGTACTTTCTGATCACCTGAGAGACACCTTTATGATCACCCTCACATAGGATGACGTTTGATGACCTCAAAGCTTTCTTCCGATACCAGGGAGTTGTATTATTTCATGGTCTAAGGAACACAATACTTGACATAGGAAAAAGCTTCACAAATATGAACACGATGACACGATCTAATTGCTCTGCTTAATTTGGGTCTGTCCATCATATCATTCTCCTAATGACATGATCTCATTATTAATCGACAACTCATGTCTATGGTTAGGAAACCTTAACCATCATTAATCAATGAGCTAGTCCATAGAGGCGTACTAGGGACACAGTGTTGTTTATAAACCACACAAGTATCAAAGTTTTCGCTTAATACAATTATAGCATGGAATATAAACTTTATCATGAACAAGAATTATAATAATAACGTCTTTATTATTGCCTCTAGGGCATAATTCCACCAAATGGCAGACAGATTAGACAAAACCGTGGCTAAGTAGAATGTACAAGAAGAAGCACATGTGGGCGGCTGCTTACCTCGCAGATGGATTTTGGCTAGGGATGAAAATCAACCAGTCGTAGTGAAAGTCTCAACTCGTCCCTTCATCTTCACCTCGATTATGGGATGACGCTTGTGGATTTAATTGTGCATTATGAGAATGCCATTGTACGTATCCGGAAAACAGAGGCGCGAGATGACTGCACGGCTTCACAGACTATGCTTGTGATTGTTACCAAATGGCAGCAAATTGAGATAGCAATGGCCAGCACATTCACCCCAGCGAATTTTTATATATTGCAGGACGAGCTTCGTAAAATTGAAGGCATGATGACTGTAGAAAAAAGTGTGGGAATAGAAGATTCGGCAAGGTATCTTGTGGCATGGTCAAATAATCGTCGCCATAATTTTTCTGTGGACTATACACCAAACAATCCAGCACAAAGTATAGATTGCACATGCTGGAGGATGGTACGTAGACGCATTCTTTGCAAGTATATTCTATTTGTGTTAACATAGCTGAAATTGGTTGAACTACCAAGGTGTATTGTTCTTGCACGATTCTCAAAAAATGCCAGAAGTGGGTTACCTTCGAGGCGCACGAGCGATCTGTTTGGCTGGGGATTTGCTGGGGCAGAGGAGCGAAGTCAGTATTCCGAGCTCAGTGTGATGTCGTCTGAAGCATTACATGTAGCCTGCAATAATCCTGAGTTGTATAAACAAGTAAAGACCTTTTACCAGGAAATTATATCGAAAAAAGTGGCGTACGATACAAGAGTACACGGTCCAAGAAATTCCATTAATACTGATGGAGGACCTTCTCCAAGTGCAACTACTCCAATAGGTGATCCTGCTAAAGTCAACACAAAAGGTGCTCCGAAGGGAAAGAATAAAGGGAAGAGCAATCTTGTGAGTAAAAACGGTAGACCACTCGGGTATGATGAGAAAAAGCGGTTAAAGTTGTGTAGCGCTTCCAACACGCCTGGACACAACAAAAATAGTGTGAAATGCAAACTCCATCACAGGTAACCACTATATTTAATTTCGGCATTAATTATTGTAATATAGTTATTTATGATTTTTTTGTTTGTAAACTGCAGGTATCTTGCAGAAATGTTAGTTCGACGTGAGCAACAGTAACATAGTGTGTTGACGAGAGGGAGCTCATCATCCTGATTATCCGGAAGTGGAATAAATCATAATTAGTATTTGAGAATTTTATTCTATTTATGAGAACGTTGTTTGGTTATCTTATTGGTTATCTGAATAGCGATATGTAAGGCTTGATTAGGGACATACTAGGGACATGTGGGTATCATGTTTGGTTATCTTGATTTGTTATTGCATGAAATTAAGCTGGATTGAGGCTGCAATCCGTTTTGTAGAAAACTATGGCTATGTATGAATGGCTGTGGCTAAAGTTTCCAAAAAAACAATGATGAAAAGTTGAAGTGTAAAGTTGTCGCGGCAGGAAAACAGGGCAAAATCGTGCCGCGGCAGAAATCTAGCAGCCCTGTCGCGGTAGAAAAAACAGCCTTTTCTGTGCCGCGGCAGTAAAAATTTGTCGCGGCAGGAAAAGTGGGTGTTTCTGAGACGCGGCAGAACGATATGCCTGGCGCGATACGTACATCTAAACTCTGGCAGCGCGGCCGTTCGACAGAAGCCACACACATCTAAGCTGCTTGCTGGGCCATCAGGCCGCCGATGAGGTGCACAACGACGACAAGACAACAGGACCATCCAAACTAGCAACGAGATTCGGTTTATGTAGCGAATCATCCCGACTCCTTCCAGCACCTTGTCGTCCGTGTTGCTGACTCGAGCGGCCGCCGACGGAGCAGGACGCCGCCAAACAGCATTCAGTCGGTAAATCTCCTTCCGCACCTCGTCCGCTAGGGATTTCCTGCCGCAGCTCGTAGGCCGCACTTGTCGGCACTCGGCGGCCGTGTCCACGCCAAACTTTGGCCAAGAGCTGGCGCCGCCGCACGACGATCAAAACGCTGGCCGAGGAGAATACGTGCATGGTTCAGAGGAATAAGAAGATCGTGCGCCTTAATATATGGATGGACACGGGCGTGTCGCGGCAGAAAAAACGGCCTTTTCTGTGCCGCGGCAGGAAAAAATGTCTTGCCAGACCTGTCGCGGCAGGAAAAGTGGATATTTCTCTGCCGCGGCAGAGCAGGACTCAAACAATATTTTTGTAATCCGAATTAACCAAGAATAAAGTTGGACTAATAAACACAAAATATTGAATATGTTCACACCAGGATTAATAAACACAAAATATTGAATATAAACACAAAATATTCAGTATATTTTACAAATATGTCATGGTAACATAGGAAAAAAAACCTGCAGGGTGAGAAACCTTCTACGGGACTAAAACCCAACCTACAAGCTATGATTCGTTCCTCAGGCTTTCATGTGCTTCGCCGCCTTAAAGGAGACAGAACAACCTGAGCAACCTTCAGTCTTCTGTTATCATTCACTGTGGACTGCATTGACAATCTAGGTAAGTACAAATATTTTTGCTACAACTGGTCGGGTAGTGATAGTTAAAATAATATGCAAACCTGCGAAATTTCTCTAGTCATTTTATCGCCATCCCATACACTCCAACACAAATAAACCACATGAATTTCTGGGACACAGGACAAGAACTAATTTTATTTTGCATGATGGATAACATGAAATATACAAGACAAAAAAAAGTAAACTGAACTCACCCATCTCTTTGCCGAGCCAATTCATAACGTTTTATAGGCCACTAGCAGCATACCCACGCGTTGCTGTGGAACAACAAAAATAGATAACAAAAGTAAAAAAGTAACACAATTGTAATATCGGTACCTTTGTACACACGACACTATCTGGACGATGCTTACTGTATCACGATTGAATAGTTATTTTTCTTAGAAATTTCATAAAGCATCCATCTTAAAATTTGTATGCAGCTCTGCAACCTGTGGTGCACCTGAAACTTCCGAAACCTCATTCAGCTACAAGAAAAAACCAACATTACTGAAAATAAATATACTGCTTTTGCTGCAGAGAAAGGTAAGGTATTAGATTCTAAATCAAAAATAGGTAGACTGTAACTTTTATGCGGACAAAAAATATGTTTCTAACAGATCAACCATGTATGGCAAAGTGTTAGCCAAAATAACAGTACACAGACAGACCTATGCAAGTGCCATGAGCGGCTAAGGGTAAAGTGTCGGCCGATGCGTATAACATAATTGAGACCAGCGAACTTTAGCCATGAGAAAAAATTCATAGTTGTAGTTGTAGGTGAACTAAATTTTTGGCCGGTGATTATGTGAGTTGCACGTATAGATAATGGATGTTTTCCTTCCCAGTTTGTTTAAGTAACCACAAAGAAAAGGAGGGAATTGTTGTCTATTATCTTTACTATTAAATTGATTGCGGTAGGTTTATGGTTCCTCTCTTGTATTCTTTTGCTAATTAAGCCAGTTAAGCAAAAAGCTGTATATATTAAGAGAAAAACTTTTAGTAATTTTCAAGTGAAGACTAATTGTCTTAGCAGTGTATTCCTAACCAGGGGAACCTAGCATGATATACATCACCATGCCACATGAAATGTGCTATGAACTGAATGTTAGAACCATCCATCTAATCCGAATATTGAAGTTTAAAATATGAAGCTCAAATGGATCCAGATCATACCTTCCTCGTGTCAATACCATGGGACATATGCAATCCCTTGTTAAAGACATAGTGAAGCTCCTACTTATAACAGGATTAAAATTCAGAAGACGAGGTTACAGTCTTACAGATCGATTGGGCTGAGAGTTCCTGAAGTGATGACTCGGTTTGGAAACGATCAAAAACAGGCTGTATCGCGAGTGAAGCGTCATTGCAACTGAGCTGCAGCACATATAACCTAATTAGGCAGGTCAGAGCAGAGATCATCATGTCAAGTGTAAACAACGTATCGAGACAAACTGAGTTGCGTAAACCTGTACCTCAAGCTGGAATCTAGAGGACACCCACCATTGCCGTTTTCTGTCGGAGGAGACGCGGCGTCTTTCAGCTTCTCATCCGAAAGCACTGGTGAACGAGACAGAATAGAGCAGAGTAAGCGACACTGAAGACATCTTCCATAAAACAGAGCAAGCGAACAACGATATGAATGATAGAACTGAGATGATAGAACAGAGACGCACACGCGGAAGGAGTTGCAACACACAACGCACGCACCCACCTACCACAAGCCACAAACCCCGCCTCCAGATCGAACGCAAGCGTCTCCCTTCCTCGCGTAATCCCCTCATTCCCGTCGACCTCCCCTCTGCAGCGCCCCCCAAGGTCGTCGGCGGCCGCTGTGACCCGCTACCTCTCCTCCTAGCACCGGCTGCCGCTCCTCCTCTAACCGCAAGCTAGAGCCGCCGCCAGCTCCGCCGCCTGCCTCTGCAAACAGCGCCTTCCCGCTGGCCCTCCTCCATCTTTTTTCCGACGCCATGGACTCAAGGTCGTCCTGCCGTCCCTCCTTCACCTTGTTCCCAACACCATGGCCTCAAGGTCGTCGCCGACCGCCGTCCTTGTTCCCCGCCGCGCTGGGCACCGCCGCCTCCTACAGATTGCGGGGGAACGGGAGAAGCGAGCGAGCAGCAGTAGGTGGGAAGAAGAAGCGGAGCTGCTGCATGGGCGCCTCTCGGCTCTCGCCGACGGACACCGGCTCGCGGAGGGCTATCGATGGCGAGGAGGAGGCTTCGATCGGGGCGTGTTGGGGAAGAGGGCAGGGCGGCTGGACGCATGCGTCAGCGAGGATGCGAGGTTGTGACGAGGTGGAGTCGCAACCGTTTGTTGACTTCCTCACTTGGCGGTAGCAGTGCTTGTAATACCCTGAACACATAGGGCAAAAAGTTTAAATTCGGGCAGACGGAAAATTTAGCTAGATGAAGAACGTTCCCAATCTTTTTAATAGTATAGATTTTGATACGTTGGGGTATTATGATTTTGTAATCATGTTAGTTTGTTTTATGTCATACGCTATTTGATATCTCTGAAAAATGCAAAAAATAGTGTAATGTACACAAGTATTAAGGTAGTACATGATAAAGTTAAGAGATTAAATTACCATTGTTTCAATTATTTTCTTCGTTGTAGATAAAAAGTACAAAGAGTCTAAAACTTGAAATTCTTGTTTCGGTATGTGCATGGCAACTGCCGTCCAATGCGCGTCATTTATATTTAGAGGGAAATATACCTACAAAAATTGAAGAATGTAATCAACATAACACTTTTTCACATAAAAATGATGTACGTTCTAATTACCTTATTTTGCAAAAAATATTCATCCATGACTCTACCAATTGATCCACTTTTGGACATAATGAAGTCCATGTTATGCTTGAATTTTTTCGCTTGTTCCAAAGTTGTACCCTTCTTCACAAGGAACGTTGTTCTTAATGCACCAAAAAGATACCGATCATGTCCCACACGAAGTGACAAATCTCCAATATAACTGTCTATTAGTTGTAACAACAAGAGGAATTAATTTTATCAAAGTGGTAACATTATTATGTATTAGCATGATATAAAATAATCATAACACAGTACAACTTACACGATCGCTAACCTACTCATGGTCCAACACATCTTTAAGTTTTAACGAATTCAACATAATTCCATTTGCATGTTGGTAAACAACCTTTTTATCATTTGATTCATCCTTACATGCGTTTTCAACCAATGTCACGGCTGCTTGTATTTGTTGAGCAGTGAGGACACCTGGAACATCATCTTGGTTTACAAACAATCCTAATAAAATGGTAAAAAAACTAGTTATAACTACATAAAGATGTAAATAGTAGGTACACATATCTCACGTAACATTCAAGTTTTGTAGAAAAAACTCGATTTGTAGTACCATTTTTAAGTGCACGACGTTTGGGAGGCTCATATCCCACGTAACCTTCAAGTTTTGTAGAAATTTTACGCTTACGTTTTCCCAAACCTTGTTCTGGCTCATTGTTAACGTCCAACTTACTATCGATGTTGTTGGAATCGTCTGACGCAGTTGCTCCATCCAGCTATTTCCCATTGTTGCTAATTCCGTACATTTCTGATGGAAAGTCTGACACGGCTATTATAGAAACATCAAGCACTAACTTTGGGTTGGAAGGTGTGCTGCCTATTGCGTCTTTCAAGTATCCTTATGTGCGCCATCTTCGGACGTTGCATTACCATTCAATCCAGTGTGTTTCATAGAATCAATAGTTTTCTTAATAATCTGATCAGCATAAGCACCAGCACTCTTTTTCCCGTACCAAAATTCTTTTTCCGGAAAAGAGGATCCATTATTCAATGATAGGTTGTCATTCCATTTTCAACTTCTTTGCTTTTGTACATAATGCCATTTTTATTCAACTTGACAATTAATTCCTGAAAAATTAAATGAAAATATATAATATACTCGTAGGCTATCAGATATAAAAATAGAAACTCCCAATAGTACATGCAATAACACGGTGATTACCTGTGCATATGAGTCCATCATTTTTTTGACGATTTTCTCCGTTGTTGACTCCATCCTATTCATTGTTCGCTCCATCACTCGATCCATCACTCGCTCCATCATAGACTCCGTCACTACCTCCTGCACGTTTTTAGTAGTTTTTTTGTTTAAATTTCCGGCTACAGCCTTCCTAGCCGAACTTGCCTTTGGCTTGAGAACATGAGCCGGTTTATTTAGCATTTCAATCCTATACTGCAACGTTATATTATCTTCAACCTGATACATACAGATTAGTAGAACTCAATGTTATTAATCACAGTATAGGCGTAAGTTTTTTAAAATAACCAGATGATATATATACAGATAATATTAGAAACATGGATCATTATCAGAATAGGTCTTTCACCCCGACCATGATCATAGTCCATTGTATCCCTAATCCTAGCAGCAGCATCTGTCCAATTACGCATGAGTGGTCTCAAGGACAAATTTGGATTTATCCTACAAGGATCATCTACATGCTTGACCTTCTCCCAATAAACAAACTGCATGTGAACCAAGTGTAATGTTAGTGCATCATAAAATGAGATGATCTACCGTATTAAAAATAATGTAGAGAAAATATTTAATACCTGTATTAAAGACAAATTTCCCTTAGGCCACTGCCTAATTTGTTTATATCTAGTTACAAGCCTGAAGTATAGAATGAGATGATCTACCATGAACTCACTCCAATTAATGGTGGACATACGGTCTAGGTCCTCCACTAGTACCCAATAATCCTTCGGTACAATCCTCTTAGTCATAGGCGCCAGCATTGTCCCAAGGAGAACAAGGGCAGATTTGCGGAGGAAGTCATCGTCCGCAGCTTTACTCATGACAATATTAGCTATTAAATCTTCAATAACAATGTTGCCAGTAGTTGCGCTGAGAAAATATAGTGGAATACGGGACTTTCCGTCTTCACCTTTCTCATCAATTGTACGATTAACAGACAGATCATTGTTTCGTAATCCATAAATGCACTCTGCATCTTGTGCAGTCAATGCAAATTTGCCTTTATTAGGCAGAACAAAAGTGCTAGACTCATGATCATAAATGTGAAACATATACTGCAACAAGACAACTCGCATCCGAATTGGTGGAATTTGCAACATACTTCGCATATCTGATTCCATAAATTTGCTACGTTGTTGACTTGTAAAATTGCCCATAAGTCTACACCATGTTTCAACAGAGCAAGCAATATCACCATCCAGTTCCATCACGCTGCAAGAAAAATCACCATGACAAAAATAAACAAGTGTAATGTTAGTGCATACATATGTTTATACTATGTAAAGGAAATTGGTAGCATATATATAATGTATATATTACATATCAACAAATGCATGCATATATAAAGGAAATTGTTAGTTTGGAGCCCACCCTCGATTTTTATCATAGATTCGCTAGTGCACACTATTGACACGTTATATTATTGTACTCCCGTGACTTAACGTTTTATCAGCTTATCTAGTCATTGGGCTGTTACATTATTTTAGTCCTGAACAGATCCTTTTACGCCTCTCGCCCAGCGCCAACCCCTCCGGCCAAGGGCACATCCAACCCCTGCACACACCGGCGGAGCGTCATGGAGATGAAACTGGGCTACAGCCCCCCCCCTTCCAAAAGTGCAAATGCTTTTCTAGGATACTGTACACTGGCGGATCATACTAGGATCCCGCCTCACATCCCCACTACAACGCATTGGATGGCTTACGTCTATTGTACGTTGGCTGTGTGACAAGACGGTCATACTAGGTAGTGCCCAAATCTAGCTGTTAGTTTCTTTTCTTTTTTATATACAAGCAGGGTCGACCGATTATATATGCCCTTTACTTGTTGGCCATCGGTGGATCTTAGATCTAGTCTTCTTGCTGTTAAAAATAGAAATAAAGTTGCTTACTATGCCAATTCCTGGGTACTATGGCAATCGCTGATGTCCATCGGCGGATCTTGGGCAAACAAGTTTTTTTTTCTCCTTTTCAGAAACGAACTGTCCGCCTCTCTCCTTGTAATCCCCACCACCGCTGCATCCTACCCTGTTACCTCCGCCGCCACACCTCAAAACGTCCAACCTGGCCCTGCCACTACCCCTCTCTGTAGCCGCGACGGTGCATGCGATCATAGATCTACGTACACAGAGCTACGATGCATGCGATCATAGATCCATCAGATGTGGACATACCTGATGGGCCACCGTAGTACTACTCCCGCGCGCCGCCGTTATACGAATGGCGCACTCCGCCGGGTCGCCGCAAGGTTGAGACCGTCGCACCTCGAAGGAGTCAACTCGAAAGGGGTTGCAAACTGGGACAGAGATGGCGGCGGTAGGGCGACGATGTAGCCATGACGCGGTCGTGCCTATCTGAACCCACCACGTCGCTGCGCGTTTGACTAAAAATATATGTGAAAACGACCCTAAAGGCCCAGTTTAGGACGAGGTATGCAGTACATTAATCGGCCCAATTAACTCTTTTTTTTCAATTGCGTAAAATTCGAACTCCAGGATAACATAACAAAAATGATATATTCGCAAATGCACAATATTGGAAAAAAAATCAAGTAAAAAAACCCTGACACTCTGGAGGTTGGGTTTCACACACGGGCCTAGCTCAAGTCCATTACAGGCGAACTAGACCAGAGTAGTACTGCCTAGCGCCCCCAGAGGTCAGCCCGATAGCAGAGTGAATTTGACAAATTTGTTTTTTGAGAGGAGCTCGAGGGTGAGCATCGGACGGGCTATATAAGCTGGTCGTCCTCGCCTCCAACTAGCGAGGTGGGACTGAAACTCCTACCCTCGTCGGCACCGTGCGCAGCACGCGTAGACGGGCCGATTTTACTCCCGGCCCACCAGGATGCGGCGCTGCAACGGGCACGAGAGTTGGACCAGTGGGTTAGGTTGTCTCGCTGGGCCTGGTTCTCAGGTACGTTTCTTTATTTTTTCTTCTTATTTCTTTTTCTTTTTTCTTTTTCTTTTTCCATTTCTAATTTTTTTTCAATTCAAATCAAATGATTTCAATACTCAATTTGGTTTCAAACCTTTACTAAACCTTTTAAGTATGTTTCATCTTATTTTTTACTGTATTATTTAATCCATTTAATTATAATTTTCTTGTTATTTAATATTTATTTATGATTAGGTATTTTGTCTTTTTTCAAATTAAATTTAATATAATTCAAACCTATATATTTTTTTTCAGATAATCCTTTATTCTTTTTTTTTCAAACCCATGGTTAAACCATATCTTGTGGGACTAAAAATGATTTTTCCAAAATATTTGAGGTTCTAATTGTGTAGCTCTAGTTCAAATTTTCCATGTTTTTACCATATTTGACCAAACTTTGACTTGTGGTACAAATTGAGCAAAATAGAAATTAAAGACCAACAAAGTGGTTATGTTCCCACCAAATGTCCCAATCTACCTAACCATGTTGGTGAAACAAAGGTAACTAAAATTTCGTACTTCCTTCACAAAATATATCTGAATTTGAAATTTTAAAATGGATAATGGTATTTAAAAGCATACTTAGTGACAGACACCAAAAGATGAAATGCCTGTCATGCCAAGACACACCTCCCTGCCAAGTTTGAGTCAATTCTGAGAAAGTGTGACATGGAGCTGGTCATGTCCTATGAAATTTGGGTACACACGCATGAGACTCACACTTGGAACCAAGAGTGAGAGAGCAAACTCATCTTTGCTTCCACAAACTTAAGGTTTATTATTTTTCCTTCTAACTAGGGTACAATCTAAGACCAATGGACAAGGTTTAACTATTTTTTGATTTTATGTGATTTTGTACTGCCAGGTCAAAGTCTGGTCAAAATTTGCGTCGAACACCGAGTAGCCATATGGATGAACCTAGCTGATCTACCAATAGATCCATGGTTAAACCACATCTTGTGGGCCTAAAAATGATTTTTCCCAAAATATTTGAGGTTCCAATTGTGTAGCTCTAGTTCAAATTTTCCATGTTTTTACCATATTTGACCAAACTTTGACTTGTGGTACAAATTGAGCAAAGAAATTAAAGACCAACAAAGTGGTTATGTTCCCACCAAACATCCCAATCTACCTAACCATGTTGGTGAAACAAAGGCTTCAACTATAAATTTTGTACTTCCTTCACAAAATATAGCTGAATTTGAAATTTTAAAATGGATAATGGTATTTAAAAGCATACTTGGTGACAGACACCAAAAGATGAAATGTCTGCCATGCCAAGACACACCTCCCTGCCAAGTTTGAGTCAATTATGAGAAAGTATGACATGGAGCTGGTCATGTCCTATGAAATTTGGGTACACACCCATGAGACTCACACTTGGAACCAAGAGTGAGAGAGCAAACTCATCTTTGCTTCCACAAACTGAAGGTTTATTATTTTTGCTTCTAACTAGGGTACAATCTAAGACCAATGGACAAGGTTTCACTATTTTTTGATTTTCTGTGATTTTGTACTGCCAGGTCAAAGTCTGGTAAAAATTTGCGTCGAACACCGAGTAGCCATATGGATGAACCTAGCTGATCTACCAATAGATCCATGGTTAAACCACATCTTGTGGGCCTAAAAATGATTTTTCCCAAAATATTTGAGGTTCTAATTGTGTAGCTCTAGTTCAAATTTTCCATGTTTTTACCATATTTGACCAAACTTTGACTTGTGGTACAAATTGAGCAAAATAGAAATTAAAGACCAACAAAGTGGTTATGTTCCCACTAAATGTCCCAATCTACCTAACCATGTTGGTGAAACAAAAGTTTCAACTATAAATTTTGTACTTCACAAAATATAGCTGAATTTGAAATTTTAAAATGGATAATGGTATTTAAAAGCATACTTGGTGACAGACACCAAAAGATGAAATGTCTGCCATGCCAAGACACACCTCCCTGCCAAGTTTGAGTCAATTCTGAGAAAGTATGACATGGAGCTGGTCATGTCCTATAAAATTTAGGTACACACCCATGAGACTCACACTTGGAACCAAGAGTGAGAGAGCAAACTCATCTTTGCTTCCACAAACTGAAGGTTTATTATTTTTCCTTCTAACTAGGGTACAATCTAAGACCAATGGACAAGGTTTCACTATTTTTTGATTTTCTGTGATTTCGTACTGCCAGGTCAAAGTCTGGTCAAAATTTGCGTCGAATTGCGTTACAATTATGTACCTCTAGTTCAAAATTATGTAGCTCTAAATTTTGTACTTCCTTCACAACAGAAGATGAAATGTGTTCCAATTATGTAGCTCTAGTTCAAAATTTTGCTTGTTCAAAATTTAAAAGTTTACTTGTTCAAAATTCAAATTTGATTTTCAGGTGATTTAGTATTTTAAAATTTCTACATGCACCTACTTTTGAATCACAAAATAATTTATATATAAAAAATGTGGCCCCTGGAGTCCTTCAAACAATGGTGAAAAATCTCATGCAATTCTGATAAACACAACTCTCTAATTTCTATAACTAAAAAAAATTATATATGAAATAAGTGGCCCCTTTGTGTCCTTCAAACAAAGGTCAAATCGTCATTCAATTCAGACAACACCTTCCTCAGCGACCAAAGGGCCTGTTGGTGTGGTTTGTTGCTCTGACAAGGGTTTATTCCTGGAGCCTCGGCTGTGACTATTACTACCTCGTGGGTTTATTCGTGGAGCCTCGGCTGTGACTATTACTACCTCGTTCTGCTACTAGGATGCCTGTGTGGTCTGTCACTCGGAAGATAATATGCTACCTCGTTCTGCTATTAGGATGCAGCAAGGTCGCCATGTGTGATTCACAAAAAACATAACATATTTTTCAAAAAACAATTTCAAACATAATGGCAAAAGTGCAAAATAACAGGTATTTTCACACACATTTTAAAAGGACATATTCAGACCGTCATAGATAACTAAAAGATTAAATTGTTCAGAACAAACAGAGCAAAAGAGCACCTTCATCACAGGAAAGTGCACCAAAAGATCATACCTGCCATGTCCAGAACTAACAAACATAGCCTAGATGTTCTTACATACCATATATAACATTCCAAATATTCAATAACTAACAACTACACCAAGTCTGCCTAGACAAGCACCTCCCAAAGAGCCTTATGCTGAGCCTTCTCACGAGCATCTGAACAGTCCGTGGCGAGCTGCTGAACGTGCAGCAGGTTCTAAAGCTTCCCACCCCTAGGCTTCCTTGGATGGTATGGGCACCTGTACATGTTGTTCACCACATATGGGCCGCGGTTGTTTGCTTGCAACTGGATCACTTCCTTCTCAATGAAGGAATTTTCATTTCTCTTGTCCATAGACTTAGCACTGTCCTGCGAGTCAAACTATAATGCACACAACAAACATTCAATCTTACAAAATGCAAAAAAAATATATTACAAAATGAATGTGCAATGTAATATGTAAAAAGTTGAATGTATCACCGAAAGTGGGCTTCCATCCTCCTGGAACTCATATGGATCAATGTACTCTACCTCCTTCATATTAAAACAAACAGATGCAAAGTTAATTGTTTTACACTTTGGAATAAACTATATATATGAAAAACAAATGGATAACACTAATCTATATGGACATAATTGGTCAACAATATGCATTTCTTATCAAAGGATAATCTTGACAAGCCCACAGATAAAATGACAGGCTTTAAGCAATAAACCAATCACATATTCCACTTAAAAACCCACAACATTTAGCTGAACATGGATAAACATGCATCATATGAAACAAACCACTAGGGGAGAGTAAACTAGCACATGTGGTGACTTGCATCACATGGTACCACGTGGTAGAAACACACAAGCACCATGCAACTTATCTAGGCATCAACCTAGAGAAAACATCATGAACAACATATAAGCAACATTGGCCATACAGGAGACTTCGAAAGCAAGGTTTCCCATCTACACACCAACAAGAAAACTAGAAACACCCAAAAATTGATTTAGAGCAAGATGGTGAGCTAGAGAAACTTGGAAACATGCCAAACATCTAGGGGAAGTACAATAACCTTAAGAAGTAGGCTATTCAACATCCAAAAAAAACAAGCTACAATTCAACAACAGGTTGATTAGCTAGATCAAGTTTGTAGCAGCAGTTCATCTAAGTTTACATAGACAGATCACAAGTATCTACTCTAGATAGCTAGCAACATATGGAAATAGGATGGAATAAATCTAGAAGATCATGTCATAACACTTATGCACCATCAATATCCCAGGGACAATAACGAATGTTATTATGTATTTCCATCTTCATTATTAATGCTTATATCTTTATGCTATAACTTCTGTAGATAACTAGCAACATATGGAAATAGGATAATCAAAAAGTTTTTGTTCGGGTAATTTGGAAAATTATGACTACTGATGGTTCAACAATGGGATGTGCTCCTCTCACGATGCAGAGATAGCCGAAAGTGGGCTTCAAACGCTATTTTTAAGAATTACTGTGAACTCCAAAATGATAAATAGATCACATTACATCATTTAAAAAAATCTGGCTTTGATCCAATCCAACCATTTTCCTTACAATAGGAAATTCCATCATCTAAAAGATCACCGATTCTGGATCACGCGGCTTATAGATATATACAAGATGAAGGGGAAAAACTTTGGTTTCAATCACTCTAGACTAACGAAGCATAGCCGGTAGATTCGCCTCTGCCTAAGTACAAACCCTAACTACAAATCAAAACTCTAACCACAAACCCAAAGTACAAATCAAAACCCTAACTACGAACCCTACAATCTAAAAGAGACCGTCAAATTTAACTCACCCGAGGCTCGCCAAGATGCATTGCAGGCTCCGCGATGGCAGGCTCCGCGACGCCAGGCATCGCCACGGCAGGCGCAACCACGGCAGGCACCACCATGAAAGTGACCTCCACGGCATCCTCCGCCACGTCCTGCACCGCCACCTGCGCCCCCACATCCTCCACAACGAGATCGACGCCCGCCAGGATATTGTCGCCCACCACCAGATCCACGACCGCCCGGGCCTCCTCCGACACCACCTGCTCCAGATCAGCACCGAGAGCGGACTCGGCACCGCCCTCCTCCGGCACCACCTCCAGCTCGTCTCCCGCCTCCTTCTTCCTCTTGGAAGAAGAAGAGCCCCCCACATCCTCCTCCCTCGCCCGCTTCCGCTCCAGATCAGCAGCGGGCGCCATCACCTCCACCCCCGCCTCCTTCTCCTCCGCAACCGCCACGGCCACCTCCACCTCGTGCACCACGGCCTCGCCCTTCTCCTCCCTCTGCTATAGATCCGCGGCGGACACGGCACGGCCGCGGCCTTCCATCGTCGTCCTAGTTGGAGAGAAGCCGATGCGGCGAGGCGACCCCGGTGGCTAGTGCTGGGTGTGGGCGGTGGGAGTGGGTGGTTGGTGAGATCTTTTGCCAAATCTAGGTGGGGAATGAAACGTCGAAGGGGGGCGGATGATTCGGCTGTTGCTTATATACGAAAGGGGATGATGACGTCTCAACCGTACCGTACGTGGATACACAAGTGCGTACACCGACACCCCGGCTAATACGACTTTCACCGGTCCGTGCCGAACCAGCAGCCACCCAGAACCCCACCCAGACTCGGTTTTTCTCTTCGATTGCCCTCAGGGGGATACCGAAGCACATGTGTTATCAAGAGCCCATCAAAATGTTAGACTTTTTTTTTTGAAATTGTAACACGTGAGACTTAGTATTATCTGGTGGTCTTCGTATGTTTTCCCACGCGTAGTAATTAGTGACGACTGTATGTCTGTCCTCTTCTTGATAGTTATTTGGGCCGCTCTACAGGTGTAGGCTAAGCCAATATGTTCGTGCGTTATTGGGGCCCAACAATGCAATCTACTACTCCTTTCGTTCAGAAATAACTGACTTGAGTTTGTCTAGATATGAATGCATCTATACACTAAAACGTGTCTAGATACATTCGAATATCGACAAACCTAAGCAGTTATTTCTGGACGGAGGAAGTAGTACACAAGGTCCAGCCAGCAGATACATATATACCTCGTCAATGTCGGGTCGCAAGCTGCACCTCCGCCCGTGGCACGCACCGCACCTTGTCTCGTGTTCAAAGAAAAACGCTAACCGCTACCGGGAAGGGAAACGGCTCGATCGGATCGAGTTCTTTACTTGCTACTCACGTCGAACGGGATTACTGCCGGCCTCAACCTCACCGGGGTATAAAATCGCTCCAAAAAAATGGCCTAGGTTACGGTAAGGCAGTAAGGCACCAAGCACATCACGCTAGGGTTTTTCCGAGATCAATCGATGGCGCTCTCTGCATTGAGGGCTCGCCTAGCTTTAGGCGGCCTCGGGAGGAGCTGCGCCGCCAGGATCGGTAAGGCCAGCGGCGGCGGCAGCCACGCCGCGACGACGGCCTTCCGCCACGGCAGCGGTGCCGGGGGCTTCGGCAAGATCCGGCGCTACTGTTCCTGTTTCTGTCGCTGCTCCTGCTCCAAGTGCTCATCCGCAGCCCTGTTGCTTGCAATGATTATATATATATATATATATATATATATATATATATATATATATATATGCCTATAGCCATTGCTCTTTCCATTGAAGAGTATTTCGATAGTATGAGGAGAAACGCCGAGGAAATTCACTTGGCTGTGGATCAACTCGTCAAAGGTCAATTAGCAGATCCCGTCCCGTCAGATCCAGGTAACGAGACTGGAGTCGACGCTGCCAGCGCCAAGCCGACATCTTAATTAGAGTAGGTAATTAATGGCCAGTATTGAGGAGGTGATATCCGGTCCACGGTCAAAGAGAATGTTTAGAGCATCTCCACTCGCTGGCCGAATCCAGGCCGAAATCCAGACCAAACTTTGCCGGACGGCGCAAGTTTTCAGCCTAGGTATGGCCAGTTTCCACTCGCGTATCCAGGCCGAGTTTCCGGGTCGCCTTCCATTCAAATTCGGCTCAACTTCGTCCAAATTTCGGCATAGTTCGTCATACGATGAACACAGATCAAAGTGCGACGTAATTTTAAACAGTGTTCGGCGTAAATGTAAACATAGTTCGGCCTGCAATAAAAGTACAACATATTTCGGCCAAGTTCGGCCAGTTCATGCTCAGCATCTACGTCGTGTTGCCCCTGCGTATCCATAGGTGCTCGACAAGATCATCCTGAAGATGTTGATGCATCGCCGGATCTCGGGACCGACGATCATGGCGAATGCAGCCCATGTTGGAGGCATCTGATGATCAGGCTCGGCAAGAGGACCCTGTAGATAGTATGGCTCGTCCTCCTCGAGCAAACTCATTGGATCCCTCCTCTCATTCTCAATGATCATGTTGTGCAAGGTCACACAACAGTTCATCACTTCCCACATCTGATCTTTCGACCAGGTCATAGCAGGGAACCGGACAACTGCAAACCTCTGCTGGAGCACACCAAATGCCCGCTCCACGTCCTTCCTGCAAGCTTCATGTTCCTTGACAAAGTGAGAATGCTTGGGGAGCATTGGGCTTGAGATAGTCTTCACAAATGTTGGCCATCTTGGATAGATGTCATCTGCTAGATAGTATCCCTTGTTATAGTGGTCTCCACAGATCTCAAATTCCACAGGGGGGCATGACCCTCAATAAGCTTGGAAAAGACAGTTGAGGACGTTGATGTCGTTGTTCGATCCTGCCATGCCAAAGAAGGAGTGCCAGATCCAAAGATCATGTGTAGCAACTGCCTCAAGTATCATAGTGCATCCTCCTTTGTGGCCTTTGTACATTCCTTGCCATTCAAATGGACAGTTCTTCCACTCCCAATGCATGCAATCTATGCTTCCAAGCATACCAAGAAATCCTCTACTTTCATTGACTGCGAGGATCCGAGCAGTGTCTTCAGCAGTGGGTGATCTCAAGTACTCTTCCCCGAACACTGCATTCACTGCTTTGCAGAACCTGTACAAGCAATCAAGGGTGGTGGACTCGGCGATGCGGAGATAGTCATCGGCAGCATCAGCCGGTGCTCCATATGCAAGCAACCTCATTGCCACGGTGCACTTCTGAAGTGAGGAAAACCCAACCAAGCCGGTGTAGTCCTTCTTGCAAAGGAAATATGGGTCGAACTCCCGGATGGCATGCACGATCTTGAGGAAGAGCTTCGGGCTCATCCTGAAACGGCGGAGAAACACGTCCTCTCCATGGAGTGGCTAGTCGGCGAAGTAGTCGGTGTACAACATGCAATAGCCCTCTATCCTCGGTCTCGCCTTGCACTTCATGCGACCTGGCGCCGAACCACCGCGCTTCGGCTTCGCCATCTGCATGTACAGCTGGGTGAGCGATGCAAGGATCTGCAAGTGCTCTTCACTTTCGGCGACCTCGGCGCTCTCCTCCTCCAGGAGTACGGCGAGCAACTCCTCGTTGTCGGAATCTATGGCGAGTATCTCGTGAAGAGTTTCGCAGCATAGTAAATCAAAAAAAATCTACGGATGCGAACAAGAAAGCTAAGATCTAATCTAGGAGATGTAATCAACGAGAGGGATTGATGAGATCTTCATACCCTTGAAGAAATCGCACAGCGGAAACGTTCAACAGAACGTGGTTGACGTAGTCGTACTCGCCGTCTCCTCCTCGCGATCCGATCCGATCGTACGCCGCAAGTGGCGGCGCCTCGAAGATGCACGTGCGTGCAGCGGCGTATCCTCCTTTCCTTGGTCCAGCAAGAATGGTGGAGAGATAGATTGGATCTAGCACGGCGTGGTGCTTATGGTGGAGAGAGTTTACTGCGGCGGGCTTCTGTGATCGGGAGAGAGAGAGAGGTAGAGGGGCAGCAGTAGGACGTCGGCTAGGGTTGGAGTGCGGGGGGAGGCTGCACCCCTGCCCTCCTTACATAGGGGGATGGCCGGCCCCCTTGACCCCTCCTCCAAGCCCTAGGGCGGCGGCCCAAGGGGTGGAGTGGGGGGCAAGTCACCCTCCTCTTCTAGAAGGTCCCTTAGGGTTTCCCCTAGGGCTGGCCGGCTGGGCCTTAGGGGCCTTGTGCCCCTGGCCCAAAGTGGCCAGGGCACTTCCCCTTGGTCCCACGCAGGCCTCCGCAAGTGGTCCCATGTTGGTCCCACTCCGGAACCTTCTAGAACCTTCCGGTACAATACTGATAAACTCCGAAACGATTCCGAAATCCAAAACCTGCTTTCCTTTATATGAATCTTATTCTCCATACCATTCCGGAACCTCTCGTGATGTCCTGGGTCTCATCCGAGACTCTGAACAAAAAACTCATAAACCAATTATCCATTCTATCCTAGCGTCGATGCACGTTAAGTGTGTGACTCTACGCGTTCGAGAATATGAAGACATGATATTCTATCAATAATCAACAGCGGGATCTGGAAACCCATATTGACTCCCACATATTCATCGATAATCATATCGGATGATCCACGATGCCAGGATTCAGTTAATCCCATATATGTATTCTCTTCGTCACGCGATATTTTACTTGCCCGAGATTCGATCGTTGGTATCGGCATACCTAGTTTAGTCTCGTTCACAGCAAGTACTTTAATCGTTCCGTAATCCGATATCACTTTGTGATTAACTCCTTAACCACGTGCTTGCAAGCGGTGTTGATATCGATTACCGAGTGGGCCCAAAGTATATCTCTCCGACTCGGGAGGGACAAATTCCATCTCGATACATACAACCCAACAAGTAATTTCCGATCACCTGAGAGACACCTTTATGATCACCCTCACATAGGATGAGGTTTGATGACCTCAAAGCTTTCTTCCGATACCAGGGAGTTGTATTATCTCATGGTCTAAGGAATACAATACTTGACATAGGAAAAGCTTCGCAAAGATGAACACGATGACACGATCTAATTGCTCTGCTTAATTTGGGTCTGTCCATCATATCATTCTCCTAATGACATGATCTCATTATTAATCAACAACTCATGTCTATGGTTAGGAAACCTTAACCATCATTAATCAATGAGCTAGTCCATAGAGGCGTACTAGGGACACGGTGTTGTTCATAAACCACACAAGTATCAAAGTTTTCGCTTAATACAATTCTAGCATGGAATATAAAATTTATCATGAACAAGAATTATAATAATAACATCTTTATTATTGCCTCTAGGGCATAATTCCAACAGTCTCCCACTTGCACTAGAGTCAATAATCTAGTTTACATCTGGCAACAATCTAACACCCATGTCATTAAGGTGCTGATCATGTTTTGCTCGTGGAAGAGGTTTAGTCAACGGATCTACGACATTCAGATCTGTATGTACTTTGCTAATCTTCAGATCTCCATCTTCTATATAATCTCGAATTATATGAAAACGACGGTTGATGTGCTTGGTCTTTGGATGATATCTTGGTTCCTTAGCCAGTGCTATGGCGCCAGTGTTGTCGCACAATATCTCCAGTGGGTCCAAGTCACTTGGAACCACACCAAGCTCAGTGATGAAGTTCCTGATCCAAACTCCTTCACTTGACGCTTCTGAAGCAGCCATGTATTCCGCTTCTGTTGTAGATCCTGCGATCACGCTTTGCTTGCAGCTTCTCCAGCTCACAGCTCCACCAATCAAAATAAAATGTATCCTGTCTGAGATTTAGAATCATCCGGGTCGGTGTCGAAACTAGCGTCGACGTAACCTTTTACGACGAGCTGCTCATCACCTCCATAGACCAAGAACATTTCTTTAGTCCTATTTAAATACTTTAGGATGTTATTTACGGCTGTCCAGTGTTCCACTCCTAGATCACTTTGGTATCTGCTCGTCAAAATAAGAGCATTGGACACATCCGGTCTAGTACATAGCATGGCATACATGATAGAACCTATGGCCGAGGCATATGTCACTTTGCTCATAGCATCTCTATCTTTTACCGTAGCTGGACACTGAGCCTTGCTCAATATCTTACCTGACAATATGGGCAATGAACCTTTCTTTGCTTTATCCATTCTGAACCTTTTCAGAACTTTGTCTAGATATGTACTTTGGCTTAAAGCTATTAGGTCTTTTATTGAAAAACATTTATTCAAATAACTCTTCACATCGTTAAGCATACCAATGTCATTTCTAATAATCAATATGTCATCCACATATAGTACTAAAAATGTCACCAAGCTCCCACTCACTTTCTTGTAGATACAAGCTTCGTACCAATTTGGAACAAATCCAAAACTCTTGATCACTTGATTAAAACGAAGGTTCCAACTCCGAGATGCTTGCTTCAGTCCATAAATGGAACGCTGAAGTTTTCACACCTTATTAGCATCCTTAGGATCGACAAAACCTTCGGGCTGCATCATATACAACTCTTCATCAATGTTGCCATTGAGGAACGCAGTCTTGACATCCATCTGTCATATTTCATAATCATGAAATGCAGCAATTGCTAATAAAATCCGAATGGACTAAACATCGCTACGGGAGAGAAAGTCTCATCGTAGTCAGCACCTTGAACCTGCCGAAACCCTTTTGCGACAAGCCGAGCTTTATAGACAGTAACATTACCATCCGCGTACGTTTTCTTCTTGAAAATCCATTTGCACTCAAAGGCCTTACGGTCGCTAGGAGGGTCCACCAAAGTCCATACTTGGTTTTCGCTCATGGATCCCAATTCAGATTTCATGGCCTCTAGCCATTTCTCAGAGTCTGGGCTCATCATTGCTTCCTCATAGTTCGCAGGTTCACTGTTGTCTAACAACAAGACGGTTAAGACAGGGCTGCCGTACGATTCAGGAGTGGCACGTGACCTTGTCGACCTGCGAAGTTCAGTAGTAGCATCGTTCAAAGTTTTATGATCCTCGTCATTAGCTTCCTCTCTTGTTGGTGCAGACGGCACTGGAAAAATTTCAGGTGCTACGCTACTCTCCAACTCGAGAGAAGGTTCAATATCCTCGTCTAGCTCTACCTTCCTCCCACTCACTTCTTTCGAGAGAAACTCCTTCTCCAGAAAGGATCCGTTCTTTGCAACAAACACTTTGCCTTCGGATCTGTGGTAGAAGGTATACCCAATCGTTTCCTTAGGGTATCCTATGAAGACGCATTTCTCTGCTTTGGGTTCGAGCTTGTCCGGCATCAACTTCTTGACGTAAGCTTCGCATCCCCAAACTTTAAGAAACGGCAACTTAGGTTTAGCACCAAACCATAGTGCATACAGTGTCGTCTCAACGGATTTAGATGGTGCCCTATTTAAAGTGAATGCAGCGGTTTCTAATGCATAACCCCAAAATGATAACGACAAATCTTTAAGAGACATCATTGATCGCCCCATATCTAATAGAGTTCGATTCCGGCGTTCAGACACATACACTGTGGTGTTCCGGGTGGCGTGAGTTGCGAAACGATTCCACTTGCTTTAAGATGCGTGAGAAAATCATAACTCAAATATTCACCTCCACGATCGGATCGTAGAAATTTAATTTTCTTGTTACGATGGTTTTCCACTTTGTTATGAAATTCCTTGAACTTTTTAAACATTTCAGATTTATGTTTCATTAAATAGATATACCCATATCTACTTAAGTCATCAGTAAAAGTGAGAAAATAGCGATATCCACCGCGCGTCAAAACACTCATTGGTCTGCATACATCGGTATGTATGATTTCCAATAAGTCCGTTGCTCGCTCCATTATTCCGGAGAACGGGGTTTTGATCATCTTTCCCATGAGGCACGGCTCGCACGTGTTAAATGATTCAAAATCAAGAGACTCCAAAAGTCCATCAGAATGGAGTTTCTTCATGCGTTTTACACCAATATGATCTAGACGGCAGTGCCACAAATAAGTCGGATTATCACTCTCTACTTTGCATCTCTTAGCATCAATGTTATGGATGTGCGTTTCATTGCTTTCGAGATTCAGAAGAAATAAACCATTCACAACAGGTGCATGACCATAAAAGATGTTATTCATATAAATAGAACAACCATTATTCTCTGATTTAAATGAATAACCATCTTGCAATAAACACGATCCAGATATAATGTTCATGCTCAACGCAGGCACATAATAACACTTATTAAGGTTTAAAACTAATCCCGAAGGTAAAACTAAGGAGAGCGTGCCGACGGCCATCACATCAACTTTTGATCCATTGCCAACGCGCATCGTCACCTCATCCCTTGCTAGCCGCCGTCTATTCCGTAGCTCCTGTTTCGAGTTACAAATATTAGCAACTGAACCAGTATCATATACCCAGGCACTACAACGAGCGCTAGTAAGGTAAACATCAATAACATGTATATCAAATATACCTTTAATGGTGCCAGCCTTCTTGTCCGCTAAGTACTTCGGACAGTTGCGCTTCCAGTGACCCTTGTCCTTGCAATAGAAGCACTCAGTGTCCGGCTTAGGTCCAGACTTGAGCTTCTTCTCAGCAGGGGCAACGCGCTTGCCGCTGCCTTTCTTGAAGGATTTCTTTGCACCCTTAGCTTTCTTAAAGCTAGTGGTCTTGTTGACCATCAACACATGATTATCTTTCTTGATATCCACCTCCGCAGCTTTCAACTTAGCGAAGAGCTCAGTGATCGTATAAGTGGAACCAATTTGATTGTGAGTAACTACAAAAACTTTGTAGCTAGGAGGGAGTGATTGCAGAACTCTGTCAATCTTGAGCTCTTCTAGAATCTTGCAGTCCAGTTGCTCAAGACGTTGAGTGTAGCCCGACATCTTAATGGCGTGCTCACTAACGGAACTCCCTTCCTCCATCTTGCAGTTAAAGAACTTCTCAGAGATCTCATATCTCTCAGAACGGTCCTGAGTCTGAAACATGGTTTTCAGTTCCTCAAGTATCTCAAAGGGCCCGGTGAACTCCTCAAAACGATTTTGAAGTTCCGGTTCCATAGAAAACAACATGGTACTCTTAATCACTCCATAATCATCTTTGCGTGACTGATAAACAGCTTTTTCATCAGCCGGCGCATCAATAGCAGGGGCGTCACCTAGCGCTTTCTCAAGTACATAGTCTTTTTATCCGCCAGCGAGAATGATTCTCAGATTGCGGAACCAGTTGGTGAAGTTAGACCCATTGTTCTTAAGATTTTCTTTCTCAGCAAAAACGTTGAAGTTGAAGTTGGACTTAGCCATTTGATCTACAAAATTTGCAAATACAATTTAGACTATGTTCATGATAACTAGTTCAACTTAATCAAATTACTAGATGAACTCCCACTAAATTCAACATCCCTCAAGTTGTTTAGTGAACATGATCCAAATTCACCACACCTAATCCGATCTTCACGAGAAGAGATGTGGTTTCAATGGTGGACAACAAAGTGTCGATCATATCATTCATATGACTCATGTTTAACCTTTCGGTTCGTGTGTTCCGAGGCCATGTCTGTACATGCTAGGCTCGTCAAGTCAAACCCAAGTATTTATGCGTGTGCAAAACTGGCTTGCACCTGTTGTATGTGAACATAGAGTTTATAGCACCCGATCATCATGAGGTGCTTGAAAACGACGAACTTTCGCAACGGTGCATACATGGGGAGAACACAATTTTATCTCGATCTTTAAGTGAGGAATCATCTTATAATGCTACCTTCGTGATCTAAGCATAATAAGATACATAAAAGGATAAATATCACATGCATACAATTTTATGTGACATGGTATAGCCAATCTCCGTGCAATGATCTCCATCTTGTGCGCGCCAGCATGATCTCCATCACTCCACCATGATTGCCTCTACCACGAATAGCAACTACAACTATTGCTAACTACTTAGCGATAAAGTAAAGCTATTACATGGCGTATAAGAAGTTGACACGTAGGTCATACACAATTATAAAGACAACCATACGGCTCATGCCGGTTGTGAACTCATCGACATGCAAGTCATGAAATATTACAAAACATGATCATTGCATACATCTCAATTCATACACATCATGTCTTGGGCCATACCATATCACAAAACATTCCCTGCAAAAACAAGTTAGATGCCTCTACCTTGTTGTTGCATGTTTTACGTGGCTTATGGGAGTAACAAGCTAAGAACGATTCTTACCTACGGAAGCCACAACGGTGATATTATGGTTGCCAACATCCGTTGTAAATCCCATGACTACTATAGTGAGAGAAACTGGCATCCACCAGCCGCATGTGTGGAACAAGCCACCCGTCAAGTGCGGAGCCGGTCTCGCGAACGAGGTCGCGTAAAGTTGGCCTGGTCCGCTTCGATCTCACTATGCCGCGCCATAAGAAATACACAACAAGAGGTTTGCAACAGAAAACATCAACGCCCGCAACAAGCATGTTGTGTTCTACTCGTGAAACACATCTACGCATAGATCTAGCTCTAATACTACTAAAGAGTTTCGCAGCATAGTAAATCAAAAAAATTCTACGGATGCGAACAAGAAAGCCAAGATCTAATCTAGGAGATGTAATCAACGAGAGAGATTGATGAGATCTTCATACCCTTGAAGAAATCACACAGTGGAAACGTTCAACAGAACGTGGTTGACGTAGTCGTACTCGCCGTCTCCTCCTCGCGATCCGATCTGACCGTACGCCGCAAGTGGCGGCGCCTCCAAGAGATGAACACGTACGATGCAGCGACGTCTCCTCCTTTCCTTGGTCCAGCAAGAATGGTGGAGAGATAGATTGGATCTGCAGCACGACGGCGTGGTGCTTATGATGGACAGTTTCTGCGGCAGGGCTTCGCCTACGCGCAGTCGGGAGAGAGAGAGAGGTGGAGGGACAGCAGTAGGACGTCGGCTAGGGTTGGAGTGGGGGGAGGGTGTTCCCCTGCCCTCCTTATATAGGGGGCTGGCCAGCCCCCTTGACCCCTCCTCCAAGCCCTAGGGCGGCGGCCCAAGGGGTGGAGTGGGGGGCAAGTCACACCCCCTCTTCTAGAAGGTCCCTTAGGGTTTCCCCTAGGGCTGGCCGGCTGGGCCTTAGGGGCCTTGTGCCCCCTGGCCCAAAGTGGCCAGGGCACTTCCGCTTGGTCCCACGCAGGCCTCCGACAAGTGGGCCCACGTTGGTCCCACTCCGGAACCTTCTAGAACCTTCCGGTACAATACCGATAAACTCCGAAACGATTCCAAAATCCAAAAACTGCTTTCCTTTATATGAATCTTATTCTCCGGACTATTTCAGAACCTCTCGTGATGTCCTGGGTCTCATCCGAGACTCCGAATAAAAAACTCATAAACCAATTATCCATTCTATCCTAGCGTCGATGCACGTTAAGTGTGTGACCCTACGGGTTCGAGAATATGCAGACATGATCTTCTATCAATAATCAACAGCGGGATCTGGAAACCCATATTGACTCCCACATATTCATC
The DNA here is from genome assembly GCA_023614405.1 of Avena insularis. Lineage (NCBI taxonomy): Eukaryota > Viridiplantae > Streptophyta > Magnoliopsida > Poales > Poaceae > Avena > Avena insularis. The sequence goes on along the minus strand of CM042685.1, from coordinate 418,252,161 downwards.
GATGATCATATCGAATGAACCACGATGCCAGGATTCAATTAATCCCATATATGTATTCCCTTCGTCACGCGATATTTTACTTGCCCGAGATTCGATCGTTGGTATCAGCATACCTAGTTCAATCTCGTTCACAGCAAGTACTTTACTCGTTCCGTAATCCGATATCACTTTGTGATTAACTCCTTAACCATGTGCTTGCAAGCGGTGTTGATATCGATTACCGAGTGGGCCCGAAGTATATCTCTCCGACTCGGGAGGGACAAATTCCATCTCGATACATACAACCCAACAAGTACTTTCCTATCACCTGAGAGACACCTTTATGATCACCCTCACATAGGATGACGTTTGATGACCTCAAAGCTTTCTTCCGATACCAGGGAGTTGTATTATCTCATGGTCAAAGGAATACAATACTTGACATAGGAAAAGCTTCGCAAAGATGAACACGATGACACGATCTAATTGCTCTGCTTAATTTGGGTCTATCCATCATATCATTCTCCTAATGACATGATCTCATTATTAATCGACAACTCATGTCTATGGTTAGGAAGCCTTAACCATCATTAATCAATGAGCTAGTCCATAGAGGCGTACTAGGGACACGGTGTTGTTCATAAACCACACAAGTATCAAAGTTTCTGCTTAATACAATTCTAGCATGGAATATAAACTTTATCATGAACAAGAATTATAATAATAACATCTTTATTATTGCCTCTAGGGCATAATTCCAATATATTGCCCTCGTCAGAGTCAGTGGACAGTACCTCGTCACCGTCGGAGTCCATGGCCGAATCCGGCCAAATGTCGAACACCTGGCAGGCGTTGTGGTGGGCGCACGGAGCGAAGCAGAGCTACGGGGAGGCTAGGTCGGCGAAAGCGGTGGCGTAGAAGGCGTGGAGGTGGGCGGCAACAACGGCGAGCGTAGCTAGAGGCGTGGGCATGTCTCGGCGCGGGGGAGCTCCACCGGCGAAGTCATGGCTACAGAGCTCTTCGCGGCAGTCTGGGCGAGTGGAGTGGGTGGGAATGGGACTGCTCACGATGAGCTGGCCCACGCCATTTTTGCGGCGTCCGGCGTCCCAGGCGTGCAGGAACTGGTTCGCTGGGTAGGCTGACCAAACACGCCAATCTGACGAAACAGGTCCCTGGTACGCGATCGGGCCGATTTTGAGTCCGACTAATTTGGCGTCCGAATCGGCCTCCTGGGCAGGCGAGTGGAGATGCTCTTAGCTGCTTACACTTTGTTTATTTCTGTTCCCATTGATGTTCATCAAGTATGGTTCGAAGAGCTCGTCAAAATGGCGAGACTTTTTTTTAGGTGTAACATGTGAAACTTTTCTTTTTGGGCATGTTCATCAAGTATGATTCTATTGAGCCCGTGGTTCTTGTGACCCTCCTCCGGTTTTCGCACGCGCCACGTGTCCTAGTAGGAAGGCCCACAATGCGCTATGCCAGGCTCATTCTTTTTCACTTCCTTCTCTATAGTAATAACTGAGAGCGCCCTCGGGAGAACCGGGCCGAACCGAAGCCCTTCTTGCCAGCGACATCAGCAGGGATGAGCGGAGAGGAGGTGCTAGAGTAGGTGCCGACATAGGTTTTAGGTGTAGAGTAGATATGTTCCCCTTCAGGGTGTCTTGGAGCTCTTGTCGGTGCCGTCGCAGCCACGCTCGAGTTCTAGGGTTCTTGGCCCTCTTGGCGGTGCTCCTATGGCCCGAGTTCATTGAGAAGGTGGAGAACATTGTCTCCATTAATAAAGTAGAGGTTGTTGACTGTTGGATGGAATGGAGGAGCTCGGTGGCTTTGGCGACCCTGACCGGCTGTGGTGGCGAGGGGAGTGGTCGATGCGAAGGAGCTGGTTGTTTGTGTGCTTGCCTCTCCTGGCCGGCCGTGGTGATGAGGAGGAGGAGCAGCGACGCACGGTATTCTCTTCGCAGTCCAAGAAGAGGATGTGTCATAGGGGTGGGTGGTGGCCGGTAACCCCTCTTTCCTTCTTCCTTGGCCACGGGGGCAGACTGTCAAAATCGACGAGGGTAAAGGGTCTACTCGGATACCGAGCCCCTAGTGTTCGTGTTGATATATATATACGCACGTTGCGGTGCAGGCTTGTTACAACAAGACTCAACAAGACTCCTGAATACATATGAGATAGGAAGTTGGTTTGAATACAACTCAATCTAATCCTATCTCTAACACCCCCCTTTAATCACAACTTAGTCAAGTTGAGATTATATTTAAATGCTTCAAATGCTCGATATGGTAATGGTTTTGTAAACCCATCAGCAACTTGATCTTGTGATGAAATAAAACGTATCTCAAGCTGTTTAGCAAGAACCCCTTCTCTGGCAAAGTGAAAATCTATCTCAATGTGTTTTGCTTTTGCATGAAACACAGGATTAGTAGATAAATATGTGGCTCCCAGATTATCACACCATATACAAGGTGTTTGTGTCTGTTTGACTCCAAGATCTTCAAGAAGGGATTGCACCCATATCATTTCTGCTGTGGCATTTGCAACTAACTTATATTCTGCTTCTGTACTAGACCTTGAAACAGTGGCTTGTTTCTTAGCACTCCAAGATATTAAGTTAGGTCCAAAGAATACAGCAAATCCTCCAGTTGACCGACGATCATCAGCACAACCAGCCCAAAGATCGTAAAATCCACTGACCAATGTAGAGGAGGATTTTGAAAAAGTCAACCCAACTGTAATGGTACTCTTAACATACCTCAAAATGCGTTTAGCAGCTATCCAATGCACTGTTGTAGGAGCATGTAAATATTGACACACTTTGTTTACTGCATAGGAAATATCAGGTCTTGTGAGTGTAATATACTGAAGTGCACCTACCATACTTCGGTATTTGGTACTATCTTCGGGACCCAACAAGACACCTTCTCTTGCTATGATTTTCTTTGATGAAGACAGAGGTATAGGAGTGTCGATACAATATGTCATGCAAACACGTACCAATACATCTCTTGCATACTTGGATTGATTCAGAACTAAGCCATCATTTACCTTTTTAACTTCAATGCCAAGAAAATAATGAAGATCATCTAAATCCTTCAATGCAAATTCTTGACTTAAATCCTTGAGCAAAGCATCAGTTGCCTCTTGAGAAGAACTTGCAACTATAATGTCATCCACATAAATAAGCATGAAGATGGTAATGTTTTGGACTTATGATAGATGAACAGATATGTATCAGACTTGGAAGCAACAAAACCAAAAGCAAGTAATTGAGTACTCAACCGTGAATACCATGCTCGCGGTGCTTGTTTCAACCCATATAATGCCTTGTCAAGTTTGCAAATAAAGTGTGGTTTGCTACTGTCTTCATACCCTGGTGGTTGTCTCATGTAGACCTCCTCTTCCAGAACACCATGAAGAAACGCGTTTTTCACATCTAGCTGTCGCAAACTCCACCCTCTGGAAACAGAAATGGCCAAGACAAGACGAACAATTGCAATTTTTACAACATGACTAAATGTGTCCTCATAGTCAATACCATATCGTTGCTTAAAACCTTTGGCTACAAGGCGAGCCTTGTATCTGTCAATAGATCCATCTACTTTTCTCTTAACTTTATATATCCATCGATAATCAATAATATTTTTACCTTGATGTGGTGGAACTAATCTCCAAGTTTTACTCTCGGTGAGAGCATTAAACTCTTCATTCATTGCTCCCCGCCAATTTGGATCCTCCAGAGCATATTGCAAATTTGCTAGTTCATCACTTACAACCGAAAGGCACCAACGAACAGTTCCATCCATGTATTGTTTGGATTTGACAATGCCTCTGGAAGCTCTAGTGATAGGTCTCAACTCGGCCACGGGCTGATCCACAGAGTGTGCAGAGGTAGAGGATCCGCCAGAGATAGATCTGCTGTGACCAGGAGAAGCTGATGGGGACGTCGCTGGTGTGGAGTCCGGTGTGGCCACACGGGATCCTGTGGCCGACGGTGTGGCAGAAGGAGAGGCACGCAGAGGCGTGCGGGCCGCGGTGGACGCAGAGGATCGCGGCATGCTAACGCTGGATGGGGACCGCGCAGGCGGGGACCGTGCTATCGCGCGACACGGCACGCCAGGCGCGTGAGAGTCTGCCTGGTAATCAGGCGCCTGATCCGAGGGAGGCGACGGTGATCCCGATGAAGATGCTGTCAGAAAATCTGTCTCGTGTTCAGCGCCACTGTCTTCTTCTGCTGTAATTTCATGTGACCTGTTTTGGCTCATAGGGGCACCATTTTGACTGGAATTTTCACCCGGTGCGGAATTTAGACGTCCTGTTCCTGCACAGGAGCATAAACATGGCTAGAAACAGTATGAGTAGTATGATTATTAGCCACATTAGAATCATCAATAGTGTCATCCCCTTGAGAATAGTTGTGGAGAGAAGGATCAAGGAGAAGGATTTCTTTCCGAAGAAGAGCACCAGCATTAGGATGCAATGATTTGAAGGAAAAAACAGCCTCATCAAAAACAACATCACGAGAAATATAGACACGACCGGTGGATACTTCTAGACATTTGACCCCTTTATGATGTGGGCTATAACCTAGGAACACACATTGGGTTGAATGTAAAGCAAGTTTTCTTTGGTTGTATGGACGAAGGTTGGGCCAACAAATACATCCAAACACACGAAGTGATGAATAATCTGGGTGTGTACCAAGGAGACGATGTATCGATGTATCATTATTGATGACTTTGCTAGGGAGCATGTTAATTAGATATGTGGCAGTAAGGAATGCCTCATCCAAAATTTAAGAGGCATGGATGCATTAGCGAGAAGAGCAAAACCCATCTCAACAATATGGCGGTGTTTCCGCTCAGCAGAGCCGTTTTGTTGGTGGGCATGAGGGCACGACATATGATGGGAAATTCCCTGAGTTTGAAACAGGGAGTTCAACTTAATATATTCTCCTCCTCCATCTAATTGAACAGTGAGGATTTTGCGATCAAACTTTTGTTCAACAAGTTTTTGAAAGTTGATAAAAGCAGCAAGTGCATTAGATTTTTTCTTAAGCAAGTAGATCCAAGTAAATTTACTATAATCATCAATAAAGCTTACATAATAATCATGCGGACCAATAGAGGTGGGAGCAGGACCCCATACATCAGAAAATACTAATTGAAGGGGAACTGTGGACACACTGGTGGAGATGGGGTAGGGAAGTTGACGACTCTTAGCACGTTGACAGGAATCACAAATAGACTGAATACTTGACTCACTAACATGTGGAAGTTTATTCTTGCTAATAATTTGCCTAACAATAGCTAGAGAGGGATGGCCAAGACGACTGTGCCACAAGGTGTGGGAGGGCTTGGCAGCAATGAAGGCGTGCTTCGATGACTGGGATGACTCCATGGACGAAATCAGGGGATATAGCCCGCCCACGCATTTTCCTCTATGGATGACTCTCCGAGTTGCTTGATCCTTAATGAGAAAGAAAGAGGGATGAAACTCAATAAAGACGTGATTGTCAGAGGTCAATCTATGAACAGACAATAAGTTTTTGGATGTTGTAGGGACGTGTAAGATATTGCGGAGATGGAAATTACGAGTAGGGCTACAAACTATTGAATGACCAATATGGGATATACTCATACCTTGGCCGTTTCATCCGTGACAACTACAGGGGCTATATTAAGTAGGGCTACAAATTACGAGTTGTCTCTGACCGTCAGGTTGTGGAGTTCACCCGTGACATGATGGGTGGCACCAGTGTCACCATACCAATTTGTGCCGACCCCATAGGAGGCAGAATTGACTTGTTTGTCACCAAACTCATCATCATCCTCATTGAACCGGTGCCAACAGTCTTTGGCGGTGTGACCTTCCTTGGAGCAGATCTGGCATGTGACATCCACCCATAGGGTGGTGCGGCGACGTCCACGACCACGACCACGCCCCCCGCCTGGAGGTGCTCAGCCGCCGCCACGGCCGTGTTGAGGAGGGCGTTCGTCACGGCGGGTGTCGCGGCGATCAGGGCGGCGATCATCACGACGATCACCACGTGGGTTGTTGTTGTTGGGTAAGCGAGGCCGGTTCTGTCGATAGGCGGCATTTGCTGACGTCTCGAAGTCACCCGTGTGGGCGTTGTGATGCATATCTTGTCTCTGATCATATGCATCTAGCTGGGCATACAACATGCTGATGGAGATCGGCGTGGTGACCACACCAAGTGCGGCCACAAGGGAATCATAGCCAGATCCGAGACCGGCGAGAATATAGGACACAGTCTCTTTGGTGGAGAGGACCCGTCCATCAGCAGCAAGTTCATCGGCAAAGCTTTGCATCTTGGTCAGGTAATCCGCCGTGGTTTTGAACTGGATGAGCTTGGTGTTGGCGAGGGCGATCAGCAGGTTGGTGACCTTGGCCTCGCACTGAGATGCAAACATCTCTTCAATGGTTGTCCAGACCTCATGGGCGTGCACAAGGCGGTGTACATGGGTAAGGATCTGGAGGGATAGCGACTGTAGTAGGTAGGAGAGGACCTGCTGGTCACAGGCTAGCCACGCTGCATACGCCGGATTGGGCGCCGTCTTTGCAGGAGTGGCGGTGTCCTTGTCTCCTGGTGAAATCACCAGGGTCTTGGCGGGAGCTTCGTCGGTGCCATCCAGGAGGCCGATGTACTAGGCTCCACGGATCGTCGGCAGCACCAGTGATCGCCAGATCGGGTAGTTCTCGCGCGTCAATTTTTCTGACGGCGGAGTGCCGAGGCTTGGGGAAAAGCTGCTCGTGGTAGCCATGATGCTAGGGCTTGAGAGGCAGCGGCGGCGATGAGGTGGGTGGCGGCGACGTTGATGCTTGGGGAGAGGTGGAGGTAGATGCGATCAGGTAGACGTGTTGGAGAGGCCAGCTCTCGATACCATGTCAAAATCGACAAGGGTAAAGGGTCTACTCGGATACCGAGCCCCTAGAGTTCGTGTTGATATATATATATATATATATATATATATATATATATATATATATATATATATATATATGTACGCACTTTGCGGTGCAGGCTTGTTACAACAAGACTCAACAAGACTCCAGAATACATATGAGATAGGAAGTTTGTTTGAATACAACTCAATCTAATCCTATCTCTAACACAGGCAAGCGAAGGAGAGGAGTTTGGATGCAGGCCATGCTGATTCCTGGCAGACCATGAGTATGCACCTGAGCACGTGGGAAGCTGTTTCTAGAGCTTCCAAGCGGAGGCAGGAGGCCGACGCTATCCATGGAGATTGGAGCCGCTCTAGGCGCGAGCACGGCTCGTGTTTCTTCTTCCTCCAGGCAACGATGCCATTTCGGAGGATCTTCTTCGACCCTGAACTAGGAACCATCACTGGCAGTGCCCCAAGTGGCTTGTTTCCCGACGACAGTGTAGGTGCCCCATTTCGGCTGCCAGCCAATCCCGGCGGAGAGGATAAGAGGCTTGATTGCTTAGAAATTCTTTGCTCTAGGATCTTTTTAAAAAATGAGGCCTTATCTATGTTTTCCTGGTCTGTAAGGGGCCTCAGTGCAATTTGTACCCACAACTTTGACTTTCTATAAAGCTTCCAGGGCCTTCGGGCCTCATCCGTTAAAAAAAACAATGCACTATGTCCTTATCCCTTCACGGCATCGTGCGTGATCGCTCTCTCTCCCTAGTGAAATCGCCGGTGCCGCCTTCACCCACTTGCTCCGTTGTTGTCCATGTTTTTCTTTCCATCGACCCGCAGCCTGCAGATTCCACATCGCCCCAACCGCCTCCCCGCACCTCTTTCGTAGATTTTGCTTGCCTGGGATCTAAGTAGATTTTGCTCGCCTGGCCTATTTGGACCGCTAGAACAAATTAGCTACCGTTTCTCTCGATCTTGATTCGTTGGTGTTGGCTTTGTTAACCTTTCGTCTAATGCCTTTCACAATGAGTGTATCTTAGCACGCTATTCTAGATGGTGGTGTATTTTAACAGAAAACTACTGTAATGCATTGTATCTTAAGGGATGTATATATGATTTTGAGGACATGCACGCATGTGATTACGCTAACCATTTTTCTTATGGTTCCTTGCAAGACTTGCAAGAAATTGTGATTAGGCTAATGATTTTGAGGACATGCACGCATATGATTAGGCTAATCATGTATTTTTTTTATGGTTCCTTGCAAGATTTGCATCTTAGCTAAGATACAACATCACTCTCTCTTTTCAATAATTATAATGCTACACATAAGCAAATTGTCTATGATACCGCGCTAAGAAATTGTGAAAGACCTAAGCATAACGGGCCAATCAAGCAGTAGAAAGGAGATCAACTCGTTGATTGTCCTGAGATATTTGTCTTGATCGAGATGCTTAGACCCCTGGAGAGAAAACCCGAGACCGGGAAGAAAATCAAGTCGTCATATGCAGTTCATATTCACGTCGAATCGGATCACATCACACTATCACAGCCTGCCTCACACCGATATAAAATCCCACCAGGACTAGGTGGTACAAAGATAATTTAGCAGGAAGCACGCTCATCGCGCGTCGCAGAGCGGCCTCTCGCGAGAGTTCTTCGATTCCATCCCGCACGCGCACATCTCAATCCTGATTCGTGGTCGAGTCGAAAGCCGACGAAACCAACAATTGCATTGCACCTCGACCGATCCATGGCGCTCCCTGCGTTGAGGGCTCGTCTCGGCCTGGGGTTGGGCAGGAGCTGCGCCACCGGGATCGCCAAGGTCGCTCGCGGCGGAGGCGGCGGCAGCGTCAACTACGGCAAGACCATGTCGACGGCTGCTGGCCACAGTGACAGCGCGGGAAGCTCGGGCGGCCCAGCACTGGCGGAGCTACACACAGTTCAGCAGGGGCCACCGCCCCCCCAGCCTTGAAAGATTAGTGAAGGAATTTTTTTTGTACAAGCTTAAGAACAGAAAAAGTAGAGCATTTTGCCCCCCTAGACAGTCATATTTAATGTTTTGCCCCCCCAAATATTCTTGGCAAGCTCCGCCACTGCGGCCCAGGAGTCTTTGTTGTGGGCTTCGCCCTGGCTTTCCCATGTCTTTACATGCCACTTTGGGTTCTCAGGATGGAGCATAAGGTTGACAGAATCCAACGGACTGTGGATCGGCTCGAGAGACGATGCTAACCGAACCTCCACGCAGATGCAGGAGCGGGGTGAGATTAGATTGTTGGATTTTAGAGGAGGTGATCAGATGCAGTTCCAAGAGTTTTGCTGTTTAACACTTTTGTATTCAATTCAGTCTGAGGCGGTCGCGTACAGTATGCTATGTGAGACTTGATGTCTGCATCTCTGGAGTAGAACTTTTGAGATATACTTTAACTAAGTAGTGGCAATCTCTGTAGTCCGTTCAAACTTGAAAGTACATTACTTTGCGATGAAATTTGACCGCACAATCATATACAAGGTGCTAAAAATTACCAAGGTACAGACCTCACAAGAACTGAAGAAACTAGAATTATACAGTGCCGTTTATTAACAAACTATTTGCCCCTCATCGACTAGCAATCAATATGGTTAAAAAAACTAGCAATCAATCTACGTCATAATGTACCGTAACCTTGCACGCACACAGTGATAGAATTAATAATGAAAAAACCACTAATTCTTCCAGATTAGATTCTCGTATAATGTACATGCAGGGTGACAAAAAAGAAACAAGACAACAAGACCTCACAAGTCACAAAGAAACTGAAGAAGTCGCACACCGGTGCCAGAATTACATCACTGTCAACACACAATTCCCCCCCCCCCCCCCACACACCTACACTAGCACTCAATCTACCCTACAATGTACTGGACCTTGCACACAGTGATATGAGTAAAATACAGTGGAAAAAAACACTCATCCCTCCATAGTTTCGAATAATGTACAAACATGGAAACAAGCAGTTCAACTAGGAGTTCGGGACCAAACTAATAGATATAGTGTCACGTCATCAGCTTCAGTTTTAGCTTTTTTTTCTTGGGGGGAGAAGCCAGGCCAAGATCTTTGCGCAGCTGCTCATCTGGCTGTAGCGTCTTCGGAACAGCACCGAAGGCGCAACGGGTGACCTCCATCCCTGAGAGTGCCTGGTGCAGGTATACTGATGCATCCTCCAAATTTTGCTTTAGTTTACGGGTCCTTAGGAAGGTGGGGAAGTAGGTCTTGGACGCTTGGTGGCTTCTTGGCTCTGCTGTAGGATGGGTTATCTCAGCAGCCTCCATGAATCGGTCGGTTGCTGCCTCCCATGACAAGTCATACATCTGCATATCTGTTAACGGAGCAGGCTGCTCTGCTAGAGCATTCAGGGTGAGTTGTACAAACTCTTCATCGTTGTTATAGATACGGCAGTTGGGGAACTGCTTGAAGAATTCGTTTGAAGGGTGATTGGCGCATATCACAATCTTCCCCATTGCTAGGGCCTCAGCAGAGGTCGTGCAGACTACATCTGTTGTGCTGGGGTTGATGAACACCTTATAGCTGTTTGGACATAAAGCCATTAACTAAGTATATTAATAACACAAACCACATCTGTTTCCTGAATATAACAGAATATATTGCCACTCCTATAATCTGCTTTTTTAGACCCTTTTCCCAGCCTGAAGAAGTAGCTTGAACTCCAGTTGTGAGTTGTGATTAGATCAGTAAGATCAAATTTTATCTTATTTTTTATATAAAGGGGCGAAACAGAAACAATCATTATTGTCTTTATAGGTACAAATTGCTATGCATAGATTTCAAACAGATATTTCGAATAAAAATAAAAATAAATAAGAAGATGGAAAGAAGTATTAAGTAAATTTGAGAACTCACTCATGGAACAAGGGATCTGCATGATCACGTCCAGGGTGAACCTTCACAGCCAAACTTAAGCGTTCTGCAGATTCTCGGACTTCATCTGAATCTTCTCCACTACCATATAAATCTACTTCAAGACCACCCAACCTGCTCTGATATTTGGACAGAAGGTCAAGTAGCTCCCTGTACCCCTTACTCCACACCATCTTCCCGATGTAGTATGCCCCTTTTGTGAAGGCTACCTCTCCATTCTGCAGCTGCTTTAACTTCAGTTTGCCTACCTCGAGAAATTTTGGATTCACACCATGGACATTGCATACAACAGATTTGGGTAAATCTTGAGTGGCACCCGATAGTCTGATTATCTGTTTTTGCATAAGCCAAAAGTTAGCATTGCATAATTTAGCTGAACAGGGCAGGATGATTCTGGGTTCCAGGGATTCTAGGGTTCTCCACATCAACAATTTGTAGTGGAGCAGAAGACAAAGGAAGCATCTAAACCCAGATAAGAAAATTCCACCTACACGTGGCCTTACCATTTTCTAATTTTTGTCAACTTCTGTAATGTCATAAAACGTGTCACTGAAATGTCCAAAAATTTAAACGAGCAAGATGCACCATGAAAGTATGCATATTCCTTACTCGTCATACCTAACAACCGGAAGTATGTATTTCACCACATACACTTACATAGTTCTTGCCAGTTCAAACCAATGTCCAAATTCTACAAAAATCAAATATGGTGCAGTTGATCAAAAGATGCAGTGGGGGATGGGAATCATCTACCATTAAAAAAAATATGGTAATTGTCAGGCATACCATATTTTGCACAAATTATACTCCCTCCGTATCAAAATAGATGTCGCGAATTTGTCTAGATTTGGATGTATCTAGACACTATTTAGTATATAGATACATCCAAATTTAGACAAATCTGCCACATCTATTTTGAGATAGAGGGAGTAGATAAAAATGCAAGACCTTTTGATGTGGCTAAAGCAAGAACAATTATTGAGTCAAGGGTGCAGGATAAAAAAGGTTGGATTTATCTTGCTGTGCAGAAATTCTCCTTTACATGATATTGTCCTCTTCGAGATTTCCAAGGCAGTTTTGTGCATTTTTTTAACAACTCTATCCAAATATCTAAGCAGATATTTTAGTCAATGTCACACTCAGATTATAAGTTGAACAATGTAACAGAATAATCCTTCCTATTTTTCACTGCACACAAGCCAGCAGATAACAATAAAGGCTATAACTCATCACAACATTGTTGATCTAATTAAGTCTGAAGGCTATACATCTGGGCATGCATTGATAGAGATTACGAATAGGAATCATGCATAGTCGGTCCTCATTCGTGAGGTAAATGAGGCATCATGAACAGAAACAACATGGTTTACAGATGAGAGAAATGTTGGACTTCACATCTTGAGGATGTTACCTTGTGGCAATAAATTCGGGTAACCCAGGTGTTTGCATATCTGAGGCAACATGCCATCACTTGTCCATTCTTTTCTCTTCTCACATATGCTAGGTAATTTGTGTGGATCACACCTATCACTCGCCTGAACTTATTTTTCCATCTCCGCCCATGGTGGTACCAGTTCAGATGCTCGGGCTCCTCTAGAACAGCAATATCAGCCGTTTCATCCGGAATGCATTCTGTGATATCTCCTACAGGTAGGATGCTTCTCATTTCAGTAGAAAACTGCATGATAAGAAAAGGCCAAGCTCTTTCAAATAGCCTCAAAGAAGAACCAAGTGAAAATCGAGAGGCAAAATATGCATATACTGACAGATGGGAAGCTAGCAACTCGAAGGTCTACCAACAAGAAGAACAAAACGATCATATATTGTGCTTAACGCTGCGCAAGTAAGGGATCAAACTTCTCTTAATGCTGTAATCAATTCCAATCAGATATACAGTACTTGAAAGGAAACTAATTGTGCAAATTAAATCATGGAAGCTATAAAAATGATCCTAAGAACTCACAGGGCTACAAGAATTTAATGTACCTTTGCAGGGTAGAATTTGATGCTGAACGACGGCCTAAAATCGACCCTCTCCTCGATCCAGCGACGGACATAGCCCTCTTGCTCCAAAGGCGAATCGAACACAACCTTGTTAGGGTACACCAGCTCCTGGTCCTTTAGAGAAAGCCAGGGGATGACCAGGGTGACATCTCTGCTCCCATCCTTTGCAAGGTACGCCGCCCGGAACAGCGGGTTAATGGAGGTCCCCGTCATCCATGGAAGGCTCGCGGTGGTGAACACCGCGAAATGCCGCCTCGTTGACATGGCATACAGTTACGCTAGGAAGAGTAGCAGCTAAGTTTTTGTTGATCAACAGGTCGCCGCCTTTATCCTGTGGCTGGAAAAACGAACACCAGAAATGAATGAGCAAGGGACGTTCGGTGCTAGCTAACAGCCAGGTCATCCATCCGTGACTGATTAATTAAGAGAAACAGGGTAGTACTATGCATGTTTTTTTTTTTGCGAGATAGTACTATGCATGTTGCAATTGCAACCACACAAATCGCATGAGGGCGAGTCGCACGCATGCTCGGAGACTAATACCAGTCTAAGTCTACCAATAAACTAATTGACGACTATTCCTAACACGCGTCGCGGGGACTGGACGGAATCAAGCAGATTTCTCCGGAACCAGAAGGTGCTTACCGAACAAGGGGGCTTGTAGGAGAGCGAGCGCCGGAACAGGGGAGCTCGCGGCCGGCCTTGGGGGAGCCCGGGTCTGCGGCGGCGGTGGCCGGCCGGGGACGGCTGTGGCGAGAAGGAGGCGGAGAGGGGGGCGACGGTTGAGAGGGCGGGTGGCGGCGGCAAGAACTAGCGTAGCGAAGCGGAGGGGAAAGGGAGGCGGCCACCCCCACCCGCACCTGTCCTGTCGTGCCGTGTGCGCGGTCGCGGAGGGCTCTGGATTCCCCGGAGACCGGAGTGTTTCTTTCTCCGCGAACCAGTTGTTCCAGTCAGTTTCCGTCCGGTAACGAGGTGACGTGGGACGTGCCAAGGTTGGGGGATCTGAGCTGTCAAAAAAAGGTTGGGGGATCTGATCTGGGCCGCAGCCCGGTGGCATCTGGACGGACGAGACGACAGACAGCGCAACGGCTGACGCGGCCCACCAGCGAGTAGTTTAGTCGCTGCTAATCTGAGATGCTCTTTAATGATGCAGAATATTCCTGTGTAACAACTGTGTTGACAACAACGGCTGGGTGCCAGCGACTGAATCCAGCAACCCAGGTGTGTCGGGGCCGACCTGCCAGCAAAGGTCGATCTGTTCGAAACTTCGAATCCGTACCAAGCAAGGAATAGAAGAGCGAGGTGGTAGCCTAATGGTAGAATCTGGATGGAAGACACTCGATGAACATAGATTTTACTATTAGAAGGATCTAGCACTTTGCCACGACCGTTTCTTTGTCATTGTTATTTTTTCGTTTGCAATTATTTACACAGGTTGTAGTTGCACGTAATATTTCAGTAGATGGTAGGTAGGAACTTGACATCTAAATTGAGGAGCCACAAAAAATTTAGGCACTCGGTTGGACATGTGCATGACTGAATTGAAAACATATGTCATGATTCTTCGCACTACATAATCCATCCACACACATAGGGCCAGACCCCGCCCCCCTCGGAGGAACCTTAGATCTCTTGCAATGGCGGAGGCAGGATGGCGACTTAACCGGGGCCGGACATGCTATTTTTCAATTAGAGAAGGCCAATTAATTTTTTTCCTTTAGTGAATAGGGTGAACAATAGGAAGTGCATATTTCTTCTTTTCATATAGAGACAATGTGATCATGCTTTTTCACCAAATTTTGTAATTATGTACTAAAGAAAATATGATCAAAGAAAAAATTGCAATGGGATTATCATATCAAATAGTACAAAGAAGTCAAAAAAGAAAGTCAATCTTCATGTATATTCTTTTTTGTATGAATGCAAATAATTTGGCATACTACAATTTAAACTGGCGGGAATAAATGTGCGTCTTATAGTAAGTTAGCATTAACTTAAACACAAAAGGATGGATTATTTATCTATGTTGTAATCTTGCATTCAAAACATCAAATCAAATGGCGAAAATGAGATTGGAGTCACACACGCACGCACGCCCACAAAGCAAAGAACACACATCTCATAATTCTTCTAGAGGTGGTCCTCTCGCCAACGTTCCCTACCCTCTCTTTATTAGTTTGCAGCATTACAAATCAACCCATGAACAATTTCCATAGTTACACACACACACAACCTTGCAATACTTTCTCTCAAGATGAGGCAAATATATCAATCAGCCTCGATCTTATTACAAGTTCTTTTAAAAGACAATACAATGATGCCTTTTGTTAAAACATCAGCAAGCTGATCACTAGACTTGACATACACCACGTGAACTAATCCTTCATCCAATTTCTTTTTGATAAAGTGCCTATCTATCTCAATGTTTTTGATTCGATCGTGATGGACATGATTATTCATTATGTTGATAGTGGATGGATTATCACAATATAAACGAAGAGGAATGCCATTGAACAACTGAAGTTCTAACAATAAGATCTTTAGCCACATCAACTCACATAAAGAGATACAAGCATTCCAACCGCTCTTCTCTCTCAGTTCTCCTTCCCCTCCCCCTTGTTACACACAGAAGAAAAACCGGGCCGCCCCGACTCCTCTCCGCCGGCGCTGCCGGCTGGAGGTGGAGAAGGGGGGGGGGGGGTGCCGGAGTAGTTAGGCTAGCTAGGTTAGATGGTTGTATGCCGGTAGTGGGCTCTTTGCCCAGTAGTTGGAGGCGAGCAACAGATCTTGGAGCCTAGATCTTGTTTGCTTTAGGGATTCTCTTTCCCGTCTTGTTGCTCCGATGGTCGGAGCTGGCGCTAGAGGGGGAAGGCAGCGTCTCCTTGAATAAAGCTGTGGCTCTAGGCCACTTTGTGGTGCTCGGGTGGGGTGTATCTCCGTTCTTGCTGGCCGGCCGAGGTGACTAGGAGCTAGAACAGTGCGACGACGTCTTCCACTTTGGGGTATCGAAGCCTCTAGCCGGCCGTGGCGGCGAGGAGAGGCGGAGGTGCTGCTTGGTGGCCTTTGCATCACTGGTGGTGGTGGTGGTTCGCGTGGAGCAGTGGAGGCGGCAAGGCCGGGTTGCCCTTCTTCTTCCATGCTGTCGAGGCGATGGCGTGTTGGTGGTGGGTCGTCCTTGGCTTGGGCCTCTTCTTCCTGCTCTGGGGATCATTGAAGAGTGGGCTTGTCCTTTCCCTTCTCAAGCTGCAAATCTTGGAGTTCCCAAGCTTCGCGAGAGCCAAAGCTATCCGTGGCAAAGAGAACCGCTTTGTGCTCGGGAGAGTCCGAGCTTCTTCTTCCCTCAGAGGAAGATCTTCCGCTCCTGCCATGACGCCAGACCAAGTGGTTTGTCCCTGGCGCCGGTGTCCTCACTGTGGCTGAGCAAATTTTTCCAATGGCGGTGCTGAACCAGGAGGACCTGATTGCTTTTTATAGATCTTTTCTAAGGTTTCTTATGTTAATGTTCAGTCCTTATCCCAAATTCCCCTATCCTGTTGGGGCTTTGATGTAATTTGTAACCACCGCTTGGTCAATGTATGCAACTTCTAGGGTCTTCGGACCCTATCCCCATTAAAAAAACTCACACAAGCCTCCATAGTTGACCTAGCAACCACACTTTGTTTTTTTGCTTCTCTCCAACCAATAAGATTTCCCACATACAATGCCCATAAGTAGATTTTCGATCATCTAGGCTACCCGCCCAATCCACATATGTATGTCCCTCTACATTCAGATTTCCATGGTTTGGAAATAGGACTCCCTTGCCTTAGCAACTTTTAAGATAGTGCAGGATCCTATTCTCCACATCTAAATGTTAGCCCTGGGATTATGCATATAGCGACTTACAATGCTCACCACATAAGCAATATCGGGTCTAGTGCGAGATGAATATATCAAACGTCCGACTAGTCATTGATATCTATGTTTATCGATGGTTCCACCCGAATCAGCTTGTATTCTATGATTTTGATTAATAGGTGTGGTTGCAGGTTTGCATGATAACGTTTCAGTTTCTTCTAGTAAGTCAAGTACATACTTTGGAGATAAACAGATACATTGTGCACTGTATGCCACCTCAATTCCTAGAAAATAGTGTGGATACCCTAAATCCTTGAGTTCCAAGGATTGTTCAAAAGCCTTCTCACTAAGGAGATCTCCTCATCATCGTCCAATTTACCACAATGTCATCAACATATACAATTAATAAGGAATTTTTACCTTGTCGATGTTTGAAGAACAGAGTATGATCTGCATTGCTCTGTTGATACCCTCTTGAATAGATTTTTCCTAAATTTTCTAAACCATGCCATAGGGGATTACACCAACCCATACAATGATTTCTTCAATCTACAGACTTTCCTTGTGTCTCATGAGTGTTGAATCCCGTGGAATTTCCATATACACTACCTCCTCCAAGTCACCATGAAGAAATGCATTCTTCACGTCCATTTGGAATAACTTCCACTTCTGATTTGTTGTAACAGACATCAATGCTCCAACGGTGTTCGTACTAGCCATTGGTGAGAATGTTTCATCATAGTGTAGGGTTTCGTAGCATGGAAAACAAAAATTTTCTACCGCATACAAACAAACAAGCCAAGATCTATCTACTAGATTGTAGCAACGAGTCGATGGAATAACTCACCCTCGAAGATTCCAAAGTGTTTAACGAGAGCGGATTCTCGTGGGTGATGTAGTCGTATTCTTGCCGATCTCAAGATCGCGTAGACGATCCTTCCGGCAATGCTCCGCAGCGCTCCCGCAATGGGTCACACGTTCGCACTGACGAAGACCTTCCTCTCCTTGTTCCAAAGAAAATGGAGGTTGTAGCACTCTCCTCGCGATTCCGGCAGCACAACGGCGTGGTACCGGAAGTAGAGGGAAGATCTCGCAGGGCTTCGCCTTAAGCCGGAGCGAGTATGGTGGAGTATGAGAGAGTCCCTCGGTGTTCTAGGGTTTAGACACGCCGAGGAAGAGGTGCTAGGGCCGACGGCTTGAGGTGCCCAAGTCGGTGCAAGGAGAACCCTAGGCGGCGGCGGCTTGGAGGGCGGCGGCGGCTAGGGTTAGGGTTTTGGGGCAAGGAACTTGTGTGTCCTAGGAGGGAGCCCTGCCCCTCCTTATATAGGTGGAGGGGCCGGCCAAGGGAGGAGGAGTCCCTCCCCAACTCGGCTTGGGTGATGCGCTTGGAGGGAGGGACTCCCTCCCCAACTCGGTTTCCCCTTCCTCCTCTTTTCCTCTTTCCAAATTTAGCCGTTTGACTTTTCAATTTAGCTATTTGACTTTTCAAACTAGGATTTGAATTAATCCTTTATTTGGAACAGCGATGACACTTAGTACATGATGCAATCATACCAACTTGATACAACACATCCATGTAACCTTCCCCTCCGGAGTGCCGGACATTCCGGAACATTCTAGAACATTCAGATGAAAACACCGAACCATTCCCCAACTCCGAAACGGGACTTTCCTTATATGAATCTTATTCTCCGGACCATTCTGGATCTCCTCGTGATATCCCGGATCCCATCCGGGACTCCGAACAACATTCGGTCTCTTTCTCATCATTCCATAACTACTCAAAACAACGTCGAATCCTTAAGTGTGTCTCCCTGCGGTTCGTGAATTATGCGGACATGATCGAGACACTTCTCCGAACAATAACCAATAGAGGAATCTGGAAATTCATATGGCTCTACATATTTCTACGATTACTTTGATCGAATGAACCACTTACATACGAAATCAATTTCCCTTTGTCTCACGATATGTTACTTATCCGAGGTTATGATCGCTTCGGTATCTCTGCATACCTAGTTCAACCTCGCTATCGATAAGTACTCTTTTCTCGCTCCGTGATATGTGATCCCTTGTGAGCTACACATGCTTGCAAGCTAATTGGATGACATTTCACCGAGAGGGCCCAGAGTATATCTATCCGTCATATATGGATGGACAAATCCACTCTTGATCCATGTGTTTCAACCAATACTTTCCGAACACTCAATGCCACCTTTATAGCCACCCGCCACGGTGTGGTGTTTGATGTCATCAAAGCATCCATCCGGTAAAGGTGATATGCATGATCTCATGGTCGAAGGAATTAGATTACTATGTATCAGAAAGCATATAGCAATTGAACTATTAAAATGACTTGATCTTTATGCTACGCTTATCTATAGGAGTATGTCCATCATATCATTCTCCTAACGATATGATCTTGTTGTTAATAACATCTCAATGTTCATGATAGGGAAACCACAATCATCTATTAACCAACAAGCTAGTATTATATAGAGGCTTTACTAGGGACTTCAAATTAAGCTTACAAATCACACAAGTATTAATGTTTCCTTGTTAATACTATTATAGCATGAATGTAAACATTTATCATAAACACAAAGATATAATAATAACTACTTTTATTATTGCCTCTAGGGCATATCTCCAACAGTCTCCCACTTGCACTAGAGTCATCTAATCTAGATTACATGGTAATATACCGAACACCCATGGCAGTTTGGTGTTGGTCATGTTTTGCCCTCGGGAGAGGCTTAGTCAACGGATCCGCCACATTCAGATCTGTGTGTACTTTGAAAATCTTTATATCCCCATCTTGGATATGTTCTCGAATAGCGTGAAAACGTAGCTTGATATGCTTCAGCTTCTTGTGTGACCTTGGTTCTTGCGCATTGGCTATGGCGCCCATGTTATCACAGTAGATAGACATTGGGTCCAGACTAGGAACCACACCCAGCAGTAATGAACTCTTTCATCCATATCGCTTCTTGTGAAGCCTCCAAGCAGCCATGTATTCCGATTCAGTTGAAGATCTCGCCACAACGCTTTGCTTTGCACCTCCAGCTAATCGCTGCACCATTCAAAATAAATACGTATCCAGATTGTGATTTAGAATCATCCGGATCGGTGTTCCAACTAGCATCGGTGTAACCATTAACAACGAGTTGTTCATCACCTCCATAAGAAAGAACCATATCCTTAGTTCTTCTCAAGTACTTAAGGATGTTTTGATCATTGTCCAATGATCCACTGGATCACTTTGATATCTGCTAGTTAAACTAACAACATATGCAATGTCGGGTCTAGTACATAGCATGGCATACATTAGAGATCCTATGGCTGAGGCATAGGAGTCTTACTCATCCTTTCTCTATCTTACGCCGATGTCGGACTTTGAGTTTTACTCAAGGTCGATATAAGCAACATGGGCAAGAACCCTTTCTTGCTATCTTCCATTCTAACCCTCTTTAGAACTTTGTCCAAATATGTACTCTGTGACAATGATATTTGGCGTTTTGATCTATCTCTATAAATCTTTATGCCTAATATGTAAGCTGCTTCACCAAGATCCTTCATTGGAAAACTATTATTCAAATATTCCTTGACACTATTAAGAAGGTCTACATCATTCCCAATCAATAATATGTCATCCACATATAGTATTAAGAATGCTACAGAGCTCCCACTCACTTTCTTGTAAATACAAGCTTCTCCATAAGTTTGTATAAAACCAAAACTTTTGATCACCTTATCAAAACGTTGATTCCAACTTCGGGATGCTTGCTTCAATCCATAGATGGACCGTTGAAGTTTGCATACCTTGTTAGCATCTTTAGGATCGACAAAACCTTTGGGTTGCATCATATACAACTCTTCATCAATGTCTCCATTGAGGAATGCTGTTTTGACATCCATCTGCCATATCTCATAATCGTAATATGCAGCGATTGCTAACATAATCCTCACAGACTTTAGCTTCGCTACCGGTGAGAAAGTCTCATCGTAGTCAACTCCTTGAATTTGTCGAAACCCTTTTGCGACAAGTCGAGCTTTATAGATGAACATGACCATCAACATCTGTTTTCTTCTTGAAGATCCATTTGTTCTCGACAGCCTTCCGGCCATCCGGTAAGTCCACCAAAGTCCATACTTGGTTTCCGTACATGGATCCAATCTCGGATTTCATGGCTTCTTGCCATTTATTGGAATCTGGGCTCATCATCGCTTCCTCATATGTCTCGAGGTCATCAGTGTTGTCCACCAACATGACACTCATAACGGGATCATACCAATCTGGAGTGGTACGAGTTCTCGTTGACCTGCGAGGCTTTGTAGCAACTTCAACCGAAGTTTCACGGTCATCATCATTAACTTCCTCTCTTATTGGTGCAGGCACCACAGGAACTTCTTCCGGTGCTGCGCTACTCGCAATTTCGAGAGAAGGTTCGACAACCTCGTCGAGTTCTACTTTCCTTCCAGTCACTTCTTTCGAGAGAAATTCCTTCTCTAGAAAGGATCCATTCTTGGCAACGAAGATTTTGCCTTCGGATCTATTATATAAGGTATACCCAATAGTTTCCTTCGGGTATCCTATGAAGACGCATTTTTCTGCTTTGGGTTCAAGCTTGTCCGGCTGTAACTTTTTTACATTGGTTTCGCACCCCCAAACTTTAAGGAACGACAATCTAGGTTTCTTCCCAAACCATAATTCATACGGTGTCGTTTCAACGGATTTAGACGGTGCCCTATTTAAAGTGAATGCGGCTGTTTCTAATGCATAACCCCAAAATGATAGCGGTAAATCTGTAAGTGACATCATAGAACGAACCATATCTAAGAGAGTTCGACATTGACGCTCGGACACACCATTACGCTGTGGTGTTCCCGGCGGTGTCAATCGAAAAGTATTCCGCATTTCTTCAAATGCTCGCGAAACTCGTAACTTAGATATTCACCTCCACGATCAGAACGTAGAAATTTAATCTTCTTGTTACGTTGATTCTCTACCTCACTTTGAAATTCCTTAAACTTCTCGAAAGTTTCAGACTTATGTTTCATGAAATCGATATACCCATATCTACTCAAGTCATCCGTGAAGGTAAGAACATAACGACAACCACCGCGCGATGCTACACTCATTGGACCACACACATCGGTATGTATAATTTCCAATAAGTCTGTAGCTCGCTCCATCATACCAGAAAATGGAGTCTTAGTCATTTTTCCCATCAGACATGCTTCGCATCTATCAAGTGATTCGAAATCAAGTGATTCAAGAAGTCCATCGGAATGGAGTTTCTTCATACGCTTCACTCCAATGTGACCAAGACGACAGTGCCACATATAGGTCGAGTTATCGCTCGATTTCAAACGTTTAGCCTCAATGTTATTAATATGTGTATTTCCACTATCGAGATTCAATAAGAATAGACCATCTATCAAAGGTGCATGTGCATAAAACATATTACTCATATAAATCGAACAACCATTATTCTCGGATTTAAACAAGTAACCGTCTCGCAATAAACAAGATCCCGATATAATGTTCATGCTTAACGCAGGCACCAAATAACAATTATTTAAGTATAAAACTAATCCCTATGGTAGATGAAGGGGTAGCGTGCCGACCGTGATCACATCAACCTTTGATCCGTTTCCAACGCGCATCGTCACCTTGTTCTTCGCTAGCTTCCGTTTATTCGCAAGACTGCTTCGAGTTACAAATATGAGCAACCAACCAAGATCAAATACCTGTGCACTACTACGAGTACTAGTGAGATACACATCAATAACATGTATATCGATATACCTTTCTTCTTGATGTTGCCGTTCTTCAAATCCGCCAAGTACTTTGGGCAATTCCGCTTCAAAGTGACCTTCTCCCTTGCAAAGAAAAGCACTCAAGATCGTGCTTAGGTCCAGCCTTGGTCTTCTTCGTCGGCGTGGTAACTTTCTTACCACCCTTCTTGAAGTGTCCCTTCTGCTTAGACTTGCCTTTCTTGAATTTGGTGGTCTTATTGACCAACAACACTTGATGCTCTTTCTTGATCTCCACTTCTGCAGACTTCAACATGGCAAAGAGTTCTGACAACGTCTTGTTCATGTTTTGCATGTTGTAGTTCATCACAAAGTTCTTGTAACTTGGTGGTAGTGATTGGAGGACACGGTAAATCCCCAAAGTATTGGGAATCACAATACCCAAGCTTTGAAGTTTTTTTGCGTGCCCAGACATCTTAAGCACATGCTCACGATTTGAGCTGCCCTCTTCCATCTTGCAGTTAAAGAACTTTTCAGAAGCCTCATAGCTTTCAATTGCCGCATGAGTCTCAAAGATCAATTTGAGATCCTCGACAATATCATATGGGTCTGAATTCTCAAACCTTTTCTGAAGCTCCGATTTTAAACCATACAAGATAGCACACTGAACTATGGAGTACTAAGTCTTCCGAGTGAAATAAACATTCTTTACTTCATCGGAAGCATCACCGCAGTGGGTCACCCAATGTGCATCCAGACATAGGTCAAATTACCAGCTGTGAGGACAATCCTCAAATTGCGGAACCAATCCGCGAAGTTGCTTCCATTGTTTTTCAACTTTTCTTTCTCTAGGAACGCATTAAAATTGATGGTAGGGGCTGCCATTGATCTACAACATATTTGCAATAGTTTAGACTAAGTTTATGACAAATTGAGTTCAAATTAATAAATTTAATCTAGGTGAACTCCCACTCAAAACAATATCCCTCACATTGTTTTAGTGATCACACGAACCAAATCCACCACTTCAACACCGATCATCACGAGAGTTGATATAGTTTCAATGGCGAACAATCGACATGTTCATCATATCTACTATATGATTCATGCTTTACCTTTCGGTGATCCGTGTTCCGAGACCATGTCCCATACATGCTAGGCTCGTCAAGATCAAACCTTAGTTTCGCATGAGCAAATCTGGCTTGCTCACGTTGTATACACTTGCGGAATCTAACACACCCGATCATCACGTGGTGCTTCGAAACAACAAGCTTTAGCAACGGTGCTAACTAAGGGTGAACACTTTATGACTTGAAATTCATGTGCATGAGGGATCATCTTATAATGCTACCGTCGTCTACTAAGCAATATAAGATGCATAAAGGATTAACATCACATGCAATTCATAATATGTGATATGATATGGCCTTTCTTCTTTGTGCTTCCGATCTCCATCTTCTAGCACGAACATGATCTCCATCATCACCGGCATTGCATCAAGGTCAATGACGCTTCTTCATGGTTGTCGTCCACCGGCTTCAACTATTACAACTACTTTGAATAGACACGCGGTCTTAACATAAATTAAAGACAACCATATGGCTCCCGCCGTTGCCAACTTACAATAAGGAACATTGCATACATCAAATATAATCACAATCATGGCCATATCACATCACAAGACACCCCGCAAAACAAAGTTAGACGCCTCTACTTTCTTTGCATGTTTTACGTGGTTTGGGGCTTTCAATAAGTGTCGTTCTAACTTACGAACAAGAACCACAACATTGATACTAGTATTGTTAATCACCCGTTGTAAATTGGATCTTAACTATGCTAGGAGAAACAGCACCATAAAGCCACTTATGCAATACAAGTTGCATGTCAAGCGTGGAGCAAGTCTCATGAACGATGTCATGTAAGGTTAGCCCGAGCCGCTTCATCCCAACATCCCGCAAGATGCAAAGTACACAATAAGCAATCGACAACAAAAGCATCAACGCCCACAATGACCATTGTGTTCTACTTGTGCAACAGATCTACATATAGACACGGCTCTGATACCACTGTAGGGTTTCGTAGCATGGAAAACAAAAAATTTCTACCGCATACAAACAAACAAGCCAAGATCTATCTACTAGATTGTAGCAACGAGTCGATGGAATAACTCACCCTCGAAGATTCCAAAGTGTTTAACGAGAGCGGATTCTCGTGGGTGATGTAGTCGTATTCTTGCCGATCTCAAGATCGCGTAGACGATCCTTCCGTGGCGTGCAAGCCGCTCCCGCAATGGGTCACACGTTCGGTACTGACGAAGACCTTCCTCTCCTTGTTCCAGCAGATGGAGGTTGTAGCACTCTCTCGCGATTCCCAAAGACAACGGCGTGGTACCGGAAGTAGAGGGGAGATCTCGCAGGGCTTCGCCTTAAGTTGGAGCGAGTATGGTGGAGTATGAGAGAGTCCCTCGATGTTCTAGGGTTTAGACACGCCGAGGAAGAGGTGCTAGGGCCGACGGCTAGGGCTTGGAGGTGCCCAAGTCGGCGGCAAGGAGAACCCTAGGCGGCGGCGGCTTGGAGGGCGGCGGCGGCTAGGGTTAGGGTTTTGGGGCAAGGAACTTGTGTGTCCTAGGAGGGAGCCCTGCCCCTCCTTATATAGGTGGAGGGGCCGGCCGGCCAAGGGGAGGGAGTGGAGTCCCTCCCCAACTCGGCTTGGGTGGTGCGCCGGCTTGGGGAGGAGGGACTCCCTCCCCAACTCGGTTTCCCCTTCCTCCTCTTTTCCTCTTTCCAAATTTAGCCGTTTGACTTTTCAATTTAGCTATTTGACTTTTCAAACTAGGATTTGAATTAATCCTTTATTTGGAACAGCGATGACACTTAGTACATGATGCAATCATACCAACTTGATACAACACATCCATGTACCCTTCCCCTCCGGAGTGCCGGACATTCCGGAACATTCTAGAACATTCCCGATGAAAACACCGGAACCATTCCCAAACTCCGAAACGGGACTTTCCTTATATGAATCTTATTCTCCGGACCATTCCGGATCTCCTCGTGATATCCCGGATCCCATCCGGGACTCCGAACAACATTCGGTCTCTTTCTCATCATTCCATAACTACTCAAAACAACGTCGAATCCTTAAGTGTGTCTCCCTACGGTTCGTGAATTATGCGGACATGATCGAGACACTTCTCCGAACAATAACCAATAGAGGAATCTGTAAATTCATATGGCTCCCACATATTTCTACGATTACTTTGCGATCGAATGAACCACTTACATACGAAATCAATTTCCTTTGTCTCACGATATGTTACTTATCCGAGGTTATGATCGTCGGTATCTCTGCATACCTAGTTCAACCTCGTTACCGATAAGTACTCTTTTCTCGTTCCCGTGATATGTGATCCCTTGTGAGCCAGTCACATGCTTGCAAGCTAATTGGATGACATTTCACCGAGAGGGCCCAGTATATCTATCCGGTCATATGGATGGACAAATCCCACTCTTGATCCATGTGTTTCAACCAATACTTTCCAACACTCAATGCCACCTTTATAGCCACCCGATTCACGGTGTGGTGTTTGATGTCATCAAAGCATCCATCCCAAAGGTGATATGCATGATCTCATGGTCGAAGAAATTAGATTACTATGTATCAGAAAGCATATAGCAATTGAACTATTAAAATGACTTGATCTTTATGCTACGCTTATCTATAGGAGTATGTCCATCATATCATTCTCCTAACGATATGATCTTGTTGTTAATAACATCTCAATGTTCATGATAGGGAAACCACAATCATCTATTAACCAACAAACTAGTATTATATAGAGGCTTTACTAGGGACTTCAAATTAAGCTTACAAATCACACAAGTATTAATGTTTCCTTGTTAATACTATTATAGCATGAATGTAAACATTTATCATAAACACAAAGATATAATAATAACTACTTTTATTATTGCCTCTAGGGCATATCTCCAACACATAGTCCACCATATGTTTAGTTATACCCCTTTGCAACCAATCGAGCTTTAAACCTAACAACTTTTCTATCAGAAGTATTCAATTTAACAACGTTGCATAGATATAGAGGAGAGTCGAAGACGTTGAACAAATGCATATGACATAAATTTTTCATGGTATAAAAGCCACGTCAATAAATTATTAGCCATCATGAACTTCACAAAATGAAGTAGCCTCGGCCAAAACAAAAGATTTTAGTCCCTTTTTACAATTTTTAGGTATTATTCGTTTTTCATATTAAGAATCTTTATAAAATGGTAAATAAATATTTGTACATAAAAATGGTGATTTTAATTCACATTTCTTGTTATGAACGTTAAAGAAAGACCTAGCTACAAGATCAAATCAAAAGTAGCCATTTTAACGAAACTTGCTTTCGGTTCCATGTGTATATAAGAAATGACTATAAATTCAAGCAAAATTCATACCAAGATAAACATGTACCTCTTTTGCCTGTTTGCCTGTTTTTTGATGAAAAACACTCAGCAAAGCAGCCCTTCGTCAAGTGTGATTAGAAAGGACACATGTGTAAATCTTTCTCTAGTGTTTCATCCAAAATACAATTGGCAAACTACAAATGCGAAGTGTTCTTCCATGACAACAAAGTGGCATGTTTGCAGAGTGTCTGCAAACATTTAGCTTCTCAGAGAAGCCATAAAAATAACTAGGCCTAGCAAACAAGAAAGGTTAGCGTAAGTAAGAAAATATTCTTGTTGTTTGTTAGATATATTCTTGAGTCACTAAGTGTTCGGGTTATCTAGTATAGTAGCATGGCGGAGCCGACAGCTATGCCCCATGTGGCTTGGCACGCCCAAGTTTTTCATTGATTTTTTGGATCACCTCAGTCAGCCTAGTCAGCCTAGTCCGTCACCAAATTTGTCCTAAAAGAAAAGGAAAACTCCAAAAATAAGGTCAATTGAACTGACACACTAGTGACTAGAGCTAAAGCCTAATTTGATCTCGATCGGGAGCTTCTCCACCTCACGAGCTCTGACTATATCCCTCACCATTGCTCGCAATCCCCTATTTCTCAATCCCTAATTTTCGTTTAGCTCGACTCCCCTCTCAACTCGCAAGCTCAGCGGCCAACAACAGGAGAGGAAGAGAGGAAGCTAGGGCAACGGTTAGCAGAGGAAGAGAGGAAGCCATGCGGCATTGAGCAAGCAGGCGAGCAACGGCGGGACAGGTGAACAATGTCGGGCATCGGGACGAGCGAAGCAGGAGCAACACCATGACGACCACCGACAAGTCACGCCTAGGCAGGTAAGCATCAGGTTTTTTAATTTATGCTTTTGTTAACAGTTGTGTTAGCATGTTAGGTATTAACAAAAGTGCAAAAATGCAATAGCCTCTGTTTATTTATTATGAACTACTTTTTAATTCTAGTTTGGTGGTTACTTTGTTGTAGGAATGTCCAAAATGAAGAGAGATAGGGACAAAGGTTCCATTGCGTTCCTTTTTGGAAAACATGAAGTAAATAAAATTTCTTCTTGTGCATCTGCATCTTCATCAAATGCGATTGAACTACAAGATGAATGTACTCTAGAAAACGAATATTTCCTGCAGTTTCCAGATTCTCCACCCCCGGTTGACACTACACTGATCCACTAACCGAGATTGAAACCGAAGTTCAAGCACCACCACCACCATCACCTCATTTGCTGAGTGTAACATCAGATGATACTCATCTTCCATTCGAGTGTGATCTAGCAAATAGGATTCCAATTTCATGTTATGATGTCAATGATCAAGATGATGTTCAGAGAAGATATATTGGAAAAGTTCCATTCCAACCATATGCACATGATTTCCCAGTCAAAAAGATGTATGGCAAAAATCAACTCTTTAGCTGGTGAGCTCTCTATTAAGCTTGTTGAGAGACAAAAACATGCGCTTTTTGATTTGGTGTACTTCTCAAGTTGGTATTGATCTTACCGGTTGCTACGACGAGTGTTGAAAGAGTCTTCCCACAATGAGCCTAGTGAAGAATAAATTGAGAAATAGCATGGGCGATGACCTCTTGAACTATTGCCTGGTGACATATATTGAGTGAGAGCTATTCTTGGAAGTAAGGGAGGATGATATAGTTGGTTCTTTTCATGGCAATGCAAAGGCGTAAAGTAGAGAGGTAATTTGGCAGCGATGTAATTTTTTTCATATAAGTCTATTTAATCTCCCCAACTATTTGTATTACTATTTCTGCTAACTTCAAACATATTGGAAACCTATAATATTGTAAGACTTGATTTTGTTAGTTACATTGTTCTTTTCGGTAAGATTTTATATTATATGTGATGCAATTTTTTTTGGAGAAAACACACCCTCTAAAAATTTGCTAGCTCCACCGATATATATATTCAATACCCAGGGTGCAGAATAGTTATTTTGTGTTGAAATTATGCCCTAGAGACAATAATAAAGATGTTATTATTATAATTCTTGTTCATGATAAAGTTTATATTCCATGCTAGAATTGTATTAAGCAGAAACTTTAATACTTGTGTGGTTTGTGAACAACACCGTGTCCCTAGTACGCCTCTATGGACTAGCTCATTGATTAATGATGGTTAAGGTTTCCTAACCATAGACATGAGTTGTCGATTAATAATGAGATCATATCATTGGGAGAATGATATGATGGACAGACCCAAACTAAGTGGAGCAATTAGATCGTGTCATCGTGTTCGTCTTTGCGAAGCTTTTCTTATGTCAAATATTGTATTCTTTAGACCATGAGATAATGCAACTCCCTGGTATTGGATGAAAGCTTTGAGGTCATCAAACGTCATCCTATGAGAGGGTGATCATAAAGGTGTCTCTCAGGTGATCGGAAAGTACCTGTTGGGTTGTATGTATCAAGATGGGATTTGTCCCTCCCAAGTCGGAGAGATATACTTCAGGCCCACTCGGTAATCGATATCAACACCGCTTGAAAGCACGTGGTTAAGGAGTTAATCACAAAGTGATATCGGATTACGGAACGAGTAAAGTACTTGCTGTGAACGAGATTGAACTAGGTATGACGGTACCGACGATCGAATCTCGGGCAAGTAAAATATCGCGCGACGAAGGGAATATATATATATATATATATATGGGATTGATTGAATCCTGGCATCGTGGTTCATCCGATATGATCATCGATGAATGTGTAGGAGTCAATATGGGTTTCTGCACCCAAGTTGATTATTGATAGAAGATCATGTCTGCATATTCTCGAACCCGAAGGGTCACACACTTAACGGGTCTCGACGCTAGGATAGATTGGATAATTGGTTTATGAGTTTTTGTTCGGAGTCTCGGATGAGATCCAGGACATCACGAGAGGTTCCGGAATGGTCCGGAGAATAAGATTCATATAAGGCAAAGCAGATTTTGGAGTTCGGAATTGTTTCGGGTTAATCGGTATTGTACCAGAAGCTTCTAGAACCTTCCGGAGTGGGACCAACGTGGCCCCACTTGTCGGGAGGGGGCATGGGCCTATGAGGGAGTGCCCTGGCCGCATTGGGCCAGGGGAACAAGGCCCCATAGGGCCCAGCCGGCCAAACCCTAGGGAAACCCTAGGGGAGCTTCTAGAAGGGGGGGGGGAACTTGCCCCCCACTCCTCCCTCCTTTGGCCGCCGGCCTAGGGCTTGGGGGAGGGGCAAGGGCCAGCCGCCCACCCCTCTATATAAATAGGGCTGGGGGCACACCCCTCCCACACCTCCTCCACAACCCTAGCCGCCCTGCTGTCCCTCCTCTCTCTCTCCCTCCCGACTGCGCGTAGGCGAAGACCTGCCGCAGAAACTCTCCACCGCTTGCACCGCGCCGTCGCGTTGTAGATCCAATCCATCTCTACACCCCACTTGCTGGACCGAGGAAGGAGGAGACGTCGAGGTGCCACACGTGTGCATCTCTCGGAGGCAGCGCCACTTGCGGTGTTAGATCGGATCGGATCGCGAGGAGGAGAAGCGAGTACGACTACATCACCCACGTTCCGTCGAACGTTCCGCTGTGCGAATCTTCAAGGGTATGAAGATCTAATCTATGCCCTCTCGTTGTTTGCATCTCCTAGATTAGATCTTGGCTTTCCCCGTTTGCATCCGTAGAATCTTTTTGATTTACTATGCTGCAAAACCCTTCAGTGGTATTAGAGCTAGATCTATGCGTAGATGTGTTTCACGAGTAGAACGCAACATGGTTGTTGCGGGTGTTGATGTTTTCTGTTGCAAGCCTCTTGTTTGTGTACTTCTTATGACGCGGGATAGTGAGATCGAAGCGCTCCAGGCCAACCTTACGTGACCTCGTTCGCGAGACCGGCTCCGCACTTGACGTGTGGCTTGTTTCACACATGCGGCTGGTGGATGCCAGTTTCTCTCACTATAGTTATCATGGGATTTACACCGGAGTTTGGCAACCATAATATCACCATTGTGGCTTTCCGTAGGTAAGAATCATTCTTAGCTTGCTACTCTCATAAGCCACGTAAAACATGCAACAACAAAGTAGAGGCGTCTAACTTGTTTTTGCAGGGAGTGTTTTCTGTGATATGGTATGACCCAAGATGTGATGTGTATGTTGTATGCGATGATCATGTTTTGTAATGTTTCATGACTTGCATGTCGATGAGTACACAACCGGCAGGAGCCATATGGTTGTCTTTATAATTGTGTATGACCTGTGTGTCAACTTCTTATACGCCATGTAATAGCTTTACTTTATCGCTAAGTAGTTAGCAATAGTTGTAGTTGCTATTCGTGGTGGAGGCAATCATGGTGGAAGTGATGGAGATCATGCCGGCACGCACAAGATGGAGATCATTGCGCGAAGATTGGCTATACCATGTCACATAAAGTTATATGCATGTGATGTTTATCCTTTTATGTATCTTATTATGCTTAGATCGCGACGGTAGCATTATAAGATGATTCCTCACTTAAAGATCAAGATAAAACAGTGTTCTCCCCATGTATGCACCGTTGCGAAAGTTCGTCGTGTTCAAGCATCACGTGATGATCGGGTGCTATAAACTCTACGTTCACATACAACGGGTGCAAGCCAGTTTTGCACACGCAGAAATACTTGGGTTTGACTTGACGAGCCTAGCATGTACAGACATGGCCTCGGAACACACAAACCGAAAGGTTAAGCATGAGTCATATGAATGATATGATCGGCACTTCGTTGACCACCATTGAAACCACATCTCTTCTCGTGAAGATCGGATTAGGTGTGGTGAATTTGGATCATGTTCACTAAACAACTTGAGGGATGTTGAATTTAGTGGGAGTTCATCTAGTAATTTGATTAAGTTGAACTAGTTATCATGAACATAGTCTAAATTGTACTTGCAAATTTTGTAGATCAAATGGCTAAGTCCAACTTCAACTTCAACGTTTTTGCTGAGAAAGAAAAGCTTAGAAACAATGGGTCTAACTTCACCAACTGGTTCCAAGAATCGAGAATCATTCTGTTGGCGGACAAAAGGACTATGTCCTTGAGAATGCGCTTAGGTGACGCCTTGTAGAGATGCGCGTGATGAGAAAGCTGTTTATCGACAAGCAAAGATGATTATGGTGTGATTAAGAGCACCATGTTGTTTGCTATGGAATCGGACCTTCAAAATCGTTTTGAAGATTACCCCGGGCCCTTTGAGATTCTTGAGGAACTGAAAACTATGTTTCAGACTCAGGCCCGTTCTGAGAGATATGAGATCTCTGAGAAATTCTTTAACTGCAAGATGGAGGAAGGGAGTTCCGTTAGTGAGCACGCCATAAAGATGTCGGGCTACACTCAACGCCTTGAGCAACTAGACTGCAAGATTCCAGAGGAGCTCAAGATTGACAGGGTTCTGCAATCACTCCCTCCTAGCTACAAAAGTTTTGTAGTTACTCATAATCAGATTGGTTCCACTGATACGATCACCAAGCTCTTCGCTAAGTTGAAAGCTGCGGAGGTGGACATAAAAAAGGATAATCATGTGTTGATGGTCAACAAGCCCCCCAGCTTTAAGAAAGGTAAGGGTGCAAAGAGGCCTTTCAAGAAAGGTAGCGGCAAGCGCGTTGCCCCTGCTGAGAAGAAGCTCAAGTCTAGACCTAAGCCGGACACTGAGTGCTTCTATTGCAAGGACAAGGGTCACTAGAAACGCAACTGTCCGAAGTACTTAGCGGACAAGAAGGCTGGCACCATCAAAGGTATATTTGATATACATGTTATTGATGTTTTCCTTACTAGCCCTCGTTGTAGTGCCTGGGTATTTGATACTGGTTCAGTTGCTAATATTTGTAACTCGAAACAGGAGCTACAGAATAGATGGCGGCTGGCGAGGGATGAGGTGACGATGCGCGTTGGCAACGGATCAAGAGTTGATGTGATGGCCGTCGGCACGCTCTCCTTAGTTTTACCTTCGAGATTAGTTTTAAACCTCAATAAGTGTTATTATGTGCCTCCGTTGAGCATGAACATCATATCTGGATCGTGTTTATTACAAGACGGTTATTCATTTAAATATGAGAATAATGGTTGTTCTATTTATATGAGTAACATCTTTTATGGTCATGCACCTGCTGTGAATGGTTTATTTCTTCTGAATCTCGAAAGGGATGAAACACACATCCATAACATTGAGGCTAAGAGATACAAATTAGATAGTGATAATACTACTTATTTGTGGTAATCGCTGCTCAGGTCATATTGGTGTAAAACGCATGAAGAAACTCCATTCTGATGGACTTTTGGAGTCTCTTAATTTTGAATCATTTGACACATGCAAACCATGCCTCATGGGCAAGATGATCAAAACCCCGTTCTCCGGAATGATGGAGCGAGCAACGGACTTGTTGTAAATCATACATACCGATGTATGCGGACTGTTGAGTGTTTCGACGCACGGTGGATATCGCTATTTTCTCACTTTTACCGATGACTTAAGTAGATATGGGTATATCTATTTGATGAAACATAAATCTGAAACATTTGAAAAGTTCAAGGAATTTCAGAATGAAGTGGAAAATCATCGTAATAGAAAAATTAAATTTCTACAATCCGATCGTGGAGGTGAATATTTGATATATGATTTTCTCATGCATCTTAAAGCAAGCGGAATTGTTTCGCAACTCACGCCACCCGGAACACCACAGCGTAATGGTGTGTCTGAACGCCGGAATCGAACTCTATTAGATATGGTCCGATCGATGATGTCTCTTACTGATTTGCCGTTATCATTTTGGGGTTATGCATTAGAAACCGCTGCATTCACTTTAAATAGGGCACCATCTAAATTCGTTGAGACGACACCGTATGAACTGTGGTTTGGTGCTAAACCTAAGTTGTCGTTTCTTAAAGTTTGGGGATGCGAAGCTTACGTCAAGAAGTTGATGCCAGACAAGCTCGAACCCAAAGCGAAGAAATGCGTCTTCATAGGATACCCTAAGGAATCTATTGGGTATACCTTCTATCACAAAACCGAAGGCAAAGTGTTTGTCGCAAAGAACGGATCCTTTCTTGAGAAGGAGTTTCTCTCGAAAGAAATGAGTGGGAGGAAAGTAGAGCTAGACGAGGTTGTTGAACCTTCTCTTGAATTGGAGAGTAGCGCAGCACCTGAAATTGTTCCAGTGCCGCCTGCACCAACAATAGAGGAAGCTAATGACAAGGATCATGAAGCTTCGGACGATGCTACTACTGAACGTCGCAGGTCGACAAGGTCGCGTGCCCCTCCTGAGTGGTACGGCAACCCTGTCTTAACTGTCTTGTTAGTAGACGACAGTGAACCTGCAAATTATGAGGAAGCGATGATGAGCCCAGACTCTGAGAATTGGCTAGAGGCCATGAAATCCGAATTGGGATCCATGAGCGAAAACCAAGTATGGACTTTGGTAGACCCTCCTAGCGACCGTAAGGCCGTTGAGTGCAAATGGATCTTCAAGAAGAAAACAGACACGGATGGTAATGTTACCGTCTATAAAACACGACTTGTCGCGAAAGGTTTTCGACAAGTTCAAGGTGTTGACTACAATGAGACTTTCTCTCCCGTAGCGATGTTTAAGTCCATTCGGATTTTATTAGCAATTGTTGCATTTCATGATTATGAAATATGACAGATGGATGTCAAGACTGCGTTCCTCAATGGCAACGTTGATGAAGAGTTGTATATGATGCAACCCGAAGGTTTTGTCGATCCTAAGGATGCTGATAAAGTGTGCAAACTTCAGCGTTCCATTTATGGACTGAAGCAAGCATCTCGGAGTTGGAACCTTCGTTTTGATCAAGTGATCAAGAGCTTTGGATTTGTTCCAAATTGCTATGAAGCTTGTATCTACAAGAAAGTGAGTGGGAGCTCAGTGACATTTCTGGTACTATATGTGGATGACATATTGATTATTGGAAATGACATTGACATGCTTAACGACGTGAAGAGTTATTTGAACAAATGTTTTTCAATGAAAGACCTAGGGGAAGCTGCTTATATATTGGGCATCAAAATCTATAGAGATAGATAAAGACGCCTGATAGCTTTAAGCCAAAGTACATACCTAGAAAAAGTTCTGAAAAGGTTCAGAATGGATAAGGCAAAGAAAGGTTCAGTGCCTATGTTGTCAGGTAAGATATTGAGCAAGGCTCAGTGTCCAGCTATGGTAAATGATAGAGAAGCTATGAGCAAAGTGCCTTATGCCTCGGCCATAGGTTCTATCATGTATGCCATGCTGTGTACTAGACCGGATGTGTCCAATGCTCTTAGTTTGACGAGCAGATACCAAAGTGATCCAGGAGTGGAACACTGGACAACCGTGAAGAACATCCTAAAGTATTTAAATAGGACTAAAGAAATGTTCTTAGTCTATGGAGGTGATGAACAGCTCGTCGTAAAGGGTTATGTTGACGCTAGTTTCGACACTGACAAGGATGATTCTAAATCTCAGACAGGATACGTTTATATTTTGAATGGAGGAGCTGTGAGCTGGAGAAGCTGCAAGCAAAGCGTGATCGCGGGATCTACAGTAGAAGCGGAATACATGGCTCTTTGCAGCGTTGCCAAGTGAAGGAGTTTGGATCAGGAACTTCATCACTGAGCTTGGTGTGGTTCCAAGTGCCTTGGACCCACTGGAGATATTGTGTGACAACACTGGCGCCATAGCACTGGCTAAGGAACCAAGATATCATCCAAAGACCAAGTATATCAACCGCAAGTTTCATATAATCCTAGATTATATAGCAGATGGAGATCTGAAGATTAGCAAAGTACATACATATCTGAATGTCGCAGATCCATTGACTAAACCTCTTCCACGTGCAAAACATGATCAACACCTTAGTGCCATGGGTGTTAGATTGTTGCCAGATGTAAACTAGATTATATACTCTAGTGCAAGTGGGAGACTGTTGGAATTATGCCCTAGAGGCAATAATAAAGATGTTATTATTATAATTCTTGTTCATGATAAAGTTTATATTCCATGCTAGAATTGTATTAAGCGGGAACTTTAATACTTGTGTGGTTTGTGAACAACACCGGGTCCCTAGTACGCCTCTATGGACTAGCTCATTGATTAATGATGGTTAAGGTTTCCTAACCATAGACATGAGTTGTCGATTAATAATAAGATCATATCATTGGGAGAATGATATGATGGACATACCCAAACTAAGCGGAGCAATTAGATCGTGTCATCGTGTTCGTCTTTGCGAAGCTTTTCTTATGTCAAATATTGTATTCCTTAGACCATGAGATAATGCAACTTCCTAGTATCGGATGAAAGCTTTGAGGTCATCAAACGTCATCCTATGAGAGGGTGATCATAAAGGTGTCTCTCAGGTGATCGGAAAGTACCTGTTGGGTTGTATGTATCAAGATGGGATTTGTCCCTCCCAAGTCGGAGAGATATACTTCGGGCCCACTCGGTAATCGATATCAACACCGCTTGCAAGCACGTGGTTAAGGAGTTAACCACAAAGTGATATCGGATTACGAAACGAGTAAAGTACTTGCTGTGAACGAGATTGAACTAGGTATGACGGTACCGACGATCGAATCTCGGGCAAGTAAAATATCGCGCGACGAAGGGAATATATATATGGGATTGATTGAATCCTGGCATCGTGGTTCATCTGATATGATCATTGATGAATGTGTAGGAGTCAATATGGGTTTCCAGACCCCGTTGTTGATTATTGATAGAAGATCATGTATGCATATTCTCGAACCCGAAGGGTCACACACTTAACGTGTCTCGACGCTAGGATAGATAATTGGTTTATGAGTTTTTGTTCGGAGTCTCGGATGAGATCCAGGACATCACGAGAGGTTCCGGAATGGTCTGGAGAATAAGATTCATATAACGCAAAGCAGATTTTGGAGTTCGGAATTGTTTTGGGTTAATCGGTATTGTACCAGAAGCTTCTAGAACCTTCCGGAGTGGGACCAACGTGGCCCCACTTGTCGGGAGGGGGCATGGGCCTATGAGGGAGTGCCCTGGCCGCATTGGGCCAGGGGCACAAGGCCCCATAGGGCCCAGCCGGCCAAACCCTAGGGAAACCCTAGGGGAGCTTCTAGAAGGGGGGGGAACTTGGCCCCCACTCCTCCCTCCTTTGGCCGCCGGCCTAGGGCTTGGGGGAGGGGCAAGGGCCAGCCGCCCACCCCTCTATATAAAGAGGGCTGGGGGCGCACCCCTCCCACACCTCCTCCACAACCCTAGCCGCCCTGCTGTCCCTCCTCTCTCTTTCCCTCCCGATTGCGCGTAGGCGAAGCCCTGCCGCATAAACTCTCTACCGCTTGCACCGCACCATCGCCTTGTAGATCCAATTCATCTCTCCACCCCACTTGCTGGACCGAGGCAAGAGGAGACGTCGAGGTGCCGCACATGTGCATCTCTCGGAAGCATCGCCACTTGCGGTGTTAGATCGGATCGGATCGCGAGGAGGAGAAGCGAGTACAACTACATCACCCACGTTCCGTCGAACGTTCCGCTGTGCGAATCTTCAAGGGTATGAAGATCTCATCTATCCCCTCTCGTTGTTTGCATCTCCTAGATTAGATCTTGGCTTCCCCGTTCGCATCCATAGAATTTTTTTTATTTACTATGCTGCGAAACCCTTCATTTTTCACCCAACAT
This sequence comes from Avena insularis, assembly GCA_023614405.1. Classification (NCBI taxonomy): domain Eukaryota; kingdom Viridiplantae; phylum Streptophyta; class Magnoliopsida; order Poales; family Poaceae; genus Avena; species Avena insularis. The sequence goes on along the minus strand of CM042685.1, from coordinate 418,214,631 downwards.
ACTTTTACGTTGTTAGATTAAAAAAAATATGTTTTTATACAAATAATTATGTTCATATATTCACCGCAACCAAAAAATTTGACACAAAAATAAAGTTTATGAATCATTATAGTGTAAAAAACACTAAAAATATGTATTTTACGTCGATTTTTTTACGGTATGTAAACAAAAAAATTATGTCATTTTTAAATTTAATTATGTTCTTCTCGACTTACGAAGTAATACATAATTTACGTGACGTAAAAATAATATACGGTTCTAAAGATAGAGGGTAGGTGTACCCTGGGTGTCAAATAGCACGACCCTATATATATATATATATATAGAAATGTATATTATTTTTACGTCACATAAATTTTTTCTTAGTCTATAAGTTAAGAAGAACATAATAAAATTTAAAAATGACATAACTTTTTTTATTTTCTTGCCATATAAAATTACGATGTAAAATACGTATTTTTTGATGTTTTTACACTATAATAACTCATAAACTTTATTTTTGTGTTGAATTTTTTTTGTTATGGTGAATATATGAACATAATTATTCATATATAAAACATAATTTTTTCAATCTAACAACATAAAAATATGCAATTCTGCACCCTCGGTGCTGAATAGTTTCTAAGTAGGAATTAGTAAGGATTGAATCGGTCCAATACTCTAGAAGCAAACATACTATTTGAAGTAAGTGGAGATTTAGGTTTTGGTGGGAATTATCCTCTCTAATCCCCACAAATACTCGGTTACCAAACAAAGCCTAATAGGTTTGGTGTTCCGGCTTACCTGCCATGGTACGTGTGTTAGAGCATCTCCACTCGCCTACCCAGGAGGCTGATCTGGACGCCGAATTTTGGTCCGGACACCAAAAACTGGCCCAGTCGCATACCCAAGGACCTGTTTTTGATCGAATTTGAGCCATTTTTGGTCCGGACTACCCAGGCCGAACCCAGGTTTCCGGGTACGCCCTAGGAACGCCGGACTCAGCGAAATCGACGAAAAAAATCAAAGCGGCGCGTGGACCCGCCGAGTCAGTGACGGAAGCCGAGTCGTCGTCATCCTCGGAACCACGCGGCCACCGCCGGGCAATAACTTCCCGTCACGTCGGCCACGTGTCGCCGATTTACGGCGCCACCGTCACCGCCTCGGCTCCCGCGACGGACCGGCGGTCTAACTTCTCGCCGTTTCCACTTTTCCTGCCCTCGCCGCTACACCCCTCCCGCCATCGCCGCTCACCTCGGCCTTTATAAGCCGTACTCCTCGCCGGAGATCTTCGCACTCCCTCACAGCTCCCCCCACCCACAAGCCCAACTCCGTCGAACCTTCTCTCACCATGGGCGAACGCTACCACAGCGACGGCGCTGCGGCGAACGGCTTCGGCCGGCGCACCCTCCAGACCTGGGAGGCGTGCATGCTGTACGAAGCCGGGTATATGGCGCCTCCGGGGTGGAAGCTGAGCGCCGGCGGCATCCCAATCCCGCCGGCGTCGACGCCGCAGACGCCGCCGCTGCCGCCGGTCGAGCCCTCCTCGACGGATATCCTGGAATGGTCCAGGAAGGACTGGGAGAAGGCGGAGCGGCAGCGCATCGCAGCAGGCCGAGGAGCAGGCCGCCCGGCGTCGGGCGTTGTCTGGGCGTGAGCTCGCCTACCAGGGCGCCCCGCTCTACGTCCTGGACGACGACGACGACGAGGACGCAGGCCCGTCCTACCAGCCATGGAGGTACGACGATCCAGTCGAGCAGCTCCCGCTGAAACCAGCCACGGCGGCGGCAGCGGTGGCGAGGATGAAGGCCGAGCCGACCCCGGCTACACGGCGTTCTACAACAACCTCGGCATGTAGGACGGCGAAGGCACCGGCGACGGCCTTTTTTAAGTTTATTATTACTCCCTCGGTCCCAAAACAGATGTCTTAGATTTGTCAAAATTTGGATGAACTAGGTTCATCCAAATTTTGACAAATCTAAGACATCTATTTCGGGACGGAGGGAGTATTAGTTTAGTTAAAATTTGATGTAATCCGCCTATATTCGTCCAACTTAATGAAATTCACCTATATTTAACGAAATTTAGCCGAACTTGGGAACTCGGCCTAGGTACGCGAGTGAGAAAATAGGCGTACCCAGGCCGAAAACTAGTTCCGTCCGGTCGAAAAACGGACCGATTTTCGGCATGGATTCGGCCGAGATGCTCTTAATTCCGTGTAGGTTTCACAATGATGTTAACTTGCCCGTGTCGTGCTAGGACGTACTGTACTTATTCGTGTAGGTTATCAACACTGCTTGGTAAGCAATGCAGGCTAGCCAGAACTTGTACAGATCCGTATTGTTTCAGGTGAGCGTATGTGATTTTCCCGATCGTGTGGGCTCCAACATCTCGAATCCTGATCAAGGACGAACGGATCTAGTCTAGGAAATTAAACAGCTGATCAAGGGCTTAACAGAGCGGAGCGGTGGATAGGGGCTTTTCTATCCCAGGTAGTACACGCACGTCTCGATCTCGAAAGTCCAGCACCGATGGCTCTCTGTTTGCTGAGGTCTCGCCTGAGCGCCGGCAGGAGCTTCGCCGCCGGGGTCGCCAAGGCCGCCGTCAGCGGCGGCACGAGCGCCACGAAACCCGTGCGCTACTTGGGCAACGTCCGACGCTTCTCCGCCGATGCAGGCAACACCGACAACAACTCCGGGAATCTCACGATAAGGCTTTTGATCGTCGGCGGCTGTGGCCTTGCGTTCGGGCAATGTGTCCGGAACTACGTCGATAAGAGGGTGGCTAGCGTACTAGAGGGAAAGTCGTCCACTCTTTCGGAAGAAACCAAGGCTGAACTGCTCCGGTACGTCGACGGGAAGTTCTCTGAAGCACAGGGGCTCACCAAGTCTTTCCAGGAAGAAGATAGGGCCGGCGTGGTCCAGAGCAGGCAATACGTCGACAGGGCGCTCTCTAGGCTGGAGCACGATCTCAGGGCCGAGACTAGGACAGAGCTGGCCCGGATTCGCAAGCAGTACGACGATTCCGCGGAGAGAAACAGCCAGGTGCTCGCCCGGCAGCGGACGGCGGACGAGAAGAAGCTGGCCGAACTCACCAGCAAGATCGCACAGGTTCACGGGGAGGTTCAGAGCTGCGAGCGGAAGCTGAACTCTGCACTTGTGCAGCAGAACTCGCGGGTGGTGGCGGACGAGAGGAACCGCGCCGAGTTGAGGAGCCAATTTGACAAGCTTCTCCTGGAGTTTCAGAAAACCGACCGGAAGCTAAGCACCGCGCTGTCCCAGGTGAGCTCCGACGAGAAGAAGCTGGCCGAGCTCACCAAGGAAATCAAACAGATTCAGGGGGAAGTTCGGAGCTGCGACCGGAAGCTGGACTCCGCACTCGTGCAGCGAAACTCGCGGTCGGCGAACGAGGGAGACTACGCGGAGTTGAGCAGCGAAGTCGCCGACCTACGCCGGGAGTTTCAGAAAACCGACCGGAAACTGAAAACTGCGCTGTCTCAGATGAGCTCGCGGACAGCGACCGAGGGGACGTCGGCCGATTTCAGGAACGAGTTCGCGAGGTTGAGCCAGGAGATTCGGAACACCGACCGGAAGCTGGACGCGGCCCTGTCGCGGTTGAACTCGCGGGCGGCGAGCGATGGGAGCTTCGCCGAGTGCAGCAACGAGATCGCCAGGATGCGACAGAAGGTGAGCAGGCTTGAAGGGACCGTGGATCGGCTCGTGGAAGAGAGTAGGAAGAAGGCCCCGTCGGATCCAGGTGTCGGACCGAGTGGACCGAAAGCCAAGAAATACAAGCAAGACTGAGTGCGCTCTGCGCTGAACGGAACTGCCTACAAAGAGCACTCGATGAAACGAGAGGTCAGCCTTGCAAAGTAAGGGCTTGTTTGATTTGCAGGATAGTAAAACTGAAGGGATAGGAAAATCGTAGAATTGGTATGGCATGTCAAGTGAAATCCTTCAAGTTTCCTTTCCTTCATAGGAATTTTTACAAGAGCCTATGATCTAATGTAAATTTTCCTATGAAATAGACTAGGGGAAGTGTCATAGGATTCCTACAGATTCTATTCCTACAAATCAAACGACAGCCGTAGGAAAAAATCCATAGGATTTCATTCCCATGAAAATCCTTTGCTATTCCTACAAATCAAACAAGGCCTAAATTAGTGCCGCCGGCTGGAGGGCCGGGATTGGAAACTGGCAATCAAAGGATTTTTTTTTGCGTGCGTGTTAGCTAACTTGCTGCTGTTAGATTGAGGGCTTGTTTGATTCATAGGATAGGAAAAGTATAGGAATAGGAAAAACATAGGATTGAGATGTCATGCCAACTTGAATCCTATGGAAATAGGAATTTTGTTTGATGTAGCAAAGGAATTTTTCCATGAGGTGTGATCTAATGTTTCTTTCCTATAGGAATTGCACTACAAGATTCCTATAGGATGTGTTTCTATGAATCAAACAATGACATAGGAAAAATTCCCATAGGATTCAAATCCTACACAATTCCTATGCAATTCCTATGAATCAAACAAGCCCTGAGTGGTAGTGGTCTTCTAAAATGTCGTAGTTCTTGAGTTATTGTCTTCTAAGGATTTTGGCAGCCCTGCAGAAAAAATAAGATTTTGAGTAGATGTTTTAGTCTTTTATTTTTCTCAAAATATTTATACTTCCACACTTCTTATGCAACTTGAGTCTTGTCTTTAAAATTTTTCTTAATGGATTGCTAACTCCTTTTGCGCTTGCATGGTTTACTTTAATTTGGAAGAAACATCTTGTGCAAAAAAAGATGGGCAATATGGAAATTTAACAACACTCTTAATTTTTGGGCCAAACTCTAAAAATATATTTATTTGAACTGATGGAGTAACTCTTTTGCGTGCGGCACGTGCTTAATTCCCGCCATTCACAATTACCCTGCATTCTAGGTTAAACCAAAATCAAAATAAAATATTTAGGAAAAATATCAAAATTTATAAAATAAATATTGTACTCAAATCGGCATAAAGTATATATATTTTCATATTATATGCATTTGATATTATGGATTTTGATGCTGATTTGACTAAAACCATAACCCGTGGTAGTAAAACAGAGGGATTATATATTTAGATATTTTAGTTTATTGTATTTCTCGTGGTTGTTTCAAGTGAGAAGAACTACGGTTAAAACAGTTGAAAAATATAAACATCAACGTAAATTGAAACTAAAAGAAAGAAAAGCATAATGTTTTTACTCTCTTATAGTAGCAACTCCTCGTGTTACTCCAGGGAAGTGTTTACCATATTTTTATCCATATAGTTGAAAAACCTTAAGGTCTCGCTTGGCACCCATGAGTTGGATACAAAATTTGGAAATGGTTTCGAGTAGTATTTGACCGTCACTAGAATCGGGATCATAAAATCGAAACTCAATCCAAGCGAGTTTGTACATCGCTATTATTTTACTTGAAATTCAAGGAATATTTTTGAAAATAAATTTTACTCCCATGATCCATAATAAACGTCACTAAATTAATGTAAATTTGTGTTAAATCAGCGATCCTTATTATGGATCAGATGTAGTAGTATAAAACAATTATTCTAAATTGTGTGCATTAATGTAGTTGTTGAAAAATATTGATTATTTCCTATGTGTTGAAATGATTGAATTTTCCAAACAATTCAAAAAATATGCAATTTATTAAAAATGAACGCTTAATATAGGAACAATGATGCTTATCTCAATATAACTTCGTACTGTTATTTTCATCATGAAACTTGATATTATTACCTATAACCATGATTCATGAAACTTAATCAATACACGAAACCCCTGGCTAGATCGCGCACCTAGCCCTACATCTAGACGAACAAATTCAATTCTAGAAGGCTGTGTTGATGATACTCCCTCCGGTCCATATTAATTGACTTTGATTTGTCAAAATTTGAATAAATCTATATACTAAATATTGTCTAGATTCATTTAAACTAAATAAATTTGAGTCAATTAATATGGGCCGGGGGAGTAGCTCAATGTTTCTTCAATCATTACAGACTGATGTTGTTGAGAACCAGGTGCAATGCCAAACCAGCCGTACGGTTTAAGAAATATACAAGATCTCCCTTTTGTAGACAAGGGGGCGCACCCCGAACTCTGCATCCTAAAGCTAGCCGTCAAGAAAGCCAAGCAAATATCCTCCCTGAAAACGTTTTTTTTTTGAGGGTTCGACTACACTACTGATTAAAAGACAAGTTTACAGGAATACACAAACCATCAGGTGGCTGAAGCAGTCAGAGCTGACGTCCTACTGCTAATATAGTAGAACTACGTGCAAGTCGATGAGCTTCTCCATTTGAGGATCTTGATTCATGTCTGAAAGTTGCAGACGTGAACGAGCCTGCAGTCCCTCTGATCTCTCTGATGACTACAACATACTCTCCATAATATGGCTGTTTCAGGTTGTTTACCACTTCCAGACAGTCTGATGCTACACAAATATGTTGGAGGTTTAAGTCTTGTGCCAAGGCAAGGGCTTCCCGGCATGCCATTGCTTCCAGCGTCGCTGGTGAAAAAGCTCCCTTCAGTGTTAGAGCCGAAGCTCCCATAAACACACCTGCTTCACTGCGGCAAACAACAGCCACAACACCTCCCTCTCCCGACCTTGCAACAGCTGCATCCATATTAATCTTGGAATATCCTGGGGGAGGCGCGATCCACCGTGGTGCCGGCACTGCATCAGCAACCTTCCCCTTCTTGGGCTCAATCGGAATCTGACCAAGATCATCAAGAAAATGTCTGACGAATAAGTGCGTAGACATCGGACTCTGATGTTCACCCTCATGAATAAGTTTCCTGCGAGCAAACCAAATAGCCCACAGTGTAGTTGCCATCTCCACAAAAGCAGATTGATCGAGGGTATCCATCATCAGGAAGAGCCACTGCTTGGCAGATGGCTCATCGGACATGCACATGTGTTGGGTTGTTTCTTCATTGGCCAAAGCCCAAACACAGCGTGCCATTGTACAGTTGATCAAAGAATGTCTCCATGAGTCGTCCTCACCACAAATAGAGCAGCTGCTCGTTTGTGCCATATGACGTTGCTGACGAACGTCGCCTGTAGGTAGCGAGTGGTGTGCAAGCCGCCAAAGGAATAGACGCAGCTTCGACGGTACCTGAGTCTTCCACAATTTCTGCCATGATTTCTCTTTAGCTTGATGGTTAGACCCCGCTGCTCTCTCTTCGATCCAATCCCCACGTCGCTGTCTAGTGCGAACCAGCATGTGGTAGACAGATCGAACAGATAGAATACCAGAGCGCTCATAGTGCCACGCCCATGTATCCTCATGTCTGCGAGTGCTCAAAGGGATCTGATAAATCTTCTTTGCATCCATAGGAATAAAAAACTCCTCTATAACTTCTCTTTTCCATGTCATTGTGGTACTATCAATCAAGTCACTGACCCGCATCGGAGGATCCCATTTTAGGCACGCAATAGGGCGTAGCATATGGTCACGGGGAATCCAATTTTGGTTCCATGCATGAGTGGCATCTCCAGTCCCTATTCGCCTCACCAGTCCCTGCTTCATGGCGTCCCTCCCCTCGATAAGAGCTCGCCACACTTGTGACGGGTGTGCACCAACAGCAGCCCCAAGAAGATCTGAATTAGGGAAATAAACCGCCTTGAGTATTCTCGCACTCAAAGAATCAGGATTCTGAATAAGCCGCCAAGCTTGCTTGGCTAGCAAAGCAATGTTAAAAAGATCGATGTCTCGGAACCCAAGACCTCCTACAAACTTCGGAAGACACATAACCTCCTAGGAGACCCAATGTGTCTTCCTCTTACCATCCTTGCATCCCCACCAAAAGTTCCTGATCATTGCATTGATGTGGTGACACAAACCCTGCGGTAGCTTGAAACACGACATAGAGAATGTTGGGATAGCCTGAGCTACTGCTTTGATTAAGATTTCCTTACCTCCTACAGATAAGAGTTGTTCCAACCAACCTTGCACTCTTTTCCATACCCGGTCTTTTAGGTACTTGAAAGCACCGTTGAGTGAACTACCCATGTTGGAAGGCATACCAAGGTACTTGTCATTCAGAGTTTCGTTTGGCACTTGTAGAATCTGCTTAACAGATAGACGTGTGGCCTCCGGGCATCCTTTACTGAAAAAAACTGAGGACTTATCCAGGTTTATGCGCTGCCCCGAAGCTTCACAATATTTGTGCAACAAATCCTGCACATCCCTTGCTCCCGCTGGACTCGCTCTGACAAACAGCAGGCTGTCATCTGCAAAAAGGAGGTGGTTTACAGCCGGAGCTGTTGGAGCCACTTGGATGCCTTTGAGGTGCAGAGACTGACGACTTTGTTTTAAGAGGCCTGAGAGGCCCTCTTCTGCTATCAAGAACAAGTATGGTGAGATCGGATCGCCCTGGCGAATCCCTCGAGATGGTCGGAAAGGTTGAAGCGGTGTCCCATTGAAGAGCACCGAGAAAGAAACCGATGAGATCATGTTCATAATCAGCTGAACCCATCGTTCTTGGAACCCCATGCGAAGCATAATAGCCCGTAAATAATTCCACTCAACTCTATCATATGCCTTCCGCATGTCCAATTTTAGCGCACAATGCTGATGTTTTTTAGCTCCATTCCTCTTCATGAAGTGCAAACATTCATACGCCGTGATGATATTATCTGTGATCAACCTACCAGGGACAAAGGCAGATTGCTCCTCCGAGATAATCTCCGGTAAAATCACTTTTAGCCTGTTCGCCAAAACCTTCGAAGCTATCTTGTATATAACATTGCACAAACTAATGGGGCGGAACTGACCCAAATCTTCTGGTTGTGCAACTTTGGGAATGAGCACTATGAATGTTTTATTTATAGCCTCTGGAGTGTCTTCTCCGCGCAATATCCTCAGTACAGCCCGCGTAACCTCCTCGCCACAAAGATCCCAGTGACGCTGGAAAAAATGTGCAGGGAAACCATCTGGACCCGACGACTTCGTCAGGTACATCTGAAAAAGAGCTGTTTTGACCTCTTTCTCCTCGAAGGGAGCTAGCAGCATTGCATTCATCTCCGCTGTGACTGAAACAGGAACATCCGATAACACTTCCTCCATGCCACTAGTACCCTCCGACGTATACAACCCATTGTATAAATCCCGCGAGAGCTCCTGGAGTTCATGCGAGTCCTCAGTAGTAGTGCCATCCGGACGTGCCAAGCGCACAACCTTATTCCTCTTCTTGCGACGACTAGCTCTCTGGTGAAAGAAATGAGAATTTTTATCCCCTTGAGACAGCCATTGCACACGTGATCTCTGCCTCCACATAATTTCCTCGCGATACTGGAGTTCGTTCAGCCGTATCACCGCCTTGGTTTCCTCATACGAAGGCCCCACACGTGTTGGATCAGCACGCATCCTTTCAAGTTCAACCTTGATCACCTTGATTTCCTTTCTAACGTGGCCAAAAGTATCCCTGCCCCATGAGGTTAGAGAACCAGAAACAGAAGATAATTTATTTTGGAGCTGTTGCATTGAATTGCAAACATCTCCCGACTTCCAAACCTGTGCCAGCATAGGATCAAAATCGTGGTGAGTTTCCCTCATAGTTTCATATCTGAACACAGTAGAAGAGCGTCTCCCCCGCTCTTGACTCGGCTCCAACTTCAAAAGGATGGGAATATGGTCTGATGTTGACGTTGCCGATAAATGATGCACCTCAGCTAGTGGGTATCTATCACTCCAACTAGTCGATGCCAAAGCTCTGTCCAAACGTACACGGCAAAAGGAGCCTCCTGCTACCTTCTTATCAAAGGTCCATGGAATGCCCATGTACCCAAGATTAGAGAAGCCGCATACATCCACAGTTTCACGAAAAGCCATAATCTGGGCATAACTCCGTTCAATGACTCCTCTATGCTCTTCGCGTGAAAGTACCTCGTTGAAATCACCAATGCACAACCAGGGTGCGGATATGCTGATCTCAAAAATTTCAGCAAGTCCCACGTCTTGTGGCGCTCGCTGACCTGGGCCTCTCCATACACACATGTTAGTCTCCATGGATCCATTGAAGAAGCAGAAACAATAGCATCAATGTGGTACTGAGAGTAAGGCAAAATCTCTAAATTTATTTCATTATTCCGGAAAATACCTATTCCGCCACTCCGGCCGGAACTGCTTACAGCAAAGGAATTATCAAATCCTAGAGTACGTGCTAGGCCCTCTACCCTGGTTTTATGAAGTTGAGTCTCGAGGAGGCAGAGCACTTTGGGGGCATGTTCTTTCGCAAGATCGCGAACCTCTCTAACTGTCACAGCGCCACCCAGACCACGACAGTTATAGCTTAAGCAACTCATTGCTCCCGGCGGCCCTCCGCCGAGGAGGCCGCCGATGTAGATAATGCATTGTCACGCTCATCAGCTGAGGTAGAGCCCTCAGTGTTGCTAGTACCTTCTGCCTTTGAGCCTCCCTTACCTCTTGTCCCAGCTCCAGCGTTGGCTGCTGCCCTTCGCTGTCTCTTCTTTTCCTTTGGGCTTACATACTGTGGTGGTGGAGGCGGTACACGCTCCACTACAACATCCTCTTGAATCTCTGACAAGTCCAGTTTCCTCCTCGCCGTCTCTTCTGCGTCGGCCCCACTATCTATATTTTCATGAACCGGCTGCATTTTTAGGGGGCTCGAGGCCGTGTCAATAAGGTCTGCGGCAGGATCCTCCTCTAGCCCCGCTTCCTCCGGGTTTCTCTTGCGGGGTTTAACACCACCGCCATCCTTTGGTACCCAGCGACGTCGTTCACGAGCAAAACCTGCTCCACGGCCAGTTGTTCCTCCTCCGCGGATAAAGTCCTTTTCCTTGCCACGATTACCAGAAGTCTCACGTGGAGGATTCCAAGCACGCACTCCAGGCGTACCTCTCTTCCAGTAAGGTTCAGCAGCCACCATCCACGATCCAAACTGAAGATCCTTCTCTTCAAACTCTCCTGATCCACACTCCATGAACGTGTGACCCATATACCCACAATGATCACAAAACTTCGGCAGCTTTTCGTACTTGATCTGAAGGAACATACGGTCTTGACCCTCTAAAACCAAAGGCGCAAAACGAGTCAACGACTTAGTAGAGGCCAACTTAACTCGGCAGCGATGGAAATCTCTAGTTCTCATCTGCACTGCCGAAAGATCAACACTGACCACAGCTCCCACCCTGCTAGCTAGCTGTGTCAAAACCTCCTTATTTCGGAACAGTCGCGGAATCTTGTGAATTTGGATCCACGCCTGAACTGTACTCGGTATAACAGTAGGTACCATGCGTCAAACCGTTCAAGCATCAGAGCACATCCCCTAAAGAGCCAAGGGCCCTCCTCCATGATCCTGTTCCAATCTCCTAGACACCGCGCCTGGAGGACAAAGAGGTTGTCCTCAATGGCATGGAAAGTGACCTCCCTCGCCGGCGCCCAGGCCGAAAGCATCGTCTTCTTGAGCGACTCCAGGCTAAAAGTTTTAACGGTCAGAACCTTTCCCGCCGCCAGCCACTTCACCTCCGGCCAGCTCCTTACCTCCTCCTTGCCGAGGACTACGTCGTCCAGTTCAGCCTCGTGCAAGTTCAGATTCTTCAGCAACTCTTGGACATCGAACTCCTTCCTTGAGGATCCGCTCCTTGCACCAGATCCCTCTGCCGCCATGGCGATCGCAAGATCCCGTCACCACCACAACAAGATCCAACCGCCTAACCAATCTCCCAAGGCCGGGAAGCCAGACAGAGCCGGCCCCTTAGTCAGCCCGAAGAGGATCAGAAGGACGGAGGAGCACGAGCAGTGCAGTGACGGGTAGAGAAACCTACGGCAGGGACGAGTCGCCGCCGCAGTCGCCCGAACCCGAACCCTAGAGAGACCCTAGGTCACGTCGTGGAGGTTAGGATTGGGGAATGAATTCCTCCCTGAAAACGTGAAGCATACACATGTGGACATCGCCAGAATGCCGTCCATTTCTTCTGAAAGTCTCAAGCAAAATACCATCTCTCTAGATGTCAGTCGTATTAAAATTGCATGCCAAGCAAAGATCGATAATTAACTAGTGATATCTGAGAAATAAATACTATAGACCATACGTGTCTGCGCGGCTGCACCTACACACCATAATCTTCGGATTAGCCCGTAAGCCATGGTGCGGCTGTACATGTGCACGCTACCAGCTTCATTCGTGATGAATCCCAAGTTCGGCTATATATATAGAGACACAACAGTATATCCTCACAACCAGTCACAACATCATCACATAGCTAGTAGCCACGAAAGAGAAATCCTCACAGGAACACATACACACAAGCAAAAACACCCACACAGATAAGCTCGTAAGATTGGGAGGTTCATCCATCGACAGAGAGATATGGCGTCGATTCCAGCCCGAGCAATTGCGGTGGCGTTGCTCACGTTCGTCTGCTGTGGGTTGGCCGTGGCCGCGGACGAAGCGCCGATGAAATGGCTGAGGGCGCACGCGACGTTCTACGGCGGCGCTGACGCCTCTGGCACCATGGGTAACTACCTAGCTTATTACACACTCATACACTCACTGAACTGATCAACATCTCTCTTGCTACCCCTCCACTGCACTAATTAAAAACATATCGCTCATTACAATCCAGGTGGAGCGTGCGGGTATGGCAACCTGTACTCAGCGGGGTATGGGACGCGGACGGCGGCTCTGAGCTCGGTGTTGTTCAATGACGGCGCCTCGTGTGGACAGTGCTACAAGATCGCGTGTGACCGCAAGCTGGCGGACCCAGCATTCTGCAAACCCGGAGTTACGGTGACAATCACAGCCACAAACCTCTGCCCGCCTAACGACGCGCTCCCGAATGACAATGGTGGATGGTGCAACCTACCGCGGCAACACTTCGACATGGCGCAACCAGCTTGGGAGAAAATCGGCGTCTATAAGGGTGGCATAATCCCTGTCATGTACCAGAGGTACGCACCATGACTTGTTTCATGTCACTACAATTTGGTGTCTCCGGAAGTAAAAGATTCTTAATTCTTAATAAAATTTAAACCGTTTTATGTAGGGTTCCATGTGTGAAGAAGGGTGGGGTGCGTTTCAAGATAGTTGGTCATGATTACTTCAACCTAGTTACTGTGATGAATGTCGCGGCTGCCGGTTCGATCAAGTCTATGGATGTTAAGAGCTCCGACTCACCCGACTGGATGCCAATGGCCCGTAACTGGGGCGCGAACTGGCACTCTTTAGATCTTCTTACCGGGAAAGAACTCTCGTTTAGATTGACTGACACAGACGGACAGACAGTTGTGTTTAACGCTATTGTGCCAGGTGGATGGAAGTTTGGGCAAACATTTGCGAGCAATTTGCAAATCGCGTGATCACTCACAACATATCATTTTAGGATGTGTGATCGACTTGTGGGGGTACACAATGCTCAAAACATGTATATATAATATATATCGATTCATTGTCATGATATTTGTACATCCAACATTTGTTCTTGTTCAATTTATTGTTGTATATATTTGTTCTTGTATCAACTAGTGTGTATATTAAATGAGATAGATTCTAAATCTATTTTCTGTACTTGTGTAAATTGACTATGCATAGTCTTTCTCTTCGGACTCATTTTATGAAGTGTTACATTTCCACATTAATAAAATAACCCGGCGTGATCTCAATCTAACGATATTGGTCGAAAACTCAAACATCGTCGTCTTCATCGTGTACTTCAGGTGCGGCTTCTCCGTCTCCACGTATCCTTTACTCCTAGGCTTCCTAAATTTTGATAGGATGGAGGTACATAACCTTAATCCCCTTAGGATGCTCTAGGGTTCCCCACACTTTTCCTCTGGAGGAGCCTCTTTGAGTGTTAGTTAATCCATCCTAGCATGTTGTTTCTATTCCCATGTGAGTGGTCTTCGAATTGCATCCTCAACACGCGGGGATCTATTCGGATGTATGTCTTTGGAACTTTTTGCCACGGATGTCGACCGAATGGTTCTACAATCTCGACACTGAGTTCACTTTACTGCCCTTCAAAGGCAAACAACCTATGAGTTCTTCGTGTACCGGGGGCTAACCAGTGTCGGCATGATCTCGACCTTCACAACTCTCCAGGTGATCCCCCGCAAGATGAGTCTCTACAATATGTTCAGTGATGTCATATCATAGGATGTTACCAGGGAGTCAGTGAGGCAACTCCCGGAGCTGGTTGTTCACGGTCGAATGGGCGTTGGCCATATATACCATCAACAAACCACACGTGCTCTTTATTGTACTACTATTTCCTTTGATGATTACTACATATGTAATTGGTGTAAATGTGCTAGGTTTTCGGTTTCCTATATGTTACATGTTTAGGCCTTGTTTGGAACAAATAAAAGGTGGGAAATTTTAGAGGATAGGATTCCTATATAAAAATCTCTATGGTACCATTTGGATCAAAGGAATAGGAATCCTAGATTTCTTTGAAATTCCTATAGAATAGGCTATTTCATAGAAATTTTGGAGGAAAGCTAACATGAGGTCTCGCCTCATTTTTCATCTCTTTGTCTACACTTCATGTGTTTTTCCTGCGTGACATTCAAACGACACTTTAAAGTTTTCATGTGGTATTGGTTCCTATAGAAATTCAAGTTACATGATATCTCAATTCCTGCAATTTTTTTATTCTTATGTTTCGAGACCAGTATTCCAAATGGAGCCTTAATATGTGTATGCTTTGAGATCAGTAGACCAACAATGTTTTGAGATCAGTAGAACAACAATGCATTTTAATCTATTAGAGCTTTACAGTAATAACATGGACTCTGAAACATCTGCTGCTTTGGAAATCCCTTTCACAGAAAAGTAAATTGAGACTATCATAAAAGAGCTTCAAAATGATAAATCCCCTGCTCCAGGTGGATTCAATAATGAATTTATCAAATCATGCTGGTCCATCATTGGTAAAGATATTATTCATTTGATCCAGGACTTTTATCATGAGAAAATTTCCCTTGAGAGCATCAGTTCCTCATTTATTACTTTGATACCCAAGGTGGATTATCCTGTCCTCCCTGCTAACTTTAGGCCAATTTCATTACTAAATAGTGTGCTCAAAATCATTACTAAACTCCTTGCCAATAAACTTCATAACACCATCCTCAATCTTGTGCATAAGAATCAGTATGACTTCCTCAAAAAAAGGTCTATTCAAGATTGCCTTGGTTGGGCATTTGAATATCTTTTCCAATGCCATCAGTCAAAAGAAGAAATTATGATTCTCAAACTTGATTTTGAAAAGGCTTTTGACAAAATTGAACACTCAACCATTCTGGGCATACTGAAAGCAAGGGGGTTTGGAGCTAAATGGATTAACTGGATCAATTTGATATTCCAATCTGGGAACTCATTTGTTCTCTTAAATGGTGTCCCTGGGAAAAAATTCTACTATAAAAGAGGGGTTAGACATGGTGACCCTCTATCACCTCTTTTGTTTGTTCTGGGAGCTGACTTTCTGCAGACTGTTCTCAACTCTGCCATGAATAAGGATCTCCTTAAACTACCCATTTCATTTCATGCATGCCCTGATTTTACTGTGATTCAATATGCTAATGATACTTTGGTGGTAATGAAAGCAAATTCTAAACAACTGCTATGTTTGAAAACAATCCTGAATAGCTTTGCCCTTTCAACTGGTCTTAGAGTTAATTATCACAAGTCTAGTATGATGCCCATCAACATGGATCCTGAAAGATTGCTTCATTTATCTAATACCTTTGGATGTAAGATGGGTAGTCTTCCCTTTACCTATCTTGGATTGCCTCTTAGCCTCACAAAGCCTTCTCTAGAATTCTTCCTTCCAATGGTTCAGAGAGTCCAATTCAGACTTGGAGGAATTGCAGACTTCTTGAATTATGGGGGAAAACTACAAATGGTCAAGTCTGTTTTATCTTCATTACCACTTTTCTTCATGAGCTGCCTTGATGTGCCTATTACAATTAAGGATCAAGTGGTTAAATACATGAGGTGTTGTCTATGGAGGAAAAAGTCCGCTGATGTACATGCTAAAGGTTCTGCACTGGTGGCATGGACAAAAGTGTGCAGACCAAAAAACCAAGGTGGCTTGGGGGTTCTTAACCTAAACATACAAAATACTGCTCTTATGCTTAAGAACTTGGACAAATTTTACAATCATCATGATATTCCTTGGGTACATCTTATCTGGGATACTTATTATGCAGAAGGTAAACTGCCAGGCTATCAAATGGAAGGGTATTTTTGGTGGAAGGCACACCTGAAACTCATTGATGAGCATGGGAAAATTGAGATGGGAATCCTCTTGCCAAGCTAAAGCTATGGCTAAGTTTCAGCCAGGTGATGGGAAAACTGTTTATTTTTGGACTGACCTTTGGAGGAATGATTGCCTCAAATTCAAAATGCATCATCTTCTATCCTATGCAAAGAACACCAAAATCACAGTGCAGGAAGTAGTTCATACCGAATACCTGGAAGATCTTTTTATCTTCCTCTGTCACATCAAGCTTTCTCTGAATTTGAACAACTTGAGGATCTGTGCCAACAATTCTTGTCCAATAGCCAACCGCATCATCCTGATAAATGGGCTTACATTTGGGGTAACGATGAGTTCACTATTAAAAAGCCCTACTTGGTTCTGGCTGGTTCTTAGCCTGCTCCACCCCACTTCACATGGATCAGGGAATCCTCTTGCCAAGCTAAACACAAGTTTTTCTTCTGGCTTCTTCTTTTGGATAGGCTCAATACAAGGAATCTTTTTATGAGAAAAAATTGTTCTCTGCCTGGTTATAACTGTGCAACCTTGAACTGTAACACAGAAGAAACACTTGTCCACCTTTTCTGGACATGTCCATTTGCTTCTGAATGCTGGGACTATGTTTTCCCTCACAGAGATCAAGGATTGTCTATTTTTGAAGCCTTCCAAGATATCAAAACTAAGCTAAATCTTCCTTTTGCGATGGGGATAATGATATTGACTGCTTGGGGGATCTGGATTTTCAGAAACAATAAAATCTTTGAAAATGTAAGGCCAAACTTCACAAATTGGAAAGCAATTTTCCTTCAAGAAATGAGATGGGTCAAATTGAGAATGAAAAAGAAATTCTGTCTCCAATTCAATAACTGGTTCTAGAGACAAGTACATTAGAGGGTTCCAACTTGCAACCTTCAAACCTTGTAATTTTGTAGCTTTGTAACCTTTAGCTATAGATTTTTTTTCTGTTTCTTGTAAACTAGGATTTTTTACGGTAATGATTTTTTTTTGCAGTGGGGGTCTTTTCCCCTACTGTTTTCCCCTAAAACAAATATGTGCATGCTAGTAAATATTCCAAAGTGCTTTGTCATGTTTCACACTTGGATGAAATTGATGTGAAATTCGATAATTATTTAATGAGTAATTTAGATCTCTCTAGTCTTTATTATAGCAAGGCATTTCTCAGACCAGGCCAAAAAAGTCCAACGCTAAATATTCCGGTCTAAGCCTGGCCCAAAAAAATTCCGGGTTGGCCCGGGACCATGCCTTAAATTGCCTATATGGTAGGCCTAAGCCCAACCATCGGGCTCAAAACCTCAGGCCTGAGCCAAGACTGACGGTACACTTTAGCCCTGCCTGGTCGGGCTTTTTGTGTCTGGGTCTGGCCGGTCCGGGCTGGGTTTTTATGACCAGGTTTGGTCTCTATATAGGATTTCCCTTTATGACAATTTTTTTTTTTGAGTAACTAACGCTGACGAGCGCCGTCGACATTGAGGACCAGGTGCACTGCAAGTTCACCCGTCGTACGACTGAAGAAACAACATGCGGGACATCCTTTCGTAGACACGGGATTCGCACGCGAAAGTGTAAATTATTTGCCAATGCTAGCCGTCAGAAAAGTCAAGCAAATATCCCCTGCAAGTGAGATCGTCAAGCAAGCTTAATTGGAAATCGGAAAACGCGTCGATTTCTTCAGAAGGTGTCAAGCAATTACCATATCTCTACATCATGTGTCAGTCATATAGATATTGCCAAGCAAAAAAAAAAAAAATAGATCAGACGTGTCTGCGCTGCCGTACATATAATCTTCGGATTAGGCCGTAAGCCATGGTGCGGCTGCACATGCACATGTGCACGCTACAAGGGATAACTTTGCTGAGTCCGCCTCCCTCCTCCAAGGGACCGATCACATGTAAGGGCTATATATACACACACGAAGAATCATCACGAGATCATCACGCAGCTAGCCATCAGAAGCATCTCCCTCAGACACTCAGACCGATAAGCAGAAACACACAGTTTATTTCCTGAATCCAGATTTCAGACTAGCAGTTCACCTACGTAGATATAAGTTCCTGAGATTTGTAGGGGCATCCATCCACTGATATCGACATGGCGTCGACTCCAGCTCGATCCATAGCAGTGGCGATGCTCACGTTCGTCTTGCTCGGGTTGGGCATGGCCGCGGACGACAAAGCACCCATCAAATGGCAGAGAGCGCACGCGACGTTCTACGGCGGCGCCGATGCCTCTGGCACCATGGGTAAGCTAACTAGCTTACTACAGACGCAGACGCCAGTTGAATTCTACTTTCATGCTAACTTATTAGATTTTTCTTTACGACGTTCGCAGGTGGAGCGTGCGGGTACGACAACCTGTACACGGCTGGGTACGGGACGCGGACGGCGGCGCTGAGCTCGGTGCTGTTCAACGATGGAGCCTCATGCGGGCAGTGCTACAAAATCGGGTGTGACCGCAAGCTGGCGGACCCAGCGTTTTGCAAACCCGGAGTTACGGTGACGATCACCGCTACGAACCTCTGCCCACCTAACGACGCGCTCCCTAATGACAACGGCGGATGGTGCAACCTGCCACGCCAACACTTCGACATGGCGCAACCAGCCTGGGAAAAGATCGGCGTTTATAAGGGTGGCATAATCCCCGTCATGTACCAGAGGTACGCATACATGGGTTGCTGCTTTGTGTCACTACAATTTGGTGTTTTCGAAAGTCAAAAATTCTTATTTTTTTCTAATATATATAAATTTCTGTAGGGTTCCGTGCGTGAAGAAGGGTGGTGTACGGTTCAAGATCGTCGGTCGCGATTACTTCCACCTAGTAATTGTGATGAATGTTGCAGCCGCCGGTTCGATCAAGTCGATGGATGTCATGACCTCTGATTCAAACGATTGGTCGCCAATGTCCCGTAACTGGGGCGCGAATTGGCAGTCTCTAGTGCTTCTTACCGGGAAAGAACTTTCATTTAGATTGACCGACACATATGGACAGACGATTGTGTTCAACAAAGTTGTGCCGGCTAGATGGATATTTGGGCAAACATTTGCTAGCAAAACGCAGTTCCAGTGACCAATCTCAACAGATAAAGATATAGTTTCTTTGTGAGCGTATCAGCAGAAGGTTGATACTATTAAATTCATTGGTGTTGGGGTGCTTAATAAGCACTTCTGTCTGTACATATGTATAGATCGATTGTTCACGACATGTACCACAAACATTCCTGTGCGTGTTGAACCTGCCCGGTGAATGTTTGTGTTTGTATTAATTTTTACGCTGTATATAAAATATTACCGATTCCACCAAATTAATTTTAGTGCTTATATTTTTATACTTTTGTAAGTTGATAATATACAACAATATGAGCTTCTTTGCGTTTTCGAGCAAACAACAGAAGCACTGACTTTTCGATTAGATAGAAGAAGAAATTTGTTTATGCACCCCTATAATCCCGGGCCAGAACTACTCGGGGTTAAGGAAGTGCTTAGTTTTAGCTTGATTCAAAGCCAGGTGTCATTGATTTATGTTGTCAAAAGCAAAGCGTTACCCTTCAATTAACATTACGTGCTTGCCCGTGAAGATTCAATGATTTAGAACATAGACCATCCAACTGCTCTGATGGTGTCTTTAATTAAGGACATCCAACTAATCATCGATTCCTTCAAAAGAGATAGGTGTTGCCGTTCCCATATAGGGCGCGCAAGGGGGGTGTCTAAACAGGTGACCACCGAATTCCATACAACAAAGGTGAAAGGACGGTCTTTGAAGGGGGTGGGTGGTTGTTTTCCTGGGGATGCAAACAAAGGTTGATAGATCGGGTCATGGGCCCACCCCTGATAGAAAGTTCTCAGATGAAGGATTCTTCCTTGGAGGACAAGCCAAGCGAAGAACTTGCATTCATATTCCACACGCACTTCCCAGATTTTTGACATGACAAACTTCTTGTGAGAGCCCTCACTATTAGGAAAACAGCTATCTATGGCGCATGGGTTTTGGATTTCTAAATGCGCCACTGATACCACGTCACTGAATTGTAATTTTGTGGCGCATATTGAAATGAGCCACAAAATACCTTAAACTTATGTGGCGCATATTGGCAATATGCACCACATAAGTTTTTTTTCAAAATTCAAAAAGGCGGGCTAGATCTCAAAGTTCTGTGCCAATATGCGCCACATATTTTATTTCAATTTTTTTAAAAGGGATCCAATCTGGCCGGAGGTGGGGGTCGCCGGAGGTGGGTGGAGGAGGAGGGTCGGTGGAGTTGAAGGACGCTGATGGTGGCCAGAGGAGGAGGAGTTGATGGAGGAGCATGAGGAGGAGGGCGGCGGTGGAGGAGAGGGTCGCCGAAGGAGGAGGTCGTCGGAGTAGGAGGAGGCCGCCGGTGGAGGAGAGGCTCACTGGAGGAGGAGGTAGGAGGAGGTCACCGGGTTGGAGGAGGTCGTCGTCAGAGTAGGAGGAGGAGGAGCTCACCGGGGTGGAGGAGGAGGTCGCCGGAGGATGAGGAGCTCACGGGGGTGGAGGAAGAGGAGGATCTCAAGGGGGTAGAGGAGGAGGAGGGGGATGAGAAGGTGAGAAAGAAGGGGAGGATAAGGAGAGAAGAAGTGGAGGAAGGAGAACTGTGGAGGAGAGGAAGAGGAGAAACGAGAGGGAGAAGGGGGCGCCAACGGGATTCAAATTTCGAATCCCGACCAAGAATTTTGTGGCACATATGGGAAATATGCGCCACAAAAGTTTCTCCCCTTTTTTATTTTTTTGCAGGAAAAAATCTTTTTCCTGCCATAACTTTTTACTCTTTTCGAATTTGGGGAATCTTGAATTTGAGTAGGAAATTTCTAGACGATCATTTTGATGGGTAAAACTGTTTTTCCGGCATCGTATGCAAAAGTTATAGCCATTTTACCGTGCCATGAATTTTTTTTACAAAATACATTGAAATTCATGTTTTTCAATTTTCCCTACAACTATACCCTAAAATATAACTACATCTCAAAGGAATTATTTTTTGAAAATTTATAATTTTCGTTTATTTTTTATAAAAGTTAAAAGGTGATCCAAGGGGTGGGATCTGTTTTCCACATTCTTTGTCGCATATCTCTATATGCGCCATAGAAACATCACTTTCTGTGGCGCATATAGACATATGCGCCACAAATGGGTGGTCAACAAGATTTTGTGGTGGGGCCTATCCTCACTTTATGTGGCGCATATGGACATATGCGCCATAGAAAAGTTGGTAGCCCAACCCCGATGGCGGATCCCACCATATTTCTATGGCGCACCGTTCCGGTGTATGTGCCACAGAAGAGTGAAGGAGTCTGTGGCGCATTTGGTGTAATGCGTCACTATTATTTTTCTATTGCGCATGGCAGAACATATGTGCCACAGAAGATCTGTCTATCTATAGTTATTTTCCTAGTAGTGCCTCGACGAGCTGAATGGAGTAAGCCAAAACGAATGAGAAAACCCCACTAATGTTCCTATGGGTTTACTGGAGTAAAGGTAGTCTAACTAACCAAGTTCCATTTGGTTTTCATAAGTTGAGTAGGGTTACACAAGAGGGCCAACTCCCGAATCCAATTGTAATTCTCCAATTCCATTGTAACTGTGCATTGCTTCCTGGTGGCAATCTTGAAAAGCTTCTGACGCAAGAAGACAAAGATTGTGTGCCACAAAAGGGCCTTACACTTGTCCCCTAGGGTGGTGATCAGCTCCATATCCGAGTTTTCGCACGTGATCTAGGAGTAAACCCAAGGGGCACTCAAGGAGTCTGGGTCGATCCATTGGTACCAAGGTAGCTCGGTGATACCAGGACCGCCTTGGATTGGCTTACAATTTGACAATTGACGGGGATTGCAAAATAAAGTATGACAAATGGTCAAATCTCCTGCCAATTGATGAGGGCGTATCTTCCGAAAGCATGCTCACCGTCATATTTGTTCAAAAAGAAACCGCACTCAGATCTTGTCAATCTTTTGGGCTTCCACACATTGCTATATTAGTGACGAATATTGTAAACATCCGGATTTTTAATCCCAGATGCCTGTTATGCCATACATCGCAATCCCAGAATTACCATTTTTACGAGACATAACAGAATTGGATACCACAGTACATCATCCATTACAAACCATACATAAGGTCTTACACAAATAGGGATCTCATGATCCAGTTCTTAATACAACTCAAGCAACGGAATACGTAATAATAACGGTAGCGTAGGCGAAGCTCCATCTTCGGGGTCACAGGCAATGCTGACGATGGGAGATGATCCTAGTTGTCGTAACCTTCCTGGGGTCCATCCTCCAGGTACTCTTCTTCATAGTCTGGCCACGGGAATAGCCAGGGACAAAGCCATGAGTACTCTTTAAGTACTCACAAACTAATACTAACAAGTGCAGGGTTTTTTTGATAATAGGACACTAAACTCTAGGGTTGTTTTGCAAAAGCCAGATTTATCTCTACTAAGTTTAGAAGCAAGAGAGCTAGTTGAAGTTTATAACACCTAAGTGGGAACTTGTATTTCATATCACAACCCTGTTGTGGTCAAGTCAAAGTCTCAATTCATTTCACAAGTCATTTTGAAAACATCTGACGGGGGAACAGTATGGCCACTCCAACTGTCCATAACCGCGGACGTGGCTATTCGAATAGTTTGACACTCTGCAGAGATTGTACACTTTCACCACAACATTCGATACATCCGTCAGGAACAAATCCTGAATTCACCATACTCAGTATGCGGATAATCAATCCTAACCTTTCAATTACACGCCCTAGTATAAGCACCTCTCCTGTGAGTTTGGCCTCCCAACCATGACTAACTGTCATCTTGGGTACTGCACAGGTGGACAATCTTCACAAGGTAGCCTCAGCTCAGACCTTGGCCGTGAGGGAACTAATACTAAGGTATATAAGTTTCCAGTTAAGCCCTACCCAATCTTCGGGTATTGTGGTTGTACGGTAAAATTTGGAATGGTATCGCATCCAGACAACCATCAGTTTTATAAAGGGGCTAAGGCTCATGCCTCAACATTTTCATTACCAAAATCATATGGTGTTCGGAAACACATGTCAAAATATCTCAGTAGAATAATCCATCTTTCTAAGGTTTTCATAACCATTTTCACCAAGTATTCCCATCTAAAGTTGATCAAGTTTTATGCTTAGCACTAGCATCTACAAGTGGGGGTGAGTACTAATGAGGTGTGGTAAACTAGTGGAGTTTTAACTAAGTTCAATCTCATGCCTTAGGATGACATCAAGATTATCTAGCTTAGGCCAAATTTTATGCTCTTTATGCAACCTTTAAATATCTTTCTAGAATCTACAAGTCACTTAAGTACATTCTAAAATAAAGCTTGGATAGAGAAACCAAGGTAGAAAGCTTGCAAGTAAAACTAGGATTGGGGTATCAAGTGGGTATAACCACATAAGATTTAAGACATATGGTTGGGATGGTAAGGCTTGCTAAAGTATAATATCTTGCAAGTGTTAGCTTGCACATTCAACTAGTAGTATTAGGCTTGATTTGTGCAGAGCAGTGGTTGAAGTTCTCCTTGGCTTCTTCTTCGTAGTATCCTCCTTCCTCCTCGTATCCTTGGTCGGTACTAGCGTCTATAAATAAATACGATGTACACAATCACCAAACAATACTTAACTACTTGCAATCATCACACAAAAGGTCCTATAGATGATCTATCATCATCACTAACATTACAAGATTAAAGCTTGGTTTAATTTCTTTTATTTTTAGAAAAGTAATTTATACTCATTGAAACACTACTTAAGATTTAATATTCTCCAAACCAAACATGGGATCATGTTGACACATGTCATCACCACATATTTTAGTCCATGGGAATGTGATTTAAAGTGGTGTCACAATTTAATAAGGTTTTACCCTTTTATTTTAATTAAATAAAGTGACTAGAAATGCCTATGTGGCATTCTTTTATTACTTGGTCATTATTTCTGTAAGTAAACCTATATATTTTTATATATTCTGAAAGGTATGATGAAATGTGATTTTTGAGAGTTGGAATCAACTCAAAAGCTATTATGGTTTAAATTTGAAAAATGTTTGAATGCATAAAAGCTTCTGCCTTGTTATTTTTACCAAGGATGATCTACAGATCCAAATGACTTGAATCCAACGGGCTTGGATTCAGCATTCCTATCCCTTTCTAACAAAATTGGTTTCATTCAATTTGGTTTACTGAATCGACCTGGGTTGATTTTTGAATCTAGGTGCAGAAGTGGGTTTGAAATAAAATGGAAAAGGTTAAATTCAAATGACTGGGCTGCGCGGGAAGCGATACTGGGCTGACATGCTAAGAACAGTGCTTACGCGGGCTGGTTAAGTCGCTGTCCCCACGCGTCAGTGAGACGAGGGGGTGTGAAGCGGTATGGGGCGATGTGAGCCGTGGGATCTTGTTCTAATCTAACGGCTGAGGGTCATCGTCGACGTTGGGCAACGCCGGCGAGACTGAAACCTAACGCAGCAAGTGGGGGTCGTTGGGGGCTCACCGGGGCTCAGGCGAGGGTCGGCGAGGCGTGCGAATGACGAAGTCGACAACGGCGAACCTCCTGGTACCGACAACTTCTCCTGGGGCGGCTCCAATCGCTGGCCCCCTTCTTCTCTAGCAGCGGCAGGCTCCGGTGAAATTCTGGTGAAGCGCTGCTCGCCTTGCTTCGGGACTGAGGCGGGGTGGTTCTGGGTGAGAGGGGAGTAAGGTGGTGTGCTCAATTCGGCTGGGGGTGGCCTCTATTTATAGTGGCGAGAGGGAACCGACGGGCGCAAGCTGGGCTCGTCATGGTCGACGGCACAGAAGGCTAGCGGCGTGGGCGACGGTAGGGGGCGGTGCGGTGCTCCCTGGCAATGCTCAACGACATGGTGGCGAGGCGTGGGGCGGTGCAGTTTGGTCGGAACGCGGAGGTGCTCTTCGCGTGCCCAACCTCTACGCGTGCCCGACGAAAGTTTTTAATGCGCACAGCGTGCGTGGTCCACGCGGCGGCGAACGAGCATTTGGGGGGGGGGGTTGCTGGGACGGTGGTGATCATGTATGCACGCGGCAAGAGCGGCGCGTGGTCTGTGGGCGTCGGTCGAGCGTGGCGCACGGGGTGCGCTCTCGGCATGGTTGCTGGCGAGCTTGGCATGGTCCGTGCGTGTGGTCCAGGGGCTGGCAACGTTCGGGCGCTGGACAGGGAGTGGCGGTGGGGTGTTGGCTTGCTCCCAAACATGTTGGCTAGGCTTGTTTCTTCTCCTAGCTCGCTGTCGACATGTGGGTGACATAGTGAGCTTCGGCTGTTCACCATTGATGGTAATGCCAAGCTTACAGTGATGCTCGAGGTTTGCAATTGAGCTAGATGATCTAATAAAGCCTAGTTGTAACCAGAGAGGGAACAAGTTAGGCTCCAATCACTGCTCACAATAGTGTTTGAATTTTGTTTGATTTGAATCTGCAAGGTGTTTGATGAAATGGCCGCAAGAATTCAAGTTTTGAATTTTGAAAAGATTTTTGGTGGGTGTGCTAGGTTGGTGATGGTGAGTATGCAGATTCTTGGGTTTTGAAAGTTGATCTTGTTTGAGTGGTTTTTAAAAAAGTGGGATCTTCCCATATGATAAAGATTCAATTTTGAACTGTCCTTTAAACTATACATTTGAAAGTTTCTGGATGATCACAAAGTGGGCCTTGATACTTTGTTATGAGTACAATCAAGGGATGCAAAGATCCAAAAAAGTTTTTGTTAAGTTCTGAAAGTTTGGGACAGCCAAAGTAGGCATGGGAGTTAAATTGGTCAAAATGACCATTCACTCAATTTGGTTTGTTTTGATTTATTTGTCTTTGGGAACAGTGTGGGGATTGTTTAGATGATGTTTATTTCACCTAAGAGGCATATTACAAGCAAAGAAACACCTAAACAAGGCAATTCAAAAGAATTCAAAATGGGATGCATACACACATGCATGCTTTCAGATTTTTATTTAGAAAAGTTTTTGTTAACCCTAAATTTGATGATTAGAGTTTGATGATCCAATTTACTATTTTTGGGATGTTACAAACCTTCCTCCCTTAAACAAAATCTCGTCCCGAGATTTGAAAAAGGACGAAAAAGATTACCTAGGATTTGAAGAGATCGGGAAACTCCGTCCTGATGTGATCTTCGCGCTCCCAGGTATCTTCCTCTTCTGTGTGGTTGCTCCACTGAATCTTGAGGAACTTGATGCTTTGGGTCCGAGTATTTCTGAAAGCTTCTTCCAAAATACGGATGGGTACTTCGGGATAGGTTAGGTCATCGTTGATCTCTATGGTCCAGTGATCGATGTTCTTGAACACTTCGGTCTTCTCTGGAACTTCGAGGCATTTGCAAAGTAATGAGATATGGAACACATTGTGCACGGCTGACATTTCTTTGGGCAATTCCAATTGATACGACACTTCTCCTCGACGATTCAGAATCTTGAAGGGTCCGATATATCTGGGGGCTAACTTTCCTTTGAGTTGGAAACGCTGCATTCCCTTCAATGGCGACACCTTCAGATAAACAAAATCTCCTATGTTGAAGGCGAGGTCTCTACGTCTCTTGTCGGCGTAACTCTTCTGTCTGGACTGGGCTGTCTTGAGGTGCTCACGAATCTTGTGAACCTTCTCTTCTGCTTCTCGTAGGATGTCGGGTCTGAAAATCTGACTCTCTCCTACTTCCGACCAGTTCAAAGGGGTGCGACACTTCCTTCCGTACATGAATTCAAACGGGGCCATTTGCAAACTGGCTTGATAACTATTGTGGTATGAAAATTCTGCAATCGGCAGACAATCTTCCCACTTAGATCCATATTCCAACACACATGCTCTCAGCATATCTTCGAGTATTTGATTTACTTGCTCCGTTTGTCCATCGGTCTGGGGGTGATATGCGGTGCTGAAATCTAGGTGGGTTCCTAAACCTTCTTGGACTTTCTTCCAGAATCTCGAGGTAAACTGAGTTCCTCGATCCGATACGATGTTCTTGGGGACTCCATGCAAACTAACTATTCTAGGGATGTACAACTCCGCTAGCTTTGAACTCTGATATGTGGTCTTGACGGGTAAGAAATGGGCGACTTTGGACAACCTGTCCACTATGACCCAGATAGAGTCATTTCCCCTACTAGAAGTAGGCAATCCGGTGATAAAGTCCATTCCCACGGAATCCCATTTCCATTCTGGAATCTGCAATGGTTGCAACAATCCAGCGGGTCTTTGATGTCATGCCTTGACTCGCTGACATATATCACACTTGGCGATATAGCTTCCGATTTCTCTCTTCATCTTATGCCACCAAAATTGCTCTTTCAAATCTTGATACATCTTAGTTCCTCCGGGATGGATAGAATAAAGTGTATCATGAGCTTCCTTCAGAATCACTTCTTTCAACTCAGAATCTGCTGGTACACAAAGGCGTCCTTTGTACCACAGAACTCCTTCTTCGTCTTCGGTGAATCCGGGTACTTTGCCTGTACCAATGCGATGCTTGATTCCGTCTATACTAACATTTCCCTTCTGTGCCTCTTTGATCTGACTGATCAAAGTGGGCTGGAGTTCTATGCTAGCCAAAAATCCTTCACTTACTAATTCTATTCGAAAATCTTCCATCTCTTTGTGCAAGCTTGGTTGCTCCTTCAAGATCATAGAGTTCAAGCGGCATGGGAATTTGCTACCACATTGGCTTTACCAGGGTGATAGTGAATCTCCAGATCGTAATCCTTGATTAGCTCAATCCATCTTCTCTGTCTCATATTCAGCTCCTTCTGAGTGAATATATACTTCAGACTCTTGTGATCCGAATAAATCTCACAATGATTTCCCATCAGGTAATGTCTCCATGTCTTCAGGGCTAGAACTACGGCTGTGAGTTCGAGGTCATGGGTTGGGTAATTTTGCTCATGTTGTTTCAATTGTCGAGATAGATAAGATATAACCTTGCCTTATTGCATTAGCACACATCCGGGACCGATCTTGGATGCATCACAATACACGTCGAAGGGCTTCTTGATATCCGGCATGATCAAGATTGGGGCTGAAATCAATCTCCTCTTGAGTTCTTGAAAACTCGCTTCACATTTATCCGTCCATTCAAACTTCTTGTCCTTCTTCAGCAATTGGGTCATGGGTCTGGCGATACTCGAGAATCCTTCTACGAACTTGCGGTAATATCCTGCTAATCCAAGAAATGCACGAACTTGGGTTTGAGTGGTTGGGGCTTACCAATCTTCTACATCTTTCACTTTTGCGGGGTCAATGGCAATTCCTCCGGCTGATACAATGTGACCGAGGAATCCTACCTCCTGTAACCAGAATTCACATTTGCTAAACTTGGCATACAGCTGATGCTCTCTAAGGGTTCCAAGAATGGTCCTTAGGTGTAGCTCATGTTCTTCTTCTGATTTGGAATAAATCAGGATGTCATCGATGAAAACAACGACAAACTTATGCAGGAAGTCCATAAAAATCTTATTCATGAGATTCATGAAATAAGCGGGGGCATTGGTTAATCCAAAAGACATGACGGTATACTCGTATAATCCATAACGGGTGGTAAAGGCAGTCTTTAGAATATCCTCTGCACGAATTTTGAGTTGATGATAGCCAGTCCTAAGATCAATCTTAGAAAATACTTTGGCACCGGTTAACTGATCAAACATATCTTCTATCTTGGGTAAGGGGTATTTGTTCTTGATGGTGACATCATTCAACTTCCGATAATCCGTAAACAAACGGTTACCTCCATCCTTCTTGTCCACAAACAAAATAGGTGATCTCCATGGTGACGCACTTGGTTGAATCAATCCAATTTCCAGCATGGCATCTAGTTGCTTCTTCAGTTCTGCTAGTTCAGACGGGTTCATACTATATGGTCTCTGGGCTATGGGTCCGGTTCCGGGGATTAGTTCGATGATAAACTCAATATCCCGATCTGGGGGCATACCGGGCAAAACATCCGGAAATACATCGGGGTATTCACAGACTATCCGGACTTGGTCAATGGTAGGTTGGGCTATACTCTTGTTGCACTTGAATTGACGAGGTAAGGTTTCAGATATATGCTCGACTGATATTCCGGCTGTACTGGTCATGGTTATGACTTTCTTGGCACAGTCAATCAATCCTTTATGTTTGGACATCCAATCCATTCCTAGTACTACTCCAAACCTTTAGTTTCGAGTACTATCAGATTAGCATAAAAATATATGCCATGGATTCGGATAGGGACGGCTTTGCAAATTTGCCTAGCCTTGGTGGTTGATCCGGGAATTTGAACAATCATGACATGCTTCAGTTTGGTTGGTTGAATTTTACTAGTGCATGCAAATTCTTCGGTGATAAATGAATGCGATGCACCAGAATCAAACAACACTCTTGCAAGTACTGAATTAACAGAAAACATACCCAGCACGACGTCTGGCGCTTCCTGAGCTTCTTCAGCATGCATGAGAAAAAGACGGCCATTGCGGTTGAGCGAATTCCCTGTGGCAAACCTTCTTCCTGGCTGAACACGATGCTGCTGCTGAGCTGGGGCATTGGTATTGGGGGCTGCGGCATTCTTCTTGTTGGGGCACTCGTTGGAGTAGTGGCTCTTATTTCCACAGTCATAACAAGTTACCTGCGACTTGTCCTTTGCTGCTATAGGCACAACATTGCTTCCAGTCCTTGGGGCAGTGTTGGTGTTGGCGGTAGCATTGTTGTTGTTGAACTTGGGTTGGGCACGGTTGAAATTGTTAGAGTTTCCGGGGTTGTTGTGATTTCCTCCGGGCCTAGGGTTTCCACGGTTGGGATAGGTCAGACGGTTCATCGGGGGTCTGTTGGTTCTTGGGGCAAATCCTGGAGATGGGTTAGGGCGATACTTTTGGGTCTGATGGGTTCCTGGCTGATGCATCATGCGACGCTTGCGGTTTTCATTGGCTTGGTTGATCTTTCCTTCCATCTGGATGGCACAGTCGACAAGAGCTTCAATATCCACAAAGGGGATATTGACTGACACAGTCTGCATCTCATCGTGCAGACCATTCAGGAATCTCTCTTTCTTCTTGCTTCCGTGTCGATCTCATCCGGGGCATACCTAGCTAATGACAAGAATTTGTCGTGGTATTCCACTACAGTCATCCTTCCTTGCTTCAGTTCTCTGAACTTGTCTCTCATCCTCTTGATCAAACCCGATGGCACATGGGTTCTGCTAAACTTGACCTTGAATTCCTCCCAGGTCATCATCTGGCCTCCGGTCATTGCACGAACACTGTTCCACCATGCTCTGGCATCTCTGGCTAGATAGTGGGTGGCGAACAGAACTTTCTCGTTGGCTTCCACTCTGGCGACTTCCAGGTTATTTTCCATGGTTTGCAGCCAATCGTCGGCATCTAAGGGCTCTTCTGACTTAGTGAAAACAGGTGGGTTGGTATTCTGGAAATTTTTGAGCTTAGATCAATGGTTGTCTTGATTTCCGTGGCCTTGATTGTTGTGGGCAAGCTGAGCTATCTGTTGCAGGGTGGCTAGGTTGGCTTGACGTTCCACTCTTTCAGCTTCGCAGACAGAAACCAACATTTGCAGGATCTGCAACATCGGGTCTGGGGATGAACCACTTCCTCCGCGTGGCATCTGAAGATTGAGATAGATCA
The DNA here is from genome assembly GCA_023614405.1 of Avena insularis. Taxonomy (NCBI): domain Eukaryota; kingdom Viridiplantae; phylum Streptophyta; class Magnoliopsida; order Poales; family Poaceae; genus Avena; species Avena insularis. Next base: position 418,183,733 of record CM042685.1, on the reverse strand, counting down.
TGAGAAAAGAGGGAAATTTCTAAGGTTCTGGGACTTGGAAAAGTTTTTAAAGTTTGACTCAGATTTTCTAGCAACTTGCTTTTCATTCATTTATTCATAGCACACGATACAAACACACACCACAACAAAGGAAACATATGGTTTTAAGAACCATTCTAGAAACTATGATACAGCGGGACCGAATACTACTCACTACGCTAGTTCTCAAGTGCTACTACTCCTCGGAATCGGTGGCTTCATCATCCTCATCATCATCGATGAAGGCGAAATCATCCTCATCGGTGAAGAAATCCATAGCCTGATCCTCCAGAAAATCATCATCATCGCTGAGATAGGAGTAGGGGTGTCCACGAAGATCCTCTGCGGCATTCTCCCTTTCCTCCAACTGCATGTCTCTCTCGTGGATGGTCTCCTCCAAAGATGAGATGCGGTGGCGAAGACGGGCAATGATGCACTCCTTCTTGTCGAGCTAATGGCGGCGAGACTTGCGATCCTTCGCTAGCAGGGCGATGGTTTGGTCCTTCGTCTTGATGATGGCAGACTTGTGGTTGGAGTAGTCATGACAATAGTCTAATCCTGCTGATGATTGTACATCATGAAGCTAAGGTGGTCCAACTGAGTCTTCAGCTTAGGGTGGTATGGGGCTTCCAGTGGTTGTCCATTAGCATCACGCCTTGGGCAAAACTCAAAGCTTGGATAGAGAAACCAAGGTAGAAAGCTTGCAAGTAAAACTAGGATTGGGGTATCAAGTGGGTATAACCACATATGCTTTAAGACATATGGTTGGCATGGTAAGTCTTGCTAAAGTATAATATCTTGCAAGTGTTAGCTTGCACATTCAACTAGTAGTATTAGGCTTGCCTTGTGCAGAGCAGTGGTTGAAGTTCTCCTCGTCTTCTTCTTTGTAGTATCCTCCTTCCTCCTCGTATCCTTGGTCGGTACTAGAGTCTATAAATAAATACGATATACACAATCACCAAACAATACTTAACTACTTGCAATCATCACACAAAAGGTCCTATAGATGATCTAGCATCATCACTAACATTACAAGATTAAAGCTTGGTTTAATTCCTTTTATTTTTAGAAAAGTAATTTCTACTCATTGAAACACTACTTAAGATTTAATATTCTCCAAACCAAACATGGGATCATGTTGACACATGTCATCACCACATATTTTAGTCCATGGGAATGTGATTTAAAGTGGTGTCACAATTTAATAAGGTTTTACCCTTTTATTTTAATTAAATAAAGTGACTAGAAATGCCTATGTGGAATTATTTTATTACTTGGTCATTATTTCTGTAAGTAAACCTATATATTTTTATATATTCTGAAAGGTATGATGAAATGTGATTTTTGAGAGTTGGAATCAACTCAAAAGCTATTATGGTTTAAATTTGAAAAATGTTTGAATGCAGAAAAGATTCTGCATTGTTATTTTTACCAAGGATGATCTACAGATCCAAATGACTTGAATCCAACGGGCTTGGATTCAACATTCCCAGACCTTTCTAACAAAATTGGTTTCATTAAATTTGGTTTAATGAATCGACCTGGGTTGATTTTTGAATCTAGGTGCAGAAGTGGGTTTGAAATAAAATGGAAAACGTTAAATTCAAATGACTGGGCTGCGCGGGAAGCGATACTGGGCCGGCCTGCTAAGCACAACGCTTATGCGGGCTGGTTAAGTCATTGTCTCCACGCGTCAGTGAGACGAGGGGGTGCGAAGTGGTATGGGGCGATGTGAGCCATGGGATCTTGTTCTAATCTAACGGCTGAGGGTCATCGTCGACGTTGGGCAACGCCGGCGAGACTAAAACCTAACGCGGCAGGAGGGGGTCGTTGGGGGCTCACCGAGGCTCAGGCGAGGGTCAGCGAGGTGGGGAAACGACGAAGTCGACGACGGCGAACCTCCTGTTATCGGCAGCTTCTCCCAGGGCGGCTCCAATCGCTGGCCCCCTTCTTCTCCAGCAGCGGTAGGCTCCGGTGAAATTCCGGTGAAGCGCTGCTCGCCTTGCTTCAGGACTGAGGCGGGGTGGTTCTGGGTGAGAGGGGAGTGAGGTGGTGTGATCATTTCGGCTGGGGGTGGCCTCTATTTATAGTGGCTAGAGGGAACCGACGGGCGCAAGCTGGGCTCGTCGTGGTCAACGGCACAAAAGGCTAGCGGTGTGGGCGACGGTAGGGGGCAGTGCGGTGCTCCCTGACGATGCTCAACGACATGGTGGCGAGGCGTGGGGCGGTGCTGTTTGGTCGGAACACGGAGGTGCTCTGCGCATGCCCGACGGAAGTTTTTAATGCGCACAGCATGCATGGTCCGTGCGGCGGCGAACGAGCGTGTCTGGGGGTTGCTGGGACGGTGGTGATCACGTATGCACGCGGCGAGAGCGGCGCGCGGTCTGTGGGCGTCGGTCGAGCGTGGCGCATGGGGCGCGCTCTCGGCATGGTTCTTGGCGAGCTTGGCATGGTACGTGCGTGTGGTCCAGAGGCTGGCAACGTTCAGGCACTGGACAGGGAGTGGCGGTGGGGTGTTGGCTTGCTCCCAGACATGTTGGCTAGGCTTGTTTCTTCTCCTAGCTCGCTGTCGACATGTGGGAGACATGGTGAGCTTCGGCTGTTCACCATTGTTGGTAATGCCAAGCTTACAGTGATGCTAGAGGTTTGCAATTGAGCTATATGATCTACTAAAGCCTAGTTGTAACCAGAGAGGGAACAAGTTAGGATCCAATCACTGCTCACAATAGTGTTTGGATTTTGTTTGATTTGAATCTGCAAGGTGTTTGACGAAATGGCCGCAAGAATTCAAGTTTTGAATTTTGAAAAGATTTTTGGTGGGTGTGCTAGGTTGGTGCTGGTGAGTCTGCAGATGCTTGGGTTTTGAAAGTTGAGCTTGTTTGAGTGGTTTTTGAAAAAGTGGGATCTTCCCATATGATAAAGATTCAATTTTGAACTGTCCTTTAAACTATGCATTTGAAAGTTTCTGGATGATCACAAAGTGGGCCTTGATACTTTGTTATGAGTACAATCAAGGGGTGCAAAGATCCAAACAAGTTTTTGTTAAGTTCTGGAAGTTTGGGACAGCCAAAGTAGGCATGGGAGTTAAATTGGTCAAAATGACCATTCACTCAATTTGGTTTGTTTTGATTTATTTGTCTTTGGGAAAAGTAGTGTGGGGATTGTTTATATGATGTTTATTTCACCTAAGAGGCATTTTACAAGCAAATAAACACCTAAACAAGGAAATTCAAAAGAATTCAAAATGGGATGCATACACACATGCATGCTTTCAAATTTTTATTTAGAAAAGTTTTTGTTAACCCTAAATTTGATGATTAAAGTTTGATGATCCAAGTTAGTATTTTTGGGATGTTACAAATATTAACTGGTTACCCTCCATTGCTATAAGGGACATTTGATTGCTAAGCACTTGACTAATGTTATTTGTTTGTTTTGGGTAAAAACATGTCGATCGTTCGAGAAGACATAATTACCATAGCACATAAACGACAATGACATATGCAGGTGCAAAATGATGTTTGAACTAGCCCAAAGATTGGTGAATCCGATTTGGGTAGAGGATACTAAAAAAAGAACTTGAAGAGAGGTGTAAAGTCTTGTTCCTTTTATGGAATGTGAACATTAGAGCAAGTATAATATGATGACATCAGCTGACTATACAAGTTAAAATAGTATATTTTGGTTGAGTTGAAGGTGAGAGAAGAGGAGAGAGAAGAGGAGCTGACTGTAAGTTAAGAGCCAGCTACAACACATGCTCCTAGGCATTTTGTAGAAATGACACGTAGGCCATATATTATAAAAATACTAGTATATATTTGTATTTAATACTTGTTAAATATAATAATGACTACATGAGATTTTTTGAGATTATTATCACGTACTACCATGTGTGCATCCACTCGTGTTACTGCGTGTGGATCTAGACTCTTCTGGACAGATGGGTTATGGAGTTGAACCCTACTATCCATCAAATCCATCTGGTTGTTTGAGTTTGTCAAAATCTTTATCCCTAAATCCCCCAATCGGTTATGGACCTCTACATATCCCATGACCACATGTCCTCGAATCTCTTTCACCATCTCCTCTACCTCTTCTGTCGCTTCTGCCACGACCTCTAACTCGGTCTCTTCCCCCATCTGCCAGAATGAAGTCACCCCATTCCAATTTCCCAGGGTCGTGTTCGCCTGTCCCACATTCTTTATACCAATGTCCAATGAAACCATAATATCCACAGAAATCCGGTAATTTTTCGAATTTCACCAGGTAAAAATCTTTCCTCCCATCCTTTGTGATTGATACTAATCTACTCAGTTTTTTATTAACATCCAACTTAACTTTTATATGAACAAAGCTACCAACATAGCCAGTGGGCAGCTTTATTTGAACTTCCTTGATTTCTCCGACATTACGACACATTCCTTTGATCACTTGTTCCTTCGGATAATTATCAGGCAGTTGATGAACTTGAGCCCACACCATAAACCTATCCAGCTTAATTGATCTAGGGTTTGTAAACCCATCATACTCTTCAATGATTAGTGCCTGATCTCTGAATAACCATGGTCCTTGATTCATGGCCTTGTTCCAGTTCGCTAGACAATTGAATTGTATAGTGAACAGGTTGATGTCCACCCTTCTCCACACCACCTCACACGTCGGGTTCCATGCAGATCTCATATCCCCAAATAGAGCACTCTGGCTAAACCCTAATTTTAGAGTGTGAACTCTTGCAATAGCCAGCCACTTTGCCTTAATCTCTCGTTCCTCGGCTTCCTCTTCCCAAATAAAGTCATTGTTGGCGCTTTGTCGACGTGGGAGCGCTTAGTTGGGAAACTCCAAGAGCAAGGTGTGAAGAGCACATCAGCAAGTCTTCCCTCAGTAAGAAACCGAGGTTATCGAACCAGTAGGAGGAAGGAAACGTCTCAAAGGTGTTGCAAGCAACTTGGAAACCTGCACAACACAAACTCAAGATTTTGCCCCAACGAACAGCGAGGTTGTCAATCTCACCGGTTGCTATAACAAAGGATTAACTGTATGGTGTGGAAGGTAATAGTGGTTTGCAAAAAGTAAACAACAATAGTGGAGAATGTATCAATGGTAAAGATTGGACCGGGGTCCATAGTTCACTAGAGGTGTTCTCCTTAGATAAACAAACATGGCATGCAGGGTAAACAAATTACAGCAGGACAATTGATAGGACTGAGCAAGGCATAACAATGCAATACTAGACATCATGATCCTATGAGATTCGATTGGGCAATACAGCAAGATACGTAGACCGCCATCCAACTGCATCTATGACAAGAAGTCCACCTTTGGGTTATCATCTGAACCCTCTCTAGTATTAAGTTGCAAGCAATAGACAACTGCTTTAAGCAAAGTGTGTAAGGTAAACAATCCACTTGTTCCATGAACAAGGGACCGTTGTTTTCTCCCTAGTGGCAACATCACATCTACAACCTTAGAAATTTCTGTCACTTCCCTTAGATTAAATAGAGGCATGAACCCACTATCGAGCATAAATACCCCCTCTTGGAGTCACTAGCAACTACTTGGCCAAGATAGCTACTAACAACGGAGAGCATGCAAGATCACAAACAACACAGACATGATAGAATAAATAAGACAAAACCATTAATCAATCTAACATAGTAATCCCAATATCCATCGGATCCCCGCAAACACAACATGCATGATTACAAATAGATGAGATCTTGATCATGAACGAAGCTCACAAGATCTAGACATGAAGGCACAAAGGAGGAGATACAACCATCTAGCTACTACATGGACCCGTAGTCCAAGGTGGAACTACTCACGCTTCATACCGGAGGCTGGCATGATGAATAAGAAGGCCTCCATGATCTCCCCTCCAGCAAGGTGCCGGGAAGAGCTTCAGATCCCCCTGATCTAGGGACGATGGTGGCGGCGGCTATAGACGGTTTCGTGGAATATTGATCGGGTCCTTAGGGTTTAGGCATCGGGGGCTTCTTATAGGCAAAGAGGCGAGGCAGGGGGCGGCCAGGGGGCCCACACCCTGCCCAGGCACGACCTAGGGTGGGCCCATGCCTGGGGGGTGTGGCCGCCCTGTGGATCCCCTCCGTCTCACCTCTGGACTCCGTGTTCTCCTTGGTGAAATATTGACTTTGTCTTTTGTCCTGTCCAATTTCGAGAATATTGATTATCTGCCTTCCTGAAACCAAAAACAGAAGAAAACATGCAACTGGCACTGTGGTATCTTGTTAATAGGTTAGTACCAGAAACATATAAAAACACCTCAAAGTGTAGACAAAGCAAAGCAAAGTAGATACTAAACAAGCATGGAACATCAAAAATTACAGATACGTTTCCGACGTATAAAGCATCCCCAAGCTTAACTCCTGCTCGTCCTCGAGTATGTAAGTGATAAAAGAATAATTTTTTAGGTGACATGCACCATCAAAACCAAGATCAAACCATTTGCAAGCATTGGAAGCTGGGATCAAAGAACTCTAAACATGAGCATGAAAGATGGAGTTCTAACAGCAAGACAAATTAACTATGCATGCAACATGAAAGGTTTCAAACAAAGATCATGAATAACATGCATTGAAAAACGTTTGTTTGTTTCACATACAGAAAACATAGCATAGTGGCATTCAGCTTGTCCCTCATAGAGTAGCAAATAGATGCATATGACACATTCAAAGTTCATAAGAGTGACTAGACAAATAGCACAAGAACAAGCAATATCAACAATATGCATCAATCAATAAGTTTTGGGACAATGCACATAGAACTAAGAATGGCAAATATGCTCTCTTAACTGGTGCCTAAAGGTAGAAGGTGGAGACTCAATATAATGGTGGAAGAAATGCCATTCATATAGGGAAGAAGGGATTTCAAGGTTCAAAAAGAGCTTCCAAAAATTATGGTACTTATTATCTTTCAGCCCTCATTGCCCCTATCATAAGCATCTTGAAGTGATTAAGGTTCAAGTGAACAAACTATGGAGTATATGCTTGACAAAGTACAAGTTGGCAATCTCATGTTCCTCGAATATGAGGGTCGCTCCTCATGCTACTCAACTTTATTCACCTGTAAGTTCTTGTCATAGTAAGTACATGTGTATCATAGAGAACCGCCAACAGGGTACCCCTTGCACATGGTACATGAGCTATCACATAACCAAAATGACAAGGAAATCACACAATGAGCATCTCATCAATCTTCTTATTTACCATGGGAATATTGTGTTTTTTTCTCTCTTTCCTCTTTTCTCAATATGTCTATTTTTTTATATAATACGAAAGCTTCATAGATGTCATTATGGTGATGCTGCAAGTTTCCACCATGATTAGGCATGACTTAGGCTAGCGGCCCAGGAGTTTCTCTAACACACGTACATAACTCCATGGACTTACAAGCTCTCCTTTTATTTCTGTAACATCCCAACATTAGAGCCTAGAAATAAGCTGAACCCAGATGTGTGCATTGCATTCATGCATAGGAAATCTGAATAATTTTCGCGCTTTTGAACAACACTTGTCAAAGTGATTGAAGCTTCTCTTAACTTGATGGAATAAGAAGTAGATCATCAAGCTGACTGCGATAATTTTCAATATTACCTTTGCTAAAACCTTATTTTGGGTAAGGGATATTTGGTCCAAAGGGTAGATCAAATGTAATAAAAGTTAAACCTTAATACATTGTGATTTATATTTGATCCTTAGGTAATCATATCATAGTATTCATTATAATCACTCGTGAGTACCAAGTTAAGGAAATAACACAAATAATAAGAATGTAACAACTATATCTTAATCTCATCTGCATATACCATGAGTATCATGGTAATACCTAACCCTACTTCTTACGTAAGATTGAGTAGGAAAGAAACTAAACTTAGATCATTCATCATATATCTTTCTTTCCATATCAATCCTTGTTGGAGATATGCCCTAGAGGCAATAATAAATGAAGTTATTATTATATCTTTGTGTTTATGATAAATGTTTACATTCATGCTATAATAGTATTAACAAGGAAACATTGATACTTGTGTGATTTGTAAACTTAATTTGAAGTCCCTAGTAAAGCCTCTATATAATACTAGCTTGTTGGTTAATAGATGATTGTGGTTTCCCTATCATGAACATTGAGATGTTATTAACAACAAGATCATATTGTTAGGAGAATGATATGATGGACATACTCCTATAGATAAGCGTAGCATAAAGGTCAAGTCATTTTAATAGTTCAATTGCTATATGCTTTCTGATACATAGTAATCTAATTCCTTCGACCATGAGATCATGCATATCACCTTTACCGGATGGATGCTTTGATGACATCAAACACCACACCGTAACTGGGTGGCTATAAAGGTGGCATTGAGTGTTCGGAAAGTATTGGTTGAAACACATGGATCAAGAGTGGGATTTGTCCATCCATACCGGATAGATATACTCTGGGCCCTCTGGGTGAAATGTCATCCAATTAGCTTGCAAGCATGTGGTAGCTCACAAGGGATCACATATCACGGGAACGAGAAAAGAGTACTTATCGGTAACGAGGTTGAACTAGGTATGCAGAGATACCGACGATCATAACCTCGGATAAGTAAACTATGGTGAGACAAAGGGAAATTAATATCGTATGTAAGTGGTTCATTCGATCGCAAAGTAATCGTAGAAATATGTGGGAGCCATATGAATTTCCAGATTCCTCTATTGGTTATTGTTCGGAGAAGTGTCTCGATCATGTCCGCATAATTCACGAACCGTAGGGAGACACACTTAAGGATTCAACGTTGTTTTGAGTAGTTATGGAATGATGAGAAAGAGACCAAATGTTGTTCGGAGTCCGGATGGGATCCAGGATATCCGAGGAGATCCGGAGCGGTCCGGAGAATAAGATTCATATAAGGAAAGTCCGTTTGAGTTGGGGAATGGTTCGGTGTTTTCATCGGGAATGTTCTAGAATGTTCGAATCTCGGCACTCGGAGGGAAGGTACATGAATGTGTTGTATCAAGTTGGTATGATTGCATCATGTACTAAGTGTCATCGCTGAACCAAATAAAGGATTAATTCAAATCCTAGTTTGAAAAGTCAAACAGCTAGTTTGAAAAGTCAAACGGCTAAATTTGGAAAGAGGAAAAGAGGAGTGGGAAACCGAGTTGGGGAGGAGTTCCCTCCTCCAACCGGCGTCACCCTCCAAGCCGAGTTGGGGAGGGAATCCTCTCCCTCCCCTTGGCCGGCCGGCCCCTCCACCTATATAAGGAGGGGCAGGGCTCCCTCCTAGACACACACAAGATCCTCTCCTCCAAACCCTAGCCGCCGGCGCCGCCACCTCCTTGCCGCCCATAGGCCTAGGTCAAGCCGCCTAGCAACCCTAGCCGCCGGCCAAGCTTCCTCCTCGGCGTGTCTAAACCCTAGATCATCGAGGGACTCTCTCATACTCCACCATACTCGCTCCGGCTTAAGGCGAAGCCTGAGATCTCCCTCTACTTAGGTACCACGCCGTTGTCTTGCCGAATCGCGAGGAGAGTGCTACAACCTCCATTTGCTTTGGAACAAGGGAGAGGAAGGTCTTCGTCAGTACGAGCGTGTGACCGGCTGCGGGGCCTGCAGGAGCATAGCCCGGAAGGATCGTCTCTGATCTTGAGATCGGGAAGAGTACGACTACATCACCCACGAGAATCCGCTCTCGTTAAACACTTTGGAATCTTCGAGGGTGAGTTATTCCATCGACTCGTTGCTATAATCTAGTAGATAGATCTTGGCTTGTTTGTTTGTATGCGGTAGAATTTTTTTGTTTTCCATGCTACGAAACCCTACAATCCTTATCATCTCTATTGAGTTATATTCCCATATCTGTTATTCATAAATGTTGAGAAATCAACCTATGATTCACCCATTCTCAACCTATCAAACTCTTGATCATAACACAACTTACAAGTAAGTGTCTACAAAGAAACAACTAAGAAGAGGTAAATAGTGATGCTAGTTTTAGATATCATCTATAGGATGGGAATGATTGAAGAGAATCAAATCAATAGGAGAATTGATGGAGCTAAACCACTCCTAAATAAATAGAAGAATTATTTATACCATTTAATTATATGGTAGTTAAGAAAAGTGACAAGGGTAAACCCTGAAGTTAGTTACCAGCAAAAATTCTATTGGATCAAGTGGGCATAGTCCATGAATAAACCTTAATCCAATTAAAGATACTAAGAAGATAATTCCAGTACAATTGAAAATATGTATTGTTAAAGTCTTGTTTAGCCAACTAAAAATCTAAGTTATAAATGATTAAAGGATTAAAATGATCACATCTTGCTCACCAAGATTGAATGTTTATAACAAGTATAAGTGACATTGGAGAGTAGAACATGATTGAAACCTAGCATAGGTAAGTGATCCTAGAGTAGTTATAATAGGTCACAATAATGTAATGAAAGGTTGGAGTATGAGTTACTAGATTAAATATAAGACAGTATGATTCAATTAAAGCTAGTATAGCATAGAGTTATGGAAATAATGTTATCCATCCTAAAGTATAGTAAGCTTTAAAGAAAGGTAGATGGATGATTAAGGAAGATTGTGAGTGGAGTTTGGAAGAACTACTTGTTGGATTGAAGATTACCATTAGTAGAGTAGTGGGTATACCTAAGCAAGGACATGAGAAAACTATGAAATGCTTTAGTATCAAACTCATTGGATTCATCCATGAGTTTAGAAGAATGATAGGTGAAGAAGAATATTACGGTAAAGTAAAGCTCATCCTGTTAATCATGATGATGGATAAGAAGACTAGTATATTTAGAAAGGAATTCCTTAATTCGAAAACCAGGATTGTGATTTATGGAAAATAGACATTCTTGGAAATCACCCAACTCTATCTTAAACCAAACATAATATCCATTTCAGGTTATTGATCCATCATCTTATGTCTATATCACTTTATAGGATTAATTTCCTATAGCAAATCACATAAGCACATCTTTGTCAATTCCAACCACCATAATTTTATGTGCTTAAGAATATCTTTACCAATTTCTTTCTATAAAACATTCAAGATATAACTTCCTATTATAAAAGGTGATGTTATCAAATATCACAAACAGAAGACAACATGTTTAGTTATTAAATCTTTACTCACATCAACAAAAGAATAGAAGAAGAATAAGAACCCTAAACCCTTGAGTAAGCATTTACAATTCAAACCTTAACCTCTATGTTAATTATAATAAAGTATATCCATTGTTAATTCCTAAATTTATGGGAATAATATTAAACATATTAATTCCCTAGAAACTCTATTTATCAAATCAAAATAAAAGGTCACTCTATAAAAAACTCCTAAATATTATGACTTAATGAGAATCAAATCTCATGATTTAATAATAATGCATATTAAAAGCCTCACAAATAATAATATAAAAAGTATATACATATAAAGGAAATAAAGAGAATATCACAATATTTAATAAAAGTTCACAAATTGATTCTTAATATACTTTATTAATGCTGTAATCATTCAGCAAATGAATTCTATAAGGAAAATTCAAATCAAATAAGGGAAATTCAAATCTGAAAGTAAAACAGAAAATAGAAAAAGGGAAAACAAATAAAAAAACAAATCCTGGCCGTGGCCCAACTCCTCTTTGCTTATCTGTCACCCAGGTGCAGCCCACAAAATCCCAATAACCAGCCCAGCTCGTTCACATCTCTGGCTGACAGGTGGGACCAAAGAGGGACTGTGGGTTGAGAGGAAAGAAATGCTAGGGGGTTATCCACAAAACAACACGTTGTCGTCTTCCTCCAGCTGGAAGCTTCTCGGTGGCGAGGCCGAGACCGTCCGCCGTTGTCCTTGTGTCAAGATCAACGCCGTCGTCGCCAGGAGAGGATAAGGAGGCCACCGCGACGCCCCTGATCATCCTCATCACCATTTTCCCCCTCTGAAACCCTCTCTATCTCGTTTCCCCAACCATGCCGAGAACCCTATCTCGGAGGTGAGCTGGAGCCGGCGATTCTGTGCTCGCCTCGACCAGATAAGACCACGGTGGAGGCCGCCGTGCTCTTCTCCTTCGATTGCCCCAACTTGCACCTGCGGAGGAGGCGTGAATCAACCCAATCGCACCCTCGGTTCCCGACGCTGTTTGTCGACCTCACCGTCGTCTCCGACCACGCCTCGCTGAATCAATCACACCATCGCTTTCCTGTTGAGTCACTTAGTCTCCTCGCATGCGCCAATGCCTTGTTTGCTTCCTAGATCCATGCCACCGTAATCACCCGCAAGCACCGCCGCATAATCTCGTCACCGTTTGCCCTCCGATTACCAAAAACCAGCGGCGCCACCACTATCTGACTTGCCTTGCTGCTCTGGTTCGAACAAGCCCATGCACACCCGCTCACTCGCACGCTACTGCTCTCCTCGCTGTCGTCTGCCATGCCACCGGCGAGATGACGTCAGGGTGAGATCACCCTGGCCACGTCAACGTGTTTGACCCAGTCTTTGTCTCGCGTGGCTGATGACATGGCCTGGGGCCCATATGTCATTGTCTAGGAGTAGAACTAGGGTCGGTAATAAACACATTTATTCATCTCAGAGCTGAGGTGGCCACTGGCCCACTGGTCAGTGACCAGGGCTAGGTGTGGGTGCGGTGTAAAAAGTTAATCCTGTTTAAGAAATAAATAAAATGTTATAAGCTCAATTATTAATATTCCAGAAATCAAATAAATGATTAAATCTTCTTTAATTAATAACTTTTGATTTATAATTCAGCAAAATGTGTATAATATATGAAAATTTGTAGAAAAATAAAATCTACAACTTAATATTATTAATCAAACATTATTATGATGATTATTTAAATATATATTAGTTAATAAAGGTTTTATAAGTAATAAAACTTTGATAATTCATATTTGAATAATGGTAAATGAAACAAATATGAATAAAATACCAAAAATCTTAGAAAAATAAGAACTATAATTTAAAGCTATAATCATGCATTATTATTTCACTTAATTAAATATTTATTATTTATTAAGTAATTATAAAATAAAAATAATTGTCAAAATCATATCTTATTATTTATAAATCACCAAAAATAAATGTAATATACCAAAATGATCACAAAAATAATATCTACATGGTAAAAATATAATATTACACTTTTGAGTTAAATAAAAAAATCAAATACTTTATTAACTCAAATTTAAACTTATTTAATTGAATATTCATTTAAGGGTAAATAAAAATTGCTAATATGTCTAAAATTAACTAATTAAGTCTAATAAATAATATTAGCCTTCAACATTAATAATGTGAAGTCCAAATAGTTTAACACATTTTAATTACAATTTTATTGAATTCTCCTCAACCATAGGTGAGTAATATTTTCTAAAGAGAATGCTTATCAAACATAAACTCATCAAGAATAAATTGTAGTAAAATAAAAACTTATTCCCTTTACTTTAACCACAATTTATCAACATACTAAAACACTATAGTGAACTCATAAGCAATTAAGTAACATTGCTCCATAATTTACAAACCATAACCACTCATCCTTAAAAAAGTAAGGGACACTATTCCATTATAAAATCAAGAACACCACCACATCAAAGAAAAATATAACCATTCTTAAGCCACCTTAAGACAACATTACCAAGTACACCAAAGTACAAATGTTATAAGCATTATACTTTCAAACTATCTATATTCTAAAGTTAACTTTAGTCTACAAAAATCTAAGTATAATACTATAAACATTGTTATATGTTTTATAATTAACTTTGGTCTGATATAGTTAAGTCATAAAGCATCTCAAGCCCAAACTATTCAAGTAAGCACAAATAACCTCGATCAGACTCAACTACCCACAAAGATTGTTTAGACCTTAGAAAATAAATATTTTCTTCAAATGTTATTCTTTTTGCCACTTCAAACAAGAACTCTTAAATAAGCAATCTTGAGAAGCATCTCACATTTGTGTGTATCCTATTGTTTTATGATATTTTAATTTTATGATTGTCTCACACACACTCACAAGCCTTAATAAGAAGCACAAGCATGAAACTTATCTAAAAGGAACAACACATTCTAAAGTAACCATTTCTGGAATCCAAAACCTAGAATAACATTATCCCCGGTATTCGCGTTTATAAAGTGCATCACATTACTTATGCATAAGAGCATGCTGCTTCTTTAAACATTAGTCCTTACCGGACCAATGATGATGATTTCAAATTTTGGATCTTATACTGACTCGAAGACCATGAGTGCATAATCTTGCAATCACAAAAGGCAAGTTCACACTTGCTCATGTCCTTTGGTTATTTTCTGTAAAGTATTTTACAAATCCAATGTGGACATCACCAGCATTTGAAAAAGGTCCGAAAACACTATTTTCATAATAATGTGATTATAGGTTATTACCATGAGGTAATAACTTACTATAAAAGTTCCGGTGGTAAAGTAACATAATATCTAGGACTTAACAACCAATATCGCTAGTGATTCTTGCGCCGTATATTACGCGTTAACCATGAGATTTGGAATGGGACGGAGAAGTCAGCTGTATCCTTTTCCTCTTGTATGGAGGCAAGACGACCTTAACGTGACGTTGTGATTCCTTGTGTGGATCCAACATATGGGTGGGCACCCTTACGCCCCACACTTTTGGTGTCTAGATTATCTATGGATGGTGTTTAGTGGATGGACCATTTAATATGGCACTTGCCAGGGCAACACTAGGTCATAGAGTCTTCGGGAACTCGTCAGGGTTTTAGCCTGCCCGAAAGGGGGCTTAACAAATATGAGCCAGCCTGAAGGATCGTGCAGACATATGAGGTCGTGGAGAGGGCAGTGATTGGCTTGGTCCAACTACTGGGCCCCACAACATGGAATTATGGACGGGTAAGATGCCTAGTTGTGCAACAAGGAGTTGATCTCTCATGGGAAAAGTAACGCACCTCTGCAGAGTGTAAGAACTGTAACTTGTTAATCCCTGTTCCGGGAAGGAGATGCGAACGCGGCGGGAAAGGAACTCCATGAAAGTTCTGGTAAACCAGTGAAGGCTGACGGACATAGCTTTTCAAAATAAAAGCAACCTTTGAAGAAATATTTACGAAAACTTGCATTGCCTACGACCTACGGTCTGTGGCTGTAGTTATAGCGCATCAAACACTCCTTTTCTAGTGAACTTGGTGAGTACGCTCGTACTCAAAGTATCTTCTTAACCCTTGCTAGATTCTGAAGCCAATACAGACGATGTCTACATCAAGTCATGCTCCAGGAACCACCATCAACAACTCAAGTCTTCAATGAAGTCAAGAAAGTCAACATATACATCAACACGAGTGAAGACGAAGATACTGATTAAATAGGAATATAATCTCTAGCCATAGAACCTATTTCTATAGCGTATTGCGATAGCAGCAATGCCAGACCATTAGTTAAAATACGAGTCTTATTAATATGATAATTTTTGAGTTGTTTATTTTTATTCTTCTTTGTAAGAAGTTCTTTATCACTATTTAACCTAGAGTGTTCTCTGGATCTTGTGTAAAGAGTGAGTTGTAACCTTTAGCCATGTATTGGACCTGTTGTGTTTCTGTTGTGCCACTCTGAGGGGTGTAATACTGGTGAACGGTGTTTCATTGGTGTTATATCCATGACTATAGTATACTACATCATGCAGTGGTATGCTGGGTCACCGTAATTGGTATCAGAGCATATGCTTTGACCTTAGGTTGGAAACCTAGTAAATGGGTAGAACCTGTTGGACATATCCTAGCAATAATAAAGAGTTCTCTAGTGATATGAGGGATATTCACTTGGGAATAATGTTGGAGAGGTGACCCCGGATAAGGTCAGGACGGGGGAAGACAAAAGGAGTTCCCCCTGTCCTATGCCGAGTTACTGTTTATATCGGCCGAATCATGTAAAGGACGGCCGAGATAAGCATGACCATGACACTTATGGGAGGAGCTGTACGTTACCCGGCCAACGTACGAGTTAAGTCGGTCGGGTAAGTCCGAATAACCTAAATGCAGGTGAAGGCCAAGCCGAGTTAAGCAAGACAGGGCCGGATGACATGAAGCTTGCAGGAGAAGGAGGTGCTTATAGTCAAACCCTAGTCACAGGCTAGGGAGAATCTGAACAGAGCCAAGCGCTAAGGACAAGGCGCAGAGCAGCAGAAGGGCAGAAGGAGGTCACAGAGGTGACAGTCCTGGAGCCCAAGGCATGCAGGTAGGGTTCTCTGGAACTTTGCCATCATTAGAAGGGGGACACAGAAAGGAGGCCGCCGAGTTACTATATTGGGACAAGCATATTCTTCGAATATGCTTGCCACGTCAGCCCTAGAGGAGCCAAGGCCTCCCTTTATAAGGAGAGGCATGGATTCCTGAGAGGGGGATCGGCTCATTCTACACCGTTAGGCTTGTAAAGTTCATCTTCTCTTCCTGCATACAGCTCAAGGAGCACTTGTAGCCCAAGAGAGGAGAAATAAAGATCTATATGTTAGTCATTTGTGTGTAGAATTAACTACATCTTCCGTCCCCAGATCCCTCTAGCATCCATTGTCCCCAAACCTTAGCCTACCCATGGCATCTGCCGTGCCACCACCACGACAGTTGGCGCCCACCGTGGGGCCAGCAGCGGTGCTAGCTAGAGTCAAGACCCGGACGGGAAACTTCATCCACACTGGAGAGCGCGTTGTCTCTGGCTTAGTTCAGAGATTTGATCTCTGTGACTATGCCAGCGATAACGCAGGTAGCTTCAGGGGAAAAGCTCCTCTGTGCAACATCGTCTTCCTCAACCTAGGCATGCACCAGATCTATGTCGGCATCGATACCTCTTGCGTATACCCTCACCGAGTCATTGTTGCAGGAGAGCCCCCCCTCAGCGCTGCGAATGGTCCGCGTGGAGTACGCCCCGCCAGCAACATCGAGGTAATGGTCACAGCAGGAGTGCAGGTAGCAGCAGGAGGTGCCGGATCAAGAAAGGACCCGACGACAGGAGGACAGGTGACCACAAAGCAGGCAGCTCCACAGCCCACCGAGGTAGATCCTTCGGCAGTAAAGCCAGCCGAGGCGCAGGAGACGACCCCGAAGGCACCAAGGGTAAGATGGCCACCTCTGGAAAGACCAGAAAATATTCTCCAGGCAACTATAGATAATCTTACTACGCCTGTAGCGCCGATACTTGATCCGGATAATGCTCAGGCAGAGTTAGAAGAGACTAGGCAAAAAGTGCTTGTAGAGGCAAAAAAGGTGTCGGCATTGCGGGAGTACCTAAACAGGACCCTGTGAGAATATGCTAAGGCAAATAAACTAGATGTCGCCCCCGAGCGGGTTCATGAATTAAGATTGAGAGGGAAAAACCTCATGGATGATATCAATAAAGAGCATGAGACTCATAAGGCAGATTCAGTCGACCTGGGTTTGCCGAGGTACAGCACCCCGGCAAAAAACCTAAGGGCGACAAATGACGCTGCATTAGAGTTAGAAGGACTGACCGGCGAAGCCCGGCAGAAACAACAAGAAAGAGTGAATGAGCTAGTGTGCATTGCGAACCAGCAGAATGAAGAAATGCTTAGGGCAGACCCGGCAAGACCTGGTGCCTCGCGTATGGTTCATTTGGCTGGTGCAGCAGCATCTTCACCCTGAAACAATGCGCGAAAAGATAGAGCAGCAACTTCAGGAAAAAGAAACAAGCAAATTGTACTGTATGATCCGGCGGTAGCTGAAAAGATCAATGAGAACAGAGGCAATGGTAGCCGAGGTAACAGTGGCAAAAGAAACCCCGGCCGTGCCAACAAAGGCAACGGAAGCCGAGGTAATGGAGACCTCGGAAGAGGAAATCATGAGAACAATATCCCGGCAGAAGGAAGGAGGGATCCACCGCCCAATCCTCAGCCGAGGTATGAACCTCGGCAGGAAAGAGAAGTGAGACCAGCTCGCCATAATCAGGCAAATGAGAGGTACAATGATGGTTATTCAGATATGGAGTATGCAGGGCATGATGGAAATGACCATTATGGAATGCAGGAGAGAGTAGTGTACAAAAACCAGCCGTCAAATGATGCAAGACTAAAACTAGACAGGTTATACCGGTCCGACTTGTTAGAGGAGCAAGGTCCACCGGGTCCGGCATGTTTCGGACCCCGGATCATGGGCGAGCCGCCCGTGCCGAATTTTCAGCTGGCGAGGGGCACGAAAACATACAATAGGAGCACCAAACCACAAGATTGGTTAATTGACTATGCCACTGCGGTAAAAATAGCTAGCGGAAACCTGCGATGGGCAGTAAGATATGTCCCGCAAATGCTGGAAGGACCGGCCAGAGTATGGCTGAATAATATTCCAGCGGGCAGTATCAATTGCTGGCTAGATTTTGAAGAGATGTTTGTCAGCAACTTTACCAGCACTTACAAGAGACCAAACAGACCACAGCAGCTTGCAATGTGCAAGCAAAGGCCGAATGAGACAGAGAGAGAATTCTTGACTCGGTGGTGTAACCTCAGGAATTCATGCGAGGGAGTTATAGAATCACAAGCGATAGCTTGGTTCGCTCAAGGATGCCGTTATGCTAGTGTCTTGTGGCAGCGACTGCAAAGAGATATGCCAACCACTTTGGCAGAAACCATCAGGATAGCGGACTCGTATGCATTGGGAGATCCGACGCAACCAGAGCTGATGTCGGCGGACCATCGGGAGCATCAAGATCAATATGCGAGAGATGTGGCCGGATCATCGAGGCGCAACGAGTTCAGAGGTAGAAGAAGAGAGGAAAGACCGAATTACAGATATGCCTCTAATCAGGTGGCAGCAGTAGTGCAAGATCAGCCAAGTCACGGAAACAGTCAGCGGCAGAAGAATGGTACTCAGCAATGGACACCAAGGAATGAAGGGAAGAGACAGTGGACACCAGAACAGAAGAAGCAATGGCAGGAGAGGTCGAAGTACACGTTTGAATCCATATTGGATCAACCGTGTAAGTTTCACACTCCAAACCTAGCCAAGCCGGCTAATCATACAACCCGACAATGCGCCTGGATGAAAAATGCAATGGGGAACCCGGCGGGTATGCAAGCATCTTCCCATCAGGCACATCAAAGAAGCAATTGATAGGCGAATGCACAGCAGTTAATGTTACCCCCTCCTCCCCCGAGGTATGATAACTCGGACCGGAGAGATGCAGTGCATCAAGTGATAAATTAGGGCCAGGATGGAAGGACTAACCCCGGAAATAATGGATGCAATGATTACAGGGAGCATCATCAATCATATTGCATGTTCACAACAGAACAGCAAGACATGCAAAGTGTACAACGTCGGCATATGGAAGTGAATGCAGTTATGCCGGCGGTACCAAGATATGTGCCTTGGTTAGATCAAGAAGTAACTTGGAGTATAAAGGATCATCCCAAAATAATGACGAATCCGGGGTCATATGCACTCGTACTATATCCGACATTTGTCGGGCCCAACATTATTGTGAAATTCTCAAAAGTACTCATTGACAATGGGAGCAGTATCAATATCATGTACAAAGATACAATGCATAAGCTCGGAATATCGCAGAATATGCTACAGTCCACGAGAACCACGTTCCATGGAATAGTGCCAGGACTTTCATGCGAACCCATTGGAAAGGTCCGAGTAGATGTGTTATTCGGCACAAGGGATAACTGCAGAGCGGAAAATTTGGAGTTTAAGGTGGTGGATCTAGAAAGTTTCTATCATGCTTTACTCGGGCGGCCAGCATTGGCAAAATTCATGAGTAGCTGCCACATCACTTACTTGAAAATGAAGCTACCCGGACCACAAGGGGTGATAACTGTAGTAGGAGATTACAGGAAGTCAATGGAATGTGCTTTGGCCGGGTCAAACCTGGCCGAGTCATTGGTAATCGCAAGAGAAAAAAGAAGGATTCAGGAGGTAGCGGCCCTCGCTCAATCGGCACAACTGAATATGCCGGCATTAGCCAACCCACATGGAAGTGTCTTGTTCCAGCCGACTAAAGAAACAAAAAAGGTCTAGATAGATGAGCAGTTCCCAGAGCACACCGTCACTATTGGTGCCGGCCTAGATGCCAAATAGGAAGGCGAGCTCACCAACTTCCTCCTTGAGAATCGGGATATCTTTGCATGGTCAACTCAAGACCTGCAAGGTGTGATGAGGGAGTTGGCTGAGCACTCTCTGAATGTAAGGCCATGATCAAGGCCGGTGAAGCAACCTCTCCTCCGCTTCGCCGAAGACAGGAGAAAAATCCCTGGAATGAGATAGCTCGTATCCTTGTGGCCGGGTTCATCATGGAAGTGCTTTATCCGGATTGGATATAAAACCCGGTGTTAGTAGAAAAGAAAAAGGATGATCCAAATGTAGCCATCGTATGGCGAATGTGTATTGATTACACGAACCTGAACAAGGCGTGTCCCAAAGATCCTTTTCCTTTACCTAGGATAGACCAAGTCATTGATTTGACCGCTGGTTGTGAGCTGTTATCGTTTATAGATGCGTATTCTGGTTTCCACCAGATACCGTTAAATCCGGCTGATCAAATAAAGACTGCGTTTATTACCCCGTACGGGGCTTATTGCTATCGCACCATGCCATTCGGCCTGCGTAACGCAGAGGCAACGTACCAGAGATGTATGCAAAAATGTTTACATGACCAGATAGGGAAAAATGTGCAAGTATATGTAGACGATGTGGTTATCAAAACTAAAGAGAGCAAAACACTACTGGATGATATTCGGCAGACATTCGCGAACCTGAGAAGGTTCCGAATGAAGCTTAACCCGGAAAAATGCACCTTTGGTGTACTAGCTGGGAAACTACTCGGTTTTCTCGTATCTAGACGAGGTATAGATGCCAATCCAACTAAAATAAGAGCGGTAGAAAGGATGGAACTGACGAGATGTCTAAATGACGTACGGAAGTTCACGGGTTGCCTGGCTTCGCTTAGACGATTCGTATGTTGGCTGGGAGAGAAGGCATTACCACTATATCAACTGATGAAAAAATCTGATAAATTCATTTGGACACCGCAGGCAGATAATGCATTTCATGAACTGAAAAAGATGTTGGTCACAACACCAATCCTGGCTTCTGCATTGTCAAAAGAGCCTATGTTACTTTACATAGCCACCACAAACAGGGTGGTAAGTGCAGTGATCGTTGTGGAACGGAATGAAAATGATAAGTCAATACAAAGGCCGGTATACTACCTAAGCGAGGTACTATCAGCCTCAAAATAAAACTACCCACACTACCAGAAGATGGCCTATGGAGTATACATGTCGGCGAAGAAACTTAAACATTACTTCGAAGAACACCCGATCAAAGTGGTCTGTGAAGCGCCCATAGCCGACATATTGAGGAACAAAGATGCAAGCGGCCGAATAGCAAAATGGGCAATTGAATTGTCACCTTATGCTCCGCAATTCGATAGGCGAGATGCAATCAAATCTCAGGCGGTGGCCGACTTCTTTGTGGATTGGGCCGAGGTACAATATGAGCCACCATTACCAGATCCGAATTATTGGACAATGCACTTTGACGGCTCCAAGCTGAGGAATGGCTTGGGAGCAGGGATAGTGTTAACCTCGCCAAAAAGAGATCAGCTAAAATATATGCTGCAAATACATTTTGCCGCCTCAAACAATGTATCCGAGTATGAAGCACTCGTCCATGGGTTAAAGGTGGCAAAAGAGATTGGCATACGTCGAATTCTATGTTACGGGGATTCGGATCTAGTAGTACAACAAGTATCAGGCACTTGGGACGCGCTAGATGCGAATATGGCCCTATATAGATTCCATGTGCAGAAAATCAGCGGATATTTTGATGGATGTGAGTTTCATCATATACCTCGGGCAGAAAATGACGCTGCAGACACGCTGTCAAAACTCGGATCAACTAGGCAATCAATTCCCCCGGGTATCGCCCTAGAGCACCTGAGAAAACCATCAATAGCACCATCACCAGAGTCCGAGTCCATTTATATCTCGGCAGAACCAAGAGAAGATAGTATGCCAATGGAAATCGACAAAGAATGTAACCCGGAATTTCCAAAAATAAACAGGCCATCGCACGAATGAGTATGGAAAAATCCGAGGCCGTTATGTCGACAGGAAACATGGAAATAGATAGTGAAGTTATCCTAGTGAAGTTATCCTTAAGGATGCAATTTTGCCGAGTAATGAGGTACTGGCTAGACAGACAGTGAGAAGAGCAAAAGCTTATACAATCATAAACAATGAGCTATATAAAAGAAGCGTCACAAGCGTGCTGCAAAGATGTGTTGATTCGGCGGAAGGCCAGGAGATCCTCCTAGATATACATCAGGGAGAATGCGAGCATCATGCCTCGTCCAGAGCTTTAGTGGCCAAAGCATTCAGGCACGGATTTTATTGGCCAAAGGCGTTGAAAGAGGCCAAAGAATTGGTAGAAAAATGTAATGGTTGCCAGAGATATGCCAGCAAGATACATATGCCATCGTCCGAGTTAAAGACAATACCAATTACTTGGCCATTTTCTGTATGGTGCTTGGATATGGTGGGACCATTCAGGCCGGCACGGGGCGTGATGACCCACATTTTAGTCATGGTCGACAAGTTCACAAAGTGGATTGAAGTAAAACCGATAAAAAAATGTGATGGACCAACAGCAGTAAAATTCCTCAAAGATATTATCTTGAGATATGGTTATCCACATAGTGTTATTACAGACAATGGCACAAACTTTGCCGAAGGGGCTTTTGCTAGATTCTGCCAAGAAAAACACATAAGACTAGATGTCGCCTCGGTGGATCACCCAACATCAAATGGGCAAGTAGAAAGATCTAATGGACTAGTATTGTATGGAATAAAACCCCGACTCGTCGAACCTCTGTAAAGGTCGGCAGGATGCTGGATCGAGGAACTACCAGCAGTACCATGGAGCCTCAGAACTACCCCAAACAGGTCAACAGGGTACACCCCATTTTTTCTGGTATATGGAGCAGAAGACGTGTTTCTAGACGACATAATACATGATTCGCCAAGAGTAACCCAATATACAACTGTTGAGGTAAATAAGGTAGCTCGACAAGATGATGTCGATTTACTAGAAGAGGCCAGGGAATTGGCACTATCAAGGTCAGCTATTTATCAGCAAGATCTACGACGATATCACAACAAGAAAGTCAATCCAAGAGTGTTTAAAGAAGGAGATTTGGTTCTTAGGCTAGTGCAACGCACAGCCGGCATGCACAAACTCTCACCCCCATGGGAGGGGCCATTCATCGTGAGTAAAGCATTGCACAATGATGCGTATTACCTGATCGATGCTCAGTCACCAGAAAATAACAAGGCAAACAAAGCCGGCGAAGAATCGAAAAGACCATGGAACATAGCTTTACTTCGTCCATTTTACTCATAGGAGCCATCTATGGTACGTCGTAATATGACGCTTCAAGTCGAAATATCAACTGTGTATTAAACCTTGGCACCCTGAGCAGTGACTCGGGGACTGTCCTATGTTATTTCTCATTTTGATTTGTGTATTAAACCTCGGCACCTTGAGCGGTGACTCGGGGACTGCCCTATGGTATTTCTTACTTTTGAGTTATGTATTAAACCTCGGCACCTTGAGCGGTGACTCGGGGACTGCCCTATGGTATTTCTTACTTTTGAGTTATGTATTGAACCTCGGCACCTTGAGCGGTGACTCGGGGACTATTCTATGTTATTTCTTATTGTGAGTTGTGTATTACACCTCGGCACCTTGAGCAGTGACTCAGGGACTGCCCTATGATATTTACTATTTTTGAGTTAGATATTAAACCTCGGCACCCTGAGCAATAACTCAGGGACTGCCCTGCGATTGTTGCCTATTCACAAAGCGCTTCAGCGTTTCGAACAACAACTCGGGGAATATCCTGTAGTAATAACCTATGCAAAATATTTTGGCAACCCAAGTAATAACTCAGGGACTAATTGACATAACCCACTGTTTTCAAAAAGACAGACAAGATATATGCCAAATTAAGGCCAACCACGTGGAGAAATACAATCCGAATTTACGGAATAAAAGGTCGCCAAAACAAAGATATAAGGCAGTGAGACCCGCTTAAGAAAAGCCATAATGATTATCATCACTCATGTCTCAGCAGCAAAAGGCAGAAAGGTTCGTACCACACAGAAAGTCGCATAATTGTTTCACACACATTATACGCCCGACATACCGGGGACTGGAAATAATTTAAGAAGTTTCTTGAACCTAAGGGGCAGCAGCATGACCCGGGGCGTCAGGAATGGCTGTCTCAGATGACGGCGGCACGACCTCGGTCTCCGGTGCAGGGGCATTTCCAGAAGGTGGGCGTGCCAAGGTAGACGGTGCCTCAGCCAAGGTTACTTCGCCTTCAATAGGGGCGCTAGTAGCCTCAGGGGGCGTCCGGGGCTGCTGGGAGGCATTGGTCTGAGCTTGAGAATGCCCAGTCTCTTTAGAAGATGATCGCGCGTCGCCGTCCCCATCCGATCTTGTGCTGGAATCACCAGAGCTGTCCGAGTCGCCCTCACCCTCCTCCTGGTCGGCCGAATTATCATCGGGGGCATCTTTGATTTCGATGTCATCCGCCGGGTTGGGAAGGAAACTCGGCCCTTCAATCCAGTTATGCACATCAGCATATTCAACAAGCTGGAAGGCACGAGCTTGGCGGCGAGCGACGAATTCGGGATCCTCAACCCAACGAGAGCCAGTGCGCAAGTTTATCAAGGTATCGAGCGAAATGTCCTCGTACCAAGACATAACGGCTGTGAGCGCCATATCAGCACCAACTCTTCCAACAGATTCCCTCCAAAGATTTAACTGAGTCTGGGATGCCATTAACCTTTCCACAAGTATCTTGACCTCGTCAATATCAGGAGTTCCAGAAGTATTCGGCCAGAGAACATGATAGGCCCGAATGGCTGCTTGCACCAAATCCCTACCCATAATCTTCATTGGCCCAATAGCAGCGCCAACAGCAACCAAGAAGTCTTCCATTGAATATTCTGGACTCGCATCTGCGAGGACACCTCGGCGCTAGCGAGCATTAACCACCGCTCTAGAGCTCACAGGCCTAGCTTCCGAAAAATGATCTACTCAAAGTAAAAATATATCAGTTAAAAATAAGAAAGAGGAGAATATAACTCGGCCACGATCAAAAACTTATGATGAATATAGCTCAGCATTTTCTGAAGATCTTGAGCCCAATCAACCTTGGTCTTCTCAAAGCGAGTGATTTCCTCGCTCATCGTCCGAGTCTTAAGTTCGGCAGCCTCGAGGAGTTCTTTATCCTTCTGCATTTGCAGACTTAGCCGGTTCTTTTCCTCGGAGAACTCCTGCTCAACTTTCTCTAACTCAGATTTCTGAGAAAGCTTGAGGGATTCTACCTCGGTGCGCAACCGGGTTATCTCGTCATCTTTCTCTTTCAATTGTGCCGAATGAGTGGCGGCTTGCTCAAAAAAATGCAGCATCATATCAGGCATGGGTATGCATTCTTGATGCAACGCTGCAAGAGTTTGTAACTCAGCTATACCAAAGCCGGAAGGTTATAAGAAACTCAGGATAAGCTTGGAACAAAAATTGATAGAGGAAAAGAATAACTAACCTTCCAGAGCTTTAACTTTCTTCTCAAGACGAATATTAAGATTATTGATATTACCTGATTACAAGCAAAATGAGTTAGCACCTCAAATCGAAAATATTAACAGCTTAAGGGACAACGCGGAGATTTGTTACCAGCTTTCTTCACCACGGGAAGAACTTTTTCATACTTTTCTTGCAACTTCTTGTGCGCAAAAAACAGCCTTTGGAATTTGGCTGTCCGACGATCATGGGCAACCTAAGCGATAAAGAAAATTACACAATCAGATACCTGAGGTTAACGTAGATCCAAATCAAGCAAAGCTTAACTCGGATCTAAGCGGCTGGATATTCAAAGCTAAGGCAGATCCGAATCAAGCAAAGCTTAACTCAGATCTAGGCGGCTGGATATTTAAAGCTAAGGCAGATCCAAATCAAGCAAAGCTTAACTCGGACCTAGGCGGCTGGATATTTAAAGCTAAGGTAGATCCGAATCAAGCAAAGCTTAACTCGGATCTAGGCGGCTGGATATTTACAGCTAAGGCAGATCCAAATCAAGCAAAGCTTAACTCAGATCTAGGCGACTGGATATTCAAAGCTAAGACAATGAGTCAAAATCATACAGGAAACTTACTGGCAAAATAATGCACTTAAAGCTTAAACAAAGCTTCCAAACGAGCAACAAGTTACTCGGTTGCAAGCTTTGGGGACTAGAGTATATATATTATCATTCGAATAACTAACCAGATGTCAACAAAATCACTTACCTTGTTCATCTTATCGCTGTCGAGAACGATCTTGGCAGCCATGTGCAAGAGACTACTGATGTCAGAGAGTTGAAATGGCTGATTGCTCGTATTGCCCTCAAGCTGATCAGCAGCATTCCAATTGTTGGCATACTCAACCAAGGAGCCGAGGTTGTTCCCACTCTCAGTACGAGTCAGGACTTTACCTCGGGCACGTTGTGTAACCACCGCCGCCGCGGGACTCTTGTGAAGAGTAAGATGAGTATCAGCGGCCGGGGTGACAACTGTCTTAGCAGAGGAAACCCCCTTGCGGAGCGCATCAGCAATGGTGGGTTGAGAAGAGCTGGCAAGTTCTTTCTGAGATGAGGAAGGTCTGGTAACAACAACCTTCTTAGCCTTAGAAGAGATGTCGGCAGGGGCCGCAACCTCGGCACTTGGAGTGGCATTTTTTGGGGCCGGAGGAATTATGGTTTCCGAGGGCGCCGAGATGGTGATATCCTCGCCTGGAGTGGGAGTTGCGGTTGAAATTGTGGGGGTCAAAGGAATCTCGGGGGAAACTCCGGGGTTCACGAAGGAGGCAGCAGGTTCAGTAGAAAGATCTACTGGCCGAGCTATGTCGGCATCAGCAGTGGAAACCACGGGCGCATCTTGCCGAGGTGATGTCTGATTCGGAGTAGGAGGAGAGTCTGCGCGAGCAGGACTAGGAACTCTGGTATCTTCAGGAGGCGGAGGAGAAGGCGGCCGAGTTGTATGACTCGTCATACTCGGACCACTGGGCTTAACAGAAAGAGGAGCTCTGCAAAAGCGTAGAAAGTCAGATCAAAAGACAGAAAAAGAGAAACAAGAAATACAAATGAAAAGGAACTCACCCAGTAACTCCGGGCACAGTTTTACGCTTCGGAAGGTGCTGGGCTGACTTCTTTATTCGCTTCTTGGGAGCGGATTCCGAGACACCTGTGGGAGCGGTACGCTTCCTCGAGGTAGCAGGAGGTTGGGAGGTGAGAGGCTCGGCGTCGTGCACCTGACCGGCTGGATTAGCTGAGGACGTAGAAGCCGGAAATGCGTAAGAGATAGGCATTGCGGCAACTACCTCAAGAACTTGGACGTCGTCTGAATCACCTTCCTCCCCGTGAGCCGAAGTCTTGCCACGGACGCGAACCGGAGCAACGTCCGACTTAGGGACGAACTCCTCCGGGTTAGGCTCCCCGCTATTCGGCGTGTTCCGATCCGCGGTCCACAGGAGGGCCAGAACCTCGGCATCCTCGATCTGTTGTTCCGCAAATCTCTGCGAAGAAAAAAAAGACAGAGGAATCAGCAAAAGGAATCGCAAACGCGATTAGGAAACAAAAACACAAATGCTTTTTAGGGTAATAACAGTAGGAAAGGTTCCTACTGCCTCATTTTCATTAATAAAAGATCAGAGTCTGTAAAGTTACATATTTACATAGAGACAGAGGGGGAGGAAAGGTCTCCAAAATACAGGTTAGAAGGATCTAGGGTCTCAAAAGATTTACAAACTATGAATAATGCTCTTGATAAGTGGGTGTAAATCTTCTTTTGTACTATGAATCAGCAGTGACAGATCAGCAGCCAATCTTGACTTCCAAGCCTGAACTGAGGGTTGTATGTTATTAAACCAGAGGTTGTTTCTCTCTTTCCAGATGTTCCAAGAGCCAAGCAAGGTAATTTCCATAAATAGCTTTTTATTCCAGCTCTTTTTTCCTTGCTCAATGATCTAAAGTCTAGAGTTAGCCATTGTCACATCCCAAGATTTTCCAAATCTTGTAATATGAAAATAAATGAATAAAATAAACTTTGTTTGATTTTCAGGGCCAGAAGAAACTTTTGAATCCAATTGGGAATCTTCAAACCTATTTTGAACAATTAAATCCTAAAGGGATTTATAAAGATAAACATTTAATAAAGGCAAATAAAATGTTTTGGAATTACTATTTTGGATCTTTAAAATAAAAAGATTTGGTTTTCAAAAGCAAAGATAGATTTATAAATAAAGATTATATTTTAAAGAGCCAAATTAATTTTGGCCAAGCTTTTAAAATAAAATATTTTGTTTTGATAAAATGAGTAAAGGCTTTTCCCATTTTAAATGAACACTAAAACTTATTTTTTTTCCAAGTATTCTTTATTTTCAAATAAAACCTACTGATTAGGTTTTGAAAATATTTGGTTTTCAAATGGAAATTTTATTAATTAATCAAATCCTATTTTATTAAATAAACTAAAGATCCATTTTCTTTAAATAATAAATGGATCCTAAAATAAATAAAAATATTAAATTATTTTGGATTTGGATTATGTTGATAAACAGAACCAAATTCAAAGTACAAAGTTGAGTGTTTGTTTGAATGGTTTGATTGATTGAATAATTGTTTGAAAATTCAAAACAGAAAAGTAGAAATAGAAATGGAAAAAGAAAACAGACAGAAAAAAATAGAACTGGCCGACCCAGCCCAACTAGCCCAACAGGCCCAGGAACCAGCCCAGCTTCTTTTCCCCCGAAGAAAACGTTTGGCACCAATTAGTTAACCCACACCCTCAATGACCAGTGGACCCACCTCTCCTTTCTTTTTCCCACTGACCAGTAGGCCCACTCTCCCCTGTTCATCCTCCTCACCCGCCACTGACCGAGCCCACCCTCACGGCCACAGGCATGAATAACTCCGTGTAATTAGCCTTAAACACGCTGCTGAATTAGCCCGACCACGCAGGATAAATCGCCTCGCCTTCTCTCCGCTTCCCCTGCTCCTCCCCAAGCTCGCCTGTGCTGCTCCAATTTCTCCCCGAACCGCCTCTGTCCGACGATGCTCCGACGCTGATTCCGGCAGCCCCTCGCCGCCCCTCTCCTCCCCGACCAAGCTCACACCTTCCCCACTTCCAGGAGCATCTCCCGGCACTTTCCATTTACTCATGGCGCCTAGAACGCCGCTCCGAAACCACCGAGCGCCGCCGTCTCTGCTTCTCCGTCGAGTTCCTTCCGTAAGACCAGACCTCCCTCTCCTATTTTTCACACGCATACTCGCCATGAACCCACGCATCTAAGCCACCTCTATTTTCCTCCGGCGTAATCGTAGCCTCGCCACCATCTTCAACAGAGAGCACCCGACGGCAGCAAGGACTCCGACGAGCAATTGTCTGCAACCCTGTGCGCCCCTTGCCACGTCGATCACACGACGAGCACCACCGTGACCTCCTGAACCTAGTGAGCCTACTCCCTTCCTCTCTCGCTTCAGACGCTAACGCCGCTGTCCGACCGTCGCCGCCGTGCACCACTGTTGAGCGCCGCTAGTTCTTGGCCAGGCAATAGGAGCCGTTCGATCTAGATCGGGCGAGCACGATTGATTCACTTAAACGCGAAGGGGTATGCTTTCTGGACCGCACGATTCATTTAGATCTAACGTTCCACGTAGCTCGATCCTGGCGAACCGGTACTGGCCAATCCCGACGCGACGCGTGGCCAGTGTTTGATTGAAACAGATTTGAAAAACAGATTTAAGTGCCATTTTGAAAATCCTATAACTCTGGATCCACACGTCCAAAAATTACAAATTTTATGTCATTGGATTCAGGAGAACAAGCCCTAGCTAACCATGCCCTTAGTTTAGCAAATAGTAACTGTTAGTTTGTTTGTTTTTGCAGATTCCTTTGTGTGCTTATTTAGATTAGAAAAAATTGTTTAAAAATGTTTTTAGGGTTAAAACCTTTGCAAAATGGTTTGTTGTGACCTTACTGACCCTAGGAACCAACCCATGGTTTGTAAAATGAATTTGGAAAAGTTTAGAATGGATTAATTAGTTTAGTCCATTTCTAGATAAATAAAACTATTGTTTTGTTTATGAAAATGATTTTGAGTAAAAACTTTGGAGAAAATGTTTTGAACCAAACCTACTGACCAAAAACACCAAGTTTTGCAATAGCAACTCATTTGGTGAAACAAAATAATGATTCTTTGATTTAAAACCATTTCTAGTCAAATAGAAATGTGGTTTATTTATTAAAAATGGTTTTGAAAGAAAACCCTTGGAAAATGTTTTGTTTTAAACTCACTGACCCTAAACACCAAGTTTTGTGATTGAAAACATATTTGGTGAACCCTATAGGTTAATGCCTTAGTAAAAATATTTCTACACCACATAGAATGACACTTTGTTTTGAAAATGGTTTATAAAATGAAACCTTTTGCAAATGACTTTGCCACTTTACAAAATGACCATTAGATGTACCCAAATGTCTATGACCCACTAGGAACCACTTTTCAAACAAAACAAAGCTTGGCATGCTTGCATGCATTACTTTGACTTTGTTATTTTATGTGTGTTGTTTTGCTTGTTTGGTAGATTGAGTTTGTGCCTTGCTTGATTGATTTGTAGTGACTTGAAGAGTGTGATTGTTGCAAGGACAAGGAGTGAACCTATATACTCTACCAAAAAGGCAAGTGATGCTTCATATCTTTTGTCCCATTATTTTCAATATGCATTAGTGTTTTTGCTAAGAAAAACTTGCATGGATTTTGCTAAGTATAGACCTTGCTATAGGAAAACCTAGTAGATGAATCCTTAGTAGGATTTTCCTAAGTTAAGAATTCCATTACTATCAAGCTTAGCCTAGCTCATAGAAAACATGGGTGGAATATATATTCACACTATGGAAAAATATTCTAAGTCTGAGGACTTTTGTTTGTTTAATAAAACAACTAAGTTAATGAATCACCTGGGTGGAATGGGACTTGCTTGGTGGTTTTTGGTTGAGTGGTTCACAAGGCCATGGACTTGGCTTGTGTATCTCACTTGTGGATGGCCACCCAGGAACAAAGAGATTTGAGATGTCAAATGTTGAGAAGCTTCAAGTGCAGACACTTGGCAATATGGGTTCTGCCATGATCATATAGGTTGCAAGAACTTAGCCATATGGACAGTGGGTGGTAGTGTTTGATAGGTTGGAGCGCGTCCATGTTGGTCTAAGGGAAGGCTTCTCAAAGATCTTGTCTTGGGAAACCAAGTCTTGTGGGGAAAGTGCACCACCTCTGCAGAGTGTAAAATCTAAGTACTTAGCCATGTCCCTAGTAAAGGACAATTTGAGCATCAAGACATGGAAGCTATCAAGAATATCATCATTCAAATTTCTAAGTTAAAACTTGTGGTTTGAACAAGGGTTGTTTGAAATCTTCAATCTTTGATGGAGAGATGGCTTGGTACAAGGATCTTGAAATCTTTGATTGAGGAAAAATGTTTTTGCCAAGAAAAACTTAGTATTTTCAAAATGATAAGGAAAATCTATTTTGAGCAATGCAAGCCTCAACTCCACTTAGCCAAATGCATATAGATGATAGACTCCACCATACTACCATAGTATCACTTGCCAATACAATTCAAATGTATTGACCCTTGTGGCTGTAACTTGTAATGTTGCAGGTTTGATTGATTTTAGTGAAGATTGATTGATTAGGATTACAAAGTCTACAACCAACATCTGCCTGTGGCACTTTGAAGATGAAGGACCCCATGATTATAGTTATTCCGCTGCAATGTAATGTAATAGCCAAATGAGCTATGTATTGATGTAATAAAATTATGTTATTCCTGGTTATAAAGTTATATTATGACCTTTGTCTCTTGATACTACATCTAAACTGTGGATGCTAGCTATTGATCCAGGGACTAGCATTGTAAACACAGGGGATTCTACCCTACCTTATATTTTAATAAGGTTGGTATCCTTACATGGTATCAGAGCATTGTGTTGCCTGTAGGATTTGTAACCCTAGGATTGGACAAAAACCCTTAGAAAAATAGGAGTTGTTTTTGTTCCAAAACTTATTTACAAACAATCTTGTAAACTCTTTCCTCAACCATTTTGGTTTCAACTCTACTTCTCTTCTATTTTTCAACTTGATGGAAAAACCTACCCATGGCCCAAGACTACACCATGTGCAAAGGACTTCTTCAACACTTTCAACTCTAATGACTTCAACATCTTCAGCATATTCACCAAGGACTTCCAACTTGGATATCACTAAAGACTACAAGTGAGACAAGAAATCTTGCTCGAGATTTGAAGACTAAGGAAACACAACTTAGAAGGAGCCATCATCACCTTTGAAGTTTTGTGACCAAGACATGAGAAAATTTTCTCCAAGGATACAAAGATCTCATTCAAGAAGAATCAACCAAGAAGGATGGAAAGATCACAAATGAACCATATAGATGGACCACCATATTTTGTTTAAGTCAAACACACCAACTTATATGGTGTAGCAAAAATATTTTGTTGCCTAAGTATGTGCTTGAACTTTGTTTGAGTGAAATGTTTGGTTTGTGACTGCTTGCACTTTGCTTGTGTGAATTGTGATGTGTGTGATTGGAATTGATTCCTTAGAAAATATCTTGCCTATTCTAATCCCAATCCAACCCAAACAGATGACTACTCCAAGAGACTCCAATATCAAGGTTGATGACAACAACAACAACAACCAAGAGGACAACATGAGA
This sequence comes from Avena insularis, assembly GCA_023614405.1. NCBI lineage: Eukaryota > Viridiplantae > Streptophyta > Magnoliopsida > Poales > Poaceae > Avena > Avena insularis. The sequence continues at coordinate 418,150,849 of CM042685.1, read as the reverse complement.
GAACTCATAGCAACCCAACACCAGTTAAACCAACTGACAGCTCAGTTCATAGCCAACAATAGTGATAAAGATCCCACACTGCAAAGGTTTTTGGAAGAACAATCCCAACTGATGCTTAAGGTGGCTAATCAAATGATCAGCATGGAAGAAAGCTATCCCAAAAGAGTCTTTGACAACAAGGATGACAGGAATGTTATTCTAGATGGAGCCCCAGCTTGCATTATTTGTGGAGACAAGGATCATACTTCCAAGGAGCATGAAGATCAATGCCATAACTGTGTAGAGAAACATCCTATTGGACAATGCCCCACATCTCAAGTTACTTGCTTCCTATGTGAAGGAAACAATCATGTTCCTATCCAATGCCCTATCTACTCCATGGTGGAGCAAAGGAAACAAGAAGGATCCAAGTCTACCAAAGGAAAAGGACCACTTAAACCTCTAAACAAGACAACCCAATTCAAAGGATCAAAGAAACCCAAGAAACCAAGACATGACATGAACCTTGTGCAATGTCGTAAATGTAAGGAAATGGGACACTACCCCAGTGGATACCCAGAGAACCCGAAGAATAAAGAGATCGTCCAAGTAGTGTGCAACAACTGCAAAGAACCAGGCCATTATGTAGCAACTTGTCCACAAGAGCAACATAAAGAACTCCAAGCTATCCACTGTTTCAACTGCAAGAACCCAGGGCATTATGCAAGCAACTGCCCAGAAAAGATGAAGAACAAGTTGAGCAAGCCAATGGAGAAACTCAACTTTGGCCCATGAGTCAAGTGTGGAAACACTATGCAGAAGTTTTCCAAGGAAGGTTCATCAAGATTCCAAGCAAGCCAAGATGTAATTTAGTTTGAAATTTTTTTAAGGGTGGTAGTACCCTAGTTGTTTTGAACCTGCTTGTAACCCTAACCTTCCCAAATCTCGGGGACGAGATTTATTTTAAGGGTGGTAGCCTGTCACATCCCAAGATTTTCCAAATCTTGTAATATGAAAATAAATGAATAAAATAAACTTTGTTTGATTTTCAGGGCCAGAAGAAACTTTTGAATCCAATTGGGAATCTTCAAACCTATTTTGAACAATTAAATCCTAAAGGGATTTATAAATATAAACATTTAATAAAGGCAAATAAAATGTTTTGGAATTACTATTTTGGATCTTTAAAATAAAAAGATTTGGTTTTCAAAAGCAAAGATAGATTTATAAATAAAGATTATATTTTAAAGAGCCAAATTAATTTTGGCCAAGCTTTTAAAATAAAATATTTTATTTTGATAAAATGAGTAAAGGTTTATTTAAATAAAATGATAAGGATGTAATATCCAAATTTTATTTAAGTAAAGGCTTTTCCCATTTTAAATGAACACTAAAACTTATTTTTTTTTCCAGTATTCTTTATTTTCAAATAAAACCTACTGATTTGGTTTTGAAAATATTTGGTTTTCAAATGGAAATTTTATTAACTAATCAAATCCTATTTTATTAAATAAACTAAAGATCCATTTTCTTTAAATAATAAATGGATCCTAAAATAAATAAAAATATTAAATTATTTTGGATTTGGATTATGTTGATAAACAGAACCAAATTCAAAGTACAAAGTTGAGTGTTTGTTTGAATGTTGTTTGAATGGTTTGATTGATTGAATAATTGTTTGAAAATTCAAAACAGAAAAATAGAAATAGAAATGGAAAAAGAAACAGACAGAAAAAAATAGAACTGGCCGACCCAGCCCAACTAGCCCAACAGGCCCAGGAACCAGCCCAACTTCTTTTCCCCCGAAGAAAACGTTTGGCACCAATTAGTTAACCCACACCCTCAATGACCTGTGGACCCACCTCTCCTTTCTTTTTCCCACTGACCAGTAGGCCCACTCTCCCCTGTTCATCCTCCTCACCCGCCACTGACCGAGCCCACCCCTCGCCGGCCGTTGCAGACAGAATAACTCCGGTGTAATTCGCCTTAAACACGCGTTGAATTAGCCCCCTGACCACGCAGGATAAATCGCCTCGCTCTCTCCTCCGTTTCCCCCCTGTCTCCTCCCCCAAGCTCGCCCCCAGGCTGCTCCAATTTCTCCCCGAACCGCCTCTGTCCGACGATGCTCCGACGCCGATTCCGGCAGCCCCTCGCCGCCCCTCTCCTCCCCGACCAAGCTCACACCTTCCCCACTTCCAGGAGCATCTCCCGGCACTTTCCATTTACCATGGGCGCCAGTAACGCCGTCTCCAAAGAACCACCGAAGCGCCGTCTCTGCCGTTCTCCGTCGAGTTCCTCTGGTAAGACCAGACCTCCCCTCTCCCTATTTTTCACACGCACATACTCGCCATGAACCTACGCATCTAAGCCACCTCTATTTTTCCTCTGGCGTGCACTGTAGCCTCGCCACCATCTTCAACAGAGAGCACCCGACGGCAGCAAGGACTCCGACGAGCAATTGTCTGCAACCCTGTGCGCCCCTTGCCACGTCGATCACACGACGAGCACCACCGTGACCTCCTGAACCTAGTGAGCCTACTCCCTTCCTCTCTCGCTTCCTGTATCGCCAACGCCGCCGCTGTCCGACCGTCGCCGCCGTGCACCACTGTTGAGCGCCGCTAGTTCTTGGCCAGGCAATAGGAGCCGTTCGATCTAGATCGGGCGAGCATGATTGATTCACTTAAACGCGAAGGGGTATGCTTTCTGGACCGCACGATTCATTTAGATCTAACGTTCCACGTAGCTCGATCCTGGCGAACCGGTACTGGCCAATCCCGACGCGACGCGTGGCCAGTGTTTGATTGAAACAGATTTGAAAAACAGATTTAAGTGCCATTTTGAAAACCCTATAACTCTGGATCCACACGTCCAAAAATTACAAATTTTATGTCATTGGATTCAGGAGAACAAGCCCTAGCTAACCATGCCCTTAGTTTAGCAAATAGTAACTGTTAGTTTGTTTGTTTTTGCAGATTCCTTTGTGTGCTTATTTAGATTAGAAAAAATTGTTTAAAAATGTTTTTAGGGTTAAAACCTTTGCAAAATGGTTTGTTGTGACCTTACTGACCCTAGGAACCAACCCATGGTTTGGAAAATGAATTTGGAAAAGTTTAGAATGGATTAATTAGTTTAGTCCATTTCTAGATAAATAAAACTATTGTTTTGTTTATGAAAATGATTTTGAGTAAAAACTTTGGAGAAAATGTTTTGAACCAAACCTACTGACCAAAAACACCAAGTTTTGCAATAGCAACTCATTTGGTGAAACAAAATAATGATTCTTTGATTTAAAACCATTTCTAGTCAAATAGAAATGTGGTTTATTTATTAAAAATGGTTTTGAAAGAAAACCCTTGGAAAATGTTTTGTTTTAAACTCACTGACCCTAAACACCAAGTTTTGTGATTGAAAACATATTTGGTGAACCCTATAGGTTAATGCCTTAGTAAAAATATTTCTACACCACATAGAATGACACTTTGTTTTGAAAATGGTTTATAAAATGAAACTTTTTGCAAATGACTTTGCCACTTTACAAAATGACCATTAGATGTACCCAAATGTCTATGACCCACTAGGAACCACTTTTCAAACAAAACAAAGATTGGCATGCTTGCATGCATTACTTTGACTTTGTTATTTTATGTGTGTTGTTTTGCTTGTTTGGTAGATTGAGTTTGTGCCTTGCTTGATTGATTTGTAGTGACTTGAAGAGTGTGATTGTTGCAAGGACAAGGAGTGAACCTATATACTCTACCAAAAAGGCAAGTGATGCTTCATATCTTTTGTCCCATTATTTTCAATATGCATTAGTGTTTTTGCTAAGAAAAACTTGCATGGATTTTGCTAAGTATAGACCTTGCTATAGGAAAACCTAGTAGATGAATCCTTAGTAGGATTTTCCTAAGTTAAGAATTCCATTACTATCAAGCTTAGCCTAGCTAATAGAAAACATGGGTGGAATATATATTCACACTATGGAAAAATATTCTAAGTCTGAGGACTTTTGTTTGTTTAATAAAACAACTAAGTTAATGAATCACCTGGGTGGAATGGGACTTGCTTGGTGGTTTTTGGTTGAGTGGTTCACAAGGCCATGGACTTGGCTTGTGTATCTCACTTGTGGATGGCCACCCAGGAACAAAGAGATTTGAGATGTCAAATGTTGAGAAGCTTCAAGTGCAGACACTTGGCAATATGGGCTCTGCCATGATCATATAGGTTGCAAGAACTTAGCCATATGGACAGTGGGTGGTAGTGTTTGATAGGTTGGAGCGCGTCCATGTTGGTCTAAGGGAAGGCTTCTGAAAGATCTTGTCTTGGGAAACCAAGTCTTGTGGGGAAAGTGCACCACCTCTGCAGAGTGTAAAATCTAAGTACTTAGCCATGTCCCTGGTAAAGGACAATTTGAGCATCAAGACATGGAAGCTATCAAGAATCTCATCATTCAAATTTCTAAGTTAAAACTTGTGGTTTGAACAAGGGTTGTTTGAAATCTTCAATCTTTGATGGAGAGATGGCTTGGTACAAGGATCTTGAAATCTTTGATTGAGGAAAAATGTTTTTGCCAAGAAAAACTTAGTATTTTCAAAATGATAAGGAAAATCTATTTTGAGCAATGCAAGCCTCAACTCCACTTAGCCAAATGCATATAGATGATAGACTCCACCATACTACCATAGTATCACTTGCCAATACAATTCAAATGTATTGACCCTTGTGGCTATAACTTGTAATGTTGCAGGTTTGATTGATTTTAGTGAAGATTGATTGATTAGGATTACAAAGTCTACAACCAACATCTGCCTGTGGCACTTTGAAGATGAAGGACCCCATGATTATAGTTATTCCGCTGCAATGTAATGTAATAGCCAAATGAGCTATGTATTGATGTAATAAAATTATGTTATTCCTGGTTATAAAGTTATATTATGACCTTTGTCTCTTGATACTACATCTAAACTGTGGATGCTAGCTATTGATCCAGGGACTAGCATTGTAAACACAGGGGATTCTACCCTACCTTATATTTTAATAAGGTTGGTATCCTTACAGCCATAGACCAATAGATGTTAATTGAAGCCCAGCAAGCTTGACTGAAGGGGCAGTGAAAAAGGAAGTGTTCAATTGTTTCTTCAGTATTGTGATTACACATAAAACAGTCATATCCAGTCCCCAGTGCATAATGTCTTCTTCTAAGCATGTTTCTTGTATTCAATCTGTCAGACAGAACCAGCCACCCAAAGAACTTCACTTTTGCAGTGCACTTCGATTTCCACAGCCATTTAAAGGATATGTGTGGGCTTAGATTTCTGAAATTATATTGATAATATTTGCTGGAAGTGTAATCTTTGGACCCCCCAAACATAGCTCCAAGTGTCATGTGAATGCTCTCTTAGTTGTATTTCTCTACAACTATTTTGAATTTCTCTCAATTCAGCTAGTGCTTCAGGTGACAAAGGAAGATAGAAAAGCTGTGTCAAACTATCTGCTGTAAGAAACTCTCGTGCAGAGATATCTTCATTCCTTACATAGGAGTAAATGATCGGGTGACTCTCTTCTAATATAGTTGCAGACCACTGAACCTTCCAAAACAGTGTAGTAGCCCCATTACCAATAGAGCTTTTAGCTATCCCTCTGAATAAATGTGAAAGTCTAGAAACATCTCTCCACCAGAAAGAGCCACAAGGCCTAGAAGCATGAGGAATATTGTTACTATAATATGCATTCCAGACTAGGGAGACCCATGGTGTGTCATCCTTATTATAAAATTTATGTAGGAATTTAAGCAACAGGCCTTCATTCTGAATTCTAAGGTTGAGGATGCCAACACCTCCTTTACTTTTTGGCCTTGAAATCATATCCCAAGCAGCCAAGGAATTGCATTTTTCACCCTCTTCAGTTTTCTTGTTCCATAAACAGTGTCTCTGAATTTTTTCAATGTGCCCCACAATCTTATCTGGCAATTTGATTGCACACATTGTGAAAGTTGCAATTGAAGCCAGTAAGGAATTAATCACAGTTACTCTCCCACTATAAGACATCATCATGAATGAAGCAGACACCTTTCTCTCAACTCTGTCAATCAGTGGCATAAGATCATAAACTGTGGGTTTAGTGGTTCCAAGAGGAAGCCCCAAATAAGTGAAAGGCATTTTGGCAATTGCACATCCCAAAATATCTGCAATTTCCTTAGAGATGTTGTCAGCCAGATTTATTGGTATTAGGTGAGACTTATGAAAATTGATCTGTAAACCAGTAGAAACCGCATAATTCTGAAGAATCCCTTTCATGATCTGAATTTGGTCTTTGTCTGCTTGCATTATAATCAAAGTGTCATCTCCATATTGAACAATTGGAAAATCCTGTCCAAAATCAGGGGAGAAAGGGGCCCTGAGTATGTTTTCTCTGAATGCCTTATTGATTGCAGATTGTAGTAAATCAGCAGCAAGCACAAAAATTAGGGGGACAAAGGATCTCCTTGTCTAACACCTGTTTTGCAGTGAAATTGTCTTCCAGGTACTCCATTGAGCAAGACAGCAGACTTTCCAGTGCCAAAAATAATTTTAGCCATCTATCATCAAAACCCATCTGTTTCATAATTTTCATCATAGCCATATGATCAATGGTATCAAAGGCTTTGGCAAAATCCAACTTAAGTAAAATGATCTCTTTCTTAGAAGCTTCACATTGATAAAGAAATTCAAATGCCCAAGCAAGGCAATCCTGAATGTTTCTGCCTTTTAAAAAACCATATTGATTTTTATGAATAATCTTCAATATTACCTTCTATAGCCTATTAGCCAAGATTTTGGTTATCAGCTTCAGAACACAATTTAGTAGAGTTATTGGTCTGAAATCATTGATAGATTCCGGTGAACGTATCTTTGGAATGAGTGTAATATGACCCATATTTATACTTTCTAGATTCAGATCTCCTTCATAGAATTGAAAGCATAAAAAATAGATGTCTTCCTTGATGATATGCCAACAAATTTTTAGGAAGAGGCCATTAAAACCATCTGGGCCTGGGGCTTTATCACTTGGCATCTCTTTCACCACCTTGTCAATTTCCTTCCTGGTAAATGGTATGGATAAAACTTCAAGGCCCTCAGTTGGAGTAATCAGATGTGGAAGATCAAAAAGCATCTCAAGCTGAGTAGAAGTGCCCAATCTTTCTTTATAGACTTGATAAATAGCTTTTTCTTTGTCAGCATGCCCAGTGGCAAAAGATCCATCTGAAAGTTTGAGGGAGGCAATATTGTTCTTTCTATATCTTTCAGTAGCAAAATTATGAAAGAATTTTGTGTTCTCATCTCCAAACTTTGTCCATCTAACTGTGCATATCTTCTTCCAATAAGCATTTTGGTATTGTAATAGTCTTGCTAGATGAGCTTTTAGAATTCTCCTGAAATTTGCTTCTTGACAGAACAAAGGTCTTCTGTCCTCCAGATTATCAAGTTTAGAGAGAACTCTATTGGTATTTTCAATACAAGTGGACAACTTTGAAATTGATTTGCTCCAAAATTTCAAATCATATCTCAGCTTTTTAAGCTTTGCATTAAGATTTGCAGCACTATTAGATTTATGAGTTGGTTTAGTCCAACATGCTGCTACCACTTCCAGAAATCTAGGATGAGCTACCCAAAAGTTTTCAAATCTAAAAATCCTACTGCCAGGGATCTTAGTCTGAATAGAGACAACACAGGGAGTGTGATCAGAGGTTGGTTTGCCTTGTATTGAAACAACTATGTTGGGAAAACTAGTTGTCCAGTGGATGGAAGTAAAAAACCAATCAAGTTGCTCCAACAGAGGATCTTGTTGCATGTTACTCCAGGTGTATTTTCTTCCTTTAATTGGCAAAAGGAGATGTTGTTCTCTAATGAAGTCATTGAAGATAAGCATGTCATTAACATTCCCCCCAAGTTTATTCCTGTTTGCAGGGGACCTAATAAAATTAAAGTCCCCCATTAAGATCCAGTCTTCATCATCAGGAATATTCACCTCAAACATCCATTCAATAAATTTCTCCCTCAATTCACCATTACAAGGGCCATAGATGTTAATTAAAGTCCAAGACTGTCCAGAATGGGTTGAAGTGAAATGAAGAGAGAGAGCAAAATTTTCACAATGCATGACCATTCCAGAAAAAATTGAACTATTCCATATAATAATGAGGCCACCAGAAGCCCCCACAAAAGGCACAAAGACAAACTCATCAAATCTTGCTGGACAACAAGATTTAATAAACTGCAGATCAAAATCCTCCTTTTTTGTTTCTTGAAGGCAAATAACTGAACATCCACTTACATTAATGGCATTCATTAAGGGCAATTGTTTCTCTCTAGCATTAATCCCTCTGATGTTCCAGCACAAAATAACCCATTGTTTAAGTAGTGACATTATTACAACTCAAAAGTAAAGAAATCAAAGTAGAAATAGACATGCACTAGGCACTGTCAACATTCTCCTTCTCCTGCCATCCTTCTATAAGCTTCAAAGGAGTGAGATCTTCCTGAGGAACACCACAAAGAGAGATTCCAATAGACTGGAGCACTGGGATTGGAGTTGCAAGAAGAGTCCTGTCAGAAATCATGTCAACATGGACATAATTTATCTGGGTCTTATCAGTCTCTTCTGTGACTTCAATAGCCTAAACTTCTAGAATCTTCCTTGGTTTCACTTTAGATTTAGTGTGCTTGGAGTCACAAATGATTTTAGGCTTAAAGCCCCTGTATCTAGTAGACCTTGAGCTTCTTCTGACTTGGTTAGTAGAGATAGGTGTCCCAAAGGAAACCACTTCTGTGTCATCAAGCTCAGGAATCTTTCTTTTGGTGCCAGCTTGAGTAAAAGGTAACATATCATAAGACACCAAATTTTTATCAGAGTTCATTACCTGCCCCTTCCTTGAATGGAGCAATAACTCCCATTCATCAATCAATTCAAACTGTATAAACTTTGGCAGAGAGAGTGATAGGAAGTAGCTTGGCATTATCCAGAGCAAAGTTGGGGAAGAAAAACTCCTTGAATGCAGATTTAGCAAAGTTCCTTATCATCCAAATTTCAGAACTGACATCCAAAAGATTGTCATTAACCAGAGCATAGTTGATGGATAAGGTGGTGTCAACTTGCATCAAATCTGAACCAGAAGAACTTCCATCAGATACATCAGATATACTGTCATGCGAAGCTTGCATAGGACTGTCCTGAACATTGGTGATTGGGGGTGGCACACCATCCTGAAAAGAAACCCCCTGTGCAGCTAGGATCTGCTGAAAGTTGATCAAAGGAGGGTTGGGAACTACTGCATCATCCTTTACCATTGGTGCAACAATATTTTCATCTTGTGCAACATTATTATCACAATCACTTGAGCAGGGACAAATTGTCCATGTTGATGAAAAAGAGCAGCATTGTTCATACCTCCAGCATTCCCACCTTGAGCATGTCCACCTCCAGGCATCTGGTTCTGCTGATTCCAATTGTCAAGCTGCTGTTGGTAGAGCAGTTCAGCAGATAAACCTTCACCATGCATGGGATGGGGATTGCCATCATCAGGTTCAGGATCTTGAGGAGGGGGCAGGATTTCAGGAAAATGAGCATTCCAGTCTGCACATCTGAATAAGATAACAGGAACAATCCAGGAGTGCCTGGCCCCCCCAAGCTGATGAATAACCAAGCTTTTGGGCACAAACTTAGGATGAACAATCCACACCTTGACCAATACAGATTTATCATCCCCTCTAGGGTTATGCCACATAGACAACAGACCAAACTCCTGAATAGCACTATGAACATATTGGCTAGTCTGACAATCAAGGGGAAAAGCTAAAAATTGTATCCAGGTTTCCCTGCCAAAAGTAGTAAGACGCATATTTCTGGCTTCATTGTGTTTCCCAAAGGTGACAGTGGTAATTTCATCAATCTCAAAGGTTGTTCCTACTGTAGCATCCGCAATCAGGGTTTCAGTCATAGTAAAAATCCCAAGCCCTAAAGGATGATCATCAAAGCGACTGACAAACAGCTGAGACTCATTGAGAAGATTCATCACCTGGACCCTATAGTCTTCTCTAAGCTGAATCGGAATAAATCTGTTGGTCTCAGTAATTACCTTTCTGTCATGCTGCAGGGGAGCTTCGGCTGGTACCACCATATGAGACCTCACCAAACGATCAACTGGCCCTGGATCAATAGTCAAGCCATTGGGGAGAAAATCTAAGGGGTTCACAGGAAAGTTGGCCATTGTTGTGGTGGAGAGAGAAACTTCATCAGTCGACGGAGAAGGAGATGAAGCGACAGGAGAGGGAGGGGGTGAAACTCCAGTTGAAAAAACTGGCTTCTTCTTAACTACCTAGATATTTCGACCAGAAATATCGGCCTGATTGTTTAATGCTGATTTCTTTTTTTGCCAAACCCTTTGTATCCTCTTTGGGCAAATCCTGGCCCAGTGGCCCAATAAATGACAATTTCGACATCGCCAGCCCAAAACGCATTTACTCGCCAGGTGACCAGAAATTAAACATTTAACACACCATGGGCTGCGCAGATTAGAGCAATTCGAACATTTATGGCCCAGAGCAATAATACCCCCGCAATTTTTCTGACAAGAATCCATAAGATGATCATGATCTCCACAATTTGAGCAGCGTCCCAGAATTTCAAAAACCATAGCTTTGTTAGGTACAAATATCAAGTCCAAAGCATGCATGATGTCTTGATTAGAGTAGAGGGCTTGTCTCATATCTTCTATCTTTTCTAACGTGACAGAAGGCAGTTGCATGCAAAAATGACATACAAACTTTGAACCAGTAAAAACTTCCTTATGATCATGTTCATGATCCACCAAAATAGGATCCGAGAAACTTCCAAAAAATAGATGCCTAGCCTGATCAGATCCAAACGAAGATATCACGGGAGGTCCTTGTTGATGAAAACCAAATTTAGGTAATTCATGTGATGAATCCGAATGACAATCTTGTGCAACACTTTTCTTGAGGAAGTCCAAATTTGGCTTAAAATGGACAGGATTAGTGGGAGAGCTCCTCACATTAATATCAAAGGGCAAACCAGAACACGAGTGATCATGTGTGAACCCAGAGATCTGAGGATGGGAACCCCGAAATAAACTGAAATGGCACACAAAATCAAGCCAGACTCTATCTCTCAAACTATAGATGAAGTGTCCCACTTTGTTTGAAGCAACAGAGAACCGAAATCTTCGATCACTTAATTGAAAAACATTGAATCTAGCAGCAATTCCACCAATGCAACATTGAAGAGCAAGACCCATAGATTCAACATTCAGAGAAAAAGAGGTCGAGGAGAAGGAAACCACCAAGAAGAACTCATTGGCAGTCGAGGAAGGGAGGAAGTAAACCGTAGATCCAAAGCGTCAACGCACCTGATTAGCCAAAGCCTGGACAGGAGAGAAATCCCAATGGAGTAAGGTTTCCATTGTCGTGGAGAGGGAGAAGAAACCCTAGATCGCCAAGGAATCGCCATTGGTGGGTGGGTGGGTGGGTGAGAGGGTCGCCATCGTCACTTTGGCCAATCCCAATTCATTAAAAAAAACACAAATGCTTTAGCTCACCTCGGGAGGGGGATTCTGGCGGGTGAATGGCTTCAGCCCCCAGGTCTAATCTTCCGGCAGATCCGTCTTGAAGATAGCTCGGACACGCTTATAAACAAGATAATCCTCGAGCTCCACCATTGAAACTCGGTTGGGATCAACGGGACCGCTCATGAAACAGAGCTTGTGCGTGCGACGCTGAAAAGGGAAGACTCGGCTGCTGATGAAGGTGGTCATCAGATCCTCGCCACGTAACCCAGCGCAGATCAGCTCCTTGAGCCGAATCTCAAAGGCCTCGGCCAGAGCATGGCTCTTCCTGGGGTTGTAAGTCCAGTTCTTCTTGGAAGAGGACCGATGGAGAAAGCAGGGAGCCGAATCTTGTCTTCCTTCCCAGTATTCTTGACATAGAAAAACGACCTATGCCATTTCTTGCAAGACTCGAGACCAGCAACGCGAGGGAACTCGGATTTCTTCCGAGGTGTTATGGACGCGGCACCACACTGGGTAAGCAATTTCTCGGAAGGTTGAAGGGATTTGTCTGGAACGACATTGGATCGGATCTGGAAGAATTTGGACCATACATGCACAGACGACCAGAGGCCGAAGTATCCTTCCGAGGCCGAGATAAAGGCGGATAGGGAAGCAATGGCGTTAGCAGGAAGGTGATGCGGCTGCAGGCCGAAGTAATCAAGGAATTCCCTAGCAAAATCGCTAAGGGGAAGACCAAACCCACGAGCAAAGTGGGACATAAAGACAACGTATTCGCCGTCATTAAGTACGGGGGAGGATTCGCTGCCGGGTAAGCGACAGCCTACCTCGGCAGGAATCCGGCGAGTCCTAATTAGCCACTCGATCTAGCGACGAGTGACGGAGGAACCCTGCCAGGAGCCCCGCTCTGGACCAGACGCTACATCGTCGTCCTCGACTAGCGTGCCCGCTAACTGAGCTCGATATAGGGTCGCCGGAGGAATCCACAGAAGAGGAACTAACGGCGGAGCAAGGCTTAGAGGTGCAGGGCCCCGTCGTGGCTCTAAGCAAGGACGGCGGCAGAGCGGAAAAGAACCACCGCAAGAAGCCTAGGAAGCAGCAGATGCGTCTAGGGAGAAATCTAGGCAATGGGACCGCAGAAAAACTCACTGGTGAAGGCGCCGGAGCAAATGCAGGGAGACGAGGTCGACGGAGCAGAGAAGCTGAGGCCTCGCCGTCGAAGATTTCGACAATGGCGCCGCCGCAGGAGCACGAGAAGACGCACGGGTGCGAGGAGGAAGAAGAGCAACGGCGAGTGAAGGGGGAAAGTGAACCCTCTAGCCCCGTGCCGCTCTTTATAACCGCGCGGCCTTGGCGGTAGTGGGATCGTGAGTGCGGGCACTAACCGTGTAGATCGTGTGTGCGGCGTAACCGCTTGTGGCTGAGTGGAGCCACACCGACGACCACACGATGCAGGAGGCGATCAGGCCCCCTGACCGATGCGGTGCGCGAGGAGTTGCAGTGCCGACGCGACAGGCGCAGTAATTACTGTAGCTTGTCAGTGGGAACTGTAGAGGAGCAAAAAACTAGAGAAACAATGATAAGTGTTACACGTAGGACGAGGCATGCACGAGAAGCTGCGCGGATACCTCGAACAGGAGAAAGTAACTCGGAAATGAGGAGAAATGATTATTGGGAAACTGATGTGGCCCGGCCGAGGTTACGGGCAGGACCACACCAGCTTCGGGGACTAATGTTGGAGAGGTGACCCCGGATAGGGTCAGGACGGGGGAAGAAAAAAGGAGTTCCCCCTGTCCTATGCCGAGTTACTGTTTATATCGGCCGAATCATGTAAAGGACGACCGAGATAAGCACGACCATGACACTTATGGGAGGAGCTGTACGTTACCCGGCCGACGTACGAGTTAAGTCGGTCGGGTAAGTCCGAATAACCTAAATGCAGGTGAAGGCCAAGCCGAGTTAAGCAAGACATGGCCGAATGACATGAAGCTTGCAGGAGAAGGAGGTGCTTATAGTCAAACCCTAGTCACAGGCTAGGGAGAATCTGAACAGAGCCAAGCGCTAAGGACAAGGCGCAGAGCAGCAGAAGGGCAGAAGGAGGTCACGAAGGTGACAGTCCTGGAGCCCGAGGCGTGCAGGTGGGGTTCTCTAGAACTTTGCCGTCATTAGAAGGGGGACACGAAAAGGAGGCCGTCGAGTTACTATATTGGGACAAGCATATTCTTCGACTATGCTTGCCACGTCAGCCCTAGAGGAGCCAAGGCCTCCCTTTATAAGGAGAGGCATGGATTCCCGAGAGAGGGATCGGCTCATTCTACACCGTTAGGCTTGTAAAGTTCATCTTCTCTTCCTGCATACAACTCAAGGAGCACTTGTAGCCCAAGAGAGGAGAAATAAAGATCTGTATGCTAGTCATTTGTTTGTAGAATTAACTACGTCTTCCCTCCCCAGATCTCTCTAGCATCCATTGGCCACAAACCTTAGCCTACCCATGGCATCTGCCGTGCCACCACCACGACAAATAATCCTGTTATGTTACTAGTGCGATAATTCTTTAGTATGATTGCAATTCTGATCATTACCCAAGAGTTTTAACTCTATGTGACTGATGATAATTTCTTATACACAGTACCACATGGAACCTCGATATCCACCCCGGAATGTTCAAGTGATGAACATGACACTGAATGACTATGGAGGGGATTGGACAGATAATCTTTGCCAACTTCTATGGAGTTTGGAATGTGAATCGAGACTTTTGGTCAAAATTTACAGTTATTATGATGGGCAGGTATTAGCTAAATAACGTGTCATGTTCATGTTACCCAATAAGTTAGGACTTAAGGGAGAAATGCCATCAGGAGAAGCAAGATGCATGGAATCTGCTTATCAGATTTCTGTAGCAGCAGCCATAGCCATGATCCGAGAACAAAAATCCCAAGCTCTAAAAGGTAGTTCTCATACCATTATACCCCATGAAACCGCAAACCCAGAGCATGAGTTAGATCACTCAAGTTTAGTCCAAACTGAACCTACTCTAGCTGTAGAGTATATGGATCATTATCGGTCTTTTCTAAACACTTATCATAACACTCACCAAGTTTTAGTTCAGGAGTTGGATACGGTCATTGAGGATTTTACTGATCCTGATAAAGCAATGGCACGTAGGAAGAAGTTAGATAAATAAGCTAGGCATCCTAAATACATACCTTCAGGAGAAGTGTATGAAGAAACTGAGTTTGATGATCCAAACTCGGAAAATTATGCCTACTACCAAACTAAAACCCAGTCACCTGAAGATTTATGGACCAAGTACAACTCCGAACAACAGGAATGGAATAGAGTTATTCCAAATAACCCTGAGTCAAACAAGTATGGATGGGAAGTAGAATCTCAAGGTGGAACCATGGGAAATCCTATACCTTGTGATACATGTTTTAGAGAAGAGACCAACTATAACCATAGAGAGCCTTATGGACCATATGGGGGTGATATCAATCCAATCAACTTAGAAGAGTATTCCGATAGCTACTATACCAATATGTACGACTGGATCCAAGAAAAAGCTAAGGAGCCAACTTACTATGAGGAAGCATTGCCGGAAAACCAGGAATATACTGTAGAAGATTATGCCAACTCTAGTCATTGTTCAATGACTAATCCCAGTCTCGGTACTTCTAATCAAGAATACGCACCTCCTAGATGCTCTTATGCTCCAGAAGGCAGTCGTAGGACTTCACGTCATCATGGACAGAATTCCAGGAAGCACTAGAGGAAGATGAAAGTAAGAAAGGAACGACATCCCAAGGGATGAGTGCTTGAATAATGTACATAGAGGGTAATGCGTATTTTAGTTTGAAAGGTTTGCCAAAATAAGTGAGGATGTACTCACAAGAACCGGAAGTTCTTGTAAGATAGTTGTGTAAATAGGTGAGGAGCAAACCGTTGGAACATCTAGTACATTTGTAAATTATCTAAGACCTATGTATAATACATGGTATATGTTTTATTGTTTATCGACTTTTGGATCTTCTTGAATCTTCTTGGTTGACTAGATCTGTACATGAAGTTTAATTACGTGTGCAAATGCATGATGTAACACCCAGTTATTACTTGATGTTATAGATCTAGATAGGAACGGGAATTCGTGTAAGGGAGTGACAAGTTTCAAAGATCAAAAAGAAGACTTACTTGAAGGATGAAGCAAGATATAAGGAGTATTCCCACCATTTGGAGGATAGATCAAGCATAGACTATTCTTAGCCAGATTCAAGAAAGAAGTTTGGTGTAGAAGATGTATGGAGCCACAAGATATAATAAACTTAAAGCTCATTCAAAGTAGGTAAGGTCCTAAGAAATTAATGAAATAGTAATACTTAGTTCATGGAAGCATCATGAATAAGTACAAAGTAGAGGCCTTGGAATTAAAATGGTATTCAAAGCTCTGACAAATCAGAGAGAATGCCAGTACTAGGTCGGAAACTGTAAGGTAATACCTACCACCTAGAATGATCCATCATTGGTACTTAATCCATAGTCAGTATTCCAATCCACAGTTGGTATTTTGTCCGCAGCTGGTATTTGGTTAACTTAGTTAACCAGATATTCTTAAAAGTTGCATAAAGAGCATAAAATTTGGCCTAAGCTAAGTAAGACCTAAAGAAGTATAAAATTTAAAGGCGATCGTCTTTCAAGATGCTTCGCAAAGTCAGACTTATCCCAGCGAAAATGTCCCAATAGTAAGTACGACATATAATGCTGAAAGATCTGCTTCGGAGATCCACAATTGTGTGGATACACCATACCATCTTTCGTCGGACCCTAATCAGGTAAAGTATAAACTAAACAAGGACCAACATTCTAGTAATAAAGCCAATAAATGATATATATACAATTTAAAGACTACTAGTAAATCCCAGGGGGAGAGTTAACATTATGAGTGAAAGTTGAAAAGGTACTTTAGAAACTTAAAACTTGTTTTAGTGAGACCTCTAGACTATATTTAACATAGTAAAAAAGTTTGATGTTTGAATAAAAGAGTTGGATTAGGATTCATAACCAGGATATAGAATGCTAAAATTATTTTCATTTAAGGTCACCATAGAGTGGAGAAATGTAGCAACCACTACAAGTCAATTCCTTACTCTAGAACGTGAGAGTTTGCGAACTTCGAGGACGAAGTTTATTTTAAGGGGGAGAGTCTGTAACATCCCAGCATTAGAGCCTAGAAATAAGCTGAACCCAGATGTGTGCATTGCATTCATGCATAGAAAATCTGAATAATTTTCGCGCTTTTGAACAACACTTGTCAAAGTGATTGAAGCTTCTCTTAACTTGATGGAATAAGAAGTAGATCATCAAGTTGACTGCGATAAGTTTCAATATTACCTTTGCTCAGACCTGATTTTGGGTAAGGGAGATTTGGTCTAAAGGGTAGATCAAATGTAATAAAAGTTAAACCTTAATACATTGTGATTTATATTTGATCCTTAGGTAATCATATCATACTATTCATTATAGTCACTCATGAGTACCAAGTTAAGGAAATAACACAAATAATAAGAATGTAACAATTATATCTTAATCTCATCTGCATATACCATGAGTATCATGGTAATACCTAACCCTACTTCTTACGTAAGATTGACTAGGAAAGAAACTAAACTTAGATCATTCATCATATATCTTTCTTTCCATATCAATCTTTATCATCTCTATTGAGTTATATTCCCATATCTGTTATTCATAAATGTTGAGAAATCAACCTATGATTCACCCATTCTCAACCTATCAAACTCTTGATCACAACACAACTTACAAGTAAGTGTCTACAAAGAAACAACTAAGAAGAGGTAAATAGTGATGCTAGTTTTAGATATCATCTATAGGATGGGAATGATTGAAGAGAATCAAATCAATAGGAGAATTGATGGAGCTAAACCACTCCTAAATAAATAGAAGAATTATTTATACCATTTAATTATATGGTAGTTAAGAAAAGTGACAAGGGTAAACCCTGAAGTTAGTTACCAGCAAAAATTCTATTGGATCAAGTGGGCATAGTCCATGAATAACCCTTAATCCAATTAAAGATACTAAGAAGATAATTCCAATACAATTGCAAATATATATTGTTAAAGTCTTGTTTAGCCAACTAAAAATCTAAGTTATAAATGATTAAAGGATTAAAATGATCACATATTGCTCACCAAGATTGAATGTTTATAACAAGTATAAGTGACATTGGAGAGTAGAACATGATTGAAACCTAGTATAGGTAAGTGATCCTAGAGTAGTTATAATAGGTCACAATAATGTAATGAAAGGTTGGAGTATGAGTTACTAGAGTAAATATAAGACAGTATGATTCAATTAAAGCTAGTATAACATAGAGTTATGGAAATAATGTTATCCATCCTAAAGGATAGTAAGATTTAAAGAAAGGTAGATGGATGATTAAGGAAGATTGTGAATGGAGTTTGGAAGAACTACTTGTTGGATTGAAGATTACCATTAGTAGAGTAGTGGGTATACCAAAGCAAGGACATGATAAAACTATGAAATGCTTTAGTATCAAACTCATTGGATTCATCCATGAGTTTAGAAGAATGATAGGTGAAGAAGAATATTGTGGTAAAGTAAATCTCATCATGTTAATCATGATGATGGATAGGAAGACTAGTATATTTAGAAAGGAATTCCTTAATTCGAAAACCAGGATTGTGAATTATGGAAAATAGACATTCTTGGAAATCACCCAAATCTATCTTAAACCAAACATAATATCCATTTCAGGTTATTGATCTATCATCTTATGTCTATATCACTTTATAGGAATATTTTCCTATAACAAATCACATAAGCACATCTTTGTCAATTCCAACCATCATAATTTTATGTGCTTAAGAATATATTTACCAATTTCTTTCTATAAAACATTCAAGATATAACTTCCTATTATAAAAGGTGATGTTATCAAATATCACAAACAGAAGACAATATGTTTAGTTATTAAATCTTTACTCACATCAACAAAAGAATAGAAGAAGAATAAGAACCCTAAACCCTTGAGTAAGCATTTACAATTCAAACCTTAACCTCTATGTTAATTATAATAAAGTATATCCATTGTTAATTCCTAAATTCATGGGAATAATATTAAACATATTAATTCCCTAGAAACTCTATTTATCAAATCAAAATAAAAGGTCACTCTATAAAAAACTCCTAAATATTATGAGTTAATGAGAATCAAATCTCATGATTTAATAATAATGCATATTAAAAGCCTCACAAATAATAATATAAAAAGTATATACATATAAAGGAAATAAAGAGAATATCACAATATTTAATAAAAGTTCACAAATTGATTCTTAATATACTTTATTAATGCTGTAATCATTCAGCAAATGAATTCTATAAGGAAAATTCAAATCAAATAAGGGAAATTCAAATCTGAAAGTAAAACAAAAAATAGGAAAAGGGAAAACAAATAAAAAAACAAATCCTGGCCGTGGCCCAACTTCTCTTTGCTTACCTGTCACCCAGGTGCAGCCCACAAAAGCCCAATAACCAGCCCAGCTCGTTCACATCTCTGGCTGACAGGTGGGACCAAAGAGGGACTGCGGTTTGAGAGGAAAGAAACGCCAGGGGTTATCCGCAAAACAACACCTCGTCATCTTCCTCTATCTGGAAGTTGCTCGGTGGCGAGGCCGAGGCCGTCCGCCGTTGTCCTTGCGTCAAGATCAACACCGCCATCGCTAGGAGAGGATAAGGAGGCCACCGCGACGCCCCTGCTCATCCTCATCCCCATTTTCCCCCTCTGAAACCCTCTCTATCTCGTTTCCCCAACCATGCCGAGAACCCTAGCTCGGAGGTGAGCCGGAGCCGGCGATTCCGTGCTCGCCTCGGCCAGATAAGACCACGGTGGAGGCCGCCGTGCTCTTCTCGTTCGATTGCCCCAACTTGCACCTACAGAGGAGGCGTGAATCGACCCAATCGCACCCTCGGTTCCCGACGCTGTTTGTCGACCTCACCGTCGTTTTCGACCACGCCTCGCCGGATCAATCATACCATCGCGTTCCTGGTGAGTCACTGAGTCTCCTCGCATGCGCCAATGCCTTGTTTGCTTCCTAGATCCATGCCACCGTAATCACCCGCAAGCACCGCCACATAAGCTTGTCGTCGTTTGCCCTACGATGACCAAAAACTAGCGGTGCCACCACTATCTGACTCGCCTTGCTGCTCTGGTTCGAACAAGCCCATGCACACCCGCTCACTCACACGCTACTGCTCTCCTCGCCGTCGTCTGCCATGCCACCGGCGAGAGGATGTCAGGGTGAGATCACCCTGGCCACATCAACGTGTTTGACCCAGTATTTGTCTCGCGTGGCTGATGACATGGCCTAGGGCCCATATGTCATTGTCTAGGAGTAGAACTAGGGTCGGTAATAAACACATTTATTCATCTGAGAGGTGGCATCGCCCACCGGTCGATGACCAGGCTAGTGTGGGTGCGGTGTAAAAAGTTAATTCTGTTTAAGAAATAAATAAAATGTTATAAGCTCAATTATTAATATTCCAGAAACCAAATAAATGATTAAATCTTATTTAATTAATAACTTTTGATTTATAATTTAGAAAAATGTGTATAATATATGAAAATTTGTAGAAAAATAAAATCTACAACTTAATATTATTAATCAAACATTATTATGATGATTATTTAAATATATATTAGTTAATAAAGGTTTTATAAGTAATAAAACTTTGATAATTCATATTTTAATAATGGTAAATGATAAAAATATGAATAAAATACCAAAAATCTTAGAAAAATAAGAACTATAATTTAAAGCTATAATCATGCATTATTATTTTACTTAATTAAATATTTATTATTTATTAAGTAATTATAAAATAAAAAGAATTGTCAAAATCATATCTTATTATTTATAAATCACCAAAAATAAATGTAATATACCAAAATGATCACAAAAAAATATCTTCATGGTAAAAATATAATATTCCACTTTTGAGTTAAATAAAAAATCAAATACTTTATTAACTCAAATTTAAACTTATTTAATTGATAATTCATTTAAGGGTAAATAAAAATTGCTAATATGTCTAAAATTAACTAATTAAGTCTAATAAATAATATTAGCCTTCAACATTAATAATGTGAAGCCCAAATAGTTTAACACATTTTAATTACAGTTTTATTGAATTCTCCTCAACCATAGGTGAGTAATATTTTCTAAAGAGAATCCTTATCAAACATAAACTCATCAAGGATAAATTGTAGTAAAATAAAAACTTATTCCCTTTACTTTAACCACAAGTTATCAACATACTAAAAAACTATAGTGAACTCATAAGCAATTAAGTAACATTGCTCCATAATTTACAAACCATAACCACTCATCCTTAAAAAAGTAAGGGACACTATTCCATTATAAAATCAAGAACACCACCATATCAAAGAAAAATATAACCATTCTTAAGCCACCTTAAGACAACATTACCAAGTACACCAAAGTACAAATGTTATAAGCATATACAACATAGATGACACAATGGTTCAAGTTTATTAGGGGAAAGAAAAATAAAGTGTGCCATCAAGTTTGTAAGAGCTTTAATCACTAAGTTTTCACATAACAAAATACTTTTTAATTAGAAGATAGATGAAAACAAGAATATACTTGGAATGGTGTAACACACCATGCTTAGGAATTTATAGTGGACACTTTGGAATAACTTGGTTTCTTGGGAGTTGGAAGCATTAGTAGAACTTACTCATACAAGTGGAGGCTAGCAAAAGACTGGAAGCAACCAATTAAGAGAGCAATAATGGGCATAATCATGCAGAGAGACAAAACATTACTAATCAAAGCATAGAGTGGTACTAGAAGTCAAGGACTAAATGATCATAGAGGCTATGGTTACTTGTTCATAGTAATAACATGGTGTGAGCATGTGCCAAGTCAACCCAAACAAAGCATCAAAGGAGAATACCACAATACTATGCTTTTGCATGCTAAAACAACTCATGATTCTTTAAAGGCACACTAAGCAATCCCAATTGCTTGGAACAAGTCATGCTACAACAATAATCACTAAGCATAAGGTCAAAACAACACCTAGCATGGTATGCTAAACTCTAGGTCATGGTCAAAGCAAGCTCCTCTTGCACTATTCAAGCAAGAACTCTCTACTCCTTTCCAACACCAATCAACTTATTTGAAACAACACAGCGAGAACGGGGGTCCAAACTACTTTATTCAAGCAAACTAAGCAAAACAAATGAAAACTAAGACGCTCCAAGAACAACACAATAGTGCATGAAACAATAAAAACGAAGTGTCTAGAAAGACCTGAGCTTTTTATTGATGAAGAAGGGGATGCCTTGGGCATCCCCAAGCTTTGACGCTTCTACCTCTTGAATATTTCTTGGGGTGACACCAGGGTGGCATCCCCAAGCTTGAGCTTTTGTCCATTCTTCATCTCATTATATCATTCTCTCTCTACACCTGAAATTTTTCCTTCATACAAAACTTCACACAATCTTTATTAGCAACATTAGTGTATTCAAAAGATAATAGACCCTTGGGTTTAGCTTTAGAACAATAAAACTTTCACTAAAAACACAAGCTACTGTATCAATTCCTTCAAAAAGCTCAATTTCCCAAAAAGAACCCAAAAAGGAATTAATAAGAAGCAAATGCAAATAATGGCAGAAATCTGTTAAAACAGACCAGCAGGTAGAAACCGATTTTTTCAAAGACCTTCTGTAGCTCAAATAAAAAAGTGTTGAACTAACGAAAGTTATATAACATACTGGGGGATTTATTCGTAAATTATCATCTCAATCCGACTTACAGAGATTCCTCACGAATTTTTACGGTGGAGCACAAAAATCTGTTTCGGGACAGCAACTCCCCAAATCTTACTTCCCTCTTATTAGAGGTCATCCTTGGCACAAAAAAACAAACAAAAAGGATAAGGAGAGGTCATTACTGAAGTAATAACTTCCAAGACTCAATAAAACTCTTGGGTTATCTCCAAACAAGTACTTTTCTTTAAAACCTTTAAGTTAGGCACAAGAAGCAAGAATCAAGTATTTTCAAATGAAGAAGCATTAACATCAAACCTTGCTTTCAAAGGAGGAGAAAAAAGCAACTTCACTCTCCTCATAGATAAGTGTTCAATACCTATCTTGAATGGAAATTGATATTTATTGGTGTCTTCTTTCATATCAATGATGGCACAAACAGTTCTAAGAAAAGGTCTTCCCAAAGTAATAGGACAGGAAGCATTGTATTCAACACCCAAAACATAGAAATCAACAGGGACATAAGCATTGTTAACCATAATGAGAACATCATTAACACTCCCCATGAGTTTCTTCTTAGCATTATCATTAAGTGGGACATCCAAATAACAATCTTCCAAAAGTGGCAAATCAAGCATTTCATAAATCTTCCCATGCATAATAGAGACACTAGAACCAAGATCACATGAAGCTTTGGGATCAAAGTCATTCACTTGCATATTAATAATGGGTTCCCAACTATCTTGTACTTTCCTAGGAATAGAAGCTTTGTGTTTCAACTTCTCTTCCTTAATTTTAACAAGAGCATATGTAATGTGTTTGGTGAAAGCTACATGCATATCACTAGCATCAGGACTTCTAGCAAGCTTTTGCAGGAACATAATCACTTGAAATATTGCAACCATCAAGATCAAAATCAAACTTAGCATCACTAGTAGTAGAATCATTGGGCTTAGGCATTGTAGGAGGAGGAATAGGGACTTATTGTGGTTTAGTGGCATCCATATTGGTGGTGGTGATGGTGCACACTATTATTTCTAGCAATTTCATCTTCCCTTTCCCACTTAGCATGAAGTTTGGCTAATAGTCTAACATTTTCATCAATGGTAACTTGTATGGCATGAGTATCAGCAAAGGTACTTTCCATGGTTTCAGGTTTAGCAGCCATTTTATTAATCAAAGAGGACTGTGCTTCAGACAAAGAGGAAATATTTTTCTTAACATTTAAAAGCTTTTCCTCCACAGCCTTGTTGAAAGTGGTTTGTTTACTAATAAAGTGTTTGAGCATGACTTCAAGTTCAGAGGGGGCACTTCTAGTATTGTTGTAGGAGTTTCCATATGTATTGCCTTTATTAGGAGGATAAGGCCTATAATCGTTGTTACTACCAAAATTATTCCTATAGGCATTGTTGTTGAAATTGTTGTTTTTAATGAAGTTCACGTCAACTTTCTCTTCTTGAGCAAGCAAAGAGGCCAAGGGAACATTATTTGGATCTAAAGGATCTTTCCCATTAACAAGCATAGCCATGATAACATCAATCTTATCACTCAAAGAGGAGGTTTCTTCAGAATTTACCTTCTTACCATGTGGAGCTCTCTCAGTGTGCCATTTAGAATAATTAACCATCATATTATCAAGAAGTTTTGTTGCAACACCCAAGGTGATGGTCATGAAGGTACCTCCAGCAGCTGAATCCAACAGGTTTCTTGAAGAGAAGTTCAAACTGCATAAAAAGCCTGGATAATCATCCAAGCAGTACGTCCATGAGTGGGACAATTTTTTAACTAAAGATTTCATTTTTTCCCAAGCTTGAGCAACATGTTCATTATCAAGTTGTTTAAATTTCATAATATCACTTCTCATAGATATAATCTTAGCAGGAGGGTAGTACTTTCCAATAAAAGCATCTTTGCACTTAATCCAAGAATCAATACTATTTCTAGGCAAGGATAGCAACCATTCTTTAGCTTTTCCTCTCAAGGAGAAAGGAAACAACTTGAGCTTAATAATATCTTCATCTACATCCTTATAGTTTTGCATCTCACAAAGTTCAACAAAGTTATTGAGGTAGGCAGCAGCATCATTAGAACTAGCACCAGGAAATTGCTCTCTCATCACAAGATTCAACAAAGCAGGCTTAATTTCATAAAAGGTAGCATCAGGAGCAGGTGGAGCAATAGGAGTGGTTAGGAAATCATTGTTGTTTGTGATAGTGAAGTCACACAACTTGGTGTTCTCAGCAGAGTTCATTTTGGCATAAGTGGAGCAAGCCAACGACAACAACAACTAGAGCAGGAACTAATTTTTTTGTGTTTTTTATAAGAGAAAGCAAACCAAACTAAACTAATTTTTTTTGGAGTTTTGATAAAAAGAGGCAAACAAACCCAAACAAAATAAACTAAGCAAAACAAAACCAAAGTAAAGAGAAAGGTTGTGGAGGACTCCCCTTGTGAAGACGTCCTTAGCCTCCCTGACAACGGCGCCAGAAAACTTGTTGGCGCTTTGTCGATGTGGGAGCGCTTCGTTGGGAAACCCCGGGAGCAAGGTGTGAAGAGCACAACAGCAAGTCTTCCCTCAGTAAGAAACCGAGGTTATCAAACCAGTAGGAGGAAGGAAACGTCTCAAAGGTGTTGCAAGCAACTTAGAAACCTGCACAACACAAACTTAAGACTTTGCCCCAACGAACAGTGAGGTTGGCACTCTCACGGTTCTTTGTAACAAAGGATTAACCGTATGGTGTGAAAGGTAATAGTGGTTTGCAGAAAGTAAACAGTAACAGTGGATGATGTATCAATGGTAAAGATTGGACTAGGGTCCATAGTTCACTAGAGGTGTTCTCCTTAGATAAACAAACATGGCATGCAGGGTAAACAAATTACAGCAGGATAATTGATAGGACTGAGAAAGACATACCAATGCAATACTAGACATCATGATCCTATGAGATTCGATTGGGCAATACAACAAGGTACATAGACCGCCATCCAACTGCATCTATGACTAGAAGTCCACCTTTGGGTTATCATCCGAACCCCCTCCAGTATTAAGTTTCAAGCAACAGACAACTGCTTTAAGCAAAGTGTATAAGGTAAACAATCCACTTATTCCATGAACAAGGGACCATTGTTTTCCTCCTAGTGGCAACAACACATCTACAAACTTAGAGATTTCTATCACTTCCCTTAGATTAAATAGAGGCATGAACCCACTATCGAGCATAAATACCCCCTCTTGGAGTCACTAGCAACTACTTGGCCAAGATAGCTACTAACAACGGAGAGCATACAAGATCACAAACAACACAGACATGATAGAATCAATAAGACAAAACCATTAATCAATCTGACATAGTAATCTCAATATCTATCGGATCCTCGCAAACACAACATGCATGATTACAAATAGATGAGATCTTGATCATGAACGGAGCTCACAAGATCTAGACATGAAAGCACAAAGGAGGAGATACAACCATCTAGATACTACATGGACCCATAGTCCAAGGTGGAACTACTCACGCTTTATACCGGAGGCTGACATGATGAAGAAGAAGGCCTCCGGGATGATCTCCCCTTCGGCAGGGTGCCGAGAAGAGCTTCAGATCCCCCCTCGATCAAGGGACTATGGCGACGGCGGCTACAAATGGTTTCGTGGAATATTGATCGGGTCCTTAGGGTTTAGGTATCGGGGGCTTCTTATAGGCGAAGAGGCGAGGCAGGGCTGTGGGCACACCTGCAGACGCTGACCTAGGTGGCCCGCGCTGGGGTGTCTCCTCCGACTTCGTGTTCTCCTCGGTGAAATATTGACTTTGGCTTTTGTCCCCAATTCGAAAATATTGATTTTACGCCTACGGAACAAAAATGAAAAAAACAGACAACTGACACTTTGGCATCTTGTTAATAGTTTAATACCAGAAAACATATACAAACACCTCAAAGTGTAGACAAAGCAAAACAAAGTAGATACTAAACAAGAATAAAACATAAAAAATTATAGATATGTTTCCGACGTATCAGTCATCAACCTCATCCTCTTCCAGATGCAATCTCTCAAGGAGATCGTCCACCCCATCCTTTGACCGTCCAATGGCCTTACTCGATTCTCCCTCCTTCGCCATCACGAGGAGGCACGACCCGTGCGAGAACGACACGAATCAGGTCAATCGCTATTCAAACTCCCTAGCCAAATAACTAGGATTTTTCCGTCGAAAAAAAGTAGAGGGACTTTTGTTGCTATCGATAGATAAGGGCGTGAGGAGCTCGTACATCTTTCCTTTTTAATTTATTATTTGCTGGCAGCCGGTACAATTATTTGTTTTTTTCCTATCTTAAATTGCCATACAAAATAAATTAGATGCATAGGTGTCGTGGTGGTGTCACGGCAGATGCCATGGGTAGGCTAAAGTATGGGGCCAATGGATGCTAGTGGGATCTGGGGAGGGAAGATGCAACTGTCTTTACACTCAAGCTGCCAAAGTGATGAACTTTATTTCTCTCTTGATGGGTTACAAGTGCTCCTTGAGCTGCTTAGGGGGGGGACAATGTGAATCTCCCTAGCCTAACGGTGCTCTCTTTTCTCCCTGCTCCCTCAGGGTCCAAACCTCCCCTTATAAAGGGGTGCCTTGGGTGCCCTTAGGGCTGACGAGGCAAGCATATTCGTGGAATATGCTTGTCCCAAAATAGTAGTTCGGCGGCCTCCTTTCCCTGTCGCCCTTCTAATGACGGAAAGGCTCTAGTGGCCCCCCTCCTGCGTGCCTCGGGCTTCAGGACTGTCACCTTCGTGACCTCCTTCTGCCCCTCTGACGCCGTGCATCCTTGTCTCTTGTGCTTGGCCCTGTCCTGATTCCTTCTAGCCTGCAGCTATACTTTGACCCTGGGCTTCTCCTTCTCCTGCAAGCTTCGTATCACTCGGCCTTACCTTGTGTTACTCGGCTCGTTCCTTACCTGCATGAAGATCATTTGGGTAACCCGGCCGATTTTCTCATTAACTCGGCCGGTAACTACGATACCTAAACATGGGCTTCTTGCCTCGTTCATCGGCCGACATATCCATGATTCGCCGACCTAGGTCAGAAGTTTCGAAACCAGACGGGACGATTGCCTGTCTTTCCCGCCTCTCGACCTACCCGAGGTTAACCCCCGACATTAGTCCCCGGCTGGTGTGGCCTGTCAATAGCTTTGGCCGGGTTATATCAGCTTCATTACTTTCTTAAGTCTTGTTTCCGAGCTATGGCCTTGTCCGAGGTTTCCTCATTCCTTCCATCGTACGCCACGTCCTACGCATCACCCCATCATTGCTCTTCTAGTTTTTAGGTCCTTCTACAGTGCTTACTGACAAGCTACAGTGAACCTGTTCTGCTGCGCCGCATGACGCCTCATGTGCCGCTTCCCTCGGGATCGTAACCACTTTTCTTTGTTCTGGGCCGTTGGTGTGGCTCCACTTACCGTCAGGCGCGTATGCTCGTGCTGTTCCCACGATCTACACGGGCAACTGCCACACCCACGATCCCACTCCCTGTTCGTGGCTTGACTATACAGAGGGGAAACGCGCCCGCAGGGTTCATCTTTCCCCTTATCGCTCGCGTCCGCTCTCCTTCTTCCCTTCGCCTGCGTGTTCTCTTGCCGCTCCGCCGCCGTTCATCCGCCAGAGCCTCCGCCGGTGAGGATTCCGCGCCGTTTCGCTGGCTTACGGCTGTGGCTCCGCCGCGGTGAGTCCTTCGACCATCTTGCCCTGATCTTGCCCTAGATCGATCCGCTCTGCGTGCTCGCCGGGCGGTTCCTCCTCTTCGCCATTGTTTTCGTGCTAAGTTGACGGGCCTTGTAGCTCTAAGCTCCTCCGCCGCCAGTTTTTCCTCCGCGATCTCTCCGCACCCATGTCTAGTTCGTTTAGCGGTGCTCTTGTTGAGGACGATGACGCTGCTCGGGCCCGGCGTGGATCGTGGCAGGCTCTTGATCACGCTACCGTGAGATTGAATGGCTCATCCGAACTCGACGGATTCTCGCCGAGGTTTCTGCCGTCTACCCGCAGCGAATCCTCTCGATTATCGAGAGGGCGAGTATGTGGTCTTCATGTCTCACTTCGCCCGCGGCTTCGGTCTCCCTCTCAGCGATTTCGCTAGGGAATTCCTTGATTACTTCGGCCTTCAGCCGCACCACCTTCCTGCGAACGCCATAGCTTCTCTTTCTGCTTTCATCTCCGCTTCGGAGGGTTACTTCGGCCTGTGGCCGTCGGCATGTCCGGGTCGGTTCTTCCAGATCCGCTCCAACGTCGTTCCCGACAAATCTCGCATCCTTCCGAGAAGTTGCTCACCCAATGTGGGCGGCCTATTACACCTCGGAGGAAATCCGTGTTCCCCGTCACCGGGTTGAGTCATGCAAGAAATGGCACAAATCATTCTTCTATGTCAAGAACAGAGGGCGAAGACAAGATTCGCCCTCCATTCTCAATTGGCCCACCTTCCAAAGTGAACTGGCTCTATAATCCGAGGAAAACTCATGCCTGGCCGAGGCCTTGAGATTCGGCTAAAAGAGTTGATCCGGGCCGGGTTGTGCGGCGAAGACCTGATGGCAACTTTTATTAGTAGCCGGATCTGCCCCTTCCAGCAGCGGACCCACAAGCTATGCTACATGAGTGGTCCTCTTGACCCTAACCGAGTCTCGACCGTGGAGTTGGACAATTACCTTATTCATAAGCGCGTCCGAGCTATCTTCAAGACTGAGATGCACGAGGATTGGTCTTGGGGTTAAAACCATTCACCCGCGACCGTCCGCCTCCCGAGGTATGCCTAATCTCCATTACTCTATCTTTCCTCGCCTTAGAGACTGGTTTACATGATTTTCTTTCTCCTTGTCCTGTAGAGGTTCGCAGAGCAGAAGAATGAGGACGCCAAGTTCTGCAGCTCCTTGGCCCGCAGCAGAGTACCTGGAGATCTGGTGAGCGGACTCAGGAGTTCGTCCCTAAGTCGGATCCTGCTCCGGCTCGAGCTCGCGGCAAAACTTCAGCGCAAGAGGAGGAAGGTGATTCGGACGAGGTCCAAATTCTTGAGGTAGTTGCCGCCATGCCTATTTCTTATGCATTTCCGGCTTCTACTTTCCCAGCTAATCCGGCCGGTCAGGTTCACGACGCCGAACATATTGCTTCCGGCCTCCCGTTACCTCGGGAAGCGGGGCTCTGCTAGGGCCTCGGAGGCGGTTCCTAAGAAGCGAATAAAGAAATCCGCTCCGAATCCTCCCAGGCGCAAGACTATGCCCGGGGTTGCTGGGTAAGTTCTTTTGCCTATATTTCTTGTTTCTCTCTTCTACATCTCCCATACCGATTTAATCTTCTTTCTTATTTTGCAGCGCCTTTGTCTGTTAAACCCGGGCGGTCCTAGTATGACTAGTCGTCCGATTCGCCGCCATCTCCTCCTCCCGCTGATGACACCAATTCCTAGTCCTATTCGTCCTGCTTCCCCCGCTCCAAATCGTCGCTCGCTCGTGGATGCCCCGAGACCTCTTCCATTGATCTGGATCCGATCCGCCCTCAATGTTTTCGTTGAGCCAGCTATCCCTCTATGGGCCCCAGCGTTACCATTGAGCCTCCATCTACTCCGGCAGTTTCACGGTCGTCCCGACCTTGGCCGAAAAGGTCGTTGCCCCGGCGCCCTCTGCGAGCTTATCCTCCGCTGGTCCTAAGGACTCCGTCCCCACTTCGGAGGCGCAACTTCCTGCTGACGCCTCTTCTAAGGAGAAACGTGTTATTGCCGTCAAGACTTCTTCTCAGAAAGGTCTTGCCGGCTCTTCTCAGCCGAGTATTGCA
Source organism: Avena insularis (assembly GCA_023614405.1). Lineage (NCBI taxonomy): Eukaryota > Viridiplantae > Streptophyta > Magnoliopsida > Poales > Poaceae > Avena > Avena insularis. Next base: position 418,120,678 of record CM042685.1, on the reverse strand, counting down.
GACGCTGCGTAAAGGGAGCTGCATCGCCAAAGTCATTTATTACCTCGCCACCGCAGCCAGCTCGCTCTTCATAAGAGCCTGCGATCGCCGTGGTCGGACCGCCTGCCGGGGTAAAGTTTTAACTCGGACAGCTAAGCGGAACAGCCTTGGAGCGCTAGTTGAGTATGCCAATAATGGAATGTCGCGATCAATTTGAGGGTAATCCACCAACCAACCTTTCCAGCTTTTCCGACATCAGCCGTTTTGACCATGCTGCCCAGTTTATCATTGATACCAACAAGATGAATGCGGTAATTATTTTATCTCTGAGTCTTAAATTATTCTCCAGATGTTACCATATTCTCTAGTCCCCGAAACTTGCAAGGAAATAACTTGTTGTATGCTTGGAAGTTTGACTTGGTGTAGCTTTATTTCCACCTTGTTACCATTTTATTTCTAAGGTTTGTTAGTCTGGCCATCTAGTTCATAGTTTATTCGGACTTGGTGTAGCTTTGAATATCCATCCACCTAGAGCCGAGTTAAGCCCTTCTTGACTTGGATCTGGCATAGCTTTGAATATCCAGCCACCTATAGCCGAATTAAGCTTTGCTTGATTCGGATCTAGTTTAACTTTGAAGATCTAGCCACCTAGATCTGAGTCTAGTCCTTCTTGACTCGGATCTAGTATAGCTTTGAATATCCAGCCACCTAGAGCCGAAGTGAGCTTTGCTTGATTCGGATCTAGTTTAGCTTTTAATATCCAGCCACCTAGAGCCGAATTAAGCTTTGCTTGATTTGGATCTGGTATAGCTTTGAATATCCAGCCACCTAGAGCCGAATTAAGCTTTGCTCGATTCGGATCTAATTTAGCTTCTACATGTTGTTTTATCATTTTGCTCCATTGCTCAGGTTGCACATGACCGACGGACCGCCGAGTTCCAGAGGTTGCTTTTTTCGCACCGCAAGCTGGAAGAGAAGTACGAGAAAGTTCTGCCTGGCAAAGAAGGCCGTAAGTCGATAGTTCGTTTTCCTTATTTCCACCTTTCTCATATACTCGTCCGCGGAATGCCGGCTTACTTCTTGTTGAATAGGTAATATCAATAACCTCAATATCCGCCTTGAAAAGAAGATCAAGACCTTGGAAGGTTAGTTTCCTTTCTACTTTACTCCTTCTCCTTTTAGTATCTATGCTAAGTTTCCTTATTGCGCTATTGTGGTAAAGCCGAGTTGCAAGACTTTGCAGTGTCGCAACAAGATTGCGTGCCCATGCCTGACGTGATGCTTCATTTTTTAGAACAAAGCGCAGTTCATTCGGCGCAACTACAAGAAAAAGATGATGAGATAGCTCGCCTGAGATCCGAGGTGAATGCACTCAAGCTCTCTCAGAAGTCCGAGCTAGAAAAGGTCGACCAAGAATTTGCCGAGGAAAAGAATCGGCTGACTCTGGATTTACAGAAGAACAAAGAACTCCTCGAAGCTGCCGAACTTAAAACTCTCGGTTTGAGCGAGGAAATTGCTCGTTTCGAGAAGAGTAAAGCTGCTTGGGCCAAAGACCTTCAGATAATGATGAGCTACATTCATCGTAAGTTAGTTGGCCTGGCCGAACTATATTTTTGCTTTGTCGTCGCTGCTATCCTTTGACACGTCCATGTTTTGCGCAGATCACTTCCCCGAGGCCAAACCCGTGAGTTCTAAAGCTGTTCTTGCAGCTCGCGCTCGTCGAGGTGAACCTGTTGCTGTTGACTTTGAATATTCGATGGAGGATTTCTTGGTTGCTGTTGGTGCTGCAGTTGGTCCGATGAAAATTATGGGCCGGGACTTGGTGCAGGCCGCTATCCGAGCTTATCATGTACTCTGGCCGAATACCTCGTGGACTCTGATATCAATGAAGTCAAGTTATTGGTGACAAGGCTGATGGCATCCGAGAGAGCTTGAGTCTTTGAGAGAATTCGCTGCGGTGCTGGTGCCGACATGGCCCTTACTGTAATCATGTCATGGTATGAAGACATCTCTCTTGACATTCTGAGGAATCTGCGCACTGGCTCCCGCTGGGTTGAAGATCCCACCTTTGTTGCTCTTGACAAGCTCGGCTTTCCAGCTCGAGTACGCCGACGTGCACACTTGGAATGAAGGGCCGAGTTTTATCCCGATCCGGATCAGAGGTCGCGTGAAGGTGCTTCGGTGATGATTCATGAGCACGGGAAGGTGAAGATGATTCGCCACATCCGATAGCTCCAGCTCAAGCTCGGATAGCAACGGTGATGCGCGGTCCTCCTCCAAAGGCACCGGGCATTCTACCGCACGTACTGACGCTCCTGAACAACCCCGTGATACCGCCGAAGTTGCACCTGGGTGGAGGGCGAGGCGACATCGATCGAAGTTCCTCCTACTTGAGTGCCCTTTTGAGCAAGGAGCTGCCTCCAACGAACAACGCCTAGGTTATTTGCGATCCTGGTATGCGGGCGTATAATGTAGACGAAAAATTTGTCAACTCGTATGATTCGAACTTCTTTGCTATGTGTTGTTGAGACTCTTTGTTAAGTGGATGCTCGTCAATTCTTGCCTTGCTGGCTCGTAATTTCTTCATCTTTTAGGGCTCAACTTTGCCGTTATTTTGATGATCTTATCCAGCATTAGCGCTGAATATCTACGCTATTGACCTGTTTTGAATATAAGTTAACTACCGTTAGGGAGCAAGCAACAATCGCTAGATCGTTGCCATCGTCTGGAACTTCCTTATATAAATCACGTTTCGGAGGTGGTATAAAACTGATATGATTGCGTTTAGCATAGGTTTGAGGTATCATACGGTAGTCCCCGAATCGTTGCTTTAGATGCCGAGGTTTAAGTGTCAATCGCATTTGACATACCATATGATAGTCCCCGAGTCAATGCTTTTGGCACCGAGGTACATATTCGTAACATGAAAGGAACTCAACATACGTCAGTACCCGAGTCACTGCTGCGATCGCCAATGTTCAAGTATGTAACGCGAAAGAAATAAATATACCATATGGCAGTCCACGAGTCATTGCTCTGCGTGTCGAGGTTCAAACATATAATACCAAATAATCATTACATATGGCAGTCCCCGAGTAAGCGCCTGGTACCGAGGTTTAAACATCTAACATGAAATAACATAACATATTGTAGTCCCCGAGTAATCGCCTGGTGCCGAGGTTTGAAATACATGATATGACATAAATATATCCTATGGCAGCCCAGTCACTGCTGCGGGTGCCGAGATGCAAATACATTATTGATTTTGACCTTGAGATAGAACGCCACGAGTAAAATGGAAGTAAAGCCACATTCGAGGGCGCTGCTTTTCACCAGCTTTGTTCCGCCTTGTTCTCTCGTGGGATTGAGCATCGATCGATAATATGCATCGTTGCAATGCTTTGCTCACGATAAATGGTCCTTCCATGGGGGTGATAATTTGTGCATGCGGCCGTCGCTGCACCAGCCGGAGGACTAAATCTCCTTCTTTGAATACTCTTGGATTCACTTTCTTGCTGTGATATCGCCGAAGTTCTGTTGATAAATGGCCGATCGTGATAATGTCAACTCCTGGCTTCTTCCAACAGGTCTACGGCATCTTGCCGAGCTATTTCATTTGTTTCGAGGTTGTGTCTTGAGCAACCCTTGGCGAGTCATAGATTATGTCGGTGGGAGTACGGCCTCCGCCCGTATACCGTAAAGAATGGAGTGTAACCTTGTTGATCTATTCGAGTAGTCCGGAGGCTCCATAACACGGGATTTCTTCGATCCAACATCCTGCCGACCGTTGCAAAGGTTCAACAAGTCGTGGTTTTATTCTGATAACACCAGTCCATTAGATCTTTCAACCCGCCCATTGATCTTGGGTGGGCCACCGAGGCAACATATAGTCTTATGTGCTTCTCTTGGCAAAATCGCGAAGGCTCATACGCAAAGTTCGTGCCATTATCCGTAATAATGCTATGTGGGTATCCGTATCTCAAGATGATATCCTTGAGAAATTTCAACGTGTGCCCATCACACTTTTGATTGGTTTTACTTCAATCCACTTTGTGAACTTGTCTACCATAACCAAGATGTGGGTCATTCCTCCTCTCGCCGCTTGAAAGGTCCCACCATGTCTAAACCCCATACGTAAAATGGCCAAGTGATGGGTATTGTTTTTAACTCGCCGACGGCATATGTATTCAGTTGCATATCTCGACACCCATTGCACTTCTTAACTAATTCTTCTGCTTCTTTAACGCCGTTGGCAAGAAAAATCCATGCACGAAAGCCTTGGCTACTAAAGCGAGATGAGGCATGGTGCCCACATTCTCCTTGGTGTATGTCTAGAAGGATTTCGACCTTACGTGGAACTCACGACTTCGCAATATGTTTGTTACGCTTCTCTTATATAACTCATTGTTTATGATTGTATAGGCTTTTGCTCTTCTGATGGTTTGTCTGGCTAATATTTCATTACTCGGCAATACTGCGTCTTTTAGGTACGAAAATATGGGTTGCGCCCATATCGGCGTTTCTTTCTGCAGTGATCTCACCGCTTCATCTCCATGTTTTCGTCGACGATATACCTCGCTCTCTCCATGATTGCTATTACCTCCTGTCCCTCTCTTTAGGGATTCCGAATCTTCTGTGGATCTACCTCCATTGGCGTATGATTCTCTGCAGAACTTGCTGGGATAAAGATTGATTCGGACTCGTGATGGGTTTATTGATGGTTTCTGAGGTGCTCGAGGCAATACTGCGGAATTGATTGCGGGTTGATCCTAATTTTGACAATGTGTCGCCAGCATCATTTTCGCTCGTGGTATGTGGTGGAATTCACATCCTTCAAAATATCCACTTATCTTTTGCACATGGAATCTGACAAAGCCATATTAGCATCTAATGCGTCCCAACTGCCCGATACTTGTCATTACTAGATCCGAGTCACCGTAGCATAGGATTAGTATACCAATTTCTTTTCGCCATTTTCAATCCATGAACTAGTGCTTCATATTCAGCTACATTGTTGGATGCGGCAAAATGTATTTGCAGACATATTTCAACCGATCTTTTTAGGCGAGGTTAGCACTATTCCTGCTCCCAAACCGTTCCTTAGTTTGGAACCATCAAAATGCATTGTCCAATAATTTGGATCCGGCGGTGGTGGCTCATATTGCACCTCGCCCAGTCTAGAAAGTCGGCGACCTGAGATTTGATCGCATCTCTCCTATCAAATTGTGGAGCATACGGTGATAACTCGATTGCCCATGTTGCTATTCGCCACTTGCATCTTTGTTGTTCAATATGTCGGCTATGGGTGCCTCTGATTACTTTGATGGGGTGCTCTTCAAAGTAATGCTTAAGCTTTTTGCCGACATATATACTCCATAAGCCATCTTACGATAGTGCGGATAATTACGCTTTGAAGTGGATAATACTTCACTTAGATAATATCTCGCCTCTGAACTGTCTTACCCTCTTCAAGTCGTTCCACTACAACCACAGTACTAACTACTCGATTGGTAGCCGCTACATAGAGTAGCATAGGTTCTTTCGATAATGGAGAAGCTAAAATGGGTGCCGTAACTAGCATCTTTTTCAACTCATGAAATGCAAGGTCCGCCTGGGGAGTCCAAATGAATTTGTCCGACTTTCTCATCGTGATAAAGTGGCAGTGCCTTTTCTCCTAGCCGACATACAAATCGACTAAGCGAGGCCAGGCAGCCCGTGAATTTTTGTACATCGTTCAAGCATCTCGGCAATTCCATTCTTTCTATTGCTCTTATCTTCGTTGGATTAGCCTCGATACCTCGGCTGGACACAAGGAAACCGAGTAATTTTCCTGCCGACACGCCAAATGTGCACTTCTCTGGATTAAGTTTCATTCGAACCTTCTCGTGTTCGCGAAAGTTTGCCGATATCTTCTAGCAAGGTTTTGCTCTCCTTAGTTTTGATGACTACGTCATCCACATATACTTGTACATTTTTTCCTATCGATCATGTAGGCACTTTTGCATGCACCTTTGATCGTTGTTCTCGCATTTCGCAGTAATGGCATTGTGCGATAACAATAAGCCTCTGACGGGTAATAAATGCTGATCTTTATTTGATCGGCGGATTTAACGGTATCTGGTGGAAACCAGAATCTGGCGTCTACAAATGATAACAGCTCACAGCCAGCGGTCGAGTCAATGACTTGGTCTATTCTAGGCAAAGGAAAAGGATCTTTCGACATGCCTTGTTCAGGTTAGTGTAGTCGATACACATTCGCCACACAATGGCTACATTGGGGTCATCTTTTTCTTTTCTACTAGTACCGGATTTGATAACCAATCCGGATACAAGACTCCATGATGAACCCGCTGCGAGAAGCCGAGCTATTTCATCCCCTATTACTTTTCTCTGTCTTCGGGCAAGCGGCGAGAGGTTGCTTCACCGCCTTGCTCGCCCGACGTTAAAGAGTGCTCACCAACTCCTCGCACACCTTGCAGATCTTGAGTTGACCATGCAAATATGTCCCGATTCTCACGGAGGAAGTTGGTGAGCTCGCCTTCCTATTTAGCGTCAAGGCCTGCACCAATAGTAATAGGCGCCTGGAACTGCTCATCAATCTGAAATTTCTTCGTCTCTTTGGTGGCTGAAAAGAGACACGCCATGAGGTTGGCGGTTTGCATGCTTAACTCAGGCCGATCGAGCGAGGGCTGCTACCTCCTGAATCCTTTTCTTTTCTCTTGCTATAACCAATGACTCGCCAAATTTGACCCGCCAAGCACACTCCATTGACTTCTTGTAATCCCCTGAATCGTTATCACCCCTTGTGGTCCGGTAACTTCATCTTTAGATAACCTATATGACAGCTGCTCATGAATTTGGCCAATGGGCCGTCCGAGTAGAGCATGATAACAACTTTCCAGATCGACCACCTCAAATTCTAAATTTTCGCTCTGCAGTTATCTCTTGTGCCGAATAACACGTCCACTCGGACTTTACCGATGGGCTCACATGAAAGCCCGGCACTATCCCATGGAAAGTTGTCCTCGTGGACCGCAGCATATTCTCGTGATATTCCGAGCTTGTGCATGGTATCTTTGTACATGATGTTGATCTCGCTTCCATTATCGATGAGTACTTTTGAGAATTTCACATTGATGCTTGGTCCCACAAACGTTGGATCCAACACGAGTGCATATGATCCTGGACTTGGCATTATTCGGGTGGTCTTTCATGCTCCGGTCATCTCTGATCGACCATGGCTGGTATCTTGGCACCGCCGGTACAACCGCATTCACTTCCATATGCCGGCGCTGCACACTCGCTTGTCCCATTCCGTCGTGAACACACAATAAGACCGGTGATGTTCCTGTAATCATTACGTCCAAAGATTCGCGGATTTATCCTTCCGCTCGCCTCGGTTCATTACTTGATGCACGCATCCCTTCGATCCGAGTTATCGTACCTCGGGGAAAGGGCGGTAGCATCGATTCGTGTATTTGCTCCGATAGTTGCGGCTGATCTTGTTGTTGCACGATGGGAAACCTGAACTCTGCCGGTTCCCCATCGCATTTTTCATCCAGCGCATTGCCGGGTTGTATGATTGGCGGTCTAGATGGGTTTGATGTGTGAAATTTGCACGGCTGATCTAACATGGATTGAACGATACTTGGCCTCTCTTGCCATTGCTTCTTTTGCTCGGGGTCCATTGCCTCTTTCCTCATTCCTTGATGTCCACCGTTGAGGTCCATTTTTCGTCGTTGAGTTGCTCGTGACTCGGCTGATCTTGTGCTACAGCCGCCACCGGGCTGAATTATATCTATAACCCGCCTCTCTTCTCTTCTTCTTCCTCTGAAATCACGCCTAGATGACCCGCCAATTCTCTCATACTGGTCTTGTTGCTCATGATGATCCGCCGACATTAACTCCGTTGGGTTGGGTCACCCAATGCATAGGAGTCCGCTATTCGATAGTTTCGCCGGTGGTTGGCATATCTCTGCAGGCGTTGCAAAGACGCTGCCATAACGGCAGCCTTTGCGCGAACCAAGCGATCGCTTGATTCGATAACTCCTCACATGAGTTTCTCAGTTACACCATCGAGTTAAAAACTCTCTATCTGTTTCATTCGCCTCCGCTTGCACATGGCTAGTTCTGTGGTCTATTCGGTCTCTTGTATGTGCCGGTAAAGTTGCTAACGAACATCTCTTGAAATCCAACCAGCAGCTTGATCTCGCCACCTGGTTGATTATTCAACCATACCGGCTGGTCCTTCCAACATCTGTGGGACATACCGCACATTTATTCAGATTGCCACCGCTATCTTCACAGCGGTGGCATAATCAATCAACCGCCTTGTGGTTTGGTACTTCCATTGTACGCTTTTGTGCCTCTTGCCAACTGAAAATTCGCACTGGTGGTTCGCCCATGATCCTTGGTCCAAAACATGCCGGACCTGTGGACCTTGCTCTTCCAATAGCTCGGACCGTATAGCCGATCCAACTTTACTCTTGCATCATTTGTGGCAAATCAGACAGATTCTATCACGCATCCCATAGTGATTGTTTCCACCCTGGTTTGCGTATTCTACCGGAATATCCATCATTATACCTTTCATTCATCCGATTGTGGCGAGCTGGCCTCACTTCTCTTTCTGCCGAGGCTCATGTCTTGGTTGCGGGTTGAGCGGCTTCTCTTCTTACCTCGCCGGGTTTGGTTTTCATGATTGTCTCTTGCAGGTTCTTTCTGCCAGGTTCCCCATTACCTCGGCCGCCGTCGTCCTTTTCCATGCGGCCGTGGTTTCTCTCCCTATTACCTTGGCTTGCATTGCCTCATTCTCATTTGCCTTTCCAGCTATTGCGGGTCATATGGAACAATTTGTTTGTTCCTCTTCCCGAGGTTACTGCTTTTTCTTTTCTAGCGTTGTTTCAGTGAAGACGCTGTCGCAGACAGATAAAGGTGTGCTACCTGCCGAATGAACCATCCGTGAAGCCCCTGGTCTTGCCGGGTTGGCTCGAGCATTTCCTCATTTTGCTGGTTCGCGATGCGCACCAGCTCATTCACTCTTTCTTGTTGTTTCGCCGAGCTTCCTGTCAATCCTCTAAGTCCAAAGCTGCATTTGCCGCCTCGTTTTTTCGCGGGGTGTCAGACTGCAAAACCCAAATCGCCCGATTCGCCTCGTGAGCTTCATGCTCTTTGTTAATATCATTCATGAGGTTCTTACCTCTTAATCTTAGTTCGTCCCACCCGCCGGTGCGATATCAAGCTTATTAGCTTTTGCATATTCTCTCGTGGTCCTGTTCAAGGATTTTGCAGGTCGATACTTTTTGGCCTCTACCAGACCTTTTGCCCGGTTTCCTCTAACTCTGCTGCGCATTTTCCGGATCAAGTATCGGGCGCCACTGGTGGTTAAGTTCTCTATAGTTGCTCAAGAATGTTCTCCGTCTCTCCAGAGGTGGTCCTCACTCTTGGTGCCTTTGGGGTGGTGTCATGCAGCTCTGCCGGTTTGTCATCGGGCGGAATTACCTCGGCGGTTTGCGGTGTGATCGCTTAGGCGGACTTCTTGCTGGCGGGTTCTCCGCTGACCCGCTAACGCTGCTCCCGCTTGAGTCCCTGCTGCGACCATCACCTCGACGCTGCCCGCCCGATGCTCCCCTGATGGACTGCTCGCCGCGCTTCGAGGTGGTTCCCCTGCAACAACAACTTGGTGAGGATAAATGTCGGTGATGTCGACGCCGACGTAGACCCTGTGCTCGCCCAGGCCGATGAAGATCCCGTTGCGCGGGGGGGTTTTCCCCCTGAAGCTCCCTGCATTGTCTCCGACATAGTCGCAGAGACCAAATCTCTGGACCAAGCCAGAAACAACGCGCTCGCCGGTGTTGATGAAGTTTCCCGTCCGGATCACGACTCCAGCTAGCATCGCTTCTGGCCCCACGGTGGGCGCCAACTGTCGTGGTGGTGTCACGGCAGATGCCATGGGTAGGCTAAAGTATGGGGCCAATGGATGCTAGTGGGATCTGGGAGGAAGATGCAATCTTTACACTCAAGCTGCCAAAGTGATGAACTTTATTTCTCTCTTGATGGGTTACAAGTGCTCCTTGAGCTGCTTAGGGGGACAATGTGAATCTCCCAGCCTAACGGTGCTCTTTTCTCCCTGCTCCTCGGGGTCCAAACCTCCCCTTATAAAGGGTGCCTTGGGTGCCCTTAGGGCTGAGGCAAGCATATTCGTGGAATATGCTTGTCCCAAAATAGTAGTTCGGCCTCCTTTCCTGTCAGCCTTCTAATGACGGCAAGGCTCTAGTGGCCCCCCTCCTGCGTGCCTCGGGCTTCAGGACTGTCACCTTCGTGACCTCCTTCTGCCCCTCTGACGCCGTGCATCCTTGTCTCTTGTGCTTGGCCCTGTCCTGATTCCTTCTAGCCTGCAGCTATACTTTGACCCTGGGCTTCTCCTTCTCCTGCAAGCTTCGTATCACTCGGCCTTACCTTGTGTTACTCGGCTCGTTCCTTACCTGCATGAAGATCATTTGGGTAACCCGGCCGATTTTCTCATTAACTCGGCCGGGTAACTACCTGATACCTAAGCATGGGCTTCTTGCCTCCTTTCATCGGCCGACATATCCATGATTCGGCCGACCTAGGCCGTAGCTCGGAAACCAGACGGGGACAGTACCTCTGTCTTTCCCCGTCTCTGACCTACCCGAGGTTAACCCCCCGACAATAGGTCCGGTCCTTGTCCAATACGTGTCTTTTTAGAGGTTTTTCTAGACGTTTTTTGGTTGAACGTAACACATGCATGTGGAGGTTCGCAGATATATCCAATTTTTTTTCTTGTACTCCATTCGTTTTAAAATATAAGATGTTTTAGCTTTATAAAATAATGTATCTAAACTTCTTTTAATGTATAGGTTCACTTGGGTTTGGAGTGAATATATACACTAAAAGAAATTTAGATATTTTTTATCATAAACCTAAAATATCTTATATTTTGAAACAGAAGGGTACGCTGCGACCGTGTCCATATTTTTTTCTTTCACTGGTCTATGTGCAAATGTTTTCAAATATGCTCGTGCATGTCAGTTATAGTTTTGTACGTGACAACTTTTGTGTAAAATTTATAGGCTTTAAATCTAAACCATTAAAGTTGAGATCAATGGAGCATATATTTTAAGCTTATGTGGATCTGTCTGGTGCCTCGAAAAATACTTTTATATTGCTTTTACTATATAATAGTTGCTTTGTCCTGTTTCATACTTGTATTAAATTGGTATTAAATTACTAATTATTTTAATAAGTAATTCAACTCTCTCTAGTCTCAATTATAGTTGTGCAATTCTCGGGCCGGGCCACTTTTCGTCATGGGCCAAAAAGCCCAATGCTAGATATTCTGGCCTGAAACCTAAAAAAGCCAAAAAAAAATCTGAGCTGGCCCGATCACATCTTAAGTTGCCTATATGGGCCAGAGCACGGCCTGGCCTGACTATCGGGATCAAAACTCAGGCCTAAACCTGGCCTGACGGTGTATTTTGGCCCGGCCTTGTCGGTTTCTTTGGGCCGTGCCGACCGGGCCAGTTTTTTTATGCCCAGGTTTGGTCTCTATATAGGATCTCCATTTACGACAACTAAATGTTTTCTTAAATTAGGCTTTCGCCTCGCTATATTAATATAGCAAACATCCGATACAATGATATAGCCGCTGGAGCCTCAGCACCAGCACACCCAAACGAAAACAACGAGAAACAAAAAGAAAACAATGCCAACAACATGAGATCGACTAAGCGAAGATGACCCGCAACCGCTGCGCCCTCCGGATTTGTCCCACCACGAACCTAGTGCTCCGAGTCACCGCGTACCAAGCAACACCCTCAAGAAGGAATGCGACGTCAACGACGCTGTCGCCGGACTGATCCTAGGTTTTCCCCCGGTACTCGGAGGGGAGTGGGGAGGGGTACACCCAACGCCCTTCATGAAGGAATGGCGACACCCATAGGCGTCACCACGTTGGTGCCAGTCGAGCTAGCAGGGATTTCGCCCGACCCCCAAACCACAACCCCGATTGCTCCGTAGCACTCCCTCCAACTTGTCGTCCACCAACGTGCGCCACCACGATCTTGTAGTCACCCTCGCCGTCTTCCTACGGACGTCGTCACGAGGTCCAAAGACGGAATAGGATAGTGCAGCAGTAGTCAGGGACGGCAGCGCCGCCGTCAAGCGGGAGGGAAATTCCTCCACCGCTTTCGTGGTAGCTGACCGGACATGGCAACAAAGGCACACCAGGCCCCTATCGGGCCCGACCGAGCCCAAATCGGGCCCGTAAAGCCCTATCGCCCCGCTGCAACAAGCCAATGAGCAGCTCCGCCATCCCAAGTGGTTGCCGACGATCCATGTCCATCTCCAGGGAGCCAAGCCACCGCCAGGAGGGGTGCTGACCCTCCCAAGCCCAGATGGGGCCCAAATGGGCCCAGAGCCACCTGCCCGTGCCGCTGCAAGGCGCCGCCGCCAACGGCTGCCCCATCGCGCTGCAGTCTGCCCTTGTCCGTGCCGGGAAGCCCCGCCTCCGAGCTGGACCCTCTGCCGCCTAGGAGCACCACCCGGAGTCGTCCCACCCCGCGCAGAGCTCCAACGAGAGGGGAAAGTCAAGGGGCCGCCGCCACCAGCGCCGTCCGGGACTAGCCCTGCGATGACCGCCGGCGACGGCGGGGGAGAGAGGAGCATGGGGTGACGGAGAGATGGGAACGGAGGTGCGGCCCGGTCGTCCGCAGGGGACGACGCGGGTCGCGAGAGCTGTTCGGGTCCCTGATCTGATCTATTATTTTCACAACTAAATGTTTTTTGAGGAACTAATGATTATACACGCTGATGAGCGCCGTCGACATTGAGGACCAGGTGCACTGCAAGTTCACCCGTCGTACGATTAAAGAAACAACCTACGGGACATCCGTTTCTAGACACGGGATGCGCACGCGAAAGTGGAAATTATTTCCCAAGGCTAGCCGTCAGAAAAGTCAAGCAAATACAATGGTCGATTTCTTCAGAAGGTGTCAAGTAATTACCATATCTCTAGATCATGTGTCAGTCATATAGATATTGCCAAGCAAGGATCGATAATTAACTAATGATACTACTACTAAACTAAAAGTATATATAGATCATACTCCCTCCGTTTGGAAATATAAGATGTTTTAGGTTTGTGAAGGGAATGTATCTAGACACATTTTAGTGTCTAGATTCATTTGAACCTATACACTAAAACGCGTTTAGATATATCTTTTTCACAAACTTAAAACATCTTATATTTCTAAACGGAGGAAGTACGTGTCTGCGCTGCGCGTACATAATAATCTCCGGATTGGGCCGTAAGCCATGGTGTGGCTGCACATGGTGATAACTTTGCTGAGTTGCCTCCCTCCTCAAGGGACCGATCACAAGTAAGGGCTATATATACACACAAAGAATCATCACGAGATCATCACGCAGCTAGCCATCAGAAGCAACTCCCTCAGATACTGAAACACACGAACAGACCCATAAGCTGAAACACAGAGTTTATTTCAGACTAGCGGTTCACCTACGTAGAGATAAGTTCCCGAGATTTGTAGGGGCATCCATCGACTGATATCGACATGGCGTCGGCTCCAGCTCGAGCCATAGCAGCGGTGATGCTCACCTTCGTCTTGTGCGGGTTGGGCATGGCCGCGGACGACAAAGCACCCATCAAATGGCAGAGAGCGCACGCGACGTTCTACGGCGCCGATGCCTCTGGCACCATGGGTAAGCTAACTAGCTTACTACAGACGCAGACGCCAGTTGAATTCTACTTTCATGCTAACTTATTAGATTTTTCTTTACGACGTTCGCAGGTGGAGCGTGCGGGTACGAGAACCTGTACACCGCGGGGTACGGGACACGGACGGCGGCGCTGAGCTCGGTGTTGTTCAACGATGGCGCCTCGTGCGGGCAGTGCTACAAGATTGCGTGTGACCGCAAGCTAGCGGACCCAGCGTTCTGTAAACCCGGAGTTACGGTGACGATCACCGCTACGAACCTCTGCCCGCCTAACGACGCGCTCCCCAATGACAACGGCGGATGGTGCAACCTGCCACGACAGCACTTCGACATGGCGCAACCAGCCTGGGAAAAGATCGGCGTCTACAAGGGTGGCATCATCCCCGTCATGTACCAGAGGTACGCACATGGTTGCTGCTTTGTGTCACTATAATTTGGTGTTTCGAAATCAAAATTGCTTATTTTTTCTAATATATATAAATTTCTATAGGGTTCCGTGTGTGAAGAAGGGTGGTGTGCGGTTCAGGATCGTCGGTCGCGATTACTTCCACCTAGTAACTGTGATGAATGTTGCGGCCGCCGGTTCGATCAAGTCGATGGATGTCATGACCTCTGATTCAAACGATTGGTCGCCAATGTCCCGTAACTGGGGCGCGAATTGGCAGTCTCTAGTGCTTCTTACCGGGAAAGAACTTTCATTTAGATTGACCGACACAGATGGACAGACGGTTGTGTTCAACAAAATTGTGCCGGCTGGATGGATGTTTGGGCAAACATTTGCTAGCAAAGCGCAGTTTCAGTGACCAATCTCAACCGATAAAGATGTGGTTTCTTTGTGAGTGTATCAGCAGAAGGTTGGCACTATTAAATTCATTGGTGTTGGGATGCTTAATAAGCACTTCTGTATGTACATATGTATAGATTGTTTGTTCACGGCATTGTACCGCAGACATTTCTATGTGTGTCGAACATGTTCTGTGAATGTTTGTGTTTGTATTAATTTTTACGCTGTATATAAAATGTTACCGATTCCACCAAATTAATTTTAGTGCTTATATTTTTATACTTTTGTAAGTTGATAATATACAACAATATGAGCTTCTTTGCGTTTTCGAGCAAACAACAGAAGCACTGACTTTTCGATTAGATAGAAGAAGAAATTTGTTTATGCACCCCTATAATCCCGGGCCGGAACTACTCGGGGTTAAGGAAGTGCTCAGTTTTAGCTTGATTCAAAGCCAGGTGTCATTGATTTATGTTGTCAAAAGCAAAGCGTTACCCTTCAATTAACATTACGTGCTTGCCCGTGAAGATTCAGTGATTTAGAACATAGACCATCCAACTGCTCTGATGGTGTCTTTAATTAAGGACATCCAACTAATCATCGATTCCTTCAAAAGAGATAGGTGTTGCCGTTCCCATATAGGGCGCGCAAGGGGGGTGTCTAAACAGGTGACCACCGAATTCCATACAACAAAGGTGAAAGGACGGTCTTTGAAGGGGGTGGGTGGTTGTTTTCCTGGGGATGCAAACAAAGGTTGATAGATCGGGTCATGGGTCCACCCCTGATAGAAAGTGTCTCAGATGAAGGATTCTTCCTTGGAGGACAAGCCAAGCGAAGAACTTGCATTCATATTCCACACGCACTTCCTAGATTTTTGACATGACAAACTTCTTGTGAGAGCCCTCACTATTAGGAAAACAGCTATCTATGGCGCATGGGTTTTGGATTTCTAAATGCGCCACTGATACCACGTCACGGAATTGTAATTTTGTGGCGCATATTAAAATGAGCCACAAAATACCTTAAACTTATGTGGCGCATATTGGCAATATGCGCCACATAAGTTTTTTTTCAAAATTCAAAAAGGCGGGCTAGATCTCAAAGTTCTGTGCCAATATGCGCCACATATTTTATTTCAATTTTTTTAAAAGGGATCCAATCTGGCCGGAGGTGGGTGGAGGAGGAGGGTCGGTGGAGTTGAAGGAGGCTGATGGTGGCCAGAGGAGGAGGAGTTGATGGAGGAGCATGAGGAGGAGGGCGCCGGTGGAGGAGGGGGTTGCCGAAGGAGGAGGTCGCCAGAGTAGGAGGAGGCCGCCGGTGGAGGAGAGGCTCACTGGAGGAGGAGGTAGGAGGAGGTCACCGGGTTGGAGGAGGTCGTCGTCGGAGTAGGAGGATGAGGAGCTCACCGGGGTGGAGGAGGAGGTCGCCGGAGGATGAGGAGCTCACGGGGGTGGAGGAAGAGGAGGATCTCAAGGGGGTAGAGGAGGAGGAGGGGGATGAGAAGGTGAGAAAGAAGGGGAGGATAAGGAGAGAAGAAGTGGAGGAAGGAGAACTGTGGAGGAGAGGAAGAGGAGAAACGAGAGGGAGAAGGGGGCGCCAACGGGATTCAAATTTCGAATCCCGACCAAGAATTTTGTGGCAAATATGGGAAATATGCGCCACAAAAGTTTCTCCCCTTTTTTATTTTTTTTGCAGGAAAAAATCTTTTTCCTGCCATAACTTTTTACTCTTTTCGAATTTGGGGAATCTTGAATTTGAGTAGGAAATTTCTAGACGATCATTTTGATGGGTAAAACTGTTTTTCCGGCATCGTATGCAAAAGTTATAGCCATTTTACCGTGCCATGAATTTTTTTTACAAAATACATTGAAATTCATGTTTTTCAATTTTCCCTACAACTATACCCTAAAATATAATTACATCTCAAAGGAATTATTTTTTGAAAATTTATAATTTTCGTTTATTTTTTATAAAAGTTAAAAGGCGATCCAAGGGGTGGGATCTGTTTTTCCACATTCTTTGTCGCATATCTCTATATGCGCCACAGAAACATCACTTTCTGTGGCGCATATAGACATATGCGCCACAAATGGGTGGTCAACAAGATTTTGTGGTGGGGCCTACCCTCACTTTATGTGGCGCATATGGACATATGCGCCATAGAAAAGTTGGTAGCCCAACCCCGATGGCGGATCCCACCATATTTCTATGGCGCACCGTTCCGGTGTATGTGCCACAAAAGAGTGAATGAGTCTGTGGCGCATTTGGTGTAATGCGTCACTATTATTTTTCTGTTGCGCATGGCAGAACATTTGTGCCACAGAAGATCTGTCTATCTATAGTTATTTTCCTAGTAGTGCCTCGGCGAGCTGAATGGAGTAAGCCAAAACGAATGAGAAAACCCCACTAATGTTCCTATGGGTTTACTGGAGTAAAGGTAGTATAACTAACCAAGTTCCATTTGGTTTTCATAAGTTGAGTAGGGTTACACAAGAGGGCCAACTCCCGAATCCAATTGTAATTCTCCAATTCCATTGTAACTGTGCATTGCTTCCTGGTGGCAATCTTGAAAAGCTTCTGACGCAAGAAGACAAAGATTGTGTGCCACAAAAGGGCCTTACACTTGTCCCCTAGGGTGGTGATCATCTCCATATCCGAGTTTTTGCACGTGATCTAGGAGTAAACCCAAGGGGCACTCAAGGAGTCTGGGTCGATCCATTGGTACCAAGGTAGCTCGGTGATACCAGGACCGCCTTGGATTGGCTTACAATTTGACAATTGACGGGGATTGCAAAATAAAGTATGACAAATGGTCAAATCTCCTGCCAATTGATGAGGGCGTATCTTCCGAAAGCATGCTCACCGTCATATTTGTTCAAAAAGAAACCACACTCAGATCTTGTCAATATTTTGGGCTTCCACACATTGCTATATTAGTGACGAATATTGTCAACATCCGAATTTTTAATCCCAGATGCATGTTATGCCATACATCGCAATCCCAGGATTACCATTTTTGCGAGACATAACAGAATTGAATACCATAGTACATCATCCATTACAAACCATACATAAGGTCTTACACAAATAGGGATCTCATGATCCAGTTCTTAATACAACTCAAGCAGCGGAATACGTAATAATAACAGTAGCGTAGGCGAAGCTCCATCTTCGGGGTCACAGGCAATGCTGACGATGGGAGATGATCCTAGTTGTCGTAACCTTCCTGGGGTTCATCCTCCAGGTACTCTTCTTCATAGTCTGGCCACGGGAATAGCTAGGGACAAAGCCATGAGTACTCTTTAAGTACTCAGAAACTAATACTAACAAGTGCAGGGTTTTTTGATAATAGGACACTAAACTCTAGGGTTGTTTTGCAAAAGCCAGATTTATCTCTACTAAGTTCAGAAGCAAGAGAGCTAGTTGAAGTTTATAACACCTAAGTGGGAACTTGTATTTCATATCACAACCCTGTTGTGGTGAAGTCAAAGTCTCAATTCATTTCACAAGTCATTTTGAAAACATCTGACGGGGGAACAGTATGGCCACTCCAACTGTCTATAACCGCGGACGTGGCTATTCGAATAGTTTGACACTCTGTAGAGATTGTACACTTTCACCACAACATTCGATACATCCGTCAGGAACAAATCCTGAATTCACCATACTCGTGTCACGGATAATCAATCCTAACCTTTCAATTACACGCCCTAGTATAAGCACCTCTCCTGTGAGTTTGGCCTCCCAACCATGACTAACTGTCATCTTGGGTACTGCACAGGTGGACAATCTTCACAAGGTAGCCTCAGCTCAGACCTTGGCCGTGAGGGAACTAATACTAAGGTATATAAGTTTCCAGTCAAGCCCTACCCAATCTTCGGGTATTGTGGTTGTACGGTAAAATTTGTAATGGTATCGCATCGAGACAACCATCAGTTTTATAAAGGGGCTAAGGCTCATGCCTCAACATTTTCATCACCAAAATCATATGGTGTTCGGAAACACATGTCAAAATATCTCAGTAGAATGATCCATCTTTCTAAGGTTTTCATAACCATTTTCACCAAGTATTCCCATCTAAAGTTGATCATGTTTTATGCTTAGCACTAGCATCTACAAGTGGGGGTGAGTACTAATGAGGTGTGGTAAACTAGTGGAGTTTTAACTAAGTTCAATCTCATGCCTTAGGATGACATCAAGATTATCTAGCTTAGGCCAAATTTTATGCTCTTTATGCAACCTTTAAATATCTTTCTAGAATCTACAAGTCACTTAAGTACATTCTAAAAGAAAGCTTGGATAGAGAAACCAAGGTAGAAAGCTTGCAAGTAAAACTAGGATTGGGGTATCAAGTGGGTATAACCACATAAGATTTAAGACATATGGTTGGGATGGTAAGGCTTGCTAAAGTATAATATCTTGCAAGTGTTAGCTTGCACATTCAACTAGTAGTATTAGGCTTGCTTTGTGCAGAGCAGTGGTTGAAGTTCTCCTCGGCTTCTTCTTCGTAGTATCCTCCTTCCTCCTCGTATCCTTGGTCGGTACTAGCGTCTATAAATAAATACGATGTACACAATCACCAAACAATACTTAACTACTTGCAATCATCACACAAAAGGTCCTATAGATGATCTATCATCATCACTAACATTACAAGATTAAAGCTTGGTTTAATTTCTTTTATTTTTAGAAAAGTAATTTATACTCATTGAAACACTACTTAAGATTTAATATTCTCCAAACCAAACATGGGATCATGTTGACACATGTCATCACCACATATTTTAGTCCATGGGAATGTGATTTAAAGTGGTGTCACAAGGTTTTACCCTTTTATTTTAATTAAATAAAGTGACTAGAAATGCCTATGTGTCATTCTTTTATTACTTGGTCATTATTTCTGTAAGTAAACCTATATATTTTTATATATTCTGAAAGGTATGATGAAATGTGATTTTTGAGAGTTGGAATCAACTCAAAAGCTATTACGGTTTAAATTTGAAAAATGTTTGAATGCAGAAAAGCTTCTGCCTTGTTATTTTTACCAAGGATGATCTACAGATCCAAATGACTTGAATCCAACGGGCTTGGATTCAGCATTCCGAGACCTTTCTAACAAAATTGGTTTCATTCAATTTGGTTTACTGAATCGACCTGGGTTGATTTTTGAATCTAGGTGCAGAAGTGGGTTTGAAATAAAATGGAAAAGGTTAAATTCAAATGACTGGGCTGCGCGTGAAGCGATACTGGGCTGACCTGCTAAGCACAGTGCCTACGCGGGCTGGTTAAGTCGTTGTCCCCACGCGTCATTGAGACGAGGGGGTGCGAAGCGGTATGGGACAATCTAAGCCGTGGGATCTTGTTCTAATCTAACGGCTGAGGGTCATCGTCGATGTTGGGCAACGCCAGCGAGACTGAAACCTAACGCAGCAGGTGGGGGTCGTTGGGGGCTCACCGGGGCTCAGGCGAGGGTCGGCGAGGCGGGCGAACGACGAAGTCGACAACGGCAAACCTCCTGGTACCGGCAGCTTCTCCTGGGGCGGCTCCAATCGCTAGCCCCCTTCTTCTCTAGTGGCGGCTCGGTGAAATTCCGGGACTGAGGCGGGGTGGTTCTGGCTGAGAGGGGAGTGAGGTGGTGCGCTCAATTTGGCTGGGGGTGGCCTCTATTTATAGTGGCGAGAGGGAACCGACGGGCGCAAGCTGGGCTCGTCGTGGTCGACGGCACAGCAGGCTAGCGGCGTGGGCAACGGTAGGGGGCGGTGCGGTGCTCCCTGGCAATGCTCAACGACATGGTGGCGAGGCGTGGGGCGGTGCGGTTTGGTCAGAACGCGGAGGTGCTCTGCGCGTGCCCGACCTCTGCGCGTGCCCGACGGAAGTTTTTAATGCGCACAGCGTGCGTGGTCCGCGCGGCGGCGAACGAGCGTGTGGGGGGGGGGTTGCTGGGACGGTGGTGATCATGTATGCACGCGGCAAGAGCGGCGCGTGGTCTGTGGGCGTCGGTCGAGCGTGGCGCACGGGGCGCGCTCTCGGTATGGTTGCTGGCGAGCTTGGCATGGTCCGTGGTCCGTGTGTCCAGCGCGGTCGCACGCTGGGCGAGTGGCGGTGGGGTGTTGGCTTGCTCCCAAACATGTTGGCTAGGCTTGTTTCTTCTCCTAGCTCGCTGTCGACATGTGGGTGACATGGTGAGCTTCGGCTGTTCACCATTGATGGTAATGCCAAGCTTACAGTGATGGTAGAGGTTTGCAATTGAGCTAGATGATCTAATAAAGCCTAGTTTTAACCAGAGAGGGAACAAGTTAGGCTCCAATCACTGCTCACAATAGTGTTTGAATTTTGTTTGATTTGAATCTGCAAGGTGTTTGATGAAATGGCCGCAAGATTTCAAGTTTTGAATTTTGAAAAGATTTTTGGTGGGTGTGCTAGGTTGGTGATGGTGAGTATGCAGATTCTTGGGTTTTGAAAGTTGATCTTGTTTGAGTGGTTTTTGAAAAAGTGGGATCTTCCCATATGATAAAGATTCAATTTTGAACTGTCCTTTAAACTATACATTTGAAAGTTTCTAGATGATCACAAAGTGGGCCTTGATACTTTGTTATGAGTACAATCAAGGGGTGCAAAGATCCAAACAAGTTTTTGTTAAGTTCTGAAAGTTTGGGACAGCCAAAGTAGGCATGGGAGTTAAATTGGTCAAAATGACCATTCACTCAATTTGGTTTGTTTTGATTTATTTGTCTTTGGGAACAGTGTGGGGATTGTTTAGATGATGTTTATTTCACCTAAGAGGCATTTTACAAGCAAAGAAACACCTAAACAAGGCAATTCAAAAGAATTCAAAATGTGATGCATACACACATGCATGCTTTCAAATTTTTATTTAGAAAAGTTTTTGTTAACCCTAAATTTGATGATTAGAGTTTGATGATCCAATTTACTATTTTTGGGATGTTACAAACCTTCCTCCCTTAAACAAAATCTCGTCCCGAGATTTGAAAAAGGACGAAAAAGATTACCTAGGATTTGAAGAGATCGGGAAACTCCGTCCTGATGTGATCTTCGCGCTCCTAGGTATCTTCCTCTGCTGTGTGCTTGCTCCACTGATTCTTGAGGAACTTGATGCTTCGGGTCCGGGTAGTTCTGAAAGCTTCTTCCAAAATACGGATGGGTACTTCGGGATAGGTTAGGTCATCGTTGATCTCTATGGTCCGGTGATCGATGTTCTTAAACACTTCGGTCTTCTCTGGAACTTCGAGGCATTTGCGAAGTAATGAGATATGGAACACATTATGCACGGCTGACATTTCTTCGGGCAATTCCAATTGATACGACACTTCTCCTCGACGATTCAGAATCTTGAAGGGTCCGATATATCTGGGGGCTAACTTTCCTTTGAGTTGGAAACGCTGCATTCCCTTCAATGGCGACACCTTCAGATAAACAAAATCTCCTATGTTGAAGGCGAGGTCTCTACGTCTCTTGTCGGCGTAACTCTTCTGTCTGGACTGGGCTGTCTTGAGGTGCTCACGAATCTCGTGAACCTTCTCTTCTGCTTCTCGTAGGATGTCGGGTCCGAAAATCTGACTCTCTCCTACTTCCGACCAGCTCAAAGGGGTGCGACACTTCCTTCCGTACATGAATTCAAACGGGGCCATTTGCAAACTGGCTTGATAACTATTGTGGTATGAAAATTCTGCAATCGGCAGACAATCTTCCCACTTAGATCCATATTCCAACACACATGCTCTCAGCATATCTTCGAGTATTTGATTTACTTGCTCCGTTTGTCCATCGGTCTGGGGGTGATATGCGGTGCTGAAATCTAGGTGGGTTCCTAAACCTTCTTGGACTTTCTTCTAGAATCTCAAGGTAAACTGAGTTCCTCGATCCGATACGATGTTCTTGGGGACTCCATGCAAACTAACTATTCTAGGGATGTACAACTCCGCTAGCTTTGAACTCTGATATGTGGTCTTGACGGGTAAGAAATTGGCGACTTTGGACAACCTGTCCACTATGACCCAGATAGAGTCATTTCCCCTACTAGAAGTAGGCAATCCGGTGATAAAGTCCATTCCCACGGAATCCCATTTCCATTCTGGAATCTGCAATGGTTGCAACAATCCAACGGGTCTTTGATGTCATGCCTTGACTCGCTGACATATATCACACTTGGCGATATAGCTTCCGATTTCTCTCTTCATCTTATGCCACCAAAATTGCTCTTTCAAATCTTGATACATCTTAGTTCCTCCGGGATGGATAGAATAAAGAGTATCATGAGCTTCCTTCAGATTCACTTCTTTCAACTCAGAATCTGCTGGTACACAAAGGCGTCCTTTGTACCACAGAACTCCTTCTTCGTCTTCGGTGAATCCGGGTACTTTGCCTGTACCAATGCGATGCTTGATTCCGTCTATACTAACATTTCCCTTCTGCGCCTCTTTGATCTGGATGATCAAAGTGGGCTGGAGTTCTATGCTAGCCAAAAATCCTTCACTTACTAATTCTATTCGAAAATCTTCCATCTCTTTGTGCAAGCTTGGTTGCTCCTTCAAGATCATAGAGTTCAAGTGGCATGGGAATCTGCTACCACATTGGCTTTACCAGGGTGATAGTGAATGTCCAGATCGTAATCCTTGATTAGCTCAATCCATCTTCTCTGTCTCATATTCAGCTCCTTCTGAGTGAATATATACTTCAGACTCTTGTGATCCGAATAAATCTCACAACGATTTCCCATCAGGTAATGTCTCCATGTCTTCAGGGCTAGAACTACGGCTGTGAGTTCGAGGTCATGGGTTGGGTAATTTTGCTCATGTTGTTTCAATTGTCGAGATAGATAAGATATAACCTTGCCTTCTTGCATTAGCACACATCCGGGACCGATCTTGGATGCATCACAATACACGTCGAAGGGCTTCGTGATATCCGGCATGATCAAGATTGGGGCTGAAATCAATCTCCTCTTGAGTTCTTGAAAACTCGCTTCACATTTATCCTTCCATTCAAACTTATTGACCTTCTTCAGCAATTGGGTCATGGGTCTGGCGATACTCGAGAATCCTTCTACGAACTTGCGGTAATATCCCGCTAATCCAAGAAATGCACGAACTTGGGTTTGAGTGGTTGGGGCTTGCCAATCTTCTACATCTTTCACTTTTGCGGGGTCAACGGCAATTCCTCCGGCTGATACAATGTGACCGAGGAATCCTACCTCATGTAACCAGAATTCACATTTGCTAAACTTGGCATACAGCTGATGCTCTCTAAGGGTTCCAAGAATGGTTCTTAGGTGTAGCTCATGTTCTTCTTCTGATTTGGAATAAATCAGGATGTCATCGATGAAAACAACGACAAACTTATGCAGGAAGTCCATAAAAATCGTATTCATGAGATTCATGAAATAAGCGGGGGCATTGGTTAATCCAAAAGACATGACGGTATACTCGTATAATCCATAACGGGTGGTAAAGGCAGTCTTTAGAATATCCTCTGCACGAATTTTGAGTTGATGATAGCCAGTCCTAAGATCAATCTTAGAAAATACTTTGGCACCGGTTAACTGATCAAACATATCTTCTATCTTGGGCAAGGGGTATTTGTTCTTGATGGTGACATCATTCAACTTCCGATAATCCGTAAACAAACGGTTACCTCCATCCTTCTTGTCCACAAACAAAATAGGTGATCTCCATCGTGATGCACTTGGTTGAATCAATCCAATTTCCAGCATGGCATCTAGTTGCTTCTTCAATTCTGCTAGTTCAGACGGGTTCATACTATATGGTCTCTGGGCTATGGGTCCGGTTCCGGGGATTAGTTCGATGATAAACTCAATATCCCGATCTGGGGGCATACCGGGCAAAACATCCGGAAATACATCGGGTTATTCACAGACTATCCGGACTTGGTCAATGGTAGGTTGGGCTATACTCTTGTTGCACTTGAATTGACGAGGTAAGGTTTCAGATATATGCTCGACTGATATTCCGGCTGTACTGGTCATGGTTATGGCTTTCTTGCACGATCAATCAATCCTTTATGTTTGGACATCCAATCCATTCCTAGTACTACTTCCAAACCTTTAGTTTCGAGTACTATCAGATTAGCATAAAAATATATGCCATGGATTCGGATAGGGACGGCTTTGCAAATTTGCCTAGCCTTGGTGGTTGATCCGGGAATTTGAACAATCATGACATGCTTCAGTTTGGTTGGTTGAATTTTACTAGTGCATGCAAATTCTTTGGTGATAAATGAATGCGATGCACCAGAATCAAACAACACTCTTGCAAGTACTGAATTAACAGAAAACATACCCAGCACGACGTCTGGCGCTTCCTGAGCTTCTTCAGCATGCATGAGAAAAAGACGGCCATTGCGGTTGAGCGAATTCCCTGTGGCAAACCTTCTTCCTGGCTGAACACGACGCTGCTGCTGAGCTAGGGCATTGGTATTGGGGGCTGCGGCATTCTTCTTGTTGGGGCACTCGTTGGAGTAGTGGCCCTTATTTCCACAGTCATAACAAGTTACCTGCGACTTGTCCTTTGCTGCTATAGGCACAACATTGCTTCCAGTCCTTGGGGCGGTGTTGGTGTTAGTGATAACATTGTTGTTGTTGAACTTGGGTTGGGCACGGTTGAAATTGTTAGAGTTTCCGGGGTTGTTGTGATTTCCTCCGGGCCTAGGGTTTCCACGGTTGGGATAGGTCAGACGATTCATCGGGGGTCTGTTGGTTCTTGGGGCAAATCCTGGAGATGGGTTAGGGCGATACTTTTGGGTCTGATGGGTTCCTGGCTGATGCATCATGCGACGCTTGCGGTTTTCATTGGCTTGGTTGATCTTTCCTTCCATCTGGATGGCAGAGTCGACAAGAGCTTCAATATCCACAAAGGGGATATTGACTAACACAGTCTGCATCTCATCGTGCAGACCATTCAGGAATCTCTCTTTCTTCTTGGCTTCCGTGTCGATCTCATCCGGGGCATACCTAGCTAATGACAAGAATTTGTCGTGGTATTGCACTACAGTCATCCTTCCTTGCTTCAGTTCTCTGAACTCGTCTCTCATCCTCTTGATCAAACCCGGTGGCACATGGGTTCTGCTAAACTTGACCTTGAATTCCTCCCAGGTCATCATCTGGCCTCCGGTCATTGCACGAACACTGTTCCACCATGCTCTGGCATCTCTGGCTAGATAGTGGGTGGCGAACAGAACTTTCTCGTTGGCTTCCACTCTGGCGACTTCCAGGTTATTTTCCATGGTTTGCAGCCAATCGTCGGCATCTAGGGGCTCTTCTGACTTAGTGAAAACAAGTGGGTTGGTATTCTGGAAATTTTTGAGCTTAGATCAATGGTTGACTTGATTTCCGTGGCCTTGATTGTTGTGGGCAAGCTGAGATATCTGTTGCAGGGTGGCTAGGTTGGCTTGAGGTTCCGCTCTTTCAGCTTCGCGGACAGAAACCAACATTTGCAGGATCTGCAACATCGGGTCTGGGGATGAACCACTTCCTCCGTGTGGCATCTGAAGATTGAGATAGATCATGAGAAAAGAGGGAAATTTCTAAGGTTCTGGGACTTGGAAAAGTTTTTAAAGTTTGACTCAGATTTTCTAGCAACTTGCTTTTCATTCATTCATTCATAGCACACGATACAAACACACACCACAACAAAGGAAACAGATGGTTTTAAGAACCATTCTAGAAACTATGATACAGCAGGACCGAATACTACTCACTATGCTAGTTCTCAAGTGCTACTACTCCTCAGAATCGGTGGCTTCATCATCCTCCTCATCATCGATGAAGGCGAAATCATCCTCATCGGTGAAGAAATCCATAGCCTGATCCTCCAGAAAATCATCATCATCGCTGAGATAGGAGTAGGGGTGTCCACGAAGATCCTCTGCGGCATTCTCCCTTTCCTCCAACTGCATGTCTCTCTCGTGGATGGTCTCCTCCAAAGATGAGATGCGGTGGCGAAGACGGGCAATGATGCGCTTCTTCTTGTCGAGCTGACAGCGGCGAGACTTGCGATCCTTCGCTAGCAGGGCGATGGTTTGGTCCTTCGTCTTGAGGATGGCAGACTTGTGGTTGGAGTAGTCACGACAATAGTCTAATTCCTGCTGATGATTGTACATCATGAAGCTAAGGTGGTACAACTGAGTCTTCAGCTCAGGGTGGTATGGGGCTTCCAGTGGTTGTCCATTAGCATCACGCCTTGGGCAAAACTCAAAGTAGGTTCCCTTGATCTGATTGATACTTTGCCCACACAGACGGGAAAGAGCTTCCTGCATGGCCCTGGCAAGTCCATCGAGCCATTTGTTCTCTCTTAAGGTAAACTGACTTCCCTCAGCAGTGGGAGGTTCAATCTTTCCTCGGAGACTTGCAACAATTAGCCACTGCAGATCTTCTACTTGATCATTGAGCTGAGCTCCAAAGAACTCGGGGTGCGGATGCTCCAGAAGTTCTGAAAGCTGGTCCAAATCCCTCTCAAAGATAAGGTCTCCTCCATTCCCCAACTGATAAAACTTGCTGTACTTCACGTCCAACTATAAGAATATAGGATGAGTAAGTTAGTAGAGTGATCAAGTGTGTCAAATTTTATGGATTTTGCAAGAGTTTTTGAGGAACATGAATCTTTATGAAAGAATCAAGGTGGTAAGAATGGGAATAAGTTTTTTTATAAATATTTGCTTCATTTGGTTTTGAAACTAAGTTTTTGATTCAAACGTCCAGTCTAACTAGGGTCTCCTATGGTCAGGATGGTTCTGATACCAACTTTTCAACACCCGGATTTTTAATCCCAGATGCCTGTTATGCCATACATCGCAATCCCAGGATTACCATTTTTGCGAGACATAACAGAATTGGATACCACAGTACATCATCCATTACAAACCATACATAAGGTCTTACACAAATAGGGATCTCATGATCCAGTTCTTAATACAACTCAAGCAGCGGAATACGTAATAATAACGGTAGCGTAGGCAAAGCTCCATCTTCCGGGTCACAGGCAATGCTGATGATGGGAGATGATCCTAGTTGTCGTAACCTTCCTGGGGTCCATCCTCCAGGTACTCTTCTTCATAGTCTGGCCACGGGAATAGCCAGGGACAAAGCCATGAGTACTCTTTAAGTACTCACAAACTAATACTAACAAGTGCAGGGGTTTTTTGATAATAGGACACTAAACTCTAGGGTTGTTTTGCAAAAGCCAGATTTATCTCTACTAAGTTCAGAACCAAGAGAGCTAGTTGAAGTTTATAACACCTAAGTGGGAACTTGTATTTCATATCACAACCCTGTTGTGGTCAAGTCAAAGTCTCAATTCAGTTCACAAGTCATTTTGAAAACATCTGACGGGGATATGGCCACTCAACTGTCCATAACATGCGACGCACTATTGAATAGTTTGACACTCTGCAGAGATTGTACACTTTCACCACAACATTCGATACATCCGTCAGGAACAAATCCTGAATTCACCATACTCAGTATGCGGATAATCAATCCTAAACTTTCAATTACACGCCCTAGTATAAGCACCTCTCCTGTGAGTTTGGCCTCCCAACCATGACCAACTGTCATCTTGGGTACTGCACAGGTGGACAATCTTCACAAGGTAGCCTCAGCTCAGACCTTGGCCGTGAGGGAACTAATACTAAGGTATATAAGTTTCCAGTCAAGCCCTACCCAATCTTCGGTTATTGTGGTTGTACGATAAAATTTGGAATGGTATCGCATCTAGACAACCATCAGTTTTATAAAGGGGCTAAGGCTCATGCCTCAACATTTTCATCACCAAAATCATATGGTGTTCGGAAACACATGTCAAAATATCTCAGTAGAATGATCCATCATTCTAAGGTTTTCATAACCATTTTCACCAAGTATTCCCATCTAAAGTTGATCAAGTTTTATGCTTAGCACTAGCATCTACAAGTGGGGGTGAGTACTAATGAGGGGTGGTAAACTAGTGGAGTTTTAACTAAGTTCAATCTCATGCCTTAGGATGAAATCAAGATTATCTAGCTTAGGACAAATTTTATGCTCTTTATGCAACCTTCAAATATCTTTCTAGAATCCACAAGTCACTTAAGTACATTCTAAAAGAAAGCTTGGATAGAGAAACCAAGGTAGAAAGCTTGCAAGTAAAACTAGGATTGGGGTATCAAGTGGGTATAACCACATATGCTTTAAGACATATGGTTGGCATGGTAAGGCTTGCTAAAGTATAATATCTTGCAAGTGTTAGCTTGCACATTCAACTAGTAGTATTAGGCTTGCCTTGTGCAGAGCAGTGGTTGAAGTTCTCCTCGTCTTCTTCTTCGTAGTATCCTCCTTCCTCCTCGTATCCTTGGTCGATACTAGAGTCTATAAATAAATACGATATACACAATCACCAAACAATACTTAACTACTTGCAATCATCACACAAAAGGTCCTATAGATGATCTAGCATCATCACTAACATTACAAGATTAAAGCTTGGTTTAATTCCTTTTATTTTTAGAAAAGTAATTTCTACTCATTGAAACACTACTTAAGATTTAATATTCTCCAAACCAAATATGGGATCATGTTGACACATGTCATCACCACATATTTTAGTCCATGGGAATGTGATTTAAAGTGGTGTCACAATTTAATAAGGTTTTACCCTTTTATTTTTATTAAATAAAGTGACTAGAAATGCCTATGTGGCATTATTTTATTAGTTGGTCATTATTTGTGTTAGTAAACCTATATATTTTTATATATTCTGAAAGGTATGATTAAATGTGATTTTTGAGAGTTGGAATCAACTCAAAAGCTATTATGGTTTAAATTTGAAAAATGTTTGAATGCAGAAAAGCTTCTGCATTGTTATTTTTACCAAGGATGATCTACAGATCCAAATGACTTGAATCCAACGGGCTTGGATTCAGCATTCCCAGACCTTTCTAACAAAATTGGTCTCATTAAATTTGGTTTAATGAATCGACCTGGGTTGATTTTTGAATCTAGGTGCAGAAGTGGGTTTGAAATAAAATGGAAAAGGTTAAATTCAAATGACTGGGCTGCGCGGGAAGCGATACTGGGCCGGCCTGCTAAGCATAGCGCTTATGCAGGCTGGTTAAGTCGTTGTCCCCACGCGTCAGTGAGACGAGGGGGTGCGAAGTGGTATGGGGCGATGTGAGCCGTGGGATCTTGTTCTAATCTAACGGCTGAGGGTCATCGTCGACGTTGGGCAACGCCAGCGAGACTAAAACCTAACGCGGCAGGAGGGGGTCGTTGGGGGCTCACCGGGGCTCAGGCGAGGGTCGGCGAGGTGGCGAATGACGAAGTCGACGACAGCGAACCTCCTGGTATCGATAGCTTCTCCCGGGGCGGCTCCAATCGCTGGCCCCCTTCTTCTCCAGCAGCGGCAGGCTCCGGTGAAATTCCGGTGAAGCGCTGCTCGCCTTGATTCGGGACTGAGGCGGGGTGGTTCTGGGTGAGAGGGGAGTGAGGTGGTGTGATCGATTCGGCTGGGGGTGGCCTCTATTTATAGTGGCGAGAGGGAACCGACAGGCGCAAGCTGGACTCGTCGTGGTCGACGGCACAGAAGGCTAGCGGCATGGGCGACGGTAGGGGGCAGTGCGGTGCTCCCTGGCGATGCTCAACGACATGGTGGCGAGGCGTGGGGCGGTGCGGTTTGGTCAGAACGCGGAGGTGCTCTGCGCATGCCCGACGGAAGTTTTTAATGCGCACAACATGCGTGGTTCGCGCGGCAGCGAACGAGCGTGTCTAGGGGTTGCTGGGACGATGGTGATCACGTATGCACGCGGCGAGAGCGGCGCGCGGTCTGTGGGCGTCGATCGAGCGTGGCGCACGGGGCGCGCTCTCGGCATGGTTCCTGGCGAGCTTGGCATGGTCCGTGCGTGTGGTCCAGAGGTTGGCAACGTTCGGGCGCTGGACAGGGAGTGGCGGTGGGGTGTTGGCTTGCTCCTAGACATGTTGGCTAGGCTTGTTTCTTCTCCTAGCTCGCTGTCGACATGTGGGAGACATGGTGAGCTTCGGCTGTTCACCATTGTTGGTAATGCCAAGCTTACAGTGATGCTAGAGGTTTGCAATTGAGCTAGATGATCTACTAAAGCCTAGTTGTAACCAGAGAGGGAACAAGTTAGGATCCAATCACTGCTCACAATAGTGTTTGGATTTTGTTTGATTTGAATCTGCAAGGTGTTTGATGAAATGGCCGCAAGAATTCAAGTTTTGAATTTTGAAAAGATTTTTGGTGTGTGTGCTAGGTTGGTGCTGGTGAGTCTGCAGATGCTTGGGTTTTGAAAGTTGAGCTTGTGTGAGTGGTTTTTGAAAAAGTGGGATCTTACCATATGATAAAGATTCAATTTTGAACTGTCCTTTAAACTATGCATTTGAAAGTTTCTGGATGATCACAAAGTGGGCCTTGATACTTTGTTATGAGTACAATCAAGGGGTGCAAAGATCCAAACAAGTTTCTGTTAAGTTCTGGAAGTTTGGGACAACCAAAGTAGGCATCGGAGTTAAATTGGTCAAAATGACCATTCACTCAATTTGGTTTGTTTTGATTTATTTGTCTTTGGGAAAAGTGTGGGGATTGTTTAGATGATGTTTATTTCACCTAAGAGGCATTTTACAAGCAAATAAACACCTAAACAAGGCAATTCAAAAGAATTCAAAATGGGATGCATACACACATGCATGCTTTCAAATTTTTATTTAGAAAAGTTTTTGTTAACCCTAAATTTGATGATTAGAGTTTGATGATCCAAGTTAGTATTTTTGGGATGTTACAAATATTAAATGGTTACCCTCCATTGCTATAAGGGACATTTGATTGCTAAGCACTTGACTAATGTTATTTGTTTGTTTTGGGTAAAAACATGTCGATCGTTCGACAAGACATAATTACCATAGCACATAAACGACAATGCCATATGCAGGTGCAAAATGATGTTTGAACTAGCCCAAAGATTGGTGAATCTGATTTGGGTAGAGGATACTAAAAAAAGAACTTGAAGAGAGGTGTAAAGTCTTGTTCCTTTTATGGAATGTGAACATTAGAGCAAGTATAATATGATGACATCAGCTGACTATACAAGTTAAAATAGTATATTTTGGTTGAGTTGAAGGTGAGAGAAGAGGAGAGAGAAGAGGAGCTGACTGTAAGTTAAGAGCCAGCTACAACACATGCTCCTAGGCATTTTGTAGAAATGACACGTAGGCCATATATTATAAAAATACTAGTATATATTTGTATTTAATACTTGTTAAATATAATAATGACTACATGAGATTTTATGAGATTATTATCACGTACTACCGTGTGTGGATCCACTCGTGTTACTGCGTGTGGATCTAGACTCTTCTGGACAGATGGGTTATGGAGTTGAACCATACTATCCATCAAATTCATCTGGTTGTTTGGGTTTGTCAAAATCTTTATCCCTAAATCCCCCAATCGGGTATGGACCTCTACATCTCCCATGACCACATGTCCTCGAATCTCTTTCACCATCTCCCCTACCTCTTCTGTCGCTTCTGCCACGACCTCTAACTCGGTCTCTTCCCCCATCTGCCAGAATGAAGTCACCCCATTCCAATTTCCCAGGGTCGTGTTCGCCTGTCCCACATTCTTTATACCAATGTCCAATGAAACCATAATATCCACAGAAATCCGGTAATTTTTCGAATTTCACCAGGTAGAAATCTTTCCTCCCATCCTTTGTGATTGATACTAATCTACTCAGTTTTTTATTAACATCCAACTTAACTTTTATATGAACAAAGCTACCAACATAGCCAGCGGGCAGCTTTATTTGAACTTCCTTGATTTCTCCGACATTACGACACATTCCTTTGATCACTTGTTCCTTCGGATAATTATCAGGCAGTTGATGAACTTGAGCCCACACCATAACCCTATCCACCTTAATTGATCTAGGGTTTGTAAACCCATCATACTCTTCAATGATTAGTGCCTGATCTCTGAATAACCATGGTCCTTGATTCATGGCCTTGTTCCAGTTCGCTAGACAATTGAATTGTATAGTGAACAGGTTGATGTCCACCCTTCTCCATACCACCTCACACGTCGGGTTCCATGCAGATCTCATATCCCCAAATAGAGCACTCTGGCTAAACCCTAATTTTAGAGTGTGAACTCTTGCAATAGCCAGCCACTTTGCCTTAATCTCTCGTTCCTCGGCTTCCTCTTCCCAAATAATGTCATTGTTGGCGCTTTGTCGACGTGGGAGCGCTTAGTTGGGAAACTCCAAGAGCAAGGTGTGAAGAGCACATCAGCAAGTCTACCCTCAGTAAGAAACCGAGGTTATCGAACCAGTAGGAGGAAGGAAACGTCTCAAAGGTGTTGCAAGCAACTTGGAAACCTGCACAACACAAACTCAAGACTTTGCCCTAACGAACAGTGAGGTTGTCAATCTCACCGGTTGCTGTAACAAAGGATTAACTGTATGGTGTGGAAGGTAATAGTGGTTTGCAAAAAGTAAACAACAATAGTGGAGGATGTATCAATGGTAAAGATTGGACCGGGGTCCATTGTTCACTAGAGGTGTTCTCCTTAGATAAACAAACATGGCATGCAGGGTAAACAAATTACAGCAGGACAATTGATAGGACTGAGCAAGGCATAACAATGCAATACTAGACATCATGATCCTATGAGATTCGATTGGGCAATACAACAAGATACATAGACCGCCATCCAACTGCATCTATGACAAGAAGTCCACCTTTGGGTTATCATCTGAACCCTCTCTAGTATTAAGTTGCAAGCAACAGACAACTGCTTTAAGCAAAGTGTGTAAGGTAAACAATCCACTTGTTCCATGAACAAGGGACCGTTGTTTTCTCCCTAGTGGCAACATCACATCTACAACCTTAGAAATTTCTGTCACTTCTCTTAGATTAAATAGAGGCATGAACCCACTATCGAGCATAAATACCCCCTCTTGGAGTCACTAGCAACTACTTGGCCAAGATAGCTACTAACAACGGAGAGCATGCAAGATCACAAACAACACAGACATGATAGAATAAATAAGACAAAACCATTAATCAATCTAACATAGTAATCCCAATATCCATCGGATCCCCACAAACACAACATGCATGATTACAAATAGATGAGATCTTGATCATGAACGAAGCTCACAAGATCTAGACATAAAGGCACAAAGGAGGAGATACAACCATCTAGCTACTACATGGACCCGTAGTCCAAGGTGGAACTACTCACGCTTCATACCGGAGGCTGGCATGATGAATAAGAAGGCCTCCATGATCTCCCCTCCAGCAAGGTGCTGGGAAGAGCTTCAGATCCCCCTGATCTAGGGACGATGGTGGCGGCGGCTATAGACGGTTTCGTGGAATATTGATCGGGTCCTTAGGGTTTAGGCATCGGGGGCTTCTTATAGGCAAAGAGGCGAGGCAGGGGCGGCCAGGGGGCCCACACCCTGCCTAGGCACGACCTAGGGTGGGCCCACGCCTGGGGGGTGTGGCCGCCCTGTGGATCCCCTCCGTCTCACCTCTGGACTCCGTGTTCTCCTCGGTGAAATATTGACTTTGTCTTTTGTCCCGTCCAATTTCGAGAATATTGATTATCTGCCTTCCTGAAACCAAAAACAGAAGAAAACAGGCAACTGGCACTGTGGTATCTTGTTAATAGGTTAGTACCAGAAACATATAAAAACACCTCAAAGTGTAGACAAAGCAAAGCAAAGTAGATACTAAACAAGCATGGAACATCAAAAATTATAGATACGTTTCCGACGTATCAAGCATCCCCAAGCTTAACTCCTGCTCGTCCTCGAGTATGTAAGTGATAAAAGAATAATTTTTTAGGTGACATGCACCATCAAAACCAAGATCAAACCATTTGCAAGCATTGGAAGCTGGGATCAAAGAAGTCTAAACATGAGCATGAAAGATGGAGTTCTAACAGCAAGACAAATTAACTATGCATGCAACATGAAAGGTTTCAAACAAAGATCATGAATAAAATGCATTGAAAAACGTTTGTTTGTTTCACATACAGAAAACATAGCATAGTGGCATTCAGCTTGTCCCTCATAGAGTAGCAAATAGATGCATATGACACATTCAAAGTTCATAAGAGTGACCAGATACAAATAGCACAAGAACAAGCAATATCAACAATATGCATCAATAAATAAGTTTTGGGACAATGCACATAGAACTAAGAATGGCAAATATGCTCTCTTAACTGGTGCCTAAAGGTAGAAGGTGGAGACTCAATATAATGGTGGAAGAAAGGCCATTCATATAGGGAAGAAGGGATTTCAATGTTCAAAAAGAGCTTCCAAAAATTATGGTACTTATTATCTTTCAGCCCTCATTGCCCCTATCATAAGCATCTTGAAGTGATTAAGGTTCAAGTGAACAAACTATGGAGTATATGCTTGACAAAGTACAAGTTGGCAATCTCATGTCCCTCGAATATGAGGGTCGCTCCTCATGCTACTCAACTTTATTCACCTGTAAGTTCTTGTCATAGTAAGTACATGTGTATCATAGAGAACCGCCAACAGGGTACCCCTTGCACATTGTACATGAGCTATCACATAAACAAAATGACAAGGAAAACACACAATGAGCATCTCATCAATCTTCTTATTTACCATGGGAATATTGTGCTTTTTTCTCTCTTTCCTCTTTTCTCAATATGTCTATTTTTTTATATAATACGAAAGCTTCATAGATGTCATTATGGTGATGCTGCAAGTTTCCACCATGATTAGGCATGGCTTAGGCTAGAGGCCCAGGCGTTTCTCTAACACACGTACATAACTCCATGGACTTACAAGCTCCCCTTTTATTTCTATAACATCCCAGCATTAGAGCCTAGAAATAAGCTAAACCCAGATGTGTGCATTGCATTCATGCATAGGAAATCTGAATAATTTTCGCGCTTTTGAACAACACTTGTCAAAGTGATTGAAGCTTCTCTTAACTTGATGGAATAAGAAGTAGATCATCAAGTTGACTGCGATAATTTTCAATATTACCTTTGCTAAAACCTTATTTTGGGTAAGGGATATTTGGTCCAAAGGGTAGATCAAATGTAATAAAAGTTAAACCTTAATACATTGTGATTTATATTTGATCCTTAGGTAATCATATCATAGTATTCATTATAATCACTCATGAGTACCAAGTTAAGGAAATAACACAAATAATAAGAATGTAACAACTATATCTTAATCTCATCTGCATATACCATGAGTATCATGGTAATACCTAACCCTACTTCTTACATAAGATTGAGTAGGAAAGAAACTAAACTTAGATCATTCATCATATATCTTTCTTTCCATATCAATCCTTATCATCTCTATTGAGTTATATTCCCATATCTGTTATTCATAAATGTTGAGAAATCAACCTATGATTCACCCATTCTCAACCTATCAAACTCTTGATCATAACACAACCTACAAGTAAGTGTCTACAAAGAAACAACTAAGAAGACGTAAATAGTGATGCTAGTTTTAGATATCATCTATAAGATGGGAATGATTGAAGAGAATCAAATCAATAGGAGAATTGATGGAGCTAAACCACTCCTAAATAAATAGAAGAATTATTTATACCATTTAATTATATGGTAGTTAAGAAAAGTGACAAGGGTAAACCCTGAAGTTAGTTACCAGCAAAAATACTATTGGATCAAGTGGGCATAGTCCATGAATAACCCTTAATCCAATTAAAGATACTAAGAAGATAATTCCAATACAATTGCAAATATGTATTGTTAAAGTCTTGTTTAGCCAACTAAAAATCTAAGTTATAAATGATTAAAGGATTAAAATGATCACATCTTGCTCACCAAGATTGAATGTTTATAACAAGTATAAGTGACATTGGAGAGTAGAACATGATTGAAACCTAGTATAGGTAAGTGATTCTAGAGTAGTTATAATAGGTCACAATAATGTAATGAAAGGTTGGAGTATGAGTTACTAGATTAAATATAAGACAGTATGATTCAATTAAAGCTAGTATAGCATAGAGTTATGGAAATAATGTTATCCATCCTAAAGGATAGTAAGCTTTAAAGAAAGGTAGATGGATGATTAAGGAAGATTGTGAATGGAGTTTGGAAGAACTACTTGTTGGATTGAAGATTACCATTAGTAGAGTAGTGGGTATACCTAAGCAAGGACATGAGAAAACTATGAAATGCTTTAGTATCAAACTCATTGGATTCATCCATGAGTTTAGAAGAATGATAGGTGAAGAAGAATATTGCGGTAAAGTAAAGCTCATCCTGTTAATCATGATGATGGATAGGAAGACTAGTATATTTAGAAAGGAATTCCTTAATTCGAAAACCAGGATTGTGAATTATGGAAAATAGACATTCTTGGAAATCACCCAACTCTATCTTAAACCAAACATAATATCCATTTCAGGTTATTGATCCATCATCTTATGTCTATATCACTTTATAGGATTAATTTCCTATAGCAAATCACATAAGCACATCTTTGTCAATTCCAACCATCATAATTTTATGTGCTTAAGAATATCTTTACCAATTTCTTTCTATAAAACATTCAAGATATAACTTCCTATTATAAAAGGTGATGTTATCAAATATCACAAACAGAAGACAACATGTTTAGTTATTAAATCTTTACTCACATCAACAAAAGAATAGAAGAAGAATAAGAACCCTAAACCCTTGAGTAAGCATTTACAATTCAAACCTTAACCTCTATGTTAATTATAATAAAGTATATCCATTGTTAATTCCTAAATTTATGGGAATAATATTAAACATATTAATTCCCTAGAAACTCTATTTATCAAATCAAAATAAAAGGTCACTCTATAAAAAACTCCTAAATATTATGACTTAATGAGAATCAAATCTCATGATTTAATAATAATGCATATTAAAAGCCTCACAAATAACAATATAAAAAGTATATACATATAAAGGAAATAAAGAGAATATCACAATATTTAATAAAAGTTCACAAATTGATTCTTAATATACTTTATTAATGTTGTAATCATTCAACAAATGAATTCTATAAGGAAAATTCAAATCAAATAAGGGAAATTCAAATCTGAAAGTAAAACAGAAAATAGAAAAAGGGAAAACAAATAAAAAAACAAATCCTGGCCGTGGCCCAACTCCTCTTGCTTATCATCTGTCACCCATTCCACAAAATCAATAACCAGCCCAGCTCGTTCACATCTCTGGCTGACAGGTGGGACTAAAGAGGGACTGTGGGTTGAGAGGAAAGAAACGCTAGGGGGTTATCCGCAAAACAACACGTTGTCGTCTTCCTCCAGCTGGAAGCTGCTCGGTGGCGAGGCCGAGACCGTCCGCCGTTGTCCTTGTGTCAAGATCAACGCCGTCGTCGCCAGGAGAGGATAAGGAGGCCACCGCGACGCCCTTGATCATCGTCATCACCATTTTCCCCCTCTGAAACCCTCTCTATCTCGTTTCCCCAACCATGCCGAGAACCCTATCTCGGAGATGAGCTGGAACCGGCGATTCTGTGCTCGCCTCGACCAGATAAGACCACGGTGGAGGCCGTCGTGCTCTTCTCGTTCGATTGCCCCAACTTGCACCTGCGGAGGAGGCGTGAATCAACCCAATCGCACCCTCGGTTCCCGACGCTATTTGTCGACCTCACCGTCGTCTCCGACCACGCCTCGCCGAATCAATCACACCATCGCTTTCCTGTTGAGTCACTTAGTCTCCTCGCATGCGCCAATGCCTTGTTTGCTTCCTAGATCCATGCCACCGTAATCACCCGCAAGCACCACCGCATAATCTCGTCGCCGTTTGCCCTTCGATGACCAAAAACCAGCGGCGCCACCACTATCTGACTTGCCTTGCTGCTCTGGTTCGAACAAGCCCATGCACACCGCCACTCACACTGCGCTCGCTCTCCTCGGGTTGCCCCGCCATGCCACCGGCGAGATGACGTCAGGGTGAGATCACCCTGGCCACGTCAACGTGTTTGACCCAGTCTTTGTCTCGCGTGGCTGATGACATGGCATGGGGCCCATATGTCATTGTCTAGGAGTAGAACTAGGGTCGGTAATAAACACATTTATTCATCTGAGAGCTGAGGTGGCCACTGGCCCACTGGTCAGTGACCAAGGCTAGGTGTGGGTGCAGTGTAAAAAGTTAATCCTGTTTAAGAAATAAATAAAATGTTATAAGCTCAATTATTAATATTCCAGAAATCAAATAAATGATTAAATCTTGTTTAATTAATAACTTTTGATTTATAATTCAGAAAAATGTGTATAATATATGAAAATTTGTAGAAAAATAAAATCTACAACTTAATATTATTAATCAAACATTATTATGATGATTATTTAAATAAATATTAGTTGATAAAAGTTTTATAAGTAATAAAACTTTGATAATTCATATTTTAATAATGGTAAATGATAAAAATATGAATAAAATACCAAAAATCTTAGAAAAATAAGAACTATAATTTAAAGCTATAATCATGCATTATTATTTCACTTAACTAATATTTATTATTTATTAAGTAATTATAAAATAAAAAGAATTGTCAAAATCATATCTTATTATTTATAAATCACCAAAAATAAATGTAATATACCAAAATGATCACAAAAATAATATCTACATGGTAAAAATATAATATTCCACTTTTGAGTTAAATAAAAAAATCAAATACTTTATTAACTCAAATTTAAACTTATTTAATTGATAATTCATTTAAGGGTAAATAAAAATTGCTAATATGTCTAAAATTAACTAATTAAGTCTAATAAATAATATTAGCCTTCAACATTAATAATGTGAAGCCCAAATAGTTTAACACATTTTAATTACAATTTTATTGAATTCTCCTCAACCATAGGTGAGTAATATTTTCTAAAGAGAATCCTTATCAAACATAAACTCATCAAGAATAAATTGTAGTAAAATAAAAACTTATTCCCTTTACTTTAACCACAATTTATCAACATACTAAAACACTATAGTGAACTCATAAGCAATTAAGTAACATTGCTCCATAATTTACAAACCATAACCACTCATCCTTAAAAAAGTAAGGGACACTATTCCATTATAAAATCAAGAACACCACCACATCAAAGAAAAATATAACCATTCTTAAGCCACCTTAAGACAACATTACCAAGTACACCAAAGTACAAATGTTATAAGCATTATACTTTCAAACTATATATATTATAAAGTTAACTTTAGTCTACAAAAATCTAAGTATAATACTATAAACATTGTTATATGTTTTATAGTTAACTTTGGTCTGATATAGTTAAGTCATAAAGCATCTTAAGCCCAAATTATTCAAGTAAGCACAAATAACCTCGATCAGACTCAACTACCCACAAAGATTGTTTAGACCTTAGAAAATAAATCTTTTCTTCAAATGTTATTCTTTTTGCCACTTCAAACAAGAACTCTTAAATAAGAAATCTTGAGAAGCATCTCACATTTGTGTGTATCCTATTATTTTATGATATTTTAATTTTATGATTGTCTCACACACACTCACAAGCCTTAATAAGAAGCACAAGCATGAAACTTATCTAAAAGGAACAACACATTCTAAAGTAACCATTTCTGGAATCCAAAACCTAGAATAACATTATCCCCGATATTCGCGTTTATAAAGTGCATCACATTACTTATGCATAAGAGCATGCTGCTTCTTTAAACATTAGTCCTTACCGGACCAATGATGATGATTTCAAATTTTGGATCTTATACTGACTCGAAGACCATGAGTGCATAATCTTGCAATCACAAAAGGCAAGTTCACACTTGCTCATGTCCTTTGGTTATTTTCTGTAAAGTATTTTACAAATCCAATGTGGACATCACCTGCATTTGAAAAAGGTCCGAAAACACTATTTTCATAATAATGTGATTATAGGTTATTACCATGAGGTAATAACTTACTATAAAAGTTCTGATGGTAAAGTAACATAATATCTAGGACTTAACAACCAATGTCGCTAGTGATTCTTGCGCCGTATATTACGCGTTAACCATGAGATTTGGAATGGGACGGAGAAGTCAGTTGTATCCTTTTCCTCTTATATGGAGGCAAGACGACCTTAACATGACGTTGTGATTCCTTGTGTGGATCCAACATATGGGTGGGCACCCTTACGCCCCACACTTTTGGTGTCTAGATTATCTATGGATGGTGTTTAGTGGATGGACCATTTAATATGGCACTTGCCAGGGCAAAACTAGGTCATAGAGTCTTCAGGAACTTGTCAGGGTTTTAGCCTGCCCGAAAGGGGGCTTAACAAAGATGAGCTAGCCTGAAGGATCGTGCAGACATATGAGGTCGTGGAGAGGGCAGTGATTAGCTTGGTCCAACTACTGGGTCCCACAACATGGAATTGTGGACGGGTAAGATGCCCAGTTGTGCAACAAGGAGTTGATCTCTCATGGGAAAAGTAACGCACCTCTGCAGAGTGTAAGAACTGTAACTTGTTACTCCCTGTTCCGGGAAGGAGCTGCGAACACGGCGGGAAAGGAACTCCATGAAAGTTCTGGTAAACCAGTGAAGGCTGACGGACATAGCTTTTCAAAATAAAAGCAACCTTTGAAGAAATATTTACGAAAACTTGCATTGCCTACGACCTACGGTCTGTGGCTGTATTTATAGTGCATCAAACACTCCTTTTCTAGTGAACTTGCTGAGTACGCTCGTACTCAAAGTATCTTCTTAACCCTTGCTAGATTCTGAAGCCAATACAGACGATGTCTACATCAAGTCATGCTCCAGGAACCACCATCAACAACTCAAGTCTTTAATGAAGTCAAGAAAGTCAACATATACATCAACACGAGTGAAGACGAAGATACTGATTAAATAGGAATATTATCTCTAGCCATAGAACCTATTTCTGTAGCGTATTGCGATAGCAGCAATGCCAGACCATTAGTTAAAATACGAGTCTTATTAATATGATAATTTTTGAGTTGTTTATTTTTGATTCTTCTTTGTAAGAAGTTCTTTATCTCTATTTAACCTAGAGTGTTCTCTGGATCTTGTGTAAAGAGTGAGTTGTAACCTTTAGCCATGTATTGGACCTGCTGTGTTTCTGTTGTGCCACTCTGAGGGGTGTAATACTGGTGAACGGTGTTTCATTGGTGTTATATCCACAACTATAGTATACTACATCATGCAGTGGTATGCTGGGTCACCGTAATTGGTATCAGAGCATATGCTTTGACCTTAGGTTGGAAACCTAGTAAATGGGTAGAACCTGTTGGACATATCCTAGCAATAATAAAGAGTTCTCTAGTGATATGAGGGATATTCACTTGGGAATAATGTTGGAGAGGTGACCCCGGATAAGGTCAGGACAGGGGAAGACAAAAGGAGTTCCCCCTGTCCTATGCCGAGTTACTGTTTATATCGGCCGAATCATGTAAAGGACGGCCGAGATAAGCATGACCATGACACTTATGGGAGGAGCTGTACGTTACCCGGCCAACGTACGAGTTAAGTCGGACGGGTAAGTCCGAATAACCTAAATGCAGGTGAAGGCCAAGCCGAGTTAAGCAAGACAAGGCCGGATGACATGAAGCTTGCAGGAGAAGGAGGTGCTTATAGTCAAACCCTAGTCACAGGCTAGGGAGAATCTGAACAGAGCCAAGCGCTAAGGACAAGGCGCAGAGCAGCGGAAGGGCAGAAGGAGGTCACGGAGGTGACAGTCCTGGAGCCCAAGGCATGCAGGTAGGGTTCTTTGGAACTTTGCCATCATTAGAAGGGGGACACGGAAAGAGGCCGCCGAGTTACTATATTGGGACAAGCATATTCTTCGAATATGCTTGCCACGTCAGCCCTAGAGGAGCCAAGGCCTCCCTTTATAAGGAGAGGCATGGATTCCTGAGAGGGGGATCGGCTCATTCTACACCGTTAGGCTTCTAAAGTTCATCTTCTCTTCCTGCATACAGCTCAAGGAGCACTTGTAGCCCAAGAGAGGAGAAATAAAGATCTATATGTTAGTCATTTGTGTGTAGAATTAACTACATCTTCCCTCCCCAGATCCCTCTAGCATCCATTGGCCCCAAACCTTGGCCTACCCATGGCATCTGCCGTGCTACCACCACGACAGTTGGCGCCCACCGTGGGGCCAGCAGCGGTGCTAGCTAGAGTCAAGATCCGGACGGGAAACTTCATCCACACTGGCGAGCGCGTTGTCTCTGGCTTAGTTCAGAGATTTGATCTTTGTGACTATGCCAGCGATAACGCAGGCAGCTTCAGGGGAAAAGCTCCTCCGTGCAACATCGTCTTCATCAACCTGGGCATGCACCAGATCTATGTCGGCGTCGACACCTCCTGCGTATACCCTCACCGAGTCATTGTTGCAGGAGAGCCCCCCCTCAGCGCTGCGAATGGTCCGCGTGGAGAACGCCCCGCCAGCAGCATCGAGGTAATGGTCACAGCAGGAGTGCAGGTAGCAACAGGAGGTGCCGGATCAAGCAAGGACCCGACGACAGGAGGACAGATGAC
This sequence comes from Avena insularis, assembly GCA_023614405.1. Classification (NCBI taxonomy): domain Eukaryota; kingdom Viridiplantae; phylum Streptophyta; class Magnoliopsida; order Poales; family Poaceae; genus Avena; species Avena insularis. The sequence goes on along the minus strand of CM042685.1, from coordinate 418,077,594 downwards.
CACAAAGCAGGCAGCTCCACAGCCCACCGAGGTAGATCCTTCGGCAGTAAAGCCAGCCGAGGCGCAGGAGACGACCCCGAAGGCACCAAGGGTAAGATGGCCACCTCTGGAAAGACCAGAAAATATTCTCCAGGCAACTATAGATAATCTTACTATGCCTATAGCGCCGATACTTGATCCGGCTAATGCTCAGGCAAAGTTAGAAGAGACTAGGCAAAAAGTGCTTGTAGAGGCAAAAAAGGTGTCGGCATTGCGGGAGTCCCTAAACAGGACCCTACGAGAATATGCTAAGGCAAATAAACTAGATGTCGCCCCCGAGCAGGTTGATGAATTAAGATTGAGAGGGAAAAACCTCATGGATGATATCAATAAAGAGCATGAGACTCATAAGGCAGATTCAGTCGACCTGGGTTTGCCGAGGTACAGCACCCCGGCAAAAAACCTAAGGGCGGCAAATGACGCTGCATTAGAGTTAGAAGGACTGACCGGCGAAGCCCGGCAGAAACAACAAGAAAGAGTGAATGAGCTAGTGTGCATTGCGAACCAGCAGAATGAAGAAATGCTTAGGGCAGACCCGGCAAGACCTGGTGCCTCGCGTATGGTTCATTTGGCTGGTGCAGCATCCGCCCTATCTGTGGCAGCAACATCTTCACCCTGAAACAATGCGCGAAAAGATAGAGCAGTAACTTCAGGAAAAAGAAACAAGCAAATTGTACTGTATGATCCGGCGGTAGCTGAAAAGATCAATGAGAACAGAGGCAATGGTAGTCGAGGTAACAGTGGCGAAAGAAACCCCGGCCGTGCCAACAAAGGCAACGGAAGCCGAGGTAATGGAGACCTCGGAAGAGGAAATCATGAGAACAATATCCCGGCAGAAGGAAGGAGGGATCCGCCGCCCAATCCTCAGCCGAGATATGAACCTCGGCAGGAAAGAGAAGTGAGACCAGCTCGCCATAATCAGGCAAATGAGAGGTACAATGATGGTTATTCAGATATGGAGTATGCAGGGCATGATGGAAATGACCATTATGGAATGCAGGAGAGAGTAGTGTACAGAAACCAGCCGTCAAATGATGCAAGACTAAAACTAGACAGGTTATACCGGTCCGACTTGTTAGAGCAGAAAGGTCCGCCGGGTCCGGCATGTTTTGGACCCCGGATCATGGGCGAGCCGCCCGTGCCGAATTTTCAGCTGGCGAGGGGCACAAAAACATACAATGGGAGCACCAAACCACAAGATTGGTTAATTGACTATGCCACTGCGGTAAAAATAGCTGGCGGAAACCTGCGATGGGCAGTAAGATATGTCCCGCAAATGCTGGAAGGACCGGCCAGAGTATGGCTGAATAATATTCCAGCGGGCAGTATCAATTGCTGGCTAGATTTTGAAGAGATGTTTGTCAGCAACTTTACCAGCACTTACAAGAGACCAAACAGACCATAGCAGCTTGCAATGTGCAAGCAAAGGCCGAATGAGATAGAGAGAGAATTCTTGACTCGGTGGTGTAACCTCAGGAATTCATGCGAGGGAGTTATAGAATCACAAGCGATAGCTTGGTTCGCTCAAGGATGTCGTTATGCCAGTGTCTTGTGGCAGCGATTGCAAAGAGATATGCCAACCACTTTGGCAGAAACCATCAGGATAGCGGACTCGTATGCATTGGGAGATCCGACGCAACCAGAGCTGATGTCGGCGGACCATCGGGGGCATCAAGATCAATATGCGAGAGATGTGGCCGAATCATCGAGGCGCAATGAGTTCAGAGGTAGAAGAAGAGAGGAAAGACCGGATTACAGATATGCCTCTAATCAGGTGGCAGCAGTAGTGCAAGATCATCCAAGTCACGGAAACAGTCAGCGGCAGAAGAATGGTCCTCAGCAATGGACACCAAGGAATGAAGGGAAGAGACAGTGGACACCAGAACAGAAGAAGCAATGGCAGGAGAGGTCGAAGTACACGTTTGAATCCATGTTGGATCAACCGTGTAAGTTTCACACTCCAAACCTAGCCAAGCCGGCTAATCATACAACCCGACAATGCACCTGGATGAAAACGCAATGGGGAACCCGGCGGGTATGCAAGCACCTTCCCATCAGGTACATCAGCAGCAGCAGCCGCAATTGACTGGGGCGAATGCACAGCAGTTAATGTTACCCCCTCCTCCCCCGAGGTATGATAACTCGGACCGGAGAGATGCAGTGCATCAAGTGATAAATTAGGGCCAGGATGGAAGGACTAACCCCAGAAATAATGGACGCAATGATTACAGGGAGCATCATCAATCATATTGCATGTTCACAACAGAACAGCAAGACATGCAAAGTGTACAACACCGGCATATGGAAGTGAATGCAGTTATGCCGGCGGTACCAAGATATGTGCCTTGGTTAGATCAAGAAGTAACTTGGAGTATAAAGGATCATCCCAAAATAATGACGAATCCGGGGTCATATGCACTCGTACTAGATCCGACATTTGTCGGGCCCAACATTATTGTGAAATTCTCAAAAGTACTCATTGACAATGGGAGCAGTATCAATATCATGTACAAAGATACAATGCATAAGCTCGGAATATCGCAGAATATGCTGCAGTCCACGAGAACCACGTTCCATGGAATAGTGCCAGGACTTTCATGCGAACCCATTGGAAAGGCCCGAGTAAGATGTGTTATTCGGCACAAGGGATAACTGCAGAGCGGAAAATTTGGAGTTTGAGGTGGTGGATCTAGAAAGTTTCTATCATGCTTTACTCGGGCGGCCAACATTGGCAAAATTCATGAGTAGCTGCCACATCACTTACTTGAAAATGAAGCTACCCGGACCACAAGGGGTGATAACTGTAGCAGGAGATTACAAGAAGTCAATGGAATGTGCTTCGGCCGGGTCAAACCTGGCCAAGTCATTGGTAATCGCAAGAGAAAAAAGAAGTATTCAGGAGGTAGCGGCCCTCGCTCAATCGGAACAACTGAATATGCCGGCATTAGCCAACCCACATGGAAGTGTCTCGTTCCAGCCGACTAAAGAAACAAAAAAGGTCTAGATAGATGAGCAGTTCCCAGAGCACACCGTCACTATTGGTGCCGGCCTAGATGCCAAATAGGAAGGCGAGCTCACCAACTTCCTCCGTGAGAATCGGGATATCTTTGCATGGTCAACTCAAGACCTGCAAGGTGTGATGAGGGAGTTGGCTGAGCACTCTCTGAATGTAAGGCCATGAGCAAGGCCGGTGAAGCAACCTCTCCTCCACTTCGCCGAAGATAGGAGAAAAATAATAGGGAATGAGATAGCTCGTCTCCTTGTGGCCGGGTTCATCATGGAAGTGCTTTATCCGGATTGGCTATAAAACCCGGTGTTAGTAGAAAAGAAAAAGGATGATCCAAATGTAGCCATCGTATGGCGAATGTGTATTGATTACACGAACCTGAACAAGGCGTGTCCCAAAGATCCTTTTCCTTTACCTAGGATAGACCAAGTCATTGATTTGACCGCTGGTTGTGAGCTGTTATCGTTTGTAGACGCGTATTCTGGTTTCCACCAGATACCGTTAAATCCGGCTGATCAAATAAAGACTGCGTTTATTACCCCGTACGGGGCTTATTGCTATCGCACCATGCCATTCGGCCTGCGTAACACAGGGGCAACGTACCAGAGATGTATGCAAAAATGTTTACATGACCAGATAGGGAAAAATGTGCAAGTATATGTAGACGATGTGGTTATCAAAACTAAAGAGAGCAAAACGCTACTGGATGATATTCGGCAGACATTCGCGAACCTAAGAAGGTTCCGAATGAAGCTTAACCTGGAAAAATGCACCTTCGGTGTACTAGCTGGGAAACTACTCGGTTTTCTCGTATCTAGCCGAGGTATAGAGGCCAATCCAACTAAAATAAGAGCGGTAGAAAGGATGGAACTGCCGAGATGTCTAAATGACGTACAGAAGTTCACGGGTTGCCTGGCTTCGCTTAGCCGATTCGTATGTTGGCTGGGAGAGAAGGCATTACCACTATATCAACTGATGAAAAAATCTGATAAATTCATTTGGACACCGCAGGCAGATAATGCATTTCATGAACTGAAAAAGATGTTGGTCACAACACCAATCCTGGCTTCTGCATTGTCAAAAGAGCCTATGTTACTTTACATAGCCACCACAAACAGGGTGGTAAGTGCAGTGATCGTTGTGGAACGGAATGAAAATGATAAGTCAATACAAAGGCTGGTATACTACCTAAGTGAGGTACTATCAGCCTCAAAACAAAACTACCCACATTACCAGAAGATGGCCTATGGAGTATACATGTCGGCGAAGAAACTTAAACATTACTTCGAAGAACACCCGATCAAAGTGGTCTGTGAAGCGCCCATAGCCAACATATTGAGCAACAAAGATGCAAGCGGCTGAATAGCAAAATGGGCAATTGAATTGTCACCTTATGCTCCGCAATTCGATAGGCGAGATGCAATCAAATCTCAGGCGGTGGCCGACTTCTTTGTGGATTGGGCCGAGGTACAATATGAGCCACCATTACCAGATCCGAATTATTGGACAATGCACTTTGACGGCTCCAAGCTGAGGAATGGCTTGGGAGCAGGGATAGTGTTAACCTCGCCAAAAAGAGATCAGCTGAAATATATGCTGCAAATACATTTTGCCGCCTCAAACAATGTATCCGAGTATGAAGCACTCGTCCATGGGTTAAAGGTGGCAAAAGAGATTGGCATACGTCAAATTCTATGTTACGGGGATTCGGATCTAGTAGTACAACAAGTATCAGGCACTTGGGACGCGCTAGACGCGAATATGGCCCTATATAGATTCCATGTGCAGAAAATCAGCGGATATTTCGATGGATGTGAGTTTCATCATATACCTCGGGCAGAAAATGACGTTGCAGACATGCTGTCAAAACTCGGATCAACTAGGCAATCAATTCCCCCGGGTATCGCCCTAGAGCACCTGAGAAAACCATCAATAGCACCATCACCAGAGTCCGAGTCCATTTATATCTCGGCAGAACCAAGAGAAGATAGTATGCCAATGGAAATCGACGAAGAATGTAACCCGGAATTTCCAAAAATAAACCCGGCCATCGCACGAATGAGTATGGAAAAATCCGAGGCCGTTGTGTCGGCAGGAAACATGGAAATAGATAGTGAAGTTATCCCAGAGAAAATCATGCCGACATGGGCGCAACCCATATTTTTCTTCCGTAAGGATGCAATTTTGCCGAGTAATGAGTCTTGGCTGAGCAGATGAAGAGCAAAATCTTATACAATCATAAACAATGAGCTATATAAAAGAAGCGTCACAAGCGTGCTGCAAAGATGTGTTGATTCGGCGAAAGGCCAGGAGATCCTCCTAGATATACATCAGGGAGAATGCGGGCATCATGCCTCGTCCAGAGCTTTAGTGGCCAAAGCATTCAGGCACGGATTTTATTGGCCAACGGCGTTGAAAGAGGCCAAAGAATTGGTAGAAAAATGTAATGGTTGCCAGAGATATGCCAGCAAGATACATATGCCATCGTCCGATTTAAAGACAATACCAATTACTTGGCCATTTTCTGTATGGTGCTTGGATATGGTGGGACCATTCAGGCCGGCACGGGGCCTGATGACCCACATTTTAGTCATGGTCGACAAGTTCACAAAGTGGATTGAAGTAAAACCGATAAAAAAATGTGATGGACCAACAACAGTAAAATTCCTCAAAGATATTATCTTGAGATATGGTTATCCACATAGTGTTATTACAGACAATGGCACAAACTTTGCCGAAGGGGCGTTTGCTAGATTCTGCCAAGAAAAACACATAAGACTAGATGTCGCCTCGGTGGCTCACCCAGCATCAAATGGGCAAGTAGAAAGATCTAATGGACTAGTATTGTCCGGAATAAAACCCCGTCTCGTCGAACCTCTACAAAGGTCGGCAGGATGCTGGATCGAGGAACTACCAGCAGTACCATGGATCCTCAGAACTACCCCAAACAGGTCAACGGGGTACACCCCATTTTTTCTGGTATATGGAGCAGAAGCCGTGCTTCCAGCCGACATAATACATGATTCGCCAAGAGTAACCCAATATACAACTGCTGAGGTAAATGAGGTAGCTCGGCAAGATGATGTCGATTTACTAGAAGAGGCCAGGGAATTGGCACTATCAAGGTCAGCTATTTATCAGCAAGATCTACGACGATATCACAACAAGAAAGTCAATCCAAGAGTGTTTAAAGAAGGAGATTTGGTTCTTAGGCTAGTGCAACGCACAGCCGGCATGCACAAACTCTCACCCCCATGGGAGGGGCCATTCATCGTGAGTAAAGCATTGCACAATGATGCGTATTACCTGATCGATGCTCAGTCACCAGAAAATAACAAGGCAAACAAAGCCGATGAAGAATCGAAAAGACCATGGAACATAGCTTTACTTCGTCCATTTTACTCATAGGAGCCATCTATGGTACGTCGTAATATGACGCTTCAAGTCGAAATATCAACTGTGTATTAAACCTTGGCACCCTGAGCAGTGACTCGGGGACTGTCCTATGTTATTTCTCATTTTGAGTTGTGTATTAAACCTCGGCACCTTGAGCGGTGACTCGGGGACTGCCCTATGGTATTTCTTACTTTTGAGTTATGTATTAAACCTCGGCACCTTGAGCAGTGACTCGGGGACTGCCCTATGGTATTTCTTACTTTTGAGTTATGTATTGAACCTCGGCACCTTGAGCGGTGACTCGGGGACTATCCTATGTTATTTCTTATTGTGAGTTGTGTATTACACCTCGGCACCTTGAGCGGTGACTCGGGGACTGCCCTATGATATTTACTATTTTTGAGTTAGGTATTAAACCTCGGCACCCTGAGCAATAACTCAAGGACTGCCCTGTGATTGTTGCCTATTCACAAAGCGCTTCAGCGTTTCGAACAACAACTCGGGGAATATCCTGTAGTAATAACATATGCAAAATATTTTGGCAACCCAAGTAATAACTCAGGGACTAATTGACATAACCCACTGTTTTCAAAAAGACAGACAAGATATATGCCAAACTAAGGCCAACCACGTGGAGAAATACAATCCGAATTTACGGAATAAAAGGTCGCCAAAACAAAGATATAAGGCAGTGAGACCCGCTTAAGCAAAGCCATAATGATTATCATCACTCATGTCTCGTGACAAAAGCGAAAGGTTCGTACCACACGAGAAATCGCATAATTGTTTCACACATCATCGCCCGACATACCGGGAATGGAAATAATTTAAGAAGTTTCTTGAACCTAAGGGGCAGCATGACCGGGCGTCGAGAATGGCTGTCTCGGATAATGACACGACCTCGGTCTCCGGTGCAGGGGCATTTCCAGAAGGTGGGCGTGCCAAGGTAGACGGTGCCTCAGCCAAGGTTACTTCGCCTTCAATAGGGGCGCTAGTAGCCTCAGGGGGCGTCCGGGGCTGCTGGGAGGCATTGGTCTGAGCTTGAGAATGCCCAGTCTCTTTAGAAGATGATCGCGCGTCGCCGTCCCCATCCGAGCTTGCGCTGGAATCACCAGAGCTGTCCGAGTCGCCCTCACCCTCCTCCTGGTCGGCCGAATTATCATCGAGGGCATCTTTGATTTCGACGTCATCCGCCGGGTTGGGAAGGAAACTCGGCCCTTCAATCCAGTTATGCACATCAGCATATTCAACAAGCTGGAAGGCACGAGCTTGGCAATGACGCAATTCGGGTCCTCAACCCAACGAGCAAGAAGTTTATCAAGGTATCGGCGAAATGTCCTCGTACCAAGACATAACGGTGTGGCGCCATATCGACCAGCTCTTCCAGATTCCTCAAAGATTTAGCGAGTGCAGGATGTCATTAACCTTTCCACAAGTATCTTGACCTCGTCAATATCAGGAGTTCCAGAAGTATTCGGCCAGAGAACATGATAGGCCCGAATGGCTACTTGCACCAAATCCCTACCCATAATCTTCATTGGCCCAATAGCAGTGCCAACAGCAACCAAGAAGTCTTCCATTGAATATTCTGGACTCGCATCTGCGGGGACACCTCGGTGCTGGCGAGCATTAACCACCGCTCTAGAGCTCACAGGCCTAGCTTCCGAAAAATGATCTACGCAAAGTAAAAATATATCAGTTAAAAATAAGAAAGAGGAGAAGATAACTCGGCCACGATCAAAAACTTATGATGAATATAGCTCAGCATTTTCTGAAGATCTTGAGCCCAATCAACCTTGGTCTTCTCAAAGCGAGTGATTTCCTCGCTCATCGTCTGAGTCTTAAGTTCGGCAGCCTCGAGGAGTTCTTTATCCTTCTGCATTTGCAGACTTAGCCGGTTCTTTTCCTCGGAGAACTCCTGCTCAACTTTCTCTAACTCAGATTTCTGAGAAAGCTTGAGGGATTCTACCTCGGCGCGCAACCGGGTTATCTCCTCATCTTTCTCTTTCAATTGTGCCGAATGAGTGGCGGCTTGCTCAAAAAAATGCAGCATCATATCAGGCATGGGTATGCATTCTTGATGCGACGCTGCAAGAGTTTGTAACTCGGCTATACCAAAGCCGGAAGGTTATAAGAAACTCAGGATAAGCTTGGAACAAAAATTGATAGAGGAAAAGAATAACTAACCTTCCAGAGCTTTAACTTTCTTCTCAAGACGAATATTAAGATTATTGATATTACCTGATTACAAGCAAAATGAGTTAGCACCTCAAATCAAAAATATTAACAGCTTAAGGGACAACGCGGAGATTTGTTACCATCTTTCTTCACCACGGGAAGAACTTTTTCATACTTTTCTTGCAACTTCTTGTGCGCAAAAAGAAGCCTTTGGAATTCGGCTGTCCGACGATCATGGGCAACCTAAGCGATAAAGAAAATTACACAATCAGATACCTGAGGTTAACGTAGATCCAAATCAAGCAAAGCTTAACTCGGATCTAAGCGGTTGGATATTCAAAGCTAAGGCAGATCCGAATCAAGCAAAGCTTAACTCAGATCTAGGCGGCTGGATATTTAAAGCTAAGGCAGATCCAAATCAAGCAAAGCTTAACTCGGACCTAGGCGGCTGGATATTTAAAGCTAAGGCAGATCCGAATCAAGCAAAGCTTAACTCGGATCTAGGCGGCTGGATATTTACAGCTAAGGCAGATCCGAATCAAGCAAAGCTTAACTCGGATCTAGGCGACTGGATATTCAAAGCTAAGACAATGAGTCAAAATCATACAGGAAACTTACTGGCAAAATAATGCACTTAAAGCTTAAACAAAGCTTCCAAACGAGCAACAAGTTACTCGGTTGCAAGCTTTGGGGACTAGAGTATATATATTATCATTCGAATAACTAACCAGATGTCAACAAAATCACTTACCTCATTCATCTTATCGCTGTCGAGCATGATCTTGGCAGCCATGTGCAAGCGACTACTGATGTCAGAGAGTTGAAATGGCTGATTACTCGGATTGCCCTCAAGCTGATCAGCAGCATTCCAATTATTGGCATACTCAACCAAGGAGCCGAGGCTGTTCCCACTCTCAGTACGAGTCAGGACTTTACCTCGGGCACGTTGTGTAACCACCGCCGCCGCGGGACTCTTGTGAAGAGTAAGCTGAGTATCAGCGGCCGGGGTGACAACAGTCTTAGCAGAGGAAACCCCCTTGCGGAGCGCATCAGCAATGGTGGGTTGAGAAGAGCTGGCAAGTCCTTTCTGAGATGAGGAAGGTCTGGTAACAACAACCTTCTTAGCCTTAGAAGAGATGTCGGCAGGGGCCGCAACCTCGGCACTTGGAGTGGCATTTTTTGGGGCCGGAGGAATTATGGTTTCCGAGGGCGCCGAGATGGTGATATCCTCGCCTGGAGTGGGAGTTGCGGTTGAAATTGTGGGGGTCAAAGGAATCTCGGGGGAAACTCCGGGGTTCACGACGGAGGTAGCAGGTTCAGTAGAAAGATCTACTGGCCGAGCTATGTCGGCATCAGTAGTGGAAACCACGGGCACATCTTGCCGAGGTGATGTCTGATTCGGAGTAGGAGGAGAGTCTGCGCGAGCAGGACTAGGAACTCTGGTATCTTCAGGAGGCGGAGGAGAAGGCGGCCGAGTTGTATGACTCGTCATACTCGGACCACTGGGCTTAACAGAAAGAGGAGCGCTGCAAAAGCATAGAAAGTCAGATCAAAAGACAGAAAAAGAGAAACAAGAAATACAAATGAAAAGGAACTCACCCAGTAACTCCGGGCATAGTTTTACGCTTCGGAAGGTGCTGGGCTGACTTCTTTATTCGCTTCTTGGGAGCGGCTTCCGAGACACCTGCGGGAGCGGTACGCTTCCTCGAGGTAGCAGGAGGTTGGGAGGCGAGAGGCTCGGCGTCGTGCACCTGACCGGCTGGATTAGCTGAGGACGTAGAAGCCGGAAATGCGTAAGAGATAGGCATTGCGGCAACTAGCTCAAGAACTTGGACGTCGTCTGAATCACCTTCGTCCCCGTGAGCCGAAGTCTTGCCACGGACGCGAACCGGAGCAACGTCAGACTTAGGGACGAACTCCTCCGGGTCAGGCTCCCCGCTATCCGGCGTGTTCCGATCCACGGTCCACGGGAGGGCCAGAACCTCTGCATCCTCGATCTGTTGTTCCGCAAATCTCTGCGAAGAAAAAAAAGACAAAGGAATCAGCAAAAGGAATCGCAAACGCGATTAGGAAACAAAAACACAAATGCTTTTTTAGGGTAATAACAGTAGGAAAGGTTCCTACTGCCTCATTTTCATTAATAAAAGATCAGAGTCTGTAAAGTTACATATTTACATAGAGACAGAGGGGGAGGAAAGGTCTCCAAAATACAGGTTAGAAGGATCTAGGGTCTCAAAAGTTTTACAAACTATGAATAATGCTCTTGATAAGTGGGTGTAAATCTTGTTTTGTACTATGAATCAGCAGTGACAGATCAGCAGCCAATCTTGACTTCCAAGCCTGAACTGAGGGTTGTATGTTATTAAACCAGAGGTTGTTTCTCTCTTTCCAGATGTTCCAAGATCCAAGCAAGGTAATTTCCATAAATAGCTTTTTATTCCAGCTCTTTTTTCCTTGCTCAATGATCTAAAGTCTAGAGTTAGCCATAGACCAATAGATGTTAATTGAAGCCCAGCAAGCTTGACTGAAGGGGCAGTGAAAAAGCAAGTGTTCAATTGTTTCTTCAGTATTGTGATTACACATAAAACAGTCATATCTAGTCCCCAGTGCATAATGTCTTCTTCTAAGCATGTTTCTTGTATTCAATCTGTCAGACAGAACCAGCCACCCAAAGAACTTCACTTTTGCAGTGCACTTCGATTTCCACAGCCATTTAAAGGATATGTGTGGGCTTAGATTTATGAAATTATATTGATAATATTTGCTGGAAGTGTAATCTTTGGCCCCCCAAACATATCTCCAAGTGTAATGTGAATGCTCTCTTAGTTGTATTTCTCTACAACTATTTTGAATTTCTCTCAATTCAGCTAGTGCTTCAGGTGACAAAGGAAGATAGAAAAGCTGTGTCAAACTATCTGCTATAAGAAACTCTCGTGCAAAGATATCTTCATTCCTTACATAGGAGTAAATGATCGGGTGACTCTCTTCTAATATAGTTGCAGACCACTGATCCTTCCAAAACAGTGTAGTAGCCCCATTACCAATAGAGCTTTTAGCTATCCCTCTGAATAAACGTGAAAGTCTAGAAACATCTCTCCACCAGAAAGAGCCACAAGGCCCAGAAGCATGAGGAATATTGTTACTATAATATGCATTCCAGACTAGGGAGACCCATGGTGTGTCATCCGTATTATAAAATTTATGCAGGAATTTAAGCAACAGGCCTTCATTCTGAATTCTAAGGTTGAGGATGCCAACACCTCCTTTACTTTTTGGCCTGGAAATCATATCCCAAGCAGCCAGGGAATTGCATTTTTCACCCTCTTCAGTTTTCTTGTTCCATAAACAGTGTCTCTGAATTTTTTCAATGTGCCCCACAATCTTATCTGGCAATTTGATTGCACACATTGTGAAAGTTGCAATTGAAGCCAGTAAGGAATTAATCACAGTTACTCTCCCACTATAAGACATCATCATGAATGAAGCAGACACCTTTCTCTCAACTCTGTCAATCAGTGGCATAAGATCATAAACTGTGGGTTTAGTGGTTCCAAGAGGAAGCCCCAAATAAGTGAAAGGCATTTTGGCAATTGCACATCCCAAAATATCTGCAATTTCCTTAGAGATGTTGTCAGTCAGATTTATTGGTATTAGGTGAGACTTATGAAAATTGATCTGTAAACCAGTAGAAACCGCATAATTCTGAAGAATCCCTTTCATTATCTGAATTTGGTCTTTGTCTGCTTGCATTATAATCAAAGTGTCATCTGCATATTGAACAACTGGAAAATCCTGTCCAAAATCAGGGGAGAAAGGGGCCCTGAGTATGTTTTCTCTGAATGCCTTATTGATTGTAGATTGTAGTAAATCAGCAGCAAGCACACAAATTAGGGGGGACAAAGGATCTCCTTGTCTAACACCTCTTTTGCAGTGAAATTGTCTTCCAGGTACTCCATTGAGCAAGACAACAGACTTTCCAATGCCAAAAATAATTTTAGCCATCTATCATCAAAACCAATCTGTTTCATAATTTTCATCATAGCCAATGATCAATGGTATCAAAGGCTTTGGCAAAATCCAACTTAAGTAAAATGATCTCTTTCTTAGAAGCTTCACATTGATAAAGAAATTCAAATGCCCAAGCAAGGCAATCCTGAATGTTTCTGCCTTTTAAAAAACCATATTGATTTTTATGAATAATCTTCAATATTACCTTCTATAGCCTATTAGCCAAGATTTTGGTTATCAGCTTCAGAACACAATTTAGTAGAGTTATTGGTCTGAAATCATTGATAGATTCAGGTGAACGTATCTTTGGAATGAGTGTAATATGACCCATATTTATACTTTCTAGATTCAGATCTCCTTCATAGCATTGAAAGCATAAAGAATAGATGTCTTCCTTGATGATATGCCAACAAATTTTTAGGAAGAGTCCATTAAAACCATCTGGGCCTAGGGCTTTATCACTTGGCATCTCTTTCACCACCTTGTCAATTTCCTCCCTGGTAAATGGTATGGATAAAACTTCAAGGCCCTCAGTTGGAGTAATCAGATGTGGAAGATCAAAAAGCATCTCAAGCTGAGTAGAAGTGCCCAATCTTTCTTTATAGACTTGATAAATAGCTTTTTCTTTGTCAGCATGCCCAGTGGCAAAAGATCCATCTGAAAGTTTGAGGGAGGCAATATTGTTCTTTCTATATCTTTCAGTAGCAAAATTATGAAAGACTTTTGTGTTCTCATCTCCAAACTTTGTCCATCTAACTGTGCATATCTTCTTCCAATAAGCATTTTGGTATTGTAATAGTCTTGCTAGATGAGCTTTTAGAATTCTCCTGAAATTTGCTTCTTGACAGAACAAAGGTCTTTTGTCCTCCAGATTATCAAGTTTAGAGAGAACTCTATTGGTATTTTCAATACAAGTGGACAACTTTGAAATTGATTTGCTCCAACATTTCAAATCATATCTCAGCTTTTTAAGCTTTGCATTAAGATTTGCAGCACTATTAGATTTATGAGTTGGTTTACTCCAACATGCTGCTACCACTTCCAGAAATCTAGGATGAGCTACCCAAAAGTTTTCAAATCTAAAAATCCTACTGCCAGGGATCTTAGTCTGAATAGAGACAACACAGGGAGTGTGATCAGAGGTTGGTTTGCCTTGTATTGAAACAACTATGTTGGGAAAACTAGTTGTCCGGTGGATGGAAGTAAAAAACCAATCAAGTTGCTCCAACAGAGGATCTTGTTGCATGTTACTCCAGGTGTATTTTCTTCCTTTAATTGGCAATTCAGTGAGATGTTGTTCTCTAATGAAGTCATTGAAGATAAGCATGTCATTAACATTCCCCCCAAGTTTACTCCTGTTTGCAGGGGACCTAATAAAATTAAAGTCCCCCATTAAGATCCAGTCTTCATCATCAGGAATATTCACCTCAAACATCCATTCAATAAATTTCTCCCTCAATTCACCATTACAAGGGCCATAGATGTTAATTAAAGTCCAAGACTGTCCAGAATGGGTTGAAGTGAAATGAAGAGAGAGAGCAAAATTTTCACAATGCATGACCATTCCAGAAAAAATTGAACTATTCCATATAATAATGAGGCCACCAGAAGCCCCCACAGAAGGCACAAAGACAAACTCATCAAATCTTGCTGGACAACAAGATTTAATAAACTGCAGATCAAAATCCTCCTTTTTTGTTTCTTGAAGGCAAATAACTGAACATCCACTTACATTAATGGCATTCATTAAGGCCAATTGTTTCTCTCTAGCATTAATCCCTCTGATGTTCCAGCACAAAATAACCCATTGTTTAAGTAGTGACATTATTACAACTCAAAAGTAAAGAAATCAAAGTAGAAATAGACATGCACTAGGCACTGTCAACATTCTCCTTCTCCTGCCATCCTTCCATAAGCTTCAAAGGAGTGAGATCTTCCTGAGGAACACCACAAAGAGAGATTCCAATAGACTGGAGCACTGGGATTGGAGTTGCAAGAAGAGTCCTATTAGAAATCATGTCAACATGGACATAATTTATCTGGGTCTTATCAGTCTCTTCTGTGACTTCAATAGCCTGAAATTATGGAATCTTCCTTGGTTTCACTTTAGATTTAGTGTGCTTGGAGTCACAAATGATTTTAGGCTTAAAGCCCCTGTATCTAGTAGACCTTGAGCTTCTTCTGACTTGGTTAGTAGAGATAGGTGTCCCAAAGGATACCACTTCTGTGTCATCAAGCTCAGGAATCTTTCTTTTGGTTTCAGCTTGAGTAAAAGGTAACATATCATAAGACACCAAATTTCTATCAGAGTTCATTACCTGCCCCTTCCTTGAATGGAGCAATAACTCCCATTCATCAATCAATTCAAACTGTATAAACTTTGGCAGAGAGAGTGATAGGAAGTAGCTTGGCATTATCCAGAGCAAAGTTGGGGAAGAAAAACTCCTTGAATGCAGATTTAGCAAAGTTCCTTATCATCCAAATTTCAGAACTGACATCCAAAAGATTGTCATTAACCAGAGCATAGTTGATGGATAAGGTGGTGTCAACTTGCATCAAATCTGAACCAGAAGAACTTCCATCAGATATACTGTCATGCCAAGCTTGCATAGGACTGTCCTGAACATTGGTGATTGGGGGTGGCACACCATCCTGAAAAGAAACCCCCTGTGCAGCTAGGATCTGCTGAAAGTTGATCAAAGGAGGGTTGGGAACTACTGCATCATCCTTTACCATTGGTGCAACAATATTTTCATCTTGTGCAACATTATTATCACAATCACTTGAGCAGGGACAAATTGTCCATGTTGATGAAAAAGAGCAGCATTGTTCATACCTCCAGTATTCCCACCTTGAGCATGTCCACCTCCAGGCATCTGGTTCTGCTGATTCCAATTGTCAAGCTGCTGTTGGTAGAGCTGTTCAACAGATAAACCTTCACCATGCATGGGATGGGGATTGCCATCATCAGGTTAAGGATCTTTAGGAGGGGGCAGGATTTCAAGCAAATGAGCATTCCAGTCTGCACATCTGAATAAGATAACAGGAACAATCCAGGAGTGCCTGGCCCCCCAAGCTGATGAATAACCAAGCTTTTGGGCACAAACTTAGGATGAACAATCCACACCTTGACCAATACAGATTTATCATCCCCTCTAGGGTTATGCCACATAGACAACAGACCAAACTCCTGAATAGCACTATGAACATATTGGCTAGTCTGATAATCAAGGGGAAAAGCTAAAAATTGTATCCAGGTTTCCCTGCCAAAAGCAGTAAGACGCATATTTCTGGCTTCATTGTGTTTCCCAAAGGTGACAGTGGTAATTTCATCAATCTCAAAGGTTGTTCCTACTGTAGCATCCGCAATCAGGATTTCAGTCATAGTAAAAATCCCAATCCCTAAAGGATGATCATCAAAGCGACTGACAAACAGCTGAGACTCATTGAGAAGATTCATCACCTGGACCCTATAGTCTTCTCTAAGCTGAATCGGAATAAATCTGTTGGTCTCATTAATTACCTTTCTGTCATGCTGCAGGGGAGCTTCGGCTGGTACCACCATATGAGACCTCACCAAACGATCAACTGGCCCTGGATCAATAGTCAAGCCATTGGGGAGAAAATCTAAGGGGTTCACAGGAAAGTTGGCCATTGTTGTGGTGGAGAGAGAAACTTCATCAGTCGACGGAGAAGGACATGAAGCGACAGGAGAGGGAGGGGGTGAAACTCCAGTTGAAAAAACTGGCTTCTTCTTAACTACCCAGATATTCTGACCAGAAATATCGGCCTGATTGTTTAATGCTGATTTCTTTTTTTGCCAAACCCTTTGTATCCTCTTTGGGCAAATCCTGGCCCAGTGGCCCAATAAATGACAATTTCGACATCGCCAGCCCAAAACGCATTTACTCGCCAGGTGACCAGAAATTAAACATTTAACACACCATGGGCTGCAGAGATTAGAGCAATTCGAACATTTATGGCCCAGAGCAATAATACCCCCGCAATTTTTCTGGCAAGAATCCATAAGATGATCATGATCTCCACAATTTGAGCAGCGTCCCAGAATTTCAAAAACCATAGCTTTGTTAGGTACAAATATCAAGTCCAAAGCATGCATGATGTCTTGATTAGAGTAGAGGGCCTGTCTCATATCTTCTATCTTTTCTAACGTGACAGAAGGCAGTTGCATGCAAAAATGACGTACAAACTTTGAACCAGTAAAAACTTCCTTATGATCACGTTCATGATCCACCAAAATAGGATTAGAGAAACTTCCAAAAAACAGATGCCTAGCCTGATCAGATCCAAACGAAGATATCACGGGAGGTCCTTGTTGATGAAAACCAAATTTAGCTAATTCATGTGATGAATTCGAATGACAATCTTGTGCAACACTTTTCTTGAGGAAGTCCAAATTTGGCTTAAAATGGACAGGGTTAGTGGGAGAGCTCCTCACATTAATATCAAAGGGCAAACCAGAACACGAGTGATCATGTGTGAATCCAGAGATCTGAGGATGGGAACCCCGAAATAAACTGAAATGGCACACAAAATCAAGCCAGACTCTATCTCTCAAACTATAGATGAAGTGTCCCACTTTGTTTGAAGCAACAGAGAACCGAAATCTTCGATCACTTAATTGAAAAACATTGAATCTAGCAGCAATTCCACCAATGCAACATTGAAGAGCAAGACCCACAGATTCAACATTCAGAGAAAAAGAGGCCGAGGAGAAGGAAACCACCAAGAAGAACTCATTGGCAGTCGAGGAAGGGAGGAAGTAAACCGTAGATCCAAAGCGTCAACGCACCTGATTAGCCAAAGCCTGGACAGGAGAGAAATCCCAGTGGAGTAAGGTTTCCATTGTCGTGGAGAGGGAGAAGAAACCCTAGATCGCCAAGGAATCGCCATTGGTGGGTGGGTGGGTGGGTGAGAGGGTCGCCATCATCACTTTGGCCAATCCCAATTCATTAAAAAAAACACAAATGCTTTAGCTCACCTAGGGAGGGGGATTCCGGTGGGTGAATGGCTTCAGCCCCTAGGTCCAATCTTCCGGCAGATCCGTCTTGAAGATAGCTCGGACACGCTTATAAACAAGATAATCCTCGAGCTCCACCGTTGAAACTCGGTTGGGATCAAGGGGACCGCTCGTGAAACAGAGCTTGTGCGTGCGACGCTGAAAAGGGAAGACTCGGCTGCTGATGAAGGTGGTCATCAGATCCTCGCCACGTAACCCAGAGCAGATCAGCTCCTTCAGCCGAATCTCGAAGGCCTCGGCCAGAGCATGGCTCTTCCTGGGGTTGTCAGTCCAGTTCTTCTTGGAAGGAGGACCGATGGAGAAAGCAGGGAGCCGAATCTTGTCTTCCTTCCTAGTATTCTTGACATAGAAAAACGATCTATGCCATTTCTTGCAATACTCGAGACCAGCAACGCGAGGGAACTCGGATTTCTTCCGAGGTGTTATGGACGCGGCACCACACTGGGTAAGCAATTTCTCGGAAGGTTGAAGGGATTTGTCTGGAACGACATTGGATCGGATCTGGAAGAATTTGGACCATACATGCATAGACGGCCAGAGGCCGAAGTATCCTTCCGAGGCCGAGATAAAGGCGGATAGGGAAGCAATGGCGTTAGCAGGAAGGTGATGCGGCTGCAGGCCGAAGTAATCAAGGAATTCCCTAGCAAAATCGCTAAGGGGAAGACCAAACCCACGAGCAAAGTGGGACATAAAGACGACATATTCGCTGTCATTAAGTACGGGGGAGGATTCCCTGCCGGGTAAGCGACAACCTACCTAGGCAGGAATCCGGCGAGTCCTAATTAGCCACTCGATCTCGCGACGAGTGACGGAGGAACCCTGCCAGGAGCCCCGCTCTGGACCAGACGCTACATCGTCGTCCTCGACTAGCGCGCCGCTAACTGAGCTCGACATAGGGTCGCCGGAGGAATCCACAAAAGAGGAACTAACGGCGGAGCAATGCTTAGAGGTGCAGGGCCCCGTCGTGGCTCTAAGCGAGGATGGCGGCGGAGCGGAAAAGAACCGCCGCGAGAAGCCTAGGAAGCAGCAGATGCGTCTAGGGAGAAATCTAGGCAATGGGACCGCAAGAAAACTCACCGGTGAAGGCGCCGGAGCAAATGCAGGGAGACGAGGTCGACGGAGCAGAGAAGCTGAGGCCTCGCCGTCGAAGATTTCGACGATGGCGCCGCCGCAGGAGCACAAGAAGACGCACGGGTGCGAGGAGGAAGAAGAGCAACGACGAGCGAAGGGGGAAAGTGAACCCTCTAGCCCCATGCCCCTCTTTATAACCGCGCGGCCTTGGCGGTAGTGGGATCGTGAGTGCGGGCACTAACCGTGTAGATCGTGTGTGCGGCGTAACCGCTCGTGGCTGAGTGGAGCCACACCGACGACCACACGATGCAGGAGGCGATCAGGCCCCCTGACCGATGCAGTGCGCGAGGAGTTGCAGCGCCGACGCGACAGGCGCAGTAATTACTGTAGCTTGTCAGTGGGCACTGTAGAGGAGCAAAAAACTAGAGAAACAATGATAATTGTTACACGTAGGACGAGGCGTGCACGAGAAGCTGCGCGGATACCTCGAACAGGAGAAAGTAACTCGGAAATGAGGAGAAATGATTATTGGGAAACTGATGTGGCCCGGCCGAGGTTACGGGCAGGACCACACCAGCTTCGGGGACTAATGTTGGAGAGGTGACCCCGGATAGGGTCAGGACGGGGGAAGAAAAAAGGAGTTCCCCCTGTCCTATGCTGAGTTACTGTTTATATCGGCCGAATCATGTAAAGGACGGCCGAGATAAGCACGACCATGACACTTATGGGAGGAGTTGTACGTTACCCGGCCGACGTACGAGTTAAGTCGGTCGGGTAAGTCCGAATAACCTAAATGCAGGTGAAGGCCAAGCCGAGTTAAGCAAGACATGGCCGAATGACATGAAGCTTGCAGGAGAAGGAGGTGCTTATAGTCAAACCCTAGTCACAGGCTAGGGAGAATCTGAACAGAGCCAAGCGCTAAGGACAAGGCGCAGAGCAGCAGAAGGGCAGAAGGAGGTCACGGAGGTGACAGTCCTGGAGCCCGAGGCGTGCAGATGGGGTTCTCTGGAACTTTGCCGTCATTAGAAGGGGGACACGGAAACGAGGCCGTCGAGTTACTATATTGGGACAAGCATATTCTTCGAATATGCTTGCCACGTCAGCCCTAAAGGAGACAAGGCCTCCCTTTATAAGGAGAGGCATGGATTCCTGAGAGGGGGATCGGCTCATTCTACACCGTTAGGCTTGTAAAGTTCATCTTCTCTTCCTGCATACAACTCAAGGAGCACTTGTAGCCCAAGAGAGGAGAAATAAAGATCTCTATGTTAGTCATTTGTGTGTAGAATTAACTACATCTTCCCTCCCCAGATCCCTCTAGCATCCATTGGCCACAAACCTTAGCCTACCCATGGCATCTGCCGTGCCACCACCACGACAAATAATCCTGTTATGTTACTAGTGCGATAATTCTTTAGTATGATTGCAATTCTGATCATTACCCAAGAGTTTTAACTCTATGTGACTGATGATAATTTCTTATACACAGTACCACATGGAACCTCGATATCCACCCCGGAATGTTCAAGTGATGAACATGACACTGAATGACTATGGAGGGGATTGGACAGATAATCTCCGCCAACTTCTATGGAGTTTGGAATGTGAATCGAGACTTTTGGTCAAAATTTACAGTTATTATGATGGGCAGGTATTAGCTAAATAACGTGTCATGATCATGTTACCCAATAAGTTAGGACTTAAGGGAGAAATGCCACCAGGAGAAGCAAGATGCATGGAATCTGCTTATCAGATTTCCGTAGCAGCAGCCATAGCCATGATCCGAGAACAAAAATCCCAAGCTCTAAAAGGTAGTTCTCATACCATTATACCCCATGAAACCGCAAACCCAGAGCATGAGTTAGATCACTCAAGTTTAGTCCAAACTGAACCTACTCTAGCTGTAGAGTATATGGATCGTTATCGGTCTTTTCTAAACACTTATCATAACACTCACCAAGTTTTAGTTCAGGAGTTGGATACGGTCATTGAGGATTTTACTGATCCTGATAAAGCAATGGCACGTAGGAAGAAGTTAGATAAAGAAGCTAGGCATCCTAAATACATACCTTCAGGAGAAGTGTATGAAGAAACTGAGTTTGATGATCCAAACTCGGAAAATTATGCCTACTACCAAACTAAAACCCAGTCACCTGAAGATTTATGGACCAAGTACAACTCCGAACAACAGGAATGGAATAGAGTTATTCCAAATAACCCTGAGTCAAACAAGTATGGATGGGAAGTAGAATCTCAAGGTGGAACCATGGGAAATCCTATACCTTGTGATACAGATTTTAGAGAAGAGACCAACTATAACCATAGAGAGCCTTATGGACCATATGGGGGTGATATCAATCCAATCAACTTAGAAGAGTATTCCGATAGCTACTATACCAATATGTATGACTGGATCCAAGAAAAAGCTAAGGAGCCAACTTACTATGAGGAAGCATTGCCGGAAAACCAGGAATATACTGTAAGATTATGCCAACTCTAGTCATTGTTCAATGACTAATCCCAGTCTCGGTACTTCTAATCAAGAATACGCACCTCCTAGATGCTCTTATGCTCCAGAAGGCAGTCGTAGGACTTCACGTCATCATGGACGGAATTCCAGGAAGCACTAGAGGAAGATGAAAGTAAGAAAGGAACGACATCCCAAGGGATGAGTGCTTGAATAATGTACATAGAGGGTAATGCGTATTTTAGTTTGAAAGGTAGGCCAAAATAAGTGAGGATGTACTCACAAGAACCGAAAGTTCTTGTAAGATAGTTGTGTAAATAGGTGAGGAGCAAACCGTTGGAACATCTAGTACATTTGTAAATTATCTAAGACCTATGTATAATACATGGTATATGTTTTATTGTTTATCGACTTTTGGATCTTATTGACTAGATCTGTACATGAAGTTTAATTAGGTGTGCAAATGCATGATGTAACACCCAGTTATTACTTGATGTTATAGATCTAGATAGGAACGGGAATTCGTGTAAGGGAGTGACAAGTTTCAAAGATCAAAAAGAAGACTTACTCGAAGGATGAAGCAAGATATAAGGAGTATTCCCCCCATTTGGAGGATAGATCAAGCATAGACTATTCTTAGATAGATTCAAGAAAGAAGTTTGGTGTAGAAGATGTATGGAGCCACAAGATATAATAAACTTAAAGCTCATTCAAAGTAGGTAAGGTCCTAAGAAATTAATGAATATAGTAATACTTAGTTCATGGAAGCATCATGAATAAGTACAAAGTAGAGGCCTTGGAATTAAAATGGTATCCAAAGCTCTGATAAATCATTGGTACTTAATCCATAGTCAGTATTCCAATCCACAGTTGGTATTTTGTCCGCAACTGGTATTTGGTTAACTTAGTTAACCAGATATTCTTAAAAGTTGCATAAAGAGCATAAAATTTGGCCTAAGCTAAGTAAGACCTAAAGAAGTATAAAATTTAAAGGCGATCGTCTTTCAAGATGCTTCGCAAAGTCAGACTTATCCCAGCGAAAATGTCCCAATAGTAAGTACGACATATAATGCTGAAAGATCTGCTTCGGAGATCCACAATTGTGTGGATACACCATACCATCTTTCATCGGACCCTAATCAGGTAAAGTATAAACTAAACAAGGACCAACATTCTAGTAATAAAGCCAATAAATGATATATATACAATTTAAAGACTACTAGTAAATCCCAAGGGGGAGAGTTAACATTATGAGTGAAAGTTGAAAAGGTACTTTAGAAACTTAAAACTTGTTTTAGTGAGACCTCTAGACTATATTTAACATAGTAAAAAATTTAGATGTTTAAATAAAAGAATTGGATTAGGATTCATAACCAGGATATAGAATGCTAAAATTATTTTCATTTAAGGTCACCATAGAGTGGAGAAATGTAGCAACCACTACAAGTCAATTCCTTACTCCAGAACGTGAGAGTTTGCGAACTTCGAGGACGAAGTTTATTTTAAGGGGGAGAGTCTGTAACATCCCAGCATTAGAGCCTAGAAATAAGCTGAACCCAGATGTGTGCATTGCATTCATGTGTAGAAAATCTGAATAATTTTCGCGCTTTTGAACAACACTTGTCAAAGTGATTGAAGCTTCTCTTAACTTGATGGAATAAGAAGTAGATCATCAAGTTGACTACGATAAGT
The DNA here is from genome assembly GCA_023614405.1 of Avena insularis. Taxonomy (NCBI): domain Eukaryota; kingdom Viridiplantae; phylum Streptophyta; class Magnoliopsida; order Poales; family Poaceae; genus Avena; species Avena insularis. The sequence continues at coordinate 418,054,698 of CM042685.1, read as the reverse complement.
TTCAATATTACCTTTGCTCAGACCTTATTTTGGGTAAGGGAGATTTGGTCTAAAGGGTAGATCAAATGTAATAAAAGTTAAACCTTAATACATTGTGATTTATATTTGATCCTTAGGTAATCATATCATAGTATTCATTATAGTCACTCATGAGTACCAAGTTAAGGAAATAACACAAATAATAAGAATGTAACAACTATATCTTAATCTCATCTGCATATACCATGAGTATCATGGTAATACCTAACCCTACTTCTTACGTAAGATTGAGTAGGAAAGAAACTAAACTTAGATCATTCATCATATATCTTTCTTTCCATATCAATCTTTATCATCTCTATTGAGTTATATTCCCATATCTGTTATTCATAAATGTTGAGAAATCAACCTATGATTCACCCATTCTCAACCTATCAAACTCTTGATCACAACACAACTTACAAGTAAGTGTCTACAAAGAAACAACTAAGAAGAGGTAAATAGTGATGCTAGTTTTAGATATCATCTATAGGATGGGAATGATTGAAGAGAATCAAATCAATAGGAGAATTGATGGAGCTAAACCACTCCTAAATAAATAGAAGAATTATTTATACCATTTAATTATATGGTAGTTAAGAAAAGTGACAAGGGTAAACCCTGAAGTTAGTTACCAGCAAAAATTCTATTGGATCAAGTGGGCATAGTCCATGAATAACCCTTAATCCAATTAAAGATACTAAGAAGATAATTCCAATACAATTGCAAATATATATTGTTAAAGTCTTGTTTAGCCAACTAAAAATCTAAGTTATAAATGATTAAAGTATTAAAATGATCACATCTTGCTCACCAAGATTGAATGTTTATAACAAGTATAAGTGACATTGGAGAGTAGAACATGATTGAAACCTAGTATAGGTAAGTGATCCTAGAGTAGTTATAATAGATCACAATAATGTAATGAAAGGTTGGAGTATGAGTTACTAGAGTAAATATAAGATAGTATGATTCAATTAAAGCCAGTATAGCATAGAGTTATGGAAATAATGTTATCCATCCTAAAGGATAGTAAGATTTAAAGAAAGGTAGATGGATGATTAAGGAAGATTGTGAATGGAGTTTGGAAGAACTACTTGTTGGATTGAAGATTACCATTAGTAGAGTAGTGGGTATACCAAAGCAAGGACATGAGAAAACTATGAAATGCTTTAGTATCAAACTCATTGGATTCATCCATGAGTTTAGAAGAATGATAGGTGAAGAAGAATCTTGTGGTAAAGTAAAGCTCATCATGTTAATCATGATGATGGATAGGAAGACTAGTATATTTAGAAAGGAATTCCTTAATTCGAAAACCAGGATTGTGAATTATGGAAAATAGACATTCTTGGAAATCACCCAAATCTATCTTAAACCAAACATAATATCCATTTTAGGTTATTGATCCATCATCTTATGTCTATATCACTTTATAGGAATATTTTCCTATAGCAAATCACATAAGCACATCTTTGTCAATTCCAACCATCATAATTTTATGTGCTTAAGAATATCTTTACCAATTTCTTTCTATAAAACATTCAAGATATAACTTCCTCTTATAAAAGGTGATGTTATCAAATATCACAAACAGAAGACAATATGTTTAGTTATTAAATCTTTACTCACATCAACAAAAGAATAGAAGAAGAATAAGAACCCTAAACCCTTGAGTAAGCATTTACAATTCAAACCTTAACCTCTATGTTAATTATAATAAAGTATATCCATTGTTAATTCCTAAATTCATGGGAATAATATTAAACATATTAATTCCCTAGAAACTCTATTTATCAAATCAAAATAAAAGGTCACTCTATAAAAAACTCCTAAATATTATGAGTTAATGAGAATCAAATCTCATGATTTAATAATAATGCATATTAAAAGCCTCACAAATAATAATATAAAAAGTATATACATATAAAGGAAATAAAGAGAATATCACAATATTTAATAAAAGTTCACAAATTGATTCTTAATATACTTTATTAATGCTGTAATCATTCAGCAAATGAATTCTATAAGGAAAATTCAAATCAAATAAGGGAAATTCAAATCTGAAAGTAAATCAGAAAATAGAAAAAGGGAAAACAAATAAAAAAACAAATCCTGGCCATGGCCCAACTTCTCTTTGCTTTCCTGTCACCCAAGTGCAGCCCACAAAAGCCCAATAACCAGCCCAGCTCGTTCACATCTCTGGCTGACAGGTGGGACCAAAGAGGGACTGCGGTTTGAGAGGAAAGAAACGCAAAGGGGTTATCCGCAAAACAACACCTCGTCATCTTCCTCTAGCTGGAAGTTGCTCGGTGGCGAGGTCGAGGCCGTCCGCCGTTGTCCTTGCGTCAAGATCAACGCCGCCATCGCTAGGAGAGGATAAGGAGGCCACCGTGACGCCCCTGCTCATCCTCATCCCTATTTTCCCCCTCTGAAACCCTCTCTATCTCGTTTCCCCAACCATGCCGAGAACCCTAGATCGGAGGTGAGTCGGAGCCGGCGATTCTGTGCTCGCCTCGGCCAGATAAGACCACGGTGGAGGTCGTCGTGCTCTTCTCGTTCGATTGCCCCAACTTGCACCTACAGAGGAGGCGTGAATCGACCCAATCGCACCCTTGGTTCCCGACGCTATTTGTCGACCTCACCGTCGTCTCCGACCACGCCTCGCCGGATGAATCATACCATCGCGTTCCTGGTGAGTCACTGAGTCTCCTCGCATGCGCCAATGCCTTGTTTGCTTCCTAGATCCATGCCACCGTAATCACCCGCAAGCACCGCCGCATAAGCTTGTCGTCTTTTGCCCTACGATGACCAAAAACCAGCGGTGCCACCACTATTTGACTCGCCTTGCTGCTCTGGTTCGAACAAGCCCATGCACACCCGCTCACTCACACGCTACTGCTCTCCTCGCCATCGTCTGCCATGCCATCGGCGAGAGGATGTCAGGGTGAGATCACCCTGGCCACATCAACGTGTTTGACCCAGTATTTGTCTCGCGTGGCTGATGACATGGCCTAGGGCCCATATGTCATTGTCTAGGAGTAGAACTAGGGTCGGTAATAAACACATTTATTCATCTGAGAGCTGAGGTGGCCACTGGCGCACTGTTCAGTGACCAGGGCTAGGTGTGGGTGCGGTGTAAAAAGTTAATTCTGCTTAAGAAATAAATAAAATGTTATAAGCTCAATTATTAATATTCCAGAAACCAAATAAATGATTAAATCTTGTTTAATTAATAAATTTTGATTTATAATTCAGAAAAATGTGTATAATATATGAAAATTTGTAGAAAAATAAAATCTACAACTTAATATTATTAATCAAACATTATTATGATGATTATTTAAATATATATTAGTTAATAAAGGTTTTATAAGTAATAAAACTTTGATAATTCATATTTTAATAATGGTAAATGATAAAAATATGAATAAAATACCAAAAATCTTAGAAAAATAAGAACTATAATTTAAAGCTATAATCATGCATTATTATTTCACTTAATTAAATATTTATTATTTATTAAGTAATTATAAAATAAAAAGAATTGTCAAAATCATATCTTATTATTTATAAATCACCAAAAATAAATGTAATATACCAAAATGATCACAAAAAAATATCTTCATGGTAAAAATATAATATTCCACTTTTGAGTTAAATAAAAAATCAAATACTTTATTAACTCAAATTTAAACTTATTTAATTGATAATTCATTTAAGGGTAAATAAAAATTTCTAATATGTCTAAAATTAACTAATTAAGTCTATAAAATAATATTAGCCTTCAACATTAATAATGTGAAGCCCAAATAGTTTAACACATTTTAATTACAGTTTTATTGAATTCTCCTCAACCATAGGTGAGTAATATTTTCTAAAGAGAATCCTTATCAAACATAAACTCATCAAGAATAAATTGTAGTAAAATAAAAACTTATTCCCTTTACTTTAACCACAAGTTATCAACATACTAAAACACTATAGTGAACTCATAAGCAATTAAGTAACATTGCTCCATAATTTACAAACCATAACCACTCATCCTTAAAAAAGTAAGGGACACTATTCCATTATAAAATCAAGAACACCACCATATCAAAGAAAAATATAACCATTCTTAAGCCACCTTAAGACAACATTACCAAGTACAAATGTTATAAGCATATACAACATAGATGACACAATGGTTCAAGTTTATTAGGGGAAAGAAAAATAAAGTGTGCCATCAAGTTTGTAAGAGCTTTAATCACTAAGTTTTCACATAACAAAATACTTTTTAATTAGAAGATAGATGAAAACAAGAATATACTTGGAATGGTGTAACACACCATGCTTAGGAATTTATAGTGGACACTTTGGAATAACTTGGTTTCTTGGGAGTTGGAAGCATTAGTAGAACTTACTCATACAAGTGGAGGCTAGCAAAAGACTGGAAGCAACCAATTAAGAGAGCAATAATGGGCATAATAATGCAGAGAGACAAAACATTACTAATCAAAGCATAGAGTGGTACTAGAAGTCAAGGACTAAATGATCATAGAGGCTATGGTTACTTGTTCATAGTAATAACATGGTGTGAGCATGTGCCAAGTCAACCCAAACAAAGCATCAAAGGAGAATACCATAATACTATGCTTTTGCATGCTAAAACAACTCATGATTCTTTAAAGGCACACTAAGCAATCCCAATTGCTTGGAACAAGTCATGCTACAACAATAATCACTAAGCATAAGGTCAAAACAACACCTAGCATGGTATGCTAAACTCTAGGTCATGGTCAAAGCAAGCTCCTCTTGCACTATTCAAGCAAGAACTCTCTACTCCTTTCCAACACCAATCAACTTATTTGAAACAACACAGCGAGAACGGGGGTCCAAACTACTTTATTCAAGCAAACTAAGCAAAACAAATGAAAACTAAGACGCTCCAAGAACAACACAATAGTGCATGAAACAATAAAAACGAAGTGTCTAGAAAGACACAGCTTTTATTGATGAAGAAGGGGATGCCTTGGGCATCCCCAAGCTTTGACGCTTCTACCTCTTGAATATTTCTTGGGGTGACACCAGGGTGGCATCCCCAAGCTTGAGCTTTTGTCCATTCTTCATCTCATTATATCATTCTCTCTCTACACCTGAAATTTTTCCTTCATACAAAACTTCACACAATCTTTATTAGCAACATTAGTGTATTCAAAAGATAATAGACCCTTGGGTTTAGCTTTAGAACAATAAAACTTTCACTAAAAACACAAGCTACTGTATCAATTCCTTCAAAAAGCTCAATTTCCCAAAAAGAACCCAAAAAGGAATTAATAAGAAGCAAATGCAAATAATGGCAGAAATCTGTTAAAACAGACCAGCAGGTAGAAACCGATTTTTTCAAAGACCTTCTGTAGCTCAAATAAAAACGTGTTGAACTAACGAAAGTTATCTAACATACTGGGGGATTTATTCGTAAATTATCATCTCAATCCGACTTACAGAGATTCCTCACGAATTTTTACGGTGGAGCACAAAAATCTGTTTCGGGACAGCAACTCCCCAAATCTTACTTCCCTCTTATTAGAGGTCATCCTTGGCACAAAAAAACAAACAAAAAGGATAAGGAGAGGTCATTACTGAAGTAATAACTTCCAAGACTCAATAAAACTCTTGGGTTATCTCCAAACAAGTACTTTTCTTTAAAACCTTTAAGTTAGGCACAAGAAGCAAGAATCAAGTATTTTCAAATGAAGAAGCATTAACATCAAACCTTGCTTTCAAAGGAGGAGAAAAAAGCAACTTCACTCTCCTCATAGATAAGTGTTCAATACCTATCTTGAATGGAAATTGATATTTATTGGTGTCTTCTTTCATATCAATGATGGCACAAACAGTTCTAAGAAAAGGTCTTCCCAAAGTAATAGGACAGGAAGCATTGTATTCAACACCCAAAACATAGAAATCAACAGGGACATAAGCATTGTTAACCATAATGAGAACATCATTAACACTCCCCATGAGTTTCTTCTTAGCATTATCATTAAGTGGGACATCCAAATAACAATCTTCCAAAAGTGGCAAATCAAGCATTTCATAAATCTTCCCATGCATAATAGAGACACTAGAACCAAGATCACATGAAGCTTTGGGATCAAAGTCATTCACTTGCATATTAATAATGGGTTCCCAACTATCTTGTACTTTCCTAGGAATAGAAGCTTTGTGTTTCAACTTCTCTTCCTTAATTTTAACAAGAGCATATGTAATGTGTTTGGTGAAAGCTACATGCATATCACTAGCATCAGGACTTCTAGCAAGCTTTTGCAGGAACATAATCACTTCAGAAATATTGCAACCATCAAGATCAAAATCAAACTTAGCATCACTAGTAGTAGAATCATTGGGCTTAGGCATTGTAGGAGGAGGAATAGGGACTTATTGTGGTTTAGTGGCATCCATATTGGTGGTGGTGATGGTGCACACACTATTATTTCTAGCAATTTCATCTTCCCTTTCCCACTTAGCATGAAGTTTGGCTAATAGTCTAACATTTTCATCAATGGTAACTTGTATGGCATGAGTATCAGCAAAGGTACTTTCCATGGTTTCAGGTTTAGCAGCCATTTTATTAATCAAAGAGGACTGTGCTTCAGACAAAGAGGAAATATTTTTCTTAACATTTAAAAGCTTTTCCTCCACAGCCTTGTTGAAAGTGGTTTGTTTACTAATAAAGTGTTTGAGCATGACTTCAAGTTCAGAGGGGGCACTTCTAGTATTGTTGTAGGAGTTTCCATATGTATTGCCTTTATTAGGAGGATAAGGCCTATAATCGTTGTTACTACCAAAATTATTCCTATAGGCATTGTTGTTGAAATTGTTGTTTTTAATGAAGTTCACGTCAACTTTCTCTTCTTGAGCAAGCAAAGAGGCCAAGGGAACATTATTTGGATCTAAAGGATCTTTCCCATTAACAAGCATAGCCATGATAACATCAATCTTATCACTCAAAGAGGAGGTTTCTTCAACAGAATTTACCTTCTTACCATGTGGAGCTCTCTCAGTGTGCCATTTAGAATAATTAACCATCATATTATCAAGAAGTTTTGTTGCAACACCCAAGGTGATGGTCATGAAGGTACCTCCAGCAGCTGAATCCAACAGGTTTCTTGAAGAGAAGTTCAAACTGCATAAAAAGTCTGGATAATCATCCAAGCAGTACGTCCATGAGTGGGACAATTTTTTAACTAAAGATTTCATTTTTTCCCAAGCTTGAGCAACATGTTCATTATCAAGTTGTTTAAATTTCATAATATCACTTCTCATAGATATAATCTTAGCAGGAGGGTAGTACTTTCCAATAAAAGCATCTTTGCACTTAATCCAAGAATCAATACTATTTCTAGGCAAGGATAGCAACCATTCTTTAGCTTTTCCTCTCAAGGAGAAAGGAAACAACTTGAGCTTAATAATATCTTCATCTACATCCTTATAGTTTTGCATCTCACAAAGTTCAACAAAGTTATTGAGGTAGGCAGCAGCATCATTAGAACTAGCACCAGGAAATTGCTCTCTCATCACAAGATTCAACAAAGCAGGCTTAATTTCATAAAAGGTAGCATCAGGAGCAGGTGGAGCAATAGGAGTGGTTAGGAAATCATTGTTGTTTGTGATAGTGAAGTCACACAACTTGGTGTTCTCAGCAGAGTTCATTTTGGCATAAGTGGAGCAAGCCAACGACAACAACAACTAGAGCAGGAACTAATTTTTTTGTGTTTTTTATAAGAGAAAGCAAACCAAACTAAACTAATTTTTTTTGGAGTTTTGATAAAAAGAGGCAAACAAACCCAAACAAAATAAACTAAGCAAAACAAAACCAAAGTAAAGAGAAAGGTTGTGGAGGACTCCCCTTGTGAAGACGTCCTTAGCCTCCCTGACAACGGCGCCAGAAAACTTGTTGGCGCTTTGTCGATGTGGGAGCGCTTTGTTGGGAAACCCCGGGAGCAAGGTGTGAAGAGCACAACAGCAAATCTTCCCTCAGTAAGAAACCGAGGTTATCAAACCAGTAGGAGGAAGGAAACGTCTCAAAGGTGTTGCAAGCAACTTAGAAACCTGCACAACACAAACTTAAGACTTTGCCCCAACGAACAGTGAGGTTGGCACTCTCACCGGTTGCTGTAACAAAGGATTAACCGTATGGTGTGAAAGGTAATAGTGGTTTGCAGAAAGTAAACAGTAACAGTGGATGATGTATCAATGGTAAAGATTGGACTAGGGTCCATAGTTCACTAGAGGTGTTCTCCTTAGATAAACAAACATGGCATGCAGGGTAAACAAATTACAGCAGGATAATTGATAGGACTGAGAAAGACATACCAATGCAATACTAGACATCATGATCCTATGAGATTCGATTGGGTAATACAACAAGGTACATAGACCGCCATCCAACTGCATCTATGACTAGAAGTCCACCTTTGGGTTATCATCCGAACCCCCTCCAGTATTAAGTTTCAAGCAATAGACAACTGCTTTAAGTAGAGTGTATAAGGTAAACAATCCACTTATTCCATGAACAAGGGACCATTGTTTTCCTCCTAGTGGCAACAACACATCTACAAACTTAGAGATTTCTATCACTTCCCTTAGATTAAATAGAGGCATGAACCCACTATCGAGCATAAATACCCCCTCTTGGAGTCACTAGCAACTACTTGGCCAAGATAGCTACTAACAACGGAGAGCATACAAGATCACAAACAACACAGACATGATAGAATCAATAAGACAAAACCATTAATCAATCTGACATAGTAATCTCAATATCTATCGGATCCTCGCAAACACAACATGCATGATTACAAATAGATGAGATCTTGATCATGAACGGAGCTCACAAGATCTAGACATGAAAGCACAAAGGAGGAGATACAACCATCTAGATACTACATGGACCCGTAGTCCAAGGTGGAACTACTCACGCTTTATACCGAAGGCTGGCATGATGAAGAAGAAGGCCTTCGGGATGATCTCCCCTTCGGCAGGGTGCCGAGAAGAGCTTCAGATCCCCCTCGATCTAGGGACTATGGCGGCGGCGGCTACAGATGGTTTCGTGGAATATTGATCGGGTCCTTAGGGTTTAGGTATCGGGGGCTTCTTATAGGCGAAGAGGCGAGGCAGGGGGGCGGCCAGGGGGGCACACCCTGCCCAGACGCGGCCTAGGGTGGGCCCGCGCCTGGGGGGGTGTCTCTCCTCTGGACTTCGTGTTCTCCTCGGTGAAATATTGACTTTGGCTTTTGTCCCGTCCAATTCCGAGAATATTGATTTTCTGCCTTTCTGGAACAAAAAACAGAAGAAAACAGACAACTGACACTGTGGCATCTTGTTAATAGTTTAATACCAGAAAACATATACAAACACCTCAAAGTGTAAACAAAGCAAAACAAAGTAGATACTAAACAAGAATAAAACATAAAAAATTATAGATATGTTTCCGACGTATCAGTCATCAACCTCATCCTCTTCCAGATGCAATCTCTCAAGGAGATCGTCCACCCCATCCTTTGACCGTCCAATGGCCTTACTCGATTCTCCCTCCTTCGCCATCACGAGGAGGCACGACCCGTGCGAGAACAACACGAATCAGGTCAATCGCTATTCAAACTCCCTAGCCAAATAACTAGGATTTTTTCCGTCGAAAAAAAGTAGAGGGACTTTTGTTGCTATCGATAGATAAGGGCGTGAGGAGCTCGTACATCTTTCCTTTTTAATTTATTATTTGCTGGCAGCCGGTACAATTATTTGTTTTTTTCCTATCTTAAATTGCCATACAAAATAAATTAGATGCATAGGTCCGGTCCTTGTCCAATACGTGTCTTTTTAGAGGTTTTTCTAGACGTTTTTTGGTTGAACGTAACACATGCATGTGGAGGTTCGCAGATATATCTACTTTTTTTTCTTATACTCTATTCGTTTTAAAATATAAGATGTTTTAGCTTTATAAAACAATGTATCTAAACTTCTTTTAATGTATAGGTTCACTCGAGTTTGAAGTGAATATATACACTAAAAGAAATTTAGATATTTTTTTTCATAAACCTAAAATATCTTATATTTTGAAACAGAAGGGTACGCTACGACCGTGTCCATATTTTTTTCTTTCACTGGTCTATGTGCAAATGTTTTCAAATATGCTCGTGCGTGTCAGTTATAGTTTTGTACGTGACAACTTTTGTGTAAAATTTATAGGCTTTAAATCTAAACCATTAAAGTTGAGATCAATGGAGCATATATTTTAAGCTTATGTGGATCTGCCTGGTGCCTCGAAAAATACTTTTATATTATTTTTACTATATAATAGTTGCTTTGTCATGTTTCATACTTGTATTAAATTGGTATTAAATTTGCTAATTATTTTAATAAGTAATTCAACTCTCTCTAGTCTCAATTATAGTTGTGCAATTCTCGGGCCGGGCCACTTTTCGTCACGGGCCAAAAAGCCCAATGCTAGATATTCTGGCCTGAAACCTAAAAAAGCCAAAAAAAAATCTGAGCTGGCCCGATCACATCTTAAGTTGCCTATATGGGCCAGAGCACGGCCTGGCCTGACTATCGGGATCAAAACTCAGGCCTAAACCTGGCCTGACGGTGTATTTTGGCCCGGCCTTGTCGGTTTCTTTGGGCCGTGCCGACCGGGCCAGTTTTTTTATGCCCAGGTTTGGTCTCTATATAGGATCTCCATTTATGACAACTAAATGTTTTCTTGAATTAGGCTTTCGCCCGGCTATATTAATATAGCAAACATCCGATACAATGATATAGCCGCTGGAGCCTCAGCACCAGCACACCCAAACGAAAACAACGAGAAACAAAAAGAAAACAATGCCAACAACATGAGATCGACTAAGCGAAGATGACCCGCAACCGCTGCGCCCTCCGGATTTGTCCCACCACGAACCTAGTGCTCCGAGTCGCCGCGTACCAAGCAACACCCTCAAGAAGGAATGCGACGTCAACGACGCTGTTGCCCGGACTGATCCTAGGTTTTCCCCCGGTACTCGGAGGGGAGTGGGGAGGGGTACACCCAACGCCCTTCATGAAGGAATGGCGACACCCATAGGCGTCACCACGTTGGTGCCAGTCGAGCTAGCAGGGATTTCGCCCGACCCCCAAACCACAACCCCGATTGCTCCGTAGCACTCCCTCCAACTTGTCGTCCACCAACGTGCGCCACCACGATCTTGTAGTCACCCTCGCCGTCTTCCTACGGACGTCGTCACAAGGTCCAAAGACGGAATAGGATAGTGCAGCAGTAGTCAGGGACGGCAGCGCCGCCGTCAAGCGGGATGGAACTTCCTCCACCGCTTTCGTGGTAGCCGACCGGACATGGCAACAAAGGCACACCATGCCCCTATCGGGCCGACCGAGCCCAAATCGGGCCCGTAAAGCCCTATCGCCCCGGTGCAACAAGCCAATGAGCAGCTCCGCCATCCCAAGTGGTTGCCGACGATCCATGTCCATCTCCAGGGAGCCAAGCCACCGCCAGGAGGGGTGCTGACCCTCCCAAGCCCAGATGGGGCCCAAATGGGCCCAGAGCCACCTGCCCGTGCCGCTGCAAGGCGCCGCCGCCAACGGCTGCCCCATCGCGCTGCAGTCTGCCCTTGTCCGTGCCGGGAAGCCCCGCCTTCGAGCTGGACCCTCTGCCGCCTAGGAGCACCACCCGGAGTCGTCCCACCCCGCGCAGAGCTCTGACGAGAGGGGAAAGTCAAGGGGCCGTCGCCACCAGCGCCGTCCGGGCCTAGCCCTGCGATGACCACCGGCGACGGCGGGGGAGAGAGGAGCATGGGGTGACGGAGAGATGGGAACGGAGGTGCGGCCCGGTCGTCCGCGGGGGACGACGCGGGTCGCGAGAGCTGTTCGGGTCCCTGATCTGATCTATTATTTTCACAACTAAATGTTTTTTGAGGAACTAATGATTATACACGCTGATGAGCGCCGTCGACATTGAGGACCAGGTGCACTGCAAGTTCACCCGTCGTACGATTAAAGAAACAACCTACGGGACATCCGTTTGTAGACACGGGATGCGCACGCGAAAGTGGAAATTATTTCCCAAGGCTAGCCGTCAGAAAAGTCAAGCAAATACAATGGTCGATTTCTTCAGAAGGTGTCAAGTAATTACCATATCTCTAGATCATGTGTCAGTCATATAGATATTGCCAAGCAAGGATCGATAATTAACTAATGATACTACTACTAAACTAAAAGTATATATAGATCATACTCCCTCCGTTTGGAAATATAAGATGTTTTAGGTTTGTGAAGGGAATGTATCTAGACACATTTTAGTGTCTAGATTCATTTGAACCTATACACTAAAACGCGTTTAGATACATCTTTTTCACAAACTTAAAACATCTTATATTTCTAAACGGAGGAAGTACGTGTCTGCGCTGCGCGTACATAATAATCTCCGGATTGGGCCGTAAGCCATGGTGCGGCTGCACATGGTGATAACTTTGCTGAGTTGCCTCCCTCCTCAAGGGACCGATCACAAGTAAGGGCTATATATACACACAAAGAATCATCACGAGATCATCACGCAGCTAGCCATCAGAAGCAACTCCCTCAGATACTGAAACACACGAACAGACCCATAAGCTGAAACACAGAGTTTATTTCAGACTAGCGGTTCACCTACGTAGAGATAAGTTCCCGAGATTTGTAGGGGCATCCATCGACTGATATCGACATGGCGTCGGCTCCAGCTCGAGCCATAGCAGCGGTGATGCTCACCTTCGTCTTGTGCGGGTTGGGCATGGCCGCGGACGACAAAGCACCCATCAAATGGCAGAGAGCGCACGCGACGTTCTACGGCGGCGCCGATGCCTCTGGCACCATGGGTAAGCTAACTAGCTTACTACAGACGCAGACGCCAGTTGAATTCTACTTTCATGCTAACTTATTAGATTTTTCTTTACGACGTTCGCAGGTGGAGCGTGCGGGTACGAGAACCTGTACACCGCGGGGTACGGGACACGGACGGCGGCGCTGAGCTCGGTGTTGTTCAACGATGGCGCCTCGTGCGGGCAGTGCTACAAGATTGCGTGTGACCGCAAGCTAGCGGACCCAGCGTTCTGTAAACCCGGAGTTACGGTGACGATCACCGCTACGAACCTCTGCCCGCCTAACGACGCGCTCCCCAATGACAACGGCGGATGGTGCAACCTGCCACGACAGCACTTCGACATGGCGCAACCAGCCTGGGAAAAGATCGGCGTCTACAAGGGTGGCATCATCCCCGTCATGTACCAGAGGTACGCACACATGGTTGCTGCTTTGTGTCACTATAATTTGGTGTTTCCGGAAATCAAAATTGCTTATTTTTTCTAATATATATAAATTTCTATAGGGTTCCGTGTGTGAAGAAGGGTGGTGTGCGGTTCAGGATCGTCGGTCGCGATTACTTCCACCTAGTAACTGTGATGAATGTTGCGGCCGCCGGTTCGATCAAGTCGATGGATGTCATGACCTCTGATTCAAACGATTGGTCGCCAATGTCCCGTAACTGGGGCGCGAATTGGCAGTCTCTAGTGCTTCTTACCGGGAAAGAACTTTCATTTAGATTGACCGACACAGATGGACAGACGGTTGTGTTCAACAAAATTGTGCCGGCTGGATGGATGTTTGGGCAAACATTTGCTAGCAAAGCGCAGTTCCAGTGACCAATCTCAACCGATAAAGATGTGGTTTCTTTGTGAGTGTATCAGCAGAAGGTTGGCACTATTAAATTCATTGGTGTTGGGATGCTTAATAAGCACTTCTGTATGTACATATGTATAGATTGTTTGTTCACGGCATTGTACCGCAGACATTTCTATGTGTGTCGAACATGTTCTGTGAATGTTTGTGTTTGTATTAATTTTTACGCTGTATATATATAAAATGTTACAGATTCCACCAAGTTAATTTTAGTGCTTATATTTTTATACTTGTATAAGTTGATAATGTACAACAATATGAGCTTGAAGCACTGACTTTTCGATTAGATGGAAGAAGAAATTTATTTATGCACCCCTATAATCCCCGGCCGGAACTACTCGTGGTTAAGGAAGTGCTCAGTTTTAGCTTGATTCAAAGCTAGGTATCATTGTTTTAGGTTGTCAAAAGCAAAGCGTTGCCCCTCAATTAACATTACGTGCTTGCCCATGAAGATTCAATGATGTATCTCCTCTTGTGCATTACATAGAACGTAGACCATGCAACGGTTCTCTGATAGTGTCTTTAATTAAGGGCATCCAACTAATCATCGATTCCTTCAAAAGAGATAGGTGTTGCCGTTCCCATATAGGACGCGCGGGGGCGGGAGGGGTGGTGGTGTCTAAACAGGTGACCACCGGATTCCATACAACAAAGGTGAAAGGACGGTCTTTGAAGGGGGTGGGTGGTTGTTTTCCTGGGGATGCAAACAAAGGTTGATTGATCGGGTCATGTGCCCACCCGTGATAGAAAGTGTCTCAGATGAAGGATTCTTCCTTGGAAGAGAAGCCAAGCGAAGAACTTGCATTCCCAATCCACACATACTTCCCAGATTTTTTACATGACAAACTTCTTGTGAGAGCCCTCACTATTAGGAAAACAGCTATCTATGGCGCATAGGTTTTGGATTTCTGTGGCGCATACGGAACTACGCCACTGATACCACGCCACTGAATTGTAATTCTGTGGCGCATATTGAAATGCGCCACAAAAGTCTCAAAACTTCTGTGGCTGCTACTATGCACCACAGAAGTTTTTTTCAAAATTCAGAAAAAAGCGGGCCAGATCTCAAACTTCTGTGGTGTATATTGCCAATATGCGCCACTGATTTTTTTTTTCAAATTTCAAAAAAGAAAAAAGGGCCAGATCTGGCCGGTGGTGGGGGTCGCCGGAGGTGGGTGGAGGAGAAGGAGGCCGGTGGTGGCCGTAGGAGGAGGAGGAGTTCGCCGATGGAGGATCATGAGGAGGAGGCCGCCGGTGGAGGAGGGGGTCGCCGAAGGAGGAGGTCGCCGGAGTAGGAGGAGGCCGTCGGTGGAGAAGAGGCTCACCGAAGGAGGAGGTAGGAGGAGGTCAACGGGTTGGAGGAGATCGTCATCGGAGTAGGAGGAGGAGGAGCTCACCGGGGGTGGAGAAGGAGGAGGTCGCCGGAGGAGGAGGAGGAGCTCACCGGGGTGGAGGAAGAGGAGCAGCTCACCGGGGTGGAGGAGGAGGAGGAGGAGGTGAGGAAGAAGGGGAGGAGAAGGAGAGAAGAAGTGGAGGGAGGAGAAGTGTGGAGGAGAGGAAGAGGAGAAAAGAGAGGGAGAAGGAACGCCGGCGAGATTCAATCTCATCTTGCTCTGGGGTGGGGATTGGCATTCAAATTCAAAACTGCTGCATTATAGTAGTAGGGATTATTTGCTGGCAGCCGGTACAATTATTTTCCTATCTCAAATTGCCATACAAAATAAATTAGATGCATCAGGTCCGGTCCTTGTCCACTACGTGTCTTTTTAGAGGTTGTTCTACACGGTTTTTGGTTGCAAGTAACACACATGCATGTGGAGAACCGGAGATATATCTACTTTCTTTTCTTATAGTGCCTTCATTTTAAAGTATAAGATATTTTAGCTTTGTAAAATAATATATCTAGACTTCCTTTAATGTATAGGTTTAAGGTTTAGAGTGAATCTACACACTAAAAAAATTTAGATACATTTTTTTACAAACCTAAAATATATTATATTTCGAAACAGAGAGGTTTGTGCTACGTGTCCATATTTTTTTCTTTCACGGGTCTACGTGCAAATGTTTTCAAACATGCTGGTGCGTGTCGGTTATAGTTTTGTACGTGACAACTTTTGCGTAAAATTTATAGGCTTTAAGTCTAAACCATTAAAATTGAGATCAACGGAGCATATATTTTAATCTTATGTGGATCTACCTGGTGCCTCGAAAAATACTCTTATATTGCTTTTTGTATATAATAAATGCTTTGTCATGTTTCATACTTGTGTTAGATTGGTATTAAATTTGCTAATTATTTTAATAAGTAATTCAACTCTCTCAGTCTCAATTATAGTTGTGCATTTCTTGGGCCGGGCCGCTTTTTTTCACCTTGTCGGATTTGTTTGGGCCGTGCCGACCGGCCAGTGTTTTTATGCCCAGTTTTGGTCTCTACTATATAGGATCTCCATTTATGACAACTAAATGTTTTTTGAGGAACTAATGATTACACGCTGATGAGCGTCGTCGACACTGAGGAGTGAGGACCAGGTGCACTGCAAGTTCACCCGTCGTACGATTAAAGAAACAACCTACGGGACATCCGTTCGTAGACACGGGATGCGCACGCGAAAGTGGAAATTATTTCCCAAGGCTAGCCGTCAGAAAAGTCAAGCAAATACACCCCTGCAAGTGAGAACGCGGTCGATTTCTTGAGAAGGTGTCAAGTGATTACCATATCTCTAGATCATGTGTCAGTCATATAGATATTGCCAAGCAAGGATCGATAATTAACTAATGATACTAGTATATACTTAAACTAAAAAATATATAGATCATACATGTCTGCGCTGCGCGTACTTAATAATCTCCGGATTGGGCCGTAAGCCATGGTGCGGCTGCACATGGTGATAACTTTGCTGAGTCTCTAGTGCTTCTTACTGGGAAAGAACTTTCATTTAGATTGACAGACACAGATGGACAGACGGTTGTGTTCAACAAAATTGTGCCGGGTGGATGGATGTTTGGGCAAACATTTGCTAGTAAATTGCAGTTCCAGTGACTAATCTCGACGGATAAAGATGTATAGTTTATTTGTGAGCGTATAGCAGAAGGTTGATACTATTAAATTCATTGGTGTTGGGGTGCTTAATAAGCACTTCTGTCTGTACATATGTATAGATTGGTTGTTCACAGCATGTACCGCAGACATTCCTGTGCGTGTCTAACCTACTCTGTGAATGTTTATGTTTGTATTAACTTTTATAGTGTATATAAACTGTTACCGATCCCACCAAGTTATTTTAGTGCTTATATTTTTTATACTTGTGTAAGTTGATAATATACAACAATATGAACTTCTTTTCGTTTTCGAGCAAACAACAGAAGCATTGACTTTTCGATTAGATAGAAGAACAAATTTGTTTATGTACCCCTATAATCCATGGAACTACTCGGGGTTAAGAAAGTGCTCGGTTTTAGCTTGATTCAAAGCCAGGTGTCATTGTTTTATATTGTCAAAAGCAATGCATTACCCCTCAATTAACATTATGTCCTTGCCCGTGAATATCTCCTTCTGTGCATTACATAGAACGTAGACCATGCAATCGCTCTGATGGTGTCTTTAATTCTTTGTGATTGGTAATAGAAGGACATCCCACTAATCATCGATCTCTTGAAAAGAGATAGGCATTAGCGCCAAATATAGGGGGGTGGGGGCGTCTAAACAGGTAACCACCGGATTCCATACAACAAAGGTGAAAGGAAGGTCTTTGAAGCGGGGGTGGTTATTTTTCCTGGGGATGCAAACAAAGTTGATAGATCGGGTCATGGGCCCACCCCCTGATAGAAAGTGTCTCAGATGAAGGATTCTTCCATGGAGGAGCGGCCAAGCAAAGAACTTGCATTGAGATTCCACACGCACTTTCCAGATTTTTGACGCGACGAACTTCTTGTGAAAGCCCTTGGCGAGCTGAATGGAGTAACCAAAGCGGAAGAGAACACCCTAGTAAGCCAAAGCGAATGAGAAAACCCCACTAATGTTCCTCTGGGTTTACCATAGTAAAGGTAGTCTGGCTAACCAAGTTCCATTTGGTTTCCATAAGTTGAGTAGGGTTACACAAGAGGGCCAACTCCCGAATCCAATTGTCATTCTTCAATCCGTCGTAACTGTGCATCGCTTCCTGCTGGCAATCTTGAAAAGCTTCGACGCAAGAAGACAGAGATTATGTGCCACAAAAGGGCCTTACACCTATCCCCCAAGGTGGTGATCAGCTCCATATCCGAGTTGCCACACGTAATCTAGGAGTAAACCCAAGAGGCACTCCAGGAGTCTGGGTCGATCCACTGGTACCAAGCAGGTAGCTCAGCGATACCAAGGCCGCCTTGGAATGGCTTACAGTTTGACGGGGGTTGCAAAATAAGTGTGGCAAATGCTCAAATACCCTGCCAATTGACCAGGGCGTATCTTCTAGAAGCATGCTCACCGTCATATTTGTTCGAAAAGAATCCACACTCAGACCTTGTCAATCTTTGGGCTTCCACGCTGTGCTATATTAGTGACGAATATTAATTGGCTACCCACCATTGCTATAAGGAACATTTGATTGCCAAGCATTCCACTAATGTTATTTGTTTGTTTTGGGTAAAAACATGTCGACCGTTCCACTAGATATAATTACCATAGCACATAACGACAATGCCACATGCATGTGCAAAATGATGATTGAACTAGCCCAAAGATTGGTGAATCCGATTTGGATAGAGGATACTAAAAAAAGAACTTGAAGAGAGGTGTAAAGTCTTGTTGCTTTTGTGGACTGTGGACATGATTAGATTATCCCGTACGATCGTGTTACTGTGTTTGGGTCGCTGCTTATATCAAGGATGGTATTTGCTCTGATCCCCACAAGCGTATTCTGCAAGTTAGCCGACTCCGGTTCCAGCACGTACTCCGTACGTGTTTGATCGGTTGGATTAAGAATCGGTGCATAAAACTGTCCGACACCAAGCGGCAAAGCTTGGGGAGCAAATCTCGACAACGGGCTCCACCAGACCACCACCACCACATATACCGGGCCGTGGCTAGACAGGGTTTTCGATTTCCACGCATCGAGCGACATCACCATATTCTGCAAGTCAAGCCGACAACAATGGCACTCTCGGCGTCAAGGGCTCGTATGAGCGTGGGTGCCTCCTCCAGGATGATCGTCAACGCTGTCGGCGGTGGCGCCGGCAGAACCGGTAACAACGCCAGCAGCTTCAGCACTCTAAAGGCCGTCAACGAGAGCACCAACATCGTCGGCGGTTTCAGCAAGACCCGGCGCTTCTCCGACATCGCAGGGTACCGTCTGCCGGACAAGATAACTGCGAACACTTCCCGATTCGGCTATACTGCTTCACCATTACCTCGCGGGGATGGCCGGCGCCGTGGTAATCGCGTATGGTTTGAGCTACATGGTCTGCGAACGGCACGAAAGAAGAGAGAGGTCACGCTTTCCTCGCTCGGACGACGACATCAAGCTCAAGCACGACGACCTGCTCCAGTTTGATGACGACGCCATGGATAGCCAGGACCAGCTGGTCTCCCGATGGCGGGAGGCAGACGACAGGAAGCTCGCCCAGCTCGAGGCGGAGATCGCTGGGCTATGCGGAGCGGTAAGCAGGTTTGACCTCCGCGCGGAGATTAGCGAGCTGCGGGAAGAGCTTCTCCGCGCTGGAAGTACCACTCGAGATCCGTGAGAGGTATGATGCGTTATAATTGCGACAAGAAGATAACGAAGAACGAAAACGAAAAACACAGCAAGGGGACACATATTTAACGTGGAAAAACCTCTCCAACAAAGAGAGGGAAAAAACACGGGCGCCAGCCAGCGAAACTTCACTATATCGAGGAGTGTTTACAAACGCCGGGGATTTCACAGATGCAACTCATCCCAACCGGCGGCTTACAAGGGGTTTATATATCAGTGGAAACCTAGGTCTTCAACGATCCGTACCGTACCGCTTGCATACCTTTAATTTACCTTGAGCAACAATGTCTCTAACAAAATGGTACTTGATATCAATGTGCTTAGTCCTCTCATGGAACATCTGATCTTTTGTAAGGTATATGGCACTTTGACTGTTATAAAACAAAGTAATGCAAGAATAATCTCCACAGAGCTCAGCAAACAAACCTTTCAACCAAACAGATTCTTTGCAAGCTTCAACAATAGCCATGTATTCAGCTTCAGTAGTAGATTGTGCAACAACAGCCTGCAATGTAGTCTTCCAGCTAACATCACAACCACCAACATTAAACACATAACCTGTGAGGGATCTTCTCTTATCCAAATCGGCAGCAAAATCTAAATCCACATAGCCAACGAGTCCCTCACCGGTCCTGTCAAACTTCAAACAAGCATTGGAAGTGCTAAGAAGGTACCTGAAAACCCACTGAACAACCTTCCAATGTTTTTTACCAGGATTAGCCATATATCTACTTATCAAACTCATAGCATACGATAAATTAGGACGAGAACAAACCATGGCATACATCAAAGAACCAACAACACTAGAATATGGCACATTTGACATGTACTCAAACTCTTCATCAGTAGTAGGACATTGAGAAACTGATAATTTAAAATGAGGAGCAATAGAAGTACTAACTGAGTTGGCACCATCCATATTAAAACGATGAAGAACTTTCTTAATGTAACTTTGCTGAGTAAGAAATAACAAACCAGATTTTCTATCTCGGGTAATCTCCATACCCAAGATCTTCTTAGCAGCACCAAGATCCTTCATCTCAAACTCACTACTTAGGTGTGCCTTCAAAGTAGTGATTTCTTTCATGCCCTTGGCAACAATTAACATATCATCAACATATAGCAGCAAGTATATAGGTGACCCATCAACAAACTTGATATAAACACAACTATCATATTTAGACCTCTTAAAACCATGTGAGATCATAAATGAATCAAACCTTTTATACCACTATCTTGGAGATTGTTTTAAGCCATAACGAGACTTCTTTAATTTGCACACAAAATCCTCTTTACCAGGCACTATGAACCCTTCTGGTTGGTCCATGTATATTTCCTCATCAAGCTCTCCATGCAGAAAAGCAGTTTTGACATCTAACTGCTCAAGCTCAAGATCACGCATAGCCACAATACTAAAGAAAGTACGAATGGAACTATGCTTCACGACTGGAGAGAACACATCATTGTAATCAATACCTGAAATCTGGCTGAACCCTTTTGCTACTAACCTTGCCTTGTACCTTGAAGGCTCTGTGGGAGACAGACCTTCCTTTTTCTTGAAGATCCACTTTCAGCGGACCGCCTTCTTTTGTTTAGGCAAGCGCACAACATCCCATGTGCCATTTTTCTCAAGCGATTGCATCTCTTCTTGCATAGTAAAAACCCACTTCTCGCGGTCAACGGATGCAATGGCTTCATTATATGTAGCAGGTTCAGAATCGTTCTCCACCTGTTCAGCACAACTCAAAGCATAATGAACAAGATTACACTCTTCAATTAAACGAGGACGAGGACCACAGTTACGCCTCGGTCTATCAACAGCAATGGACTCATGTGGCTGCTGCAAAACAGTAGGTGAGTGCTGAACAACAATATCATCAATATTTTCCTCATGTGTATCTTCGACGATAGCATCATTATCAACAGTTTTCTGCAGGTTCTCCACCTGCACACTAACTCCCTCCTCTCCAACGACAGGAGAGAGGTATCTGATGGCAAGCTATCATGATACATAACGGACTCATTGAAAACAACGTTTCTACTTAGCAAAATCTTTTTAGTTTCAGGATTCCATAATTTATATGCTTTAACTCCTAAACCATAACCAAGGAATATGCACTTAACAGTTCTAGGCTCTAACTTTCCATTATCAACATGAGCATATGCAGTGTAGCCAAAAACTCTCAACTGTGAATAATCAGTAGGCGAACCTGACCATACCTCAATAGGAGTTTTCTTCTCAAGTGGAATAGAAGGTGACCTGTTGATGAGGTAACACGCTGTGTTGGCTGCTTCAGCCCAAAAACGCCTATGCATACCTGCATTAGACAACATACAACGAGCCCTCGAGATGATGGTTCTGTTTATGCGCTCTGCCACGCCATTCTGCTGAGGAGTATATGGGATGGTGTGATGCCTGATCATGCCATCGTTACTGCAAAACTCCTCAAACTCATTAGAACAGAATTCCATACCATTATCAGTACGTAGTACCTTTACCTTCTTCTCAGTTTGCTTTTCAACCATAATTTTCCACTTCTTAAAAGCATCAAAAACATCAGATTTATGCTTCAGAAAATAAGGCCACACTTTTCTTGAGTAATCATCAATAATAGTAAGCATGTAATTAGCACCACCAATAGAAGTCTTACGGGACGGACCCCATACATCAGCATGCACATAATCTAATATGCCTTTGGTGGTGTGAACGGAAGCATTGAATTTAACTCTTTTATGCTTACCAAAGATGCAAAGGTTCAGAACTCAAACTTACTCAAGTTACAACCATCAATCAGCTCTCTCTTGACCAACTCGCCATGCCTTGTTCGCTCATATGCCCAAGACTGTATGCCATGATGTGTTTTACCACAATCATCGGAATCATTAGAAGTAACAGCAGCAGCAATACCAGGCAAAGTGCTACCTCTAAGAACATATAATTTAGCAGAATTCATACCACCTATCATGTGAATAAGAGAACATTTTGATACCTTCAGAACTCGATGCCCACCGGCATACTTGTATCCATCAACGTCCATGGTACTCAGGGAGATCAAATTTCTGGCCATGCTTGGTATGTGCTTCACCTCACTCAACGTGCGTGTCACGCCATCATGTGTCCTGATCTTAAGAGATCCAACACCAACAATATGGCATGGGTTGTCATTCCCCACACGCACAAAATCTCCAGTCTGCACAGACTCATATGAACTGAACCAATCTTTGTTACAACAAATATGAAATGAACATGTAGTATCAAGTATCTATTCATCATCACGAGAAGCACAAGCAGCAAAAACAGCTAAGCATTCACCATCAGCACTATCAGAAACAACAACAGCCTTACCAGTACCTTCAGACCTATCTTTCGGTTGGTAAGTTCCATTTCTTTTCTCCTTATTCTGCAACTTCCAACAATCATCAATAACATGATTAGATTTCTTACAATACCTGCAGAATTTATCCTTTCCCTTGGACTTTGAACGACTTCTACCGTCCTTGCTCTTATCTCTGTTGCCATAGTTGTTGTATCTCTGCTCGGTCCTGCCACGAACCTGCAGAGCCTCAGCCTTGGATGACGTCCCATCTGACCCTACCATAGATTTCATCTTTTCCCTCTGTTTGAGGGCTTCATGTACTTCGGCAAGGGTTAGTTCATCACGGCTCAACAATATTGTATCACGAAAATATGTATAGGAACTAGGCAACGAGCATAAGAGTAGAAGAGCTAAATCCTCATCATCATATTTTACCTCCATAGACTGCAAGTCTGAAACAATCTCTTGAAAAACAGATATATGATTCATTACCGATCCACCTTCTTGCGGCCTGTGCGAGAACAACTTCATCTTCACGTTCATCTTACTGGTTAGATCCTTTGACACATAGATCGTTTCTAGTTTTTCCCATAGGGCAGCAGCAGATTTCATCTCTAGTACTTCCTGCAAAATATTATTGGACAGATGAAGTTGAATCAAAGACAAAGCCTTACGGTCCTTCCGCTTCTCTTCGGCAGACCAGGTCTTAGCATCCTTTTCACCGAATCCATCCAGCGCTTCATCCAGATCATAAGTTTGGGAGAGAATCGCCCGCATCTTCACCTGTCACAAGGAGAATCTTGTGGTGTAGTCCAGCTGTGGTAGATCGAACTTCAATGACGACATGTCGCAAACCCTAGATTAGAACACTGGGCTCGATACCACTTGTTATAATTGCGACAAGAAGATAACGAAGCGAAAACAAAAAACACAAGGACACAGATTTAACGTGGAAAAACCTCTCCAACAAAGAGAGAAAAAACCATGACCAATGAAACTTCACTATATCGAGAAGTGTTTACAAACGTCGGGGATTTCACAGATGCAACTCATCCCAACCGGCGCCTTACAAGGGGTTTATTTATCAGTGAAGACTCTTCACTGATATATAGTGAAGTTTGTAAACACTCCTCGATACAGTGAAGTTTCGCTGGCTGGCGCCCATGGTTTTTTCCTCTCTTTGTTGGAGAGGTTTTTCCACGTTAAATCTGTGTCCCCTTGCTGAGATTTTCGTTTTCGTTCTTCGTTATCTTCTTCACTGATATATAAACCCCTTGTAAGGCGCCGGTTGGGATGAATTGCATCTGTGAAATCCCCGGCGTTTGTAAACACTCCTCGATATAGTGAAGTTTCGCTGGCTGGCGCTCGTGGTTTTTTACTCTCTTTGTTGGAGAGGTTTTTCCATATTAAATATGTGTCCTCTTGCTGTGTTTTTCGTTTTTGTTCTTTGTTATCTTCTTGTCGCAATTGTAACACGATGGTCTGGCGGGGGGCATCAGCCAGACGTCCTTGCAGTGGCGGGCGGAGACTGATGTGAAGCTGGCTCTTCACTGATATATAAACCCCTTATAAGGCGCCGGTTGGGATGAGTTGCATCTGTGAAATCCCCGGCGTTTGTAAACACTCCTCGATATAGTGAAGTTTCGCTGGCTGGCCCCCGTGGTTTTTTCATATCTTTGTTGGAGAGTTTTTTCACGTTAAATCTGTGTCCCCTTGCTGTGTTTTTCGTTTTCGTTCTTCGTTATCTTCTTGTCGCAATTGTAACACGATGGTCTGGTGGAGGGCATCACCCGGACGTCCTCGCAGTGGCGGGCGGAGGCTGATGTGAAGCTGGCTGAGTACAACAGGGAGATCAGGGAGATGGAAGCAAAACAGACTCTGAGAGCTACTCCATGTGGAGCAGAACGTCTGTGGAGTTCAGGAGACAGCAGTTTAGTTTATGCTTCAGATTTGAGTGTTTTGAAGTCTATATGCTCTATTTGTATTCAAATTCCTTATGTTCTGATAAAATTTGTAATCTGGCACAATTTGGTATTAGTTTGTTTGGTTGTTTTCGAAATGGACCTTGGTCACAAAATACTACTCCGTAGTACTATTTATTACGAATTTGCTAAATCTCAGTCGCCAGTCACCCTGTCAGCCATTAGATTTTATACACCAATATTCGTGCAGCACTTAGGTAGCTTCTTTTGTATCGCTCCTTGGACTCAGGCAGCGACTCCATCTTTGCCTAGGCGGTGTGCACTACCCGCTGTTGGCGCATGAGCAACATGGGTTGTCCGCCTGTGAGGTAGGCCTTTTTTGCCTTTTCTTTTCTTTCTGTTTTATCTTTTTGCAAATTTTGTTGTTTTCTTTTCGTGCTATATTTTATAGTTTTGGGCCAGTTATACACGGGTTGTAACTGAGATTTTTTCAATTATAAATAGGTTGCAATTATGATTTCCTCAGTTTGCACATGAGATGCAACTCGACTCCCCAACTAGGATTTTTCCAGTTACACATGGGTTAAAACTTAAACTTTCCTTACACATGGGCTACAAGTGAGATATTCGCAGTTACACGTGGGTTGTAACTGAGATATCCTAGTTGCATGTAGGTTGTAACTGATATATCACAAGTTACACGTGGATTGCAACTCGGATATCCCAGTTACATGTGGGTTGCAACTGAGATATCCTAGTTGCATGTAGGTTGTAACTAAGATATCACAAGTTACACGTGGATTGCAATTCAAATATCCCAGTTACATGTGGGTTGCAACTGAGGTATCCTAGTTGCATGTAGGTTGTAACTGGGATATCACAAGTCACACGTGGATTGTAACTCGGTTATCCCAGTTACATGTGGGTTAAAACTGAGAAATCTTCAGTTACACGTGGGTTGCAACTAATATATCCAGTTATACATGGGTTGTAACTGAGATTTCCCTCGTGTTACAACTGAGATTTTGCTAACTGTACATGGTTCCAACATTGCTTCTACTAATTGTACTGGGTTGTAACTATTATTTAGCCAATCGTGAATGAGTTGCAATGGAGGTTTTCGAGTTGTATTTGTACATGGACCGGCTATTTTTCAGAAAAAAGAAACACATTGAGTTGTTAATTTTCACATACAGCTTTATGGGCCAGAGTTATGGTGGGAAGGCCCAAGCTAACAAACTCCAGAGATCAGCCTGAGACCAAACGTCGAAAGGTAAGGAAATACCTGAACCCATACAAAAGAATGAACGGCAGCCCAACTGGCTAACTCACTAAACTAACAAAATCAAAAGATTCAGACTCGCATTAGACGTCAGAGTATGTCTACCTACAAAACAATCGCCAGTCAGGATTCAGGAACCGCGAGTACAACTGATGAATTCAGACAAACTCTCTTCCCCTGCAAACAAAATGAAAAGAAACACTCAAGAGAAAGAACAAATGCATCAAGTCATCAAGTGTTTCCTGAGGTTTGATAAATAGCATACTTGCTCTCGTGTACAGATTCAACGCTTGTATGTTTGAGTTGTCTGGTACCCTACACAGCAACAATCATGTCTAACTAATGAAAAACCGTATACAATAAACAAAGAGATTGTCGAATGATATTAAGGTCCTCATGAATTACTGATGTCTACCGCAGTTTCAAGATTTCTCATCTGATCAGATATACCTCGAATGGTTCAGGGAATTGTCAAATAAGCTTGTGAGTGATTTTACTTTGAACTGCTCTCATGGCCTGGCTGCATCTGCAGCAACTTCTGCCCCTCTTCGTCGTTGTCCTCCTTGGGCTCAATCTTGGGAGCCTTGGGTTTTGTGGTGGATTGCTGGTAGAGAACACCACCCGACATACATATCAAGAGCCCAATTGTCCCCACTAAGGACGCATGCTTGTCCCAGATAAGCAGATTGATCACGACAGTCAGGAGCTTGTTCACTATACCAAGCACCGTAAACCCGGTGGCAGAGATGGCCCGTCTGCAGGAGAACCCAAAGAAGGATATTGATAGTCCAAACAGGCATGACAGAGCAACAGGAAGGACCACATCGAAAGATAGCCAGTTTGTCATCTTGGAGCTGTCCACCTTCATCTGATCAAACTCTCCCATTATAAGGAGCTCTAGGGGAAACAACAGCAGAGCCTCAAGGTTGTTGTAGAGCACAAGACCCCATGTGTTCAACCCGATGGTCATGACAACATGCTTGATGTACACGAAGTCAATAGACATGCTCGCCAGATAGGCGATAGCCCAGCTGTAAGCAGTCACAGTAAACTGGTTGTCCGTGAAAACATAGATCACACTGCCACCAAGTATAGTGGAAAGTGAGAGCCATGTCTTCAGTGATGGGCAGGGTTGGTGAAGATAAAATGTCTCTCCAATGGCCACAAATATTGGGACAGCAGAGCGAAACACGATGAAAGTGTCCACATTGGCATGCATCAGGAGTTCACTGTTTGTGAAGATGGAGATGTAGAACATAACAGCAGCCGGCAAGAACTTCCACATGGTTCTCAGATTCAGGCTATCAGGCTCAATAAGCTTTAGCTGTCCACATAGGAGAACTCCGGCAACACTAGTGAGGTATTGAAGAGCTGTCAGTGCTCCTGGGTATGGAAACTTGGTGATTGCCCATTTGTTGATAATGGACAGCAGAGATGCTGACAGGCAATAACCAGCAGCCACACCATAGACTGAAGCGTGGTGCATAAGGGTGCTCCATGTGTTATTCCACCCTCCAGTTTTCTGCAAAGTAACTGATGCATCGGCTCCACCATTTTCTCTTGAGGGCTCTGAGAGATTAGACATCTGCAATCATTTAAAATAGATTAATTAACTACAGTACTAAAAGTCATGCTACAGCTGCAAAATGGCAGATGGAGCAGCCCCAGACAGTTAGATGTCATATACAAATGTAGTAAGCAATGGATAGAGCAGAAAAGTACATCAACTTTTTGTGCAATGATAGATTACAAACTCCATAAGTCCACATATAGTATAGCCTGTCCCTGGATCTGGGTCATGGAATCAGTCTACATACATAATTTCTACAAGCTACTAACATGATAATGCTCATGCAAATAGTTGCCTGTTTTATTAGTTCTGAATCCCAATAATTTGTGAGGACAATCAACTTATTGTTGCAGAATCCCAGGTCCTAGCTAGCATTGAGTTTGAGCGAAGACTATTTCTCCATGGAAGCACCTACGACTATAGGTCAACGGCACATATTTCAGAGGATAAAAGAGTTGGAAAGCATGATCCATAAGGTACAAGCAAGAAAACCTGACTTTTTCAAACAAAAGAAAGAGTACTGGTTGAATGATGCTGCCAAATATTTAGAAAATTTACAAATCAAAAGAGAGCAAGTATCTGTTGATTGTATTATGGCATCGTCTTCTCTAGCAAACAATCATCCTATGATACTATCAGATCTTTCAGCCAATTTTTAAGGTTGATCATGGCAAAAGACCTGAGCAGGTCGTCAAGGTAGAAACGAAAAGAGATCAGCCAGCATGTACAAAAAGAAGAGGTTCCAAGTTCCAAGAAAAAGTCAACGGTAGAAGACGAAGCAGTATCAGCACCAAGAAACACTTCATAACAGATCTAGTAACGCATCAACGCGCCAACCAAAAAAACCATTGCATAATCGCCGAAGAAACAGAGCAAGCAGATCAAGCAATACCTGGAACCGACTAGCCCGATTACTAGCCATGGCTGGCACCGAGCCCAAACTCAACAACAGCAAGCTAGCGCTCTAGCACTCAACCATGTATCAGCCAAGGTGTCAGGGGCCTAAGGGGAAGGAACGGAGAGTACTCTGCAACAAGCACCTATGTAGCTCAATCAACTAAGCTCATATAAGGGGGCCAGGTCACACAACTCACAATGCGTTTGCCCACGACGGCAATGCTCAGCATGGGAGGTCAAATAAGGTAGGAGCACGTCACAAGCGCATTAGCCCGTCGCAATCAACCAGATCAGAAGACAAGTAAGAAAAATCAGCGCAGCACCTAATAAGCGGGTTTGCCCAAGTCAAGCGAGACAAGGTCACAATAATGCAACGTGCTAGCTGCCGCCCAGGCCAGTTGATCACAAGGAGCCAAAATTTGAAAATTAACATACATAGCGACGCAATACCTATGGAAGACAGGGAAGCTTCTTGGCTCGCAGCCTGTGGGCGGGGAGAAGGAGAACTTGGCAAGGAGATGCCTCTCTCTCAACAACCGCACGACGTGACAGCTCCTCCTCCTATGGCTCCAGGACGCAAGTTAAAAAACAGTTGCAGGCACACGGACTGTTCCCCTGAACCCGCGCTTGCTGCCTGATGAGGCCTCGCGATCGAGCCAGCTCAACCAACTGTTTCATCACATAATAATAAAGATGGAAGCGCTGGATCAGTTAGTTAGTTAGTCGCCGAATCATGCCTATACATGTGACGGAAGTTAAGAGCATGGATGATTCAGAGAAGAGAGGAACTGGAATTGTTAGGTGCAGATGCGAGCAGCCAGTCAGGACCACGGAATATCCAGTACAGTTATAGGCAGTTCCGTGCGGAACCAGAACACGTCGCAGCCACCAACCGAGATCGGGATTTTGACGCCTGAACTGAGCACGAAGGAGAGACTCACCTTTCATGCGTAGAACTCGCTCCTGGACGGATCCACCGACGGTCGGGAGTGGGAGCGAAGAGGGGGGTGCCTGCCGACTGAACCACTGGGTGGAGCGGCGATTTAACGAGGGGTTAGGGCAATTGTTTTTTGAACCCCGGTGGGTGGGTGGTCGCCGGATCTGTATACTAGGGAGGGAGGGTCAACTCGCGACCACCTTGATTGATTGGGCGCTCGCCCACGATTCAGCGGGGGATTTGGGATTGCGAAGGAGGTGATCGAAGGGGGGAGACGGCAAGCTCAGAACGGGAAGGCGGGATTCTGGGGAACGGAAATTCCAATCTCTGACATCTGACCCCCGAGAGGCGGGAGGGGAGCAGATCTCGAGGCGCCTCGTTTGGAGGGAGACGGCCGGCGGGAAGGCCGGCGGGGATGCCGCTTCTGTCCAATTTTTAATTTCCCGTTTGAGTTTCCGCACGAGGAAACGCACTCTACGGCAGATCTGGAGCACGATGCTCGTGCCCGCGTTGCGCGAGCGTGACCCAGGCTAAGGTTTCGCTGATCCACCTTCTTGTTTCCAATTTTTACAAGTTTGACCTTAGTTGGACCATCATTTTTTTCAAAGAAACGACGTAAAAGACGCATCAATCACATAGAGAAGAGGCTGACGGCCAATATAACGCCATTAAAGACTACTCCACTCACTCAACACGGTAAATTGTCAAGTGGCTTACAACACGACTTCAACCATCGACCTGACGACGACGACTTGTCTTGCCTAACATCCTTCCAAAGGTGGAGAGGAGATGACACACACACACAGAGCTACAAGACCACGTCACGGTCCAAGCAAACACCACCATATCACGACAACGACTCCAAGGCAAACTAGACCAACGCATCTTCCCCAATGAGCCTAAGAGACGGCGAGTAGAAGACGGGATCCGGCCGGACTTGGTGAAGACGTCGACTAAGTTGCATCTGCCATGTCGTACATTGTGCCCTGGAATCCCACGTCCTAGGCAGCAACGAACACCCAACGCATCACCCATCACTCATAGTTACATAGGCCTCTCCCCTGAAAGCCAAGATGACATCTTCAAGAAGAGAAACGATGTTGTGGCGCCGTTGACATCTGGTCCGATGAACCTGGCCTTAGGGTTTCTGCGGTGACCCAGCATATCACTGCATGTGTAGTACACTATAGTCGTTGATATGACATCCACAGAACACCGTTTCGTAAATATCACATCCCTCAGAGTGGTACAATAGAAACATTGCGGGTCCATATTACAAAAGTACACACATTATTATTATTACAATACCGGAAGTTCAAGACTTCAAAATATCCAACTTACAAACCAAAATATAAAGTGTTCAGCGGAAATTTAAAAGTAACAACTCCGACTAGGAGTTGAGCTCAACAGCTTATTTTATAGAGTTCATGCTGCTCGGCTCCGTTAGTTATTACTAACTGGGTACTTAGTTGGACTCGTTCTCATCGACACCGTAGCGGATTTCGTAATCCACGCCTTCAACTCCTCCGGACAGATCAGGTTCCTCGTAGAACACATCTTCTTGGCATTCGGCTGCATACATTGGCACGTCTTCGGGATCCTCAGAGTCTAAGCAAGGGATCAAAGGAAAGAATGAGTAACAGCGTTACCTAACAAGTTCATTATATGCAAGGTGGGAAGTTTGATGCTCTAACTACCACCTCGGATTATAAATCCTTGGCACTATGCAATTTTTGTAAATCTTTCTTCAAAGATTGAATTTATTCTGAAAAACTATGACAATCAGCCTTCACAGGTTGACCAGAACTTTCATGGAGTTCCTTTCCTGCCGCGTTCGTAGCTCCTTCCCAGAACAGGGAGTAACAAGTTACAGTTCTTACACTCTGTAGAGGTGCATTACTTTATCCATGAGAGATCAACTCCTTGTTGCACAACCCGACATACTTTTCCGTCCACAATTCCATGATGTGGGGCCCAGTAGTTGGTCCAAGCCAATCACTGCCCCCTTCACGACCCCGCATGCCTCCTTGGTGTACACCATGCCCACATAATGAATTACGACAATGGTTTGTACAAACCGTTAGATGCCAGAACTATCGTGGGACGATGAGGGTTCCCACCCATATGTTGCATATCCTCTACGAATTACCAATTAATATGCACGCTACGAGGATAACAGCCACGACCTACACATCCGGCTTCATGCGAGAGGAAGAAGATACAACTGACTTCTCTGTCCCATTCCAAATCTCATGGCTAACGCGTAATATACAGCGCTAGAATCACTGATGTCAGGGGTTATTAAGTCCCTACTTGATCATTATTGTTGCAAATAGAACCCTAAGTTCTATTGCTCCATTATATCACCACTTAGGATGATATCTATGATTTCTTTATTTATGAAAGTAATATTTTCTTTCTTTTATAGCATATATGATAACACATAATTTGCAAATACTTTGATAAAGACTCATTAAAGGACATGAGCAAGTGATGAACTTTCCTTGTGATGGCAAGGTGGTGAAGTCTTATGCTTGCACTGGACCTTGGGATTTTAGTTCTTCAAAAACATCATTATCGCCTAGTAAGGACAATATTTAAAGAAGCAAAATGATTATGCAAGTAATGTAATGCATTTTTTTAATTCTATATGCATTTTCCCTATATAAGGTGCCTTTTAATCAAGCATTTATAAATATTATCTTTTTATATTTATTGCATAGATTGAATTATTTTATTTTATTTCCCTTTTTATTTGTTTTTTATTGATTTAATAATTCTTTTAGGAATTATTAGTTATACATTAAATTTATTACTAATATTTATTTAGTATTTTTCAAAAATACTACGATATTAATAAATAATGAAAGTGAATTTTATTTATTTTTATCACCTTTTAATAATTTTGTAAAATTCCATAAGGATTATGTAATTTACAAAATTCTTATATAAATTTAAATGTCTAAAATTTTATATTTTATTTTATTTGGATATAGTGGATTATTGTTAATCCAAAAATATTTTATTTATAATTTTTGGACTTTTATTTTATTTTCTAAAATTTTATTGAGGTCAGGGGCATTTTGGTCTTTTCTAATTGATTAAAACAGTTTTTTAAACAACTTGGGCTGACCTTTTGGGCTTATTGGGCCAGTGTGGCCCAATAGGGCAGGGTCAAAATACAACCCCGAAGGGTTTTGGCCCACCCAGCCCATTCTCTCTGCATCACTCTCTCCCTCGACCTTATCCTCTCCTCCTCTGACCCGACCCTGTGGCCGGCGATGCCGCCACCGTCGATTCTCGCCGCCATCGGCCGTTCTGGTCGCTGTCGTGGTGCGATTTGGGGTTGTCGACGATGCTCGTTCGTTCTATCCAATTGGATTTGACTCCAAGGCTTCCCCGTGGCCAAGTCCACCTTGTTCCTGAACCCTAGGGTTAAGGAAAGGTGATGTCGCCACCGCCGTGGCTGGGGCAGGTGTCAGCGCCCCTGGTGCTCCTCTGTCTGCTTGATTCGTCGGCCAATCTGCTTCCTCTTCGATTCGTCAACGAGGACCTCGGGTAAGTTGTTTCTGTGGTTCTTGTTCCTGCTACTGCCATGAATCTCTCTGTGTGTATCTAGTGGCTTCTCATGCCTAGTGACTATGTGTTGATTCGGGTTCATCTCCTAATTAGGGTTCTTGTTTTGATTAGGGTTCATAACCCCTTGTTGATCATATCCATGGTGCTTGTAGATCTAGTGATGATCATACTTGAGCATGAAGAATGATTGTTTGCTGTGGTTAATGATTTGTAGTGGCTTTGATGATGCTAGTTGCCTGTCAGATTATTCTAGTGATGATTCACTATGATCCTATGCTAGTGTTTCTATGGAATCCCTGATTGGATTATGTTGTTGATCTAAGAATTTACTCTACTGTCAGAATGCTTGTACTGACAGTGGTTTCTCTCAGTGGTTGCTTAGTGTAATTATAATGGTAGGCTTGTATGAGATTGTACACACTGAATCAAATCATTGTAGGGGTTCGTAGCATGGAAAACAAAAAAATTCTACCGCATGCAAACAAACAAGCCAAGATCTATCTACTAGATTGTAGCAACGAGTCGATAGAGGAACTCACCCTCGAAGATTCCAAAGCGGTTAACGAGAGCATTCTCGTGGGTGATGTATTCGTACTCTTTCCGATATCAAGATCGCGTAGACGATCCTTCCGGCGCGGCGTTCCGGCAGCGCTTCCGTAGTCGGTCACACGTTCGGTACTTGATTAAGACCTTCCTCTCCCTTGTTCCAGCGACAGCGGAGGTTGTAGCACTCTCATGATTCAAAGACTGACGGCGTGGTACCGGAAGTAGAGGGGAGATCTCGCAGGGCTTCGCCTTAAGCCGGAGCGAGTATGGTGGACTATGAGAGAGTCCTTGGTGATCTAGGGTTTAGAGGCACCAAGGGGAGAGTGTAGACGGCGGCTAGGGTTTGGGAATCACCCCAACTCACGAGTTGGTGGTGCCTAGGCGGCGGCAGGAGGTGGTGGTGGCGCCGGCGACTTGGAGGAGAGGGCTAGGGTTTTGGGTGTGTAGGAGAGGGGCAGCCCTACCCCTCCTTATATAGGTGGGAGGGTGCGGCTTGGGAGGAGGGATTCCTCCTCCAACTCCTCCTCCTTGGTCGGGTGGAGGAGGAGACTTCCTCCCAAGTAGGTTTCCTACTCTCCTCCACCAAGCAAACTTGCCGTTGACTTTTTCAAATTTGGATGCTTGACTTTCAAACTAGGATTTGATTTCTCCTTTATTTTGCCCAGGAAGTGACCTAGTACATGATGCAACCATTCCATATTGTCATGACACATTCATGTACCCTTCCTCCGGAGTGGGACCTTCCGACCCTTCTAGAACATTCGGTGAAAACACCTAATCATTCCCCAACTCCAAACATTACTTTCCTTATATGAATCTTAATGTCGGACCATTCAATCTCCTCGTGATATCCGGATCCCATCCGAGACTCAACAACATTCGGTCTCTTACTCATCATTCCATAACTACTCAACAACATCGAATCCTTAAGTGTGTCTCCCTACGGTTCGTGAATTATGCGACATGATCGAGACACTTCTCATCAATAACCAATAGAGGAATCTGGAAATTCATATGGCTCCCACATATTTCTACGATTACTTTGCGATCGAATGAACCACTTACATATGATACCAATTTCCCTTTGTCTCACGATAGTTTACTTATCCGAGGTTTTGATTGTCGGTATCTCTACATACCTAGTTCAACCTCGTTACCGATAAGTACTCTTTTCTTGTTCCCATGGTATGTGATCCCTTGTGAGCCAGTCACATGCTTGCAAGCTAATTGGATGACATTCCACCGAGAGGGCCTAGAGTATATCTATCCATCATATGGATGGACAAATCCCACTCTTGATCCATGTGTCTCAACCCATACTTTCCGAACACTCAATGCCATCTTTATAGCCACCCAGTTACGGTGTGGTGTTTGATGTCATCAAAGCATCCTTCCGGTGATGGTGATAAGCATGATCTCATGGTCGAAGGAATTAGGTTACTATGTATCAGAAAGCTTATAACAATTGAACTATTAAAATGACTTGATCTTTATGCTACGCTTATCTATAGGAGTATGTCCATCATACCATTCTCCTAATGATATGACCCTGTTGTTAATAACATCTCTATGTTCATAATCAGGAAACCATGATCATATATTAACCAACAAGCTAGTTTAACAAGAGGCTTTACTAGGGACTCTTTTATGTTTACAAATCACACAAGTATTAATGTTTCCGGTTAATACAATTATAGCATGGTATGTAAACATTTATCATAAGTATGAAGATATGATAATAACCACTTTATTATTGCCTCTTGGGCATATCTCCAACAGTCTCCCACTTGCACTAGAGTCAATAATCTAGTTTCAAACCTTTGTGTATTCAACACCTATGGCTTTCTGGTGTTGTATGTACACGATTGCTAGTGATCAACTGATCTCCGGATCTGACACTTCCAGGTCTGTGTGTAATTGCATGTCTTTGCGTCTCTACGCATCACTCATTCTCTAATGAGATGGCTTTGTACAATTTTGGTCCTTTGGTGTGACCTTTAGTTCTTTGGGGTTAAAACATGTTGATAATATTGTCGTACAATATATCTTCATAGTATTATGCTTGCTGTGAACTACACCTAGTTTGGTAATAAACTACTTGACACAAATGCCCTCTTTTGCTGCTATAATAGCAGTTATATACTTTGCCTTTTGTTGTAGTATCTGTCACAATGTCTAAACTTTGGAACTCATCCAAATCCATTATGGAACTTTCTTTCCATCACATTGTGCCACCCTTAGTTTAGATTGAGATAAACTTAATTTGTACTTCGTGACAAAATTAGTATCAATGTAATACTTTTACAATGAACTAACCATCTATTTGTCACTTCTACAAAATAATATATTCTTAGTTCTTTTTAAAAGATCATAAGAATATCTTTACTATCGTCCAATAATCACCTTATGAATTATTCTGGTATATACTCATAACATTTAGAGCATAGGACATTTCTGGATTTGTACACATCACAGCATGATTGATAAAATACTCTTTGTGATTGTATCTATCAAGTATCAAAAATACTTAAATCTTTATTCAGTCCTTCCTGTGCAACAAGAACCTTTCTTGTAATTGCTATATTGAACTCATTCAATATCTCGTCTATGTACTTCTGGCACAACCATATTGGCGTCACAATTTATCCATATAGACATTGATGCCAAATATTCGGGTTCTGCCTAAGCCTTTCATCGAGATGAAATTCTTATCCTATGTTAATAAAAAGATACATCACTTACAATCAACAATATGTCTTCCACATAATGTATTAGAAATATGTCTTAGAGCTCCCACTTAATTTCTTGCAAGTGCAAGCATCTTCATCGTCTTCGATGAAATTAAACTCTTTTAACAGTTTCATCATAGTGAAGATTCCAACTCCGCGATGCTTACTTCAACCATTGAAGTTTGCATATGCTTTTAGCGTCCTTTGAATTAACAAAACCCTTTGGACCATGTCATGCACATGTCTTAGGTAACCATTCTTATAGAAGAACTTGTTTTGTTTATTCAACTATCACATAACAAAATTATATGTAGTGGTTGCTACATTAATCCGTCTAGACTAAATATCGCTTAATGAAAGATTAGATCTTGTCATAGTCAACTCTTTGAACATTGTCGTGAACTCTTTCCCAACATGTCGATAATTTCATAGATGTGAAACATCCATGTCTACTTCTTTATAGATCCAAATATGACTGTAAGGTCTTGTACCTTTCTAGAGGGTCTTTCAAGTTCAAAGCTTGATCTCTCGTATATGGAACTATCACGGATTTTATGGCTTCAAGCCATTTGACGGAGTCAGGGCCCATCATCGCTTCTTTGCACATAGTCGGATCATTATTGTCAAATAATGATTTAACTCTCAAATCTTGGTATTTGATTGTTTACCTGACCTACTTGTTTCAATAGGAACTTAGACCTCTGTGACCATAACCTTTGAGGCACGTGAGCCATGAGCATTGTTGCTGCCTCCGGAACACTTTTCGGCGCTGCGCAACTTTGCACATATAGCTAAGGTTCCTTTAACCTTATAAAAAAGTTCTATTGTCCTCCCACTTAACTTTTCACGGAAATTCCTTCTCAAAGAAACTTGACGCTCTAAGCGACAAACACTTTTGTCTTCGGTGTTATGGAGGAATACTCAACGATTCATACAAAGATATGTTCATTCGATTTTGGTTGCAAACATCTTTCTTATGCATAGCATACCAATTTTTTTAAGAAAGGACAACTTGGGTTTTATCCCAAACCATAACTTTATATGGTGTCAATTCAACGGATTATGATGGAGCCCTTTTTAGTGGAAAAACGGCAGTCTCTAAAGCTTTTTAATATAATTGCAGTTTTATGAATTACACCTTTGATCTTACATGCCAAACAAGGTTTAATTACATATCTCGAATGCTCCATACTCTTATGGTGTTTCGAGAAATGCAAATCCACGGAACGATTCCTTAAATCTTAGGTGTTTTATGCTAAACTTGTAACTCAAATATCTTCCTTTATGATCTCATCATAAACTATTTATATTCTTGTTACAATGATTTTGCACTTCATCTTGAAAGTCTTTGAATTTTTCAAATGTTTCATACTTTATCCTTATTAAGTAAATATTCATATATTCACTCAAATTTTCGGAGAAAGCATATGAAGTTGAAATCCATCGCTCTTGACTACACATAATGGACTTCATACAACAATATGTACAAGTTCCAATAAACTAGTCATTCGTTCCCTTTTGGCCTTTGAACGAATTTTTAATTATCTCTAGGAAAGTTTTACAAGTGTCATTTGATCAAAATATCAAAAGACTCCAAAATTCCATCCTCATGGAGTTTCTTCATGTTTTCTTTCCAATATAATTTAAATAGCGATGTCACTTCCTAAGTGATCTTTCTTATCAATTGTCTTTCGACATTTTAGCAATTGTTTTATGGATGTGATTAATCCAACGAGATTTGTAAATCATCCATCTTTTATGGATTACGGCAATTAATTGAACAACCCTTTTGTTCTCATAATACCTGATAAAACAAATCTTGAAGGCAAGCTTTGATGTTAACGAGAAACACATCAACACTTTATTTGTTCTCGATGAACATCATCACATATTCTCTTGCTAGTTACTTAGGCCATTGTAGTTCATGAATTGTGTTGTTTCGTATGACGATTCACACTAACAAATTCAGTATCAAATACTTAAGAACCACATTGTTTAATAAGCAAAGAATATAGCCATAACATGTATATCATCTATATACCTAAGCTGAACAATTCTAGTCTTTTCTTTTCTGCCATATATTTCTGAGATTCTCTTTCAGTATTTCCTTTTCTGTTTGAAAGAATCTATCAACATCAATAGTGGAGTCATACATATGACACATAGTCCAAAGCGTGTATAATTAAATACCAATGTCTTTGGACTTGCACTTTGAAGTAGATTACCATCATCAAATGTTTGGTGTTCTTTCAAATTCCTTTCTTTAGTAATCTCTTGGTGTAGTAAACATTTTACCTACATCAAATATTCACCCTTCTCATGGAATTATTCATGATCAAGCTACTTTAGCTTATAACGGTGAATCGCGAGTATAATGTTGCTCTCCAAAACCTTTTTGGAGAATTAAGACGACCAGCGTCTCCAACCTTTTGCAAATTCTCATCAAATATGAGAACATGACTTTTGCCATATTATACTCTATCATGTTACAACCAAAACTTCGTTTCAGATATCACAATATCTTCCACACATCATGGTTTCTGAAACAACTCTTTCAGATCCTAGATAACCTTGATATAAGACAATATTTTGAATGTCAAGAATCATGGAGACAAACATGATACTTATACACTAACACTTGGAATTGTCACTCTTGATTTAATGCTAATTATTAAACTTCATGGAGTAACCGGAACTTACTGAAAGTTTGCAATAGGACTTTTAGACTTTTAGATTAACACTTCAAAACAATACGATACCAGTTCGTAAAGTAACTAACCAGAATTCTATAGTTCTATCATCTCAATTATAACTAAGCGCAAGGTGGTAAACGAATGCCAATGACTACAACAACTATGCAAATTCACTTTGATTTAATTTATGATAAATAGTGTTCAACTTTTAATCATATTGCTGTTGAACTCCCACTCAAAACAATATCCCTCACATTGTTTTAGTGATCACACGAACCAAATCCACCACATCAAAACCGATCATCACGAGAGTTGATGTAGCTTCAATGGCGAACAATCAACATGTTCATCATATCTACTATATGACTCATGCTTTACCTTTCGGTATTCCGTGTTCCGAGACCATGTCTGTACATGCTAGGCTCGTCAAGATCAAACCTTAGCTTCCGCATAAGCAAATCTGGCTTGCTCACGTTGTATACACTCGCAGAATTTAACACACCCGATCATCACGTGGTGCTTCGAAACAACGAGCTTTAGCAATGGTGCTTACTAAGGATGAACACTTTCATACTTGAAATTGTGTGCTTGAGGGATCATCTTATAATGCTAGTGTAGTTAACTAAGCAATACAAGATGCATAAAAGGATTAACATCACATGCAATTCATAATATGTGATATGATATGGCCTTTCTTCTTGTGCTTCCGATCTCCATCTTTAAGCACGAACATGATCTCCATCATCACCAGCATGGCGTCAAGGTCAATGGCACCGCTTCATGGTTGTCTTCCACCAACATCAACTATTACAACTACTTTGAATAAAAGACATGCGGGTTTTAACGAAATTTAAAATACAACCATATGGCTCCTGCCGGTTGCCAACTTACAATAAGGAACATTGCATACATCATATATAATCACAATCATGGCCATATCATATCACAGCACACCCTTACAAAACAAAGTTAGACGCCTCTAATTTTATTTGCATATTTTACGTGGTTTGGGGCTTTCAATAAGTGTCGTTCTAACTTACGAACAAGAACCACAACGTTGATGCTTGAACTATCAAGTGCCCGTTGTAAATTGAATCTTTACTATGATGGGAGAGACAGACACCCGCAAAGCCACTTATGTAATACAAGTTGCATGTTGAGCGTGGAGCAAGTCTCATGAACGATGTCATGTAAGGTTAGCCCGGGCCGCTTCATCCCACCATACTGCAAGATGCAAAGTACACAAGAAGCAATTGATAATAAAAGCACCACCGCCTACAATGACCATTGTGTTCTACTCGTGCAATAGATCTACATATAGACACGGCTCTGATAACACTGTAGGGGTTCGTAGCATGGAAAACAAAAAAATTCTACCGCATGTAAACAAACAAGCCAAGATCTATCTACTAGATTGTAGCAACGCGTTGATAGAGGAACTCACCCTCGAAGTTTCCAAAGTGGTTAACGAGAGCAAATTCTCGTGGGTGATGTAGTCGTACTCTTGCCGATCTCAAGATCGCGTAGACGATCCTTCCACGCAAGGCTCCGGCGAAGGCTTCCGCAATCGGTCACACGTTCGGTACTCGATTAAGACCTTCCACTCCCTCGTTCCAGCAGGCAGCAGAGGTTGTAGCACTCTCCTCGCGATTCCGGTAGCACGACGGCGTGGTACCGGAAGTAGAGGGGAGATCTCGCAGGGCTTCGCCTTAAGCCGGAGCGAGTATGGTGGACTATGAGAGAGTCCTTGGTGATCTAGGGTTTAGAGGCACCAAGGGGAGAGTGTATACGGTGGCTAGGGTTTGGGAATCACCCCAACTCGCCGAGTTGGTGGTGCCCTAGGCGGCGGCAGCAGGAGGTGGTGGTGGCGTCGGCGACTTGGAGGAGAGGGCTAGGGTTTTGGGTGTGTAGGAGAGGGGCAGCCCTACCCCTCCTTATATAGGTGGGAGGGTGCGGATTGGGAGGAGGGAGTCCTCCTACAACTCCTCCTCCTTGGCCGGCGGGTGGAGGGAGGAGACTTCCTCCCCAAGTAGGTTTCCTACTCTCCCTCCACCAAGCAAACTTGCCGTTTGACTTTTTCAAAATTTGGCGTTTGACTTCCAAACTAGGATTTGATTTCTCCCTTTATTTTGCCCAGCCAAGTGACCTAGTACATGATGCAACCATTCCATATTGTCATGACACATTCATGTACCTTTCCCCCTCCGAAGTGCCGGACCTTCCGGACCCTTCTAGAACATTCCTGATGAAAACACTGGAATCATTCCTCAACTCCGAAACAGGACTTTTCTTATATGAATCTTATTCTGCGGACCATTCCGGATCTCCTCGTGATATCCCGGATCCCATCCGAGACTCCGAACAACATTCGGTCTCTTACTCATCATTCCATAACTACTCAACAACATCGAATCCTTAATTGTGTCTCCCTACGGTTCGTGAATTATGCGGACATGATCGAGACACTTCTCCAATCAATAACCAATAGAGGAATCTAGAAATTCATATGGCTCCCACATATTTCTACGATTACTTGCGATCGAATGAACCACTTACATACGATACCAATTTCCCTTTGTCTCACGATAGTTTACTTATCCGAGGTTTTGATCGTCGGTATCTCTACATACCTAGTTCAACCTCGTTACCGATAAGTACTCTTTTCTCGTTCCCGTGGTATGTGATCCCTTGTGAGCCAGTCACATGCTTGCAAGCTAATTGGATGACATTCCACCGAGAGGGCCCAGAGTATATCTATCCGTCATATGGATGGACAAATCCCACTCTTGATCCATGTGTCTCAACCCATACTTTCCGAACACTCAATGCCATCTTTATAGCCACCCAGTTACGGTGTGGTGTTTGATGTCATCAAAGCATCCTTCCGGTGATGGTGATAAGCATGATCTCATGGTCGAAGGAATTAGGTTACTATGTATCATAAAGCTTATAGCAATTGAATTATTAAAATGACTTGATCTTTATGCTACGCTTATCTATAGGAGTATGTCCATCATACCATTATCCTAATGATATGACCCTGTTGTTAATAACATCACTATGTTCATAATCAGGAAACCATGATCATATATTAACCAACAAGCTAGTTTAACAAGAGGCTTTATTAGGGACTCTTTTATGTTTACAAATCACACAAGTATTAATGTTTCCGGTTAATACAATTATAGCATGGTATGTAAACATTTATCATAAGTATGAAGATATGATAATAACTTTTTATTATTGCCTCTTGGGCATATCTCCAACAATCATTACATGTAATGATTTGTTGTGGATGTATGGATGAATATGATATTGATTCCTGGCACTTGGCTTTAGGAAAATGATATTTATTGGTTTGTCCCTTTTATCTGTGGGGACTAAGCAAAGATTGGTTTTTGTTCATTTAGAACCTTTCCTTGTGATACCATTATAACCTGGCACACAAGTGATTGAGTTCTATTTTTGGGCTTAGCTTGATAATGCTTGTGATTAATACTGGCAAGATGAAATGAAAGCTTTTCTTAACTTTCCTGCCTATGATGTTGGTCTGAGGCTCTAGGATTTAGTTCCTAGTTAGTTGAGCAAATAGTTTATTTGAAACTTGTAAGATTAGAGGTTCTACTCTCTGGGAGATGTGCCCTGATCTGATAAGATCAAATGAAGAATGATCTAAGTTGCAAAAATAACACTGAACTCAGTGATGCTGGTCTGAGGGTTTAGTGCTTTTGGTTGAGTTTGATTTCTTATTTTATACTTGAAATCTCTAGGATAGATTCACCCCTCTTGGGTGATTATTGAGAGATCATTTTATAAAGCAACACATGCTTTTGTTTAGATAATATGATGAAATCATGTGATGGTTTTATGAGGCTCACCACAAAATCTGATGATGGTGTAGTAGATTGATGATGATGATCTTGATCTTGATCTTGATCTGCTGGATTCCTGTGCTTGCTCTTGAGCTAGCCTGCTCCTCCTAGCTCCTGGGCTTGACCTTGCTGTCCACCAGATACATCCCCCTCCTTATGTCACCATCCTGGTGATGTTTGGTTGATCTGGGTGGTTTGGTTTGGCTGCTGTTCTCGGTTTAGCTGCTGTTTACCCTGGCTGTGCTGGTGTGCTGTGTAGTGGAGTGATGCACTAGTGCTCCCCCATGGCTGTGCTGTG
The DNA here is from genome assembly GCA_023614405.1 of Avena insularis. NCBI lineage: Eukaryota > Viridiplantae > Streptophyta > Magnoliopsida > Poales > Poaceae > Avena > Avena insularis. Next base: position 418,011,563 of record CM042685.1, on the reverse strand, counting down.
GTTTTGTGTGATTTGGTTGTGCTTGTGAGGTCGACAGCACATCATTTGCATGCTAGTGTGTGTCCAACTTGTGTGCCTGCTATGCACTTGTGGATAGGTTCAGAAATTTTGAACTTACTATTACCAGCTTACTTTCACCTGGCTGGTGAATTGATCCCTCTTGGCTGTCATTTTCATTCTGGCTTTGAATTTATGAAAGATGAAATCTTTCATATTGGTGAAACTTGCCCCTTTTATAACATTTCTCAATGATGAGTTTGTCAAGTGCACTTCACTGACATATCTGAGAGAAATATGCTAACACTAATCTTATTTTGTTTCTATTTAGTCTTTGTTTTGCAGGTACAAAGATGAAAATGAAGATTTAGTGTATATTTAGATATAGGATAGTTAGTAGATATTCAAATGTAATTTTTATTCTTTTGCAATTTTTCTTTTATTATTCTTGTAATCTTTATTTTATTCAATTGTAATAAAGATTATATTATTATTAATAAAGAATATTCTTATTCTTTATTCTTTTGTACATTGTGAAGTTTGGAATGACTTCAGTAGGTTTCATTCTTTGTAACTTGTTTATGTATTAATCATATGAAATGAATTTCATATTCAATATTGTTATTGGATAAGATTGAAGTTATAATACTTATTTCTTAATTAATTTAAGATTCAAATCTTATACCTAAATCATTTAAATTATAATTCAAATACTCAAGTTTAAAATTCAAATTCATTTTAAACACATATCTCCTTAAGATCATCTCAAAGTTTATAACAATCATCCTTTAAGACTAAACCTAATCTCAAAGTATGAAAGAAACATTGATCATTTAGGTTTTTTTATTTGGCGAAAATTTTACCCACATTTTCACAAATGAATGCATGCAACAATTCGTATTCCTAAATCTACCCTTCGTTAGGTCCTAAATACTGGGATGTTATAGACTTCCCCCTTAAATTAAACTTTGTCCTGAAGTTTGTGGAGATGTACCTGAATAGTTCTGGATAAGCTTTTCTTAAATCCTCTTCTTTCTCCCATGTGGCTTCTCTCTCAGGGTGATGTTCCCACTATACCTTTCAATATTTGATTGCTCTGTTCCTCAATCTCTTCCAGTTTTCTTCCAGAATCTTATAGGTCTTTTCAATATAAGTCAGGTCTGCTTGTAGTTCTATCTCTTGATGTGTTATTGCATCATCTGGAACTTTCAAACTTTTGCGAAGTTGTGACACATGGAAAACATTATGCACTTGATCCAATCTTGATGGTAACTCTAAATCATAAGCTATAGTTCTGTTTTGACTCAATATCTTAAATGGCCCAATATATCTTGGACTTAATTTCCCTTTAACTCGGAATCTTTTTACTCCTTTCATTGGACTTACTTTCAAATAGATCATATATCCCACTTCTAGATGCCATGATCTTCGGCTTTGATCCGCATAACTTTTCTGCCTGCTCTGGGCTATTTTCAGTCTATCCCTGATCTTATCAATGATGTCTTGTCTCTCCTTGATATAATCTGGTGCAAATTATTTGCTGCTTCCAGGTTCATACCAACATATTGGTGATCTACACTTCCTTCCATACAGAATCTCATATGGAGCTGCCTTCAGACTACTCTGATAGCTATTGTTATAAGAAAATTCTGCCAATGGTAGGTGATCTTCCCATGTTCCTCCAAAGTCTAGTGCATAAGCTCTCAGCATGTCTTCTAGTATTTGATTTGTTCTTTCAGTTTGACCTCCTATCTCAGGATGATATGCCGTACTGAAATCTAACTTTGAACCAAGTGCTTCATGCAATTGCTTCCAAAATGCTAAAGTAAACATTGATCCCCTACCAGTTATGATCTTTTTGGATACTCCATGCTTACTTACTATATCTTTGACATATACTTCAACTAACTTCTCAGCATTATCCTTTTGATTCACTGGAATAAAATGTGCACTCTTAGTGAGTCTGTCCACAATTACCCATATCATATCTTTACTTTTTGGTGTCATAGGTAATCCTGTGATAAAGTCCATACCTATTTCCTCCCATTTCCATTCAGGAGTTTCTAAGGGTTGTAATGGTCCTGCTGGACTTTGATGTTCAGCCTTCACCCTTTGACAAGTATGGCATTCAGATACATATTTAGCAATATCTCTTTTCATGTTATTCCACCAGAATAGTTCTTTCAAATCCATATACATCTTAGTAATCCCTGGATGTATAGAATATGGTGTATCATGTGCTTCTTTGAGTATGATATTTCTGATCTCAGTCACATCTGGAACACACAGACGATCTTGGAACCATAAAGATCCATACTCTCCAAGGCGAAAAGCTGATTTTTGCCCTTGAGATATCCTCCGAATTTCCTCAGCAATAAAAAGATCTTCTTCTTGATGTCTAAAAATTTCTTGCTTAAGATCATTATCCTGCTATGCAACTACCTGCATAGTAGTTAATCCTCCAAGAACCTCTGTTCTGATGAATTGAAGTTCTAATCTTTCCAAGTCCATTAGTAACTCCTTTGGTAGCTCCCTATTGCTGGGCTGAATCTCTGCACTCTTTCTGCTTAAAGCATCTGCTACAACATTTGCTTTCCCTGGGTGTAATTGATTGTTAAATCATAATCCTTGATTAATTCCAACAAACGCTTCTGTCTCATGTTCAATTCCTTTTGAGTGAAGAAATATTTGAGACTTTTATGATCAGTGTATAACTCACATCTGGCTCCATAAAGAAAATGTCTCCATCCTTTCAGCGCAAAGACTACTGCTGCTAACTCTAAATCATGAGTTGGATAGTTGACTTCATGTGGTTTCAATTGTCTTGAACCATAAGCAATCACTTTCCGATCTTGCATTAACACACATCCCAAACCTTCTTTAGACGCATCACAGTATACGGTGAAGTCCTTCCCTATTTCAGGAACTGCTAAGATTGGAGTTGTGGTTAATCTAGTCTTCACTCTTGGAAACTTGCTTCACATTTCTCATCCCACTTGAATGGTGTATTTTTCCTTAATAATTTGGTCATTGGTCCAGCTATTTTGGAGAAACCTTCAATGAATCTCCGATAATAACCAGCCATTCCTAAGAAACCTCGAATTTGTTTCACATTGGTCGGTGCAGTCCACTCTAGTACCGACTGAACTTTAGATGGATTTACAGCAATCCCATCCTTACTGATCACATGACCAAGGAATTCTACCTCATCTAACCAGAACTCACACTTACTGAACTTAGCATGAAGCTTATGTTCTCTTAAAGTCTGCAATGCTATTCTCAAATGGTCAGCATGCTCTTCCTTATCCTTGGAATATATCAGAATATCATCAATAAAGACGATGACAAACTTGTCCAAATATGGCATGAAGATCTTGTTCATCAGATTCATGAATATTGCCGGTGCATTGGCCAAACCAAATGGTACTACCAGATACTCATGGTGTCCATATCTTGAGACAAATGTCGTTTTTTGGTACATCTTCCGGCTTGATTTTTATTTGATGGTATCTAGATCTCAAATCGATCTTTGAAAATACTCCAGCTCCTTTTACTTGGTCAAACAAATCTTGAATTCTTGGTAAAGGATACTTATTCTTGATAGTCACGTTGTTCAAATTTCTATAATCACCACACATCCGTCTTCCACCATCTCTTTTATCTACAAAGATTACTGGTGTTCCCCATGGAGATACACTTTCCTGTATAAATCCTTTTCCTGCTAACTCATCAATTTGCTCTTTGAGTTCTTTCAACTCTTTGGGTCCCATTTTATATAGTGCTTGAGCTATTGGTGTTGTACCAGGTATTAGGTCAATGGTGAACTCTATCTCCCGGTCTGGTGGCATTCCCGGTAACTCTGTTGGAAAAACATCTTGGAATTCATTAAATATAGGAATCTCTTCTAATTTAACTTCTTTCATTGAATTCAACTGTAGATCTACCATGATATGACTGTGTTTATCTTCTTGGTAAACTATCCTTTCTCCACTTGGAGTTTTGATTGAGACAGTTTGCTCCTCACAATTTATCTAAGCTCCATGTTCCATCATCCAATCCATCCCCAACACTACTACAATTCCCTTCAAAGGAATCACATAAAGGTCTGCGAAAGATGTACAACCACAGATCAAGATAACCTGATCTTGTTTTATGTGGCGTACAATCACATTCCCTCCTGCTGTAACTACGGTCATAGGACTTTCTAATGTTGCCCTTCTAATCCCGAACTTACCACAAAATTCTTCGGAAACGAATGAAGTAGTTGCACCAGTATCAAATAGAACTTTGCCGGGATTGGTAAGGATATTGAGCGTACCTATCACTGTATGCTCCGAATTATCCACCTCCTCGAGGGTTGCACAGTTTAGTTTTCCGGTAGGTCGGTTTCTCTTGCCATTGTTTCCTCCTTTATTGGGATGTCCATTTCCTCCACTGGCTTGTCCTCCTCCCTTGGTAGGCCATCCTTCCGGTGGTTTGCTCGGACAATCTGGCTTGATATGCCCCTTCTGGCCACAACCGTAACAAATTACTACAGGCTTTTTGCATTCCCTCTGGAAATGCCCTGGAATTCCATAGTTGTTACAGATAACATTCCTTCTCGGATTAGATTGATTTCCACCACTGCCCTTGTTATTGTTATTGTTATTGTTATTGTTATTGTTGTTGTTACCAAAATTCCTATTCCGAGGTTTGAACTCTAGGTTAGGTTTAGGTTTGCTTGCCTGAATCCTTTTGGTTTCCTTCTTGGCTCTCTTCCTCCGATCCTCTTGGACATTCTTGTAGTCATCTTCAAAAGTAATGGCTGCATCCAACAACTGCTGATAAGTTTGCTTATTGTCTAACCTTAGCTGCATCCTCACAAATGGATTTAATCCACGCAAGAAACGCTTCTTCCTCTTCTCTTTAGTGTTAACATCCTCCTTAGCATAACGAGACAGTTGGCTAAATTCCCGGATGTACTTCATGACACTAGTATATCCTTGCTGAAGCTTCTCAAATTCTCACTGCTTCAACTCCATGACACTTTCCGGAACATGATATTCACGGAATCTCTGCTTGAACTCCTCCCAGGTAAACTCCCTTCCTGGTTGTTGCATGGATAACTGATTTTCCTACCAAGATGTTGCAGGTCCAGTCAGCAGATGCGTTGCATACCTCAATTTTTCCTCATCATTGCAACCATAGTTTTCAGCTTCCTTTCTGTATCTGCTAGCCAGTCTTCTGCATCCATTGGTTCAGGAGCTGATGCAAAAGGTAACGGTCTTGCATTCTGGAAATCAGATAGACTCACTCCTCCACCTTCAGGTGCCCTCTAATTTTCTCGCCCCAGCAGCTCTTCCATGAACTTGTTCTGGGTCTCTTGCATCATTTGCATGCATTGCATAAAGTTCTGCTCCATTAACGGCCTCATTGGTGGTGGTGGTAATGCTTCTTGGTTTGCTGCATCTGCATCGGCCTTTTCCTTGGCCTCACGCTCCATCCGCTGCTGCTCAGTTTTCTATTTCTACACCCGTATCCATGACCCCCTAGTCCTGCAACATAAAGCAAATACTCATAATTACATCATGCACATGTGTTCTGAGCTCGACTTTATGCACAGAACTAGTCACACAATGAAGATCCAAAGAAAATCCAAATATGCATTTCACATATTATACATAATATCATAATGATACAAGGTTCTTACAACATATACCATATAGGTATAATCACAAAACTACTGTATTCATCTCACTACCTTATTACTTGGAGTACAATACATGATACTTGATATCACTAACTAGTTGCCTCCTTCTAGTAGTAACTGCGCTCATCATACATGCCTGATGTCCAACCGTGATGACATGTTGTCCGTCGCACAATTTGTGGAACAAATGGCCTTACAGAAGGAACATACTCTGTATCTGAAGTGTCAGGACTTGAGTCATTGCTCAACCTGAGCGCATTGACTCCCTCCAGCTCAGCTGAAAAGTCTTCAGAAGCATATTCAACATTATCTCGAGCCTGCATCTCCTGAGCTTCATTCCCTGAGTTGTCAACAGGATACGCAGATCCTGCTGCTTCCCAGGTGCTCTCGTGGGCAAGATAATTGAACACTGGATAATGTATATCCCCTGGGTTTTGAGAGGATGTTGATGATTCAAACACTCTTTCCTCAGGATCTTCTTCTTCATCCTGGTTATCTATTGACATGGTATTTCTACTACTATTATTAGGGTTCATTCTTGTACCCATCCAACTAGATTGTCCAACATTTCTGTCAGAACCATCTGTGGACATCTGGTGTTCATGAGATCCATTATATGATCCCATCCTCCAACCATCTGAATTCTCAATAGGAAGCTCTGAGTCAGAACCATCCACTGAGCCCTGTGGTACTGCATACCGCATATCTATAGTAGGATTATGTGTAGGTTCAGGTCTTGGTGAGTAAGAATATGGTATAAAAGATTCCGGATCTATAGGTATATCCTTAAAGATAGGTGTTGCACTACTACTTGCTTCTTTCTCTAGCTGGAATGCTAACTGCTTCCTCCTTTCCGGATCAGTTAGATCCTCTAACATGTCATTTTTGTCTTCAACAATCACTTGATGAGTCTTATAAAAAGACGCAACGAGTGCTCGGTATCTATCCATAAACTTCGAAGCTAACTTAGGATGCTTCTTAACCAAACTAAGATGATCCGGTATAGGCTCTGAGTCTATAGAATCATGAGGTATCACAGAGAATGTGCTACCTTCTAACTCCTTAGTTTTCTGCTCCCGGATATTAGCTATCGCCTCCACAACAGCAACATGATAGACTGCTAAATGACTCCTACCTTCTCCTATGGGTAGATCGTGATATAATCCAAGCTTCTCTAGAAGTTGGATACTCACACGATACTTGGATAACATTCGGCCATCAAGGTAAGTGATAGTGTTCACTGGATTCTAGTTGGACAATTAAAGAGCTTTAAAAGTTGACGAAGTTGGTCTGTAAATGATCCTTGATAATCATCAAGAGTCTCCTCTTTCCTTACCAAAGTCTGTTTTGGAAACTTTGGTGCCATATCTCTGTATAGAAAAATAATTTTGATTAGTATCCAATGATAAATTGCATCATAACAAAGAATTATCGCACTAAAACATATAACGAAATATTCTCATTTAATACCCATTATATTACATTTAGAGAATTCTTTATCGTTGCTAGCTTTCCTACAGTTAATACCCTTTACTAGGTTTCCAACCTAAGGTCAAAGCAATTTGCTCTGATACCAACTGTGGTGACCCAGCATACCACTGCATGTGTAGTACACTATAGTCGTTAACATGACATCCACAGAACACCGTTTCGTAAATATCACATCCCTCAGAGTGGTACAACAGAAACATTGCGGGTCCATATTACAAAAGTACACACATTATTATTATTACAATACCGGAAGTTCAAGACTTCCAAAAGATCCAACTTACAAACCAAAATATAAAGTGTTCAGCGGAAATTTAAAAGTAACAACTCCGACTAAGAGTTGAGCTCAACAGCTTATTTTATAGAGTTCATGCTGCTCGGCTCCGTTAGTTACTACTAACTGGGTACTTAGTTGGACTCGTTCTCATCGAAACCGTAGCGGATTTCGTAATCCACGCCTTCAACTCCTCCGGACAGATCAGGTTCCTCGTAGAACACATCTTCTTGGCATTCGGCTGCATACATTGGCACGTCTTCGGGATCCTCAGAGTCTAAGCAAGGGATCAAAGGAAAGAATGAGTAACAGCGTTACCCAACAAGTTCATTATATGCAAGATGGGAAGTTTGATGCTCTAACTACCACCTCGGATTATAAATCCTTGGCACTATGCAATTTTTGTAAATCTTTCTTCAAAGATTGATTTTATTTCAAAAACTATGACAATCAGCCTTCACATGTTGACCAGAACTTTCATGGAGTTCCTTTCCTGCCGCGTTCGTAGCTCCTTCCCGGAACAGGGAGTAACAAGTTACAGTTCTTACACTCTCTAGAGGTGCGTTACTTTACCCATGAGAGGTCAACTCCTTGTTGCACAACCGGGCGTACTTTCCCGTCCACAATTCCATGATGTGGGGCCCAGTAGTTGGTTCAAGCCGATCACTGCCCCCTTCGCGACCCCGCATGCCTCCTTGGTGTACACCATGCTCACATAATGAATTACGGCAATGGTTTGTACAAACCGTTAGATGCCAGAACTATCATGGGACGATGAGGGTTCCCACCCATATGTTGCATATCCTCTACGAATTACCAATTAATATGCACGTTACGAGGATAACAGCCACGACCTGCACATCCGGCTTCATGCGAGAGGAAGAAGATCGGTGACTTCTGTCCCATTCCAAATCTCATGGCTAACGCGTAATATACGGCGCTAGAATCACTGATGTCAGGGGTTATTAAGTCCCTACTTGATCATTATTGTTGCAAATAGAACCCTAAGTTCTATTGCTCCATTATATCACCACTTAGGATGATATCTATGATTTCTTTATTTATGAAAGTAATATTTTCTTTCTTTTATAGCATATATGATAACACACAATTTGCAAATACTTTGATAAAGACTCATTAAAGAACATGAGCAAGTGATGAACTTGCCTTGTGATGGCAAGGTAGTGAAGTCTGATGCTTGCACTGGACCTTGGGATTCTAGTTCTTCAAAAACATCATTATTGCCCGGTAAGGACAATATTTAAAGAAGCAAAATGATTATGCAAGTAATGTAATGCATTTTTTAAATTCTATATGCATTTCCCTATATAAGGTGCCTTTTTATCAAGCATTTATAAATATCATCTTTTTATATTTATTGCATATATTGAATTATTTTATTTTATTTCCCTTTTTATTTGTTTTTTATTGATTTAATAATTCTTTTAGGAATTATTAGTTATACATTAAATGTATTACTAATATTTATTTAGTATTTTTCAAAAATACTACAATATTAATAAATAATGAAAGTGATTTTTATTTATTTTTATCACGTTTTAATAATTTTGTAAAATTCCATAAGGAATATGTAATTTACAAAATTCTTATATAAATTTAAATGTCTAAAATTTTATATTTTATTTTATTTGGATAGAGTGGATTATTGTTAATCCAAAAATATTTTATTTATAATTTTTGGACTTTTATTTTATTTTCTAAAATTTTATTGAGGTCAGGGGCATTTTGGTCTTTTCTAATTGATTAAAACAGTTTTTTAAACAACTTGGGCTGACCTTTTGGGCTTATTGGGCCAGTGTGGCCCAATAGGGCAGGGTCAAAATACAACCCCGAAGGGTTTTGGCCCACCCAGCCCATTCTCTCTGCCTCCCTCTCTCCCTCGACCTTATCCTCTCCTCCTCTGACCCGACCCAGTTGCCGGCGATGCCGCCATCGTCGATTCTCGCCTCCGTCGGCCGTTCCGGTCGCCTCCATGGTGCTATTTGGGGTTGTCGACGATGCTCGTTCCTTCTATCCAATTGGATTTGACTCTGGGGCTTCCCCGTGGCCAGGTCCACCCCGTTCCTGAACCCTAGGGTTAAGGAAAGGTGATGTCGCCACCGCCGCGGTCCCATCTTCGGTGGTGTGCTGGGCTTGTGTGCTGCTGCGGCCGCTGCCGTGGCTGGTGCAGGTTGCAGCGCCCCTCTGGGTGCTCCTGTCTTGCGTCATTCGTCGGCCAATCTGCTTCCTCCTCTTCGATTAAATCGTGAGGACCTCGGGTAAGTTGTTTCTGTGGTTCTTGTTCCTGCTACTACCATGAATCTCTCTGTGTGTATCTAGTGGCTTCTCATGCCTAGTGACTATGTGTTGATTCGGGTTCATCTCCTAATTAGGGTTCTTGTTTTGATTAGGGTTCATAACCCCTTGTTGATCATATCCATGGTGCTTGTAGATCTAGTGATGATCATACTTGAGCATGAAGAATGATTGTTTGCTGTGGTTAATGATTTGTAGTGGCTTTGATGATGCTAGTTGCCTGTCAGATTATTCTAGTGATGATTCACTATGATCCTATGCTAGTGTTTCTATGGAATCCCTGATTGGATTATGTTGTTGATCTAAGAATTTACTCTACTGTCAGAATGCTTGTACTGACAGTGGTTTCTCTCAGTGGTTGCTTAGTGTAATTATAATGGTAGGCTTGTATGAGATTGTACACACTGAATCAAATCATTGTAGGGGTTCGTAGCATGGAAAACAAAAAAATTCTACCGCATGCAAACAAACAAGCCAAGATCTATCTACTAGATTGTAGCAACGAGTCGATAGAGGAACTCACCCTCGAAGATTCCAAAGCGGTTAACGAGAGCAGATTCTCGTGGGTGATGTATTCGTACTCTTTCCGATATCAAGATCGCGTAGACGATCCTTCCGGCGCTGCGTTCCGGCAGCGCTTCCGTAGTCGGTCACACGTTCGGTACTTGATTAAGACCTTCCTCTCCCTTGTTCCAGCAGGCAACGGAGGTTGTAGCACTCTCCTCGCGATTCCGGCAGCACGACGGCGTGGTACCGGAAGTAGAGGGGAGATCTCGCAGGGCTTCGCCTTAAGCCGGAGCGAGTATGGTGGACTATGAGAGAGTCCTTGGTGATCTAGGGTTTAGAGGCACCAAGGGGAGAGTGTAGACGGCGGCTAGGGTTTGGGAATCACCCCAACTCGCCGAGTTGGTGGTGCCCTAGGCGGCGGCAGCAGGAGGTGGTGGTGGTGGCGCCGGCGACTTGGAGGAGAGGGCTAGGGTTTTGGGTGTGTAGGAGAGGGGCAGCCCTACCCCTCCTTATATAGGTGGGAGGGTGCGGCTTGGGAGGAGGGATTCCTCCTCCAACTCCTCCTCCTTGGCCGGCGGGTGGAGGGAGGAGACTTCCTCCCCAAGTAGGTTTCCTACTCTCCCTCCACCAAGCAAACTTGCCGTTTGACTTTTTCAAATTTGGCGTTTGACTTTCAAACTAGGATTTGATTTCTCCCTTTATTTTGCCCAGTGAAGTGACCTAGTACATGATGCAACCATTCCATATTGTCATGACACATTCATGTACCCTTCCCCTCCGGAGTGCCGGATCTCTCTGTGTGTATTTAGTGGCTTCTCATGCCTAGTGACTATGTGCTGATTAGGGTTCATCTCCTAATTAGGGTTCTTGTTTTGATTAGGGTTCATAACCCCCTGTTGATCATATCCATGGTGCTTGTAGATCTAGTGATGATCATACTTGAGCATGAAGAATGATTGTTTGTTGTGGTTAATGATTTGTAGTGGCTTTGATGATGATAGTTGCCTGTCAGATTATTCTAGTGATGATTCACTATGATCCTATGCTAGTGTTTCTATGGAATCCCTGACTGGATTATGTTGTTGATCTGAGAATTTACTCTACTGTCAGAATGCTTGTACTGACAGTGGTTTCTCTTAGTGGTTGCTTACTGTAATTATAATGGTAGGCTTGTATGAGATTGTACACACTGAATCAAATCATTACATGTAATGATTTGTTGTGGATGTATGGATGAATATGATATCGATTCCTGGCACTTGGCTTCAGGAAAATGATATTTATTGGTTTGTCCCTTTTATCTGTGGGGACTAAGCAAAGATTGGTTTTAGTTCATTTAGAACCTTTCCTTGTGATACCATTATAATCTGGCACACAAGTGATTGAGTTTTATTTTTGGGCTTAGCTTGATAATGCTTGTGATTAATACTGGCAAGATGAAATGAAAGCTTTTCTTAACTTTCGTTCCTATGATGTTGGTCTGAGGCTCTAGGACTTAGTTACTAGTTAGTTGAGCAAATAGTTTATTTGAAACTTGTAAGATTAGAGGTTCTACTCTCTCTGGGAGATGTGCCCTGATCCGATAAGATCAAATGAAGAATGATCTAAGTTGCAAAAATAACACTGAACTCAGTGATGCTGGTCTAAGGGTTTAGTGCTTTTGGTTGAGTTTGATTTCTTATTTTATACTTGAAATCTCTAGGATAGATTCACCCCTCTTGGGTGATTATTGAGAGATCATTTTATAAAGCAACACATGCTTTTGTTTAGATAATATGATGAAATCATGTGATGGTTGTATGAGGCTCACCACAAAATCTGATGATGGTGTAGTAGATTGATGATGATGATCTTGATCTTGATCTGCTAGATTCCTATGCTTGCTCTTGATCTAGCCTGCTCCTCCTAGCTCCTGGGCTTGACCTTGCCGTCCACCAGATTCATCCCCCTCCTTATGTCACCATCCTGGTGATGTTTGGTTGATCTGGGTGGTTTGGTTTGGCTGCTGTTCTTGGTTTAGCTGCTGTTTACCCTGGCTGTGCTGGTGTGTTATGTAGTGGAGTGATGCACTAGTGCTCCCCCATGGCTGTGCTGTGGTTTTGTGTGATTTGGTTGTGCTTGTGAGGTCGACAACACATCATTTGCATGCTGGTGTGTGTCCAGCTTGTGTGCCTGCTATGCACTTGTGGATAGGTTCAGAAATTTTGAACTTACTATTACCAGCTTACTTTCACCTGGCTGGTGAATTGATCCCTCTTGGCTGTCATTTTCATTCTGGCTTTGAATTTATGAAAGATGAAATCTTTCATATTGGTGAATCTTGCCCCTTTTATAACATTTCTCAATGATGAGTTTGTCAAGTGCACTTCACTGACATATCTGAGAGAAATATGCTAACACTAATCTTATTTTGTTTCTATTTAGTCTTTGTTTTGTAGGTACACAGATGAAAATGAAGATTTAGTGTAGATTTAGATATAGGATAGTTAGTTGATATTCAAATGTAATTTTTATTCTTTTGCAATTTTCTTTTATTATTCTTGTAATCTTTATTTTATTCAATTGTAATAAAGATTATATTATTATTAATAAAGAATATTCTTATTCTTTATTCTTTTGTACATTGTGAAGTTTGGAATGACTTCAGTAGATTTCACTCTTTGTAACTTGTTTATGTATTAATCATATGAAATGAATTTCATATTCAATATTGTTATTGGATAAGATTGAAGTTATAATACTTATTTCTTAATTAATTTAAGATTCAAATCTTATACCTAAATCATTTAAATTATAATTCAAATACTCAAGTTTAAAATTCAAATTCATTTTAAACACATATCTCCTTAAGATCATCTCAAAGTTTATAACAATCATCCTTTAAGACTAAACCTAATATCAAAGTATGAAAGAAACATTGATCACTTCGGGTTTTTTATTTGGCGAAAATTTTACCCACATTTTCACAAATGAATGCATGCAAAAATTCGTATTCCTAAATCTACCCTTCGTTAGGTCCTAAATACTGGGATGTTACAGTTTCCCCTGGCACAAGAGGAAAGGAGGCACAATTGGGACTAAAAAGTTTTATGGAGATTTTTAGTTCCCACATTTGGATGATGTTCAAACGATTTCTATGCACATTGACCTTGCATATGTATTTCATTTGCTATACATGTATTATGTTAATAGTGTTGTGAATAAGGATGAACATGCTACAAATGACATGCTTCTCCATCACGTACAATTTTTTTTGCTTGGTGCGGTGACCCAGCATACCACTTCATGATGTAGTACACTATAATCGTTCACATAACACCAATGAAATACCCTTCACTAGTATTACATCCCTCAGAGTAGTACAACAGAAACATAGCAGGTCCAAGACATGACTATAGGTTACAACTCAACTCTTTACACAAGATCCGGAGAACACTCTAGGTTAAAGAGAGAGAAAGAAACTTCTTATGAAGAAGAATCAAGAATAAATAACTCATAGATACCATACTTAAAAAACTAGTAGCTGAACTACTGGCTTGCATTGATGCTATTGCAATACTCTACATAAGTAGGTTCTATGGTTAGAAGTTCTATTCTTATCTAATCAGCAACTTCGTCTTCACTTGAGTTGATGTAGATGTTGACTTTCTTGACTTCCTTGAAGAGCTTTAGCTTTTGATGATGATTTCTGGAGCATAACTTGATGTAGATGTAACATCCCAAAAATCATATTTCAAACTCATTCATATCATCCTTGCATCCTTCATTCATTTAGGGTTTTCTCAAAATCATTTAGAAGCATAAACTTAGGCTATGATTTCATGTGAGCAAAATTCAACTCAATTGGCCATCAACCTTTGAGATTGGAATGTTTAGGTATTTGTTTGCTTGCCTCCATTGTTGGAAAGATTAGGTGTAGCTTTTAAACCCAAGTTTCCAATTTAGAAATATTTTCAAACCCTTTCTCAAACATTTGCAAACTAGAGCAAAGTCTCTGTTTGATTTAAAGCCCAAGCTTGACCAAACCCTTGCAAGGTAACCACATGGTTAAATGACTATATTTGAAACCACAGAACCCTGCAAAGATCCCCAATTTTGTTTGAATTCAAAAGGATTTGAATTCATATCAAATTCATTCCAGAAAATAGAATTAGGAAAAGAAAAGAGGCTAACAAAAGAAAAAGGTCGAGCGGCTGGAATCTGGCCCAGCTTCGAAACAGGCCCAACTAGCCCACCCGGGGATCTCCTTTTTCTTCTCTCACGCGCGAGCACACGCAAACAGACGCTGACAGACAGACCCCACCTCCACCCCGCGCGTTTCGCTGACAAGCGGGCCTTCTCCACGTCAGCATCGTCTCCACCCGCACGACCAGTTCATCCCCAAATCAACGCGGGCGTTTTCTGTGTTTAATTCGCGGCGTTATTCGATTCAATGGCCGAGTGATTCTCGCTCGTGACCAGGCTATAAGAACCCCCTCTGCCCCCTCTCCCTTCTCCCTCAAACCCCGAACCCAGAACGCCACCAGGCTGCGTGTATTACTCTCTGTAGCCCCGCCGTCTCCGACGACTGCGCCGGCAAATTCCGGTGAGTTCTGAGCTCCCCTCTACCTCTCGTTCTTGCAAATTGGTTCAGTGAGCCTCTGCGCTTCTTTTAACACTCTTCGTTTGCCCTCGCATGAACCGTAGCTCCGACAACCTCAACGACTGGCCGCTACCGTCTTTTGTACGAACTCCGGCGAGCTCTAGTGGTAAGTCCAGACCGCCCCGCGCCTTCTAGTTCATGCACACGACTCTGTCTTGACTCTGTGAATCTAACCGTGTCTTCGCCTTGCCTTGGGGTGATTCACAGCAACGTCCACGACGACCACCCGACGCACCGACGCTGTCCTCCACTCCGGCGAGGAATCGCGGCTGAACCAGAGCGCCCCTCGTCGAACCGCGAATACCTTAAGCATCGTCGTGACCCCCTGAGCCCGGTGAGCAACTCCTCCTTCTCCCTCACCCCCTGTAGCACCAGCACCGTCGTCGACCGCCGCTCGCCGGTATACCCAGGCGCCGCTAGCTTTAGGTCGAGCACTGTAACTGTTCGATCTCGATCCACTGGTTAGGATAGATCCACTTAGTCGCGAAGAGGTATGTCCTCTGGACCGCACGATCTAACTTAGATCTAACGCACCACGACTTTCGATCCGCATTTAACCGCATGGCGAATAAAAACATGACGTGTGGCTAGGGTTAGAACTAAAAATAGAATTTAAACCAGATTTTGATCCAGATTTCAAATGCCTATAACTTTTGAATGCCACGTTAGATTTTTGCAAATTTTATATCGTTGGATTCAGAAAAACAAGACCTTTCTGCCTATCCAACTTGTTTAGCAAATAGTAACCATTAGATTGGCTTAAATTGCAGAAACTTGTTTGAGGCCTTTTTGAGAATAGTTTTAGTTTAGTAAAATTGTTTTAGGGTTATTTAAGTTTGTCTTGGCTACTTTGTGACTTGTTTAGTTTCTGTAAACTTGCACTTGATTGGTAGAGTTTTCAAAAAATCACCACTTAGTAGATCCATGCATGCATGCATTCATATTATCTTTGTTTGTATATATTTGTGTGTAATTGTGTGCTACAACTTTGTGTGTAGATTTTGCTAGTGATTGTGATTGTGACGAGTGCTACTCTACACACTACCAAGGCAAGTGATATCATCATAAATATTCCATTCCTATATTTTATATATGCATTAGTATTATTTTTCTAAGTATTAGGACTTGCATGGAATTTTTGCTAAGTATAAACTATGCTATGGGAAAACCTATTAGGTGAAACCTTAGTAAAAATTACCTAAGTCAAGATTCCTATTACTATCATGCTTAGCCTAGCTACTAGAAAACAAGGGTGGTTTATATATTCACACTGTGGAAAATTATTCTAAGTCTGAGGACTTGTGTTTTATTTAACAAAAACAACTAAGTTAATGAATCACCTGGGTGGAAATGGAAGGAATGGTTTATGTTGAGTGGTTCACAAGGCCATACTTGGCTTGTGTATCTCACTTGTGGATGGCCACCCAGGAACAAAGAGATTTGAGATGTCAAAAGTTGAGAAGCTTCAAGTGCAACCACTTGGCATTATGGGCTCTGCCATGATCTTAGGTTGCTAGAACTTAGTCTCTTGGACAGTTGGTGGTAGTGAGAATGATAGGTTGGAGCGCGTCCATTTGACTAAGGAAAGGCTTCTGAAGGATCTTGTCTTGGGAAACCAAGTCTTGTGGGGAAAGTGCACCACCTCTGCAGAGTGTAAAACCTAAGTACTTAGCCATGTCCCTGGTAAAGGACAATTTGAGCATCAAGACATGGAAACTTCAAGAATCTCATCACTCCAATTTCTAAATAAAACTTGTGGGTGAACAAGGGTTAAAAGGATCTTCAGTCTCTGATTGGTAGATGCCCTGAGTGGATCTTTAGTCTTTGATTGGTAGATGCCTTGGGTATTTTTGCCAAGCAAGGATCTTCAATCTTTGATTGGTAGATGCCTTGAGAGGATCTTCAGTCTTGATTGGTAGATGCCTTGGTGGTTTTTGTCAAAACAAAACTTAGTATTTTCAAATGATAAGGAAAAATCTATTTTGAGCAATGCAAGCCTAAGCTCCACCAGCCAAATGCATATAGTATTATAGTCCACTTAAAATTATACTAAGGTATCACTTGCCAATGCTATTCCAAAGTATTGACCCTCTGTGGCTGTAACTTATGATGTTGCAGGTTACTCTGATGATGAATAGGAGTCATGAGTCTACACTCAACATGCTTGCCTGTGGCACATGAAGATGAAGACTTATGTTTATTTACTTATTCCATAAACTCTTGTATTAGGCCTTTGGCCATGAGTTGTAAAAGACTATGTTATGTCTCTGGAATGACTGTAATAAACGACCTTTGTATCTGTGTACTTCATCTTAAACTTTGGATGCTAGCATTGATCCAGGGACTAGCATTGCAATCACAGGGATCTTTTCCTTTAATAAGGAGGGATCTTACAGATGGTATCGAGACCCGTGTTGCCTGTAGGATTATGACCCTAGGATTGGAAACCACTAAGGAAATTTTTTAACTCCTTCTACACTTGTCTATTCTTCTCGTAAACTTTTCTAATCTTCTCATTCTCATCTCTATTTGTAGATGAGCTCCATCAACGAAGCCGTGAAGAAAGGACCACTCATGACCATGACCTTGGAGTGTGAGACTGAGTTTCCCAAGATTCTCAAGGACCTCATGGAGACCATGGGAGTACATGGTGCAGCTGTGTACAAGGGCTTTCCAGTGATGGAGGAAGGAGTGGAGTATTGGTGGGTGCAACTTCACTTGTACAAAAACAAGGAAGACAACCACAAAGAAAAGGGCTTCTGCATGTACACCAACACTTTTATGCACACCACATTCTTTGAGTCAGCAAAAGAAGCAGCCTGGAAGACTATCAAAGAACTAAGTGCTAGAGTCAAATGCAAGATGCTCAACCTCCAAAAAGACTTAGAGAAAGAGAAGGAACATACCCAAGAGTTGGAAGTCACCAACCAATCCTTAAGAGGAGATATTATAGACTTAGTGATAGAAGCATGTGAACAAGATAGGGTGATTACCACTAGGAACATTGTGTTAGCCACCAGATCCAGTGAGATAGGTCTGTAAACGCACTTCGTTAGTTGGACCACCACCTATCACCTTATTTTCCAAAATGATACCTTAAATAAGTTTGAACCTTGGTTGATGTAATGGATTCTTGTATGCATGACTTGTATGATTTTTGTGTGTTCCAAGAATGTGTTTGAATGTTAACTTGATTATCTTAAGATTGTGTTGTTCTAACTTTTTCAATCTTATAAATAGATGCCTATTGCTATCAGCACTGTTGAGGAGTTCCAGGCTACCCGTTTTGGTCCTCGTATCGTAGAGCTTACTACTTTACTCGATCTCCCTCTTCCTATCATTACGGTGCACCCACTCACCAAGTTTGAGAGGAAGGACCTTTGGGGCTTCAAGGTGAACCAGCCAGGACGCCAGACTGAGCCTACTACGGAGGCCATCGTCTTCAAGCTTATGCACGATGACAGGGAGAGAGGCATGGAGGTTGTCATGCAGGATCTGATAGGACGTCTGTTAGGCCGTCACTCCCGACAGGTTAGAGGCACTCACTTCCACGCCTTCGGAAGGCGTGATGATGACGGAGAGTCCATCGACTTTGAGGACGACTCGAGGGTCACAGCAGAGCCGATACGCCTGTACCTCCAGGACTTAGAGACTCTTATTAGGCACGTGGATACCGATAGGACCAACGTCATGCTTAGTAATGACGAGCTCCAGGTGCAGCTTCGCGAGAAGGACAAGCTCTTCGCGCAGCAGGACGAGATAGTCAAGGAGATGGAGGCGAAGTTCGAGACCCAAGACCGTAAGTTCAAGAGTCAAGAGAAGCGTGTCCAGGATAGGAACAAGAGGATCCGGGATATGACCGAGGAACTGCAGTCCAAGGACTTCGAGTTAGAGCAGCAGACAGTGATTGAGAGGCTTCGTTCCCAGAAGAGGGCTCTCAAGGCCAAGATCGACTCTTTGACCACTACCATCGAGGAGAACAAGACCGCAATGGAGAACGCAGGTCTTACCTTTGTCGAGGAGGAGATTGATGCCGACGAGTAGATTTGACTACTCAGTTATCTTTATTTACCGCACTTGTTATTTGTGAACTTATTATTGGACCATCCGACATGTGGATGGCTTGCCACTTGTGTGTTTTTACTTTGAGACTTTTGTTATCTTGTTGTTGAGCTTTTATCCTTGTGTTGCATGCTATGTGTTTGCTTGTGCGATGTATTGTGCATAAATCATGTAAGGGTATCTCATTCTTATCTCTATATGAATAAACCACAGATGCCTCCCCGTCGCGCAAACACCAACCCCAACCCCAACATTACCTCGGAAATGCAACAAATGATGAATGCGCAGACTCAACTTATGCAAATGATGACGACGTTCATCCAGAACCAGAACAACAACAACAACCCCAACAACAACAACAATAACAACAACAACAACAACCCTCCAGGTTTTGATATGCTCACCAGGTTTCTGCGTCTGAGGCCAGCTAAGTTTTGAACGATCGATCCCATGGTGGCCAATGATTGGCTACGCTCTGAACAAGGACTTAGTGACCGTGGGATGCACAGATGCTGAAAAGGTCGTTCATGAGACATCTGTTGGAAGGACCAGCCGCCGCATGGTGGGACAATTTCCAGATTACCACGCCTATTGATGAGGTGACTTGGGCTATCTTTGAAGATGGCTTTCGCACTACTCATATCTCACCAGGTATGATGAGCCTGAAAAAGAAGGAGTTTCACAACCTGAAGCAGCGCCACCACAGTGTGGCTGAATATATTGAAGAGTTCAACAATCTGGCGCGCTATGCACCGGATGAGGTTGACACTGATGCCAAAAGGAAGGAAAAGTTTCTGGAAGGCTTGAATGATGAGCTGAATCTGCGGTATGCATGGCATATGTTCCAACTTATCGATCAGTGTGACAAGGCTGTTATTGTGGAGAATAAAATGAAGCAAGTCGAGAGTAGAAAGAGGAAACACTCCGACAAGCATAGCTCGGGGTCGTCTCTTAAACGATCTCACCATGATGATAGTGTCAGCTCAGGATCCCACAAGCATGGGAAATTTAACAAGCACCACAACCACAACCGTCATGACAACAAGCATCACCGTAGTCATGACAACGATAAGTACAAGAATCACAAGAGTGGGCATAAGAACCACCATAGTGGAAGTGGAAGTGGAAGTAGAAACCAGCCTAAAACGGACATCAGTCAGGTTGAATGCTTCAAATGCAAGAAGCTGGGGCATTATGCTAATGAGTGCCCTGAAAAGAAAGTTGAAGGACCTAACAAGCCCAATCCTTTTCAGAAAGGACAGGTTAACCACATCAATGTGGAGGAGGTCTATGAAGAGCCTGATGCCGTTGCTGGTAAGTTCAGACTCAATTCCATCTCAGCATTTGTACTCTTTGATACTGGTGCATCTCATTCATTCATATCAAAAGCATTTGTTGATAGAAACAGGTTTGCATCTGAAAACATTGGGTGTCCGATAAAAGTTAGCTCTCCGGGAGGAGATATGATAGTGAGTCTTGGATGCCGGGATCTAGTCATAGAGATCGGAAAACATAAGTTTCCAGTAACCTAATAATCCTGAATTCCCAAGGATTGGATGTAATTTTGGGAATGGATTGGATGGCTAAGTATGAAGGAGTACTAGATTGTGCCAATCGTACAGTTTCACTCACAACCCCTGAAGGTAAGAGGATAAAATTTAAGTCCAATTTTAAATCTAAAGGAAGTAAGCTAAATTCTCTTAAGGGGGTTAGCATGGACAGTGTGCCAATTGTGTGTGAATATCCGGATGTGTTTCCGGAAGAGTTACCGGGAATGCCACCAGATAGAGATGTAGAGTTTATAATAGATTTGATACCAGGTTCTGGACCAAGAGCAAAGAGGCCTTATAAAATGTCAGTTGACGAACTTAAGGAACTCAAGAAACAGCTTGGAGAACAATTACAGAAAGGATTCATCCATCCAAGTTCTTCATCTTGGGGAGCTCCAGTTTTGTTCATAGAAAAGAGAGATAGAACTCAAAGATTATGCATAGATTACCGTTCTCTCAACGAGGTAACCATCAAGAACAAATATCCTTTGCCAAGAATAAATGACTTGTTTGATCAGCTAGAAGGAGCTTGCGTGTTCTCGAAGATTGATCTTCGGTCAGGCTATTTTCAACTCAAGATAAGAGAGCAAGACATACCTAAAACAACATTCACCATAAGGTATGGATTGTATGAGTACACTGTGATGCCTTTTGGTTTAACCAACGCTCCAGCATACTTCATGAATATGATGAACAAAGTGTTCATGGAATTTCTCGACAAGTTCGTTGTCGTTTTCATTGATGACATCTTAGTCTACTCCAAGAGCAAGGAAGAGCATGAAAGACATCTACGCTTGATACTTGAGAAACTGTGGGAACATAAGCTTTATGCCAAATTCAGCAAGTGTGAGTTTTGGTTAGAGGAAGTTGGATTTCTTGGTCACGTTATGACAAAGGATGGTGTAGCAGTTGACCCTGCTAAAGTTTCAGCTGTGATAGAATGGGAATCCCCTAAGAATGTAAAAGAGGTTCGTAGTTTCCTTGGCTTAGCGGGTTACTACAGAAGGATCATAGAAAAATTTTCAAAGGTTGCTAAACCAATGACAGAATTGTTAAAGAAGGATAAGAAATTTGTTTGGTCTGAAGGTTGTGAACTCAGCTTTCAAGAATTAAAGAAGAGACTTGTGTCAGCACCAGTTCTGTGCCTACCAGATTTGGAAAAGGATTTCCAAGTGTATTGTGATGCTTCGCATCAAGGATTAGGTGCCGTACTTATGCAAGGTGGAAAAGTTGTGGCTTATGCCTCGAGACAACTCAAAACTCATGAAGTAAACTATCCTACTCATGATTTAGAGTTAGTCATTGTCCATGCACTCAAAACATGGAGACATTACCTTTTGGGAAAACGTTGTGAAGTATTCACCGATCATAAGAGTTTGAAGTATATCTTCACCCAGAAGGAAATCAATATGAGACAAAGGAGATGGCTAGAACTTATCAAGGATTACGACTTGAGTTTGCAATACCACCCCGGTAAAGCAAATGTAGTAGCAGATGCTCTAAGTCGTAAGGCGTTTGTAAATGGCCTTACCAAAGGTGAATTACCAGATGACTTATGTAAGCAATTCAAGGAACTCAGGTTGGAGATTGTGCCAGAAGGACATCTCATGTCTTTGGATGTTCAACCCACTCTGTTGGATAGGATTAAAGAAGCCCAAAAGACGGATAAAGAAATCAAAGAGATTAGGGAAAGGATTAGCCAAGGGAAGGCTAAAAGTTTCCATATGGACGAACAAGGTACTCTATGGCACGGGAAACGTATTTGTGTTCCACAAGATCCGGAAATGCGGAAA
The DNA here is from genome assembly GCA_023614405.1 of Avena insularis. Classification (NCBI taxonomy): domain Eukaryota; kingdom Viridiplantae; phylum Streptophyta; class Magnoliopsida; order Poales; family Poaceae; genus Avena; species Avena insularis. Next base: position 417,989,245 of record CM042685.1, on the reverse strand, counting down.
CTGATTTTACAAGAAGCTCATAACTCTCCATATTCTATTCACCCGGGGAACACCAAAATGTACATGGATATGAAAGAAAGATTTTGGTGGAACAATCTCAAAAGGGACATCGCCGAACACATTGCTTTGTGTGATGTGTGTAGTAGAGTGAAAGCGGAACATCAGAAACCAGCAGGTTTGCTTCAACCAATGCCTATTCCTGAATGGAAGTGGGAAAATATTGGTATGGATTTCATTACCGGATTACCAAGGACCAGGTCAGGGTATGATTCCATATGGGTAGTAGTGGATCGCCTAACTAAAGTGGCTCATTTTATACCCGTAAAGACAACTTATACCAGTGCCAAGTTAGCCAAAATCTACATGAGCAGAATTGTATGCCTTCACGGTGTACCTAAGAGTATTGTGTCTGATAGAGGAACTCAGTTCACTTCTCACTTTTGGAGACAACTTCATGAATCTTTAGGAACGAGGTTGGAATTCAGCACTGCTTTCCATCCTCAAACTGATGGACAAACAGAAAGGACTAATCAAATTCTTGAAGACATGTTAAGGGCATGTGCCCTAGACTATGGAGCAAGTTGGGATGAAAGTCTGCCGTACGCAGAGTTTTCTTACAACAACAGTCACCAATCTAGCATTGGGATGGCACCATTTGAGTTTCTATACGGAAGAAAGTGTACCACCCCATTACTATGGAATGGTGTGGGAGAAAGAAGCTTGTTTGGACCAGATCTTATCAAAGACGCCGAAGAAAAGGTCAAATTGGTTAGAGACAGGTTAAAGATAGCACAGTCTCGACAGAAAAGCTACGCAGATGCTAAGCGTAGAGAAGTCACCTACGAAGTTGGGGATAGAGCCTATCTTAGAGTATCACCACTCCGTGGAGTGAAAAGATTTGGAGTCAAAGGAAAGTTAGCACCAAGATATGTTGGACCATTCAACATTCTAAGTCGCAAGGGAGAAGCTGCTTATGAAATCGAACTGCCAACATCTTTATCAGCAGTCCATAATGTTTTTCATGTGAGCCAGCTCAAGAAATGTCACCCAGAGATGGAAGAATCTTCTTTAAAGGATACCATATCTTTGGAAGAAGTTCAACTAGAAAGTGATCTCACCTATGAAGAAAAGCCTGTCAAGATTCTTGAGACCACAGAAAGAGTCACAAGGACAAAAACTATCAAGTTTTGTAAAGTACAATGGAACCATCATTCCGAAGAAGAAGCAACATGGGAAAGAGAAGATGATCTTCGGAAAGACCACCCTCACCTATTTGCTAGCCAATCCGAATCTCGAGGGCGAGATTCATCTTAAGGGGGTTAGATTTGTAACATCCCAAAAATCATATTTCAAACTCATTCATATCATCCTTGCATCCTTCATTCATTTAGGGTTTTCTCAAAATCATTTAGAAGCATAAACTTAGGCTATGATTTCATGTGAGCAAAATTCAACTCAATTGGCCATCAACCTTTGAGATTGGAATGTTTAGGTATTTGTTTGCTTGCCTCCATTGTTGGAAAGATTAGGTGTAGCTTTTAAACCCAAGTTTCCAATTTAGAAATATTTTCAAACCCTTTCTCAAACATTTGCAAACTAGAGCAAAGTCTCTGTTTGATTTAAAGCCCAAGCTTGACCAAACCCTTGCAAGGTAACCACATGGTTAAATGACTATATTTGAAACCACAGAACCCTGCAAAGATCCCCAATTTTGTTTGAATTCAAAAGGATTTGAATTCATATCAAATTCATTCCAGAAAATAGAATTAGGAAAAGAAAAGAGGCTAACAAAAGAAAAAGGCCGAGCGGCTGGAATCTGGCCCAGCTTCGAAACAGGCCCAACTAGCCCACCCGGGGATCTCCTTTTTCTTCTCTCACGTGCGAGCACGCATAAGCAGACGGATGATGCACCCCACCTCCACCCGCGTTTGGCGACAAGCGGGCCTTCTCCACGCCAAGATCGTCTCCACCCGCGACCAGTTCATCCCCAAATCAACAGGCGTTTACGTATTTAATTCGCGGCGTTATTCGATTCAATGGCCGAGTGATTCTCGCTCGTGACCAGGCTATAAGAACCCCCTCTGCCCCCTCTCCCTTCTCCCTCAAACCCCGAACCCAGAACGCCACCAGGCTGCGTGTATTACTCTCAGAGCCCTTGTCTCCGGCGATCAAGCAAATTCAGTGAGTTCTGAGCTCCCCTCTACCTCTCGTTCTTGCAAATTGGTTTAGTGAGCCTCTGCGCTTCTTTTAACACTCTTCGTTTGCCCTCGCATGAACCGTAGCTCCGACAACCTCAACGACTGGCCGCCACCGTCTTCTGTACGAACTCCGGCGAGCTCTAGTGGTAAGTCCAGACCGCCCCGTGCCTTCTAGTTCACGCACACGACTCTGTCTTGACTCTGTGAATCTAACCGTGTCTTCGCCTTGCCTTGGGGTGATTCACAGCAACGTCCACGACGACCACCCGACGCACCGACGTCGTCCTCCACTCCGGCGAGGAATCGCGGCTGAACCAGAGCGCCCCTCGTCGAACCGCGAATACCTTAAGCATCGCCGTGACCCCCTGAGCCTGGTGAGCAACTCCTCCTTCTCCCTCACCCCCTTTAGCACCAGCACCGTTGTCGACCGACCGCTCCGCCGCCGGTAGCCACCGCAGCGCCGCTAGCTTTAGGTCGAGCCTGCCGCAACCGTTCGATCTCGATCCACTGGTTAGGATAGATCCACTTAGTCGCGAAGAGGTATGTCCTCTGGACCGCACGATCTAACGCACCACAGCACTCGATCCAGACGAACCGGTACGGGCAAATAAAAACATGACGCGTGGCTAGGGTTAGAACTAAAAATAGAATTTAAACCAGATTTTGATCCAGATTTCAAATGCCTATAACTTTTGAATGCCACGTTAGATTTTTGCAAATTTTATACCGTTGGATTCAGAAAAACAAGAACTTTCTGCCTATCCAATTTGTTTAGCAAATAGTAACCATTAGATTGGCTTAAATTGCAGAAACTTGTTTGAGGCCTTTTTGAGAATAGTTTTAGTTTAGTAAAATTGTTTTAGGGTTATTTAAGTTTGTCTTGGCTACTTTGTGACTTGTTTAGTTTCTGTAAACTTGCACTTGATTGGTAGAGTTTTCAAAAAATCACCACTTAGTAGATCCATGCATGCATGCATTCATATTATCTTTGTTTGTATATATTTGTGTGTAATTGTGTGCTACAACTTTGTGTGTAGATTTTGCTAGTGATTGTGATTGTGACGAGTGCTACTCTCCACACTACCAAGGCAAGTGATATCATCATAAATATTCCATTCCTATATTTTATATATGCATTAGTATTATTTTTCTAAGTATTAGGACTTGCATGGAATTTTTGCTAAGTATAAACTATGTTATGGGAAAACCTATTAGGTGAAACCTTAGTAAAAATTACCTAAGTCAAGATTCCTATTACTATCATGCTTAGCCTAGCTACTAGAAAACAAGGGTGGTTTATATATTCACAGTGTGGAAAATTATTCTAAGTCTGAGGACTTGTGTTTTATTTAACAAAAACAACTAATTTAATGAATCACCTGGGTGGAAATGGAAGGAATGGTTTATGTTGAGTGGTTCACAAGGCCATACTTGGCTTGTGTATCTCACTTGTGGATGGCCACCCAGGAACAAAGAGATTTGAGATGTCAAATGTTGAGAAGCTTCAAGTGCAACCACTTGGCATTATGGGCTCTGCCATGATCTTAGGTTGCTAGAACTTAGTCTCTTGGACAGTTGGTGGTAGTGGGAATGATAGGTTGGAGCGCGTCCATTTGACTAAGGAAAGGCTTCTGAAGGATCTTGTCTTGGGAAACCAAGTCTTGTGGGGAAAGTGCACCACCTCTGCAGAGTGTAAGACCTAAGTACTTAGCCATGTCCCTGGTAAAGGACAATTTGAGCATCAAGACATGGAAACTTCAAGAATCTCATCACTCCAATTTCTAAATAAAACTTGTGGGTGAACAAGGGTTAAAAGGATCTTCAATCTCTGATTGGTAGATGCCCTGAGTGGATCTTCAGTCTTTGATTGGTAGATGCCTTGGGTATTTTTGCCAAGCAAGGATCTTCAATCTTTGATTGGTAGATGCCTTGAGAGGATCTTCAGTCTTGATTGGTAGATGCCTTGGTGGTTTTTGTCAAAACAAAACTTAGTATTTTCAAATGATAAGGAAAAATCTATTTTGAGCAATGCAAGCCTAAGCTCCACCAGCCAAATGCATATAGTATTATAGTCCACTTAAAATTATACTAAGGTATCACTTGCCAATACTATTCCAAAGTATTGACCCTCTGTGGCTGTAACTTATGATGTTGCAGGTTACTCTGATGATGAATAGGAGTCATGAGTCTACACTCAACATGCTTGCCTGTGGCACATGAAGATGAAGACTTATGTTTATTTACTTATTCCATAAACTCTTGTATTAGGCCTTTGGCCATGAGTTGTAAAAGACTATGTTATGTCTCTGGAATGACTGTAATAAACGACCTTTGTATCTGTGTACTTCATCTTAAACTGTGGATGCTAGCATTGATCCAGGGACTAGCATTGCAATCACAGGGATCTTTTCCTTTAATAAGGAGGGATCTTACAGTAGACATTGTTTGTACTGGTTTTAGAACCTAGCAAGGGTTAAGAAGATACTTTGAGTACGAGCGTACTCAGCAAATCCACTAGAAAAGGAGTGTTTGATGCACTATATCTACAGCCACAGACCGTAGGTCGTAGGCAATGCAAGTTTTCGTAAACGTTTCTTCAAAGGTTGCTTTTATTCTGAAAAGCTATGTCCATCAGCCTTCACGGGTTTACTAGAACCTTCATGGGGTTCCTTTCCCGCCGCGTTCCCAGCTCCTTCCCGGAACAGGGAGTAACAAGTTACAGTTCTTACACTCTGCAGAGGTGCGTCACTTTACCCATGAGAGATCTTAGCTTTGTTGCACATCCGGGCCGCGAACCCGTTCACACTTCCTTGGTGTGAGGCCCAGACTAAGACCCAAGCCAATCACTGCCTTCTCCACGACCTCACATGTCTCCTTGGTGTACGCCAGCCCACCTATTGAATTATGGCAATGGCAGTACAGACCGTTCAAATGCCGGAACTATCGTGGGATGTTGAGGGCTCCCACCCATATGTTGCATATCCTCTACGAATTACCATAAATAATATGCATGCTACGAGTGATAACAGCCACGACCCGCACATCCAGCTCCATGCGATAGGGAAAAGATACAGCTGACTTCTTCGTCCCATTCCAAATCTCATGGTCAACGCGTAATATACGGCGCAAGAATCACTAGCGACATTGGTTGTTAAGTCCTAGATAATATGTTCCTTTACCACCAGAACTCTTATAGTAGGTTATTACCTCATGGTAAATAACCTATAATCACATTATTATGAAAATAGTGTTTTCTGACCTTTTTCAAATGCAGGTGATGACAACACTAGATTTGCAAAATACTTTACAGAAAATAATCAAAGGACATGAGCAAGTGTGAACTTGCCTTTTGTGATTGCAAGATTATGCACTCACGGTCTTCAAGGCAATATAAAAGATCCAATATCTGAAATCAGCATCATTGGTCCGGTAAGGACTAATGTTTAAAGAAGCAAGATGCTTTTATGCATAAGTAATGTAATGCAAGTTGATAAACGCGAATCCCGAGAATAACGTTGTTCTAGGGTTTGGATACTGGAAAGGGTTTTCTTGGGATGTGTTGCCCTTTTAGATTAAGTTTCATACATGTGCTTCTTATTAAGGCTTGTGAGTGTGTGGAAAACGACATGTATTTATACAACAACAAAATATACAGTATGGAATGTTACATAAGGTTGCTTTACATCTTAATTGTTTATCTTCAAGTTTTACTTTACAAGTAATGTCACTTGTAAAGAATTTAAGTATTAACACTCTTATTATACAAGTAAAGTATAAAGTAAGATGTTTACTATTAATTGTCATATGTTGATTGAAGTGGCAAAATGAATAATATTTGAAGAAAATCTTATTCAACTAAGCAAAAGCATTTAAGCTTTTAAGTTAATCTTTTGAAGTGTTCTTTCTAGTTATAGTCTGTAAGTAAGAAAGAATTACTCCATTTGAGTAATGACAGTAGTTGTATTTGAGACTTATCTATCTTGGTTTTTAACTTGGTTGGTTTGATATTAAGATACTTTATAAGTTAATTATAACAAACCAAAGTTAACTATAAAACATATAATAAAGTCTTTAGCATTATACTTAAAGTTTAGTAACTATAAGTAACTTTAAGAATGTAGATAGATTTAGGGTGTATTACTTATGATACTTGTATCCTGTTTATTTTATATTGTCTCCTTATAGTTACTTAAGAATGGCATTACTTTTATTGGAGTAGTGATTTCTTTACATTTTAATGGTATAAAGGAATTTACCTTCCTATAAGGCTGTGGTTAATGTTTGTGAATAAGTAAACAATATTATTTATTACTTATGAACTCACTTATAGTGTTTTGATTTGTTTATAAACTTGTGGTTAAAGTAAAAGAATGGTTTTATCTTATTACAATTATTCTTGGAGATTTTTGTTAAATAAGAATCCTTTTAGAAAATAATCTGCATTTATGGTTGAAGGATAATTCAATAAAATTGTATTTAAAGCGTGTTAAATCATTTTGGCTTCATACAACAATATTTAAGATTAATACTTTTTATTAGACTCAATTCATTAATTTAAGAAATATGAACAAATTTTATTTGACATAATATGAATTATTAACTAAAGAAATAGGTTTAAATTCAAGTTATGAAGGTGTTTAACTTTTTATTTAACTAAAAAGTGGAATACCACGTTTTTAACATGTAGGTATTATTTTTGTGATCATTTTGGTATATTACATTTATTTTTGTGATTTATAAATAATAAGATATGATTTTAATAAGGTTTATTACTATATAAATACTTAACAAATAATAAATATTTAATTAAGAGGAATAATAATGCATGATTATAGTTTTAAACTCTAATTCTTATTTTTCTAAGATTTTTAGTATTTTATTTAGATTTTTAACATTTACCATTATTAAAATATTAATTATCAAAGTATTAAAACTTTATAAAGTATTTATTAAATATTATTTATTTAAATAATCATCATAATAATATTTATTAATAGTTTTAAGTTGTAGATTTTATTTTTCTAAACATTTACATATATTATATGTATTTTTCTGATTTATAAAACAAAAGATATCAAATTTACAAGATTTAATCATTTTATGAATTTCTTAATTAAATAACTAAATGTGTTTATTAGGTAATGCTGAGGTCAGCATAGACTGACGGGTTTTTCTCACCAGAACTTAACCTACCCCCAGTCACTGACTAGTGGAACCATTGCCATGTCATTTCTATTTGTTTTTATTTATTTTCTAAACATACATGAAACTTTTTACACTCAGATGGGATCTACCCACGGTCACACACATGTGGGGCTTAGGCCACGTCATAAGCCACATCAGCAAAGCAGGACCCGTGTGGTTTGACTGGTTGACCTGATGCAAGCATGATGTCATCATGACATCATCTCGCCGCTGATTCTCTGGTGGCAAGCAGCGGCGGTGATTCAGCGAAGATTGGCAAGCATGGTTGTTACGGTTCGAAAGAGGACACGCCAGGGAACCTACTAGCAGCGGTGCCGCTCGATTTAGGTCGCCGGAGCAAGGTTTATGATGGTGGCCGACGGCGGCGGTGTCAGGTGGTCGCGGGGATCTCGATTTAGCATGCAAGGAAGAATTCTACAAAGGCCATTCGCACGAGGAGCTCACCAGAAGCACGATGAAGGGCTCGACGAGGCCGGAGGTGGTCGGGATCGACAATTATTGTCGATGACCGGCGGCGGTGGTCATCGGGGATCGGATCGATGCGGCTGATTAAGAGCTCGTTAGCTCGATTCCTTCTTATCGGAGATGCTACACACCATGGCGAATCTTGTGGTATGCTCAGCTCGTCGTGGGGTGGTCTCTAACGGTGACAGCAACAACTTCGGCGAGCTAGGTTTTTCAGGCAGAGGAAGAAATGGGGAAAGAGATGTTGCTGGGGCGAGTGAGAGGGGGAAATGAAGGGATGAGGACGAGGGAGACGTGCTCGGCTGATCTTATCCTCGCTTACGGTGACGCGGTCATCGCTTGATGGGGATCGACGTGGCAGCTCAAAGACGCAATGCCGCCTGCGTGGGGATGACGAAGGAATGATAGAGGTTGAACCGGTACGGGCTTGCCTTGGGCTGCAACTGGGCCGTAGAAAAGTGAGTGGAGGAAGAGGGTCTTGCTTCATGACATTTAGTAATCGATAGGGTTAATGGGCCATGGGCCAGATTGATGTTTCCCCTATTTTTTTTCCTGGTTCCATTTCTTTTCCATTTTCTATTTTCTGTTTTGTATTTTACTTTCAGATTTTTATATTACTCAATTGTTTGAATATTTCCCATAGAAAATTACCAGCTAAATAATTGCAGCAACAATAAAATTATTAAGAATCAATTTGTGAACCTTTATTATGTATTATGATATTTTCTTTATTTCCCTTGTATATATTCATTTGTTTTAAATTTCTAGGAATTTCTTATTTAGAAAATTGTAAGTTTATGGGAATATACTTAAGATACTATTTTTATAATAATATATTTTATTGATTTACCTTTTTATATACTTTCATATTCATAATCATATGAAGGTTATTATATCAATTAGAATAGGTATAAATTAGGGTCTTTAGGTTTTAGGATTTGTTTAGGATCTTATAATATTAAAGAAACTTTTATATATCTTGATCCTTTATTGTTATTTAATATATAAAGTTTTGAGAACTTTAATATGGTTAATATTATTCTCATAGATTTAGGGAATGGTAATGTATATATATTTTTTATTATTATTAACAAAAGAGTTAAAGTTTAAATTGAAAATTCTTACCATAAGTTCTTAGAAAGTTTCATATTCTCATATTTATTTTATCGATGTAAATAAAGATTAATGGCTAAACCTATTGTCTTTATGTTGGTGAATTTAATAATATCACCATTCAAAGTAAAGTAGTGGGATTGTTTTCTAGGCTATCTTATGAGAAAGAATTAATAAAGATAGTTCTTAAGCACCTATGATAATGATGGTTTAAAATAACAAAATGTGCTTAAGTGAGTTGATATAGGAAATATTCCTATAAATCATTGTGGACATAAGATAATAATTCAATCATTTGATATGGATATTAGGTTTGGTCTTAGATTTAGGGTTTAGTGTTTAGCAAGGATTCCTATATTCCATACTTTATAATTCTGGACTTCTGACTAAGGAAATCCTTTCCTATATATATTACTTCTCTATGCCCATATTCATGTGCTAACATGATGAGCTTTGCTTTATAGAAACTTCTTATCCACCCTTTATTATTCTAAATCCATTTATAAATGCAATGTGCTTAACACTAAATCTTTCATAATTTCTCATATTTATACTTGGCTATAACAACTATTCTACTATTAATAATCTCTAACCCAACAAGTGGTTACCTCTAACTCCATTCATACCTTTCCTAAATCATCCATCACAAATACTACTCTAGTAGATGTTTATATCAAGTTCTACTCTCCTCTAGTGTTTAGTATTTGCCCAAGAGGAAAATACTACTTCTTTAATCCAATGTTGCTCTAACATTATTTTAATCCTACCATCTTGTCTCTACTTGACTCCAATATCTAACATTCCAACCTCCCATTATATTAATGTGACTGGTAATGACTAATCTAGGATAATATATCAATACTGTGGTTCAATCATGTTTTATCCACCAATGTCACTTATACATGGTATAAGCATTCAATATTGGTGAATAAGGCATGGTCATTATAATCCTTTGTGGTTTAGGTTTCCAATTGGCTAATCAAGGCTTCATCAATACAACATTGTAGTTGTATTGAAATTATCTTCTATCTAGCTATATTGGATTAAGAGATAAGATTCATTAATTATACCTACTTGATCCAATAGGACTACTCTTGGTAATTATCTTTAGACTTCATTCTTGTAATCTTCTTTGTTACCATATTGATTTGATTTCCTCAAATCACTCCCATCCTATAGATGACATCTAGAACTAGCATCACTACTTATCTCTTCTTACTTCTTTCTTTATAAGCCTTAAGTGAATGCTATAATAAGGACAAGAGTTGATAGATCAAGAATTAATAGGTTAAGAATTGGTGAATCAATAGTTGATTACTCAATATTGATGAACAAAAAATATAAGGATAGGATTCAATAGAGATGATAAAGATTGATATGGAAAGAAAGATTTATGGTGAATGATCTTGACTTGATTTCTTTCCTACTCAATCTCACTAAAGAGTAATAGTTAGGTATTTCCATGATACACATGGTATAATTAGATAAGATTAAGATATAGTTGTTACATTCTTATTATTTGTGCTATATCCTAACTTGGTACTCATGAGTGATTATAATGAATACTATGATATGATCACCTAAGGATCAAATATAAATCATTAAGTAATGTATTAGGGTTTAGTTTTATTCCATTTGATCTACCCTTAGATAAAATCATGTTTACCCAAAATAAGGTTTTAGCAAAGGTCATATTGAAACTTATCGCAATCAACTTGATGATCTACTTCAATTCCATCAGGTTAAGAGAAGCTTCAATCACTTTGACAAGTTTTTATTTAAAAGCGCGAAAATTACTCAGATTTTCTATGCATGAATGCAATGCACACACCTGTGTTCAGCTTATTTCTAAGCTCTAATGCTGGGATGTTACACTTGGTCTTTATTGTTTGAAGGTACAAATGCATACACATTAACCTCTACGGACCATGAGTTGACAAGACGGACTTTAGAGAGTTACCCATGGATGAGCTTCACCGATTTATCTCTATACCCTAAGGTGACTTCCTTCTACTTAAGGACTCATGCTATAATCTCCATGAATTGGCTACTCTTTGAGTGTTGCTTCGCTTTTGTAGGATTCTTAGAAAGTGAAGGAACATTGAAGAGTTACCACATCAAGATTCTCAAGGACGAGTACATTGCGAACCCCGGATCAAGAATGTCTCTCGACCTCCTCTACATGGTGATGAGCGTATAGTTGAGGACGACTCTTTTTGAAGGGGGGAGCTGATACGGCTCGACCTATGATCGTTACCATATCAAGATCTCCAACTTATGCCAAGTCGTCATGGTCTTCAAAGGTGAATCATATCCTCTATGCGAGCACACCTCCTACCCTATTGAATGTTATACTACTTCATACTCCATCCCATGATCATTATAGGTTCACACCGACAAGTACGGAGGCAAGGAAAGAAGCTTGGAACCACCGGCAAAACCGCCCCACCTGTTCTAGTTCTAGGCCTAGCGGGCTTACAGTACACCTCGTCGGCGCCCACCGGCTATATCGACGCCCCGCCGAATATTCCGGCGCCCACTCCGGCCAGTCAAACTTACCGCTGAAGCATCCAACGTCAACCCTGGACCCATCAGACTTACCGCCAGACTCCACATGTCTGCATAAACAACCTAAGTTCTATGCCCTAGAACATTCCCTTTACCTACCTTGTCGCCCCAAGTATTATTTATAGCCCCTATGCCCTCCCCCCTTATTCCTTAGACATAGATGATAGACTAGAAACCCCTAATATGGATCACTTCTAGTTATGTCTCCCCTTCACGAGGGAACCTTTAATTCTATGGTTTTGGCCTTTGAGAATCCTTAGTTGTATGAGGTATTTACTTTGAGTTGGCTCTAGTAAAGTTATCAATACCCTCTCTAAGGTGTTGTTCCCTCTCCATTGTGGATTGATGGGAGCATGTTGACCGATCTCTCATTTTTTCCATCAATTTGACCATGAGATCCGTGAAGATTGGTCCACCCTTGAGGCTAACCCCTATCAAATAGAGGATGCATATGGAGAGTTCGGGAAGGGAGATCAGATTTACTTATGGGAAGACATGTGGATCCCCACAAGTCCAACTAGAAAGGTATACATAGAGAGAGGTTCAATTTTGCCGCAAAAAGTTTTAGATCTGATAAACCCAGTGACTGGAGGGTGACATGAAGAAATTCTACGTGAAAACTTCTAGGGTGGATTAGAACTATAAGAAATCTTTGATCTTTATTATCAGGTCGGCATACCATCTTGAGTGGGACTACCAATGGCATAATCCAAACGCTATGAGCATATGAAGTTCACTACAAAGGAAAGTTTGAAAAAAGCTGTAGCGGTTGAATGTTCTAGCAAAAATTAAGATCTTCAGTTGGCGGGTCTTGAAGGGTCATATTCCATGTCGTGGTATCTTCGATAATAGGCATATCAGAAGAAGTAGCCAATGCCAAATATGTAATGTTGGGTGTGATGATCTAATGCATAAACTCTTTACTTGCCAAAGATCCTAGCAGGTTGATAGCTAAGAGATTCGACACATTCTTGATGGTTTTTATTGATGGTTTTCTTCTGGATTTGATGGTTTTCTAGCTTTACCTAGCGCTAATACTTCGGTAGCAAAGAAAACTTGATTTACAATGTGTGTTTCAGGTTCTGAACATCAACAGAAGGTTTTAAAAATAGGAATACAATATTCAGGCAAAAACAAGCAAGTCTCTTTTTAGAAGCAATCGAGGAAGGCATCCAGAAGGTTTAACGACTAACTATATGACGAGAATATTTTCTTCGGCCATATAGTTCCCGTCGTATAGTTTCCACCGCCTTCGTCTTGTTAAAAGGAAAAACTTTCATGAAGAGGTGGGGGACAAAAACACAACATAGCAGCCGCCTTTCCATACAGAAGGGAGAAAGAAGAAATCCGGAGAAGAAGGGGAAGACATTCTTCATCTCGCTCTACGATCTTCGACCTCCTATCCACCACACCCTCATAGCCATTACTTGTACTTGAGAGAGAGAAATCTTCACCTTGCAATATTAGGGTTTGAGATTGTTTCTTCCTATCTTGAATTGTGTTGGATTGATTTTCTATTCTTATTGTGGATCTCCACAGTAATATCGATAAGAAATCCCTTTATTTAATTATATCGATGATGCTTTCTTCTCTCATGTGTGAGTAAGTTCCTTTGGGCATGGGAGATGTAAGGCATTGGTGAGATGTGATGTGCCTATATATTTTAAATTAGTTTGTGATTGATTTTAATTACTATATTATGCATGCTTGACTATATGTGGGATGTCTAATGCTTGTTGTCCAATTAAGGGCCCAGACAACATGATACTTTGTTCTACATAGATAAGATCTTGTTTGCTAGCAGACTGGCGACCCCCGAGTGACACGGGGATATCAATGGAAAAGTAGTTGAACTCGAGGAGCACGAGGAGCCAATATGCCTATTGCATTAGTCCGATCCAAGGAGTTTAATTGCTAAGCAACCTGAAGGATTTTAATCGCCTAGTGACTGACCATGGTTTTGGTAACATACTAGTAGGATTATTGAATTTGGGATGAAATCTACCAAGAGGAGTTCCGGCTAACTCGCCTACACACGTACTTATAAGATTATAATTGTTACACTTATCACTCATGCACCTGGCACAGTCACTATCACCAGGAACCGTGTCTCCCGACGCCTACTTTTTCATCTGTAGAAAATAATAAACAATCAAATTGTTCTTTACTTTTATGCTTTTATTTCTAAAGTTTACATCTTAGTTTTATTTAAATACATTCAGTTTAATCCAAATCTTATTCTTATTTCAGCACTTGCAGTCAATTCACTCGAAGACTTGTGACAACTTTGAGTGTGACAGAGACTTCATTCATAAACACTTTTCTTTGGGCTCCCTGTGGGATCGATATCTTAACTTCGAAACTAGCTACAAACGATCTGTGCACTTGCAGATATCAAGCTATTTTCTTGCGCTGTTGCCAGGGAGCTAAGCGCTAAGTGTTTGTCTCTTGACATTTTAGGTGTTACTACTACAAAATGGTCTCCCTAGGAGATAAAGGGTTTACACGCTCTGGTAGGACCTATCTACCAGATTATTTTGATCCCGTGCCTGTTCAAAGGCGCGAAGAAATTATTGAAAAACTTTTGAGATCAAATAAGGTTGAAGTTGAAAACCTGAGTTATTTCATGAAAATCATGTCCATTCATAGGACAACTCCCAAGAAACCTGAGAAAACTCTCAGATAATACAGTGCTCCAAATTCTGCTTTTCTTAAACAATGAATAGAATTTCCTAATCCTGGAGTTAGAGAATATCGATTTGATGGTGATATTATTAAAATTTTGCAGGAAAAAGCTTTTAGTGGAAGGAAAGATGAAGACCTAGGAAGAAATCTTAGAAAGTTCGATGATGTGATAACATCAATTGGACCAAAAGGTTTTGATACGTCGCAAACGTATCTATAATTTTGGATGTTCCATGCTTGTTTACTATCTACTTTGCTTTGCTTTGTCCACACTTTGAGGTGTTTTTATATGTTTTCTGGTACTAACCTATTAACAAGTTGCCACAGTGCCAGTTGCCTATTTTCTTCTGTTTTTTGTTCTAGAAAGGCAGAAAATCAATATTCTCGGAATTGGACGGCACAAAAGCCAAAGTCAATATTTTACCGTGGCGAACACGAAGCCGGAGTATGAGACGGAGGGGACTCACCAGGGGTACACACCCTGTCCATGCGGGTGGGCCCACCCCATGCCTAGGGGGTGCAGCCACCCTGGTGGCCCCCTGCCTCGCCTCTTCGCCTATAAGAAGCCCCCGATGCAGAAACCCTAGACACCCGATCAATATTCCACGAAACCGTCTATAGCCGCCGCCACCATCGTTCCTAGATCGGGGGGATCTGAAGCTCTTCCCGGCACCTTGTCGGAGGGGAGATCATCCCGGAGGCTTTCTTCTTCATCATGCCAGCCTCCGGTATGAAGCGTGAGTAGTTCCACCTTGGACTACGGGTCCATGTAGTAGCTAGATGGTTGTATCTCCTCCTTGTGCTTTCATGTCTAGATCTTGTGAGCTCCGTTCATGATCAAGATCTAATCTATTTGTAATCATGCATGTTGTGTTTGCGGGGATCGGATGGATATTGAGATTACTATCTCAGATTGATTAATGGTTTTGTCTTATTGATTCTATCATGTCTGTGTTGTTTGTGATCTTGCATGCTCTCCGTTGTTAGTAGCTATCTTGGCCAAGTAGTTGCTAGTGACTCCAAGAGGGGGTATTTATGCTTGATAGTGGGTTCATGCGTCTACTTAATCAAGTGAAGTGACAGAAATCTCTACGGTTATAGATGTGTTGTTACCACTAGGAGTAAAACAATGGTCTCTTGTTCATAGAACAAGTGAATTGTTTACCTTACACACTTTGCTTAAAGCAGTTGTCTGTTGCTTGCAACTTAATGCTGGAGGGGGTTCGGATGATAACCCAAAGGTGGACTTCTAGTCATAGATGCAGTTGGATGGCGGTCTATGTATATTGTTGTATTGCCCAATCAAAACTCATAGGATCTTTTTGTCTAGTATTGCATTGTTATGCCTTGCTCATCTGCCAATTGCCTCTGTAATTTGTTTACCTAGCATGCCATGTTTGTTTATCTAAGGAGAACACCTCTAGTGAACTATGGACCCCGGTCCAATATTTACCATTGATACATCTTCCATTGTTACTGTTTACTTGCTGCAAACCATCATCACCTTCCACACCGTACAGTTAATACTTTGTTACAACAATCGGTGAGATTGACAACCTCACTGTTAGTTGGGGAAAAGTCTTGAATTTGTGTTGTGAAGGTTTCCACGTTGCTTGCAACACCTTTGAGGCGTTTCCTTCCTCCTACTGGTTAGATAACCTCGGTTTCTTACCGAGGGAAAACTTGCTGATGTGTTGCATCATACCTTGCTCTTGGGGTTTCCCAACAGGGCGTCAACACGCATCAAGACTTTCTTGCGCCATTGCCAGGGAGGCTAAGGACGTCTTCACAAGGGGAGTCCTCCTCAACCTTTCTCTTTATTTTGTTTTTAGTTTGCTTAGTTTCTTTTTCTTGGTTTTGTTTGCCTCTTTTTATCAAAAAATCCATAAAAATAGTTTAGTTTGGTTTGCTTTCTCCTATCAAAAACAAAAAAAAATAGTTCCTGCTCTAGTTTCTGTTGCTGTTTTGGCTTGCTCCACTTTTGCCAAAATGAACTCTGCTGAGAACACCAGGTTGTGTGACTTCACTAGCACAAACAACAATGATTTCCTTAGCTCTCCTATTTCTCCACCTGCTCCTGATGCTACCTTTTATGAAATTAAGCCTGCTTTGTTGAATCTTGTGATGAGAGAGCAATTTTCTGGTGCTAGTTCTGATGATGATGCTGCCCATCTCAATAGCTTTGTTGAACTTTGTGATATGCAGAAGTGTAAGGATGTAGATGGAGATATTATTAAGCTCAAGTTTTTTCCTTTCTCCTTGAGAGGAAAGGCTAAAGAATGGTTGCTACCCTTGCCTATAAATAGTATTGATTCTTGGATTAAGTGCAAGGATGCTTTTATTGGAAAGTACTACCCTCCTGCTAAGATTATATCTATGAGAAGTGATATTATGAAATTTAAACAACTTGATAATGAACATGTTTCTCAAGCTTGGTAAAGAATGAAATCTTTGGTTAAAAATTGTCCCACTCATGGACTTATTTCTTGGATGATTATTCAGACTTTTTATGCAGGTTTGAACTTCTCTTCAAGAAACCTGTTGGATTCAGCTGCTGGAAGTACCTTTATGAGCATCACTTTGGGTGCTGCAACAAAAAGCCTTGATAATATGGTTAATTACTCGGAATGACACACTGAGAGAGCTCCACACGGTAAGAAGGTAAATTCTGTTGAAGAAACCTCCTCTTTGAGTGATAAGATTGATGTTATTATGGCTATGCTTGTTAATGGGAAAGCTCTTTTAGATCCAAACAATGTTCCCCTAGCCTATTTTGTTGCTCAAGAAGAGAAAGTTGATGTGAACTTCATTAGAAACAACAATTTCAACAACAATGCATATAGGAAAAATTTTGGTAGCAACAACAATTATAGGTCTTATCCTCCTAATAATGGCAATTCCTATGGAAACTCCTACAACAATGCTAGAACAGCCCTCTCTGAACTTTAAGTTATGCTCAAAGACTTTATTAGTAAACAAACCGCATTTAACAAGACTGTGGAGGAAAATCTTTTAACTATTGAGAAAAATATTTCCTCTTTGTCTGAAGCACAATCCTCCTTGATTAATAAAATGGCTGCTAAATCTAAAACCATGGAAAGTGCCTTTGCTGCTACTCATGCCATACAAGTTACTATTGATGAAAATGTTAGACTGTTAGCCCAACTTCATGCTAAGTGGGAAAGGGAAGCTGAAATTGATAGAAACAATAGTGTGTGCACCATCACTAAAATGGATACCACTAAACCACAAGAAGTCCCTCTTCCTCCTCCTACAATGCCTAAGCCTAATGAGTTTACTACTAGTGATGCTAAGTTTGATTTTGATCTTGACGGTTGCAATATTTCTGAAGTGATTTTGTTCCTGCAAAAACTTGCTAGAAGTCCTGATGCTAGTGATATGCATGTTGCTTTCACCAAACACATTACAGATGCTCTTGTTAAGATTAAGGAACAGAAGATAAAACACAAAGCTTCTATTCCTAGGAAAGTATAAGATAGTTGGGAACCCATTATTAATATGCAAGTGAATGACTTTGATCTCAAAGCTTCATGTGATCTTGGTTCTAGTGTCTCTATTATGCCTAGGAAGATTTATGAAATGCTTGATTTGCCACCTTTGGAAGATTGTTATTTGGATGTACCACTTAATGATAATGCTAAGAAGAAACTCATGGGGAGTATCAATGATGTTCTCATTATGGTTAACAATGCTTATGTCCCTGTTGATTTCTATGTTTTGGATGTTGAATACAATGCTTCTTGTTCTATTACTTTGGGAAGACCTTTACTTAGAGTTGTTGGTGCCATCATTGATATGAAAGAAGGCACCATTAAATATCAATTTCCATTCAAGAAAGGTATTGAGCACTTACCTATGAGGAGAGAGAAGTTGCTTTTTGCTCCTCCTTTGAAAGCAAGGTTTGATGTTAATGCTTCTTCATTTGAAAATACTTGATTTCTTGCTTCTTGTGCCTAACTTAAAGGCGTTAAAGAAAAGTACTTGTTGGGAGATAACCCAAGAGTTTCCTTGAGTCTTGGAAGTTATTACTTCAGTAATGACCTCTTCTTATCCTTTTTGTTTGCTTTTTGTGCCAAGAATGACCTCTAATGAGAGGGAAGTAAGATTTGGGGAGTTGCTGTCCCGAAATAGATTTTTATCCTCCACCATAAAAATTCGTGAGCAGTCTCTGTAAGTAGTATTGATCTCAAAATTTACTAATAAATCCCCTAGTATGTTGGATAAATTTCGTTAGTTCAACACTTTTTGATTTGAGCAACATAAGGTCTTCGAAAAAATCGGTTTCTACCTGCTGGTCTTTTTTGACAGATTTCTGCCATTATTTTGCATTTGTTTCTTATTGATTCCTTTTTGGGTTCTTTTTGGGAAATTGAGCTTTTTGAAGGAGTTGCTACAGTAGCTTGTGTTTTTAGTGAAATTTTTTGCTGTTCTAAAGCTAAACCCAAAGGTCTATTATCTTTTGAATACACTAATGTTGCTAATGAAAATTGTGTGAAGTTTTGTATGAAGGAAAATTTTCAGGTGTAGAGAGAGAATGATGTAATAAGATGAAGAATGGACAAAAGCTCAAGCTTGGGGATGCCACCCCGGTTTCACCCCAAGAAATATGCAAGATGTACAAGCGTCAAAGCTTGGGGATGCCCAAGGCATCCCCTTCTTCATCAATAAAAAGCTCAGGTCTTTCTAGACACTTCGTTTTTATTGTTTCATGCACTATTGTGTTGTTCTTGGAGCGTCTTTTTTGTTTGCTTTGCTTAGTTTGTTTAGTTTGCTTGAATAAAGTAGTTTGGACCCTCGTTCTCGCTGTGTTGTTTCAAATAAGTCGATTGGTGTTGGAAAGGAGTAGAAAGTTCCTGCTTGAAAGTGCAAGAGGAGTTTGCATCGACTGTGACTTAGACTTTAGCATGACATGCTAGGTGTTGTTTTGACCTTATGCTTAGTGATTATTTCTTTAGCATGACTTGTTCCAAACAATTGGGATTTCTTAGTGTGCCTTGAAGGAATCATGCGTTGTTTTAGCCTACAAAAGCATAGTATTGTGGTATTCTCCTTTGATGCTTTGTTTGGGTTGACTTGGCACATGCTCACACCATGTTATAACTATGAACAAGTCACCATACCCTCTATGATCATTTAGTTCTTGACTTGTAGTACCACTGAAAGGATACAGATGTCGCCTAGAGGGGGGGGGGTGAATAGGCGATTAAAACTTTTCCTAGAGTGGCTCAACAAAGGCGGAATAAAACTAGCGTTTACTTTGACAAGCACAACCTAGAACAACTAAGGTTCACCTATGTGCACCAACAACTTATGCTAAGCAATACAAGAAACAATGTGATAGCAAGATATATATTACTTCAAGCACGAAGGCTATCACAAAGTAAAGTGCATAAGTAAGAGCTTGGGTATAGAGATAACCGAGGCACGCGGGGACGATGATATTTTACCGAGTTCCTCCCAACATGGAGTACGTCTCGTTTGTAGAGGGGGTGGTATCAAACAACCAACACCACAAAAGGCCTCCCTTATTCTCCGGTGAATCTCACCCCAATGGGATCGATCCATGCTTCCACTATCGGTGCACTTGTCGGTGGCAACCGGAACCTCTCACAAGGTTGGGGCACTTCTCCACAACTTAATTGGAGGCTCCCAACAAACGCCACCAAGGCCACAACAAACTCCACCAAGGCCACAAAACCGTCTAGGGTTCCAAGAACCCAAGAGGGACAAGCTCCAACGAGTAACTCAAACCAAATCCTCCGAGGAGAACACAAACCGATGCACCAAATGCAAATGGCAAGAACACCACAAAGATGCTCAAATCCCTCACTCTCAAGTTCCAACAAAGCTACTAAAGCTATTGGTGGAACAAGAGAGAAAGAACACAAAGGGAACACAAAATCCCCCAAAATCTAGATCCCCAAAGATACACTCACAAAGATATGAATCGGTTAGGTCAAAACGTGGATCTAGATCACCTCCAACTACCCCTCAAATATATGCAAGAATCAATGGAGGGGTCTGTAGAAATCAAGCTAAAAGAGTAAGGCAAATGGGGGCAAAGCTTAGACAAAAGGAGGAGGAAGAAGCAACCCTAAAAGATAAAGGGAAAATGCTATTTAAAGAGAGGGGCCAAATCTGCCTGTTGGGGCGTTTTTCTTGGACTAACCGGTAGTACAGGATTGGTCCGGTAAACAACAAATCGCCAGGAAAAGGCAAGGGGCCAGGTGCGGTGACCCAGCATACCACTGCATGTGTAGTACACTATAGTCATTGACATGACATCCACAGAACACCGTTCCGTAAATATCACATCCCTTAGAGTGGTACAACAGAAACATTGCGGGTCCTTATTACAAACATACACACGTTATTATTATTACAATACCGGAAGTTCAAGACTTCCAAAAGATTCAACTTACAAACCAAAATATATGTGTTTCAGCAGAAGTTTCAAATTTAAAACTTAAACTCCAAAATGAGCTCAACAACTTATTGTTATATATTGTTCACGTTGCTCGGCTCAAGTGGCTACTAGAACTATAGTAATTATTCGGACTCTTGGAACTCTCCTCCATAGATGATGTCGTAGTCCTCCCCTTCTACGGCTCCATACAAGTTGGGCTCTTCATAGAAGACCTCCTCTTGACTCGCAGATGCATACATTGGAGTATCTTCAGGATTCTCAGAGTCTAAGCAAGGATTCAAAGGAAAGGATGAGTAACAGTGTTACCCAGCAAATTCATTATCTACCACCTCGGACTATCAGTCTTTGGCACTATGCAATTTTTATAAATCTTTATTCAAAGGTTGATTTTATTATAAAAATCTTTGACCGTCAGCCTTCACAGGTTGACCAGAACTTTCATGGAGTTCCTTTCCTGTCGCGTTCGTAACTCCTTCCTGAAACAGGGAGTAACAAGTTACAATTCTTACACTCTGCAGAGGTGCGTTACTTTTCCCATGAGAGATCAACTCCTTGTTGCACAACCGGGCGTACTTTCCGGTCCACAATTCCATGATGTGGGCCCCAGTAGTTGGTCCAAGCCAATCACTGCCCTCTCCGCGACCTCATATGTCTGCACGATCCTTCGGGGTTGGCTCACCTTCGTTAAGCCCCCTTTCGGGCAGGCTAAAACCCTGATGAGTTCCCGAAGACTCTATGACCTAGTGATGCCCGGAATAGTACCATTCACATGGACTATATCCCTAAACACCATTCATAGATAATCTAGACACCAAAAGTGTGGGGCGTAAGGGTGCCCACCCATATGTTGGATCCACACAAGGAATCACAACGTCACGTTAAGGTCGTCTTGCCTCCATACAAGAGGAAAAGGATACAACTGACTTATCCGTCCCATTCCAAATCTCATGGTTAACGCGTAATATACGGTGCTAGAATCACTGATGTCATGGGTTATTAATCCCTAATTGTCCATCATTATTGCAATTAGAACCCTAAGTTCTATTGCTCCATCATATCATCACTTAGGATGATATCTAAAATTTAGTATCTTGAGAAAATAATGTTTTTTTTCTATAATATAGATGATAACACACAATTCGCAAATACTTTGATAAAGACTCTTCAAAGGACATGAGCAAGTGATGAACTTGCCTTGTGATTGTAAGGTAGTGAAGTCTGATGCTTGCACTGGACCTTGAGCTTCTATGTCTACAAAAACATCATTATTGCCCGGTAAGGACAATATTTAAAGAAGCAAAATGATTATGCAAAGTAATGTA
This sequence comes from Avena insularis, assembly GCA_023614405.1. Classification (NCBI taxonomy): domain Eukaryota; kingdom Viridiplantae; phylum Streptophyta; class Magnoliopsida; order Poales; family Poaceae; genus Avena; species Avena insularis. The sequence goes on along the minus strand of CM042685.1, from coordinate 417,967,241 downwards.
ATGCATTATTTAATTTTATGTGTATTCTCCCCATTATTAAAAATTATTTTTAATAATAAAGGATTTATAAATATTATATTACTTTTATTTAAAAATTATATTATATTAAAAATTCTTTTGAATATTGTATTCTTTTATTTTATTTCCTTTTATTTGAATTTTATTGATTTAATAATTCCTTTAAGAATTATCATTTAAATACAAAAAATGTTATTAAATATTGGTTTAGTATTTTTCTAAAATACTACAATATTAATATATAATGAAATTGTTTTTTATTTATTTTTATCATCTTTCAATAATTTTGTAAAATTCCATAGGGAATATTTAATTTACAAAATTCTTAATAAAATTTATATGTCTAAAATTTTATTTCTTAATTGATTTGGATAGTTTAGATTATTGTGAATCCAAAAATATTTTATTTATAATTTTTTGGATTTTTATTTTATTTGCTAGGATTTATTTAAGTTTAGGGGCATTTTGGTCTTTTTCCATTTATTAAAACAGGCTCTAAATGATTTGGGCTGACTGTTTGGGTTTATTGGGCCCTTGTGGCCTAGTAGGGCAAAGTAAAAACAATACCCGAAGGGGTCCTAGCCCAATCCAGCCCAACACTCTCTGTCTATCTCTTGAGCTCACCTCTCTTCTTCTCCTTCCCTGACCCCGTGGTCAGCGGTGTCACCGCCAGCGATTCACGCCGATGTGGACCTCCCTGGCTACCGCCATGGTGCAGGACAAGGTTGTTGCCCTGCTCTACCGTCTCATCCAATTCAATTTGGACCTGGAGCCTTCTTGTGGCCAGACTGGCTCCATACCTAACCCTAGGGTTTGGGGTGACACTAGCCCCGTCGCCGCCGCCGTTGCCGTGTGCTGTGGTGGTGCTCCTCGTCTCCAGGAGTGGGTGTGGTCACCTCCTCGGCGTGGTGTGGGATGCAGCGCCCCCTTGGGGGTGCTCCCCGTGCCTCCGTGCTCATCGTCGACCCTCTGCTTCCTCTTCTAATCTACAGCGAGGACCATAGGTGAGTTCTTCTTCTTTCCCTTGTCTCCTCTATACCAGGCCATCCTATGCTATGTGTTGATAGTGGCTATCCCTCATTAGGGTTCATATTTGTTCTAGGGTTCTTCCCTGGTTCTAGGATTCATCCCTCTTTGTGCTTGTAAGATGATGGTTCGATTTGGTAGTGATGCCTAGTGAGGATTGTGCTCACTGCACTTCAGTACTTTCTGTCAGGTTTTGATTACCTGATGATATTCTTGATCTGATGCTATTGTTGATCTGATGCTAGTGGTCCAGTAGTGTTGCCTCTAACTGGTGACAAAGCTTGGTTAAGATGATGGTATGAAAGTGAAGCTTGATTGGTTAGGTTGATGCTTAGTGTGTCTCTCTACTATCAGTACTCTAGTACTGATGATAGCACTGACAGTGGTGATTTACTGCACTAGTAAAGATTGGCTTGTGAATTAATGTGCAGATTGAGGTTACTTGGTTCCTTTCAGTAACACCTTGCACATATACACTTGATCCTAATTCCTGGTTATTCTTTCCAGGGAAATGATAGTTATTGTCTTATTGATTTATTTATGGAAGCTAAGTGATTGTTGGCTTGTTTTTAGAATTGGTTCTTGTGACACCATCCTAGGATGGCACACAAGTGGTGATTCTATTAATGGGCTTTACTATGGAAATGCCTAGGATTGGATATCTGTTAAAGATAAATTATAAGCTTCTTTCTTTTAAAGATCAATGCCTATGATGCTAGTTTGAGGCTTAGGAATTAAATTCCTATCCTACTGTCCCTCATAGATATGCTTAAGTGTCAAGGTTGTTCACTGGATCTTGGATCCTGGTTGGCTAAAATGATTTGTTTGCTTATATCCTAATGTGGGTGCATATAGTTTTATGAAATTTGTGGTGCTACTTCATTAGGAGATGTGCCCAGATTTCATAAGCTATGTGAGAACAGTTTGAATAGATATGAGTTGTTAATAATCACCAGGATCTATGATGCTGGTCTGAGATCCTGGTGGATTTGGTAGAGTTTACTATTGGCCTTAAATTTCAAATTTCCTCTATGATAGATTCACCCCACTTGGGTGATCACTGATAGGTTTAATTTGTAAAACAACACATGCTTTTCTATTTGAATATATTGAACAGAATATGTCGATGCTTTATGATGCTCACCACACTTGGGTGTTGTTGTTGCAAGTTGTTGATCTTGTGGCTAGCTTGATCTGGTTCTCCCCTTGGTACTTCCAGTTTATGGCTTGTCCTTGATCTAGCCCTTCACCTCCTGGTCCTGATGGCTTGATCTTGGTCTTGCTATCCACCTGATCCACCCCCTCCTTATGTCACCATTTTGGTGATGTGATCTAGGGTTTTGATTGGTGTGATCTTGCTTGGCTTGGATTTGGTTTAGTTGGGCTGATGTTCTTGGTGTGTATGAACAGGGAAATGAGGTGGGGATGCCTCCCACAGCTGTGTTGATGGTTTTGTGTGATTGAGCTGTTGTTGTGGTGCTAATAGCACACACCATGCAGTTTGGTGTGTGTGATGCCTATGTGCCTGCTGCACACCTTGTGGATATGCTCTGAATTTTAAAATATTGGTTATCACCAAGTGAGAATGTATCATGTATTATAATGTGAGATACCTTTCTTGGTGAGAAATCGAAACACCGCCAAGATCAAAATCGCAACAAGATACAAACGGAAGATCCGATTTTGATGAACAAGAGCTTGTTATGGAGATTATCACAAGCTTTATATCCTCACATGAATAAGACCAAATAACGACCAAATACGATGATGCAAGTATGCAAAGGTTTGAGCTCTCTCCGAATGATGTGATCGAGTTACTCATTCGAGAGTCCCTCTTGATAGTACGGTTATCTATCCTAAACCCGGTCTCCCACACACAACATGAGACCGGCAAAAGGGAAAACCTATCAAGATTATACCTTTGTCTTGAGTATTCCACTTGAGATCGATGTAGACGATCTTGCCCTTCTCAAGATGGAACGCATTTCTTGATTCCTCATCATCGAACCATGATCACCGAGGATGGCAAGCATCAAACATGAGATCTTCTATAGATGGCGCATTTTGAGCTTGTACAACATATATTCTTCTTCATATTATCGACCTTGAAGCCAACACATGCTCCAAGCGATGCCAATGGACAAATCCTATAAGTACAACTTAATACACACATTAGTCCATAAAGATTTTCATTAATTACCAAAACCACACATCGGGGCCCACATGTTCTTTCAACCACTCTACTTGTTTCTAGTCACCCTTGTGAACTTTGAAGGTGTCCTATGCATCTATTTTCTACTCTATGGGGGGACAAGCTGATTGCCACAATGCCATGTTTTCTGTATGTGAAACAAGCAAATGTTTTTCAATGCATGTTATTCATGATCTTTGTTTGTAGCCTTTAATGTTGCATGCATAGTTACTTTGTCTAATTGTTAGAACTCCGTCTTTCATGCACATGTTTAGAGTTATTTGATCCCAGCTTTCAATGCTTGCAAATGATTTGTTCTTGGTTTTGATGGTGCATCTCACCTCAAAAATTATTCTTTTATCACTTACCTACTCGAGGACGAGCAGGAGTTAAGCTTGGGGATGCTTGATACGTCGGAAACATATCTATAATTTTTTATGTTCCATGCTTGTTTATTATCTACTTTGCTTTGCTTTGTCCACACTTTGAGGTGTTTTTATATGTTTTCTGGTACTAACCTATTAACAAGTTGTCATAGTGCCAGTTGCCTGTTTTCTTCTGTTTTTGGTTCCAGAAAGGCAGAAAATCAATATTCTCGGAATTGGACGGGACAAAAGCCAAAGTCAATATTTTACTATGGAACACGAAGCCGGAGTACGAGACGGAGGGGACCCACCAGGGGGCCACACCCCTGGCCGCACGAGTAGGACCACCCCACGCCTAAGGCGAGGTGCAGCCGCCCTGGTGTCCCCATGCCTCGCCTCTTAGCCTGTAAGAAGCCCCCGATGCAGAAACCCTAGACACCCGATCAATATTCCACGAAACCGTCTGTAGCCACCGCCACCATCGTCCCTAGATCGGGGGGATCTGAAGCTCTTCTCGGCACCCTGTCGGAGGGGATATCATCTCGGAGGCCTTCTTCTTCATCATGCCATCCTCCGGTATAAAGCGTGAGTAGTTCCACCTTGGACTACGTGTCCATGTAGTAGATAGATGGTTGTATCTCCTCCTCGTGCTTTCATGTCTAGATCTTGTGAGCTCCGTTCATGATCAAGATCTAACCTATTTGTAATCATGCATGTTGTGTTTGTGGGGATCCGATGGATATTGAGATTACTATGTCAGATTGATTAATGGTTTTGTCTTATTGATTCTATCTTGTCTGTGTTGTTTGTGATATTGCATGCTCCCCGTTGTTAGTAGCTATCTTGGCTAAGTAGTTGATAGTGACTCCAAGAGGGGGTATTTATGCTCGATAGTGGGTTCATGCCTCTACTTAATCAAGGGAAGTGACAGAAATCTCTACGGTTGTAGATGTGTTGTTGCCACTAGGGAGAAAACAATGGTCTCTTGTTCATGGAACAAGTGGATTGTTTACCTTACACACTTTGCTTAAAGCAGTTGTCTGTTGCTTGCAACTTAATACTGGAGGGGGTTCAGATGATAACCCAAAGGTGGACTTATAGTCATAGATGCAGTTGGATGGCGGTCTATATATATTGTTGTATTGCCTAATTGAATCTCATAGGATCTTTTTGTCTAGTATTGCATTGTTATGCCTTGCTCAGTCCTGTCAATTGCCCTGCTGTAATTTGTTTACCTAGCATGCCATGTTTGTTTATCTTAGGAGAACACCTCTAGTGAACTATGGACCCCGGTCCAATATTTACCATTGATACATCTTCCACTATTACGGTTTACTTGCTGCAAACCATCATCACCTTCCACACCGTACAGTTAATCCTTTGTTACAACAACCGATGAGATTGACAACCTCACTATTAGTTGGGGCAAAGTCTTGAGTTTGTGTTGTGCAGGTTTCCACGTTGCTTGCAACACCTTTGAGGTGTTTCCTTCCTCCTACTGGTTCGATAACCTCGATTTCTTACTGAGGGAAAACTTGCTCCTGTGCTACATCATACCTTGCTCTTGGGGTTTCCCAACGGGGCGTCAACACGCATCAGGTTTTCCTAGAGATTTCTCCCGTCTAAAATTATTTCGTTGGTCTCTTAAAAGTAAGGTTCTAGACTAGTTATATTCTCTCCCTCGTCATTACATTAAATGCTGGGAAACTGTATTGTTAAATTCATAAACATGTTTAATCCTTTTTAAAAGGTAACTGAAATTAGAAAGAATATAGGCAAATTAAGTCAAAACATGGGAGAAAACTAACCATAAGCTTGGGATAGATTTTTTGGAATGATCAATAGTATTCCTAATCATGGCTATTCCGAATCCACTGTTTGCCACTTATTTTACCATGGTCTTAATACTCAATGCAGAGAGTTGCTTGATTTATCAGCAGGAGGATCGATAAATATTTTAACTACTAAAGCTTATTTGGAATTGATGTCCACTAGGGCTAAGAATGATTCTCTTTATAATCCTGATTTTGGTACTAAGCTGGAAAAAGGAATACTATGTATAACTCCTGATCTTATGCCCAAAGTACGCAAAAAATAAAAGAAAAAGGTATACCTTCTGAACTTGTTAAGGAAAAAAAGTAGATCAGTTACAAGTTTTTACCGAAGAAGATGAAACTAGGAAAGTTTTTCAAGAACTAAAACATCGATAAGCCAAATCTCATAATAACAAATAGCATCTGGTTATCAATTTTTTCTTCAAGATGATATCCTGTTTCTACTAATATTGTTACAAGGAGAGGTGCAGTTGTTACAGGACCATTAGGACCACTAGAATATGAAGCTGAAAAAGATCAAAGGGAAAAAGCCTTTCTCAAAGCAAGCCAAGAAGATGACACACTACTGGATCCTCAAGATGAAACTGCTCAAGAAACACAAGACCGAACCTTGGAGGAGCAAAATGATGCACAGGATGACCACTATGACTCTGATGCAAAAACTATTGATCCAAGAGAAGAAAAAGAGATAAGCAATGAAGATGAAATTGTTGCAGTAGAAAAGAAGAAAAGCGATAAGCAGCAACAAAAGAAAACAACTAAAGAGGCTGATCCCCCACAAAAGGTAAAAGACAAGAATAATAAAGGTGAGCAAAAACTTCCATATCCAGATCACAAAAAGAAAGCACCGGATCAGGTAATCTATGACTCTTTCAAAAATGCACTTGGTGATATTCATCTAGAAATTCCATTTTCGGATGCAATAAAAGTTCCTACCTATTTTAAATTTCTTCTTGATATTCTTAATAGAAAGAAAGAAATAACTAAAACTGTTGCCATGGTGACTAGTTATCCTGCTAATGGGAAGTTATTGTCTAAATCAGGAGATCCCGGAATACCAACTATTTCATGCTCAGTTGGCAAAAATGATATTCATAATGCCTTGTGTGATTTAGGTGCAGGAGTTAGTGTAATGCCATATTCCCTCTATAAAAGGTTAGGATTAGGGGAGTATTCCCCTACTTCTATCACTTTACAGATGTGCGGTGACCCAGCATACCACTGCATGATGTAGTACACTATAGTCATAGACATAACACCAATGGAACACCGTTCACTAGTATTACTCCCTCAGAGTGGTACAACAGAAACACGACAGGTCCAAGATATGACTATAGGTTACAACTCAACTCTTTACACAAGATCCAGAGAACACTCTAGGTTCAAGAGAGAGAAAGAAACTTCTTACAAAGAAGAATCAAAAATAAACAACTTCAAAACTATAATACTATTAAGATTAATATCTCAACTAATGGTCTGGCATTGCTACTATTGCAATTCACTACAGAAATGGGTTCTAGGGCTAGAGATTCTATTCTTATCTAATCAGCGACTTCGTCTTCACTTGAGTTGTTGTATATGTTGACTTTCTTGACTTCGTTGAAGATCTTTAGCTTTTGATGATGATTCCTGGAGCATGAATTGATGTATTCATCGTCTGTACTGGCTTTAGAACTTAGCAAGGGTTAAGAAGATACTTTGAGTACGAGTGTACTCAGCAAGTCCACTAGAAAATGATTGTTTGATGCACTTTAACTATAGCCACAGACCATAGGTCGTAGGCAATGCAAGTTTTCATAAAAATTTCTTCAAAGGTTGCTTTTATTCTGAAAAGCTATGTCTGTCAGCCTTCACGAGTTTACCAGAACCTTCATGGGGTTCCTTTCCCGCTGCGTTCACAGCTCCTTCCCGGAAAAGGGAGTAACAAGTTACAGTTCTTACACTCTGCAGAGGTGCGTTACTTTACCCATGAGAGATCAAATCCTTGTTGCACAACCGGGCGATCTTTCCCGTCCACACTTCCTATGGTGTGGGGCCCAGTAGATGATCCAAGCCAATCACTGTCCCCTTCGTGACCTCGCATGCCTCCTTGGTGTACACCATGCCCACATATTGAATTACGGCAATGGTTTGTACATACTGTTAGATGCTAGAACTATCGTGGGACATTGAGGGTTCCCACCCATATGCTGCATATCCTCTATGAATTAGCAATTAATATGCACGCTATGAGTGATAACAGCCATGACCTGCACATCCGGCTACATGCGAGAGGAAGAAGATACAGCTGACTTCTCCGTCCCATTCCAAATCTCATGGTTAACGCGTGATATACGGCGCAAGAATCACTGGAGACATTGGTTGTTAAGTCCTAGGTAATATGTTCCTTTACCACCGGAACTTTCATAGTAGGTTATTACCTCATGGTAATAAATCTATAAACATATTATTACGTAAATAGTGTTTTCGGACCTTTTTCAAATGCAGGTGATGACAACACTGGATTTGTAAAATACTTTACAGAAAATAAACAAAGGACATGAGCAAGTGTGAACTTGCCTTTTGGGATTGCAAGATTATGCACTTACGGTCTTCGAGATGACATAAAATCCAATATCTGAAATCTGCATCATTGGTCCGGTAAGGACTAATGTTTGAAGAAGCAATATGCAGTTATGCATAAGTAATGCTATGCATTTTTGGAAAACTCCCAAATTGAATCCCCAATATTTTGAGTGGAGTGAATTTAAGTGATTCTTTTCAAAGTTGGTTTATCTTCAAATTTTACTTTACAAGTAATGACCTTTATAAGGAACCTAGGTGTTAACAATCCAAAATATGTAAGTAAAGTATAAGATTATGTGATTATGGTGAATTGTCATGTGGTGACTATGATAAAAGTCCTTAGAATTGAGTTGTTAAGAGTTGAAGAACTTATTATAAGATTGTTATTTGAAGTGGCAAAAAAGAATAACATTTGAAGAAAAGATTTACTTTATAATGTTTAAGCAATCTTCATTGTTAATAAAATGTGATCAATGCCTTCTGGTATTTGATTGATTAGTTTGGACTTGAGATGTATTATGTCTTAATTGAAATAGACCAAAGTTAACTATAAAAACATAAGTAGTGTATTAGACCTGATGTTTATAAGCTTTGAGACTAACATTAACTTTAAAAGGGTAAGTAAACTTAAGATGTAATATGTTTTAATTATTCTTAAGTTTTAGATTTAGGATAGGTATAACTAAGGTGTGGAATTATTCACTTTATATTTAAGTGAATGATTTAGATTAAATTTGTTTTGCTTATTAATAAAATACTTTGTATTTATTTAATGGGAGCATAATTAAATTATCTTAGTAATTTGTTAGAATTTAAAGTTATGTTAATAATGATTAAGATATAATGATTATTCACCATATTATATAAATGGGTGATACCCAATGTTTATTTAAAAGGATTCTTAATAAGATTTTTAAAAGAATATTTTAAAGTTAAAAGTTATACTTAACTTTGATTATGAATTCAAGTTATGGGTTTGGAATTAGTACTAAGACACTAATTGCTCAAAGTTTTTCTAAGAATTGTCATTATTTCTTACTTAAGAATTGTTTTTAAAGAATTCACAAAATAGGTATTAGGTAAGGATTTATTATTTAAAATATCAAAGAATTTCCAAATAATATATTTAATATTTTCTACTGTAATATATTTATTCAAGACCTTAAAAATGAATTTTATTTATTTTTAAGTATAATCTTTATTTTTATAAAATTCATCAAAGAATTAAGTGTCTTTAAATATTTTTTTATGTTTTATTTGTAAAACTCTAAGTTAGTATTTTTATGAAATAGTAGAGTTATTTTGATACACAAAAATGATTTTTTATTTATTTTTAGGATTTTTGTTTTATTTATAAAATTTCATTTAAAATTTAATGGTGTTAATAATTGTTTTACTTTATTTTTACTTTAGACAAATAAAGTTATATTTTTATTAGGTAGATATTTTTTTTGTGAACATTTTGATATACTATATGTATTTTTAGGATTTTTATTTATTTTTATACAACTAATATTGTATTGAGGCTATCTTGGTAATTATTATCTCCTTTTTTCTTTTTATTAAGTTTCTTGATATCATTTTACCTTGGTCCCACCAGTCAGTCTAACCCATGGTTGGGCTAGACCAACCCGATCAGTGGACCAAGCCGGTTAAACCGACCCACTCGGTCTCGTGCGTCCTCCTCCTCGCTCGAATCCCTCTCTCTCTGGGCGACCCCCTGGTGTCGCCGCCGCCGTTCCTTGATCTTGGTCGGCTCCGGCCACCACGGCAGCCATCGTGGTGTGAGATGACGTTGTGGATGACGCTGCCTCAATGGCCCAACTCGATTTGATGCTCGAGCTCCCTCCTAGCCGCGCTTCTCTCTCTGCTGGCTAGGGTTTGCGCTGTGGCCGAGGATGTGTTGCTCCGACGCTCCTCTGGCGTCGCCCTGGTGCCTTGGTGAGAAGATGGTGCCGTCTTCCTCACCATGATCTCTATGAACGCGGCTTGGCGTGGGTTGCAGCGTCCTCTGGGTGCTCCCCGTGTCGTCGTGTTCATCCTCGAAGCCGGCCACTGCTTCCTCTTCACACTCTAGCGAGGACCACAGGTAAGTGGGGGTTCTTTTCCCCCTTTCTTTTCTCCACTAGAATCCTCTCCAAATTCCTCTTTGTGATGATAGAATTATTCTAAGTAGCACGAATGCGTTGTCCTAGTGTTTGTATGATGAGGATCTGATTCCCTTTTGAATTGCTAAGTGGAGGAAATTGGGTTGATGAAATATATTGGATAGCTTGTCAAATTTATTGTTAGAAAAGAGGTTTATGATTACTGTTATTCTCAGGTCAAAAAGTGTGACATAGGTATCATATTTCACACTACCAGTACTTGGGTATTTGTCACTTGTACAGGTATCTTTTGTGGTTAGTTTGATCAGAGAACAAGTGGTTAAATTGGTAGCTGGTTAAAATGATAACATACTAGGCTTTGAGTTATTGAACCTTTGGTTCAATGATGATCTGGAATCTGTATTAGCTGTCCATGTTGACAGCTAGTGTTAAAAATGATTCCTGGAAGTAAATATTCAGGGAAATGATATAAATAAACTTCCTGGATTTATTACAGAACTGTGTGATGCTCTTGGGGTTGATTTCAAATATGTGTAAGTATGCTTTGGAACTGCCAAATCTAATCTTGTGGTGGTACTCATATAATTTTTTATAAGTTATGGATTCATAATGTTCAACTGAATTCTATGCCTGTCAATATGACAGAGTTGTTACACCCAAATGATTCCTAGCCATATAGGTAGGAAAATGATCTAAAAATTTAATGTTGGTTGACTAGGGAAATGATAAGAAATCTTTGGTGATTATCTGCAAGGGAAATTGATTGCTTAATCTATACTGTCTATATGAGAAAGTATATTGGGAATGATTCCTAGCAATTTAAGCTAGGAAAATGATTTGTAAACTTGTATATGTTTCCTTGTCACTTACTATCCATCAAGCAGTCCTGTTTATGATCAGTGGCCCTTAGAATAGTGGCTTCTGCTAACTGAAATTAACTACGATGGTGCCTCATTCAAGAGTGTGCACAATAGTGAATCTTAATTAGCATAAACTGCTGTTGGAAAATACTACTATGATGTAACCTGAGTGGTATAGTATGGAGATAGGCTTATAGCTAGTGATACAAAAGTCTGAAGCTTTCTTTTTAATAAGAACATATTTGATACTTGATGTTTAGAGTTAAACAGTTTAGTGGCTTCTACTATGATTGAATCTGCGACTTTGGTGCCTCCCATGTGGAGTGTGCACAACAGTAGATTCAGACAGTTTGATTTGCTGCTATTTGTCCCTGCCAAGGGTGCAAAGGCTGAGGCAAATTAATTGATTTAGAAGAACAGATTTTTATGGTTGTCTTCTTTTTGGACTCAGTGATGATCTAGACATGCCACTTGCATGCTGGTCTGAGAGAATCTTTCCCTCTAATCCTCCTAGATGAGAATCTAGTTGAAGGGTAGATGGAGTTGATAGATATATATTGTTTCCCTTATGTTCCCAGATCTGTGTACAAGATATATGAACAGATGCTGCATGATCTAGTGGTTTCTTCTGGTAATTCTTACCTGCTGTTGGTGAGTAGACAGATAAGCTTGCAATGGGCTGCTGATGATCTTGTGGGAGTTTTCGTGTTGCTTCAGATCACTTGCTGTAACCTGTTCTTGTAACCTTCATCTCCTAGCTCCCTTTTGGCTGCTTGCTTGATCTACTCCTCCTTGTCCTGACTATTGGATGGCTCCAGGGAGCAACCAGAGCTAAGGATGAGATGGAATCTGGCTAGTGGTGTGGTTGGTTTGTTTAGCTGAGATCCAAAGATAGAGTTATATGTGATGTGGTCTTGTGTTTTGAGTTGATTTAGCTTGTGATGTCCTGGGAGAGAATGAATGTGTGAACAACACCTCTCCCAGTAGTGGCTGTAGTTGCTGTTTCTATATTGGTCACTTCCCTTGCTTAATCGACAGCACATCACATGCAACTGTGTGTGTAAGCTGCCTGCCTGTTCCAGGGGTTTTGTCCCATTGCCAGATATTTCCTAGCCTGGAAGCTGATCCTTTGTGGATGTGCTCGGCTGGTTTGAATATCCTCTCATTGCCACTTACCTGTCCTTGGTGAAACTTGCCCCTGTACCAGCCTATGATGCAGTAGTCTGAGGCAATATTCCAGAATAAGAACAGATATTCTTTTGGTGAAACTTGCCCCTATTTAAATATGCTCAATGATGTGAATAGCAATGCATTTCATTGCCATACTGAGAGACAAATTACTAACATTAACCCCTCTCTTTGTTTTTATCTTTTATTTATTTGTTTTGCAGGTACAAAAGAAGATGAGCAGATACAAAAGTTTAGTTTAGGAAATATAGTTTAGAACTCTCCCTTTCATTCTTTTTGTAATTTTCTCTTTCCTTTGTGAAATATAAAATGTTGTAATATTGACTAATGATATTTTTGTATTAAGGTATTCTTTTTGTTAAAGTAAAGTTTTATTCTTCACTCATGTTAATATTCAATAAATATTGTAGAATATTCTTATGGTAATAATTATAAATAGTATTTGTTTCTTATTCTTGTAAGATTATGTATATGATAATAATAAAGTAAATGTTTTCTTTCTTAATGTAACTTAGAACTCGTAAATATTTATATCCTATTTATAAATAAGAATTCAATTATTTCTGTATTATTGTAATTCATTTATTTTTCCTTCTACCTATTCTTTTATAATTCAAATATATCTTTTGAGTATTCAATTTGAATTACTTCCCCCTTAAATACATAAGTACGGTAGAGGTCATGTCGAAATCCATCGCACTTGCTCTGATGTTTCTATCGGAACAAGAGAGATATGATCCCTCTATAGCTTCTTTAGTTTTGCGCGAAAATTCTCCGGATTTTCTTATGCATGAATGCAATGCACAAACATGTGTCCTCTATAATTCTAGGTGCTAATCCTGGGATGTTATAGACTCTCCCCCTTAAAATAAACTTCGTCCTCGAAGTTCGTAAACTCTCACGTTTCAGAGTAAGGAACTGACTTGTATTGGGTACTGTATTTCTCCACTTCATGGTAACCTTAAATGGAAGTAATGGTAGTATTCCATATCCAGATCCTTTTCTTGAATTTCTACCATCCTTGGCAATCTTTAATCTTGTTGTCTCTAATACTCCAAAGTTCCTTTTACTTTAGTCCCTTAGGGATATGTCTTTATTATAATTCCTTAAATTTGGGGTCTCTTCTTTAGTTCCTTATTCTGATTAGGTATCCTAATCCAATTCTTTTACTTGATCATAAAACTTCCTTGCTATACTATATAAGGTCTAGGAAGTCTCACTGAACCAGGGTTTTTAACTCTATTAAACAATAACTATAGTCAAAAGACTAACTTTTTGATTTGTGATGATATTGGTTTATACTGGTAATCCTTCTGAAAATTGGACTTGAGCTCATGTAGTCCATACCCATTGGGATTTCCTTGTTCCTCTACACATGTCCAATTGGATGTGCTATTTTACCTTTTAAGGATCACTTAAGAATTGTTTCTTTTAGAATTAGTTTGTTAGGACTATTCTATTTTATTACTTCGAGCTTTTACCTTATTAGGCTTTTAGACAATCCTTTGTTATTATCTTCAGTACTTTTATAAGAATGACTTCCTTTTAACCTTATGAAAATAAGGCTTGCTGTTGTTGTAGGTTAGTCCTTCTCCATCCTTTATTCGTAAAGTCAGATAATAATAACTTCATTTCTAAGGTTTACTCTCCCACTTAGGGTTTACTAATGGCCTTCAAAATGTCTATATAGTATTTCTTAATTTTATAAATAGAATATTGGCCCCTATCCAGCTTATTCTCAGCCTAATTAGGGTGTGATGAAAGATTGTACGGTGTATCCACATATTTGTGGATCTCCGAAGTGAATCTTTCAACATTATTTGTCTTGCTTACGATGTGGACATTTTCACTTTGATAGGTCAACTTTCACGAAGAGTCTCAAAAGACGGTCGCTTTCAATTTTTATACACCTTTGTGTCTTACTTAACTTAGGCCAAATTTTATGCTCTTTATGCAACTTCTAAGAACATCTAGTTAACTATGTTAACCAATAACGGCTGCGGACAAGATACCAACTGTGGATCAAATACCAGCTGCAGATATTTACCAGCTGCGAACCATCCTAGGGTATATGTATTATCCTATGGTTTCCGATGTACCTCTGACATTCTCTCTGAATTGTCAGAGCTTTAATACCATTCTGGTTTCAAAGCTACTTCTTTGTATTTATTCATGATACTTCCATGAACTTGCTTAATAACTCCATTGACTTCTTAGCAAAATTACTTATTTTGATTGAACTTTAGGTTCATCACTTCTTGTTGCTTACTAATAATGATCTAAGCTTGATCCATCCTCCAAATTGAGCTGATAATCCTTACACTTGGCTTCATTCTTCATGTAAGTCTTCATTTTGGTCTTTGAAATTCGTCACTCCCTTACACAAATTCCCTTTCCTATCTATCTAGGTCTATTACATCAAGTAGTAACTGGAAGTTGCAACATGCATTTGCACACCAAGTCAAACTTCATGTACAGATCTAGTCAATCAAGAAGATCCAAGGAAAACAAATAAATCCAAATGTGGTACATATAACACACAATATTCTAAGCCCGAAATATAGTATTTGAGTATAATATCTCTAGAATTCAGGCTTAGTTGTGTAGTATATGACACCTCCTCATATAGGCATACGTTGTGATACTTAGAACTTAGGGTCAAACTATATTTTGTCTCAACATTTACCCAAATTGCTCAATGCAATAGGATAATCTTAAGCAAAGTGGTCTCCATTTGGTTTCGACAAACCTTTGGTCTCACTTTTAGAAGGATTAACTATAACCACCCTTTCCTTAGTAGTAAACTAACCTCATATTATCTCTCCAAATGACTAATAAGTTTCCATTGAACACCCAAAACTAAAATTTTCAGGAATTAGGACACCTATGACTTCTATCATAGTTCTACCATGGTATTTTCATACTTCTACTCCAATATAATTTACTAAGTTTTTGTCATATTTACACTTACATCATGGTCTCAGAGCTAATCTCACCATGATCTTATTATGCTTTCCCACTTTATCATGATTTAAAAGCTAATCTCACCATGATGACTTTACTTCTCACAGTATGATCATTGATCTTTGACATAATTTCACTCCTTCATGTAGAATGCTTAAATGAATACTACATGATTTACTAGCCAATATAACTATACATACTCTAATGGTCTTCATTATGTTGTCTTTGGTTATCAACTGACACTAAGATTTTACTATTCCTACTTAAATTCTAGGATTAGGATACACCATCAAGACTACTTCCATATGATGTCTTACACTTTCCTATGGTAACTTGGTGGTTTATGTCTCCCTCGGAAGACACTAAAGAGCACTAGACTTGAGAAAAGATAAAATAATTACTACTAAGAAATAATGACTTAAGCATCTGACTTAGGTGTGACAAGGTTATCCTCAAGTGGATACTCATCACAAGTCATATGAATATTTGGTTAAGATAAGATGTCTCTTATAGTCACTATCCAACCTACAGATCTTCCTAAAAGGTTTTTTAATCCTAAGGTCAAAGCATATGCTCTGATACCAACTGTAGTGACCCAGCATAACACTACATGATGTAGTACACTATAGTCGTAGATATAACACCAATGAAACACCGTTCACTAGTATTAAATCCCTCAGAGTGGTACAATAGAAACACGGCAGGTCCAAGACATGACTATAGGTAACAACTCAACTCTTTACACAAGATCCAGAGAACACTCTAGGTTAAAGAGAGAGAAAGAAACTTCTTACAAAGAAGAATCAGAAATAAAAAACTCCAAAACTATAATATTATTAAGATTAATATCTCAACTAATGGCCTGGCATTGCTACTATTGCAATTCACTACAGAAACGGGTTCTAGGGCTAGAGATTCTATTCTTATCTAATCAGCGACTTCGTCTTCACTTGAGTTGTTATATATGTTGACTTTCTTGACTTCATTGAAGAGCTTTAGCTTTTGATGATGATTCCTGGAGCATGAATTGATGTATTCATCGTCTGTACTGGCTTTAGAACCTAGCAAGGGTTAAGAAGATACTTTGAGTACGAGCGTACTCAGCAAGTCCACTAGAAAAGGAGTGTTTGATGCACTATAACTACAGCCACAGACCATAGTGTAGCACCCCGGGTAAAACCATTACTAGAATATCGCCTGTTGTTTGTATTGTTGCATCATCATGACATCATCACGCATACCTTTGCCTAAAATCATTTCGTTAAAACCCTATCTTTATTTTGGCATTACTCTCCCTGTTATTCTAAAAATACAAAACCTAAATCCGTCGGAATATTTTATTTGTTTAAAACTATTTTACAAAACCTTTTATTAAATTAAAACCAACTATAATAAAAATAAATATTTTTTTGTGGGGGAGTCAGCCAGCCGCCAGGCCCAAAAGCCCAGCAGCCAGCCAACTACCATGCCACAACTGGAAACCCTAATCCCCTCCTCTCTTCCAACCCTAGACCCACCTACCCTTTTCCCTCCAACCCCTGCCGTCGCCACCCCTCTCTCAGCGGCAGAGCACACACACACACACGCAGTGCACACAACACACCCGCATGCACACACCCCACACCCTGGCCCCACCTGTAGCGCACGAGCCCACCCTACCCCGACATGCCTCCACCCTCCTGCATCCCGTCGCCTCGCCATGTTTCCCCACCTAACTCGAGACCCCGCCGCCAGCGCCCCAGTGTCGTCGCCCACCTCTCTGCAAGCCCGCGCCTCCCCGCGTGCCGCTCGCATGGTTGCCGTCTCCTATGCTTCCACCGCCCCCGCAGGCAACCGTCGCTGCCACCGGCCTTCCTCCTCATCCAACCCATCTCCCCGAGCCGCCTGCCCCCCCCCCCCCCGCCTCCCGCGTGGCCCGTGTAGCCGTCCGTCGGCTCCACCTTGTTCGCCCATGCCGGTGCCTTCGTCCTCATCCCGTGACCGTCCCTGCCACCTACACGCGCGCCGACGTCGTCGCCTGGCCTCCGACCGTCACTGTCGTCTCCGGCGAGCCTCGTCCCCAACCTCCACCGTGGAGATCGCCCTGCCCTCGCATTCCCCTGATGGCCACCTCTGTGAGCCCCCACTGCGGCTTCTCCTCCGAGCTCCTGTATGTGCCGCTTGCCATTGAGCCCCTGTCATCGACGACATCCGCTGGGCCGCCTCTATAGCGAGAAGCACCGTCCCGCGAGGTTCCTATCGCCGTGCCCTGTGTTCTCGCTTGACCTCCGGCCGGCCGACCCCATCCTTGGCCTCGCGCCTCCTGCTGTTTTGCCAAGTTCAGGAAAGCTGTCCCACATAATTTTTCCAGTACCCATGCGTGTGTGTTGCTCTTGTCTAGAAAGTTGTATCTGAAGTCTGAAACATGTTCCTTGGACCTGTTGAAGCTAGGTGATACTACTGCAGGAATTTCAAACACAAGATCGATCACTCGACCAAGTTCAACTAGGACCAGGAGGGTTACAATGTCGACAGGACGAAGACACGAAATCGCCCCGCGACGACTGAACCCAAGGATTCACCAAGTTCGACAACGACCCGTATGAATTCGATGAACCGCTGACACCAAACAAGTCACCCTTGACCACCGTCACCGAACCAAGTTCCCCCGATTCCCAGCCACAGAACTTGAAGATCCTCTACTCGGATCTGAAGCCCCGATCCCGAGGATGCGAAGACCAAACCCCGGCGAACCCCTGGAGCCCAAGATCGTCGATTCGATGTGTGACCCCTCCCGAGCTCCTATTTTATGAATTGACATATTATACTTGTTGCATATAATTGATCATGCTAGCATACATTGTGTGGTTTGGGGGCATTATGTCGATTCACCTCATAATTAAATATGGAGACCATATGCGGGCGAATATAGTCTAATATTGGTCTCATTTAAATTTGTGTAGCAAACCAGTGCTATATTTTGCCTTGTTAAAACAACATTTACATTGCGGGGTATCTAAACAACTTGAACCTATTAAATAATTGTCGGGACCCTGGTTCCGCTTAATATGGCCTAATTGCATTGCACCTTTGACATGTCATACATCATACATGCATCATGCCCGATCTTCCGCCGTAGTATTAAATATTGCATCCGGTGTTTTTGCTAGTGCTTTGCTTCTTCACGGATTAGGCCGATGAGTTGATGCGAGTGTCGACCCGATCTTCGGATGAACCTTCAACAATGTTTTTAGGCGAGAATTCTCCCCCTTTATACCTATCTTACTTTTATAGTCTTCATTTCCCCCTGTTGATCTATTGCTATCTGTGTTGCGATGCTCTAGTTTTCGTACCCGTGATATCCCTTGCAGCCTTATATTTCCTTGGACACATCCTATTACCTGTTGTTTGGTAGATAGTTGGACTTGCGTGTCGTAGTGCTTGCTCAAGTGCTGTTGCGTGTCGTCAAGTACCACAGTTGTTGGAAGACTGCCATATGCTTTATGTTGGAGATGATCATGGCTTTAACTACAGTTTAATAACTAAAATTGAAGTAGGTAAATAATGCAGAGGCACAAGTGGGCAATAGATGTTATTTGGTTTTTAACCGTCCACTTGTGTCCCATAGGACCCCGAGTACTTGATACCTGTTCTTTGAATATTCGCACTATCCGCATGTGGGACCATGAATCCCCCTAGCCAGAGCTTGAGTCATATTTATTTCTTGGGGCCACAAAGTAGTTTGGGGCTTTATTACTATCTTGTACTTATGCCATGCTTTACTTCTTTATTTACTATTGCACGTGGAGTGCCTATACTATTTAGGTAAGTGGAATGTTTCCGCGGTATCGACAAGCCCAGTCACACTTTCGGGTTCCTAGTTGTTTACAACCATTGACACAAACCTCTAGGTCCATCTCGGAGCCGGCCAACTTCGTCGCAGGTAGCTTGGTGGGGTGGCCCCCTGAAATTTATACGAATCTTGCAATTGCTCTGTCGTGATGCCTCGTTGGGTTTTCATTTGGTTTTTCTCGAGGTTGATCGTGCGTGTGTTGCTATTTGTGCCCCCCTACAGGGTAAAACTTTCTAAAAGCCGTGTCCGCGGTTATGGACGACTTGGAGCACAGTATCTCGATCATAGACAACTATAACTAAAGTAGTGCTATAAATTTGACTTTATAATGACTAGTAATAAGCTTCACTACAATGGAATGGCTAAATAAAAGTGCCAACAACTGCTGGGTTTTGGGATGCCTCATGCTATATGTATCTGACTAGTAAGTACCACAACTACAACGGAATGGTTAACTAAAACTGCCCACTGTTTATTATATATGGATGACTCATGCTATCTATATATGACTAGTAATTGCCGTAACTATAACGGAAAGAATAAAACTGTCAACTGTGTGAGTTCCTCGGTTGACTTCCTCGTTTGGTCTCGAGGGGGAAATACCAGGATGGGTATGCTTGGTGATAGTTTCAGGTTGGGTCCGATTAGGTCTTTCTTATCCCTATCTATTAGCCGTCAGTTGTATTGAGTCTCTATAGGTTGTTTAGTGCATGCTATGCTGCCACTTCAGTCCACCATACCTATGTAGGCGAGGACCGCTGAATTCTAGTCTTGTCGTGTACTGGCCTCAGTACTGACCGCTCTCTTTTTCCTTTGCCCTTTGTCGGCAGCCCTTTTGTTTAAGCAGGTTTTGAGATCGACGTCGTTAGCAGGGTTACCCTTCCGGCTTGGACTAGGCAGGGTTATGGATGCCATTAGTTATTCTTCAGGACTCTTAGCCCCATTTGCATCTTGTCCGTAGTTGGACGTTGTATCGTTTTCAAGGTGATTTGGGTCTTTGTATTATATATATGAATTCTTGACTCATGGAGTCGCTATTGTATATATATCTGTTTTGTGGGTTCCATCATGGACTAATGTGTAGTGGTATTACTTCGTTTTCCACCCGCACGAAAGTGCCTGGTGGGCACCTTTGAATCGTTTCTATGCGGGTCTGGCGGGAATCGCTAAAACTTGCATAGGACCGATTCTGAGGGTGTTACACATAGGTTGTAGGCAATGCAAGTTTTCATAAACATTTCTTCAGAGGTTGCTTTTATTCTGAAAAGCTATGTCCGTCAGCCTTCACGGGTTTACCAGAACCTTCATGGGGTTCCTTTCCCGCCGCGTTCGCAGCTCCTTCCCAGAACAGGGAGTAATAAGTTACAGTTCTTACACTCTGCAGAGGTGCATTACTTTACCCATGAGAGATCAAATCCTTGTTGCACAACCGGGCGATCTTTCCCGTCCACACTTCCTATGGTGTGGGGGCCAGTAGATGATCCAAGCCAATCACTACACCCTTCGTGACCTCGCATGCCTCCTTGGTGTACACCATGCCCACATATTGAATTATGGCAATGGTTTGTACATACCGTCAGATGCCAGAACTATCGTGGGACGTTGAGGGTTCCCACCCATATGTTGCATATCCTCTACGAATTACCAATTAATATGCACGCTACGAGTGATAACAACCACGACCTGCACATCCGGCTACATGCGAGAGGAAGAAGATACAGCTGACTTCTCCGTCCCATTCCAAATCTCATGGTTAACGCGTGATATACGGCGCAAGAATCACTGGCGACATTGGTTGTTAAGTCCTAGGTAATATGTTCCTTTACCACCGGAACTTTCATAGTAGGTTATTACCTCATGGTAATAAACCTATAATCATATTATTATGAAAATAGTGTTTTCGGACCTTTTTCAAATGCAGGTGATGACAACACTGGATTTGTAAAATACTTTACAGAAAATAAACAAAGGACATGAGCAAGTGTGAACTTGCCTTTTGGGATTGCAAGATTATGCACTTACGGTCTTCGAGACGACATAAGATCCAATATCTGAAATCTGAATCATTGGTCCGGTAAGGACTAATGTTTGAAGAAGCAATATGCAGTCATGCATAAGTAATGCTATGCATTTTTGTAAAACTCCCAAATTGAATCCCGAATATTTCGAGTGGAGTGAATTTAAGTGATTCTTTTTAGAGTTGGTTTATCTTCAAATTTTACTTTACAAGTAATGACCTTTATAAGGAACCTAGGTGTTAACAATCCAAAATATGTAAGTAAAGTATAAGATTATGTGATTATGGTGAATTGTCATGTGGTGGCTATGATAAAAGTCCTTGGAATTGAGTTGTTAAGAGTTGAAGAACTTATTATAAGATTGTTATTTGAAGTGGCAAAAAAGAATAACATTTGAAGAAAAGATTTACTTTATAATGTTTAAGCAATCTTCATTGTTAATAAAATGTGATCAATGCCTTCTGGTATTTGATTGATTAGTTTGGACTTGAGATGTATTATGTCTTAATTGAAATAGACCAAAGTTAACTATAAAAACATAAGTAGTGTATTAGACCTGATGTTTATAAGCTTTGAGACTAAAATTAACTTTAAAAGGGTAAGTAAACTTAAGATGTAATATGTTTTAATTATTCCTAAGTTTTAGATTTAAGATAGGTATAACTAAGGTGTGAAATTATTCACTTTATATTTAAGTGAATGATTTAGATTAAATTTGTTTTGCTTATTAAGAAAATACTTTGTATTTATTTAATGGGAGCATAATTAAATTATCTTAGTAATTTGTTAGAATTTAAAGTTATTTTAATAATGATTAAGATATAATGATTATTCACCATATTATATAAATGGGTGATACCCAATGTTTATTTAAAAGGATTCTTAATAAGATTTTTAAAAGAATATTTTAAAGTTAAAAGTTATACTTAACTTTGATTATGAATTCAAGTTATGGGTTTGGAATTAGTACTAAGACACTAATTGCTCAAGGTTTTTCTAAGAATTGTGATTATTTCTTACTTAAGAATTGTTTTTAAAGAATTCACAAAATAGGTATTAGGTAAGGATTTATTATTTAAAATATTAATGACTTTCCAAATAATATATTTAATATTTTTCTAGTGTATTATATTTATTCAAGACCTTAAAAATGAATTTTATTTATTTTTAAGTATCATTTTTATTTTTATAAAATTCATCAAAGAATTAAGTGTCTTTAAATATTTGTTTTATGTTTTATTTGTAAAACTCTAAGTTAGTATTTTTATAAAATAGTAGAGTTATTTTGGTAAACAAAAATGATTTTTTATTTATTTTTAGGGTTTTTGTTTTACTTATAAAATTTCATTTAAAATTTAATGGTGTTAATAATTGTTTTACTTTATTTTTATTTTAAACAAATAAAGTTATATTTTTATTAGGTAGATATTATTTTTGTGAACATTTTGATATACTATATGTATTTTTAGGATTTTTATTTATTTTTATACAACTAATATTGTATTGAGGCTATCTTGGTAATTATTATCTCCCTTTTCTTTTTATTAATTTTCTTGATATCATTTTACCTTGGTCCCACGAGTCAGTCTGACCCATGGTTGGGCTACACCAACCCGATCGGTGGACCAAGCCGGTCAAACCGACCCACTCGGTCTCATGCGTCCTCCTCCTTGCTCGAATCCCTCTCTCTCTCTCTCTCTGGGCGACCCCCTGGTGCCGCCGCCGCCGTTCCTTGATCCTGGCCGGCTCCGGCCACCACGGCCGCCATCGTGGTGTGAGATGACGTTGTGGATGACGTTGCCTCAATGGCCCCAGCTTGATTTCATGCTCGAGCTCCCTCCTAGCCGCGCTTCTCTCTCTGCTGGCTAGGGTTTGTGCTGTGGCCGAGGATGTGGTGCTCCGACGCTCCTCTGGCGTCGCCCTGGTGCCTTGGTGAGAAGATGGTGTCGTCTACCTCACTGTGATCTCTATGAACACGGCTTGGTGTGGGTTGTAGCGTCCTCTGGGTGCTCCCCGTGCCGCCGTGTTCATCCTCGACGTCGGCCACTTCTTCCTCTTCACACTCTAGCGAGGACCACAGGTAAGTGGGGGTTCTTTTCCCCCATTTCTTTCCTCCACTAGAATCCTCTCCAAGTTCCTCTCTGTGATGATAGAATTATTCTAAGTAGCACGAATGCGCTGTCCTAGTGTTTGTATGATGAGGATCTGATTCCCTTTTGAATTGCTAAGTGGAGGAAATTAGGTTGATGAAATATATTGGATAGCTTGTCAAATTTATTGTTAGAAAAGAGGTTTATGATTACTGTTATTCTCATGTCAAAAAGTGTGACATAGGTATCATATTTCACACTACCAGTACTTGGGTATTTATCACTTGTACAGGTATCTTTGGCTGTTAGTTTGATCAGAGAACAAGTGGTTAAATTGGTAGCTGGTTAAAATGATAACATACTAGGCTTTAAGTTATTGAACCTTTGGTTCAATGATGATCTGGAATCTGTATTAGCTATCCATGTTGACAGCTAGTGTTAAAAATGATTCCTGGAAGTAAATATTCAGGGAAATGATATAAATAAACTTCCTGGATTTATTACAGAACTATGTGATGCTCTTGGGGTTGATTTAAAATATGTATAAGTATGCTTTGGCACTGTCAAATCTAATCTTGTGGTGGTACTAATATAATTTTTTATAAGTTATGGAGTCATAATGTTCAACTGAATTCTATGCCTGTCAATATGACAGAGTTGTTACACCCAAATGATTCCTAGCCATATAGCTAGGAAAATGATCTAAAACTTTAATGTTGGTTGACTAGGGAAATGATAAGAAATCTTTGGTGATTATCTGCAAGAGAAATTGATTGCTTAATCTATACTGTCTATATGAGAAAGTATATTGGGAATGATTCCTAGCAATTTAAGCTGGAAAATGATTTGTAAACTTGTATGTGTTTCCTTGTCACTTACTATCCATCAAGTAGTCCTGTTTATGATCATTGGCCCTTTGAATAGTGGCTTCTGCTAACTGAAATTAACTACTGTGGTGCCTCATTCAAGAGTGTGCACAATAGTGAATCTTAATTAGCATAAACTGCTGTTGGAAAATACTACTATGATGTAACCTGAATGGTATAGTATGGAGATAGGCTTATAGCTAGTGATACAAAAGTCTGAAGCTTTCTTTTTAATAAGAACAAATTTGATAGTTGATGTTTAGAGTTAAACAGTTTAGTGGCTTCTACTGTTATTGAATCTGCTGTTGTGGTGCCTCCAATGTGAAGTGTGCACAACAGTAGATTCAGACAGTTTGATTTGCTGCTATTTGTCCCTACCAAGGATGCAAAGGCTGAGGCAAATTAATTGATTTAGAAGAACAAATTTTTATGGTTGCCTTCTTTTTGGACTCAGTTATGATCTAGACATGCCACTTGCATGCTGGTCTGAGAGAATCTTGCCCTCTAATCCTCCTAGATGAGAATCTAGTTGAAGGGTAAATGGAGCTGATAGATAGATATTGTTTCCCTTGTGTTCCCAGATCTGTGTACAAGATATATGAACAGATGCTGCATGATCTAGTGGTTTCTTCTGGTAATTCTTACCTGCTGTTGGTGAGTAGACAGATAAGCTTGCAATGGGCTGCTGATGATCTTGTGGGAGTTTTGGTGTTGCTTCAGATCACCTGCTGTAACCTGTTCTTGTAACCTTCATATCCTAGCTCCCTTTTGGCTGCTTGCTTGATCTACTCCTCCTTGTCCTGACTATTGGTTGGCTCTAGGGAGCAACTAGAGCTAAGGATGAGATGGAATCTGGCTAGTGGTGTGGTTGGTTTGTTTAGCTAAAATCCAAAGCTAGAGTTATATGTGATGTGGTCTTGTGTTTTGAGTTGATTTAGCTTGTGCTGTCCTGGGAGAGAATGAATGTGTGAACAGCACCTCTCCCAATAGTGGCTGCAGTTGCTGTTTCTATATTGGTCACTTCCCTTGCTTAATCGACAGCACATCACATGCAGTTGTGTGTGTAAGCTGCCTGCCTGTTCCAGGGGTTTTGTCCCATTGCCAGATATTTCCTAGCCTAGAAGCTGATCCTTTGTGGATGTGCTCGGCTGGTTTGAATATCCTCTCATTGCCACTTACCTGTCCTTGGTGAAACTTGCCCCTGTACCAGCCTATGATGCACTAGTCTGAGGCAATATTCCAGAATAAGAACAGATATTCTTTTGGTGAAACTTGCCCCTATTTAAATATGCTCAATGATGTGAATAGCAATGCATTTCATTGCCATACTGAGAGACAAATTACTAACATTAACCCCTCTCTTTGTTTTTATCTTTAATTTTTTTTTGCAGGTACAAAAGAAGATGAGCAGATACCAAAGTTTAGTTTAGGAAATATAGTTTAGAACTCTCCCTTTCATTATTTTTGTAATTTTCTCTTTCCTTTGTGAAATATAAAATGCTGTAATATTGACTAATGATATTTTTGTATTAAGGTATTCTTTTTGTTAAAGTAAAGTTTTATTCTTCACTCATGTTAATATTCAATAAATATTGTAGAATATTCTTATGGTAATAATTATAAATAGTATTTGTTTCTTATTCTTGTAAGATTATGTATATGATAATAATAAACTAAATGTCTTCTTTCTTAATGTAACTTAGAACTCGTAAATATTTATATCCTATTTATAAATAAGAATTCAATTATTTCTATATTATTGTAATTCATTTATTTTTCCTTCTACCTATTCTTTTATAATTCAAATATATCTTTTGAGTATTCAATTTGAATTACTTTCCCCTTAAATACATAAGTACGGTAGAGGTCATGTCGAAATCCATCGCACTTGCTCTGATGTTTCTATCGGAACAAGAGAGATATCGATCCCTCTATAGCTTCTTTAGTTTTGCGCGAAAATTCTACGGATTTTCTTATGCATGAATGCAATGCACAAACATGTGTCCTCTATAATTCTAGGTGCTAATCCTGGGATGTTACAAGATGGCTGACAAATACACTAAACAACCCATTTGTACGATTGATGATGTTCTACTTAGAATAGATGAGCATGTTATTCCCACTGATTTTATTATTCTTGAAATGCCAGAGGATGAAAAATTATCTATAATACTTGGAAGACCTTTCCTTAGTAATGCAGGAGCTTCGGTTGATTATGCTGAGGGAAAAATAATCTTCAATGTTTATGATGCTGAAATCATCTGGTATTTTCCAAAGAAGCTAGAAGCAGGAGAAAGGTATATTCCACCAGCAAAACGAGTTCAAGTGGTAAGTTCCCTTGATAAGGGGCAACCGAAGGTAAGAATTCAAGAACAGAGGAGGGGTTGAAATATTTAACCATTCTTAATAAAATGCTTAATGTGAGTCAACCCATCATATTAATAAAATAAGTTAAAGAATAAAATGTTCATCGCATCTACAACTTTTCCACAGACATTCTTGCAGAAGTGCGCCCGTAAAGATGCAACAGTCAAAAAGTAGTAGAAATATCGACTGAATAAAATAGATTAAGTGTAAAAAAATAAAGTTTGAGTTTTATCAGCAAGAAGTAGTTTGAACACATTGTTCTGATTAAAGAGAGTATCTCTGGAAAATTTGGGCAGAAGGCATGTCCTAGAGAGTCTAACGAACAACTATACGGCGGGAATATTATTCCGGTCGTATAGTTTTGGCCGTATAGTTATCAACCTCGTTTCTCACAAATTGTGTCTCGAGACACATAAGGTTTAACGACCAACTATACAGCGCGACCGTTTTGGTCCGGCCGTATAGTTGCGTCCTTATAGTGAGATCTGACATAAAGAAATCCTAATTGTCGATGTCGCCACAACTATACTGTGGGAACTACTTATCCCGCCCGTAGAGTTCCCGCCATATAGTTCGCGCGACCTCCTAAACGAGCCGGCAGGGCTAGGGATCTTCCTCCTCCTCACTTTTTCTATCATATTCTCTCTCCAAACTCCTCAAAACCCACCTAGAATTCTTGATTCTTCGCAGATTTTGTTCCTTTGAGTTGGGGAATCAACAGATCGGTATGTTTCTCTCCCTATCCATGCTTTATTTTCATAATTCCATGGTTAAAACTCTCACATTGATCTAGTGTATGAACTCAAGCTTGTTTGATTTTCCCTATTGATTTCTCACATTAGGATTAAATTTCTCCATGTAGAATCATTTGTATATCATGTAGAAACTATATGCCTAAGGTTTTATGTTGAAATTTTTCAGTGCATCAATATGAACAAGCTTGGTAGAATTTTTCGCAACAGAAAGCGCCAATGTGGTGAGGGATCGGGGCTCCGGGCTGGTCTCAACAGCAAGTACGCCATGGTTTCATCAAGGAGGGTGATGCCCACACGTTGGACCGATGATGGATTTCTCACCACGGCAGGGTTGAGGGCGGACTTCGACCACATATGTGCAAATGCAGGGCTATCACTCCTCGCCTACGCAAGCCACTACACCTACACTGAGCTCACCTTTGAGTTCCTAGCCTCTTTCTACGATGACTACAGGGAGAAAGGTAATGTATGCACGGTAAGCTTCACCATAAACCAGCAGCTATATCAAACCTCTTTTCAACAATTTTGTGAAGCTTTTGGATTCCCTCAAGATGGGGAATCAACACTTGCAAATTTATATAACGTCTCAAGTGGATAAACTTGGGAGGTTATTTCTATTAACGATGGCAGGGACTTCTACCAGAAGAAGATGTCCACCATTCAGAACCCGACAATCCGCTACTTCGCCTTGTTTCTCGCCAACACTCTATTGGGAAGAGGAGATACCGGTTCTATGGCCAATGCAGACATGGCCATGATCACCAAGGCACTCTTCCCCGCTGCACCGCAGAGTCCCAATCCCACGGCTTTATTCTTCCAGCACCTCTGCCACCAGAGCAACAAAAATAAAGGTGACATTCGCATTGGTGGATTGGTAACCCACCTTGTCCAAGCGTGTGGAATTCCAATACCTGTTATGCAACCTGTTGATGGCTCCATACTTATGGATGTCAAATATATAACTGCTTGTGGATTCCTCGGTGTTTACCAAGCTGACAAGAGGCTCCGAGCATATCAGTTTGGTTATCTTGATGCCTCACAGGATGAGCAGGTGACGTTGCCTTGTCCACAAGCTTTCTCGATTTTTGAGAAGGACAACTGGATCCTCACCAAAGACCAAGTCATGGAGATTATGGATGGGCTCCATCCTGACCCTGAAGAGGATGAAGAAGGAGAGCAGCAGGATGAACCGGAGGAGCAGGACAATCCTGCTTGGGAAGGACATCAGCAGCAACAAGAAGGACCCTGGGACCCATGGCCCAATTAACAGCAACAGCAGCAGGGGTTTAACAACGTCCCCTATCAAGAATTTCTGCAGCTCAACTAGCTGTTGCGGAGACTGACCACACTCTTCAAGGAGTGAATGAGGATGTTAGTTCCCTAGCTAATAGCTTCAGTCACTTCATGACCAACTTCCCCAACTAATAACAGCAGTAACTGTACCCACCGCCGAATGAAGGCAACAACAAAGCCTGGAAGCAGCCTAAGCTTGGGGGAGGTTTGAAAACCTCCAAACTTTGCATTCATATTTTTATTTTCTTCTTTTGATTTATTTTACTTTTTCAAAAATTGCATGTTTACTTTTAGTTTTGCATACCTAAATAAAAAAATAAAAAAAATAGTTGTAACTTTTATTGCAAATTTGTTTCTTTGTTTCTTTCGGAGATTGCTCAATTTCAGTGACTTGGCAATAGGGAAATATAGCGGGGTTCAACTCAAGTACAAGAACTAAGCAAGTAAGAGGAGGTATCACATTCATTTCATCGCCTCTTCTGCAATTTTAAATTGACCCTACAACTATTTGCTCGCTTGCACTTGAGTCACTCCCCACTTAGCTTGATATCCTATAAATTTTATTCTTTTGCTAGTGTCTCCTTTTTAGCTTTGAATAATGAGCAATGAACTTGGTTTAAATATTTCCAACATTTTTACAACAAGAAAAAGCATCCAAAAGATGACTTGAGTCCATGTTTAGCCCAAAGGATTTGATTTTAGAAACTACTCAACCCCATTGAGCTTAATGTAATGGACTTGATAACACTTTTGAATAGAATTGTTTGATAAAATGGATGTTTTGAAGTAGTAGAGACTATGCCACTGCTTTTCTAATAATTAAATTAATATATTGCTTTACGTGTGTCATTACAACACTGTCGTGATCCATGGGGAACTATTAATTCCACTGGCCAGGAATAATCTAAATGTGGGAAACCACTTGATTTTGGCCATTGAGTTATGTAAGCGTCTATAGCTGCAATGCTACGACGAGTAAAAAATTTAGACTCCTCGTGGTCTCATGTTCCAAGTGAAGTTTTAGTACTCCTCTGGCCCACTATTGCTCAATAGTTATCTATTGGCATGGTCACGAGTGCGCAACACAGTCCCAATTAACATGTTAAAAATAGTGGCATGATTTCTCTATGGAAGAGCTGGAATTTTTGAAAATCAAGGAAAGGAAAAAAGTGCTTTGAAAGTCTTGAAATTTTGATGTGGGAGTATATGAGTTGTTCTTAAATTGAATCTTTTTGGTGCCAACTTGAGTACTCCTAATTGATTAAAGAAACAAGAGCAAAAAGTCTTTCATCTCTCAACAAAGAGAGAAACCAAAAGAATTTGTTTCAATTTCCTAGATAAACTATTGACACTTGCTCGGGTATATAATTTATTTGCTAGCAAGATATACGTGATCAGAAAGTGGACTCAGTGCAATCTTGTGAATACTTGTATGATCATGTTTAAGATTACAGGAATTGATAAGAAAGAAATTTGACACCAATTCGAGCTTGTAAGTTCTTTTATTTCAGTCTCAAATCTCCGCTATTCTTTCTTATTTTCTTGTCGAGGGCGAGCAACATATAAGCTTGGGGGAATTGATAGCCATGGGATTCGACACATTCTTTATGGTTTTTATTGATGGTTTTCGTCTGGATTTGATGGTTTTATAGCTTTAACTAACACTAATACTTCGGTAGCGAAGAAAACTTGGTTTCCAATGTGTATTTCAGGTTCTGAACATCAACCGAAGGTTTTAACAATAGAAATACAATATTCAGGTGAAAACAAGCAAGTATCTTTTTAGAAGCAATCGAGGAAGGCATCCGGAAGGTTTAACTACCAACTATACGATGGGAATATTTTCTTCGGCCTTATAGTTCCCGCCGTATAGTTTTCACCGCCTTCGTCTTATCAAAAGGAACAACTTTCATGAAGAGGCGGGGGACAAAAACACAACACAGCAGCTGCCGTTCTTCAGAAGGGAGAAAAAAGAGATCCGGAGAAGAAGGGGAAGACGTTCTTCATCTCGCTCCACGATCTTTGACCTCGTAGCCACCACACCCCCATAGACATTACTTGTACTTGAGAGAGAGATCTTCACCTTGCAAGATAGGGTTTGAGATTGTTTCTTCCTATCTTGAATTGTGTTGGATTGATTTTCTATTCTTATTGTGGATCTTCACGGTAATATCAAGAAGAACTCCCTTTATTTAATTATATCGATGATGCTTTTTTCTCTCATGTGTGAGTAAGTTCCTTTGGGCGTGGGAGATGTAAGGGATTGGTGAGATGTGATGTGCCTATATATTTTCCATTAGTTTGTGATTGATTTTAATTACTATATTATGTATGCTTGACTATCTGTGGGATGCCTAATGCTTGTTGTCCAATTAAGGGCCCAGACAACATGATATTTTGTTCTACATAGATAAGATCTTGTTTGCTAGCAGACCGGCGACCACCGAGTGACACGTGGATATCAATGGAAAAGTAGTTGAACTCGAGGAGCACGAGGAGCCACTAGGCCTATTGCATTAGTCCGATCCAAGTAGCTTAATTGCTAAGCAACTTGAAGGATCTTAATCGCCTAGTGACTGACCATGGTTTTGGTAACAAACTAGTAGGATTATTAAAGTTGGGATGAAATCTATCAAAAGAAGTTCCGCCTAATTATGGGTTGCTCACCTACACACATACTTATAAGATTATAATTGTTATACTTATCACTCATCCACCTGGCACAGTCACTATCACCATGAACTGTGTCTCCCCGCGCCTACTTTGCCATCTGTAGAAAACAACAAACAATCGAATCGTTATTTACTTTTATGCTTTTTATTTCTAAAGTTTACATCTTAGTTTTATTTAAATACATCCAGTTTAATCGAAATCATATTCTTATTTTAGCACTTGCAGTTAATTCACTCAAAGACCTGTGACAACTTTAAGTGTGACAGAGACTTCAGTCATAAACATTTTTCTTTGGGCTCCCTGTGGGATCGATATCTTAACTTCAAAACTAGCTACAAACGATCTGTGCACTTGCAGACATCACATGTATGGACCAAATTGAGTACTTTAAATTAGTTAATGTTGCAGTCAACGATGATTGATCTAGTTCAATATGCTTGTAACATATAATATTGAATTTGGGAGATTATGAGCAGCTGGGTGGTATTGGTTACCATGAGCCAATTGACTAGAGCCTAGTATATCTGGTGAGAAAGTCGACAAAGCACACATTAAGAGAATGTTTAAACACCATACATGAGTGCAATTTCTATTGGTGTGCTAGCTACATAGTATTGGAGAGAAAAAAATAAACTTATTCAAAGGAAAGTTAAATCCTAGAGTAAGCCAATATAGGGGGAGGTGGCAGCTCTCAGGTTGTTGTTGGCGTGTGGTGATGTTTCTTTGGAGCCGGCGGAGGCAATGTCCTTCTGATGGTATGGGACTCGCCAAAGCTCACGATTTGGTTGCGTTTGACCCGTGTGAGCAGAAGTCGTCTGTGGTTAAGAAAGAGCAACTCTATGGCTGTCTCTCTCCTCATGGCCCGTTGCCGCAGCCTATTGAGATGAGCTTCGTTGAGGCCTTGGCGGTGGCGATAGCGCCCTCGCCACCGCTGTTGCCCACCTCTGTGGACAGCAGGGTGTTGGTGCTTAACTCCGAGGCTCTTTTTGCAAGCGAGCTTTGCGGGTTGCTTACTAGTTTAGAGGCGGCGAGCCCAGGTTATGGCAAGAACATTGATTGCATCTTGGTAGAAAAGGCTTCTGAGGACTTAATTAAAAAGTTTTGATTAATCGTTCGAGCTTCTTTTGGGCCATACGTTGGGTGAAACTTTTTGCGGTGTCTCGTGCTCCACATGTCGTTGGTTTGCGGTTGTAGTAGGTTGTCTGTGTTTGTTGCTTCTTGAGATTGTGTTATTTAGATGTTGCTTTGTTGTGGGTTGGTGTTGGTTGTTGGTGTTGGTTGTTGGTGTTGGTTGTAACGGTTTTCGCCCAGTTTTTCGTTAATTAACTGCACAATTCTCTTCTTCTTAATTAATAGATTGGGGCAAATCTTTTGCTCTAGTTTTAAAAAAATGAATATTGATGTGTCTTTTGATGCGTATGAAGGAAAGAGTGGTTTGAGAGTGATTGCAAGAGTTGAGGCTGGGAAATTCTTGGTGGCAAACTGCAAAGAACTTCACTTTGTTACTAACGCTATGATGGCCGAGGCATATGCCCTTAGAGAAGGACTAAGCAGGGTGCAATTTTTAGACTGTAACAAAGTGATTCTTCAGTCTGATGACGTTCAGGTCATTAACACCATGATGCAGGGTGGTTTTCAAATACATTGGCGGCGGCAATATTTGATGATCGCAAAATCCCTGCTTCACGTTATGCGCATATCAATTTTGAATATTGTCAAAGGGAGGCCAATCAGCTTGCTAGTTACATTTTTTTTGAATCATATAGATTGTAAATGGGACGACGGTCCTCCTTTTTTTTTCTGAAACTCATAAACGATGTAAGTGTTTTTGATCATTAATAAAGATCGCCAAATATCTTTCACTCAAAAAAATAATGACACGAATCTCAACCAAACAAATCAAACGACTAAGACTTGACTGAGATTTAGACTAATTATCAGTTGACTGAGAATTTGCAAAACCTAAAAAAACCATGTACGTCTACCCAACGGAAAAATTGAGAATTAGTAAAAAAAATTGTTTTTAAACCAGCATAAAACAATGTACACGGAACAGGCTTTCTCATCAGTTATCTTGGCCTAGTCGGTCGTTCCTGCCCATCGACAGGCTTTCTCATCAGTTGTGAGCTGCTTGTGGGCTCATCATTACAGATTAATGGAAGAAGTAGCACGGTTGCAGCAAGCCCAATTCAATAAGACAAATATAGGCCGGTAGACATGCGCAAATGCTATATGCCGCTCACTTTACCTTTTTCTCTTCTTTTCCTGTCATTTTTCCCCCTGTTTTTCATTTTTCCTTTATGTTTGTCTTTTCTTTTTTCTGTCCTTTTAAAAAGGTACATAATTTATATTTTGTTCATGATTCCAAAAAAAATCATGTTTTTCAAAAAATTCTTCATGATTTTTGAAAAATGTTCACGCTTTTAAGAAATTATTCTTGAATTTCGAAAATTGGTTCATGAATTTCGAAAATTGGTTCGTAATTTTGAAAAAAAGTCATGTTTTTTGCAACTGGTTCATGATTTTTCAAAAAATGTTCATGATTTTTTGCAAATGGTTTATTATTTTGAAAAATGTACATGATTATTTTCAATATGGTTCATGTGTTTTTTTAAATGTTTAGCGTTTTAAAAATGAATGTTTTAGATCTAAATATTGTTCAGTTTTAAAATACGTTCATATTAATTCAAGACATTAGGAAAATAAAATTGTGAGAATTTTGCCCTCATCCTTTTCGAGACTCCGCTCTCGCCCTCGGCGGCAATGGGCGCCTCGAGTTTTCAGCCACGATGACGGCGTGGATCACGGGCGTAGAACCCGCGTGCTGGGTGGATCGGAGCGCGGCGGCGCCGGCGTTGGCAGCAGGGCTAGGAGGTGTAGCCATGGCAGCCGGTGTCCTGCTCGAGCCCAGGACTGGGCCAAATCGGGCCCCATCTGGGTTAGGACGGGCCGACCTCCTGTTCTCGCCCTTGAGGCTCTCTGGAGGTGGAGGTGGGGCGATAGAGGTTCTGGGGTGGTGGTGGCATTGCGGTTGCCCTTGCTGCATCGTGGCCTTGGGGGTTTTGTGGGCCCTTCTGGACCTGGCCGGGCCCGAGACCTGGTTTGCCCCTGTTGCTGTGTCTGGTCGACTACTGCCATGGTGGTGGAGGTACTTCCGTCGCGGCTGCTATGCTACTACCCCCCTGCGATCATTGCCACTTTCGCTTTGCCTCGAGGCCTTGCGTTGAGATATTCTGTGAGATGACGAATTTGGCTCCTTTTCCATGGAGGCGTGTGCTGGTTGGAGGTGGGTGTGGTGGAGCGCTTTGGACTGTTCATGGTGTTGGTTGTTTGGGGGTGGGCGAAATCCCTGTCGGCATCGACGTGGTGACGCCTGCGGGTGTCACCATCCCTTCCCGAAGGGCGTTGAGTTCCCCCTTTCCACCCCCTTCCGTGTACCGGGGAAACCCTAAGACTAGTCTGGGCAGCAATGGCATCATCGTCACATCCCTTGCTGAAGGTGTTGCTTGGTACACGGCGGTTCGAAATGCCAGGAGAGTGGTGGGACCTTTTTGGAGGGCGTAGTGGTTGAGGGCCATCTTCGTTTCGTCGAGCTACCAATGTTGGTTTATGTTTCTCTTTTGTTCTTTTTCTCTTCTTTTGGGCTTGTTTGTGATGTGGCTCTAGCATTCTCATTGTATAGTGTGGTTAGCTATATTAATATAGCAGGACAAAAGGCTAATTCAAGAAGGAGGAAAATAAGTTCATATTCGAAATGCTCATATTTGAAAAAAACTAAAAAAACGAAAAGAAAAAAATCTTGAACATTTTCAAAAAAAAATCATGAACCATATTTCAAAATTCACAAACCAAAAATCAAATTCATGAACCAAAAAAAAGAAAAGAAAAAGAGAAAAGAAAGGTAACAGAAAAAAGCGGATAAATGGGCCGGCCCAATGTGGCGCGAGCCTCCCACGCTGCGTTGAGCGGCATTTAGCATTTCGCTTCGCTCACCGCTGAATAAATAATTAAATTTTCGAAAAAATGATCAACCAGGCCGCCCGCCCGTCGCGTCACGGCGGTGTCAGTAGGCTGCCGCCGCGAGCCCCGACCCAACACATACAACGCGGCGGCAGCCGCCTGCAGCGCGTGGGATCCAGCCGACACCGCGCAGGCAGCGCTCGTGAGCGAACGAACGACCGAGCGCGCGCGTGATGCTGTCTTCACGGCGGCGGATGTGCAGCTGCCAGCTAGCGCATCACGTCGCATCGCTCTGCTCTGCTCCGCGCTCCAAACTTGGGAGCGATCCCTGGCTGGCTAGATTCTGCTCGGATGTGACGTGATACATATACATAGCATAGGAGTATAAAACATCTGCTTCTCCATCTGAGCACGCCTTCTCTTCTCGAGGAAAGCTGAGGTAGCTTGGCTATATTGGCTGGGGGTCAACTCCTCCAAAGATGGGCCTGCCGTTTCTATGTCTTTGCAGTATTCATTGCTTGCTGCACAATGAACAGATCGATATGTATGCAGGTGCGTACTACAGCTGCGCATGCACAGTACGACCGTGTTCTTGGTTTTCCTCGAAGAGCTAATGTTTGGATGATCTGGGTGTCATTGTGAAAGCAGGTACTACCATGGTGGTCGATATGGAAAATAATGTCTGTCGTGACATTTCGGTCTCGCACTTGTTACTCCTCCGTCACGGTTTGGAGGGCGTCTTACAAAAACATGCGTTTTCAAAACTCCATTCCTCCTAGGCGTGTTAGACTTAATTACAAAATTAATGCACATTTTTTATCCCCACTTTCTACTCCATGCATCCAATGAATTAATTTTTGCATGCAACTTCACCAATGCATGCGTCTAAACTTCTCGTTTTTATTGAGTAATTACATTTAATAGGGCGCCGAATAATTAATGGGTGCATGTTTTTGGCACAAATCTAGCCCCAATCAGCGTTCACCTAGGTTCCAACAATTTCTCTAAAACGCCCTCCAAACCGTGAATGAGGTAGTAAACAATGGGAGTAGAAGCTTTTAATTTCCATCATAATTTTATGGTCTCTTACTTTACTTAGAAGATTACTACCATAATATGTTCTTAATTAGTTAAGGCTTAAAAACTAGTGCCCACATTGTATGTACCCCTTCTTTCCTTAAAAAAAGTATGTCACGGATTTATCTTAATTCATGTGTATGTAGATCGACAAGTTTTAGTATATATATATATATATATATATATATATATATATATATATATATATATATATATATATATGCAAAATCTAGACAAATATAAGGCCTCGGGTCAGGGGGAATATTTTTTCCCTTTGGTGTGCTCCATTAGCTAACTGACAGCCAGCTAGCCTTGCTATCTCATAATTTAACTATTCAAGAATCTCCAAAACATACGACACACGCATAGCATGGCCCCAAAACTATACTAACCACACATGCATGCATACCCGTACGCTCCTGCTAGTTGATCTCTCTGGTCCAGCAAAATGCGGTCGCTCGTTCCAAGTTTCGTGCAGGTAGTAGTACCTTTTTGCCCTCGCTGTCCTGGGTGGCGGCACTTTGCTCTTGGCGTGTCCCCTGCCTGGATCGATATGATCTCCCCACTACTAATTAAGCAGGGGCACGTACGGGTAAACACAGCTTTCGCACGTCCGATGCCGTCCATCCGTGCATGTGCATGCATCCAATCAGGACACTGTTGAACACTTAGTTTCCATGTGGGGCCCGTGCATGCATGACTGGACCAGCTAGCTGATGAGGAAAAAGATACTTACTCCATTATATCTATCGCTTGAAATTTCTTGGGAGATATAGATAGATGGGGGCAGCGCCAATGCTAACTCGGGACAAGCACTGCGCGTGGCGGGCCTACGTACGAGCGAGAGGATTGCCCGTAGTTTCGTCTTTGCGTCGCGGGGATTAGTTGTGTGCGCGCGCGTGGTCCTCGATCTGCTGGTAGATCGAGTGCGCATCTGCCCAGCTCGGCCGTCAGCTACCAGGGTGTGATCAATGCATGCATGCAAAAGATCATGTGGTTAAAAGGTGAAATTTGCAGCTTGGGGACCTGCATGCATGTACTTTCGGGTAGACAAGCGTGTAGTCATGGCGTGTCTAGCGTGATGAATTCATGCACGCGTCGTCCACCGCCGGTGGGGATTACAAAGGGAGTGCTTGGTTACCTTCAGCCATATTTTTTTTCTCTCCCTAGGTCATTGATCTTGGGGGCATGGCCGCGGAGAGATGAGTCTAAACAGAGAGAGATGAGTCTAAAACCATGTTTTTCATTTTGTTTCCTTCACTTCATGCGCATTGTTGGGAACGCACAAGGCTCGTTGATTGGTTGCCTGCATCTAGTTCAATGGCCAATCAACAACAACACTAACCCAATAGCTAAACATACTTAACTCACACCACCACAACTAGCGCCCATGGGCGGTAGCGCGACATAGGCGACCGAGAAGTAGAACACCGGTGAGGAGAGGAGCCATCTGAGGGTGCCATTGTTGAAGCATGATGTCCGGCGGCGCATAGTGACGACGCTCCGGTTCCTGGAAGGAGCGTCAACGTTGACTCCTCGACAGTTCATCCCATTACTAACTCAAGGTCGATCTCGGCTCCGAGCAGAGGCCGGTCGTTCTCAACTTCCTGGTCGTCGGTGTAGTGCTCACTTTCGCTTGCCATGGTCAAAATTGTGTGGAGGCGAGACAGCCATAGAGGTTCCATTTTAAAATATGGTCTATAGGATAACATCTCTGTTTATATAAATAAGTCACTTAGAACATAGTAAGATAAACATCAACCTGTCATGAAGATTAGGAGATTATTGCATCTTCATCGAGTGGAATAATCTAACATAGAGATACTCTCCTCACAGTTAACCAACAACTTTTCTCTTACTTCTAATTCACGGGATCATCCATCAAATATATAGAGTGGGTTACCATTGTGCTCATATAGTGGGTGTTAATCAAGATGGTCTACTTGCAAGACATAAAAGGGGGATAGTGAAGCCAAATGGGATAGACACAAGAAAAAATGACAAATCTAATTAAACATCACTGTGCACCTCTGCACGACTACCTCCACGCATCATAGGTAAGATCGATCTTTATTACCTCAAGATCATCAGAGCACACAACAATAATCCCAAACAACCACAAAAATAAGTAAGGTATTTACTGGACATCGTATGTCTAGGACTTGAAGCTGTATAAATCTTTGTCTTCGTGTGCTACAATTCCGATCTCCAAGCATGACCTCTTCGAACATAAATCTACCTTCGTAAAACACTTTGACACATAGCTTTACTTAATTGATTAGGACCAGAGGTCTTACTCCCTCTGTCTTGAAATACCCTACATACTGGGTTTAGTCAAGGTCAAACTTTGTAAAGTTTGACCAAACATATTAAAAATTTATGTACACCTATAATACAACATAAGCACCATTAGGATCATCCTAAGAGATATTTTCATAATATATACATTCGATGCTATAGATGTTTATAGTTTTTTATATATTCTACTAAACTTTATAAAGTTTGACTTTGACTAAACCCAGAATGCAGGGTATTTCAGGACAGAGGGAGTATTTATTTTCCCATAACGTAAAGCAAGTGCATTTGAATATGCAGTCCTCTCCCTTGCTTGAAAGGCTATACTTGTTTTTCTTCTCTGATGCTCGAACACTCAATTTCCAAACACCATCCCTAATTTTGTTATATTTGGTTCTGATAATATTTGGATGGATCATGAAGATTGTGTATCTTACTTCAAGGTATTTGGAGTTAGTCCTTACATTTGCATATGATACTAAGAGAATAAATGCAAAGTACAAAATCCTAAGTTTTTTCTCAAATCATGGTCAAAGTCACATGCCAATCTTAAGAGCAACATTTAGGATGTCGATTCTGTGTCATCCAACTTCCAAATGATACTGAAAATACGTCAGATTCTATAGACATTAAAGGAGATTTCAGAGACAATCTAAAGGAAGACTAACATTTATACTAAAAAGGTAAAACATATATTGGATAAAAATAGGAAAAATCAAGTGGGATACTTTGGATGATGCAAAATAAAAAAATCACTGCCTTGCATCCATTGGGATCATGAGGAACCATTTTACATCCCTTAAGCATAACCCCCTTTGCCAAACATTAAGATAAGGTAAAATACTCCTACAAGTCTTTAAGGAAATATTGAGACAATCTGACCTTGTCTAGTGCCAATCCAATCTTGATCAACTCCTAAGTTCACATCCATATCTTTCCCACATTGAGGATCCTTTCACACATAAGTAAATATATGATATAAATTCCTTAGAGTTGTGGATTGAACTACGGATTCAAAAATAAATGATGCACTTTCCTCAAGCATGATTTTCATGACCTTTGTGAATAGTTTCACCAAGGTTCTCTATGCTTGGAAATCAAAGTAATTCCTTGATTACACTAATCCATAAGAAAGAGGCAGCTTGCAATGTGAATGATTTTACGGCAATATCTATTATGAACATTACCATAAAATAATTAGTACAAAGTTGTTGGCAAATAGGTTGCAGGCAGTGATCATAGAGTTGATACATATAAAATAGTATTGATTTCTTAAACAAGAATATAAACTTGTGTCCTAGAGTTTGTTAGCAGGATTATTGCTGGGTTCGTGCTTATGTTTGTTAGTAGGATTAGCCTATATGTAGCTTCGTGGTTCATCGACATGGATTATTGAGGAAATCAGTGTGTTGGTGGTATTGCATATGGAGAAATCAGATTCATCGATTCATGAAGAATAAGTAATATTGAGTCATGACCCTGATGCTTATGAGTTATGAGTAACTACACACCAGATGAATCTTCTCAACATGTGCGGAAATGATGTCGTCGTTACAGGATTTATGCAGTAGGCAGTTTAACCAAAAGACCGATTTGATTGAAAGAAACTAGGCAATGTATTTATAATTTTATATTCAACACTCCTGTTATGTCTAGGTTATTTTAGTTCTTTGTGTGGGTTCAATGTATGCCACAAAATATTATTTATTTTTTCTAATATTACGTGTGGAGGGTCTTAAACTAAAAACCTTTGGATTTATACACTGGCCAACTTACCCAAAAGACATTTAAAATTTTGTAACATGGGCACCAGTGATCTAGTTGTAATTATGTTTTGCCTCGTTTACTCTGAAGTCAACTGGAAAACAAATTTTGTCTTAAAGAATGCATAACTATGCAAAGTACTAGTTGCCACGATCTAGAAAAAAAGGAGTACCATGGTCTCAGTGTTTTGAAAGTAAATGTTACAAATGGGACGGGGGAAAAGGAATATGTAAATTTAAGTGGAGTTATTTATATATTTATAACCCAAGTACAGTTCCAGGTGTAAAGATGAGGCCAGAAACCAACCAGAATAATCCCAAGCTTTTCTGCCGACATCCCATGCTGGCGAGTGGCGGCAGCTTATCATAAGTCTGGTCCCTTTTTTAGTCCTAACGCTACTTATGAACAGTTCATTTCATAGGAAAGCCTTTTATCTGGCTTGCCAGTACGTAAAAGTACGGAAAGTCAATTATTACAAGGAAAATAAATTGGTACTACTTAAGTTTCACGCAAAATGAACATGTGAGTTGTAGACCTAACAGTCACGTTTCCTCTTTCGTAGTACAATTTTTTTAAAGAATCTTATTTTAACAAAGAATCTTGACTTATGATTCATAGATAGAGATTTATCAGTAAACAAAAGATAATAAATATTTTCTTGAACTACCAAGGAGACAAAAGATGCACACTTTAGACTTCTG
Organism: Avena insularis; assembly: GCA_023614405.1. Classification (NCBI taxonomy): domain Eukaryota; kingdom Viridiplantae; phylum Streptophyta; class Magnoliopsida; order Poales; family Poaceae; genus Avena; species Avena insularis. The sequence goes on along the minus strand of CM042685.1, from coordinate 417,926,430 downwards.
AGAGATATAGGGAGCCGCTCTGCAGCTTGAAAAAAATGGGACCGAGGCACCGAGCATCTTATCCCGGTGACGCGGTCCATCAGGTGGTTCCGCCCACATTGGATATTTTGTTTTGTGAGTGCTCGATCCCTTTTTGTGTAGTACAACTGCATCTATCTGGCACAAATACTGTCAAATCTAATAATTAAAGAAGGACACATCGCCAACTCAGGCTTGTCGCAAGGACCATATGAAACTTTCGCACAACATGTGTCCTGCATATGAACCTTTCCGTGCGTCCACATCTTCATGGGGATCTTTACCTTGCTAAACACAATAAACTTGTGGATGCCGAGCGAGCTGAGAATAGCTTCTTCGTTATCTCTTTAGTTTTGATTATGGTCAGCTACCCATCTATGTGTTGTTTGATCTCCATTACCTTATGGGATTTCATTGCATTTCATGATAAAACAAAGAAATTGTTTATTTTAAACGTAAACAACTTTGCTTGATCTGGCTTGGGCACACAACTATGAAACTATATACATGAACCTCGGAATTTTTTAAACATCTCTCAAAATTTACATGGATCAATTTTGAAAAATGTTTGTATCTCATACATTTTAAAATTGCGAAAAAATCATGGGAAATGCATCTATGCAATAAAAATCCTTAAACGTTCGTAGAAATATGACTATTTATGTCACCTACAATAATGAATAGACAATTCATTTATCATTTGTGTTTTTTTGTATAGAACAAAGATGTCGATACCAATTGATGATTTTTCACACTTCTTCTTCACACCCCTGAAAGAAAATATGAAACCACCTTCCATACCTTAAACACCTTATTATGGCTAGTTTTGTTGCTTTAAGTCTAAGTTTTTAAAAAGCATGAATGCGGTGAGACTAATATACCGTGGATCAAGAACCTGATTTTTGTCCTAAAATATGGACATTTATCATGTAAAAAGGTAAGAAAAATATATTTTCTCTTTGCATTTTCGCACATAACATAAATGGTTATGTTTCATTACGAAAATCAGTAGGCTAAACAATATTTTTTTACATAACATAAAATAGTAAAGATAACATCTAAAACAGTTTTGCTATTTCTCAGGTGCCCGAGAAATATCTAAATATCTATTTATTTGTCACCTCTCTCACCATTGGATTTGCGTCATCCTTCGTGCTACCATGAGAGTTGCAATAATTAAGATTTTTCAGTTGCAAGTACATTTTAAATGAGTTCTTTTAGTTACACAAGTAGGTTGCAACTAAAAAAATCAGTTACAAATGAGCTGTAACTGAGTTTATTTTTAATTGCAAGTGGGTTATAACCGAGTTTCTCAGGGCGTCAGGCACACCCCATCTAAAAACCAGCCTAGGGTTAAGTTTCAGAAAGTTTATACTTGATCCAGGTTTAGTGGACATGCGCGCGGGAAAACAAGCACGCGTGCATGCTTTTTGTTCACACACAGAACAAACACGTTGGATTTTGATCATATTTATATTATATTTGAGTAAGTTTTATACTATTTGATACTAGTTTAAACACTACTACATGTGATGTGTGAGTCGGACTATTTGGAACCGAACTAAATAGGCCTGAACTGAACTATACCCAACTCGTTCCGCTGTATACCTGAACTAAACCGAACCATTTAAAGGCTAGACCCATATCAAGCCGAACCATCTAAGCCCATATCAAGAAACCAAACTTTTTAACCCGGTTAATACAAAACCATTTCCAGGTTTAGATGTGACCACGATCAGGAGGTGAGATCGATGGGATAGATTGATCATTTTGTGTACGAACGCAGGGGCCAGGCGCGGCATGCTGCAGGCGATCAGCGGCGGGGCAGGTAGACGCATGGCAGTACGTGTCGGAGAGGCCGTAGGCGCTCTTTGGCAATTGCCTACGGCGGCAGGCGCCCTGCTCGTCTGCTGGCTTCCAGCCGCGTACTCAGAAAAGGGGGCCGCCGCGGCCGGGCCGGCGGCAGCGGCGCAGCGCTGGCCGTGTCGTCTCGCCCATCGAAATAGCGCAAAACCTAGTCACGTATGCATGTAGCGCGTGACCACCGATCAATTACGCCAGGACGGACTTGGCAGCTAGGGAGATCGCCATGCCCATTGACCTGCATGCTCGTTGCGCGGCCACTTTGTGGCCGATCAGTAAATCAATGCATGCACACAATCATTACTGTCCTCGGAGGAGCATCAAGTGTAAACTACGGCATTAATATCCGCAGTCGATGTCCGAACACATGTTGCATACGCCCCCTGAGGCCGGTCACAGCGGTGTGAGAATCATACACTAGCTAGTATCATATGCATATGACACTAGTGTGTGTGGTACTATCTCTATAATGTGTGGTATCATATGATAATATTATAGTAATATTATATTTAATAATTTGTAGTATCTTATCGTAAAATTGTGTACAAGATTTTTATTTGCATTAGGATTTCTAGTTTTACGTGCTATGATACGGTATTTACCTATGATACTCTAACCATCTTTTTTTATTAATTACTGTGTCACATGAGATTTTGTCAACATGACATACATGATACTAGTTATGATACTTCCACTATGGCTAGGCTGAAGCCACATCTCTCCGCTTGGTGCGACACGTTTGTCGAAACCCTAGCCCCACAAATGGACGTCTTCTTCCCTTCTCCCTCCCTCCCATGCCGCAACTGGAGGAAGCCGCCGGGCTTAGCCACGCGAGGGACGGTGGCGGCGACAGAGATGGTGCCATGGATCATATACAAGGGGGGCCAAGACAACATATTTTTACTTACAGGGGGCCATATGAGTATATTTGTACATTTTTCAGATTTTTCTACATAATACCTAGGGAGATTTCAGCAAAATTTTCATCATTATGGGGGGATGTCCCTTGCTTGCACCCCTCTGGCTCCATCTCTAGTCAGTGGGGAGTCCCGCTCTCCTGCCTTTGGTCGCCCAGGTAGAGTCCCGTCGGTGCTTTCTTCGCGAGGGAACATTGGACGCCAGGGCGGTGACCCTAGGAGGTGGAGGTGGCATCGACTTGGTGGAAGGCGGTGCGCACGGGTGTTAGCCGCTAGTCGCTTGGATGGTGGGATGAACAACGGGTGATTGTGGGCTGTTTCGTCAGCCGGTCTTCCAATATTGAGGATGTTTTCCACCCCGACTCACTTGTGTGTCCCTCTCGCTTGATCCGAGGTGGTCATCCCTGGCTGCCAGATCTGAGCCAGTGGAAGGGTGGTACAATGGTAGTTGTGGGCTGTAGAAGACCTAGGTCCTTTGGTCCAGGAAGTGTCGGTGCCCCGAAGTCGACGTATGGCTCCTTGGAGACACTTTCTTGGTATGAGGTGCTCCAGCATAGGGTGAGTTGGTCTCCTGATGTATAACATTTATGTTTTTCACAATAGGGGATCTCTATAAGACGCACGAGGAAAAGGCCTCCGCGTCACTTCCCGTCCAAGGCGACACGGGGGAACCCTAGTCGTCACCTCCTAGCGAAACCGCTTGCCTTCGCTTCCTCTCCCATGCAGCCTATTGATGACTGCAAGTGCACAGTTGGTTTGTAGCTAGTTTTGCTACTGGTTGATGTCTTAGTGCCCGTGTTACTATTTACCAAAAGAGTGCTTTGGAGTTCACTTTGGTTTCAAGCAAGAGTGTTTAAGAGAGTATGTGTGTGTTTGAATAAAGCAATATTAATGTAATCCAAATAAAACAGAGAGAAATGCTCGCGATGTAAATTGTACGAAACTACAGTAAGGGTAAAGCGTTCTCGAGGAGTGTAGATCCACCACTAGCAATTATGTTATTCATGATTAGGATAAATCTATGTCTTCCTCCATACATATGCATGGAAGGATCTCTAAATTAGACGATCACATACCAACCATCTTATATTTCATCTCTCATAACCATAGCAGAAATCATAGGCCATCCACCCTTGATCCCATGCTATTAAGGGTTTACACCATGATTAATGGACTAGGCTTTGTGAGTCCCCTCTTATTCAGCCTTGACCACATGAATAATGATCCAATATAATATTTCACTTAGCACCTTTACACCATCACATGTCTAATGGTAGTTCCCTCTCTTCTCCCGAAGACAAATGTTATGAGACCGACATTCACATAACTGTTCGAGATATGCCCAAGAGGCAATAATAAAGTGGTTATTATTATATATTTGCTTTTATGATAAATGTTTTCATCCCATGATATAAATGTATTAATAGGAAACATTAATACTTGTGTGTTTTGTAAACATAAAAGAGTCCCTAGTAAGCCTCTTGTTAAGCTAGCTTGTTGATTAATAGATGATCATGGTTTTCTGATCATGGAAATTGTATGTTATTAATAACAAGATCATATCATTAGGAGAATGATGTGATGGACACACACCCATAGTAAGCATAGCATAAGATCAATTCATTAAGTTCATTTTGCTACAAGCTTTCAAATACATAGTAACCTAATCCTTCGACCATGAGATCATGTTAATCATCATCACCGGATGAGTGATTTGATGACATCAAATGCCACTTAGTAACTAGGTGGTTATAAAGGTGGCATTAGGTATTCTGAAAGTATGTGTTGAAGCGCATGGATCAAGAGTGGGATTTGTCCATCCAAATGATAGATAGATATACTCTGGGGCCTCTCGGCAGAATGTCATTCAGTTGGCTTGCAAGCATGTGACTAGGTTACAAGGGATGTCATATCACGGTATGAGTAAAGAGTACTTATCAGTAATGATGTTGAACTAGGTATGGAGATACCGACGATCAAACCTCGGATAAGTAAGGTTTCGCACGACAAAGGGAATCAGTATCGTATGTAAATGGTTCTTTCGATCACTAAGTCATAGTTGAATATGTGGGAGCGATTATGGATCTCCACGTATCGCTATTGGTTTTGATCAGACAGGTTTCTCGATCATGTCTGCACAGTTCGTGAACCGTAGGGTGACACACTTAAGGTTCGATGTTGTTTAAGTAGTTATGAAATATGTGTTGGAGACCGAATGTTTTTCAGAGTCTCGGATTGGATCCAGGACATCACGAGGAGATCCGGAATGATCCGGAGAATAAGATTCATATAAAGGAAGTTTGTAGGGGTTCGTAGCATGGAAAACAAAAAATTCTACCGCATGAACACACAATCAAGATCTAATCTATGATCAAGCCAAGATCTATCTACTAGATTGTAGAAACAAGTCGATGGAATACTAACCCTCGAAGATCCAAAGCGGTTAACGAGAGCAGATTCTCGTGGATGATGTAGTCGTACACTTCCGATCTCAAGATCGCGTAGACGATCCTTCTGGCACTGCGTTCCGGCAGTGCTTCCGCAGTCGGTCACATGTTCGGTACTCGATGAATACCTTCCTCTCCCTTGTTCCAGCAGGCAGCGGAGGTTGTAGCACTCTCCTCGCGATTTCGGCAGCACGACGGTGTGGTACCAGAAGTAGAGGGGAGATCTCGCAGGGCTTCGCCTTAAGCCAGAGCGAGTATGGTGGACTATGAGAGAGGCCTTGGCGATCTAGGGTTTAGAGGCACCAAGGGAGGAAGCTTGGCCGGCGGCTAGGGCTTGGGGAGAGCCCCAACTCGGCGGCTAGGAGGAAACCCTAGGGCGGCGGCGACTTGTGGTGGCCGGTGGCTAGGGCTAGGGTTTGGGTGGTGAGAGGTTTGTGTAGAGGGGGCACCCCTGCCCCTTATTTTATAGGTGGGAGGGCGCTGGCCAAGGGGAGGGAGTACTCCCCCAAGTTGGCCTCCTTGGCCGGCGGGTGGAGGGAGAGGAACTCCTCCCCAAGTAGGTTTGCTACTCTCCCTCCACCAAGCAAAACTGCCGTTTGACTTTTCAAATTGGCGTTTAACAACTAGGATTTGATTCTTCCTTTATTTTGCCCAGCCATGATACCTAGTACATGATGCAACCATTCCACATTGTCATGACACATTCATGTACCCTTCCCCTCTGGAGTGCCGGACCTTCTGGACCCTTCTAGAACATTCCCGATGAAAACACCAGAATCATTCCCCAACTCCGAAACAGGTCTTTCCTTATATGAATCTTATTCTCCGGACCATTCCGGATCTCCTCGTGATATCCCGGATCCCATCCGAGACTCCAAACAACATTCGGTCTCTTACTCATCATTCCATAACTACTCAACAACATCGAATCCTTAAGTGTGTATCCCTACGGTTCGTGAATTATGCGGACATGATCGAGACACTTCTCTGAACAATAACCAATAGAGGAATCTGGAAATTCATATGGCTCCCACATATTTCTACGATTACTTTGCGATCGAATGAACCACTTACATACGATACCAATTTCCCTTTGTCTCACGATAGTTTACTTATCCGAGGTTTTGATCGTCGGTATCTCTGCATACCTAGTTCAACCTCGTTACTGATAAGTACTCTTTTCTCGTTCCCGCGGTATGTGATCCCTTGTGAACCAGTCACATGATTTCAAGCTAATTGGATGACATTCCACCGAGAGGGCCCAGAGTATATCTATCCGTCATATGGATGGACAAATCCCACTCTTGATCCATGTGCCTCCACCCATACTTTCCGAACACTCAATGCCACCTTTATAGCCACCCAGCTACGGTATGGTGTTTGATGTCATCAAAGCATCCTTCTGGTGATGGTGATTAACATGATCTCATGGTCGAAGGAATTAGGTTACTATGTATCAGAAAGCTTATAACAAATGAACTATATTAAATGACTTGATCTTTATGCTACGCTTATCTATAGGAGTATGTCCATCACATCATTCTCCTAATGATATGACCCTGTTGTTAATAACATCTCTATGTTCATGATCAGGAAACCATGATCATATATTAACCAACAAGCTAGTTTAACAAGAGGCTTTACTAGGGACTCTTTTATGTTTACAAATCACACAAGTATTAATGTTTCCGGTTAATAAATTATAGCATGGTATGTAAACATTTATCATAAGTATGAAGATATGATAATAAGCACTTTATTATTGCCTCTTGGGCATATCTCCAATAGTCTCCCACTTGCACTAGAGTCAATAATCTAGTTTCAAACCTTTGTGTATTCAACACCTATGGCTTTCTGGTGTCGTATGTACACGATTGCTAGTGGTCAACTGATCTCCGGATCTGACACTTCCAGGTCCGTGTGTAATTGCATGTCTTTGCGTCTCTACGCATCACTCATTCTTTAATGAGATGGATTTGTACAAATTTTGTCCTTTGGTGTGACCTTTAGTTATTTGGGGTTAAAACATGTTGATAATATTGTCGTACAATATATATTCATAGTATTATCCCTGCTATGAACTACACCTAGTTTGATAACAAACTACTTGACACAAATACCCTCTTTTGCTGCTACAATAGCAGTCATATACTTACCCTTTTGTTGTAGTATCTGTCACAATGTATTAACTTTGGAACTCATACAAATCCATTATGGAACTTACTTTCCATCAAATTGTGCCACCCTTAGTTTAGATTGAGATAAACTTAATTTGTACTTCGTGACAAAACTAGTATCAATGTAATTCATTTACAATGAACTAACCATCTATTTGTCACTTCTATAAAATAATATATTCTTAGTTCTTTTACAATATCATAAGAATATCTTTACTATCGTCCAATAATCATCTTATGAATCATTCTGGTAATGCTCATAACATTTAGAGCATAGGACATATCTGGATTTGTACACATCACAGCATGATTGATAAAATACTCTTTGTAATTGTATCTATCAAGTACCAAAAATACTTAAATCTTTATTCAATCCTTCATGTGCAACAAGAACCTTTCTTGTAGTTTTTATATTGAACTCATTGAATATCTCGTCTATATACTTCTGGCACAACCATATTGGCGTCACAATTTATCCATATAGACATTGATGCCAAATATTCGGGTTCTGCCTAAGCCTTTCATCGGGATGAAATTCTTAATATGTGTTAATAAAAGATATATCGTTTCCAATCAACAATATGTATTAGAAACATGTCTTAGCGCTCCCACTTAATTTCTTGCAAATGCAAGCATCTTCATCGTCTCCGACGAATTGAAACTCCTTTAACAGTTTCATCATAGTGAAGATTCCAACTCCGCAATGCTTACTTCAACAATTGAAGTTTGCATATGCTTTTAGCATCCTTTGAATTAACAAAACCCTATGGACCGTGTTATGCACATGTCCTAGGTAACAATTCTATTAGAAGAACTTGTTTTGCTTATTCAACTACCACATAACAAAATTATATGTAGTGGTTGCTACATTAATCCGTCTAGACTAAATATCACTATGAAAGATCAAATCTTGTCATAGTCAACCTTTGAACATTGTTGTGAACTCTTTCCCAACATGTCGACTATTTCATAGATTTGAAACATCCATGTCTATTTCTTTATAGATCCAAACACAACTATAAGGTCTTACACCTTTCTCGAGGGTCCTTCAAGTTCAAAGCTTGATTTCTCGTGTATGGAACTATCACGGATTTTATGGCTTCAAGCCATTTTACGGAGTCAGGGCCCATCATCGCTTCTTTGCATGTAATCCGTTCATTATTCTCAAATAATGATTCATCCCTCAAATCTTGGTATTTGATTTTTTACCCGACCTACTTGGTTCAATAGAAACTTTGACCTCCGTAACCACAACCTTTGAGGCACGTAAGCCATGAGCATTGTTGCTGCCTCCGGAACACTTTTCGGCGCTGCGCAACTTTGCACATACAGCTAAGGTTCTTTTAACCTTATCAAAGTTCTATTGTCCTCCCACTTATCTTTTCACGGAAAATTCCTTCTCAAAGAAACTTGACGTTCTAAGCGACAAACACTTTTGTCTCCGGTGTTATGGAGGAATACTTAACAGTTATTCGAAATAACATACAAAGACAGGTTCATCCGACTTTGGTTGCAAACATCTTTCTTATGCATAGCATACCAATGTTTAAGAAAGGACAACTTGGGTTTTATCCCAAACCATAACTTTATATGGTGTCATTTCAATGGATTATGATGGAGCTCTTTTTAGTGGAAAAATGGTAGTCTCTAAAGCTTTTAATCTATAAAATATAATGGCAGTTTTATGAATTACACCTTTGATCTTACCATGTCAAACAAGGTTTAATTACATATCTCGAACGCTCCATACTCTTATGGTGTTTCGGGAAATGCAAATCCACAGAACAATTCCTTAAATCTTAGGTATTATGCTAAACTTGTAACTCAAATATCTTCCTTTATGATCTTATCATAAACTATTTATATTCTTGTTGCAATGATTTTGCACTTCATCTTGAATAGTCTTTGAACTTTTTAAATGTTTCATACTTCATCCTTATTAAGTAAATATTCATATATTCACTCAAATTTTCGGAGAAAGTTTATGAAGTTGAAATTCATCGTTCTTGACTACACATAATGGACTTCATACAACAATATGTACAAGTTCCAATAAGCTAGTCATCCGTTCCCTTTTGGCCTATGAACAAAGTTTTAATTATCTCTAGGAAAGTTTCACAAGCGTCATTTGATCAAAAATCAAAAGACTCCAAAATTCCATCCACATGTAGTTTCTTCATGTTTTCTTTCCAATATAATTTAAACGGCGATGTCACTTCCTAAGTGATCTTTCAATCAATTTGTCTTTCGACATTTTTAGCATTAGTTTTATGGATGTGATTTCTCCAACGAGATTTGTGAATCATCCATCTTTTATGGATTACGGCAATTATTTGAACAACCCTTTTGTTCTCATAATACTTGATAAAACAAATCTTGAAGGCAAGCTTTGATGTTTAACAAGCAGCACAATAACCCTTTATTTGTTCTCGATGAACATCATCACATATTCTTTTGCTTGTTACTTAGGCCATTGTAGTTCATGAATTGTGTTGTTTCGTATGCCGATTCACACTAACAAATTCAGTATCAAATACTTAAGAACCACATTGTTTAATAAGCAAAGAATATAGCCATAACATGTTTATCATCTATATACTTAAGCTAAACAATTCTAGTCTTTTCTTTTCTGCCATATATTTATGAGATTCTCTTTCAATATTTCCTTTTCTGTTTGAAAGAATCTATCAACATCAATAGTGGAGCCATATAAATGACACATAGTCCAAAGAATGTATAGTAAAATACCAATGTCTTTGGACTTGCACTTTGAAGTAGATCACCATCATCAAATGTTTGGTGTTCTTTCAAATTCCTTTCTTTAGTAATCTCTTGGTGTAGTAAACATTTTACCTACATCAAATATTCACCCTTATCATGGAACTATCCACGATCAAGCTACTTTTAGCTTATAACGGTGAATCGCGAGTATAATGTTGCTCTCCAAAACCTTTTGGAGGATTAGGACAAATAGTGTCTCCAACCTTTTGCAAATTCTCATCAAATATGAGAACATGACTTTTGCCATATTATACTCTATCATGTTGCAACCAAAACTTCGTTTCAGATATCACAATATCTTCCACACATCATGGTTTCTGAAACAACTCTTTCAGATCCTAGATAAACCTTGATATTAAGACAATCCTTTGAATATCAAGAATCATGGAGACAAACATGATACTCATACACTAACACTTGGAATTGTCACTCTTGATTTAATACCAATTATTAAACTTCATGGAGTAACCGGAACTTACTGAAAGTTTGCAATATGACTTTTAAACTTTGGATTAACACTTCAAAACAATACGATACCAGTTCGTAAAGTAACTAACCAGAATTCTATAGTTCTATCATCTCAATTATAACTAAGCACAAGGTGGTAAACGGGTGCCAATGACTACAACAACTATGCAAATTCACTTTGATTTAATTTATGATAAATAGTGTTCAACTTTTAATCAAATTGCTGTTGAACTCCCATTCAAAACAATATCCCTCACATTGTTTTAGTGATCACACGAACCAAATCCACCACATCAAAACCGATCATCACGAGAGTTGATGTGGCTTCAATGGCGAACAATCATCATGCTCATCATATCTAGTATATGACTCATGCTTTACCTTTCGTTATTCCGTGTTCCGAGACCATGTCTGTACATGTTAGGCTCGTCAAGATCAAACCTTAGTTTCCGCATGATCAAATCTGGTTTGCTCATGTTGTATACACTCGCAGAATCTAACACACCCGATCATCACGTGATGCTTCGAAACAACGAGCTTTAGCAACGGTGCTTACTAAGGATGAAGACTTTAAAACTTGAAATTTGTGTGCTTGAGGGATCATCTTATAATGCTACCATCGTGAACTAAGCAATACAAGATGCATAAAAGGATTAACATCACATGCAATTCATAATATGTGATATGATATGGCCTTTCTTCTTGTGCTTCCGATCTCCATCTTCAAGCACGAACATGATCTCCATCATCACTAGTGTGGCGTCAAGGTCAATGGCGCCGCTTCATGGTTGTCTTCCACCAGCATCAACTATTACAACTATCTTGAATAATAGTCACGCAAGACTTAACGGATTTAAAAAACAACCATATGGCTCCTGCCGGTTGCCGACTTACAATAAGGAACATTGCATACATCAGATATAATCACAATCATGGCCATATCACATCACAAGACCCCGCAAAACAAAGTTAGACGCCTCTAATTTTCTTTGCATGTTTTACGTGGTTTGGGGCTTTCAATAAGTGTCGTTCTAACTTACGAACAAGAACCACAACATTGATACTAGTATTGTCAATCACCCGTTGTAAATTTAATCTTAACTATGTTGGGAGAAACAGGCACCCGCAAAGCCACTTATGCAATACAAGTTGCATGTCAAGTGTGGAGCAAGTCTCATGAACGATGTCATGTAAGGTTAGCCCGGGCCGCTTCATCCCACCATCCCGCAAGATGCAAAGTACACAAGAAGCAATCGATAACAAAAGCATCAACGCCCACAATGACCATTGTGTTCTACTCGTGCAACAGATCTACATATAGACACGGCTCTGATACCACTGTAGGGGTTCGTAGCATGGAAAACAAAAAATTTCTACCACATGAACACACAATCAAGATCTAATCTATGATCAAGCCAAGATCTATCTACTAGATTATAACAACGAGTCGATGGAATACTAACCCTCAAAGATCCAAAGCGGTTAATGAGAGCAGATTCTCGTGGATGATGTAGTCGTACACTTCCGATCTCAAGATCGCGTAGACGATCCTTCCAGCGCTGCGTCTCGGCAGCGCTTCCGCAGTCGGTCACACGTTCGGTACTCGATGAATACCTTCCTCTCCCTTGTTCCAGCAGGCAACGGAGGTTGTAGCACTCTCCTCGCGATTCCGGCAGCACGACGGTGTGGTACCGAAAGTAGAGGGGAGATCTCGCAGGGCTTCGCCTTAAGCCGGAGCGAGTATGGTGGACTATGAGAGAGGCCTTCGCGATCTAGGGTTTAGAGGCACCAAGGGAGGAAGCTTGTTCGGCGGCTAGGGCTTGGGGAGAGCCCCAACTCGGCAGCTAGGAGGAAACCCTAGGGCGACGGCGACTTGTGGTGGCTGGCGTCTAGGGCTAGGGTTTGGGTGGTGAGAGGTGTGTGTAGAGGGGGCACCCCTGCCCCTTCTTTTATAGGTGGGAGGGCGCCGGCCAAGGGGAGGGAGTCCTACCCCAAGTCGGCCTCCTTGGCCAGCGGGTGGAGGGAGAGTAACTCCTCCCCAAGTAGGTTTCCTACTCTCCCTCCACCAAGCAAAACTGCCATTTGACTTTTTCAAACTAGGATTTGATTCTTCCTTTATTTTGCCCAGCCATGATACCTAGTACATGATGCAACCATTCCACATTGTCATGACACATTCATGTACCCTTCCCCTCTGGAGTGCCGGACCTTCTGGACCCTTCTAGAACATTCCTGATGAAAACACCGGAATCATTCCCCAACTCCGAAACAGGACTTTCCTTATATGAATCTTATTCTCCGGACCATTCCGGATCTCCTTGTGATATCCCGGATCCCATCCGAGACTCCGAACAACATTCGGTCTCTTACTCATCATTCCATAACTACTCAACAACATTGAATCCTTAAGTGTGTATCCCTACGGTTCGTGAATTATGCGGACATGATCGAGACACTTCTGTGAACAATAACCAATAGAGGAATCTGGAAATTCATATGGCTGCCACATATTTCTACGATTAATTTGTGATCGAATGAACCACTTACATATGATACCAATTTCCCTTTGTCTCACGATAGTTTACTTATCCGAGGTTTTGATCGTCGGTATCTCTGCATACCTAGTTCAACCTCACATCGATAAGTACTCTTTTCTCGTTCCCGCGATATGTGATCCCTTGTGAACCAGTCACATGCTTGCAAGCTAATTGGATGACATTCCACCGAGAGGGCCCAGAGTATATCTATCTGTCATATGGATGGACAAATCCCACTCTTGATCCATGTGCCTCAACCCATACTTTCAGAACACTCAATGCCACCTTTATAGCCACCCAGTTACGGTGTGGTGTTTGATGTCATCAAAGCATCCTTCCGGTGATGGTGATTAACATGTCTCATGGTCGAAGGAATTAGGTTACTATGTATCAGAAAGCTTATAGCAAATGAACTATATTAAATGACTTGATATTTATGCTACGCTTATCTATAGGAGTATGTCCATCACATCATTCTCCTAATGATATGACCCTGTTGTTAATAACATCTCTATGTTCATGATCAGGAAACCATGATCATATATTAACCAACAAGCTAGTTTAACAAGAGGCTTTACTAGGGACTCTTTTATGTTTACAAATCACACAAGTATTAATGTTTCCGGTTAATACAATTATAGCATGGTATGTAAACATTTATCATAAGTATGAAGATATGATAATAACCACTTTATTATTGCCTCTTGGGAATATCTCCAACAAAGTTATCTTCCGGGGTTCGAAAAAGTTTTCAGTATTTTGACCGGAGGTTCTAGAATATTCTAGAGGGGGCACTAGTGGTCCCACCACCCCGGGAGGTGCCACATGGGCCGAGGCAATGCTGCGGGGGATATGATTCGTCCAAAACATATCTACTTTCTCGAACATGTTGCTATTATTTTTTCTCTAAACTTGTGTGATTTGGATACAACTAACACAGACTTACGCTGTTTTCAGCAGAATTACCTTGGTGTCTTGTTTTTGTGTAGAAAATGAACTATTAGGAAAATCCCAGAAAATATGCCAAAAATTATATTTCACCAGAAGATCCACGGAGCCAGAAGACGAGACGGAGATGAGGCCTAGGGGGCCCACACCCACCCTAGGCGCAGGCCCACCACTAGCCGCGCTAGGAGGGGTGCAGCCACCCCAGGCCCCTCTCGGCCTCCCTTTGCGCCTATAAGTTGCCTTTCGACCTAAAAACCGAGGGGGGTTTGATAGTTTTCTAGAAAGAGTTCCGCTCCGCTGCCACCACCAGAAACCAAGATTCAGATCCAGAAACTCCGTTCTGGCACCCTGCCGGGACGGAGAATTTGGAGAGGAACATCGCCATCATCATCACCAACGCATCTCCATCAACCATCGATGGTTCCCTCATCAATGAGTGAGTAATCCCCCATTGTAGGCTTGGGGATGGTAGGCATTGGATGAGTTCTATCATGTAAATAAGATCTGTTAGGGCATAGTGCCTAGTATCTCTATTAGTGCTATTTGACTTTGTTGCAACTTGTTGTGCTTAATGCTTGTCACTAGGGCCCGAGTGCCATGATATCAGATCTGAACTTATTATTGAATCATTATGATAGTATTGTTTGTGATCTTATCTGCAAGTTGTGTACACATATCATTGTCCGGATCCAAAGGTCCCAAAGTGACAATAATTGGGACAACAGGAGGGGATGGCTGTGGTGTGAGGATCACATGTGTTCATGGAGTGTTAATGCTTTGCTCCGGTGCTCTATTAAAAGGAGCACCTTAATTGCCAGTAGTTCCCTAGAGGCCTCGCTGCTACGGGCTGGCTGGACAGAAGATGTTGTGCAAGTTCTCATTGCGAGCACGTATGACTATATTTGGAGCATATGCCTAGGATTGTTTAGTATTTGAATGCTTGTTATTATTTATCTACAATGCCCTAGATCTTGAAGTTACATGTTTAGACTCGTCCATGCAACGCCCGTCCATCCATCCCTATGCCTACCGCACTCGAATCCTACTGTTACCGTTACTGTTACTATTTCTCCTCTTTCACTATTGTTGTTGCTTTTGCTACTACCAAACTATTGCTACTGATAAACTTCTATGAGCAAGAACTATTTCCAGGTGCAGCTGAACTGACAACTAAGTTGTTAAGGCTTGCAAGTATTCATTGGCTCCCCTTGTGTCGAATCAATAAATTGGGTAATACTACCCATGAAGACTGTTGCGATCCCCTATACTTGTGAGTCATCAAGACTATTTTCTGGCACCGTTGCCGGGGAGCATAGCTTTATTTGTAAGTTCACTTGGATCTATTATTGTTCACTGCTACTCCTTTCATCACGGGGAAGTCTCGTGATGGAAAGTTCCCTATTTTACCATCCACTACAAGAAGAGGTACAGTCCTAAACACCTCTGCTGCTCTTGATTCACCGTCTGTTATAAGTAAGCTTGTCACACCACCACCACATACACATGCTACACACACTACTACTACTGCTGACTCTAAAACTGATTTTGATGCTCATGATGTTACTTCTACTGTGCTTGATGCGAGTGGTTCATTAGGTCCTTTTCTAGATGCTACTATGGTTGGTCTAGGAAATACCAAAACTACTAGTGAAGACACTGATACACCTGTTAGCTCACCTGAGGCTAGTGAGAGTTATGATATTAATGGTGGTTACATGGAGTTCACTGATGATTTTGTTGAAGAGTGCCAAAACACACATGGTACTAGTGCTATTAAGAGTCTCCTTGCTAGACGTATTATTATGCCTAAGTTGTCCTCTGATCCTAAGTTTGACAGCTCTCCCATAGATATTAAAGATAAAGATTATGATTTCTCTCTTGATTTATCTTATTTAGATATTGTTGAGAAAGAACCTTTTTGTGGGACTGGAAATGAGAGTGTTGTGGCTCATATGAATGAGCTTTCTACTATGAGTGCTTTATTCTCTGATGATTTTAAGATGCGCAAGTACTTTGTTACTAAGATCTTCCCTTTTTCACTAAAAGGAGAAGCTAGGGCTTGGTTTAATAGATTACCTCATGGTTCCATTGATAGCCCTGATTGCTTGATTGCTTCTTTCTTCCAGAAATATTTTCCTCCCAGTGCTAGACATGCTGCTTTGTAGAGACTTTTTGATTTTAAACAGGGAGAAGAAGAGAAATTGCCTAAGGCATGGACAAGGTTATGTGCCTTGATTCATGCACATCCTGGATGTCCATTACCTAAGAATGAGCTTCTTGATATTTATTATAATGGACTAACTGATGATTCTAGGACATACCTAGATAGCTTTGCTGATTGTGTTTTCAGGAAAAGAACTCCTACAGATGCTGAAGAATTAATGGCTAAGATAAGCAAAAATTACGATGATTGGAATTCAATTGAGCTAAATCCACCCGAGCCTATTACTCCTGAACCAGTTATGCCTGAACCAGTCCCAACAACAACAAAGAAGAGGGGAGTTATTGCATTAAATTATGAAGTGATGAAGGAAGCTAAGAAGTGTCTAAAGGAGAAAGGTATTAGAGCTGAAGATGTGAAGAATCTACCTCCTATAGAAGAATTATGTAAGCCAATTCCCCACTAATCCACTATTGAGGTATACTCTCTCCAACACTTTGATGAAGGTGATATTCCTTATGGTCAGTCTCCTGTTCAATGTTTAGAGGACCTTGACACATTTATTGTTAAACAAGGGTATTTTAATAAAAAAGTTCAGAATCATTTGTTGGAAAAGTCTAGAGCTATCCATGAGTTGAAAGATATTGTAGAAAGAACTTCTAATGATATTAAAATGCTTTGTAAACACTTTCAAATGGTTTAAACCCAACTTGATCAACTTGCTAAGGTACAAAAAGATATGCTAGTTAATACTTCAGGAGATAAACATGCTTATGGAATTAGAACTAGGAATGGTATAGCTACTCAAGATCCTTTATATCCTGAAGGACACCCTAAAAGAATAGAGAAGGATTCCCAACAAGGTGAAGATAGTGGTAGTCCTCGTAAGAGAAAGAAAAAGAAACATAAGATAGTTGAGGAACCCCTTGAACCTGCTGTAGATCCTAATAGTATATTTGTCTCTGATGCTGAAACTGAGAGTGGTAATGATAAACATGAGTCTCCTGATAAGGAGGAAGGTGAGGAAGAACCTGAGAAGCACACTAAGAACACTAGGTACACTAAGAAAGATTTTATTGCTAATAAACATGGTAAAGAGAGAGAATCTTGGGTGCAGAAACCTATGCCTTTTCCAGGAAACACAAGTCAAAGGAGGAAGAACACTACAACAAGTTTTGTGAGTGGATGAAGCCTTTATTCTTGCAAATTCCTTTGACTGATGCTATTAAGTTGCCTCCTTATTCAAAGTATATGAAGGATATTGTCTCTAATAAAAGGAAGATTCCTAATGAGGAGATTTCTACTTTGCTTGCTAATTATTCCTTCAATGGTAAGGTTCCAAAGAAACTTGGTGATCCAGGTATACCAACTATTCCTTGCTCTATTAAGAACAATTATGTTAGAACTGGTTTATGTGATTTGGGTGCCGGAGTTAGTGTTATGAATTTTTCTCTCTATAAGAGGCTCCAGCTAGAAAAGTTGATACCAACTGATATATCTTTGCAAATGGTTGATAAGTCAACTACTATTTCTATTGGTATTTGTGAGGATGTTCCTGTTCAAGTGTCTCATAATTGCTTGGTTTTGACTGATTTTGTTGTGCTTGAAATGCCTGAAGATGATAATATGTCTATTATTCTTGGGATACCTTTTCTTAATACTACAGGTGATGTTATTAATTGCAATCAAGGGAAAGTAACATTCAATATTAATGACAAAGAGCATACTGTTTATTTCCCCAAGGAGGTTGTTAAGAGCTATTGCCTGAATTCCATTGAAAATATTGAGGGCATCAAGGTTGGAGAAATATATTGTCCCATTTCACAAGAAAATTTTGAAACTATTATGATTGGAACCATTGCTATCAAGTATGAGGTAACATAATCACCTTGTGGAATGCAAAGTTTTGTTTCATATAAGATTGTTTTGGTAACAAGACTTGATCAACTTTGTTAACAAAAGGATTTTAATGAATAAAACAATGCTTTTACAGTGGTTATACTTGCTCACTTTTATTTTTCTCCTTTCCAATCCTTGCTCTTCGCCGTGCCTAACTTAAAGGCGTTAAAGAAAAGTACTTGTTGGGAGATAACCCAAGAGTTTACTTGAGTCTTGGAAGTTATTACTTCAGTAATGACCTCTCCTTATCCTTTTTGTTTGCTTTTTGTGCCAAGAATGACCTCTAATGAGAGGGAAGTAAGATTTGGGAAGTTACTGTCCCAAAACAGATTTCTGTCCTCCACCAAACAAATTCGTGGGGAGTCTCTGTAACTCGGATTGAGCTGAAAATTTACGAATAAATCCCCTAGTATGTTATCTAACTTTAATTAGTTCAGAACTTTTTGATTTGAGCAACTTAAGTTGTGCGAAAAAATCGGTTTCTACCTGCTAGTCTGTTTTGACAGATTTCTGCCATTATTTGTATTTGCTTCCTATTGATTCCTTTTTGAGTTCTCTTTAGGTGAATTGAGCTTTTTGAAGGAGTTGCTACAGTAGCTTGTGTTTTTAATGAAAAGTCTTGCTGTTCCAAATCTTTCCAGAGGTCTAATATCTTTTGAATAAACTAATGTTGCTAATGAAGATTGTGTGAAGTTTTGTATGAAGGAAAAATTTCAGGTGTAGAGAGAGGATGATGTAATGAGATGAAGAATGGACAAAAGCTCAAGCTTGGGGGGAGCCACCCCGTGTCACCCCAAGAAATATTCAAGAGGTACAAGAGTCAAAGCTTGGGGATGCCCAAGGCATCCCCTTCTTTATCAATAAAAATCTCAAGTCTTTCTAGACACTTCGTTTTTATTGTTTCATGCACAGTTGTGTTGTTCTTGGAGCGTTTTAGTTTTAGTTTTTGTTTTTGGTTTTCTTTTGCTTTGCTTGTTTTTGCTTTGTTGGATTGTTTGAAAAATCAAAAACACCAAAAATATTTGTTGTTCTTCTTTGGTTTGTGAGTTCTTTGCAGGGTTCAGCCGTCCTTAGTGGATTTTGGTTTCATGTTAATTATTCAAGCAACAAAAGTGAAGGGCAATAATGAAGATTAAGACAACTCGAGGTGTGGTAAGAGGCTGGTAACAAACTGTATTTGTTTCAATTTTGTACATATACTCATCTTTGTGAGCATGCTTAGCCTGTTTGTGTAAGGTGTATGTCATTATGGATGCTTAGTAGTTCTTGCTTGTCTATGATTAGCTCCAGCTTGCTAATAGTTTGTAGCATATCATATGAATGTTTGCTTGCATTGTTTTATTCATACTTTGTTATGATATCGGGGTATCCTCCTCTGACATGTTAATCGACTTGGCACATGCTCACGCATGCATATGACTAATCAATAGTCAGTAAGCCTCGATGATTTATTTTGCCTCAGAGTTCTTGTATCACTTTCATGCCATAATTAGTCATGTTTTGTTGCAAGCATGATTATGCCAACTATTTCTCTCTCGTTTGTCGCTCCCTCTCTATTGCAAGCCTTCACTTTCACTGAGTACGTGCTCTACATATGCTTCCAACTCTCCAAAACCAATATTGCCAGCTGTGTCCATCATACCTACCTATTAGCATCATTTGCTACTTCAGTGCATATTCTATATGCCGTGTTTTCTTCCAAAATAAAATGTTTGTCTGTTTTGATAAAGTTAGTTAGTAAAGCTCTCACGAACTTGATGGCACACTTTATTCCTTGCGCTTAATAATCCTAAACCATTGTGACCTGTCCATGAAAGTTATATGCTTGCAAATTATATGTTGGGAGTCAGCAGAACCGTGCTGTCATGGGGAACACTTTCAACACTTTTTGGATATCTCATCCAGTTGATTCCTTGCTCTTTTGTTAACGGATGTCAATGATGTGAAATAAAAGGGGAGGTTGTGAGTTCATGGAGTTTATACATTGTGTTAGAGAAACGCCTGGGCCGCTAGCCTAAGCCATGCTTAATCATGGTGGAAACTTGCAGCATCACCATAATGAGCATCTATGAAGCATCCTCAATTAAAAGTTATGCATATGGTAAATAAAAAGATTGCCGAGATGCTCATTGTCTGCCTGCCTTATCATTTTGGTTATGAGAAAGCTCCTGTACCATGTTCAAGGGGTACCCCGTTGGCGGTTCTCGATGATATGCATGTATTTAGAATGACAAGAACTTTCAGGTGACCAAAGTTGAGTAGCATGCGGAGCGACCCTCATACTCAAGGGACTTGAGATTTCTAGTCTATGGTTTGTCAAGCATATGATTTAGAGTGGACCTCACTTTCACCTTTACCACATGAAGATGCCTATGATAGGGGCATTGAGAGCTCAAAGCTAATGAGTACCTTCCTTTCAGCATTGGGAAGCCTTTCAAACCTTCACAAAACCGTTTTCACAACTTTGTTGAGTCACCACTTATTCTATGAGCATCTTCTTGAGAGCATAGTTGTCATTTTTGTGTTTATTCCAAAACTTGGTTAATTATGTCATGACTTTGATGCTTGTATCTCTGATATCTTTACTTCTAGTCTTCATGTGAACTTCAGAGGTGTCGTGGCATTATTGTCTCTCAAATCAAGGCAAGTGAGATACCACTCTATCATACCTTATTATGAGCATTGCAATGTTGCTTATGTTTATGTTTCATTCTACTTATTATTATTGAGTTGGTTTTCTCTTCATAGCTTGCAATGACTATTGAGTAGACTTAGTTGCATACTCCTTATTATGAATTGTCTAAGCATCTACTCTCGTGCTGAGAATATATACATCTTATGAAGCAAAGTGTTCGTGAAAGTTCTTTTATCACACTCAGTTTTCAACTGAATTGCTTGAGGACAAGCAATAAGCTAAGCTTGGAGGGAGTTGATACGTCCAAAATGTATCTACTTTATCGAACACTTTGCTATTGTTTCTTCTCTAAAATTGTGTGATTTGGATACAACTAACACATACTGACGTTGTTTTCAGCAGAATTACCTTGGTGTCTTGTTTTTGTGCAGAAAATGAACTATCAGGAAAAATCCCGGAAAATATGCCAAAAATTATATTTCACCAGAAGATCCACGGGCAAGAAGGCAGAGAGAGGAGGCATGGGGGGCCACACCCACGGTGGCCCACCACCGGCCTGGACCGAGGGGTGCACCACCTAGGCACCCCTCGGCCTCCCTTTGCGCCTATAAGTTGCCTTTCGACCTAAAAACCGAGGGGGGGTTCGATAGTTTTCAAGAAAGAGTTCCGCTCCGCCGCCACCAGAAACCAAGATTTGGATCCAGAAACTCCGTTCTGGCACCCTGCGGGGACAGGGAATTTGGAGAGGATCATCGCCATCGTCATCACCAACGCATCTCCATCAACCATCGATGTTTCCCTCATCCATGAGTGAGTAATCCCCCGCTATAGGCTTGGGGATGGTAGGGATTGGATGAGTTCTATCATGTAATCAAGTAAGATCTGTTAGGGCATAGTGCCTAGTATCTTTATTAGTGCTATTTGACTTTGTTGCAACTTGTTGTGCTTAATGCTTGTCACTAGGGCCCGAGTGCCATGATCTCAGATCTGAACTTATTATTGAATCATTATGATAGTATTGTTTGTGATCTTATCTGCAAGTTGTGTACACATATCATTGTCCGGATCCAAAGGCCCCAAAGTGACAATAATTGGAACAACCGGAGGGTATGGATGTGGTGTGAGGATCACATGTGTTCACAGAATGTTAATGCTTTTCTTCGGTGCTCTATTAAAAGGAGCACCTTAATTGCCAGTAGTTCCCTAGAGGCCCCGCCGCCATGGGCTGGCTGGACAGAAGATGTTGTGCAAGCTCTTATTGCGAGCACGTATGACTATATTTGGAGCACATGCCTAGGATTGTTTAGTACTTGGATGCTTGTTATTATTTATTTGCAATGCCCTAGATCTTGAAGTTACATGTTTAGACTTGTCCATGCAACGACCGTCCATCGATCCCTATGCCTACCGCACCCGAATCCTACTGTTACCATTACTGTTACTATTGCTCCTGTTTCACTGTTGTTGTTGTTGTTGTTGTTGCTGTTGCTACTACCAAACTATTGCTACTGACTAACTTCTGTGAGAAAGAACTATTTCCAGGTACAGCTGAACTGACAACTCAGTTGTTAAGGCTTGCAAGTATTCTTTGGCTCCCCTTGTGTCGAATCAATAAATTGGGTAATACTACCCATGAAGACTGTTGCAATCCCCTATACGTGTGGGTTATCAGGCTCATGGGCCATCCCACCAAGCCCAAGGGGCCAAACCGGCCAGCCCTAAAGGGTTTAGGGCAAAACCCTAAAAGGAAAGGGGAAGACTTGGGGGGCAAATTTCCCCCTCTCCCTTTTTGCGTAGGACCTAGGAGGTGGAGGCCAAGGAGGGCAACCCTAGCCACCCCCTCTATATAAAGAGAGGAGGGGTGGCCGTCCCCTTTGCCCTCTCTCCCAACCCTAGCCACCACCTCTCCTTCCTCCTCCGTCTTCCTGCTTTGGCTTAGGCGAAGCCCTGCAGGAATCTCTCCTCCACCACCACCACCACCACACCGTCATGCTGCTGGTATTCCGAGGGGATATACTACCTCCTTGCTGGAATGGGGAGACGAAGGTATTAATCGACTCTGTACGTGTGACCGAGTGTGGAAGCGCTGCCGAAACGCGGCGCCAGGAGGATCGTCATCGTGATCTTGACATCGGCAAGTGATCGACTATATCAACCACGAGATTAGATCTCGTTAAGGCCTTGGATCTATGAGGGTTAGTACTCTTCCATGTCGTTGCACCGATCTCGTAGATTAGATCTTGGTTTTGCCATAGATTGGATCTTGGTTTTATTCATTGTTGCGATAGATTTTTTTGTTTTCTATGCTACGAACCCTATAATAATATCAAGAGATAGAACTAATACATATTCATAAACAAGGTTATAGATCATATTTATTTGAATTCATAATAATGCTAGGGTTTCTCTAGCTTCCCAAGAACAAAGATAACTACTCACACATGGATGTAATCAACATCATCATAATAGTATGGATAGGAAACATATGAATAGATGAATACTTGTGCAAATCCACAATAGGTTTGGGAAGTACAACAAGATGAATGTAAATGAGATGCAGGGGATGGCGATGATGGTGGAGTTGCAGCAGTTGATGATGATGATGCCTAGGCCAACAAGGATCTTCTTAGCCTAAGGATCGAAGTGCTTCTGTGAGTTTCACCCCTGGATCACTTCCAGATGTGACATTTCTCTGGTATCTTTGAATGTCGGATCTCAAATCCGTATGCACGTGGTGGATGTATTTAACGAGGCAAATACGCTAGTGCATGGTACAGACGGGCGATACGGACGGGTTCCGTCCGTACCAATGCTTGTTAAAGCGTCTGATTGTCTCCTACGAGTTGTATTCCCCTTGCCCTCTCTTCGAATTGCGTGGGAAGTTGTGTGGAGGGATTTAATGGCTTCCAATCAGCAGATTTATGTCCAAAAATTATAGCTTTAATTGTTTTTCTATCAACACCTATGATTTCGGGATCCTGCTAAAAAACCATAAAAGGTGCGCACGATCACGGTAAAATACCAAAATCGTATCACTACTTATGAAAAAACATAAGGTAGACATGCTACAAAAATGAACTCATCAGCTTTTCTAAGTTTAGACTCTTGGTCATCCTCGAGCAAAAGAGCAGCTTCAATAGACAAGGCCATCGTGTTCATAAAGCACGAGTCATTGAAATACATGAGACACTGCGGCAAACAACTATAATAAAAGATTTAGAACCAACTCATGGATTCCATCACACTTCCACATGTAAAATGACTCAGAAGGCTTCCACACCTTAGTAAAATCCATTTATGAAGAATAATCAATAGTATGACATAAAATGGTAAGCTCGACTGAACGAGTTTTTTTGAGGATATCTCAAATATATTTAGAACTTCACACATCCACTTAGGATTCAAGACTTTGAACGGTCTCGTTCGTTTTCTCTCATGATCATGTGGGTATATCTATTCACTCTCTGCACACATTTTCTTTTCACTTTGCATTTATGCAATTTAGAGTGGTGTGCAAATAAGTTAGACATACTTTCCAATCTTATGTGAAGACAGAAAATAGATCAAAATCTTTAATTTTAACTCCCAAGTCGAGTATGAAGTAACTCACGTTGGTGTTTTGAGTATCTACTTCATATTGTACCCATTCTAATTTTCTAAAGTAGTAATGCTTGATTATCTTAACTTACTTCCTTGCTCTTTCTTTATTTTTCTCTTAGAGATTAATTCTTATAATCTAACCGATGATCTATGGCAAATTATCAAAATTTCTTCCAATTTACCATTAGTACTAATGGTATGGAAGACTCTAAAAATCACTATTAAGTACAAGTATAATAGAACTCATCCTAATTCATACATCTAATAAAATAACCACAAAATAAAATACTTAAAATATAGTAAATGAAGGAGTTCATAGCAGAGAACAATATTTTTTCAATCTAGCGTATGTCAATTGCCAAGATCTATCTATGAGTTAATGTTGTAACGAAGAAGGTTTCAGTGACATATCCTTGTAAACCGAAAGCATTAACATTCACGATGAACATGTACAATGTAGTCGAACGACATAGACAATCTCAAGATTGTGTTGATCCTTGCACGACAATTTATGTGCCACAACTGGAAGCACCCCCGTGGTTTTGCACACGTACGATGCTCAACGACGACTCTCGGTTTCTCCGATCTAGCAGATATTGCGGAAGTATATCTTCTGAAATGGGGATCCAGCAGCGCGAAGGCGTGCCGGTGATAAAGGGAAGGCGTGATTTCTTCTTGGAACCACGAGTCTGGAAGCCAACAAGAGAGGAGTGCTAACAGGGAGAGGACCTATAGGCTCTAGAGAAAATTGGGTGTCTTTCCCTCCCCATATGCCCCTTCTTATATAGGGGAAAAGGAGGGACTCCCACTAGCCAACAGGAAATGTAGGACTAAAGGGGATGCGTCCAAGGTGGGAGGTGGCCAAGGTGGGGTGGACCCCATCCAGCACGCCCTATGCCCTAGGCCGTCCAAGGCCTTGCCTAATTGGGCAGCGGCTGAAAGGATCGTATGGGCACCTAGAGGGGGGGGTGAATAGGTGCTACTTCAAATTTTACTCTTTTTCAATTTAGGGTTTGACAAGAAAGGTAAATTCTCTAGAATATGCAACTATGGTGAATTTACCTATATGACAAACAAGCACAAACTAACACAACACTAAGCAAGAACAAGTAAGTAAAGTGCGGTAAAGGATAGAAGTAACCAAGCGAGTGGACGCGGAGACACAAGGATTTGTTTCCCGTAGTTCCTTCCTTTTGAGGGGAAGTACGTCTATGTTTGGAGAGGGGGTGGTTTCAAACCACCAACGCCACGAGAGGTCTCCCTTGTTCTCCGATTAACCTCACCCCAACGGGCTCGATTCACCTTCCACTATATTGGCAACCTTCGAGGTGGAAGCCGACACCTTTACAACAAGTTCGGGGCACACATCCACAACTGAATTGGAGGCTCCCAAATGCAAGCAAGCTGTCAAGACAAATCAAAGACAAGCTTGTAAGAACCAAATCAAAGTTAGGGTTTCCAAAGAAACACTAGAGCTTGGGGGCCCTCAAGTGAATGAGGGGGAAATGAAGATCTCTTTTGGTGAAGTAGTAGATCGGGGCTTCCTCCTTTGATTCCCCAAAGATCAAGGACTTTGGGTGGTGGAATGAGGAGATCTTGAAGATTAAGTGGCTCCAATGGTGGTCCTGACTTTAATGTATTTGAGCAACCTGTCCCAAGGTAGGTGAAGGGGTATTTATACCCCTTCACAAAATCTGGCCGTTGGAGCATTTATTGCAGCGGTAGTACAGGAGGTTCAAGCGGTACTACCGGAGAACTCCGATACTACCGGACCTGGTACCGGAAAGCGGTAGTACCGCTGTAAGCAACCGGTACTACCGGACGAAGCGATGGAAGCGGCCTCGGTACTACTAAAATGCTGATCTGCCGCATTTTAGTACCGAAAAGTGAAGCTTTTGTAGCGTCAAAAGTCTCTGCCTGGTGCGGTACTAAAATGCGGTACTACCGCATTTTGGTACCGGAGCAGGCAGAAGCTTTTGGCGACGTCCAAAAAGTCTCTGCCTGGTGCGGTACTAAAATACGGTACTACCGCATTTGGTACCGGAGCAGGCAGAAGCTTTTGGCGACGTCCAAACAGTCTCTGCCTGGTGCGGTACTAAAATGCGGTACTACCGCATTTTGGTACCGTGCGAAGCTTTTAGCGTCAAAAGTCTACGCAAAGTCTCGGTGGTGCGGTACTCTTGACCTCCGACTGACGAGGCTTTTGACACTTTGTCCCAAAGATTCGGTCCAGAAAGCAAAAGCGGTAAGTACCGCTTTTTGGCAAATGACGGAACAATTTTGTGTCTTGCAATCCTTTATTCTTTTAATGCACCTGCGACACACTTAGAAATCATTAGTCCGATATGTGTGTTGTTATCAAACACCAAAATCGCTAGGGATAGCAAATGTTCTTTCAATCTCCCCCTTTTTGGTGTTTGATGACAACACACATTTTGCAGGGAAATCTAGTGATGACAAGATATAGATGGGGCTCCCCCTAGAAATGTAAATCAAGCCCCACACACACTAGCAAGCTACTTGGGAGTAGAAGTCGCACATAGAGCACATACCTTTGCTAAATAAGATGTGATGACCAATATTGATTAGGAATGGGGAAGGTCGTCACATAGGATGGATCCAAACAAGAGTAGCCACATTACACACAAGATGGATCCATACGATAACCACATAGTTAGTTCATACATAGTACGTCACACATAATAAGAGGCAAACAAATAAAGTTCACAAGCGAATAAAATCAATGGCAAGAACGAGCTTGTGACTTTTCCCTCGCAAATCCCGCATGCCTAATGTGCAACTTCTCCCCCTTTGGCATCAAGACGCCAAAAAGGGACAAGAGCAATACTAACACCCCGGAGATCACGCGACATCATCATCGACCCAGTCTTCCCATGCATCATCATGAGGTGGCGGGACATGGAAGGAGGAGATGGCATCATCTTGCCAGTGCCTGTGCTTGGAGATCCATTAGTCTTCTGGGGTAATGTTGTTCTCGGAGCCCTTGGAGATGGTTAAACCTTGAGCCTCCATCATTTCCTTCTGACGAACAACAGATTTCTTGGCATAGACATGGGCCTCGTACATGCGTTTCTGATTGTCCACTTGGAGGCAGAATATCTTCTTGAGTGTGGCCTCAAGCCTCTTAGCCCAAGATGGCGGTGCGGAGTGGCGACATGAGACCACAAATGCAGCAGCCTGCTGCTCATTAGCTGCATCACTTGATTCCGCCTCAACCGGGTTCCCATCATCATCAACAATCTGACCATCCGCATTGCGTGGTTTGAGATGGGTCTTGATCAACAGATTCTTGTGGCGATGAGTGGCAAGACGAAGAGAAGGCAAGTCACGGGCAATCACAGGGCACTTGCTAATGATGAGAGCCATGATGTATGGAGCAAAAGGAGGCACCCTCCGTTGAAAAGTGGCACAGACCATTTCATTCCAAATGACATCCATCACATCCATAGGGAGGCCAGAGTCACGGTGGTGATAGGTGGACATCATAATATCTACCATGAAGGCATGTATCTCATCAAGATTCCCAGCACGAGGGGCAACGGTCTCACGATAGATGCGATGCAAGATGTCATATGTAGGGAGAAGCCCTTTGATCTTTCCAGGGATTCCGCGCCCCCAGATGTATAGTGGTGCAAGAGCATCCTTCTTCATGGGACGATCATTGGTGTGGCACCGAAAGCCAACGGGAGTGTCCTTGCCACGGTCTTCGTACCCGAGGATAGCCCCAAATTCAGCCAATGTTGCTTGCTTGACAGCACCCTCGGTCATCCAGGTGAGAGTCCGAGTATCATTCTTGGCAAAGTGAACGGTTGCATAGAACTGGGCAATGAGCATAGGATCATAGTTGCACTGGAACTCCATGATGGGAAGCAAGCCAATGTTGGTGCAAATGTCAAGGGCCTCACCAAAGTAGTTCAGATTCTTCCGCACATGATTCATCTCGATCCATTTCTGAGGGATCACAATTTTGTCATATTTCATGAGTATCTCATGGAACACTCGCTCTTGGAAATCCGTATAGAAGAGACTATTTTCCCGAGCATGAGAGCGAGCTGCCCATATGGACTAACCACCCGCAGGGCATGAAATTCTGACTCAGACAAATCAGACAGCAGCTTTGGCCCAGATGGCCCGGAACTGTGGCTCTTGCGAGGACCTGAGGGAGGAGGAGGTGGAGGAGCTTTACCACGACCAGCACTTTGCTTGACCCCACCACTCCGACGACCACGAGTTGTTGGCATTTTCAGACGAGCACTAGGTTGAGGCATGACCTCCTCTTCTGACTTAGTCTCTAATTCTGACTCATAGTCCTCGATCTCATAGTGAGCTTTGGAGCGCTTGCGCGATCCCCGGGAACCCCCTGCACCTGTGAAAGAATGAGGGAGATAGCATAGGGGTAAGAGCACAAGAACCTGAGACAAACAGAGGATGGACCTTGGTGTTTTAAAAAAAATTTGCTACCAAGATCTGGTAGTCGGACTGCACCAGTAGTAATACAAGCGGTAGTACCGGAAAAAGATTCCCGGTACTACCGACCCGCGACCACAGTGCAGATCTAGACTAGAAATCCATGTACGGTCAGTAAATTTGTTGTAAAACACGATTTCCATCGGACAAGGTGGTAGATCTGGTAGATAGCACACGATACAACCTCAAGAATGCAAGTTTTAACCAAGAATCAAAGTTACCCTAGATTCAATGGAGAAAACAAGTGAGAAGATGAGGAAGGCGGTAGTACCGGTGTCCATGACGGTGGGGAAGAAGGAGGAGCCCGCAGGGAGGCCGGATCCGGTGTGGATCCGCGAGAAGGAGGGAAGGGAGGGGCTCCTCCGGCGTCCTCCTATGCTGGCTGTGGCGCTGGTGAGGAGTGGAGACGAGGGATGAATGAGGCACTGAGGGGTGCCTCTCCCCCGTCTCCAATCTTAACCGACACGCACAAGCGGTAATCTGGGGTGCCGCATGGTAGTACTGCGCTATCTTGGCAGTCTGAAATTTCAACCGGTAGTACACTTTGGGAAGTTTCGATGGGGCCGGAAACTGAACGACCGTGATAGCCACACTTGCAACATCCGGTAGTACCGTTTGGCGGTAGTACCGCATATGGGACCCGGTAGTACCGTAACCATCAGGACAGAGAGCCAAGATACATAAAATGGAAGGTTCTTGTGCAGAGTAGATGAGTGTTGCTGGGAGATAAGAATGGTTTGGGTTTAGAGAATCACACTGATATGGGCCAATGCACTCAAAACTTACTAAAAACATGTGGAGAGCCAAATGTGAGTGCACGACCAAAAGAACAACACCAACTAGAGGATGACAAACATAAGTAAGAACCAATGCAAAGAGTGACAAACACGAGTAAGCACATCAACCTCTCGATTGAGAGGGGGCGGTGGCCTAGGCCACCATATTTGAGTATACTCGGCTTGGTACCACGAAGATATATCTTGGGTCCATTACCGAAACTCATCATTAAGCTCACATATCACAAAAATGATATTAAGAGGAATGATTTTGTTTACTTTGCGCATAATGGGGGGAGGGATGATCCAATCAATTAGGACCGCACTCCCCCTATGTCCATGCCTACACCTAGACCAAATATGAGATGAAACATAGGTGAGAGTGCAATAACATCAAGTCAAGCTCCTTGAATCTACGATATTTAGTTCATTCCTCACGTAGCAAAACCTTGCTTCATCAAGTGGCTTCGTGAAGATATCGGCAAGTTGATCTTTGGTTGGTACATATGATAGATCAATATCACCTCGAGCAACATGATCTCTAATGAAGTGATGGCGAATCTCAATATGCTTTGTCCTTGTGTGGTCTACCGAGTTGTAGGCAATCTTGATGGCACTTTCATTGTCACATAGAAGAGGCACTTTGTCACAATGGACACCGTATTCCTTTAAAGTTTGCCTCATCCATAGCAATTGAGTGCACGCACTAGCAGCTGCCACATACTCGGCGGTGGAGAGAGATATACAATTTTGCTTCTTGGAAGACCAACATACCAAGGACCTACCAAGGAATTGGCAAGCCCCAGATGTTGATTTTCTATCATCCTTGTCACCTGCCCAATCTGAATCCGTGTATCCACAAAGAGCAAATGTTGAGCCTCGAGGGTACCAAAGACCATAAAATGGGGTATGAACCAAATATCAAAAGATTCTCTTGACCGCCATTAAATGGCTTTCTTTAGGAGCCGCTTGATATCTTGCACACACACCTACACTCAACACAATATCGGGTCTAGATGCACAAAGGTAAAGCAAAGAGCCAATCATAGACCGGTATACCTTTTGATCCACATCTTTACCATTTGGATTTTGTTCTAGATGAGTCTTTGTAGCCATGGGAGTAGGAGCTCCATTCAAATCTTGCATTTTGAATCTCTTGAGCATCTCTTGAGTATACTTGGCTTGATTGAAGAATGTCCCTCTTCTAACTTGCTTGATCTCAAAGCCAAGAAATACTTTCAACTCCCCCATCAAGGACATCCGGAACCTACTAGTCATAAGCTTTGAGAATTCATCATTAAAAGCTTTGTTAGATGAGCCAAAGATAATATCATCAACATATATTTGGCATACAAAAAGCTCTCCATTGACCCTCTTAGTAAAAAGAGTGGGATCGATTTTCCCAACCTCAAAGCCACGGTCAACCAGTAACTCTCTAAGGTGCTCATACCACGTACGTGGGGCTTGCTTGAGCCCATAGAGTGCCTTGTCAAGTTTGTAGACATGGTTTGGGAAGTTGGGGTCCTCAAATCCTGGGGGTTGCTTCACATATACCAATTCATTTAAAGGACCATAAAGAAATGCACTTTCTACATCCATTTGTTGTAGCTTGAAGTTATGATGTGCCGCATAAGCGAGAAGGATACGGATGGACTCAAGACGAGCCACGGGTGCATAGGTCTCTCCATAATCAATGCCTTCAATTTGAGAATACCCTTGTGCAACCAATCTAGCCTTGTTCCTTACTATAATTCCATGCTCATCTTGCTTGTTCTTGAATATCCACTTTGTTCCAATAACATTTCGGCAATCCTTTGGCTTTGCAACTAACTTCCACACTTTATTTCTCTCAAAGTTGTTGATCTCTTTGTGCATAGCTTCTAACCAATCCGAATCTTCAAGAGCTTCCCACACTTTCTTTGGTTCAATCATTAAGATGTGTGCTTGGTGTTCAATGAACCTCTTCAATTGTGCTCTTGTGGAAATCCCTTTCCTTAGATCTCCAACCACATTTTGGAGGGTGTGGTCTGTTAATTCCAACATTCTTTCTTTTCTAGCTTCGCGACAAGCGTGGATCTCCTCATTGTTTCTTGGAGGACCCTCTTCATCATTTTGATCCTCGTATTGACCATCAACTTGATCTTGATCATCATTGGAGTCATCCTCTACATTGGGAGGCAAGGATTGACCTTGGTCTTGATCAAGTGCTCTTCTAGCATCAATTTGAGCTTGTCTCAAAACAGTTTGGATGGATCTTCCTTGACAAATTGACTTGGCACCACT
Source organism: Avena insularis (assembly GCA_023614405.1). NCBI lineage: Eukaryota > Viridiplantae > Streptophyta > Magnoliopsida > Poales > Poaceae > Avena > Avena insularis. The sequence goes on along the minus strand of CM042685.1, from coordinate 417,894,432 downwards.
TGACAACCCATCGAATGGACCAAGCACCCTTTGACTAGAGTTCACACATTGATCACTATGTTGAGGATCCACATTTTGTCTTTGGCTTGAGTCAATGTCCTCTTCGGTAGATGGAGCATGTTGAGGTTGTGAAGATGAGGGCTCCACTCGAGTGGAGCATAGTTCTTCTCGATCCACCATAAGGGGTTCCTCAACGGGGCGGATATAACCCACACCCATTCTTCCTATGGCATCTTGAGGCATTTCATCATCTGCATCACAAGTATCAACACGCCCCCCTTGGGAACCATCATATTCTTCGAAGGTCACACTACAAGATTCTATGACGGCTCCGGAGAGCTTGTCATAGATTCTATAAGTGTGAGATTCGAGACCATAGCCAACAAAAATACCCTCTAATGCTTTAGACTCGAACTTAGACAAACGGACACCTTTGATGAGATAGAAACACTTACACCCGAACACCCGGAAATAAGATATGTTGGGCTTGTTACCGGTAAGTATCTCATATGGAGTCTTGTTGATTTTCTTGCGAAGGTAGAGTCGGTTTGAAGTATGGCAAGCGGTGGAGACGGCTTCGGCCCAGAAGTTGTATGGAGATTTAAACTCCGCCAACATGGTCCTAGCCATCTCAATGAGAGTCCGGTTCTTCCTTTCGGCCACACCATTTTGTTGAGGGGTGTATGCAGCGGAATATTGATGTTTAATCCCCTCATCACTAAGGAAGTCATTCAAGGTGTAGTTCTTGAACTCGGTGCCGTTGTCACTTCTTATAATCAACACGGGAACATTGTGTTGCCGTTGAACCAAGTTGATGAAGTCGATAAAAGTCCTTTGAGTTTCACTCTTCAACTTGAAGAAATAAACCCAAGAGTATCTTGAGAAGTCGTCAACAATCACCAAGCAATATTTCTTCCCTCCAAGACTTGCATGATATGGAGGACCAAATAGGTCCACATGGAGGAGTTCCAAGATCTTGTTAGACTTGATTTGGTTCGTGGGCTTGTGAGGAGCGTCATGCATCTTCCCTAGAACACATGCCCTGCAAACACGATCTTTGGCAAAGGAAACATTTTCTTTTAGTCCAACAATATGGCCCTCTTTATGGAGACTTTGCAAAGTTCTCATGTTGACATGGGCTAGTCGGCGGTGCCATATCCAACCCACATCGGCCTTTCCGTATAAGCACATCGGACCTGCAGTGGCTTGCCCCGAGAAGTCCACCACATACAAATCATTTTCGACGTACCCAACAAAAGCGACCTTGAGAGACTTGCTCCACATGAGGACCACAATATCATCATCAATAAAGACGGCAAAGCCCATCTTTCCAAGAGCACGGACAGAAAGTAAATTGCATCCAAGGGTTTCAACAAGCATGACGTTCACGAGTGTAATGTCGTAAGCCACCACAACCTTGCCGAAACCCATTACCTTAGACTTTGACTTGTCGGCATATGTGACGGTGATTTGATCTTCATTTGACACCAAGTACTTGACAATAGACGAGCTTCCGGTCATATGACTTGTGCAACCACTATCGATCACCCATTTTGACCCTCCGGAAGCATAAGTCTACAAAAGATCAAGCTAGTTTTTAGGTACCCATTTTTCAATGGGTCCTCTTTTGTTAGCAACAAGGGTCTTGGGAACCCAAATAGACCAAGCAATATAACCATCATAAGGTCCAACATATTGTGCATACACATTACCATAATAATCACGCATTAGGACATAGTGAGGGTTAGCACTTCCTGCAAAATCATCATGAGACATAGTTTTACCCTTTGTGGTCTTACTCTCCACAATGGTCTTGTTGGTCTCTTGTGCGGGCTTGTCCTTCTTCTTTGTTTTGGAGACAAAACCAATGCCCCTTTATCACCACTACGCCTTTGCTTGCTCAAAAGATCATCAATAGACTTGTTGCCTTGTGGAAATGTGGCCTTAGCAAGCTCCCCCTTCAACCTAGCATTCTCTTCAAGAATAGTTGTGCTACTAGATGGAATGAAGTTACTAGGTGAAGGGATATTGGCCAATTGAGTTTGAAGCGTTTCATGGGACTTTGTGAATGACAAGAGTTCACTCTCCAAGGCTTTGTGGGCCTGGTTAAGCAAGCTAAAGTCCTCGGCAAGTTTTTCATGAACCACACCAAACTCAATCTTGTCCTTTTTAGCTCTTTTATATTTAGCAATAGCATGATCACGCTCTTTGATGAGTTTGTTAACAATAATGTCATTGGCCTCATCAAGCCCTTCAAGTTTTAATTCAAGTGACAACCTAGTTTCTTGTTCTTCTTCTAGAGCATTGTTTAGGGCCTCTAGTTCAATCATATGTTCATGCCCAAGTTTACATCTTACATCTAGGAGCTCTTGAGTATGTGATAGTTTATCTAAGATGTTTCCAAAATGTAGCTTAGCATCACCTTCTAGGTTAGTCATAAACTCATCAAAGGCAATTAATTCCTTTTTAACATCAAGAGACATCTCATCATCAATTTCATCATTATCTAAGTGAGTAGAGCGGGATGATGAAGATACCTCCGCTCCTCTTGCCATAAGGCAGGTGGCGTTCTTGGTGGAAGAGTTCTCATTCGGAGAATCGAAGAGTGAGAATGTCGGAGTAGAGATGGTGGCAAGAGCAGCCACACCATGAGAAGTTTCCTCTTCATCCTCTTCATCATCTTCATTGTCGGAGGAGTACTCTTCATGAGTGATCAAGACAATTTCTCCTGGCTTCTTGTTGATGGGATTCTTTTTGATGAAAGGTTTCTTGTACGGTCCCTTGAGAGTCTTCTTCAACACAAGCTTTCCACCATGATCTTCTCTCTTCTCATAGGGGCAACTAGCTACAAAGTGGTAGCGGTCACCACAATTGAAGCAAGTTCTCAATCTTGTGATATTCTCTCTTTTCCCATTTGGATTGCTTCTCCGTTCCATTTCCATCTTGGCCTTGGCGGGGTTCTTCCAAAAGTTCTTTGCATAGAAAGCCATATATTGACCATGAGCAATCTTGACTTCATCGGGATGGTCCATGAAAAGCGCTTCATCACTATCATCTTCATCCCCATGATCCACAACTTTGGCCTTCAAAGCAACATTGACAACATTGCTCATACCAAGGGCACGAGCACGGGCATCTTTGGCATTCTTGGCGGCAACCTTGAAAGCGGACATCTCTTGCATAACTTCATTTGAGGTTATGAGATGGTAGTTTTGTCTTCCTTGTAGGCTCTTCAAGTCGGTGGGCTCAAAAGGCATGAGTGCACTCACATATTTCCTTTTTATCCATGCATCATCCACATGTGAGGCACTCACATTCCTAAATGCAGTGGCGGTGGTCTTGAGCCTTCGATACATATCTTCGTGATCTTCACCTTCTTTCATGTAGAAGCCTTCGGCTTCATTACTTAGAGCATCGTATCGGTTCCTCCTCATACTCTCATTTCCAATAAACAACACAGTTAGAGCATCCCAAGCTTCCTTGGCAATGCTAAAGTGTTCAATGTGTGGATAATCCTTTGTTCCCAAGCCTTGTTGAATCATATGCAGAGCTGTGGCATTGAGTTGACTATTAACAATCTCTCTTCTTGTCAAGTTGTTTGGATCCCCAATAAAGAGTCCATGCTCGATGATGTTCCATAGTTCAATGCAAGAGCTGCGCATATGAGTTCTCATTAGTGATTGCCATTGAGCAAAGGTAGCAGATTCTTCAAGCTTAGGTGGGTCACCTCTATTGTATACATGAGGGTGAGGAATTGGAGGGTCGGGAGAGTACCATGAGTCACGGTGCTCACCCTTCCCACCATTATTGTGCGTGGAGGAATTAGCGTTGTCTAGTTTGCCCCCTACCACCATACCCTCAGGGGATACCAGAGTATTCCCTTTAGGTACAACGGATGGTAGATCCTCTTGGGGAGATGGGGGTGATGAGCCATCTTTGTCTTTAAGAAGTTGCTCAAGCATCTTCTTGACTTTGTTGACCAAGGAAGAGCTCAATCTTGTTTCCAAGTTTCTGAGATCTTCCATGGTCACCGGGGTCGACTCACTACCACCATCCCCTTCTTGGCTATCCATATTCTCTTAGGCGGTAAAGCCCAAATAAAGAGCCGAGGCTCTGATACCAATTGAAAGGATCGTATGGGCACCTAGAGGGGAGGGGGGTGAATAGGTGCTACTTCAAATTTTACTCTTTTTCAATTTAGGGTTTGACAAGAAAGGTAAATTCTCTAGAATATGCAACTATGGTGAATTTACCTATATGACAAACAAGCACAAACTAACACAACACTAAGCAAGAACAAGTAAGTAAAGTGCGGTAAAGGATAGAAGTAACCAAGCGAGTGGACGTGGAGACACAAGGATTTGTTTCCCGTAGTTCCTTCCTTTTGAGGGGAAGTACGTCTACGTTTGGAGAGGGGGTGGTTTCAAACCACCAACGCCACGAGAGGCCTCCCTTGTTCTCCGATGAACGTCACCCCAACGGGCTAGATTCACCTTCCACTATATTGGCAACCTTCAAGGTGGAAGCCGACACCTTTACAACAAGTTCGGGGCACACATCCACAACTGAATTGGACGCTCCCAAATGCAAGCAAGCTGTCAAGACAAATCAAAGACAAGCTTGTAAGAACCAAATCAAAGTTAGGGTTTCCAAAGAAACACTAGAGCTTGGGGGCCCTCAAGTGAATGAGGGGGAAATGAAGATCTCTTTTGGTGAAGTAGTAGATCGGGGCTTCCTCCTTTGATTCCCCAAAGATCAAGGACTTTGGGTGGTGGAATGAGGAGATCTTGAAGATTGAGTGGCTCCAATGGTGGTCTTGACTTTAATGTATTTGAGCAACCTGTCCCAAGGTAGGTGAAGGGGTATTTATACCCCTTCACAAAATCTGGCCGTTGGAGCATTTATTGCAGCGGTAGTACAGGAGGTTCAAGCGGTACTACCGGAGAACTCCGGTACTACCGGACCTGGTACCGGAAAGCGGTAGTACCGCTGCAAGCAACCGGTACTACTGGACGAGCAGTGGAAGCAGGCCTCGAGCGGTACTAAAATGCGGTACTGCCGCATTTTAGTACCGGAGCAGGCAGAAGCTTTTGGCAACGTCCAAAAAGTCTCTGCCTGGTGCGGTACTACCGCATTTTGGTACCGAAGCAGGCAGAAGCTTTTGGCGACGTCCAAAAAGTCTCTGTCTGGTGCGGTACTAAAATGCGGTACTACCGCATTTGGTACCGGAGCAGGCAGAAGCTTTTGGCGACGTCCAAACAGTGTCTGCCTGGTGCGGTACTAAAATGCGGTACTACCGCATTTTGGTACCGGAGCAGGCAGAAGCTTTTGGCAACGTCCAAAAAGTCTCTGCATGGTGCGGTACTAAAATGCGGTACTACCGGAGCAGGCAGAGGCTTTTTGACACTTTGTCCCAGCATTCTGTCGCATCCGGTAGCAAAAAGCGGTAGTACCGCTTTTTGGTACTGCGCCAGGCAGACAATTTTTGTGTACTGCAAATCCTTTATTCTTTTAATGCACCTGCTACACACTTAGCAAATCATTAGTCCGATATGTGTGTTGTTATCAAACACCAAAATCACCAGGGATAGCAAATGTTCTTTCAGCGGCCCCTCTTGGGCCTCTTCCTCCGAGAATTTGGCCCATTAAGTGGGCTGCCTAAAAATTAAATTTAAATTAGGATTTTCAGGCATTAATTCCACCAATTAATATTAAAATCATATTTAACAATTCCTCATGATTTAGAGAGAGAGATTTCTTCTTAGCTTTAAGTGATGCTTTCTTTTTCCCTTTGCATATGACTTTTCACAAGATATCGCTAAAATCACTACATAAAGAGTAAGTGAATCCCCTTTCTACAATATTATTCATACCTAGAGGGATACATATGGTTTCTAAATTCATCGACTTTAGTTTACTTGGTGTTTCCTCCTTTCTTTACATTATATGAAACTGAAACTCTTGCAGTAAGAGAATCCATTGTTGGCTTAACATCAGTTCTTTCAAGAATTTCTTTTAAACCATCACAGTCCATATGAACTCTTCTTTTAGAATCAATTATATAAGATATAAACTTGCCACAAGAAAAAACAACAACAAATAATTCTTTCTTAGCCATGGAGTAGTTCTTTTGTGCTTCATTAAGAGGACGACTAGCATGATGAATAACATTGAATTTGATACCCTCACATTGGCCTAGAACTGCCATGACCACTTCATCACTAGCCTCGCATAAAAGATCAAAGGAACGTTCCCAAATAGGTAGCTTTATTATAGGAGCATTTAACATGGCTCCAGCATGTATATAATTTCTTTTCTTACCACTTCAATTTTGGTTTAATTATCCTTTGAAACTCATCAACTGGTTGAACACCTTCTTCTATAAAGATTTGATGTGTGTCTAGAGGGACTTATCCCCTTCAAGTCATCCACAGAATATCCAAAGGATTTATGATGCTTCTTTAACATAATCATAAGTTTGTCTTCTTCTTGTTTTGCAAGCTCAATAATGACAATAACATGATATTAAATAGTATCATCTAGGAATCTATATTTTAATTCCGTAGGAAAAGGTTTCAATTCAGGAGGTGGAAGCTCTTCATCTCCCTTCCTCTCTGGTACTTTGTAAGTTTCATTCGTCATTGGAGACTCCATTATTAGATTTCAATCAAGGTACTCATCTAGTTCTTGTTTCTCTTCGTGTCTAGGAGTATCATCATTATTCACCAAGATTTTTTGCAGGCCATCTGTAGGTGTGCCATAATATATGGCTGCAAGGTCGGCGATAGTTTTTCTTTCACTTTCTTCTTCTTCTTCTTCTTCAAACTCCTTATAGTTAGGCCTATTCTAAAATTTGGAAAAGTGGAATTGCATTTCCTCTTCCAAAACCTTAAGAGATATGGTCTCTTTCGTGCAATCGATATTTTCTCCTCCTTTATTTTAAAAGGTTCTTTCAAAAATAATTGGGCAACAGTAATCAGTGGGCATATCGACTACTACAAAATCTATGGGGAACTCATAGGGACCAATATAAATGGAAGCATTTTAACTACTCCCACTGGGATTATAAGAGTTTTATTAGCTAGCATAATTGTCATATTTGTATCCTCATACTCAGCTAGTTCTAACTCATCTTTTGTTTCTCTATTGAATTTGTGAGGTATAACATTAAAAAAAGTACCTAAATCACATAGTCCATAGTGAGAAGATCCTGCAATGTACGAGGAAGGATGGGATTAGCCACATCTTTAGCGTTTTCCTTTCCTTGGAATAATATGGAGACTTCGGTATCAAGTCTAGTGATATTACAATGTGCAAACATGGCCATTAGCTCTTCTTTCGTTTTTTCCTCCTTAACTTCTTCTATAGGTCCCATTTCAACTTCCTCTTCCTCCTTCTTTGCTTCTTCTAGATCTTTCTTCTCCACATACAGACAATCTGCTTCTTTCTACTCTAGGAGATGTTTTCACAAAGTTCTTGGGAAAGGAACAGGTTCCACCTAAGGTGGTATTTGTCTCCTTGACTCTAGTGGAGCTTCAATAATAGTGTGAACTTTCTTTGCGGGAGGTGTTATATATTGTATCCAACCTTTTTTGGGTGCTTCAATGTTCTCTGCAAAAGACTTAAAAACATGTAGACACTGGTGGAAACAGCCCTATTGGTCCCGGTTGGTAAGGGGCTTTAGTCCCGGTTGCCCAACCGGGACGGGGCAATCGGGACTAAAGCCCTAACCTTTAGTCCCGGTTGCCCCACCAACCGGGACAAAAGGGTGCACACGTGGACGCTGCTCCGTGCGAGGGGGGGAGGAGCTTTAGTCCCGGTTCGTAATACGAACCGGGACTAATAACCTTCTGCCGCGGCAGAGATTTGGCCCATTTCTCTGTCGCGGCAGAGAATTCATTTTGGCACATTTTGTTGCCCCGGCAGCATTTTCGCCACTTTTTGTGCCGCGGCAGAGAATTCATTTAGGTTGTTTTATTGTTTATTTAGTGTTTTGCACTTATCAATGAAGGAACCTTATATTACACAAGACCATCATGACAATATTACATTCAATACACGGATCGAGTTCATGCACTACATACAAAAGTTGCTATTCGATGCTACCGGCCAATTCCTTCAAAGTTGCTATTTTTACAATCCCTATTGTCTATACACAGCAGAATAGTATTCCCCTTTCGGGTCTAGGACTTCTGCATCCAAGAATCCCGCCAATTCCTCCCGAATTGCTCGTACGCGATCCTTTGGCAGAAGACCATCCCGTAGACGTTCGATCTGATTTAAAAAAGGAGTCAGTCTGAAACTAAACACAATTTGTTTGAAAGTAAAAACTATAGAAATTGTTTGCGTACGTGGAGTTGCTCTAAATTTCTGCCCTTCTCATCGCACGTCTGCCGGATGAACTCGCAAACATAGTATCCACATAGATTGTTACCTGGTCCCTGCGTCAGGCACTTTACGAGAATAGAGTTCAATCAAAAATAATAATCAAGCATGATAATAACTGTATCAAAACTAGAATCAAAGAGATGCGCGGATATAGCTAGTGGTGCTTACATTTAGTGGTTGAAATGTAAGCTCCTCTTTCCAAACACCCCTAGCCTTGTTGGTGAACCGTTTCCAAGCGCTGCTCGACGAAGAAAACGAATAAAAGAAGTTATTAATTACTTGATATCATAAAATTCACGAACGTTGCCGATATAGTGTCGTAATGATTAGAATTACCGCTGGAGAAGCATCTGTATGTCCTTCCACGTCTCAAGGGGTTTATGTTTTGAGTCCATGACTAGTACACGCCCTTTGTCAAGTTGAATGATTAACAGAATATAGTGGAAGCTGCAAATGCATAACTAATCAATTATATACTTAACATCGAGTAAGCGAAATATAAAGTGTATACAAGACAATAACACTCACTCGAAGTTGTAAGGAAAAAGTATTTCCCTTTTGGTTTCTTGAAACCTTAACGCGTGTACTATATTATCCTCCGTATCCTGGGGGCTTGTTTTGAGATTAGCTTCATGAACCCAATATGGTTCAATGAAGCCAATGTCATAGATTTGTCCTCTGCTGCATTCGAGAATCTTTATTCTGCATATTACAGTATGATTATATACATGCAATAAACAAAGTGAGATAGCTGGAGACTAAATTAATTACAGAATTAGTACTTATGCACAATAGGCAATCGATGATCGATTTGTCCAAGGCGTCTTGATGGAATAATTGAAATTGTTCATCAAATTCAATGGATATCATGTCATCCTCTTCTTTCCCATGATGTTTTTTTGTAACCCTCAAAGACTATCCGATTAGCCCGCCTTTGTGGCATGCATGTACCGATTATGCAATCTTTGCATTTTTGTTGGAAGATTGTTTACCTCCTCGGGTTTGACGAGAGGTTTGTCAGATCGGTATTTGTATGCTACTTCACTCACGGGAAGAACTCTAACTAGGATAAGTATCGGCAATACTCATACCTTGAGCAGCGGCAGCTTCTCAGATTGTAACTACCTGGACCATACCGCTCTTCGCCCCATATTTGCTCGACCCCACATTGGTTTGGGAAATCACCTTGAGAGGGGCAAGTCTGTTTTGCTTGTTCTCCGAGCTGGGCAACAGATTTCGCCATCAAGATCGCTCTTCGAGGCTTTTTGTGCCGCATGTGACCTGAGAATAGAACGCTCATAGTCTGATGACAGCTTTGGCCCGGTTTGATGAAGAGTCTTTAGCATTTTCAACACTTTGGCCTTTTCTTCTTTGGTCTCGGGGAACTGGCTCTTTCGGTCGCCTCGACTTTAGCTTAAACTGTCGTTTCGCATCAACGATCACCGATCTCCTCTTCAGACAAGTCATAAGCTCTCTTGGGAGGAACCTTTGGTACTTTTGGAAGAGGCTCTTGTTTACGCGGCGATCGCTACCACGACAATAGCAGCAGACGCTTTACGCTTTTTATCGAGGCGCGGCGATGGCTCCCATGGCGATGGGCGCCGGAGATTGGTGAGGCGACGAGCCGGGTGAGGCGACGAAGAGGCTTGCCAGGCGGCGGCGACCTAATTACCGGAGACGGGTGAGGCGGCGAAGATGGCCTTGGCGTGTGATTTGGCACGATACATTCCTTCGCCATAGAATGGTGACGTTTATGCCTCCCAAGATCACATCCCTTCACTGCAGGGTAGTGAAGATCCAAAACTTCAAAAGTGGGCATGATTTCATCCACCCCGACAACAGCGTAGCCCTCTGGAACCGGACGACAGTGGTAAGTTGGTGTGGGTCCAATTGGTAAGGCATAGCCGACCGCCACCTTCATTGATATGTTCACAACTTTGACATGTAGCTCGCAGTGTGTCTTCTCTGTGATATCATCCACTGGGTAGCAAACATGAGCCATCGTCGGTGCATCATCGTCATCGCCATTGTCATCACCCGGGACCTCGGTGGAAGCCACACTGCTTTTTCGATTATTCGATAGGCCGGTAGCATCGAATGCAGTGTGCTGCTGAGATGGGCCGGTAGTACTTTTCTCTTTAAGTGCGTTAATTTCATCTTGTTGTTGATTTAATCGTTCTTCAATTAAACGCATTCACTCTTTTTGACTATCTGCTTCAACTTTCGCCCTGTCCTTTCTCCTCTGACGGCTTCTATCAGGATATTTCTTCCTCTCTTCGGGAAACCCAGTCCTCCATGGTTGGGAGCCTCTTGTGCCTCGTGTTCGTCCATCATGTTCCTTATTTCCAAGGGCGAGTGTGAGCTCATCATTCTCTCTATCAGGAATGAAGTCCCCATCTTTAACAGCCTTTACTGCTTTCTCATCCTCTCGATTGGCAAGGGGTCTTCTTTATGTCGTATGTTATATATACACCTCCCTTCCGAGTCCAACGTGCCCCCATGCCCGTAAAACCAATTCCTTGCACGTTCTATCCAATCGTCTGTCTTTAGGGTGATATTTTTAGCACGTAGTTCTTTCTCAAGTTTCTCCCACTTAGGAATGCCAGCCCTATAGCCACCTTGCCCCATAGTATGGTGATACTTCTTGTTAGCAGCATTCAGCTTATTCTTTGCAGACATTTCCTTAGCTTTTTCTAATGTCTTGTATTCCACAAACTCAGCCCAGAATGGTTTTATCTTCTGAAACTGAGTCTTCTTGAAATCCGGAGTCTTCCCTTTCACGACATAGTCAAGGTGCAATCTTTTCTTCCAGTTGGTGAAACACTGGGCCATCTTCTTCAAAGCCTACTCCCTGACCTTAGCCCCCATGGCTCTCCCATGTTCTAAGGCGTCCTCAACTGGATTCTCCGCATTTGGATCCAGCTCTATCTTCGGTAGTTTGAAATTAACCATGAGCCTCTTCCACAGTAAATCTTTGGCGAGGTCAGGGACATATAAACATGTTCCCTCTTCATCCGCATTAGCAGGCCTATTCCAATTTCTAATGGTGATCGGGATTAAGTCCCTAACGATTACTCCGCATTGTGCCACAAATTTGTTTGCGACAACTTCGGGAGCCGTCAGTTTGCCGTCTTTAGCGACATCTTTGATCCTAAACCTCTCATGGTCTTGCAACTTTTTGGTTGGGCCTCGTGTGCTCTTTTCAGTAGATTCCTTCGATCCGGAGGGCTAAAAGAAGAAAGATCATCGTTACTATTTCTATATAGATAGCAGATGATTAATTAATGAATTGATTATATTACATGCACCTTGCCGGAGCGGTCGTCTTCTCGATTACACAAGGCATCGCCTTCTCCCTCGCGGAAGGCAACACCTTCAACCTCAAACAAGTCGTCTATTCCGGTAAAAAGAGGATCACCCTCACCGGAGTTGTTCAGAAACGTTGATACGTCTAAATTTTCTTCCCCACGGATCACACCTTGGATCAACTCTTCCTTTTCTTCGTCTCTTACATGTGGGTCCATATTTTCTGCATAGGTGGAAAAACGAATAAGTCATAGCAGCTAAAGGAGAAAGTTAGGTACGGTGTTGAGAGATATAAACCCTAATTCAGAGAAACCCTAATATATACAACACATGGCATCGATGCAATGCTCAAACAAATATGAGGATATGACAAGTTAATTTGTATTGAAATGTAACCCTAAGGCATGCTCGACCATTTAGTCGGAGTTCCGAGGGGGTATAAACCCTAATCCGGGGAAACTCCAGAAACTCATGAGAGGGGTTGATTTTGTTCTCTAACTAAACTTGTCATGAAAGTTGTTGAACAATGCATGATTACAGCTTAAATAGCTAGGTTTCATTTTTCTGAACATTTTTATATATTATACATATTTTTCTGACTTATAAATAATAAGTTATTGATTTTACAAGTTTATAACAATTTCTAGAATTATTAAACCCTTTTAAAAAGGTTTACTGCGTCAACATGATGTCAGCACAGGGTCAGGGTTGTTTTACACCGAGGCAGAGGCTACCCACGGTGGCGGCGTGAGGAGGGCCCGTGGACACCTTACCCGCACGCAGGCGATCAATGGTCAAGAGTCGTGGCCACGTCACCCTGACGCGGGCATGACGTCAGCACGACGTCCACCCTCAGGCGATGGTCGCCGGCGATGGCAGAGGCCTCGCCTACACGCGCTGATGGGCTCGTTAGAAAGCGCGGGGCAAAGCAAACCATCTAGGGGCGGCGCCGTTGCTCCTTGGTCGCCGGAGCGACATCCACAGCGACGGGCGGCGGCGGTGCTTGCAGAGCATCGTCGGCCGGTGGTTACAGAGCGAGAGGGGGAGGTTCAAGGAGTCCTTCCGGACCAGGAGCTCACTGTGGTGCCGAAGAAGGGCTCGGAGAGTCGTGGGGAGGTCGGAATCAATGTCGACGGTGGCGGAGCTCGTCGGGCTTGAGGAAGACGACGGCGATGCGGAGATTCCGGGCGCCCCTCTTCGATTACTTCTGCGGTGAGGTAGAGGGCGGCGAGGCGAAGCTCGTGGGGCTATACGGTGGATGAAGGGCGCGGGCGGCGCGGTCGTCGGCGGGAAGAGACGCGGGCGGCGGTCGTCGGGGAGCGCGCGACGGTGGCGGCCGGAGGCGGAGGCGTTGACGACGACGGAGGCAGTGCGCGGGCAGCCTGGCGGCGTCGTCGATGAAACAAAGAAGCAGAGAAGAAGAATAGAAGTTATATAAATGGGAGGGAGTATACGTCCCGGTTGGTGGCTCCAACCGGGACTAAAAGGACATACGTCCCGGTTGGAGCCACCAACCGGGACGTATAGTCCAATTTTCAGGTGAAGGGCGTGCTTGAGGTTTCTTTAGTCGGTTGGTGGCTCCAACCAGGACATATTCCCTGCTTTCAATTTTTCAGTATTTTCTCTGTTTCGCCTTATTTTTTATTTTGGGGTTTAAATTTGTAATATTTTTTAAATGATAATTACTTTGGAATTTAGAAAAACTTTAAACATAAAAAGTGTTTGAATTTGAATAACTAATCCAAAACCATTTTCTATTTTTAAAAAATAATTAATGTAACCATTTAAAATTAAAAATGAATTAACATATATTTTTTAAATATTAATTTGGAATTTAGAAAAACTTTAAACATAAAAAGTGTATGGATTTGAATAAATAATCCAAAACCATTTTCTATTTTTAAAAAATAATTAATGTAACCATTTAAAATTAAAAATGAATTAACTTATATTTTTTAAATATTAATTTGGAATTTAGAAAACTTTAAACATAAAAGTGTATGGATTTGAATAAATAATTCAAAACCATTTTCTATTTTAAAAATAATTAATGTAACCATTTAAAATTAAAAATGAATTAACTTATATTTTTAAATATTAATTTGGAATTTAGAAAAACTTTAAACATAAAAAGTGTTTGGATTTGAATAAATAATTCAAAACCATTTTCTGTTTTAAAAAATAATTAATGTAACCATTTAAAATATGAACCATTTACAATTAAAAATGAATTAACTTATAAGTAATTCAAAATGGCGCCTCCGCCTCCCTAGGAGTTAGTGCTACGGTGGAAGCCATGGGAAAGAGTGATGAGGTTGCAGATATGAGTCTAGAGATGTGCATGAAAATAGGGGACGAGCATCGTTAGAACTTGCATTGGATCTCTGAAGAAACCACATATTATAGTCTAAAATTGTTTTTTCAAAAATCACGGCGATAGATCATGTACTGTAGTACAAACTGACCCACTTCGCCGATTCTAAGAGACATTTGTCCTTTTTACCCGGGATGGACGAAAAGGTTTGAGATGTACCGGTTGGGAGATAGTCCATGTAAGGTGGTCTAGTATTTTAGGAAAATGGGACGGTAGCATTCTGAAATGGAATTTTGGTGGTTACTTCACAAAACGACCCGTTTTTGCGCTCGGAAAATGAAAAAGGGCTTTTCCGTGCGACAAAAAGGAAAACTTCCTCCTGCAACATTGTTCTCCATACCAATGTCCATACACATGCATAATATGGGCACAAAATCACAAACTATGCCGTGATTCAGCACATAACATCGGTCGTTTGGACCGAAAGCCATGAAACCTCGAACATGATAGGTCATTTTGTGAAGGTTTTTTCGAAACATGGTCAATATACCAAGTCTGGTATTTTTCCTTTCAACTATGTAACATAATATGACACCACGCGAAGGATTTTCATTGTTCGGATTTTTTTTGAATTTATTATGCCCGTTTTGAATTATCTGAATTTCTAACTATGGTCGAACCGGTGTGCATGAAGATAGGGGACGAGCATCGTTAGAACTTGCATTGGATCTCTGAAGAAACTACATATTGCGAGTCTAAAAATGATTTTTTCAAAAAATCACGGGCGATAGATCATGTACCTGTAGTACAAACCGGACCCACTTCCTGCCGATTCGGCAGACATTTGTCCTTTTTACCCGGGATGGACGAAAAGGTTTGAGATGTACCGGTTGAGAGATAGTCCATGTAAGGTGGTCTATTATTTTAGGAAAATGGGACGGTAGCATTCTGAAACGGCATTTTGGTGGTTACGTCACAAAAGCGACCCGCTTTTTGCGCCGAAAATGGAAAAGGGCTTTTCCGATGCGAAAAAGGAAAACTTCCTGCAACATTGTTCTCCATACCAATGTCCACACACATGCATAATATGGGCACAACATCACAAACTATGCCGTGATTCAGCACATAACTTCCTGCCGATTCGGCAGACATTTGTCCTTTTTACCCGGGATGGACGATTTCGGCAGGCTGGGCCAGGCAGCACTAATGATAGGGGTGAGTGTCGACATTATGTCGTACGGCGTGTACCTTGTCCCGGATGGTGTCACCAACCGGGACTAAAGATAAACCTGTAGTCCCGGTTAGAGACACCAACCGGGACAAAACACGAGTCAGCACTAATGTTAGGGGTGAGTGTCGACATTATTTCGTAAGTGTCGACACTATGCCGAGCTGCTTGTACTATAAATAGGCATCCTTGCGAGTCCAGTCCTCCAGTTTTCGAGAGCAGGGACACCACTACGGCCAGTTTGGGGAGATGCCGACGGAGCCCAGCCTCCCGGCATCTCCGAGAAACTGTCATAGAGGCACTCCTAATATGTGAAATTAGTTAGCTCCGAGGCATATTGATCTAGTTAGAGAAGTTACAAGCTGCAAGATGGTTTTCGAGAGCAGGGACACCATCGCGCTAGTTTGAGGAGATGCCGACGGAGCCTGATCCTCCGGCATCTCCGAGAAACTGGTCATAGAGGCACTCCCTAATATGTGAAATTAGTTAGCTCCGAGGCGTATTGATCTAGTTAGAGAAGTTACAAGTTGCAAGATGGTTTTCGAGAGCAGGGACACCACTGCGGCCAGTTTCAGGGAGATGCCGACGGAGCCCAGTCCTCCGGCATCTCCGAGAAACTGGTCATAGAGGCACTCCCTAATATGTGAAATTAGTTAGCTCCGAGGCGTATTGATCTAGTTAGAGAAGTTACAAGCTGCAAGATTTGCTTTTCGAGAGCAGGGACACCACTACGACCAGTTTCAGGGAGATGCCGCCGGATCCCAGTCCTCCGGCATCTCCAAGAAACTGGTCATAGAGGCACTCCCGGTTCAGCCACAAAACGGGACTAACACTCAAGACATTTATTAATATTAAAAACTGAGACTACAAAACCGGGACTAATATGAGCATGAACTTCTTGGCATATGTCATTCCTTATGATCGCTTCAGACGTAACCATGGAGCATCTTATTTACTTAACAGAATGCTTGGGTCAGTTTTCACTGTGAAGGGCGGAATTTCATCAAACTTATTATAATCTTGACATGTCATCTTTGTCCTCGATTCCCACGATGTTTCTTTTCCCCTGAAATAACTATGTGGCGCTTTGGCTCATCATATGATGTATTCGTTTGCATATTTTTCTTTTTTTCGGTCCGGAGGACATGTCCTTCACATAGAAAACCCGAGACACATCATTGGCTAGGACGAATGGTTCATCTCTATAACCAAGATTGTTGAGATCCACTGTTATTCCGTACAACTGGTCTATCTTTACCCCTTCCCCATTCAGGTTGACCCATTTGCAGTGGAACAAAGGGACCTTAAAAGAGACTCCATAGTCTAGTTCCCATATCTCCTCTATGTAACCATAATATGTGTCCTTTTGTCCATTCTCGTCTATTGCATCAAAGCGGACACCACTATTTTGGTTGGTGCTCTTTTATCTTGGGCGATCGTGTAGAATGTATTCCCATTTATTTGTACCCTTGGAAATTCAATACTGAGAAGATGGTGACGCGCCAACAAGTATAGCTGATCTCCAACAGTGGTGTCATTCAAGAGATGTGTCCGCATCCAACCACCGAAAGACTTCATGTGTTCATCTCAGTAATCCATGATTCAGCTTCCCGGTTTTTGAGCGTACAATATTCTTGTGTTCCTTGATATCTGGAGCTGCCAAGGTTGAATTATGTAGAACTGTGTAGAGTGCTTTAGTGAAAGAATCCCCCTCCCTACATATCATTGCTTTCTTTCCCAGCGTGCCTTTTCCACTTAGTCTTCCCTCATGTCGTGAGTCAGAAACACCAATCGCTTAAGGTCGAATAAAGTCAACACAAAACTCAATGACCTCCTCTGTTCCATATCCCTTGGAGATGCTTCCTTCTGGTCTAACACGGTTATGAACATATTTCTTTAAGACTCCCATGAACCTCTCAAAGGGGAACATATTGTGCAGAAATACCGGACCGAGAATGGCAATCTCTTCCACTAGATGAACCAGGAGATGCGTCATAATATTGAAGAAGGATGGTGGGAACACCAATTCAAAACTAACAAGACATTGTACAACATCCTTCAGAACCTTAGCGTAATATCTGGATTGATTACCTTCGAGATATTGCATTGAGGAATGAACACGACTTCACAATGGGTACTCGAACATTTTACGGTAGAAGCCCCTCAATGCAATCGGAAGCAAGCGCCTCATAATCACATGATGTCATGAGACTTCAGGTTTTGGAACTTTTTCTGCCATATTTATTATCCCCTTTATATTAGATGAGAAGCCCGATGGCACCTTGATACTGTAAGGACTTCAAAAAAGATTTCCTTCTCTGCTTTGGTAAGAGCATAGCTGGCACGACTTAAGTGACGCCCTTTATCCGTCTTGTTATGTGTATGCATGTTCTTTGGGTCTTTCATAATTTGTTGGTCCTCCCGTGCTTCAGGTGTATCTTTTGTCTTCCCATACACGCCTAGGAATCCTAGCAGGTTCACGCAGAGATTCTTCGTCACGTGCATCACGTCGATTGAAGAGCGGACACGCAGGACTTTCCAATATGGCATCTCCCAAAATATAGATTTCTTCTTCCACATGGGTGCGTGTCAGAGCGACGTCGTTCGGAACTGATTGACCGCCGGGACCCTTTCCAAAGATTACTTCTATGTCCTTAACCATACCAAATACATCATCACCAGCAGGGAGTTCAGGCTTCTTCCGGTGATCTGCCTCACCTTTGAAATGCTTGCCTTTCTTTCTTACGGGATGATTGGTCGGAAGAAATCGTCGATTCGCCAGGTACACAACCTTCTTGCATTTATGCAAATATGTACCTTCGGTCTTATCTAAACTGGGTGCATGCCTTATATCCCTTGTTTGTCATGTCCGAAGGTTACTAAGAGCAGGCCAATCATTGATGGTTACGAATAACAACCCTCGTAGATCAAATGGCTCCTGTTTGTTCTCATCCCACGCACGTACACCTGGTTTTCCCCACAACTGTAAGAGTTCTTCAACTAATGGCCTAAGGTACACATCAATGTCGTTGCCCGGTTGCTTCGGGCCTTGGATGAGCTCGGCATCATAATGAGCTTACGCTTCATGCACAACCAAGGAGGCAGGTTGTAGATACATAGAGTCACGGGCCAGGTCTTGGATCGCAGCTCTGCTTCCCCAAAAGGATTCATGCCATCCGTACTTAGACCAAACCATAAGTTCCTTGCGCCACCGCAAAGTCCGGAAGTCTCTCGATTTTTCTCCACGTGACCCATCAGTGAGGTGTCTCAACTTCCCGTCTTTCTTACGGTCTTCTTTGTGCCATCACAACAACCTGGCATGCTCTTTGTTTACGAACATGCGTTTCAACCTTGGTATTATAGGATCATACCACATAACCTTAGCAGAACCCTCTTCCGAGGGGCTCTACCTCAACATCACCAGGGTCATCTCGTCGATCTTATACCGCAACGCATTGCATACCGGCATTTATCTAAATTCTCATACTCCTTACAGTAGAGGATGCGATCATTAATGCATGCATGTATCTTTTGCACATCTAATCCCGAGGACAGAGAGTCTTCTTTGCTTCAGAGGTACTCTCGGAAGTTCGTTATGTTTTGGAAACTTGACTTCATTATTTTCAGCATCTTTTCAAATGAGGAGTCGTTAGACCACACTTTGCCTTCCATCGCAACAAATCCAAAGGTGGTACCGAGCTTTGTGCTGCCATCTTCACAATTTGGGTACAACAATTTCTTGTGATCTTCTAACATGCCCTCTAACTTCAACTTCTCATTTTACATTTCACGCCTCGCTTTGCATCGAAATGACCCTACCAAGTTCATCACCGCTCATCTAATGCCCGTTCTTCACCTCTTTCCTCTCCATTGTCTTCCATTGCGGTATCAGATTCAGGAAACATATGATGATAGTTGTTATCATCATCTTCTTCTTCACCATCTTCCATCATAACCCCTCTTTCCCGTGCTTGGTCCAGCAATTATAGTTGGGCATGAAACCTTTCATAATCAGGTGGCGCGAATGATTTTCGAGGAAGAGTACTCCTTGTTGTTCGACATTGAACACATGGACAACGTATAAATCCATTCTCTTTGTTTGCCGTAGCCACATCGATAAATTTATCCACGCCTTTGATATACGGCCACGCCGTCACCTACATCCATTCCCGACCGTTCATCTGCATCATATAAGTAAGTTTATCAAAAAACAGGACATCATAAATAGTGAAATAACCAATTCACACCGACACATGAATTGTATCAATGACCTAGAAAAGATAAGATTGCTAACCTCGATCGAGGGAAATAAAGAGGAGAAAGCTCAAGTGTGTCTCGGACACCTTCTATATTTTTGTTCTATGATAAATTCAACGGGATTATTCACTCAAATATTTCATCAAACACCTTCAATGCATGCATAGAAGAGAAAAAACTAGCACACCCCTCACACCTTCCACCATTCGAAAAAACAGAGTGGAGGCAGAGGGGGCTGGGGCGTTGCATTTATAGAGGGCATGAGAATACGTCCCGGTTGGAGCCAGCAACCGGGACTAAAGGTGCGTGCCATGCCACGTGGCTGTGGCCAAACCTTTAGTCCCGGTTGGTGGCTCCAACCGAACGATTCTACCAACCGGGACGCATGCCCCCTGGCCCCGTGCCCGCTCCAACCGGGACGCGTGCCAGCATTAGTCCCAGTTGGTGGCGCAACCGGGACTAATGCTCCGAGGGGTCGCGAACGGATGGCCCTTTTTCCACTAGTGAGAACAATATAATAGTCGAGACGGAGATCATTATCAAATCATCTACTTTTCTAGTTTCCTAAAAAGCAAGGATACAATCATAATCAATTTCTATGCCTCCTTCACCGCCTAAGTCAAAAGTCCAAGATTCTCTTTTGTGGCTAGTTCTCTCCAATAGTTCCAAAGCTTTGGAAATAAAATATTTCATAAAACATCCACCAGAAGCTAAGTCAATCTCAGTTCTTTTAGCTTCACTTAGTCCTCCATAGAAATATGTAAAACATACCAAGGTGGTAAATCATGGTCAGGATAATTATTAATCAAACCTCAGAACCTTAAATAGGCCCTGAAGGGGTTTCTCCTGGGTGGTTCTTGAAATTTATATTTTTTCGCCTAGCTCCAAAGGATTTTACCTTTGGGATATAAGTGAGACATAAATTCTTCTAATAGTTTTTCCCAGGTGTCTATTGATTCTTTAGGGCAAGTTCTATACCAAGCAAGAGCCATAGCGGTTACTTTGATTAAATAACTTTAATTTTACCTCATCAGCACTACAATTATTTAAGCTAAATGTCCCACAAAATATCTTTGAAGAAGTCCAACTATGCACGTGGATATTCAAAAGTATCATCTCGTGCAAATCTCCATTTATGTTGGATCGTAATTAATTGAGATTTTACCTCATATTCAACATTTTCCCTATGATTTCCTCTCATATAGGCAAGGTTGAACTGCCCGAGAGTGGTGGTGGTGTCGAACTTATTCATAATCCTAAGCTCGGTCATGCTTGTTCACCTGAAACTCAATGAACAAATTGTAGTATAAGAATATTAAACTAGCAACTAAGAACAAAAACCAAAAGCGTTGAGATCCCTAGCAACGGTGCTAGAAAATAACTTGATGACTGCAAGTTCACAATTTGTTTGTAGCTAGTTTCGAAATAAGAGTATCGAACCACATAGATTTACTAGTTGAGGTCTTAGTGCCCCTTGTTACTATTTACCAAAGGAGTGCATTGGATATGACTTTAGTTTCAAGAAAGAGTGTTTAAGAGAGGTTGTGTGTGTGTGTGTGTGAACAATGAAATATTAGCGTAATGCAAGTAAATAGATATAAAGGTCTATGATGTAAATAGTAAGGGTAGAGTATTCTCAGTGAGTGTAGATCCACCACATACAATTAGGTTATTCATGATTAGGATAAATCTATGTCTTCTTCTATGCGATGTGTGGGAGGAGTTCGGAATTAGATGATCACAGACTAGTCATCTTACATTTCATGTCTCATAACTACAACAGAAATCATAGGCCAGCAACCCTTGATCCCCTGCTAGTAAGGGTTTATCCCATGGTTATGGACTGAGATTTGTGAGTCCCCTCTTATCCCCCTTGGCCACATAAATAATGTTCCAATGCAACATGTCACTTAGCACCTTCACACCATCACATGTCCACGGTAGTTCCATCTCTTGTCCCAAAGGGAAATGTTATATGATCGACATTCACATAATACCAAGAGAGATAAATAATACATATTATTCATCAACAAGGTTGTAGTTCATGTTTATTTCAATTCATAATAGTGCTAGGGTTTTTGCATCTTCCCAAGAACGAAGATAAATACTCACACATGGAGATAATCAACATCATCATAATAGTATGAACAGAAAACATATGAATAGATGAATACTTGTGAAAATCCACAATAGGTCTAGGAAGGGATGGTGATGATGGTGGAGTTGTAGCCGTTGATGATGAAGATAATGCCTAGGCCTCCAAGGACTTCCGTAGCGTCAGGATCGAAGCCCTTCTACAAGTTTCCCCTCTAGATCCCTTCTAAAGGTGAGGTTTCTGCAAACTCTGGTGTTTCTGAATGTCGGATATCAGAACCGTCTATACAAGGTGGATGTATTTGACGAGGCGAAGCCACCAGGGCGTGGCACGATCGGGAATTATGGATGAGCTCCGCCCGTACCAATGCTTGTTAAATCGTCTAAGTTCCTCCTGCCAATTCTCCTTGCCTCTCTCCCAGGTGTGTGGGAAGTTATGTGGAGGGTTTTAATGGCTTCCAATTAGTAAATTACCAAAAAAATGATTGCTTTAATTATTTTTTCCATCAACACTTCTAATTACAGGATCCTGGTGAAAGCAAGCATAAAAGGTGCGAGTGAGCGCGGTAAAATACCAAAATTCTATCACTAATAATGCAAAAAGCGTAGACAAACATGCTGCAAAATTCACTGCAAAATCCCACATCACCTGTGTGGCAGACGACGACAATAGGGAATTTATCGCGGGTGACATCGAGGGTATGAGCGGTGGACTTCAGTTCTGTTGGTGGTCATCGACGTATGGGTGGGATTTGTCTTGGCATATATCGGTAGGGTTAGTCGAGTTGTGGCGGTGTACCTGCGCAGTCCTCCTACGGGGTGGTCGACAATAGCGGCAAGCTAACGATCCATTCGGCTACTAGAATGGGGAAGTGCGGTTGCTGGTGAAAACCGGGCCTCGACTTTAGTCATGGAGGATGATGGTGACATCTATGCGTCGCTATATATATATATTGTTGAAAGCATCATCATTGCAGTCTGCATCTCCTCACTGAGGATGCTCCAGAGGAAACCTTTATATCTGGATCTACCGGATAGGACGATGGCGATTCTATGATGTTGTTCTCCATCCTATGGGCCATCATCTTGGAGCAGTTGCGTGATGGAGGCGTTAAGAGGTGGAGCGGTGTTTCATCTACTGGGTCAACGACGGTAGGTCTCGACGGCATGGCGCATCAGGGTCTCGACGTCAGGCGCGTGATGATCAACACGCGCATGGTGGTGGGACGGTGGTGCTGTTTGGTGCCGTGGCGGTATCAATGATAGGCCTTGAAAGGTCAATGCCTTAATCCATGTCCAGAAGATGGGTCTACAGAAGATGATGGCGCCGACTTATGGAGCGCGTGCTCTGGTGCGTGCCGAGTGTCTGCTGTACCGGTTGTGCTCCAGGCTTGTGGTCGTCTCCGTAAGGTCTCGGGTTTTTGTGATGATGTGCGTAGGTGTGAGGTCAGGGTGCATGACCGCATCATAGCCAGCCCTTCATCAAAATTGTAGTGTTACGGAACTTTCGCTAGTGGGGTGTCTTCAGGTTATATATTTTTATAATACTATATTTAATAATAATAATAATAATAATAATAATAATAAAGAAGGCTATGGGCATCATTGTGATGCAGAGGCCAGGTATCCGGATGCTGGGCACTATGGTGTCCCATTTCAAAAAAAACAAGATTATTTTTTAAACGTACAACCAGAAAATAAAATGAGGAATAATAGTCTCCAAACTACAAGACTCTAAACTTGTAATTAGGTTAGATGCATCTTTTTAAGAATCTCCTATGTCTCTCCCCCGCTCTCCATTAATTAATGATCTACCCTAGTTTTTCCAAGCTGAGAACATGAAACACTATAAAATAAGAAAACATTAATATGCTTCTTGTACTATTTTTAGGGACTTAATTTTCTATCAGCCAGAACTCAACCAGAGCTTGACATCGAAACACAAACTGTCATGTGTCCATTAAGACCTGAGAGATAAGTTGCCACAACTTTTATGTGCTGTTACAATGTCAATAATTATGTTAAGATGGTTCCTCTAAAAAAACATATTATGATGGTGACTATATAACCTTCTCTTATCCTAGTGATTGTGCAACATGTAAACTTTATTTAACTACGAAGTTACTAAATGAAGTGCTTTCAATGTCACCTTTTTCATAGATTTATTGCATGTATTATGAATAGAAAGTCCAGTTTTGCCCGCGCTTGGCCATTCAATTCGTGTACTGTACCAAAACTCCAAAACGATACAAACATGACCCTCAACTTCCAAAACTAGATAGATCTGGTCCCTTACCTAACTCAGCATTTGACGTATGATGTTTCAAATCAAAGAGAGTATGAAATGAAATTAGAAAAATGCATTATTATGAAATTCATGAAAATTGTCTAATTTAATTCAAAACAGTTTATTGGGAAAAAATATTTAGGAAAAACCATGAAATTTGGAAAACTTCCATGTGCCGAGATTATCTGGTTCCTTATATTTCCATGATACTTGTTATATTCCTTTTAAATAAATTTATCTGACTAATTATTGGTGAACATTTTCATTTCTCATAACCCATCTAGAAGTATCTTCCCCAAAAGCTTTTTATTTTGTGGTCCGTCATTTAAAGTAGATTCTATGATTTGGTACGTGAAATATTTTTTAGTTTATAAATGTGGAGATTCTTTATAAAGGTTTACTTTTACACATCCTTTATTTTATGAATTTCCATTTTCTTTGTGTTGATTGCGTTGGCACTTGTCAGAAATAATCGTCGTCACATAATCTGTCGAACCGTTGTGCCATGAGATAGACCAAACATATCCAGTTTTTTTGTGTGGTTTTACAGTCTCTACTGCAAATTGAATTTGGCCAATAGTCGAGAGACCAGGTAGAATTTGATATTTAAGAAAATGGTGTGTCTAATTCTCAATCGACTGAGCATGCAAACTTAATTCTCAGTCGACTAAGAATTAGCGGAACCCTTAAGGAAATGAGTATTCAGATTGGATAGTTTGGTCAAGCCCGAGAGAATTAACACACGGCCGGTCTGAGTTCAGCAGCTACTGTCATAGAATTCCTTGTACTACTCCGTATTAGCTAGAGTCTGGATGTGCCGGTTGAACTTGATGTCGCCGATTGCACTACGCATCACGCCTAGGTACGTAGAGGACGTACACAAGGAAGTACAAAGAAAGCCCCTCTTCTGATTGAACTCGGAGTCATCTGCGCGCGGCCGTCCAATGAGTCGCCGCTGAAGGTGAAATCTCAGCGGTAGTAGGCGCGCGCACGTTCAGTAGTGCATCTCCGGCCGGCCAGTAATTTTCCTTTGCGCGCGTACTACTTGACAGAACCCCAACCTAGCTATAGCTAGCTACAGTACAGTAGCCATCACGGTTGTCCCCGTTGGGCTCCCATCCGATATGGACGCGAGCGGCGTGTGTGTGTGACTGGTACGTACGCCCAAAAGTAACAAGTTAAAGTTGGCAGAGATCGATCCATCGATGGACTGACCAACCCAGCATCCACTCATCGATCGGCCGCGCGCGGGCGCCAGATCTACCGTCTCGACTCGTACGTGTTGATCTCTAGCCAAGGCTAGGTGGCTAGCTAGGTAGCTAGCGAGATGGATTGTTCGGTCTCGTCGATCGCGCGCTAACTCGATCTCGACCGACCGGACGGGGTGTCTAGCTGCAGGTACACCAGCTCCGTTCAACCGATCTAAACCCGTAGGTAGGAGCCGTAGCTGGGAATCGAGCGATCGATTTGATCGCCATTTTTGAACCCTGGTCGATATGGGGCGGGGCGCGGTCAAACCTGCAGCCGCGGCCGGCGCCGTGTCCGGCCGGCAGCGCATGCCGTGTGCGCGAGCGGTGGTCGCATGCATGGCACGGCACGGCTGCTCGGGATCCGCGCGCGAAAGGCGATCGACGCGACCGTACGCGCGCGCGATCAAGCTCGCTCGCTCTGGGCCGGCCTGGGTATAAGCTAGGCGAGGCATCGACGGCGCCGATCCATGGCGAGCGCAAGCAGCTACACTGATGGCGGACTGGCTGGCTGGCTGACTGACTGACTGAGACCACGCAAGGTGCTGCAGCAGGCCAGGCCGGGCGCGGACTTGGACGCGCGCGCGAGCGAGCTCGATCGCCAGGCTCGGGCTCAGCCATTTTTCCCAGAATAGCAGGGAGTGAGTGCTCCCTCGATTCTAATGATTGTGCCAAATCCGTTAAAGCCCACCTGCTGCGCCCCTACGCCTACGCCTACGGCCTCTAGCTACGCGCGCATATATACGCCTTTCCATGTCTACCTCTCTACCCACAAGCAACCCTAGCCGCTGCCCTCCCCGTTGCCTTTTTAAGCACACACGGCCTACACCTACCGCTACGTACGTACACGGCGCCAAAGCAGCATTGCGGCCCTAGCTCAGCTGCTAGCTGATCCATGTATAGGCGAGCATCTAGCCCTTTCTAAATGCAGCGTCCGGGCATCAGTGTAATAATAACTTTCCATCCATCGTCGTCTTCGCCGTACGTGCAGCTGCCCTGCCTGCCTGCCTGCCTGCCTGTGCATGCGTGTGTAGCGTGTACCTCTCCCTCCGTGCGTGGGCATGCCTCTACGCATCGATACACCGCCGCGACGTGCTGCCTTGCCATTTGCTAATTGCTCGTCGATCTCAATGAGTCGCTAGCCCATCAACCGACCGGAGGTACCCTTTACTTAGCTAGCTGCTAGTCGATCGTACTGTATGGGTTATAATGATGATGATGATGATCGGCTTATTAGCTGCGCAGTACTGTAAAGTTCAGGGGGTTTGCATTGGTAGTGTGTGGACTGACGACCGATGAATCTGGCCTGGAGTGGACACAGCAGCTCCTCCTGATCGATGCCTGTAATAATTAATGGATGATTTCAAAGGTCTTTCGTAAAGGTGGCCAGAGTTGGAAAAAAACAAGATTTGATAGGCACCTTGCATGCAGAGGTGTTTCTTAAAAGCTTCCACTCTCATTCTTTTAATTGTCAAAATAAAATTCATCTTTTTCATTATATATAGACCTAGTACCATAATTAAGTGTTCATACCGACCAGGTTATTATGAGAGCGGAGCGGGTAGGGTTTCAGTCACTTGTGTACAAACTGGCGCAGAGGTCGTGGCCCCGCCGACTCGTTCGTACCAACGTGGCTCATTGAGCCATAATTGTGTGTGTGCCGGCATGTGTGTATGCGTCTGTCTTTTCCTTTTCCCCATTCCGGAGTGAGGACGGCCAGCACGTGTGTACCCGTGTCCTTGCCATTATTTTCATTTTTCTTTTTTTTTGAGAACAACAAGGTGTCAAATCGAAGACTACCATACAGACTCCTCTAGCGAACACATCTTACTTCAATGCCTCACTTCTCACCTCCATTTTTGGGAAATAACACCGTCACTTTCTCAAAGAGCTGGGGCAAATTTCATACTCGTACGTAGTCGTTGATTTTAATTAATTGGGTCCAACTAAGTGTGCTTCCAAACTACAGCGTTCCTTAGTACATCGGTACAGTCACACAGATGCATGTTCACTTCGGCTCCACAACACATCTGGGAACAGTTATACGAAGGCAAATCAGATCATATGGAGACACATGACCCCGGCCCATGAAAAATCAGAAAACAGCCTCTTCAATTGGCTATAGTGCATAAACGTCCAAAACAAGGTTTTACGAGAAAAATCTTACCAGCAATGATTGAAGTGCTCTATTATAATCAAACGGATGGTACATTTTTTACCCATTTTGAAGCACCAAGAAATAATGATATGTACAGTCCAAAATGGAAAGTGGTCATCATAATCACATGGTGTGCAATGTCAGATTGTTTCAGGTATTGGGGTTGGATTTGGAAATCCATGAAGCATAAAAGATTTGACTAAATTTATAAGAGAAACTATAATCAAACCCCAATACACATTACGACACAAAATGCCTGGCCGTCCTTATTACACAAGATGGCCGCCCCACAAATATTGCTATATAATTGATTTTGCTACTGATTAGTAATGTTTTTTCTATTTAACTAACATGAAGAGCTCATAATTTTGGTTCCCTGAAAAACATAATTCCCAATGTGCAACTCTGACAAGTATATGTCATATGCAACCATTTACCCCATATGTAAGAGTGATGTGAAGAATTAATTAATTATACACATAATTACATTTAATATGGTGTGAAGTTTATTTGTTTTCCCCACCACTCTAGGCTTGTGTCATTTTTCTTCTTAAGATTGAGTTCCTATTCTTCTAGCAGTAGTAATTTTATACAAAATTTGCTAGGTTTTTGGAAATCCATTTTGCCTCATAGGTGTAGATGTACCCACTGTCGAAAAAACGTATTTGGAAATATCTACAAAATTCAAAAACAATATCCAGGTGCAAATATAGATATTCTACAATTGCACACAAAGTTGATGAAAAAAGACATTTTGTGTGGCATCTGTACAAAAGAGAATTTTTACTGCTCCAATTGGCTTTTCATTGGAATTTTTTTTGTCTTTTTACATAGGCCATGAAAAGTAGTTTTTTCCGCAAGTACTTTGTATATGCGGACATAGAATTTCGATGTACACATGGGAATTTTCTTCCAGGATTTTTGACATTTTAAAATACATTTATATAATAGGTGCATCAAGAAACCTATGATTTAAGACATCTTCCCAATAGATTTCACCATTTTCTTTACACGGAATCACATGAAATGTCAAACATAAATATGTAGTACGTATACTCCAACGCACATGCAAGATGTAGCAGCAATGACAATAATATCATGTAAGACAGTAAGAGTAGCATTATTTTTTGATATATCTGTTCAGTTGCTGCTTACTAGGAAACAGCATGCTGTGGGGAATGAATGAGGATCATCACTGCTTGGACCATGTATATACCCTCGTACCCTCCTTCTGATACATTCTAACATCAGGGCATATGCATGAATCAATATACCCTTGGCCGCTGCAGCTTGACAGGCTGAAGCTTTGAGAGCATATTGCTAACACACCAAGCCAACCGTGGTGACATGATACATGCATGTTAGGAAGCAGGGGCTATGGATCGATGCATGGTGGATTGATCTCGCGAGCGCGAGCGGCGACCGAGGTAGGGCGTGTGATCGATGGATGGGGAAGGGCCGGCTGTGGTCCTTTTGTCACTCTCCATTGGCGGCTTGCTAAGTCACCCACCCATGCACCCAAATCAATGGGCTACATACACAACACATTGACGCATACGGCCTGGCTGACAAGCAATATGCTCCCAACAGTGGAACCACACTATTGCGCGCGAGTATAGTACTACCGGCTGCTGCCGCTAGCTAGCTGCTGCGATCGACATGATGGAGCTAGCTAGCTAGCTGCTGCTGCTGCTAGGGCAAGCAGCGCATGCAGGAGCTGTGTGGGAAGCTGATGATCGAGCGAGCAGCAGAGACATGGCTAGCTACACAGCGCGCAGAAAAAAACATGCCCTGGACCTGGGCGGGCATGCACGCACACACGATGGGGCTATCTAGCTAGGGTGTAGCTAGTTGGGGTAGGCAAAGTAAAGCTAGGGACCAACCAAAGGAGGTGCGAGTGAAGTGACAAGATATCCTAGAATCTTCCTCCTCCTCCTCCCATCGATCCTAGCTATGCCCTAAACCTAAACCCTCGACATGCATGCAATAACTTTTTTGAAAGCCCGGCGGGCGATGGAGCAGGGAGCAGTGCACTCACTGGTACGGCCGGTAGGGCATGCGAGGCGACGGCAATGGCATGCGGTCAGTCAGTCCTCAGTCGGTCAGTCAGTCAGCATGCTTGGATTAGATGAGGTGAGGTGAGGCCAGGCCACAGCTAGCTAGCTAGCTCTATATATATGTGTATACGGCGGGGGGAGTAAGTAATTAAGTAACTAGTACGTGGCGTGGTAAAAGAGGAGGAGGAGCAGAAGCAGCGGCTAGCGGCCGGCCGGCGATCTCGACCGGCCGGAGCTTATACCAGGGGGGTAAGTGGAGAGGGGTGGGCGCTTTTTCCTGGAAAGGAAACTGAGGATTCGTCACATCACCACGCAGGGTCGTAGTCATCGCCAACCTCCACCAGACAGCGACCTTTATGAGTTTATCACCCCAGCCTCTCTCCCTCCACTTACTGCATGCGATGCAAAGCATACCCTCTCTCTCTCTCTCTCTCTCTCTCTCTCTCTCTCTCTCTCTCTCTTTCTCACGCGCACCGGCACAGCCTCCTTGATCTGAGAGTTCCATGTACGTACACCCACACCCTTTACTTCCTCCCGATTCTGAACAACTGTCGGTTGGTTCTCTACCTACGCTCTCGACCGGCAGTATTCCTCTCCTTTAATTTCTCTCTCTCCATCTGTGTAATTGCTTGTATGTGTGTGTGAGTGTAGTAAGAGAGTCTGGGGAGAGAGAGAGAGAAAGGGTGTTTGTGTGTCAAACATGTGGGTCCGTCCGGTATGTGGAGGGGGATGTAATTGGTGCGCAGGCACGATGGCGCATTCACGGCCTCGCGCAGGGTCAGGGGGGAAGGGGGAGGGGGAGCAGTCAGTCAGTCAGTCCCGCGCGGTGGCCGTCGTCGCGAACTGGGTGTCGCCATGCACCCGGGGCGCCTGATCAGCGCGCTAGCAAGCCCTTGTGCACGGCATAAATGACACCAACAAGCTATCTAGCGATCCCAGATCAGATTCCTCCCATCCTCGCCTGCCCTGCCCTGGCTTGCTAGCTCGCTCGCTTGATAAAAATCATGCATGCTGCCGCCCGGCCGGCCCCCGTGTGTCAGCCAAGATCATATGCACTTCTGCGCTGCCGCTGCCGCTGCCGCTGCCGGCCCGCCCCCGTGTGCTCGCGCCAGGCGTGCTCTCGATATGCATGCTCTGCTGCGCCCGCTGCTGAGATCGACTCAGCCGTCTCATCGCTGTGCGGGACGTGGTTCGCCCCTCCTTCCCCTCCCCGATGGAAGACTAGTTCCATCAGTGGACCGCCCGGCGGAAGCCGCGCACGCACCATGTAGTAGTATGTGTGTGTGTGTATCTAATCGCTACGAACGGATGGCCCAGCCGTCTGATTGCTCGTTGCTACTACTTGTGTGTCGCCCGTTCATGCAAACATGCATCTCCATGTGTAAGCATTGGGCTCATGCATGCATATGCTCCTTCCATGAGACCGGAGGAATACAAGCGCACAGCGCTTCGCCGGGCCAAGCTAAACGAACAACACCGCATCATACTTTCCGTATCGTATCATATCATATGGCATGCATATGCATGGAGGATTGGACGGGGATCGGATCAGCTTCGCTTCCATATCATATGTCATGTCGGAAGATGCACATACCAAATGCCCCAACCT
Source organism: Avena insularis (assembly GCA_023614405.1). Lineage (NCBI taxonomy): Eukaryota > Viridiplantae > Streptophyta > Magnoliopsida > Poales > Poaceae > Avena > Avena insularis. The sequence continues at coordinate 417,863,487 of CM042685.1, read as the reverse complement.
TATGCAAAATTTGTCTTGTCACGGCTCACAGGACCTGCTGCCTGCATGTTCTCAATGTATTGTCTAGTTGTTGTTGACCAATGGTACATGTACTGTTGCGTTGGATTAACTTAAATAGACCATTTTTTTTATATGTCCTATTAGTACAATATTTTAAAAGACACCAGAATAATGTTCATGGAAAATTACCGATATTGCAGGTATAGTTTGTGATAATGTCCACATATTATGTTCAGGTATAGTTTGTGATAATGTCCCCATATTGTGCATACATGTGTATAATGGGATGGCGAACAATGTTGCAGGAGGAAGTTTTCATTTTTGTCGCACCAAAAAGCCATTTTCCATTTTTCGAGCATAAAAAACGGACGGTTTTGTGAAGCAACCACCAAATAGCTAATTCAAAATACTACCACCACATTTTACAAAAATACTAGACCACCTTATATGAACAATGTCCCAACATGGGGATCTGAAACCTTTCTGTCCACCTCTGGTGAAAAAGACAAATTCCTGCCGAATCGGTAGGAAGTGGGTCAGATATGAACTACAGGTATATGATCCGATGCCCATGTTTTTTTACAAAAATCATTTTTAGGTTCATAATATGCTATTTTATCAAAGATCGAATGTAAGTTTAGCGAGACTCGGCCCCGAGCTAAGAATCTTCATGCCCGTCGTTCGACAAAGTTTGACGATAGTTTAAAACGGGCCTAAAAAAATCAAAAACGATCAAAACAATGCGAAACCTTCGCGTAGTGTCATATTATGTGACATAGTTAGAAGGAAAAATATCAAACTTGATATATTGATTATGTATCAAAAAAACCATCACAAAATAACCTATCTCATTCGAGGTTTCTTGGCTTTCGGGTCAAATGACCAATGTTATAGCTAGAATCAAGACATAGTTTGTGATAATATGTCCATATTATGCATACACGTGCATCATGTGATGGCTAACAATATTGCAGGAGGAAGTTTTCCTTTTCGTCGCACCAAAAAGCCATTTTCCATTTTCCGAGCACAAAAAACGGACGGTTTTGCGAAGCAACCACCAAATGGCTAATTCAAAATACTACCACCATATTTTACAAAAATACTTTTCCACCTTATATGGACAATGTCCCAACAAGGAGATTTGAAACCTTTCCGTCTACCTCTGGTGAAAAAGACAAATTTCTGCCGAATCGGTAGGAAGTGGGTCAGATATGAACTACAGGTACATGATCCGATGCCCATGTTATTTTATAAAAATCTTTTTAGGTTCACAATAAGCTATTTTATCAAAGATCCAGTGCAAGTTTAGCGAGGCTCGGCCCCGAGCTAAGAACCTTCATGCCCGTCGTTCGACAAAGTTTGACGATAGTTTAAAACGGGCATAAAAAAATCAAAGATGATCGAAATAATACGAAATCTTCACGTGGTGTCATATTATGTGACATAGTTAGAAGGAAAAATATCAAACTTGGTACATTGATTATGTCTCAAAAAAAACCTTCACAAAATGACTTATCTTATTCGAGGTTTCTTGGCTTTCGGGTCAAATGACCAATGTTATGGCTAGAATCAAGGCATAGTTTGTGATAATGTGCTAATATTGTGCATGCATGTGCATAATGGGATGGCTAACAATATTGCAGGAGGAAGTTTTCCTTTTTGTCGCACCAAAAAGCCATTTTCCATTTTCCGAGCACAAAAAACAGACGGTTTTGTGAAGCAACCACCAAATAGCTAATTCAAAATACTACCACCATATTTTACAAAAATACTAGACCACGTTATAGGTAAAATTTCCCAACAGGGGGATCTGAAACCTTTCCGTCCACCTCTGGTGAAAAAGACAAATTTCTACCGATCGGCAGGAAGTGGGTCAGATATGAACTACAGGTATATGATCCGATGCCCATGTTTTTTTACAAAAATCATTTTTAGGTTCATAATATGCTATTTTATAAAAAAATCCAATGCAAGTTTAGCGAGGTTCGGCCCCGAGCTAAGAATCTTCATGCCCGTCGTTCGACAAAGTTTGACGATAGTTTAAAACGGGCATAAAAAAAATTCAAAAACGATCGTAACAATGCGAAACCTTCGCGTGGTGTCATATTATGTGACATAGTTAGAAGGAAAAATATCAAACTTGGTATATTGATTATGTCTCATAAAAAACTTCACAAAATGACCTATCTCTTTCGAGGTTTCTTGGCTTTCGGGTCAAATGACCAATGTTATAGCTAGAATCAAGACATAGTTTGTGATAATGTGCCCATATTGTGCATACACGTGCATCATGGGATGGCGAACAATGTTACAGGAGAAAATTTTCCTTTTCGTCGCATCAAAAAGCCATTTTCCATTTTCCGAGCACAAAAAACGAACGGTTTTGTGAAGCAACCACCAAATGGCTAATTCAAAATACTACCACCATATTTTACAAAAATACTAGACCACCTTATATAGACAATGTCCTAACAGGGGGATTTGAAACCTTTCCGTCTACCTCCGGTGAAAAAGACAAATTTCTACCGAATCGGTAGGAAGCGGGTCAGATATGAACTACATGTACATGATCCGATGATTATGTTTTTTATAAAAATCATTTTTAGGTTCACAATATGCTATTTTATCAAAGATCCAATGCAAGTTTTCCTTTTTATCCCACACAAAAGACATTTTTCATTTTCCGAGCGCAAAAAGGGAGATTTTCTGAAGCAACCACCAAATAGCTAATTCAAAAACGGTGGGTTTGTGTTTAGTATATATGGATATAATATTTGGATTCCTCTCATTTTTCTGATCAATTTAGACATATTATTTGTCGAATTCCGATTTACGGATTTAAAGATATTAATTATTCCATATTAAATATAAAAATATAAAAAAGTAAAATTATTATATTTTTATTTGAATTCAATAATATTTTTACTTATTCATTAATGTTTACTTAAATAATTGTTTGTAATTTCAAAAAATATAAACATATGACATGATGATATAAGAGTTAATAGGATTGATATCATAGTATTGACAACAATATATGTATTATTTTGCGGAAACAGATTCTGAAGGAACGAGGAAGTTAAGCGTGCTGGAGCTGGAGTAGTATTAGGATGGGTGACCGGCTGGAAAGTTCGACCAAGACTGCAATTTAATTAAATATTAAGTGTAATTAGTGTTAAAAATGTTCAAAGTGAGAGATTAACGAGTCAAACAATTCAAAGATTCAAAAATTGAGAAAAAAATATTTTTTTTTAAATATTTTTTTTAAATGTTTTTGCAACCTGTCGACAAGATATGCCGATGGCCGCTATGCCGACGGCATTGCCCTCGGCGTAGCATACGCCGACGGTATTTTGATACGCCGATGGTCTCTATGTGCTCCGCCGAGGGAGTCCTTTGCCGAGGAGGCTACGCCGAGAGCATCTATACGCCGACATCGCCAGTGCATTTTCTGCCGAAGGCTTTGCCCTCGGCGTGCTGGCCCTGTAGTGTATGATGATTTTCACAAACCAAACTAGATAAATTCACACCACATAATGAACAAGTTCACAAACATAACCAGATCAAATGAAGAACGAGAGTGTGACTTGCAATGCAAATCCTCCACAACCTAATAGAACCACTCCCCCCTTGCTTTGGCATCAAGACGCAAAAAAGGGAAAATAGCAAAGCTACATGCCCGAAGGATCGGTGTTGTCCGATCCCGAGGCTCCACTAAGGTGAACCGTGGTGCTCTGAAAGGTCTCGACATCATCATCAACATCATCAATCCATTCGCTATGCTGCGAGATCAAATCCACATTGGGAGTGATGCTATTCTTTGAGTCATCTAACACTAGCAACTTCAAATTTCTCATGATATCCTTTTAACACATACAACAAAGTGATACCTTCGATCCAAAGTCTTAATACAATATAGTACTAGCTTTTCCCTAGAGGCCCATGTTTTATCGACCCAAGAAGCACATGCTTGGTGTAAGATCACTTTGAAGTCTTTGAGACTTTTGTAGAATCATTATTTAACGGACAACTCTTATATTTTGGGGCTTTATCGATAGATGGAAATACACCAGGGCTAAGGTTTCACCTCCAAGTGTGCATATGCAATGGGATAAAATTATAAATGAAGCACCGTTATAGTAACTAGACTCCTCGCGCCCCTCGGGGCGCAGCGATAGACACGACGTTTGACGATAAAATCGCAATGAGAGATGCTAAGTTAAAATGACAACATTGTGGCCAACAAGTAGAATTTTGCATGTGCCTCGCATTACGATTTTTTAAACTGGATGGCAAAATCATACACATGGACGTCTAAGTTAGACAGCCCAATAAACCAGCAACACAGAAAACCTAGATGTCAAACACAAGCTATCTAAGCTAAAAAGAGAACTAGCACATTGTTATCTACACTAGTGCAGAACGGCCCATATGTCCCGGTTGGTAAGGGCCTTTAGTCCCGGTTCCCCAACCGGGAAAAGGCAATCGGGACTAAAGCCCTAACCTTTAGTTCCGGTTGTCCCACCAACCGGGACAAAACAGTGTACACGTGGTCATTGCTCGGTGCGAGGGGGGAGGAGCTACCGTCCCGGTTCGTAACACGAACCGGGACAAATAACCCTCTGCCGCGGCAGAGATTTGGCACATTTCTCTGCCGCGGCAGAGAATTCATTTTGGTAACCTTTTTTTACCGTGACAGCATTTTGGCCACCTTTTGTGCCGCGACAGAGAATTCATTTATGTTGTTTTATTTTTTATTTAGTGTTTTGCACTCATCAATAAAGGAACCATTATATTATACAAGATCATCATGACAATAGAATGCACTACATACAAAATAAGCTCTTTGTACAATCTCTATTGTATATACACATCCGAATAGTATTCTCCTTTTGGGTCTAGGACTTTTGCATCCAAGAATCCCTTCAATTCCTCCTGAATTGCTCGTACGTGATCCTTTGGCAGAAGACCGTCCCGTAGACGTTCCATCTGATTTAAAAAAGGAGTCAACCTATAGGAATGAAACTAAACACAATTTGATGGTAATTAAAAACTATAGAAATGGTTTACGTACGTTAAGTTGCTCTAAATTTCTCCCCTTCTCACAGCACGTCTGACGGATGAACTCGTAAACATAGTATCCACATAAATTGTTCCCTAGTCCCTGCGTCAGGCACTTTACGAGAACATAGTTTAATCAAAATAATAATCAAGCATGATAATAACGGTATCAAAACTAGAATCAAAGAGATGCGCAGATATAGCTAGTGGTGCTTACATCTAGTGGTTTAAATGTAAGCTCCTCTTTCCAAACACCCCTAGCCTTCTTGGTAAACCGTTTCCAAGCGTTGCCCGGCGAAGAAAACGAATAAAAGAAGTTATTAATTACTTGATATTATAAAATTCACGAACGTTACCGATATAGTGTCATAATGATTAGAATTACCGCTGGAGAATCATCTGCATGTCCTTCCACGTCTCAAGGGGTTTATGTTTCGAGTCCATGACTAGTACATGCCCTTTGTCAGGTTGAATGATTAAAAAAATATAGTGGAAGCTGCGCATGCATAACTCATCAATTATATACTTAACGTCGAGTAAGCGAAATAGAAAGTGTATACAAGACAATAACACTCACACGAAGTTGTAAGGAAATAGTATTTCCCTTCTGGTTTCTTGAAACCTTAACGCGTGTACGATATTATCCTTCGTATCCTGGGGGTTTGTTTTGAGATTAGCTTGATGAACCCAATATGGGTCAATGAACCCAATGTCATAGATTTATCCTCTGCTGCATTCGAGAATCTCATTCTGCATATTATAGTATGATTATATACATGAATAAACGAGGTGAGAGCTAGAGACTAAATTAATTACAGAATTAGTACTTACAGACAATAGGCACTGATGATCGATTTGTCCAAGGCGTCTTGATTGAATAATTGAAATAGTTCAACAAATTCAGTGGACATCATGTCATCTATTTCTTTCCCATAATGTTTTTTTGTAACCCTCAGCATTATCCAGTTAGCCCCGGCATTTGTGGCATGCATGTACCAGTTATGCAATCTTCGCATTTTTGTTGGAAGATTATTTACCTCCTCAGGTTTGACGAGAGGTTTGCCATACTGGTATTTATATGATACTTCACCCACGGGGAAGTACTGTATCTGGATAAGTAGTGGGCAATACTCATACCTTGAGCAGCGGCAGCTTCTCCATATTGTGCAACTACATATGGATCATACTACTCTTCGACCGCATATTTGCTCGACCCCACATTGGTATGGGAAATCACCTTGAGAGGGGCGCAAGATTGTTTTGCTTGTTCTCCGAGCTGGGCAACAGATTTCCCGCTTGCATCAGTACTGCTCTTCGACAATTGCTGTGCCGCATGTGACTTGAGAATAGAGTGCTCATAGTCTGATGACACCTTTGGCTCGGGTTGGTGAAGGGTGAAAGAACATGTGGGCCCACATGTGTGGTTTTGGTAATTAATGACAATCTTTATGGACTAATATGTGTATTAAGTTGTACTTGTAGGAATTGTCCATTGGCATCGCTTGGAGCATGTGTTGGCTTCAAGGTCGATGAAATGAGAAGAAGATGTGATGTGCAAGCTCAAAATGCGCCATCTATAGAAGATCTCATGGTTGATTCTTGCCATCCTCGGTGATCATGGATCGATGATGAGGAATCAAGAAAGGCGTTCCATCTTGAGAAGGGCAAGATCGTCTACATTGAGCTCAAGTCGAATGCTCAAGGCAAAGGCATAATCTTGATAGGTTTTACCTTTTGCCGGTCTCATATTGTTAGTAGGAGACCATGTTTAGGATAGATAGCCGTACTATCAAGAGGGGCTCTCGAATGAGTAACTCGTTCACTTCGTTCGGAGAGAGCTCAAACCTTTGCATATTTGCATCATCATATTTGGTTGTTATTTGGTCTTATCCATGTGAGGATATAGAGCTTGTGGTAATCTCCATAACAACCTCTTGTTCATCAAAATCGGATCTTTCGTTTGTATCTTGTTGCGATTTTGATCTTGGCGGCTTTTCGGTTTCTCACCAAGTGAGGTATCTCACATTATTATACATGATACATTCTCACTTGGTGATAACCAATATTTTTACCTTTCATAGGGTAGCTCACGTCGTCCTTTTTCCAATGCAATTGGAATCGGGTCGATCGGAGTTACCAATCAAAAGTTATAGAGGTTTGAATTTTCCTAGGTACCAAAATGCGGTAGTACCGCATTTTAGTACCTAGCACGGCAGTAGGTTTTGGCAAGTTGCCAAATGCCACTGCCCTCCTAGTTACCAAAATGCGGTAGTACCGTATTTTAGTACCTAGCACGGCAGAAGGTTTTTGACAAGTTTCCAAAAGCCACTGCCAGGCTGGGTACCAAAAAGGGGTAGTACCGCATTTTAGTACCTAGCACGGCAGAAGGTTTTTTACTTCGTCATTTGGATCTATACTCCCTTGCTAGACTATGATGTTTATTTACATGATCTTGTAGAGGTTGTTGTCCTCTTCGAAACGAGCCCAAGATCATCGAAATCGGAGTCCGGATGCAAAAGTTATGGCTGTTTTCGTTCTATGATGACCGGTAGTACCGGACCAGGATCCGGTAGTATCGGGGAGAACAGAGAAAAATGCGTTTGGCGCCTCAGGAACCCCAGGGAATGTCCGGTAGTGCCGGGAAAGTCCGGTAGTACCGGGAAAAAGTCCGGTAGTACCGGGAATCGCGTTTTTAGGCTGCAACGGTTGGATTTTGGAGGGACCTATATAAGGGGCCTTCTTCCCCAATGGTTCCTAATCCATTCTTGCAAGTTTTCCCCTCCATTGTTGACCTTCTTGAGCTTGCTTTCTCTCAATCCCTCCGATGATTCTTGCGTATTCTTGAGGGATTTGAAAGAGGAGATCTAGATCTACAATCCCACCAATCAATCTCTCCTCTAAGTGAGGGGAACATATTGGGATCTAGATCTTGGAGTATTTTGTGGATTTCCTCCATTGTTCTTCCTCTCTTATTCCCCCATAAGCTTTTGTAGCTTTGGTGTAATTTGGGAGAGAAGGATTTCAACACCTTTGTGGTGTTCTTGCCATTTGCATTTGGTGCATCTGTTTGTGTTCTCCTCGGAGGATTTGGTTCGTGTGACTCATTGGAGCTTGTCCCTCTTGGGTTCTTGGAACCCTAGACGGTTTTGTGGCCTTGGTGGCATTGTGGCCTTTTGTGGCATTTGTTGGGAGCCTCCAATTAAGTTGTGGAGAAGCGCCCCAACCTTGTGAGAGGTTCCGGTTGCCACCGACAAGTGCACCGATAGTGGAAGTGTGGATCGATCCCATTGGGGTGAGATTCACCGGAGAATAAGGGAGGCCTTTTGTGGCGTTGGTGGTTTGATACCACCCCCTCTCCAAACGAGACGTACTCCATGTTAGGAGGAACTCGATAAAATATCGGTGTCCCCGCGTGCCTCGGTTATCTCTATACCTGAGCTCTTTACTTATGCACTTTACATTGTGATAGCCTTCGTGCTTGAAGTAATATATATCTTGCTATCACTTTGTTGCTTGTATTGCTTAGCATAAGTTGTTGGTGCACATAGGTGAACCTTAGTTGTTGTAGGGGTTGCTTAACAAAGTAAACACTAGTTTTATTCCGCCTTTGTTGAGCCACTCTAGGAAAAGTTTTAATCGCCTATTCACCCCCCTCTAGGCGACATCCGTATCCTTTCAATTGGTATTAGAGCCCCGTCTCTCATTTTAGGCTTCACCGCCTTGAGAGTAAAGATGTCGTCTAGGGGATTAGTGCACAAGGACACGCTCACATTCGATGGCACAAATTATGATGTTTGGAAAATTCGCATGCTTAATTTATTTCGGGAAATTCACCCAATTATCGAGGGATATCTATATGTGGGTTTCTCTTCTCCTATGGATACCCAAAACGAATCTTTAGAGGAGAAGTTGAACTCTCGTATAGATGCTCTAGCTACTAAAATTCTTTTGCATGTTGTGAGCAATGTAGTTCTTTCTTCTATCATGCCTTATTCAAGCGCTCGTGAGATATGGACCAAGCTTCAAGATAAATATAGCAAGTCCAACATTTTTGAGGATGATTGTGTTGCTTCCACTTCTAGTCGATATGAGTTCTCATCCTCTACCACTTCACCAACATGTGACTCTTCACAAGGTAATGATATGGGGAGTGGTGATAGAAATTGCAATTTGGATAGTGTTCTTACTATTTGTTATCCTTCATCTCTATCTAGTTGCAATAATCTATCTTTGGACCCTAACACTTCTAGCACTATAAACTTCTTACATGCTTGTGTTAATAGTCGTTGCATATCATGTAGAAATGACTTGAATAAATCTCATGATGATATGCTTGTGTTGTCTTGTTGCCATGATAAAAATGCTTCTATTTCCTCTAGTGATTATGTTGCTAACCATGTAGAGGAAACCTAAGATTCTATGGACCAAGACAAGGTCTTGAATAGAGCTACAAGTGCAATCTCATCATCACCTTCCTCCGGTTCTCACATATGCCTTACGGCTAAGGGAACAAAGGTAACCTCTTTGGATCCCATTGTATCTCATGATGATGATGATGAGGTTGAAAATGATAATGATGATTATAGAGGTAAGTATGATATTACCTCTATTAAGAAAATGGGAGAGGTTTTCTATGGCGTTCTCTTCAAAAATAAAATTGCTTCCTCCAACTTTCTTGAAATATTGAATTATGCTATTGAAAGCAATGATCTTATTGAGGAGCAAGGAAACTTAATTGATGAACAATTTGCGCGTGAGCGTAAGTATGCTAATGAAATTGCTCAACTAAATGACTCCCTTGAAGAAGAACAAACCACCAAAGAATCTCTTGAGGAGACTTTCACTCTATAATTATCTAGAGTAAAAGAATACCATGATAGAGAACTTGTGGTGGCAAACTCCTTCAAGTTTAAAAATGATGAACTTGAAGTTGCTTATGCTAAACTTGTTGAGGATTTTAAGCATCTTGATAATGGCTCTTGGGTTGTTAAGAGGGAGCTCATCAAACTCACCGAGTCGCATGAGCAACTTAAAGCTTCATATTCAAAAGAGCTTACCAAGTTGCCCTCACCTCTCACTAATAATGATGATGCTTGTGCTACTAACTCTAGTTCTTGTGAAGCATCTATTTTGGAGGAGAATGTTGAGCTAAAGGCTCAACTTGCATTGCTAACTAGCAACTACAGGAAATTAGAATAAAGTCATGTTAAGCTCTCAAGATCGCATGAGGATCTTCTAGTCTCCCATGGTAGGCTAAAGTTAGCTCATGAGGCCATCGTGTCAAAGGTAACATCTAGTGGACCTCATGTGGACATTAGCACTACATCTACTCCAAATGTTATATTGCCATGTGCTAGTCCTTGTAATTCATCCTCTCACAACCATGCTATATCTCGTGATGAATTACATTCCATGCCTTGTTGCTCTAACAATATAACATCTACTTCCTCTAGTGTTTTTGTTGAAACTAACCATGTAGAGGAAATCAAAAGGCTCAAGGCTCAAGTCACTTCTTTGAAGAATGACTTGAAAAAGGTTATCAAGGGAAGGTCACACTCAACAAAATCTTAAGTGTGCAAAAATCCCCCAATGACAAGAGTGGGCTTGGATTCAACTCCAATATCAAGAACAAGTCCACTATCAAGTTGAAGCACAAGGACAACAAGAAGAATGGCCAAGATCAAGTCAAGAATCCGGCCAACATTGTTTGCTTCAAGTGCAAGGAATAAGGGCACCATGTTAAATCTTGCCCATTGAAGAAAAAGCCTCTTAGGGTGAAGCAACAAGGGAAGCGGCCTCAAGCTCCACCTCAAGTCATTAATGGGCCTCTTCCTAAGAGGACTACTCGAGATCTTCCTCGAGTTGTGGATTCACCTAAGAAGAAAGATGGCAAGAGTAGAACTTGCTACATATGTCGTGAGAAGGGGCATATTTCTTCCTCATGCACTATCGGTATATCCTCATCCAACCCTATCATTATTGATGATGCTTATTCTCTTTGTAAGGATTAGGTTGGCAATGTGTTTGCCAAATTTGTTGGTGCTCAATGTGGTGTCAAGAAAAGATCCATTTGGGTTGCCAAACCTATTGTGACTAACCTCTTAGGACCCAACTTGGTTGGGGACCAACAAGCCAAAACTTGATCAATAGGTGTTAGTTGGAGGGCATTGGAGTCTTGGCTACATAATGAAGAATTGAGGGATCTTCATCAATTATTATTGTCAAGCCAAGCCATTTGGATTATCATGATTATATTATATTTCCAATGTTCCTTCTTGCGGTAACATATGCTAAACTCTTTACATTGAAAGTTACTCGCCCCCTTGTGCATGTGTTGGTTTTGTATCTTCCATGCGTTTGTACATGTTGTGCTTTCCACTTAATTATCTTGAGGTATCAATCTTATTTGTGTATGATTAGGTGACACACCATGTATGTGTGTTTCTTGTGTTGAGCCTTACTTGATTATATTTGGTATCTTATTTGGCTCTTGTGAGAGATTAATGGACTATCCCATTTTGGGGGAGTGTTATGCTTAGGCATTCCACAATCCTAAAAATATGTGTACATGAGGAATACAACCTAGCATTTATATTGGGATATTATCTAGTCTCTATGTGGTACAATTCTCATGAGAAATTTAAGTTTTACAATGTCCATTAATTATCTCTATTTGTATCCTTTTGCCTCGTGTTGATTTTATGGTAGTATCACATTATGGGGGAGTCATATGCTTAGTGCATATTACAAATCCTATAAAATGTGAATATTCGAGGTTGTGTCACTTAGAATTGATATTGATAATTATCTAGAACCTATGTGACACATTTGCTCATACAATTTCCAATTTGCTTGAATGGCTTTATTGATCTTATTTTGGATCTTGTATATGAGAGTGTTTCTTGGTATGTGTTTCCTCATATTTAGATATATATATCCTCATGGAAACCATTTGCTTCAAGTTACTCTAATCACTAGTGATTGTGTGACTATTGGAAGCTACCAAGAATCTTGTTGGAAGTATCATGCTTAATTCTTATCTTTTGTTATATGCTTCTTGTTGTGACTATGATCTTGGATATCCATGCTAGATACCTTGGGAAAATTATTCCCAATATTTCTTGTCCTTGGACAATGAGTACCCAACCTATGGTAGAATTTATTGATCATATTCACTTTGGCCCTTGCTTAATATTGTCCTATCTTTGGCCAAGTAAATGTTTTGTGTGCTCCCATGTATTCCTTGCTACGTTTGGATCTTCTTATTTTATTGGTATCCTATTGTGTTTTATTTAATGTAGGTAGTAGTGATGATCTCATTTGTGTGCATTTTTCATTCAAAAGCAAAATTCTATATAATGTACTACTTATGGGTGAGCTCTCCTATATTATTTAGAACACTCATATTTATGCTTCTTTGTTTGATCCATATCGGGTTTTATGTGCTTGGAACCTCAATCTTTTCGTTTTTGGTATTTTGTGCCATCATGAGAAGTTTGGGGAGTTTGGTTTCTTGTTGGAACCTTGCTCTTTTTGGGAGTTGGTTTTGTCTCATTCCTTATTTCATGATTCGACCATTTTAGAATGAGATAAATCCTTGAGCATTTTTAGTTCTATCTATCTTTTGCTCTTTGGCTTTAGCCTAGTTCATTGGTTGAACTTGTGATCTTTCATGTATTGAATTGGTTCTTTGATACAATTTGGACACCGTTTGTCATGTCACACTCATGTGTGTGCAATCTCAATTTACTTGGTGTTTTTGTTAAAATTGTATCTCCCTTTTGGTTCTTGAAAGCTTTATGCATGCATATTTACTGTATGTTATATTGTGGCATGCTTGCTTTCTTTGATCCAATATATAGGGGAAACTCCACCAAATCCCATCGGCTAAGTTGTGCATGAAATTCAATTTCATATCAATATGCACATATTTATGTGGAGTCTCTCCTATGTATTGTAGTTGCACTAACTACATTGGACCCAATGTTTGGGGACCATTTTGTACTTAAATGTGTTTTAGTTACATTGGAGATAGATTGGATGCTTGTCTCTCAATTTTGAATAAATGATGCATACATGAAAATTGAAGGCAAGCTATAGGATGATCAACTAATTCATATCCCCTACATCCTATCAATTATATCTCGGTAACAAGTATCTCTTGCTCATGCATATTTATCTTGCTTCCAACCTTAGGTAGGTTGCATCTTGGCATGAATTTTTGTTATTGTATTTATTGTTTTATCTCTAGCCATGGTATTAAGAGAACTCTTTTTTGTAAATGTGTATAAGTTGAGATGAGTGCATATAATTGGGACTATACAAAACATGCATATGATCCACCAATCCCAAATATGTCAACCTAGCAATTTTATTGTCTATCTTTTCCTCAACTTCTCTCATGTGCAATAGTGAGATTTTCCTAGTTGATTTCTTTTTGTGATACTTGTTGCCTTTCTCCATATATGCCAACTTTCTCCTTTTTCCCTTGGTTATAGTTGTAATATATGTAGTGTGTTGGTGTTTGAAGTTAATTAATGTACCATAAGATATATTTGAGCCTTTGGCCATTCTTTGAAGCAAAAACTTATTGATATATGTTATGACTTCATTTTTTGCCATTTATGTGATTTATTGTATATCTTCTTTATGTGTGCATATTTCTTTGTTGGCATATGTCTTTGTGATGTTTTCCACTTAGAGACATATACACATATGAGAAGATAATTTTAGTTGAAATTTTAATCCTTGGAAACCACTTTTCTTTTTTCGTTTTGATGCTTCAGTGGCTTCCAAATTTATTTGCCTATGAGTGTGTGTTCCTATTGTTTGCATCTTAGGTCACTCATATTTTCTCTCTCATGCCTTGTATTGTTAAATGAATTTGGATGAGTGAGGATTCCATGATTATGCACCTCGTTCCCAAATGAAATTATCATAATTGGTGCATTATCTTTAGGGAGCTCATCTAATTCATTTAATAATGCTCATTTATCTTTTTTATCATTTATTACGTCTTAAATGTCTATGGGGGAGCAAGGATTCCATATTTGTGCAATATGTATTCTAGTGCATTTATTTTTAAATTATGCACAAATCTTGGGGAGCTTCTCTATTTGTTATTTAAAGCACTCTTTTTCTCATATCATAATAACTTGTAGTTTCCATTTGAACTCATTTGTTGTATTCAAATGGTTTGTCGGACCTTGTAATTGCTTGCATCATTTGACCTTATTTATTTTGGCAATCTTCGGGTCCTCGATGTAGTTATACTCCCTCCCAAGTATTCATCATTGGATATGTGCGAAGGCACACTTTTGGAGGAATTATTACTATATTTGCCTTCTAGAACTTGTCACCCATTTCGGCAATCGATGCCAATGGGGGAGAAGTTTTAGAGGGTTTAAGGGAAGTTGGTTTATGCATTGAGTTTGTTCTTAAGCATTTTCCTTTCATGCTCTTGCATCTTTGTGTTGCTTAGCATGTGGTATATATAGAGGAAACTCCACCAATAATAATGATTGGCAATATATGCAATGAAATTCAAGTTCATCACACTTGCATAGATTGTGGGGGAGTTTGCTATATATATGGTGGTGGTACCAATATCACATACTTATGTAGTATTTGATATCGGGGTAGTACCATTTTATTCATTAATATTCCTTATATAAACCCTCTTAAAGGGATTGTCATCAATTACCAAAATGGGGGAGATTGAAAGAACATGTGGGCCCCCATGTGTGGTTTTGGTAATTAATGACAATCTTTATGGACCAATATGTGTATTAAGTTGTACTTGTAGGAATTGTCCATTGGCATCGCTTGGAGCATGTGTTGGCTTCAAGGTCAATGAAATGAGAAGAAGATGTGATGTGCAAGCTCAAAATGCGCCATCTATAGAAGATCTCATGGTTAATGCTTGCCATCCTCGGTGATCATGGATCGATGATGAGGAATCAAGAAAGGCGTTCCATCTGAGAAGGGCAAGATTGTCTACATCGAGATCAAGTGGAATGCTCAAGGAAAAGGTATAATCTTGATAGGTTTTCCCTTTTTCCGGTCTCATATTGTTAGTAGGAGACCGGGTTTAGGATAGATAGCCATACTATCAAGAGGGGATCTCGAATGAGTAACCCGTTCACTTCGTTCGGAGAGAGCTCAAACCTTTGAATATTTGCATCATCATATTTGGTTGTTATTTGGTCTTATCCATGTGAGGATATAGAGCTTGTGGTAATCTCCATAACAAGCTCTTGTTCATCAAAATCGGATCTTCCGTTTGTATCTTGTTGCGATTTTGATCTTGGCGGCTTTTCGGTTTCTCACCAAGTGAGGTATCTCACATTATTATACATGATACATTCTCACTTGGTGATAACCAATATTTTCACCTTTCATAGGGTAGCTCATGTCGTCCTTTTTCCAACGCAATTGGAATCGGGTCGATCGGAGTTACCAATCAAAAGTTATAGAGGTTTGAATTTTCCTAGGTACCAAAATGCGGTAGTACCGCATTTTAGTACCTAGCACGGCAGTAGGTTTTGGCAAGTTGCAAATGCCACTGCCCTCCTAGGTACCAAAATGCGGTAGTACCGCATTCCGCATTTTGGTACCTAGCACGACAGAAGGTTTTTGACAAGTTTCCAAAAGCCACTGCCAGGCTGGGTACCAAAAAGCGGTAGTACCGCATTTTAGTACCTAGCACGGCAGAAGGTTTTTTACTTCGTCATTTGGATCTATACTCCCTTGCTTGACTATGATGTTTCTTTGCATGATCTTGTAGAGGTTATTGTCCTCTTCGAAACAAGCCCAAGATCATTAAAATCGGAGTCCGGATGCAAAAGTTATGGCTGTTTTCGTTCTATGATGACCGGTAGTACCGGAGCAGGGTCCGGTAGCGCATTTTGGTACCGGGGAGCACAGAGAAAAATGTGTTTGGCGCCTCAGGAACCCCAGGGAATGTTCGGTAGTGCCGGGAAAGTCCGGTAGTACCGGGAAAAAGTCTGGTAGTACCGGGAATCGCGTTTTTAGGCTG
Organism: Avena insularis; assembly: GCA_023614405.1. Lineage (NCBI taxonomy): Eukaryota > Viridiplantae > Streptophyta > Magnoliopsida > Poales > Poaceae > Avena > Avena insularis. The sequence goes on along the minus strand of CM042685.1, from coordinate 417,847,388 downwards.
CAGCGGTTGGATTTTGGAGGGACCTATATAAGGGGCCTTCTTCCCCAATGGTTCCTAAACCATTCTTGCAAGTTTTCCCCTCCATTGTTGACCTTCTTGAGCTTGCTTTCTCTCAATCCCTCCGATGATTCTTGCATATTCTTGAGGGATTTGAAAGAGGAGATCTAGATCTACAATCCCACCAATCAATCTCTCCTCTAAGTGAGGGGAACATATTGGGATCTAGATCTTGGAGTATTTTGTGGATTTCCTCCATTGTTCTTCCTCTCTTATTCCCCCATAAGCTTTTGTAGCTTTGGTGGAATTTGGGGGAGAAGGATTTGAACACCTTTGTGGTGTTCTTGCCATTTGCATTTGGTGCATCTGTTTGTGTTCTCCTCGGAGGATTTGGTTCGTGTGACTCATTGGAGCTTGTCCCTCTTGGGTTCTTGGAACCCTAGATGGTTTTGTGGCCTTGGTGGCATTGTGGACTTTTGTGGCATTTGTTGGGAGCCTCCAATTAAGTTGTGGAGAAGCGCCCCAACCTTGTGAGAGGTTCCGGTTGCCACTGACAAGTGCATCGATAGTGGAAGTGTGGATCGATCCCATTGGGGTGAGATTCACCGGGGAATAAGGGAGGCCTTTTGTGGCATTGGTGGTTTGATACCACCCCCTCTCTAAACGAGACGTACTCCATGTTGGGAGGAACTCGGTAAAATATCGGTGTCCCCGCGTGCCTCGGTTATCTCTATACCCGAGCTCTTTACTTATGCACTTTACATTGTGATAGCCTTCATGCTTGAAGTAATATATATCTTGCTATCACTTTGTTGCTTGTATTGCTTAGCATAAGTTGTTGGTGCACATAGGTGAACCTTAGTTGTTCTAGGTTGTGCTTAACAAAGTAAACACTAGTTTTATTCCGCCTTTGTTGAGCCATTCTAGGAAAAGTTTTAATCGCCTATTCACCCCCCTCTAGGCGACATCCGTATCCTTTCAAAGGGCCTTTAGCATTTTGAACAATCGGGTTTTTTCTTCTTTGGTGCTGGGAAACTCTGGCTCTTTCGGCCACCTCAGCTTAGCGAAAAACGCTGTCGTTTCCGCCTCAACAACCACTGTAGTCTCCTCTTCAGTACAGTCATAAGCTCTCTTGGGAGGAACCTTTGGTACTTTTGGAAGAGGCTCATGTTTATGTGTCGGCGATCGCTTACCACTCTGCAGAGTAGCGGTGGTACGCTTACTCTTTTTTTCTTGAGGCGCCAGCGATGGCTGTAGGCCGAGATCGGTGAGGCGACGAAGCCGTGCCATGGCTGACGACTGAGACGGGTGAGGCGGTGGTGAAGATGGCCTTGGCGTGTGATTTGGAAGCACGATACATTCCTTTGGCCATAGAATGGTGATGTTTGTTGCTTCTCCCAGTTCAGTCACATCCCCTTCACCTGCAGGGTAGTCAAGCTTCAAACCTTGAAAGGTGGGCATGATTTCATCCACCCCGACAACAGCGTAGCCCTGTTGAACCGGACGACAATGGTAAGTTGGTGTGTGTCCAATTGGTAAGGCATAGCCGACCGCCACCTTCATTGATATGTTCACAACTTTGACATGTAGCTCACAGTGTGTCATCTGTGTGATATCATCCACTGGCTAGCCAACACGAGCCATCGTCATCGTCGTTGTCATCACCCGGGACCTTGGTGGAAGCCACACTGCTTTTTCGATTATTCGATAGGCCGGTAGCATTGGATGCAGGTTCTACCACCATGTGCTGCTGAGATGGGCCGGTAGTACCTTGCTGGCTAAGTGCGTTAATTTGATCTTGTTGTTGCTTTATTCGTTCTTCAATTATACGCATTCCCTCTTTCTGAATATCTGTTTCAACTTCCGCCTTGTCCTTTCTCCTCTTACGGCTTCTATCAGGATATTTCTTCCTCTCTTCGGGAAACCCAGTCCTCCATGGTTGGGAGCCTATTGTGCCTCGTGTTCGTCCATCATGTTCCTTATTTCCAAGGGCGAGTATGAGCTCATCATTCTCTCTATCGGGAATGAAGTCCCCATCTTTAATAGCCTTTACTGCGTTTCTCATCTTCTTGATTGGCAAGGGGTCTTCTTTATGTCGTATGTTATATATACACTTCCCTTCCGAGTCCAACGTGCCCCATGCCCGTAAAACCAATTCTTTGCACGTTCGATCCAATCGTCTGTCTCTGGGATGATCTTTTTAGCACGCAGTTCATCCTCAAGTTTCTTCCACTTAGCAATGCCAGCCCTGTAGCCACCTTACCCCATAGTATGGTGATACTTCTTTTTAGCAGCATTCAGCTTATTCGTTGCAGACATTTTCTTAGCTTTTTCTGATGTCTTGTAATTCACAAACTTAGCCCAGAATGGTTTTATCTTCTGAAACTGAATCTTCTCGAAATCCGGAGTCTTCTCTTTCACGACATAGTCAAGGTGCAATCTTTTCTTCCAGTTGGTGAAACACTGGGCCATCTTCTTCATATCCCACTCCCTAACCTTCATCTCCATGGCTTTCGCATGTTCTAAGGCGTCCTCAACTGGATCCTCCGCATTTGGATCCAGCTCTATCTTCGGTAGTTTGAAATTAAGCATGAGCCTCTTCCACAGTAAATATTTGGCCATCACTACTGGAAAAACCATCTTCGATTCGACGTGAACAAGGCCAGCACTCCCGGCCTGGCACAGCCCGCGACTAGTGGGAGCACTAGTCCCGGGCCGTGAGGCCTCTAACGGCTAGAAACGGCCGTAGTCACTAGTTCCGGGCCGGACCAGGTCATTAGTCCCGGTCCGTAATACGGACCGGGACTAATGACCTGGATCAGGCCAGCTGGTCTTTTCGTGGACTATTAGTCCCGGGTCGTATAACGGCCCAGGACTAGTTGTCCACCACTATATACTCTGCTTCCTGTCCTGCTGCCCTAAAGCATATGGTGGCCATTTTTCTCAAAGAAGCAAGAGAGTTCATGCCATTTTTTTCTCAAGATTTGTCAAGATTTAGTTTGCAACACCTAAATCCAAATCTTTAAAAGGTTAGAACTTCATTCTTTCATCTCTTATTGCTACTTTAGCTCTATAATGCTCTAGAAGTATAGAGATATGGATCAATGCATGCATGCTCTAGAAGTAGCTAGAAGGATTTTGATAATAAGTTGTGGTGCTATTCTTCTAGTGGTGTCATGTGAATGTCGACTACATGATACTTCACCATTTATGGGCCTAGGGAAATGCATTGTGTATTTGGATACTAATTGTGGGGTTGCCGGAGTGACAGAAACCTAAACCCCCGTTAGGACACCATTGCATAAGGGAGCGTAGGATCTCAGATTTTAAGGCTGTGGTTAGGTTTATATCTTAATTACTTTCCTGTAGTTACGGATGCTTGCAGGGGGTTTAATCACAAGTATGTATTAGTCCAAGTAAGGTCGGTACATTAGCACAGGTTCACCCACACAACACTTACAACACCAAAGAATACCACTTAGCTATATGAAGCGAAAGCACTTGACAAAATTCCCATGTGTCCTCGAGAACGTTTGGTCCTTATAAGTATTTCCACCGGCTTGTCCTTTGCTAAGAAAGGACTGGACCACTTGCTGCAGTTGTTCGTTGTCTTTATTACTTGCACTTTGTTTTGTTGCTTTATCAGAAAACCCCTAAAAATCCGTTTGCTAAGTATTTACAGAGATATCCTGCTCCATACCAATAGTCAACACCTTCTGCTCCTCATTGGGATCGACACTCCTATTTATCGAAAGTACTACGATACACCACCTATACTTGTGGGTCATCAATGGTCCAACCTAATATTGGGGATGTATGGGAACCTCTCAAATATGATATTAATACTCAAACTCAAAACTCATTTGTCATTTATGAGAACCCATGCTATGATAATTGTCCGACTAAAAAATGGTGATTTACGAAAACCCATGCTATTATGATGAAACTAATAATGATCCTTTGCTTGCTAGTAATTCTACTAGTAAAATTATTGATAATAAGGAGTGTTGCTTAGATATGCTATATGATAATGCTTTGGATGATGGTCCTATGCTTCTTGATAAGCCTCCATGTATAATACATGAGGATAGAAATGATATACTTGTTATCCATGATGATGCTCTTATTAGTAAGCGTCCTTCTTTATTCTTGAGTTCTCCTAATTTCACCATACAGGATAAATGTTAACTTGCTAGGAAATATATATATGGTTTGCATAAACCTTTTGTTGAAAATACTCATTGCAACCATGACATTAAGATTGAAGATTATACTAGCAATTATTTTGAAAGAGGAAAGCATGCCAATGAATACCATGATAATTATAACGATCCTCTTTATATAACAAACTTTTCAACCTTACATGCTTTAAATGGTTATATTGTTAAATTTACTTCTACAGATTGCAACTATTATGAAATAGGAGGTGATAAGTGCCCTCTTTTTGTTACTAAAAATTATATGTTGCATTAAGCTACTGCTATTATTCATTGTCCCAATTATACTTGTTGTCATTTAGTCATATACAAAATACCAATGCATAGAAAGAAAGTTAGACTTTGTTGCTATTGCTTGTATGTATTATGTTGCTCTCTACCATGTTTCAACTTAATTATTAGTCTGATTGGTATGAGTAAACCATGGGACCCTGGTATTTTGTATGGAACAATTCCCAAGAAAGAAGGAGATAGCACCAAGGTACAAGCTACCACATGATCTCTATATCACATAACAAAGTAAGTAAAGCCTAACTATATGGCTATAAACAAAGCGCTTTTCGGGAGGCAACCCGGTTATTTATTTTTATGCACTCTTGATGTAGTTTAAAATAATCGTTTTTAATTTTTTTCTCTGGATTTTTAATAAAGTACCAAGTTGAACCCATTTGGATGATATAAAGTTGATAAACATATGGAGTAGAAAATTCATACACCAATACTTTTTATTAAAAAAATCTCCACGGAGTTATGTAACTCTGATTGAGCTCATATTTAAACTGAAGTTACAAATTTTCATCCTATATATGCACAAAATATTGGTAAAACTCCTGACACGTTTAAGTAGTAGAAATAAATATGTTTTTCTACTGCTGAAAATATGGACAAATTTTGCCTTGTTTTGTTTAAGCTATTATTCTGAGTCTCAAAATGATTTACTATGAGCATTTTGAAAAGATAAGAATGTATAAAACATAATATACTTGCTAGACTCAGAAAAATAATGTTTTTAAGGATTATATGGCCGCTAGCAACATATCTTTATACCAATAATGTCACCCCATAGAAAAGAAATGGGAGAAAGTTTTGTGTTCAGGTTTTTTGACAGGGAATAGAGGAATACCCACACTAAGAGCTATCCCAGAATGGTGAAAACCATAATCTTGGGGATGCCCAAGGCACCCCACTAGACCAATTAAACTGCCGATTTGTAAAATTCTAAACTTTTTTTTGAGCAACCTAAAATGATCATAGAAACTTGAAGCGTCCTTATCTAGTTTTATATTTAGTTTTGCATATTACATTTCGAAATAAATGAGACCACCATGATAAATATTTTTCATGCCCAATAAAGAGCTACTGGAATTTAAAAGAGTTTTAGTTACATGCTACTAAAAGAAAATGTGAATGAAAACAAAAATTGGAATGCAACCTATGCTAATTGTTAGTTGTTTGAAATACTTTGATGAATGTTAATTCACAAGTGCCTTATTTAGTTCCATCTTTCATTCACATGCATATATGGTTAACTTTAAGGTGCCTTGTTTTATAATAAATGATTAGCACTATGAACACTTTGGTATGCTTGTAGACATCTTTTTGATAATCCCAACATTGACAAACAAGCAAAGACTTGTATATCCAAATATCCGAAACTCCAACAACATACAACATACCTACCTATGTGGCACTTGATACTCCAAGTATAATATATATGCTATGATTTTAAGTACTTCGAAATAATCTCTTTATTTTTGCTCAAAGCTCATGGGAAAGTAAGATGTGGGGAGAAAACAACAAACGCATGCAACCGTGTAAAACCTACATAAGGGCATACAATAATTTGACCATGGGCAATTGAAAGTTATGTGTTTGATAATTTATAAGTTATATGTTAGCCAAAACCATGGTGGCATGGGAAAATATTTCGAAATTGCACTAACCTATTCTGTTGATGTCATGTACCTTGAGCCATGGATACCTATAAAAAATAAGATGAGCCCGAAGCGATCAATTTATTATAGTATGCCTATGTGTTAGAGTGGGCACTGGGCCACTAACCTAAGCCATGCAAATGGATCATGGTGGAAGCTTACAACATGAATATTCTATGAGGCACCTTCAATAAAAAGATATGAAATAGTAAATAAAATAAAGTGTTGCGAAGTTCATTTGTATGTTTGTCTTGTCATCCGAGTATGGATAGCCCCTCACAAAGGGACTCCTCGTACAAAGGGGGAAAAGGTACCTTAGTGTCAACTTGCTTGAAGCATATAGAAAGTGTACAAAGACAAATTTCTTAGGATTTGGAGAAACTAGTACTTGTGGTCAAGGTGCATGAAACACTTAACTTGTAAAAGGTCAAACACATAAACTGTACTCACTTCTGCCAAAAAATATGCTTGGAACCCCACTCTTATGAATATCGTTAACTTGATATATATCGCTCAAAGATTTATTTTTCTTTATCTATTATTGAAGGACTAGCACATAAGTCCAATGGAGCTAAGATTCTAGGAAAGCCAATATTTCGGGAAGATGATCTGGAGTGCATGGACCTCACGAGGGAGGCCCAGAGGCCCAAAATAGGTGTGGTGGAGGGACCTACTCTACTACACGCTCCACCCACACTCTTTCGGCCTTCGGCCGTTCCATTCGCTTCAATCTTTTGCCCACCGACTTGATTAGACCTAAAAAGGGTCCCCCATGGCATCCTCGAGGGGAGCGCCACAGAAACATAGAAACACCAAAAACAATCAGAACCAGCAAAAATGGGAGGGTGAAGCTCGACCGGAAGCACCACTGGAGGGATCTCTACCTTCCCCCAACATCTCCAAATTCATCACCATGATGAAGAGGGAGTATTCCACCTTTGAACTATGGGTTTGTGGAAGTATCTTGATCTGTATCTCTCTTGTTCTTCATAGAGCTAGTACCATATGAGCTTCCCTACATGATTATGGTCAGATAAGTAATTCCTATGTGGTGGATCTTTATTCTATGATTTCATATATGAGATTGGAACCTATATATATGTAAGATGTATTGATATATGCATATGATGTACCTTGTTCTTAATTTCTTGTTTTGATCCAACTTGTATGCAAGAGCGTGTGTGGGGGGAAAGTGTGTATTAGAGTAACATGGTGGTGGTGATTAAATAGTGACCACACATTCAAGATCTACTATGGTTTTTACCTTTATTTTGTTACATCACCAGGGCTTAAGTGAATTCATGTGCTATAATTATCTTGTGATAGGTTGATAATCTTGTTTGGTTAAGGTATCATATTTGTTATTCAAACATCTTGTCAAAGTACTTAAGTCTATGCTCTGTTAATTCTTAATTCTATATTGCTTGGATTTTTCCCTTTCTAGTGGAGAATAAGAGAGATGTGTTGCATAATCTCTTTGTTAGTAGTGATGCCCATATGAATGCTTATCAAACACATATAGTGATGTTCCACAAACATTATATTGATGATGAATTGTTTTATGTCCACTACAACTTAAAAGAGAGTAGACAAGTGAACTCATGAACCCTGTTCCAACTTTTATCATAAGAAACAACCTTCAAACACTACTACTATCATTTACCTTTTTTGCAATTTATTATCATAAAAACACAAAAATAGTTTCTTTCTTACAAACATAAACAAAAGACAAAAGACCTTTTATTATTGCATTTACTTTACTTGCATGCTTTATTAATGTTTATACTTTATTAGTTTTTTTATTATTATTATTTCATATTGCTAATACTAAACCTTGTGCTTGACAACCACACAATAGAGTTGGGGACATAAGGAAAAAACTTTGTTTTGTAGGTTGCTTTGGGAAGAGAAGGAAAAGATACTATGACATCCCAGGATAAGCACCTAGAAATAGTGAGGAAACATGTGTGCGCATTGCATTCATGCCTAAGAAAATCC